>OU452199.1:24079386-25521269 GCA_911728435.2 Apoderus coryli | reverse complement strand
GATTATTAAGTTAAAGATTTGTTGCCTCTAAATTAATGTCTTCCACAATATTTTTACCCACAGTAGAAAAATATTCATTTATTCTATGTACAATTTCAAGCGGTTCCGATACTAAATTTTTATCAATTTTTAGTTCGGTTATACTAGTAGATAAGTTTTTATGTTTAACAAAATGATTAATAAAATTCCACTGCTTTCTTGGATTGTTGCTAGTTTCATTCCATTTGTTATTAAGATAATGATTTTTTAACGACTTTACCTTATTATTTACTTTATTTTTAATCATCTTAAATTCAAGATCCACCTCCCTTCGGTTTTCCATACGTTTTCTCTTAAATAGCCTGTCAAGTTCTTTAATTAGCTGTAACAACTCACTGGTTATCCAATGATTACCATCACGAAATTCTCTTCTCATAGGTACTCACATTCGGACTTGCACAGTTGTATTACATGTATAAGATCACCAAATGAATTGACATAACTAGTACCTATACTTTCGTGGAACTTCTTCTTAAACTTATCATGATTTATTTTTTTAATTATATTTTTAATCTTTGGCTTATGAATCTTTACGCTCTCCTCCACAGTAATTATCAACTTTCTATGATACGACAACGCATTCTCTTCCGCCAATAGTTTACACTTATTTTTGTAATTATAGTTGCACCGAATACAAGTACGGTGATCGATCATCTGATTATCGATCACCGTACTTGTATTCGGTGCAACTCTAGTAGCACATTCCGCACTTTTTGTATTAAGAATAGAGAAATTATTTACATAGACAAGATTAGTATAATTTTTTACATCGTGGTTTCCACCATCCAACAAATTCAAGTGAAAGTCACCAATTATCACATGATTCTTCGGGTATCTAAGCAGTAATCTCTCCATGTAGCCCGAAAACTCTCTAAATAAATTTGATGGCGGTCGATGAACTAAACTAAGCTTTAGATCTTTTTCACCTATTAGCACAGTCATCCAGCCGACAACATCATCTTTTTCAGATTTATAGAGCTCCCTGTATTTAATATCATTTTTTATAAACATAGACACACCTCCGCCTTTCTTGTCCCTACAACAATGAACAGCACGATAACCATTTATTTCAAACTGATATGACTCACCGTCCGACAACCATGTTTCACTCAGCATCAAGATATCACAATCATTAGCACATGCAAGACATTTCACCTCATCCAGTTTATTTCGTAAGCTTTGAATATTAACATATACGATATTTAACGTTTTTTCTATTAGTTTTTTAAGTCTTCCTTTCTCTTAACAGTAATTATCTTACTCCTCTCGTCTTCTCGCAGAAGCACCTCGCCATTACCAACCCATAGAAACTTAAAATTATTCTCCTCCTTGAAAAGTTTATCTTTCTTGAGCAATTCCAAGTTTCGCTTCGTGAGGTCGTTATTCACAAATACCTTGTTTGCCGAGGAAAATCCCAAATTATTCGCAGTCAAGTTAAATTTCCGAGGCGACTTAAGCAACTTATGCTTCAATTCCTCGCTCTGTAGTTGTAGCTTTATTGGTCTGTGCTTTGTTGCATCTCTGCCGATTCTATGCACAATTAGTTTCTCATTCTGAAGATCTACCTGTAGTTCTTTACCGATGTTCAAAACTATCTTCTGCAGATCTTCGTTTAGCTCACTAGGAACTCCTTGAATTATAACATTTCTGCTAAGCTCAATTTGATCCTTTCTATTTAATGTACTCTCAATAGCCGCAAGTCTGTCTTTAAGTACATCATTTAGTTTGGTCTGCTCCTGATACTTATCATAGAGGATGACATATTTTTTATCCATCTGCTCCAGTTTGGCCATCACATCATCTATGGTATACTTCTGCTGTTCTTTTACAGTACAATTAAACGCTGGCAACTATGTTTATACGAAGTGCCATAGGTGGTGTATAGTGGATATTATAGATGAAAATGCTTCGAGGCACGCTTCATCTGTATAAGAACGTGTATGGTAAATAAATAGGCTATTGGTGTGTCAGAGTACACAAGCACTGGCAAGGGTGTCAACTGTCACACACAGGGAAGAGTGAGACCGAAATTAATAATGTTTTACTATTATTACACGAATAAAAAAAGAAGGAAGGGAAATACCTATAGGTATGCAAATTAAGTATGTTAAATAGGTGTATAGGATAAAGCCTGCTTCAGATGACGACGAAATTCAAAATTACAGTTTTATGGTAAAAGAATATTAAGTATACATTAATTTATAGTTTAAGTTTATATTGAGAAAAATAAACACAATAAAATAAAATTAAATACTTAAATATTATTAATTTTACTTACAATTTAGGTGAGGCGTTGCTTCACGTGCTTCATAGGACAAGCCGCCACTGCATATTATAGATTATAATGTACAGCATGAACACTACTCGATCGATAGTTGAACCTTCGGGAAAATTTTGGGGTGCAAAAACTATTGTGAACGCCCTAAAAATAATTTTTGAGATAACGACGGATATAACGATTTTGAAGTTACTGGGAAGTTTTTGTCGTCATTAGTAGAGCGTGCGCTTTGCATGCGGGCGGTTCTGGATTCGAATCCCAGCGCTGGCTATATTTTTTTCTTCTAATTTTTGAACAAAGTAGTAACTTTGTTACCTTAGTTTATTGGAAATAATGAAAATAATACAAATATAATAATAATTATTATTATTTAAATTCTCTTTCGGTTTTAGTTCCAAGCTATCTTGAGTTCCAAATTCTATCGACGTTAATTTAAACGTAGTTGTATCGAAATGGATTGCTAGATATAAAGTCGTATTATAATAAATATGTTAATAATTTAGCTCTTGTGTGGCTCCATATATGTTAAATTAATGTTTTTTTATTTTAATATCATGACATTTTATAGAAATGGTTACTCATTCCAATAAGGTAACAATTGTTTTAATAATAAGATTGTATCTAATATAACTGTAATTATCGGGACAGAAATTCAAATCTCTACAAAAACGGGTTCAATAAATCTTTGAGTGTCCAAACTCAGATAAAACCATACATGTTTCGAAGCTCATGGTTCATCTTCAGAGGTTAGAAGTAAATTTCATATAGAAAAGCGAATTACATAGTGTAGAAACAGTCGGACATTAATTTAAGATATACAAGGAGAAATACATTGAAGTCACTTCGTGGCAAAGGTTTAGAATTAAATTATTGAATAAAACAAATTAAATTAATTACTAATAATAATTCATTAGAATCGTTAATTTTAGGTTCTGACATGCAAGCTTTTCAATTAAAAAACCTTAAATTGACGATCCAAGATATTTCCCGATAATAATATATACTCGTATACAACTCCACTCTATGATGGCCTACTTCTTTAGAATGATATAACTGTGTTGAAATGTTTGTGAATTTTTGTAGAAGATTTGCAGGTTTGATGATTTTATAATATATGACGAAACGTCACATTTGGATATAGGACTGTGTTTCTATTTACCACCACCCTAATAAAAACTTTCATTTTATATCTTAAAGTTTTAAATTTGCACCTCAAATATTAAATTCAAATTAATACAGGCTGAGTCACGAGGAACTGTACATACTTCTACCATAAGTAGAGGAACGATAGGGGATTATCAAATGACCATTAAAAAATGTCTCCTTGTTTTGATTATTAATATACAGGATGAATTATAGATCTTCACCATACCAATGTTTCGTCATATCTTTTCAATGATTAAGTCGATTTATGTCATTTTTTTATAAAAGTGTGTATTGGTGCCTGGCAACTAACTGACATATTCAGAATTGAAAAAAACCAGGTCCGTCTTCGAGAAAATTTGTGCGACTGCTTCATATTCAACACTTCACCCTGTATATGATTTTATCAAAATCTGAAATAATTTTTTCAGAGGGCATAAATAGACAGTGAGACCTGGGTATTTGAATTTTTTGTTACACTCACCTCACATTTCCAATTAAAGATTCATGTTAGAGCCAAATTGAAAACTGGCGATAATGAAGTATCTTACTGTATAATAATGTTTAGTTATTAAAAAGAAATCTTCAAAATAGACAGAAACGACACACACTGTGCTCCAGTATGGTAAATACCATAATTGGAATTGTTTTACAGGGCCAGATTTAAAAATCTGGCATATCTGGTTCATCCCAATAATTTACCCTGTATGTAACTTTTTCCCCCGTAATAGACAGAAAAAAATGTTTGTAATAACCTAGTTTTCTTATTTGTTTGAGGAAAACTCATGTGTCTAACTATTTTAATCGGAATGAAATGATCAAGCCAGGGAAATATTTATTCCTAAGTTAAGAAATAAAAAACAATAACCAAACAATAAAACAGTTTTAACGATGTGGAACAAAGTAAAAAACAATTTATCAAACATTACGATTTTAAAACACAACAGCTCATTAACGCAGAATTATTCACTGTTGCAATCAGAAAGTCCATTACACATTTAAACATTCGTCAAGAAAAGTGTATTAAGGCAGATGGATTTCATTTTGAACATCTTTTATAATCGTAATGTTTATTAAATTGTTTTTTACTTTGTTCCACATTGTTAAAACTGTTTTATTGTTTGGTTATTGTTTTTTATTTTATTTCTTAATTTATGAATAAACATTTCTCTGGCTTATTCATTTCATTTCGATTAAAATAATTAGACACATGAGTTTTCCTCAAACAAATAAGAAAACTAGGTTATTACAAATAATTTTTATCTGTTTTCTGTCTATTACGGGTGGAAAAAGTTACATACAGGGTGAATTATTGGGATGAACTGGTTCATCATATCATATCATCATAACCAGATATGCCAGATTTTTAAATCCGGCCCTGTAAATCAATTCAAATTATGGTATTTACCATATTGGAGCACAGTGTGTGTCGTTTCTGTCTATTTTGAAGATTTCTTTTTAATAACTAAACATTACTATACAGTAAGATACTTCATTATTGCCAATTTTCACTTTGGCTCTAAAATGAAACTTTAATTGGAAATGTGAGGTGAGTGTAACAAAAAATTCAATTACCCAGGTCTAACTGTCTATTTATGCCCTCTAAAAAAATTATATCAGATTTTTGAAAAATCATATACAGGGTGAAGTGTTGAATATGAAGCAGTCCCACAAATTTTCTCGAAGACGGACCTGGATTTTCTCAATTCTGAATATGTCAGTTAGTTGCCAGGCACCAATACACACTTTTATAAAAAAATGAGATAAATCCACTTAATCATTGAAAAGATATGACGAAACATTGTTTTGGTGAAGATCCATAATTCACCCTGTATATTAATAATGAAAACAAGGAGACAGTTTTTAATGGTCAGTTGATGATGTGGCTCTACTTTTGGTAGAAGTATGTACAGTTCCTCGTGACTCACCCTGTATAACTGAGTTTGTTTTGCCACTGAGGCTTATGTTAACTACTTAATTACTTAAAGTCCAAAAATTTGCATGTAATAATTATACATGCTCATGTAGGTACTTCAATTTCATTTTTTATCGACTTAGTAGATTAATTCAAGATTGTCTTTTACAATCCAGCTGTGCAGTCTATAATAACCCAACATTGTGTACAATGATTAATGTCTAACTTCCAGTGATAACCGCAGGGTTACTAGGTATATAGGATTTTGGGTAATGTGAGAAGGTAATGGGGTGAGTTATGAATAATTTAAAATATAATCAATTTCATCTGGAATAATGTAATATGCAAATAAACATTTTAGTTGGATACAACAACTCATAATTAGTTTTGCTTGGAAAAATTGAGCATCAGCGCCAAAAATGTCTGATAACAGGAGATACACGTTTGATGTCATCTGGTTACGAATAGGTATCCTGTAAATGTTATGTTATAAGTCAAACTCGTGTTACACTCCGATTTTTCGCAATACCTCTTTGTTGCATTCGGTGATCATCGGCGTAGATTAAATATTTTTTCAAATGTTGAAAATCTACAAAAATGAGATTTTCTAAACGAAAACGCAATCCGTTAAGTGTATGTAAAAACATGTTTTCGGCGGCATCTAATGTGAGCCGGCAATATGCCTGGTGAAACACAGTTCACAAACGTTGGCCGGAAAAGAAGTAACAACTCCATTAGATCCTATTGCCAACACTAGATACTCCCTAATTCCCTGGCGGAAGGCTTTATTTACAAATTGCTTGTTACATAAAGTAAGAAGACTTTTAGTTATGTTTTATGTTGTAAACTTTTTATATTCTCCGGTAGGTTGTTGTAATATTTTGAAACCGTATAGGAAAATGATTGTTCAAACATTGATGTTGTGTGTAGCGGTGGCGTAATGACTCTTTTATGACGAATATTCACGCCATGCAGAGATCCTCGGAACTTCAGTCTCTCATATAAGTATTCCGGCTTTTACCTTCTGATGATTTATTGAACAAAATTAGTGCATCAAAGATCCGACATTGTTTCATTCTTAACCAGCTGATTTCCTTAATCTTAGCGCTAATGCCCCTTTCACCCCTACTATTCCCACATACAAGCCGTGTGCATGAACTCCGCATCAACTGAATCCTGTTCTCATTAATTTTAGTCAAACAAGGACCATATATAACATGGCCATAATTAGCAAAAATAAAATGTTTAGAGACACGTTCATAAAAATAAAATCTTTTTAATTCTCACGTATACTATAGTGAAAACACACAAAACACAGAGTCAGATTACAATCAAAATATTTATTTATCTCTTATCTCGTACACGCAGCAATGAACTCTATATTGACCACAGGAGTGAACGGTATCTACCTACGTGTATGCGATTATTGTCAAATTTTATCCTATAATGCCGGCATGCGCGACGAAATCCGCATTAGGTTCAATATTTTACTGTCAAAAGCGTTTCGCTTGCTTTAGTAGTTTCAGTACATATTTAATTTTATAATTTAGAAAAAATGTTTCAGTACTTTCAGTAAGGGTTGCCAGGCGTCCAATTTTAGGCGATATTGTTCCGCTTTCCAGCGAAACGTCACGCTATGTCCCGTATCTCGCGCGTACGATATTGTTCCTCTTTTTATGAAAATCCCATTTTCCACCTTAAAATGCGAAAAAATATGCACCCATACAACAAGAAGTGTTAAGGACAAAAAATTTTTGAATGACATTTGGGGAATGAGTCCTGCTTGTTTTAAAACTAAGGTATCCAAAAAATGAGTTAAATCCGCCTTTTATAATATACGTCAAAATTGTACTAACAAAAGTTGTTTAAAGTTGTTTAGAATGCAATTTAATATCCCCGTACCAAATTTCAGAAACATATTTTTGCAAAAAATACTTTTTTGCAATAATTAGTGTTTTAATTTGAATCATATGACAAATACTGCATAAATAGTAGATATAACAAATGATAAATATAACATTTAATTGAAATTAGTTAGAAGTTAAAAGCAGGCTTGGGAAAAAACAGTAGGTATATGAACGATATATATCAATATATTTCATTTTTTATTCAATTATCTAATTCATTTTCATATGATTTTGTATTTTAATTCATATATCTATATAATTAGACTTAAATTTAATTATTGTCCACACGGCGCACGTCTGACCTTATCCTGTACCTATATCCTAGAGACCTGCGCTAAGGACATTTTTTTTGAAGTCGCCATCATTAGTGCGAAAGGTGAATTGTTGAAAGACAGATTGTCCGTGCGATCGTTAATTGTGTGGTACTTATTGGAAATAATAAGATTGTGTAAACTCTGTGTGGTGAAGCCAGACGAAGAAAAGAGGGCCCTCAAGAAGCATAACACAAGAGAAAAGGTAGGTCTCACTCCTTTCATTCTCCTTTTTTATCTATATGCGCCATATTCAGTGGGACATTCTATATTGAAAAAAAATATATTTAATTTTAAAAGGCTGATACAATCCACTTAAATTGCATTTCTGCAACAGTATAATTTATTATTAACAAGCAACGCTAAAATAGTTAAGTGATAAATTGGCCGGGTCGGGAAGTTTCTCGTTTCGACCCGCAGCATATCTGAAATCGAGGGATGATGGGATCGGCATTGTGATGCTGCGTTATTGTGATCCGACAATTATTCCTGTTTTGACCCACTTAGTAAATTTTATAATAGAGACCTCAATTTTTCCAGATTGCTGGAAGTCAGCCCAAATTAGACCTATTCCAAAAGTTAAACAAGTTACACATTATAAAGAGTTACGACCTATCAGTATTCTGCCAGCTTTGTCCAAATTGATTAAAAAAAACATATGTTGAAGCCAATAATTTATTGCCAGTAGTTCAATCCGGTTTTAGAGCTGGACATAGTTGCGTAACGGCAATGCTGAAGATTACGGATGATATTTTTGGTGCTCTTGATTGTGATAAAAGTGTTGTTCTGATACTGCTGGACTATTCGAAAGCATTTGACCGCTTGAACTGCAAACTTTTTTTGGCTATTCTGAAGTACTTGGGTTTTCAATTGGAGGCGTGTAATCTTGTCGATTCATATTTGACTAATAGAACGCCGCGAGTTTCTTTGAATGGCGTATTCTCGGATCGTGTGACAATCGAAAAAGGTGTACCCCAGGGCTCTATACTCGGGCCTCTGTTCTTTTCTTTGTATACGTCGCAATTGGCGAAATCTTTAAAACACAGCACAGCTCATTGTTACGCTGATGACACTCAGTTATATATGACTTTTGACATTAGTGACATGGAAATTGCAAATCGCCAGCTAAATGATGATCTTAGGGCTTTAAAAGAAGTTTCGAAGGCTCATTGTCTCACAATAAATCCTGAGAAATCAAAAGCTATGCTGTTCTGTAATCCGCATTTACGCACATCTATTGAAAGCCAATTTAAAATAGATATGGATGGTAGTCAAATCTCCTTTGTAAGATGTGCAAAAAATCTTGGATTGATGTTGGCCACTGAGCTTCGATCTACAAGGCATGTTAGCAGCTGTGTACAAAAGGCTTTTATGAACTTAAAATTAATTTTTAACCAGCGTGATGTACTTAGAACGTATATGAGGAAAATGTTATGTGATTCATTAGTTTTGTCGCATTTTAATTATTGTAGTGCCGTTTATGGACCCTGTTTACTTAGTACGGACGAGCAGCGCATACACCAAATTCAGAATTGCTGTGTTCGTTTAATAGCTGGAATTCGTAAGTTCGATCAGGGAGTTTCAGATAAATTGTGGGAGATTGGGTGGAGCACGATGAAAGAACGTAGAATTTTTCAAATGTTTGTTTTGTTTAACAAGATTATTGTCTTAAGGGTGCCGGGGTATCTATACCAGAAAATTAGGTTTCGTCATGATCAACATGACTTGGACCTAAGACATAAGTTAACCATAACTCCTCCGCAGCACAAGACGGCAGTGTTTGAGCGGTTCTTCTCGTATACGGTGTCCCAAATGTATAATAAATTACCATCAGAATTTAAAATGTTACAACCGCCAAGATTTAGAAAGCTTCTAAAAGAAAGATTTCTGGAGTTTGTTTGAAATGGATAAATTTAAGGGCTTTGTATTAGAACATTGTTTATTATTGTTATATTGCTTGGGTTTATGTTTGTTTTATGTTTATTTCTTCAATGTTAGTGGTAATAGTATTCAGTGATATATTGGATAATGTTGGGCTAGATTTATTTTGATTGATTGTTACAATATATGTATTAAGTTACTATATTGTGTCGTTGTATAATTGAGTATTATAAGTATCAAGTTACTATATGTATAATTAGGTTAGGTTAAGTGAGGAGACTATATGTCTCAACTTCGCCTTTTGTAAATTTTTTTTTTTACAATAAAGTCAATTTATTATCATTATTATAATGATGCTTACATTGTCTCAAAAAATTTATATTGTGCAATGCAATGGAATTGATGAAAACTCTTTAAGAGAAGTAATAAGGCTATTTAACATAAAATTCCCAGATAGTCTTGTGTCACGTACCGCGGCTATGAGAATCATAAAAAAGTTTTTGGCTACTGTTTAACTATTAAAGAAAAAATTATAGAAGAGAGATATTTTCATCATTTTCTCATATGAATCCCCATTCACAATAAATGCTATTGGTTTATCACAAAATTGTAGGTATTGGTCATCTGAAAATCCCAATTTTAGAATTCAATCTAGCGACAGTATTACAAAAAATAAATATGTGGTGTGCCGTGTTCACAATTTTGATATTTATTATGTGTTGTAATGTTTATGTGGCCTTGGTAGAATCTATGATACAAAATAAAATAGTCCGAAATATTCTATAATAATACTAATTATTGAAAAAGAGTATTTTTTCCAAAAATATGCTTCTATATTCTTGATATTCGGTGCGGGGATTTAAAATTGCATTCTAAACAACTTTTGTTAGTAGAATTTTGGCGTACATTGTAAAATAAAGACACTCCATTGATGATGATTTTTATAAATTTGTTGATAAAACGACCTGTGCAACAGCGAGATAACTCATTTTTTGGGGACTTTAGTTTTAAAACAAGGACTCATTCCCCAAATGTCATTCCAAAATTAAAATATTTTTTGACCTTCACACCTCTTGTTACATCTATCTTGGGACACACTGTATAATAAAACAAACCATTTTAAATGTTTTTTTTTAATTGCTTATTTCCGGCCGATTTGCAATAATATAACACATGTTATTTAAATCCTGATCTTCAGTCCCAACGAATTTATGATGAGAAAATTAAAAATTTTGCTAAGAAAGCCCTATTTATTTTTAAGATTTAGTTTTTATTTTTCATATAAGGGCATTGACCTTGCAACCTAAACACAATTTTCGTCCACGGCACATTATTTTCCCTCTACAATCCACTTTGTGCCGCTTTTATATAGTTCAAACCTGGTAACCCTATACTTTCAGTAGTAAGTTTCAGAACATAGCCTTAAGCAGCTTAAAATACATACCATATAGCCTACTAATCTTTTAAAACAGAAATGAATCACATTTAAATTTCTTCCCATTGTTCCTTGGTAATGAAATATTATTCCACAGGTATGTATGATGATAATATATTAAGAGGGGCGTTTGAATACAATCGTTTGCAGACCTATTTTTGCGCATGGTAGACTCCACTAATACGTATCTGGTAACAAAAATTTTGATAGGGAGTTAAAGAGTAAAGATGGGATTAGGTACTGAAGTATTTTGAAGTTGAAATATTGGATAGTTAGTTCAAAAACAGAGTTAGAAAATCATCATATTTCGCTTTGCAGGCATAATTTTGCGCATGGTAGTCGCCACTAAGACGTATCTGCTAGCAAAAATTTTCATAGGGTTTTAAAGACAAAAGATGGGATTAGGTAATGAAGTATTTTCAAGCGGAAAGATTAAATAGTTAACTCATAAATTGAGTTCAAACATTGGTAACTTTTTCAAATTTACAGATATATTTTTGTGGATGGAAATCTCCACTAATACGTATCTGGTAGCAAAAATTTTAATAGGGTTTTAAAGACTAAGGTTTGGATTAGGTAATAAGCTATTTTGAGGATACAACAATAAATAATTACTTAATAAATTGAGTTCAAAGTCAGCAACGTTTTCCTCATTTTGTGCTATGATTCTAATATTTAATAATGATAATATTACATTATTACCTAATTTATATATTTAACAATCACTTGTAATTAAAATTGTACGTGAAAACTTTCGGTATTAGACAATATCCATATATAAAAAAAAACCTTAAATTTCCCTTCAAATATCCGCCATTTTTTTATAAATTTAGCCAAGGAAGAATTCCAGCGTAGTTGGGACAGCATTGAAGAGATGGCGCTGTTTATACACAGTGACACAAACATTTAATGGTTTTGTCGTACTTATATTATTAATATATAGTTGTATGTGGTGTGTGTTATATGTATATGCATGTGTACCAGGAGTAGGGATTATTAACTTTGCCCTGTACAGTAATATCAAAGAATAAACATATGGTAATATTAGGTATGTAGGTATACCTACTGTTAGAGGATAAATATAATAAGGAATAAAGTAGTTACGAGTAGTTTGTTACGTTAGTTTATTGGAAATAATACAATTATAATAATTATTAAAATTCTGTTTCGTTACGCAGGTCATATATTTTTGATTATATTATAACTAATCGGGAAAGTTTTGGGGTGACACAACTGATTTCTTATGATCTATAGAGAGATTACAAAAACTCCCGACTGGTAATTATTATAAAATTATAAGATACCCTTAGTGGGGGTTTAAATAGCGTTTAAAATTTCACCAGTTAGGTAATTGGAACGTATATACAGGGTTATTCACGCTATACTACACGGAATACTGTGGCTAAACTATTTAATTTCCTTAAAGTTTTATTCATGGGTTCGATAAAAATGATTTAGGGCTACATTTTAAAAATATTGTGAGTCTATAAAGGGTGTCCCAAATATAAGAACTTAACCATAGTTGTGTTTTTTAAATGGAATGCCCTGTATATGAATAAATTTTTAGATTCCCCGTTCAAAATAAACCTAACTTTCATTAAAGCACATCTTACCTAAACCTGACAGTTTTTTAAATATTTAAATTTTAATAAAAATATAGACATAATTTAAATGAAAAAATTCACACATATTTGTTTATTCTTTTTAAGCCAGCCTAGGCATCATCACTTGTTACGCCAAATATAAAAAAATCCCCAATACTAAATACAGGATGTCCAATAATATAACTTATATGAACGTAAAGTTTAATTCTAAATAACTTGTTTATTTCAAATGGAACACCCGGTATATGAGGTAAAAATTAGATGCACAAAGTAATTCTCTGTCAAATATTATAATACTTTCCTATAGATAACTCTTGACGTTTTCGTGGAAAATGCACATATTCATAATATTATGCGAATTTTTAATTGAACCTGTTAATTTCATGTAGACCACCCTGTATTTGATGATGATGAAATTAATTATCTATTGATCACTATAAGGTTTTCCTATAGATATGTATTTTTTTTATTGTATGGAAAAAGCACATATTGGTAGTAATAGGAAGAATTTTTTAAATTATAATTGTCAAGTCGGTCATGAGAATTTGACAAACCATAATTTAAACAATAACATAATAAATAAATACATTTTCCACTTAAATTAAATAACAAGATATACCTACATAAAAACTGATAAATTTAATAATAAATGTTCAAAATGATTGGACTCTAGGCACATATGAATCTTTTTCTTAAATCCTTCAACAACTTTAACCTGGTGTAACGCTTCTAAACGCTTCATTTATTTGGTTCTTCATCTCCTCTATTAAAAAAGTTTTCATTTGCGATGATTTTGTTCCTGGTCCATGTACAAAATTCAACACGAGTTAAAATCAATATTGAAAAGTTCTTGATGCAGTTGCACTGTGTTTGGGTGGTATCTTTCGTTAAACTGCCTTAACAGTCTCTCGAAGACCGCTTTTTTGGGGTGATTTTGCGCCAGGAACCTTTGAGCGTAAAGTCGCGGATGCCAGCAAAGCGTTTTTGGACCATTCTCCCAGAATAAAAATCATGTCTATTCTTTCTCCTTTGGAATAGGTTCGCATTTTTGAATTGAATTAAATCAAATATCACAGATAAAAAACTGTTTTATGAAAAATTCTCAACTCTTAAGTAAGAATTTTCAACAGACTATTTGACAGTAAATATCAAATTAAAAAAAAATTTATTCTATCTTCTCAAATTCTCATGGCTGACTTGATAAATATTATATTTTTGAAAATTTTTCCTCTTATTGCCATGCAAAATTAAAGATAAGGATAGGTACATATCTATAAGAAAACTTTAATTTAACTTTAATTTTTGCATCATCAAATACATGGCGGTCTACATGAAACTAAGAGATTCAATTTCAAATTCCCCTAATATCATGAATATGTGCATTTTCCACAAAAACGTCAAAAGTTATCCATAGGAAAGTATTATAATATTTGACAGATAATTACTTTATGCATCTAATTTTGACCTCATATACTGGGTGTTCCATTTGAATTAAACAATTTATTTAGAATTAAACTTTACGTTCATATAAATCATATTATTGGACACCCTGTATTTAGTATTGCGGGTTTTTTATATTTGGCGTAACAAGTGATGAGTGGGTATATTTATCAGCCCAGACTGGTTTAAAAAGAACAAACAAATAGGTGTGAATTTGTTCATTCATATTATGTCTATATTTTTATAAAAATTTAAATATTTAAAAAACTGTCGGGTATAGGTGAGATGTACTTTAATGACAGTTAGGTTTATTTTGAACGGGGAATCTAAAAATATATTCATATACAGGGCATTCCATTTAAAAAACACAACTATGGTTCATTTCTTATAATTGGGACACCCTGTATAGACTCACAATACCTAATACCCTACTTAATTTTTAAAATTTTTACTATTAAAATAATCACTGTACCAATCGTAAATCAAATAGATAGATACTATGTTAAACCGCACATTAATATTAAACTAAAACTTAATTTTTCTCGAAATTGCAGCATTCTATCATATTGATATAAGAATACCTCATATTTCCTAAGAATGATGTCAGAATTCTCCAAAAGTTAGTGAAAAAGAAGTTTTTATTAAAAATGTCCGTTGATACCCGTTTAGACGCCTAAGTTCGCAATTTAATTCAGCAGTGTATGGCTAACGAATGCTTCTATTTAGGGAAATATCTTTGTCACCTTTCACTCCTATTGCGATACCTTTAAAAAACCTATGCTAAGCCGCCATCTTTTAAAAACTATAACTTCTTTCGGAAGCAATTTCGCATTAGAAGTTTGGCGTTGAATTGCCATGAAATCTGCTCTAGAATTTGTGGCTTTCGCATGGTCCATTAGTTTCTGGACACATTGTATACTATTAGGAAAGACACTCTTTGATGCATGAAATAAGCGTCTCGTGGTTTGAAACTGACAAACTAAAACAACAGGGCTAACCTAATACATTTTGAAAAACACTGCAAGCATACAGGGCGGTCCAAAGAATAGATAAGTATGTATTATGATAGTTCTGGTTTTTTAAATAGAACACCCTGTATTGGAGTATTTTAATAGTCCCTCAAAAATAACTGGGATTCGTTTTAAGGTGTCATTTACCTATGTTTTACGGTTTTCACAAAAATCATCAATTTGTGAAAATATTTAAAAATCTTGACTATTTATCGCAAATAAAACCAGTTTTTTTACATGCATCCTTTTTATGTATAATGGTATATAACTATAACTAGTCTAAGCGAAGATCAGCATCAAACGTATAAGAATACTAGCACAAAAAAGAATGTGAAAATAATTTACGCAAAATAGAAATATGAGATTTTGGTGCAACTATGTATTAGTTTTTGGCGACACCTATTGAGGAGAAGAATGTATTAAAATATTCTAGAAAATTACTCTAAGTTAAGAAATGAATAACTTGGAATGAAATGAGATTCACTAGCGCCACCATCGGACATTTTTGTAAGTAACCATTTCGGATTCCCCTCTTAATGTACAAATTGACAAATAGTCGTGGACTAACTATTAGCAAAGATTAATCTACACAATAGATAGTCAGCCCAATGCATTAAAATCAGAACATCTCTAAGTATGCCTGCCACTACGTGGCGTAGACTAGCGTGTAAAGCATAGAGCAGTATTGTCACAGCCAGAAACCGTTTTGTAGTTTATTAATATCAAAAACAAAACGCAACGTATAACAATTATTTAGATCATTTGCAACAGATATGCACCGGCAATGCTGTATTGTCAGAGAGAGAAATTGATGAAATTCTGTATTAATCTGGAGGGGATACGCAGGGAGGGTAGAAAAAAAAACAAGCGAATGTGGTGTGTGTCGTGCTGTTGCCAATTCGTCGGTAAAAGAAACACACAGGGTGATTTATTACAAGTACAGTATTGAAATAAAAGCCTAATCTCTATGAATTAAATTTAATATAATAATATTTAATCCATGTCATACATGTTTCACGACTAGACCAGTCCCATGATCAGTGGCGAACAATCGTTAAATGAAAAGCTTTTAGATAGAAACATACTTTTGACTAAATATTTCACGTAGACAATGTGGCAAAAATGTAACAAGATTGTTGTAGATCTTATAATACCTATAATAAAAAAATTATCAGTGCTACCTATATTATATTAGGTATACCTATTATAATAGTCTGTCTCTTCATCAGGTATAAGTTCCACTTTATCGGTTTAGGTACTTAAATTTTACTTCTTTTTAATGTTTCTTCGGGTAAATAATAAGTTCGGTAGGAATAGGGCTTTGGGTATGAAACAAAAAAGATAGAAAATAGAAATTTGATATAGGGGTAGTTCTAAGCATTTACAAGTTTGTGACGTGTAGCGATTTTCGATGCCGCCCCCGGAGGTATACATGAGGGCGGCGCAATGCCGTTTTAAATATCTCGTTTCGCTTTCTTGGAAAATAAAAAATTATAACTGATAACTGAAACTTAGTACTTAATACGTGGGCGTAAGAGGTAAGCTCACTTCACAGGTCTCTATTAATGAAAGAAAGTTAACATTTTGAGCATCTGCGTAAAATTAAATGTATCCGTTTGGGGATGGGGTAGTTTTGATTACAATAAGTCGGTGCCAAGCCCAAGCCCGAAACAAAATAAATCTATATTTACCTACTACTTATTTGGCTTGGTACCGACTATTATGTGCATTGTTGTCTTTTGAATGATATTTGTATTTTGTTATTTTTCGTATTTTTTATTAGTTCTTTTGACAGCTCTGGTGTCATCAATACACCTGTATCCCGAATTGCACTAAATTGCGATGCTATTGAACAAGCATATAATCCTAAATATAATATTCTTTTTGAACTACCTGTATCTCGAAAACCAAGCCGTAGCGGACCCATGTACATATGAAATTTGTATCTTAAAATTAGTCAAAGAATCACCCTTTAAAGTTTGTACAAGTACTTATGCAACACCCTGTATACATAGATACTTTGATTTGCAATTTGCAAATCTGTCAAACTAGGTAATGCTGTTTTTTTTATTTACTTTCAAATATGGTGTTATGTAATTGTATTCAAATTAAATGTTTGGGGATGATATTTACGAGTTTTATTTTTTTATATAGAGAAACTGTTATTCAGTTTTTAAGGATCAATCTGAAGCAGACGATTGTACTTGTTAAAACATGAAAAAAGTTATTGTCGTGATACTTTTAACACCCTGTTGGTGGGTTTTTAAAGCTTTTTACGAAACGTGTTAACAATACAATCTACATAAATCGTTAGTTTTTTAAAGTTTTATGATCATTGCACAAAAACCAATATTAGGGAGACTGTAAGTTTTTTTTCAATTCGGCGTTGCAGAATTTGAACCTAATTGTGATAATTGTGTTATTTTACTAGTATAGATATTTTTGAGTAAATTAATTCGGTTATAATCGATGAGTAGAATCTTTGGAGTAAAATACATTTCACAAAAACCCTGAACCATATTTCTCAATAGATTTAAATTTTCATTAAAAACAGATTAAAAATTCTAATTTTTTACATCCTGCATTTCGAAACCGTATTTTTTTAAATAATTATTGTCATGCTGGAAATTTCAAAGCTTATTTACTTCAGCAACTTGTAAAAAGCACAGCCTTTTTAATATTAACATTTCTTAAAATCGATATTACGCGATAACGATGACTTTCTATCAATATCACAGAAGGATACATTTATTACGTATATAATTTGTTAGATTTTACATCTCCGAATTGAAACACACGCAAAAAATCTGCATAAAAAAGTTAGGGTAGCATTTCACGCCTTTATGCCCCTTTAATTTACCCGCCTCTGAGATTTATTTTTTCATAATGTTAACGACAAGTTGAATCTGCTGTTTGAGTTTGATCCTTAAAACTGAATCAGGTAATAACCGGAAGTCCTATCTATAACGCCAAATTTCGTTAATTTAAATATAACTTTTTGATGCATCCTTATATCCGAAATTTAAAATTAAATGACTAAAATAATATTATTTTAGTCATTTAAAATTATTGTCTAAAACATTTAATGAACCAGCCCTGTATATTTATACTATTATAGTAATTTCTTTTATTTTCGTCCATACACATTAATCTTTGCGTAGATAGGTATACGTATACCATATAATTTTATATTACTACCCGACAAAAAACACTGCTGCACAGTAGTACATATATGATAACTATAATATAAAAACAAACCCCACCTCGTAGGGGAAAGTATACTCGTCCTTGTCTAACATTGCCCATATGATTATTTTATTTCAACACAATACATATAACGCCATCTACAATTCCATGGTTGCATGTTTTTCTAATAGATGTAGCTCGTGTCGAGACAGTTTCAATTTTTGTTTTATGTCCCATATACGCTGACTATCTATTGTGTAGATTAATCTTTGCTATTAGTATTAGCATTGTCTTTATACGGATAGTCTGTCAGCGTATATCGGCAGGTGCTGGAATCTGGTGGCCAAACTTGGAAGTACGAAGTATGAATGAAAATCACAACTCTCATCTTTAACATATTTTGGTAGGTGGAGCGGCCGCGGCTGAATGACCTCTTCGAACACTGAAAAGTTCCCCTCTGTTACTTTGTTGTATGACATTTTAAATTATTTTATCGAAAATGGCTCACTCCAACTAGGGTTGTCAGACTAGAGAGTTTAAGGAAGGACAAACAAAAATTTATTTGAAAAATATTTGGTACTTGGTCTACAACATCTGATATAAAAAGTTAATGTGCATAATAACGGGGTTATTGTAAAAAATGGCAAATGTGAAAAAAACTTATATAAGTATATAACTTGGCCTAACAAAATTCTGCGATATAAAATTAGCGTACACAGAGGCTATGTTTTGAAACTTACTGATATTAATGAGTTTACTGATATCTACCTACTGAAAGTAAAAATACGGTTCTACTTTGCTAAATTTTTAATTTTCTCTTCATAAATTCGATGAAGATCAGAAACAAAATGTCTACCCACGTACGTAAAAAGCAATTAAAAAAACATTTAAAAAAGTTTGTTTTCTTATATTTGGGTGCATATTTGTGCGCATTTTAAGCTGACAAACGGGATTTTCATAAAAAGCGGGATAATATATCGTGCAGGACTAAGCGTGATGTCTCACTGGAAAGCCGGACAATCTCGCCTAACTGGGACGTCTGATAACCCTAACTGAAAGTACTGATAAATGTATTCTTCATTCTAAAATTAAATACTGTGTACTGCAATTAATAAAGCAAACGGAACGCCTTTGTCAGTAAAATATTGAACCTAATGTGCAAATTTTCGTTTAGGCAAGTCATCTTTATGACGACAATGGCCTAACCCATAACATAATAATAATAATAATAAATGGCCTTTATTGGTAGGAAACAAGAAATATACAATACAATTGAATTCTCAAACTTAAATATCATTAACAACAATAACAATCAAATTTCAATACTTTGTGTGCAGCTACAATCTGGCGAAGTCTAGCTCACTTGGCTATTCTACTTAACCAGACCATAGACAGAATATAAAAAAAAGAAAATATTAACAATCAGGCAAATCACGCTCAACACCCTTAGCTACAATGATCATTAAGTATAAGGAGAGATGTGTGGATCAGACAGGTAATCATACTATTGCTGACTTCTAATAAGAAAATCTTTAAAAAGTCTCCTGAAACCCCCAAAACTACTCAGCTCAGTCAAATCACCAGGCAATGAGTTGTATAAGCTGATGGCGTTATACGTAAAAGATCTACGATATAAGGCAGTATGATGACGAGGTAGGGTTAATTTATTGGGATATCTAATATTCAGTTGATGAATTGAAGTTCTAAAATTAAGTCTACTTTTTATAGATGCAGGGGCGTTGCCGCACTTAAGAATATTAAAGAGAAAATTACCCAAATGAAATTGCCAACGGTTATCCATTTTCAACCACATTAGACTTAAGTGTGGGATATATGATCGTACTTCCTAAGATTATTTATAAATCTAGAACATGTATTTTGAACTAGTTGAATGCGATTTTTATAAAAATAATCTAGACACGGTCCATAAATAAAATCGCAATAATTGAAATGAGAAAGGACGAGTGACTCACACAATCTCTTACGCAAACTTTTGTTTAAAATGTGTCTATTAGAATATAGAAGTTTAAGTGATAGATAAGATTTTTGTAAAAGCTTCTTGACATGAAAGGAAAATCTAAGATCAGTGTCCAAAAGAAATCCAAGATTCTTCGCCGTATCGACACTGGGAAGCTCAGATTCATTAATCTTTATTTTAAAGTTCTGTTTTAAATTCAAAATGTGATTCTTGTTACCAAAAAACATAACATACGACTTCTTAGCATTCAATTTTAAGTTATGACTTTCAGAAATTTTGTATAAATTATCTAGCTCTGCATTTACAACTTGATTAGCATTAGGAAATTCATGAAATTTAAATGGGAGATAAATTTGAGTATCGTCGGCATAAGCCTGCACCCTACAAGCAACAAAAGACTTCAGTATGTCAGAGGTGTACATTAAAAATAATAAGGGTCCCAATATAGAACCTTGCGGGACGCCAGAGAGAATACTACAATGACTGGAGAGTTTATTATTTGAAAAAATTTGCTGCATTCTATTGGATAAAAAGGAACCAATAAACCCGACAGATTCAAGCGAAAACCCATAATAATTTAATTTAGCACAAAGTAATCGATGGTTTAATGTATCAAACGCTTTAGAGTAGTCCAAGAGAATGAGTGCAGAATCCTGACCACTGTCACTGGCAGTTATAATATCATCGATTATGTTAATAAGAGGAGTACATGTGCTTCGCCCCTTTCTAAAACCACTTTGACAATCGGGCAATAATTCCCTTTCATTTAAATATGCCGACATTTGACTATATAATATTCTCTCTAAGATCTTTGAAAGAACCGGAAGAATACTAATTATTCTCATATCTGAATAGGATGAAGGTGACGAACTTTTCGGCAAAGGAATACCAAGTGAGGTTTTCCATAAGTCAGGAAAATAATTTATTTCTATACAACAGTTAATTAAATGTGTAATATACCTATCTATGAAAGGACTACAGTACTGCAACATTTTCGCAGTAATGCCGTCAGTACCAACCACATTGGTTCTAATGTTAATTAAATGTTGCAGTACTTATTAATACTTAATAAGTTTGTGAACCTCTTCTACTGTAGTCAATTTAAAATTAAATTTACCATCAGAGGAATCGAATAAAAATGAGGACTCATATTGTTGAATTTTTTCTTCACAATTACCACCATTCTGAAGATATTCAGAAAAATATTCATTAATTTTATCAGGATCGGCAAGATCGGCAGGAATACTTGTAGTTTTAGCAGATCCTATGTTAAAATCCTTCAAAGCAGACCAAATCTTGCGAGGGTTATTGGTATTAGATAATTCAGTGAGATATCTCCTTTTTTCACGCCTGACCATGTATAAGGTAAAATTCCGCAATTGCTTGTATGACCTCCAATCCTCCTCAAGACCACTACGTTTAAAAGTTTGTAGCGCCTTGTCCCGTAAAAGCATATGCTGCTTTAGGTTTGCTGTCAACCAAGGCGCTTTAGGTTTAGTAACTCTAATCTTACGCACAGGGGCATACCTATTAAACAAGTCCAAAATAATCGAATTGAACAACAAGATTTTGTTATTAATATCATTTTCGTATAGAATTGACTCCCATTCTTGACTCTGCATATCATTCAAAAATGCATAATAATTGAAATTTTTGAAGTCACGAAACTCTAAAATTCGAGGAGTAATATGTGGTTTTTTTTTATATCTAAATGACAAGATATCAGACAATGATCGGAAATGTCTCCACAAGAAATAACCTCTGTAGCCTTAACAATACTGGTATCAGAAACAAAAACTGGATCTAAAAGAGTGCTTGTACCGGAAGTTACTCTCGTTGGTTCATTAATAACCTGGGTCAAATTAAAACAATCCAGACATTTACTGACTGGATTCTCCAAATCTAAAAAATTAACATTGAAATCTCCCAAGCAGATAGTTTCATTTACTGTAGGGCATAAATAAGAGAAAATAGTTTCAAGGTCATCAATAAAGTTAGTAATGTTCATTTGCGGGGGTCTATATAAAACACCGAATACATAAGTTTGACACTTCACATTAATCTTGAGAAATAAATGTTCCAGCTGTGCACACACCGGTACCGAAAGCTCAACAATATCTGCCACAAAACAATCTCTAATATATGCGGCAACACCTCCACCACTACCCACGCGATCCCTTCTAAAAAATTTGTACCCATTAATGTGGAAAGCTCCAGAATCGATATCATTATTTAACCAAGTTTCTGTCAGCGTAAATACATCAAAATCCCTATTCAAAAATATGTTTTTAAACTCATCCCAGCCTGTAAACATAGATCGTATATTCAGATGCCCAACCTTCATGATATATAGAATGGAGATACAAAAGAGATATATAAAAAAAAAAGAGAAGAAAAAATAATAATGATTTAAACAACCCCCGAGAGCTGAAGGGTTCAAGAGACCACTAGCTGTATTTTATACACTAATCCATAGACATATATTGATCTTAAGACAATTAAACACGAGTGCAAGCAATGTAAATCAAAAAAATCACAATACTGGATTACTTATATTACGTCTTACCTAAAAAAAATTACCTATCTGATTTATGACAGCAGTCTTGACAAAGAAGGAAAATAATAACCTAGGTATTATTTGTAAAAAAAAAAATATAATTGAACCTATTTACTGTTAATTAATTAAGAGAAAACAACACAACTCTCCAGCAATTACAAGGACTAATATAAACAAAAAAAAAATAGACAATAACGATCTCAATATAACTATAAAGTGAACATAACATAGCTGCGAGACAAAGCATAGTCGCACTCTATAATCAAAAGAAAACAGAAGCAAATTATTTTGATAATATGCAACAATATGAAGTGAGATTAGAACGCAACAATGTGTGAGATTACAGACTAATCAAAATTAAATTATAACAATAAACATAGTAGGTAGTACGTATACATTGAACACTATAATATCATTTAACTGATCCTCACTCTGAAACCTCATCATGTATAGGTACATTGCATACAACCATTATTTAAAACAGAAAATGAAAAACAATCATATTATTATCAAAAATACCAACGCATCATCGGTAATAACGGAGAAAAAACATACATATTTCATACCAATAAGATCAAACGAAAAAAGTAAACACAAGGCAATACGTGCACTGCACGTATTAGTAACTTATGATTTAATACTAATACCAACCAAAACGAAATCAAATTATATTCATTAGGCGAAAATTAAAACATTCTTACCACCACAATATTAGCATTAAACACTATATATTATTTAACTGTTCTTCATTCTGAATTTTATGCACTATGCCATTGGCCTTAACATATACATTTCCATTCATACACCAAGCACTTTTATTAGTAAATTTACCTATTGCACTTTGCAGAAGAGCCACTCTTGCTTTAGTTAAATCCTCTTTAATGTATATCTTATTTTTATTTAAGTTCCGCCTTTTCTTTAACACATTTAAACGTACTTGTTCAGATGTGAATTGTACCAGAATATGAGCACCAGCAGCAGACACACGTTCTAGTCTACCACCAGAGTCTTTTGGGTGAACGCGATAACAATATTTGATATCACTGTTGTCAATATTCATATTTAAATTGAGGTTAAGTAGATTTAAAACATTAGTGCGCACATCTTCGTTATCAGCTGCCGGAACGCCAAATATACGTATATTAAGACTGCGAGCTGACTGCTCATGTCTGTCCACTATTGTATAAAGTTCACGATTCGCCATTTCCAATGTATGAACTGTACTTTTTAGATTGTTTATAGTTTTTTCCTGTTCACTTAATTGGTCATAAAAACGTCTACCGACAATTTCTGCGACCTTTTCCGCTACACTCTCTAAAAATTTCTCAGAGAATGTAGTCATAACAACATTACGAATCTTTTCTAAGTCGGCACTGGTTAAACCCATTATGGCTACCAACAATCACCAGCAACAACAAGGCAATCACTATAATATGTGAACTAACTATATGTTTTCGATTGTATTCACTCAATAACACTACGATCGTTTAAAACATTAAATTCACTTCACAATATAATTTATCCAGCTTCTTTATTGTAGTAAATTAACATTTAAGCCAGAGTGAAACCACACTACGCCACAGCTACTCAAGCGCCATCTTATCATAACTAAATAATAAATAATAAATAATTTTTCTTTTACTTTTTGACTTTTCATGGGAATGAGGATCAACCATTTAAACACGTATACTTAATTGAATTTCACAATAAGACCATGAGGCTGCAGTGAAACCGGGGACTTGTGTCGAACGGACCCTTAAAAAAATACTTAATTGAAACTTTCATGTGAATTTTGTTTCTTTTTTCTTCAACGTTTCGATATGCTATGCTATCTTCTTCAGAAACTAAAACTGAACTTCACATATTAAATGTACGACATACTAAAAGTAGGTACTTAGTTGACAATTTTTTTCAAGCATTTCTCTTTTCTTGGTGATGTGTTCTGTTGCTAATATTTTTGTGTTTTCAAAAGCGAAAGTGTGGTTATATATCTCTATATGTTTTTTAAAGCAGATTCCCTGTATTGGGATTTTCATGAGATTTTAAGCGTTTTTCGAGGTGCTGTTTAGTTTGACCAACGTCTGAGGCTTTGCAGTTGTGACATAGAATTTTGTAAATAACGTGAGTTTTTTTTTGGTGATGGTGTTTTTGAATTTCATTTTGGTATAGACAAGATTTTAGTGTGTGTGTGTGTTTGGATAGTCCTTTTACGTCAGGAATTGATAAGTATATTTTTTTCGTACTATTATGGTTGCCTTTTTTATTACTGTTGCCGTTGTATAGTCTATTAAAAAAAAATAAAAAACAAATAATACCCCCACGAAAATGCTGATAAATTATAACCTCTCACCGTTTGCTATTTTCAGCAAATGTTAGTAAAGTAATGTTATTATGTTTGCAGGATGGTTAGTATAATGACATTTCATCATCAAATGGAAAACAGCATTGCAATGTATTAAATCTTCAAATTATGATTGTTGATGTACCTACTTAATAAAAGCATTTAAAGACAGTCGTATAAAAAATACTTTAAAATCACGTTAAATATTATTTTATACAGATAGATGATAATGCGAGTATATTATATACTTATATATTTTTTTATTATTCTTGAACCGTAATTCTAATTTTTTTCAGTTTACTTTTCTTGGGGTGTTCGGTCCTTTTAAAAAAAATTTCTTTACACAATTTTTCTAGATAAAGACAACATCCATCTTTATTTTCGTCAAATAAATTAAATAAAATGACAACGACGTTTCGCCACAAAGTAGTAACTTCTTCAGGTTGAACAGAAATTCCAATACGTCAATATCAAAAATAACCAGCAACTTTCTTTATAGTTACAAATACAACATTTAAAAGACACCCCAAGAAAATTGAAATGAAAAAAATATATTATATAGTTACCTCGGTTAGGTATGAACTTCATATATTTTTTTTGTACCTATTTATTTCCTATTTTATTCCTTGTAACCCAACCCTCTTGTATTCATGTATCGGAGATACAGAGTTGCATCTACGACGATTTAAAAAGTATGTGATCGCCTAAATCAAGCAAAATTGCATTTAAAAACTTAGCCCAGTTTCAAAAGTTCTAAGATTAAATATTCTTGAAATTAAAGTCAACCTCCACACAATAAATTTAATAAATATCCTCAACAAATTACATTTGTCACACATCCTCTAGGAAGTAGATGTCACCACAATATCATTGTTAATATATTTATTAGAATTCTATAATACAACATCACAATTGCATCTATCCTACATATACAAAATCTATTTTTTGAGAATTTTGAAACGCCATTGTCGTGTGAACGTGCAGTCAATCAAGTACCTACTTACTAATATTATCGGAGAGAAATTTGGTCTTCGATGATTTACAAAAAGAAAAAGTATAACATGAGACTTACATTAGAAATAATGTGAGTTTTGGGTTTTTAGTTTTATTTTTAAATGATTAATATTAAAAACTTAATTTCACAAAAAACTTTTTATTTTATGACTTGAGAGAAAAAAAAACACAATGGTAAGTTTAAAAGTTGAAATCATTTTGGTGCAATTGAAAATAATATATACATTCTTATTTCTTGAGTTAATAAATAAACTTCCCAAAAATAATATGTACTAACTAGTATAACATAGCTTTTCGTAAGAATCTCTTATAACCACTGATGATGCGGCCCGGAGCTGCGAAACATGTATGGTGACAAATGTAATTTGTTGAGGATATTTATTAAATTTATTGTGTGGAGGTTGACTTTTATTTCAAGAATATTTAACTATTCTACTCCACTTCGATATGGACTACTTCTTTCGAGTTCTAAGATTATTGATAATCAAAATGATTCAGTACTTAATAATCAAGAAAAATACGACAATATTATAAATGTCGGTATCTTCAAATTGTGACCTGATTGGTGTAAAAACATGGCTCCCCTTGTATCAAAATTACTACATATTTACTCTAAACCAGAAATTTATGAATGTACGACTGAAGTCGCTAACGCAGTCTGGTGTTAGTTGCTACTAACCATGCGCTGACAATCCTTATAAAGGTAATTGCTTTGCTCGCTGAGGCAGATCCGAACTATTGTGAAAATTAAATAAAATATTGCCAAGATGGATGCTTACTTTCATGGTATTTTAAATGAGATACCACTGATATTATATCATTTATAGATTCATCAAAAATGTTAGTCATATTACATGTATAATGTCCTATACCACCTAACTTTAATGCTTTTGAGATATTTAATATATGAAAACTAATTGGAGAAAGATTGTAAATCTTATAAACAATACAATATATTGATTTGAAAGTTACCTACTAAATGTTGTTTCATATGGATTAACCGATTAAACATTCACATTGGATTATATTATTTTGTCATTGATTCATAACGTTGAAAAATATCAACATCGTATGCACAATAGAAGTTTACATGCAAATACGAATATTCAACAGCGAATGCATTTCTAAAAAATGTAACTGTCACAAGCCATTTTTTGCTAGTCATGACATCCTATATACTTTTTGCTTTGGAAAAGCCTGGAGTAATAAATAAAAATGATGACAAACTACAAACGCTATTATTTATTTACGATTGTCGACTCACCAGGTTTTAATTGTACCCAATATAATGTGCCAGGCAATTTTCCATTGACATTCTGTTTTCGAAAATTGAACATATTTTACCAAAAAATTTTTATACAAATATAGACATTTCCTAGTAAATGAATGAAAAAATTAGAATATTAGAATTTCTAGTACATCGCTACACGAAAAGAAAAATGCTGTAAATATTCCCGCAATAGGAACCATTTTTCCTTAAAAATATTGGGCATATAGCGACGTTTCAACAAAAAATATATTCATTCTAATACTCTAATAGGTACTATTCAAGCACGTCGGTGAAACAATATTTGCAGATTTTTAAGTAGAATATTTGGAGATCAGTGGATAGGAAATAAAGAACCATTTCTTGGGTTACGTTATAAGCGAGGTCTATAGACGTTCTTTTGATAATGTATTTTAGGTACTAATATAATATTTGTTTCAATGTTGATTTCTATCATTGTATTTATAAAAATATTTAGCAGATGTTAAGGTTAAATATGTTACTTTCAAAACATCTAATTAAACGATATAATATAGAGTGAGTATAAAGTGTGGAGACCCCTGTATATTTCCGAAAATAATGGATATTCTGAAAACAATTTTAACGAAAAGTTATTTCGTATAATTTTTGGCACAATCTGCTGAAGTTCAATTTGTATAGGATTACCAGCTTTGTTGCTATGGCAATCAACTTGGTAACACACATGGATAAAATGGTATATTTTTCTTTTAGTTTTTAGGTACACTATTTATTTCTGTATACGACAACCTAAAATTTTTATAGGTTTACATTAGAAAATAATTGGGAAAAACAGTTTTATAAAATAATCGTCTTCCTCGTTTACAGTTCATTAAAATTAAATTTGTATAACACTTGCCATGGAAAACATGATAGCTGTCAAATAATATTAATAAGTTTATTTGCAGTTCAGAATAGTATATTCTGTAACAAGTGAGGAATGTGGCATATTCTGAACGAGTGGAAATTTGTCACCCGAGCCGATAGGCGTGGGTGACGGTCCACGAGTTCAGAATAGCTGATTCCTCACGTGTTACAGAGTACTTTTTCTACGACTGCAACTTAATTCCCTAATCTCAGGAGGGGTACAAATTATAGCTCTCCTTCGCTAGACATTATATTGAAAAAGTTCTATAACAATTTATATAGGTAGGTACTTTTAAAACTTCAAAACCAAGATAACATAATTAATAACTTACCTCAATGTGTATAAGTAGATATCTGATAAATAATATAAATAAAGAATTAGGTACACATAAGAGACTTTCAAATAATGACATATATTTCAAACAAATTCCACAGTTTGTCCTTCTCTCAAAACTTAAATGTAAACACTTAAAAAAATTTCAATAAGATATCATATTGAAAAGTGAAACAGTTGTTATATAGATTTTAAATATATCTGACCCTTTTCTAGAGAAAATACGAATATTTATTAATTACGCTAAAACACTAAAACACCGCTGTGTAATTATAAATTCCGCAAAAGTTATAGGCAACCCTTAATACGTCATTCTGTAACACTATTACGGAATATTCAATATTCTAACAGCTATTGACATCAGAATACCTATTCTAAAACAGTCGTCGAAAATAGTATATTGTGCAACGAACATGAAATGACATCTACGAGTATGATCGTTTGCAAATCATACGAGTAGGAAATGGTCATTTCATGTGAGTTTCACATTATACTTTTTCTACGACTGTTTTAATGCTTTTGAATAAATTTAACATAACTTTTAGGCAAATATTTGTTTTTCGAAACTTACCCTTGTTAGCGTATAAGCCTAAATACGATAAATTAGAAGTCTTAAATTGACTTGGTGGTGTTAAACTATATTCATTATTACTGTTTATGTGTTTTGAAATTAGCGAAATACTTAATTATAATTATTATTAATTATCACACTGTCTGTATCAAGAGGGTTCAGCACCGTTTTCTGAGGTACGTTCATTTTAGACTCGGCCGTGAACGACCCGTTGATTTTAACTTCAACAACGGCGCATTGCTGAGTGAGCTGGAGTTGGCTACATTGGGCGCCCGCAGGGTTGTCAGGGATCTGACTATACTATATAAAATTTTAAACAATACTCTTTTATCTTCTAGTCTTTTATCCCAGATTGGTTTTCGTGTTCCCCCTAGACAAAGCAGAAGTTCTGATCTCTTTCACGTCTCGTTCCACCGCGCGAACTACGCTATGAATACCTTTGTCACCAGAGTGGCGCGACTGGCGAATCGTTGTTCTAATCATAACATCGATTTCTTCGCGCCATTTGGTGAGTTCGCCGGTCGCTTGAGGAGGGGGTCTAGAGATGAATGGTTTCCCTAATTCTTGTTTTTAAAATTTGAAATGATTTAGCATTCATTAATTCCTTAACATCAGCGAGCGTAGGAGTCCTGCGAGCTGTTGTACGTCGCGCAATTGCTGGTTTTTTGTTTTTTTTTTTATTAAGTTCAATTGTAATGGATAGTCTAGAGTTATGTAAGATTTATAATTCCTGTATTATGTTGTATGCTATTGTTTTGTACATGTTGTAATAATGGACTATTATTACGGACGGGTAAATGATAAACAGCATTACAATGTACTACATTTTCAAATCATGATTGAACATATAATAAAGGCATTTAAAGACAGTCGTAGAAAAAATATATTACAATACCGTACTTAATTTTATCTTAAACATAGAACTAGAAAATGGTCTAGATAGCAGTAAGACTGATTTCAAAATCTAGGCCAGAGGAAGAAAAACAGAAGCAGAACTTATGTTTTACAAAATAATAATAAAAACAAAAAACACATGTACTGGGTATTCCATTAAGGGTGAACAGGTAGCATATCTCAGGAAATAATAGTCGTAGGACAATGGGGAAAAAGTCTTTTACGGAAATTGACTATGGGAAATCGCTGGAAATAGTTTTTTAGTTCCTAACTATACCGCTAGGGTGCGTGATCGATACAGTAATGCGAAAAATGCATTTTTATTGAAAATTTCACAATATAAGTTAAAACAACAATACTACACAGTAATGCTACATCTTTTTGTTGTTCGGCATCTTTTTGGTGTAGGGAAGGACGAAATTTTGCCTATGAAAATGTGTATAACTTTGGTTTGGCTTACCCGAATTTATCAATCTAATTTTTGTTTAAGAATACAAGCCTTGCTGATGAAGAAAAAAAATATTTCAAATTATAATTGTTTTTTGGGGCTAAGCTAGGTGGCGCTATTTGCAACGCCTAAGTTTTTTTGATTTTTCTTTAAAAACTTAAATGGAATGATACAAATATTTTATCAAAAATGAAAAGCTAATTGAATTTTAAACAAAAAAGTCCAAAACCGCACATCAAAATCTTTATTCGTTTCAGAGTTATGACCAAAAGACTGTTGTTGACCAAAATTCGTTGACAAATCATGTATCTTTAATTTTCCGTGATCAAAAATGCCATGGGAAATAAAGAAATAGCTTTAAACTTTATTAAACTGAATAAAAAATCCATTAAAATTACCAAAATGTAGAGCTTTCATAAAATTTGTTAATAGAGGTAGATCTAGATACCATTGAAACAAAATTGGCAAATTTCCATGGAGACAATCGACTGCAAGATGCCAGCACCTACGACTATGTAGTCCATAACTACATGGCATTGGGAGCTCCGTCCACCCATGCAACCACTATCCGCACGACCAGATACTTTAATATCATGATCGCAGAGGCGTACGATATGCTTGCGGAATATTTCCAGTGCTTTGAAAATGCAGCTGTTGCGGAACGCTTATATGCTGCTAAATACCCTGACCGAAGACACCATAGCAGAAAAGTGTTCCGTCGGTTAGCAGCCCGATTACAAGGAACGGGAAGTATAAGAGTTGATCCAGTCCTGCTCAAACGTCCAGTTAGCAGTGAAGATAATATTATATATGTGCGAATCCTCATGTAATCGTCAGTGAGATTTCTTCAGACTTAGGAATAAATCGCTTCAGTGTTCCGGATTTTAAAATCTTTTAAACTGCATCCTTACAGTATGGTTTTTCATCAAGCGCTTTCAAATGCCAAGACTTTTGTTATTGACTGCGAGATATGTGCACGGAAAACCCGCAATTTCTCTCACAGATTTTATGGACTGATGAAGCCAGTTTTTTTTATTTATTTATTTATTAGCAACATACAGATCTGACGATCCAATTACATGTTGAAATTTATCTAATAACAATACACTAATAAAGCTAACATTAACAACATAAAGTAAAATAAAACAAAAAAAAAGAAATACAGAAAATCGAAAATAGAAAAATACAATCAATAATAATTAATATAGGTACAAAAAAAGTTCCAATTATTGATTAAACTTCAAATAGTTTACTATTAATTCCATAAACTCAATCAGATTATAATTGAAAATATCACAATGATGTTGACATTGATTGTAGTTTCTTTACATCATTGAAATCGGGGAATTCTGCTGGTAGTTCGTTCTTAGTATTACTGTCATAAATGTTTTATTGTTGGTGGTACGAGTTTTTATCGAAGGCACTAGCAAAGTTTAATCTACACAATAGATAGTCAGCGTATATGGGAAATAAAACAAAAATTGAAACTGTCTCGACACGAGCTACATCTATTAGAAAAACATGCAACCATGGAAATTGTAGATGGCGTTATATGTATTGTGTTGAAATAAAATAATCATATGGGCAATGTTAGACAAGGACGAGTATACTTTCCCCTACGAGGTGGGAGTTTGTTTTTATATTATAGGTATCATATATGTACTACTGTTCAGCAGTGTTTTTTGTTTAAAATTATATGGTAGGTATACGTATACCTATCTACGCAAAGATTAATGTGTATGGACGAAAATAAAAGAAATTACTATAATAGTATAAATATACAGGGCTGGTTTATTAAATGTTTTAGACAATAATTTTATATGACTAAAATAATATTATTTTAGTCATAAAATTTCGGATATAAGGATGCATCAAAAAGTTATATTTAAATTAACGAAATTTGGCGATATAGATAGGACTTCCGGTTATTACCTGATTCAGTTTTAAGGATCAAACTCAAACAGCAGATTCAACTTGTCGTTAACATTATGAAAAAATAAATCTCAGAGGCGGGTAAATTAAAGGGGCATACAGGCGTGAAATGCTACCCTAACTTTTTTATGCACATTTTTTGGGTGTGTTTCAATTCGGAGATGTAAAATCTAACAAATTATATACGTAATAAATGTATCCTTCTGTGATATTGATAGAAAGTCATCGTTATCGCGTAATATCGATTTTAAGAAATGTTAATATTAAAAAGGCTGTGCTTTTTACAAGTTGCTGAAGTAAAGAAGGTTTGAAATTTCCAGCATGACAATAATTATTTAAAAAAATACGGTTTCGAAATGCAGGATGTAAAAAATTAGAATTTTTAATCTGTTTTTAATGAAAATTTAAATCTATTGAGAAATATGGTTCAGGGTTTTTGTGAAATGTATTTTACTCCAAAGATTCTACTCATCGATTATAACCGAATTAATTTACTCAAAAATATCTATACTAGTAAAATAACACAATTATCACAATTAGGTTCAAATTCTGCAACGCCGAATTGAAAAAAAACTTACAGTCTCCCTAATATTGGTTTTTGTGCAATGATCATAAAACTTTAAAAAACTAACGATTTATGTAGATTGTATTGTTAACACGTTTCGTAAAAAGCTTTAAAAACTCACCAACAGGGTGTTAAAAGTATCACGACAATAACTTTTTTCATGTTTTAACAAGTACAATCGTCTGCTTCAGATTGATCCTTAAAAACTGAATAACAGTTTCTCTATATAAAAAAATAAAACTCGTAAATATCATCCCCAAACATTTAATTTGATTACAATTACATAACACCATATTTGAAAGTAAATAAAAAAAAACAGCATTACCTAGTTTGACAGATTTGCAAATTGCAAATCAAAGTATCTATGTATACAGGGTGTTGCATAAGTACTTGTACAAACTTTAAAGGGTGATTCTTTGACTAATTTTAAGATACAAATTTCATATGTACATGGGTCCGCTACTGCTTGGTTTTCGAGATACAGGTAGTTCAAAAAGAATATTATATTTAGGATTATATGCTTGTTCAATAGCATCGCAATTTGGTGCAATTCGGGATACAGGTGTATTGATGACACCAGAGCTGTCAAAAGAACCAATAAAAAATACGAAAAATAACAAAATACAAATATCATTCAAAAGACAACAATGCACATAATAGTCGGTACCAAGCCAAATAGGTAGTAGGTAAATATAGATTTATTTTGTTTCGGGCTTGGGCTTGGCACCGACTTATTGTAATCAAAACTACCCACCAAACGGATACATTTAATTTTACGCAGATGCTCAAAATGTTAACTTTCTTTCATTAATAGAGACCTGTGAAGTGAGCTTACCGCTTACGCCCACGTATTAAGTACTAAGTTTCAGTTATCAGTTATAATTTTTTATTTTCCAAGAAAGCGAAACGAGATATTTAAAACGGCATTGCGCCGCCCTCATGTATACCTCCGGGGGCGGCATCGAAAATCGCTACACGTCACAAACTTGTAAATGCTTAGAACTACCCCTATATCAAATTTCTATTTTCTATCTTTTTTGTTTCATACCCAAAGCCCTATTCCTACCGAACTTATTATTTACCCGAAGAAACATTAAAAAGAAGTAAAATTTAAGTACCTAAACCGATAAAGTGGAACTTATACCTGATGAAGAGACAGACTATTATAATAGGTATACCTAATATAATATAGGTAGCACTGATAATTTTTTTATTATAGGTATTATAAGATCTACAACAATCTTGTTACATCTTTGTCACATTGTCTACGTGAAATATTTAGTCAAAAGTATGTTTCTATCTAAAAGATTTTCATTTAACGATTGTTCGCCACTGATCATGGGACTGGTCTAGTCTTGAAACATGTATGACATGGATTAAATATTATTATATTAAATTTAATTCATAGAGATTAGGCTTTTATTTCAATACTGTACTTGTAATAAATCACCCTGTGTGTTTCTTTTACCGACGAATTGGCAACAGCACGACACACAACACATTCGCTTGTTTTTTTTTCTACCCTCCCTGCGTATCCCCTCCAGATTAATACAGAATTTCATCAATTTCTCTCTCTGACAATACAGCATTGCCGGTGCATATCTGTTGCAAATGATCTAAATAATTGTTATACGTTGCGTTTTGTTTTTGATATTAATAAACTACAAAACGGTTTCTGGCTGTGACAATACTGCTCTATGCTTTACACGCTAGTCTACGCCACGTAGTGGCAGGCATACTTAGAGATGTTCTGATTTTAATGCATTGGGCTGACTATCTATTGTGTAGATTAATCTTTGGCACTAGTATATTAATTTTCTCTAGTGTAGTTGGGTCATAAACATTATTATTAAGAGGGGAATCCGAAATGGTTACTTACAAAAATGTCCGATGGTGGCGCTAGTGAATATCATTGCATTTCAAATTATTCATTTCTTAACTTAGAGTAATTTTCTAGAATATTTTAATACATTCTTCTCCTCAATAGGTGTCGCCAAAAATTAATACATAGTGGCACAAAATGTCATATTTCTATTTTGCGTAAATTATTTTCACATTCTTTTTTGTGCTAGCATTCTTATACGTTTGATGCTTATCTTCGCTTAGACTAGTTATAGTTATATACTATTATACATAAAAAGGATGAATGTAAAAAAACTGGTTTTATTTACGATAAATAGTCAAGATTTTTAAATATTTTCACAAATTGATGATTTTTGTGAAAACCGTAAAACATAGGTAAATGACACCTTAAAACGAATCCCAGTTATTTTTGAGGGACTATTAAAATACTCCAATACAGGGTGTTCTATTTAAAAAACCAGAACTATGATAATACATACTTATCTCTTCTTTGGACCGCCCTGTATACTTGCAGTGTTTTTCAAAATGTATTAGGTTAGCCCTGTTGTTTTAGTTTGTCAGTTTCAAAACCATGAGATGCTTTTTCATGCATCAAAGAGTGTCTTTCCTAACTATGATAATACATACTTTGTATTCATTGAACCGCCCTGTATGCTTGCAGTGTTTTTCAAAATGTATTAGGTTAGCCCTGTTGTTTTAGTTTGTCAGTTTCAAAACCATGAGATGCTTATTTCATGCATCAAAGAGTGTCTTTCCTAATAGTATACAATGTGTCCAGAAACTAATGGACCAAGCGAAAGCCACAAATTCTAGAGCAGATTTCATGGCAATTCAACGCCAAACTTCTAATGCGAAGTTGCTTCCAAAAGAAGTTATATTTTTTAAAAGATGGCGGCTTAGCATAGGTTTTTTAAAGGTATCGCGAAAGCGCCTTTAGCCATTGGAGTGAAAGGTGACAAAGATATTTCCCTAAATAGAAGCATTCGTTAGCCATACACTGCTGAATTAAATTGCGAACTTAGGCGTCTAAACGGGTATCAACGGACATTTTTAATAAAAACTTCTTTTTCACTAACTTTTGGAGAATTCTGACATCATTCGTAGGAAATAATGAGGTATTTTTATCTCAATATGATAGAATGCTGCAATTTCGAGAAAAATTAAGTTTTAGTTTAATATGCGGTTTAACATAGTACCTATCTATTTGATTTACGATTGGTACAGTGATTATTTTAACAGTAAAAATTTTAAAAATTAAGTAGGTTATTAGGTATTGTGAGTCTATACAGGGTGTCCCAAATATAAGAAATGAACCATAGTTGTGTTTTTTAAATGGAATGCCCTGTATATGAATATATTTTTAGATTCACCGTTCAAAATAAACCTAACTTTCATTAAAGTACATCTCACCTAAACCTGACAGTTTTTTAAATATTTAAATTTTTATAAAAATATAGACATAATATGAATGAACAAATTCACACCTATTTGTTTGTTCTTTTTAAGCCAGTCTGGGCTGATAAATATACCCACTCATCACTTGTTACGCCAAATATAAAAAACTCGCAATACTAAATACAGTGTGTCCAATAATATAATTTATATGAACGTAAAGTTCAATTCTAAATAACTTGTTTATTTCAAATGGAACACCCAGTATATGAGGTCAAAATTAGATGCATAAAGTAATTATCTGTCAAATATTATAATACTTTCCTATGGATAACTTTTGACGTTTTTGTGGAAAATGCACATATTCATGATATTAGGGGAATTTGAAATTGAATCTCTTAGATTCATGTAGACCACCATGTATTTGATGATGCAAAAATTAAAGTTAAATTAAAGTTTTCTTATAGATATGTATACTTATCTTTAATTTTGCATGAAAGTGGCACACATATTGGCAATACGAGGAAGAATTTTTAAAAATATAATATTTATCAAGTCAGCGATGAGAATTTGAGAAGATAGAATACATTTTTTTTAATTTGATATTTACTGTCAAATAGTTTGTTGAAAATTCTTACTTAAGAGTTGAGAATTTTTCATAAAACAGTTTTTTATCTGTGACATTTGATTTAATTCAATTCAAAAATGCGAACCTATTCCAAAGGAGAAAGAATAGACATGATTTTTATTCTGGGAGAATGGTCCAAAAACGCTTTGCTGGCATCGCGAGTTTACGCTCAAAGGTTCCTGGCGCAAAATCACCCAAAAAAGCGGTTTTCGAGAGACTGTTAAGGCAGTTTAACGAAAGATACCACCCAAACACCAACTGCATCAAGAACTTTTCAATATTGATTTTAACTCGTGTTGAATTTTGTACATGGGCCAGGAACAAAATCATCGCAAATGAAAACTTTTTTAATAGAGGAGATGAAGAACCAAATAAATGAAGCGTTTAGAAGCGTTACACCAGGTTAAAGTTGTTGAAGGATTTAAGAAAAGGATTCATATGTGCCTAGAGTCCAATCATTTTGAACATTTATTATAAAATTTATCAGTTTTTATGTAGGTATATCTTGTTATTTAATTTAAGTGAAAAATGTATTTATTTATTATGTTATTGTTTAAATTATGGTTTCTCAAATTCTCATGGCCGACAATGACAAATATAATTTAAAAAAATTCTTCCTATTACTACCAATATGTGCTTTTTCCATACATTAAAAAATATACATATCTATAGGAAAATCTTATACTGATCAATAGATAATTAATTTCATCATCATCAAATACAGGGTGGTCTACATGAAATTAACAGGTTCAATTAAAAATTCGCATAATATTATGAATATGTGTATTTTCCACGAAAACGTCAAGAGTTATCCATAGGAAAGTATTATAATATTTGACAGAGAATTACTCTGTGCATCTAATTTTTACCTCATAAACCGGGTGTTCCATTTGAAATAAACAAGTTATTTAGAATTAAACTTTACGTTCATATAAGTTATATTATTGGACATCCTGTATTTAGTATTGGAGATTTTTTTATATTTGGCGTAACAAGTGATGATACCTAGACTGGCTTAAAAAGAATAAACAAATAGGTGTGAATTTTTTCATTTAAATTATGTCTATATTTTTATTAAAATTTAAATATTTAAAAAACTGTCAGGTTTAGGTAAGATGTGCTTTAATGAAAGTTAGGTTTATTTTGAACGGGCAATCTAAAAATTTATTCATATACAGGGCATTCCATTTAAAAAACACAACTATGGTTAAGTTCTTATATTTGGGACACCCTGTATAGACTCGCAATATTTTTAAAATGTAGCCCTAAATCATTTTTATCGAACCCATGAATAAAACTTTAAGGAAATTAAATAGTTTAGCCACAGTATTCCGTGTAGTATGGCGTGAATAACCCTATATATACGTTCCAACTACCTAACTGGTGAAGTTTTAAACGCTATTTAAACCCCCAGTAAGGGTATCTTATTTTTTTATAATAACTACCAGTCGGGAGTTTTTGTAATCTCTCTATAGATCATAAAAAATCAGTTGTGTCACCCCAAAACTTTCCCGATTAGTTATAATATAATCAAAAATATATGACCTGCGTAACGAAACAGAATTTTAATAATTATTATAATTGTATTATTTCCAATAAACTAACGTAACAAACCATTAGATTTTTGTGTCACTGTGTATAAACAGCGCCATCTCTTCAATGCTGTCCCAACTACGCTAGAATTGTTCCTAGCCTAAATTTATAATAAAATGGCGGATAGTTGAAGGGAAATTTAAGGTTTTTTTTTATATATGGATATTGTCTAATACAGAAAGTTTTCACGTACAATTTTAATTACAAGTGATTGTTAAATATATAAATTAGGTAATAAAGTAATATTCTCATTATTAAATATTAGAATCATAGCACAAAATGAGGAAAACGTTGCTGACTTTGAACTCAATTTATTAAGTAATTATTTATTGTTGTAGCCTCAAAATACCTTATTACCTAATCCAAACCTTAGTCTTTAAAACCCTATTAAAATTTTTGCTACCAGATACGTATTAGTGGAGATTTCCATCCACAAAAATATATCTGTAAATTTGAAAAAGTTACCTATGTTTGAACTCAATTTATGAGTTAACTATTTAATCTTTCCGCTTGAAAATACTTCATTACCTAATCCCATCTTTTGTCTTTAAAACCCTATGAAAATTTTTGCTAGCAGATACGTCTTAGTGGCGACTACCATGCGCAAAATTACGCCTGCAAAGCGAAATATGATGATTTTCTAACTCTGTTTTTGAACTAACTATCCAATATTTCAACTTCAAAATACTTCAATACCTAATCCCATCTTTACTCTTTAACTCCCTATCAAAATTTTTGCTACCAGATACGTATTAGTGGAGTCTACCATGCGCAAAAATAGGTCTGCAAACGATTGTATTCAAACGCCCCTCTTTTATTTTGAATACATAACATACACCCTGTAAGAATCTTCTATTAAATAATGATAGTAAATTGTATCTTGTTAGATTGCGCTCATAGTCGGAGATGTAACAGTTAAACATTAAGAAATCTGTTTGTCTAATAAACTTGCTTTGCACCCTTTCAATCATCAGTATATACTTAATATACATAGGCGACCAAACTATGGAGCAGTATTCGAGCTTGGAACGTACGAATGCGTTATAAAGTAGAGATAGAGTGGTTTTATTTTGTGATATTAATTATATGGTTGGAAAACGTTAATTTATTATCAAAAAGGATGCCCAGATTTTTAATCAAACTTGCTCTACTCAATCTGATATTGTTAATATTGTATGGATAGATGATCGGTGTTTTTATATAATTGTATGTCATACTTTTACATTTTGAAATATTAAAAAATAAACAGTTTTTAATAGTCCATTGATAAATAGCGATCAAATCAAGTTGAAGATCCTCACAGTCCTTTATGCTATTAACCTCCTTGAAAATTTTCATTGTATCATCTGCAAACATTAAGCAGCTACTAATTTTGAGTACTGACGAAATATCATCAATAAATACAAGGAATAATAGTGGACCAAGTGTACTCCCTTGTGGAACCCCTGAGGAAGGCACAAATTTGTTGGACTCGCAACCCTGGATTGTAACTAAATGAGTTCGATTTTCTAGATATGACTTTATGAAATTACACGTGCTATTTGAGAACGACTTCTGCTTTAATTTGGCTAAGAGAATCGTGTGGTTAACTCTGTCAAAGGCTTTGGCAAAGTCTGTATATATTACGTCCACTTGTTTTCCCTCAGCCAAAACATCAGCAGTCACGGACACAAAATTGACCAGATTTCCGGCCACGGATCTACCCTCTCTAAAACCATATTGGACATCCGACATACGGTTTTTAGGTGATTATTTATTTTAGCTGATAGTATGAGTTCAAATACAGTAGCCATATTAGAGATAATTGCAAATTTTTGGCCATCTGAATGGAGAATCTTGTCTCAATTTTTTAAGAACTAATTTGCAAACCCTTTTAGAAGACGTTCCACTTAACGTACGGATGTCCATGTGGTATCAACACGATGGATGCCCAGCGAATTTTTTTGAACAGATGTGCAATTTTTTAAATGGTGTTTATCCAGGGGGTAGTGTATTTTTGTGGCCACCTAGATCCCCGGACTTGACAGCGTTAGATTTCTACTTGTGGGGAAGGATAAAAAACATGGTTTACCAAACACCACTAACCACTCGAGAGAACATGGTTGAGCGAATTCAAAATGCAGTGGCGTCGGCGTCGCTTCCACGAGCTGATATCGAGGCGGCGGTTACTAGTACATTAAAAAGAGCCAATAGCTGCATTTTGCAAAATGGGGGTCATTTTGAACATTTATGAAAGTTTTGTTGGTAGTTATAATGTTCTTGTTTTTGTTTTGTTATTATTAGTGTTATTGTTAATTTTTGTTATTTTCATTGGCTATCCATTGTATTGTATTTCTTTTTTTTGTTTTATTTTACTTTATGTTGTTAATGTTAGCTTTATTAGTGTATTGTTATTAGATAAATTTCAACATGTAATTGGATCGTCAGAACTGTATGTTGCTAATAAATAAATAAATAAAAAAAACTGGCTTCATCAGTCCATAAAATCTGTGAGAGAAATTGCGGGTTTTCCGTGCACATATCTCGCAGTCAATAACAAAAGTCTTGGCATTTGAAAGCGCCTGATGAAAAACCATACTGTAAGGATGCAGTTTAAAAGATTTTAAAATCCGGAACACTGAAGTGCGATTTATTCCTAAGTCTGAAGAAATCTCACTGACGATTACATGAGGATTCGCACATATATAATATTATCTTCACTGCTAACTGAACGTTTGAGCGGGACTGGATCAACTCTTACACTTCCCGTTCCTTGTAATCGGACTGCTAACCGACGGAACACTTTTCTGCTATGGTGTCTTCGCAAGCATATCGTACGCGTCTGCGATCATGATATTAAAGTATCTGGTCGTGCGGATAGTGGTTGGATGGGTGGACGGAGCTCCCAATGCCCTGTAGTTATGGACTACATAGTCGTAGGTGCTGGCATCTTGCAGTCGATTGTCTCCATGGAAACTTGCCAATTTTGTTTCAATGGTATCTAGATCTACCTCTATTAACAAATTTTATGAAAGCTCTGCATTTTGGTAATTGTAATGGATTTTTTATTCAGTTTAATAAAGTTTAAAGCTATTTCTTTATTTCCCATGGCATTCTTGATCACGGAAAATTAAAGATACATGATTTGTCAACGAATTTTGGTCAACAACATTCTTTTGACCATAACTCTGAAACGAATAAAGATTTTGATGTGCGGTTGGGAGTTTTTTGTTGCAAATGATGTGCGGTTGGGAGTTTTTTGTTGCAAATTCATTTTAGGTTTCATTTTTGATAAAATATTTGTATCATTCCATTTAAGTCTTTAAAGAAAAATCAAAAAAACCTTAGGCGTTGCAAATAGCGCCATCTAGCTTAGTCCCAAAAAACAATTATGATTTGAAATATTTTTTTCTTTATCAGCAAGGCTTCGTTTCTTAAAAAATAATTAGATTGATAAATTCGGTTAAGCCAAACCAAAGTTATAGACATTTTCATAGGTAAAATTTTGTCCTTCCTTGCTGCTTTTATTTCAGGCCGCACAATAAAAAATGATACACCAAGATGCCAAATATCAGTAGCATTACTATAGCAGTATTATTTCTTTAACTTATATTGCGAAATTTTCAATAAAAATGGATTTTTCGCATTACTGTATCTATTACGCCCCCTAGCGGTATAGTAAGGAAAATAATTTTTTCCCCATTGGAAATAATAGTCGTATTTCCTGAGATATGCTACTGTCCACCCTATCGCATTCAACAGAAAAAGAAACTATTGACAATATAACAATATTATAAAAATAATCATAAAAAAAAGAAAACACCAACAATAGTAATCAAAACAAAAAATCCAAAATCAGAGCATATTAAGTATAAGTTTACAGAGTTTTTTTTAAGGAAAAGATACTTAAGCATTTCAGGTTATAATAATAAATTTTGCACATCTGGTATGAAAAGGACCGTTCGAAACCCGAAGTTTAAAAATACTATTTGTCAGGTGCTTGTGTTCAGTTAGTTTTCCTTACAAACAAAGATACAATAACTCGAATTTAAAATCAAACTTATTATTGCTATGGCAGAATTAACGGAAAAACAGAGAGAATTGTAATTTTGATGATGGTGGGATATGTTGACAGAAAACGCTGTTATGGAGAAGTGTGCAGACTTTTTCATGAGTTGTATCCTCACCGGCCACAAATTCAGAAAGGGTACCTATATATGTAAATATTGGCAGAAATTTTTCGAAACTGATACTGTAAGAAACAAACTTAAAACGGGAATTCAAAAACAGCTGTAGGCAGTAACAAGGCATTAGATGTCATTTTTTCGTTGCAAGAAAACCCGCATTTACCGATAAGGGAAATCAGTCAACAACACGATATTTCTTAAAGATCTGTGGTGAAATTATTAAAAAAGAACATTTCCATCCATATAAAAAATACAGCTGGTTCAAGAGCTTGAAGATGGAGATTTTCGGAGGCGTTTTGAATTCTGCAATGTAATGTCAGACCAAATTAACTTGAATTTACTTACCTATTTTACAAACTTTACAAGAAACATTCTTTTCACTGATGAGGCTGCTTTTACTTTGCATGGATTTGTAAATAAACAAAACTTTCGATATTGGTCTCCAGAAAATTCACGCTGGATCATGGAGGGTCGAACTCAGCGAACACAAAAATTAATGTATGGTTGGTATACTGGATTTTGCTGTTATTTTGCAAATTTTCATTGACGGCAATCTTACAGTTGAATAATATTTAAATTTGCTAAGAGAAGAAGTTGTACCCGCTGCATTGTCAGTGCGGCCAATTAATGAAGTTTGGTTACAGAAGGACGGTGCTCCTAGTCATTTTGGGAGAGATGTGCGGCAATATTTGGATGAAGTTTTTGCAGAAAGATGGATTAGTCGTCGATGAGCTATCGAATGCTCCCTCTGTATTTGACACACTGTGATTTTTTCTTTGAGGTCACTTGAAGAATAGCATCTTACAAAAACTGAGCAATAAATTTGAAAGAACTAAGAGCTAAAGATATGGGAGAATCTAGAAGAATATTACCTGTCATGCTAGTAAAAGTAAGAAATTCATTTGCAAGGAGACTCCAATTGTGCGCAAATAACAACGGACAACATTTTCAACATTTGTTGGCAGTTTTTAATAATAAGTAGTTGGATTCGATTTTCTTTTTACCAATTGTTTTTTAAATAACATTTTTATTTGCCCGTATATTGACATTTTATTTTACAAGTACTTTCAATTGACAGCTACAATGTTTTCCATGGCAAATTTTATTTGAATGAACTCTAAAGGAAGAAGACGATTGTTTTATGAAACAGTTTGTTCTCAATTATGTTCTAATTAATCCTATAAAAATATTCTATGTTGTCGTATGCAGAAATAAATGGTCTACCTAAAAATGGAAAAAAAATAAATACCAGGTCAAAAAAACAAAGTTGGTTTCCATAGCAACAAAGGTTTTAACGCTATAAAAAATTGAACATCGGAAGGTTGTGCCACAAATTATACCAAATAACTTTTCTTTATAAATTTTTTCAAAATAACGATTATTTTCGGATATATACAGGGGTTTCCACACTCGCTCTGTATATATATTAAATTTCAATGACACGACAATCCTAAAGTTTCATTGTCACATTGCCGGTGGTACTCAAATATGTTTGAGGTCTGATAAACAGATATTGTGTAAAATTCAATTTGATATTATTCTGGTTGAAATACCAGTATACTGGGTTTTGTGACACTATTTCACAATTGTATTTCCGGATGTCAAGTGGAATGTGAAAAGACATTATCTACTGCAAGCAAAGCAAGAAAATGGTATCCATTATAATACAAACAATTGTTCTGTGACTTATGCTTAAAATATTTTACAGAGTGTATTAAGAAAGACTCCAAGTATAAATTTTCAACAGGTGATTAAAAAAAAAGGTAAAATGTATTTAATCGCTTATTAAAGTCGAAGTGGTCGCCCAGTTGGAAGATTTCGAGGGTTTATAGCTGCCTGTATACAATGGGTAACATATCAACTATTAACAAAAATTTCTAGTACGCTGATTGCTCAAAGCGACGAGTAGTAGAGATAGTAGAGGTTTGCAAGTCATAAACAGGCAAAAATATCCTGTCATATTATGTTGTACACTGTTTTACGCTCATTAGCTCAAAGCAGTGTCAAGATTAAAAAGTTCATGTTTTCTTTTCAAATCTAGATGATGTCGTGAATATATTTTTTAATTTTCCTCAAGGACTTGACATATTTACCGAGGTGGTACAAAAAAGCTTACGATGTGCTGTTAAGACGCGGTGAAAGTTTAGAAGCATAGAAATTAACGTCATTTCTAAGCACAGAAAATTTACTCTCCCGCACAGGGACAGTATTGTGAACGCGCTAAAAATGTTTTTGAGATAAAAACAGATGTAACCATTTTGAAGTTCCCTGACACGATTAAGACCATTTCCAGATGGAAGTCTGTCTGTCTGTGTGTATGTATGTATGTACGTATTTCTGTATGTATTCTTCCACGATAGCGCCCAAACGCTTAAATCAATTGAGCTAAATTTTGGTAGATGAGTTTGAGGCAGTCCTAGGATGAAGCCATTAGATTTTGATTGAAATCGCTTAAGCCCTGTGATAGGGGTGGACACAATCATTAAATTTTCATACATCAGTAGGGGTCGAGTGATCCATCATTTTAAATCATTTTGTATCTGCTCTACAGCGATAGGTCACTTGTTATATTTGCCCCCATAGTTCTCGAGAAAATTGCACTTACAAATTCATCAGTTAAGTACTTTATAATACATCGATAGAGCGTTCTTTTCGCATGCTTGTATATATTATTATTGTACAATATTGTTTATATATGTATATACCAGATAATAACTATATAGTTAAGTGTCTGTGATGTATTATGTGACTATGAATAGAACTTGTTGAAAAATTTGAATTTGCGTCGCATGCGGAAGGTTATGGGTTCGAATTGAATATATTTTTTTTAATTTTTTAGTAAAGTAGTTAATTTGTTACGTTAGTTTATTGGAATTAATGAAAATCATACAATTATAATTATTAAAATTCTGTTTCGTTACGCAGGTCATATATTTTTGATTATATTAGGTATATCATGTCGGGAAAGTTTTGGAGCGACACAACCAATTTTTTTAATAAAATGTATGGAACAAATACAAACGAGATTTACTAACTAATAGTAAAGCAATTACTTTAGAATATTCGCTTAATGATGACTAATTTTGTTTTAGGTAAATATTTTCCTTATGTATATTATGATATACATGTTGTTGATCTTTTAGACAACTGAAAACAACGAAGCCGATTCCGTCGGGATCAATAATCATATTGAAGAATTTGAAAGACTTAAAAGAGATGCAGCGTAGCCAATCAGTATATTCGAGAGTGTACTTTTAATGATTTCTTTAGGTTGGTTTGATTTTTTGCCAGGTAGCAGAGATAAGAATATGTGCGTTTTCCACCAGTATGGTTTGAATCTTTATTATTGTTAAAAATGTAAATTTCCTGGCTGCATATCGCAGATATATTTTCTAAGACAAGTTGGTTATATGTTTTAATAATTTACCATCTTAGGTAAGAATATTTTTAGAGAAATTTGATCATTGCTTTTAATAATACCAAATGTGTAATTTACAAATAATATACTTTTAGACTTTATAAACTGTGTTTGTGCCTGGCAAGAATACACAGAAGCAACTAAACTAATTAATTAAAACCCCCGTGCCCGTTACAGAGAATATTGACAAGGTAATAGAGATAAAAAACAAATTCGTCTTTCAAAAGACAATCGTAGTGTAGCAACATTAGATGTCGGTGTAGATGATTTAGCAGTTTCAACGTTGTTTACATAATATTATGATTTGTTTGAAAAATTCACAAACAAATGTGCACATAAAAATTGAAATATTGTACTGACCATGTAACCAGTATTTGAACGAGAACGTCTGAAGACGAAACCGTCCATAACTTAAATGAGGGCAGATTTTAGAAATCTTAAAAGATCAGGAGCATCTTTAAATTGTCTCGCATCTAATAATTTAGAGCAGCCCTTAATAGATACCATTAACTTGTTACAAATGCTTATAACAAAAGACGAAACCCTGTAGCACATTCTGTGAACACAACAGCCCGCTAACTATACATAACTGAACTTGGCTTCACATTTGAGATTTTTTACAGTGGACCAGTAAGTAGTAGACTTAATAATATCGGGTAACCCACGGTGGGTAATTATTACTATTTATTAGTAAAATTTGGTAACAGTGACAAACGACCATCATCTACAGTGTAAATATATTCTGGACTATGGAGTGTTCCCGGGTAGACTCTAAACCTGTGGCAACTTCGCTATTTCAAAGATAATACCCTGTATATGTTTCAATCTTCGAATTCTTTATGCAAATATGATCAACTTTTTTAAAACTTCACGATACGTATCTGTATAATAGTCGTGAGAATTGCGATTCCTGAAAATCCGTTGTTAAAACGTAGTTAGAATAATTAGAAGATTTGTAAATACAGCTCTACATGTACTGATGCCACTAAAAAGAAATGTCAAAGCAAAAGCACAAATAATTTTGTTAGGTGATGCATTAAATTTTTCATGTATTGCATGTCTAAACTGCAAAACCTGCTAAAGAAATTTGGGTAAATCTTCAGGCTGCATTTCAAGATACTAACTTCCCAGCAAGCAGTAACAATAAAAGACACAACACACCCACAATATTTTCTGTGACGTCAGCAATGTAGGCATTTAAAAATATACTTATGATCCAGATATCGGTGTTTTGCCACCGAAATGCGTTATGAGAAATGCGCAGTTGTTGCGAAAAAATAATTCCAGACTTTCGAGTATTGAGTTGTAGGTATTTATAGCTAATGTATTTTTTAGATACTGAAGACATCATGATTGTTATAGCTTTTGAGAGTCCTATAAATATATAAAAGTAACTTACATCTAAATTGTTATGTTAAACTCCTTTAATGTTTATTCCATGAAAATTTATCGACTTGACAACAGTGTATTGCTATTGCAAGGCGTCATTCGCCGTCGTTATTATTTATTTGTGTTTTATAAATAAACAAGTGTTTTACTAATTATACATATATTTTTAGTAATAAATTGGTTTAATCAATAGTTTATTCCCACATGAAATTTTTTGTAATTAATTAAAGATCGCATAATTAATATTGTCACACCCGGTATATTGTAATAAAAATATTGCATCCGGTCGAACTAGCTATTTTACGCTGATTTAATAATTTGTAAAAGTTCATCAAAGTTTATACAAATTCATGACTCTAACATTGGTGTTGTACCTAAAACACAAATTGCAAATTCAACAAAAAACGGTACGACCGACGCTACGAATAGACAATTACATTGTTCGATATTCCAAAGAGTGGAGAAAATCAAAGGTTATAAATTTTTACGCAACAGGAAAAAACGGAGTCTTCTCTCCAAAATTCGGCGAAGTAAACTTCGGGTTCTAAAAGCACTAATCTCCTTCGTTGAGTAGTGTCTTAAGCTTTACAGTTTACTTAACGCGTTTACAGTTTTAATCTTAATAAGTAATTATAAATTTTAAATATTCATTGAAAGTGAAATTACCGAAAAATATCAGCTATGTCGTCAAAGATGTTTGTAATGTTGTTGTTAATGATTGTAATTGTTGATTTTTGAGACTTGTCCTTTTTTATTAAATTTATTTTTGTACATTCTTTAAATAATTAAGTAAATAATAGTAAAATTAATTTGACTTTCCTTTTTATTTTAATATAGTTTTATAAATTTAATCAACTAACTATTAACTGAGAGGCGCAGTTCCAATACAGACCGTCACTCGTTTACGAGGGAGAATCAATAAGATCCTCTTTCGTGAGCGTGATGTTAGTGGGCGATTCTCAAGTAGCTCGACAAGCCAAGCGAGTAACTAAATTAAAACCAAAAGAATTTAGTCAATAAATATCAACCCCTATATTTTCAAATACTATCAAGACATAAGGGAGGTTCAACCCTTACTTTCTAATTCTTATTGCAACATGGTGAAGGCACCATTTCTATTAAATTAATATTCTTATGCTTTCTATATTTTTTTTCTACGACTGTCTTTAAATGCCTTTATTTAATGTTCAATCATGATTTGAAAATGTAGTACATTGTAATGCTGTTTTTCATTTACCCGTGCATAATAAATAGTTGCTAGGCAACTAGTGGGAAAATTTATTACGCACGGGTAAATTTCCTGGTAATGACAAAAGTGGCGTCGGCCATTAAAACTCACGATAGCAACGCCGACAATACAAACACACCAAATTGACAGTTTAACCTATTTCTAAATTTCGAAGCTGTTAAAACGATTTAGGCATATAATTAACAGTGATAGTGAATTTACTTTAACACCACATAATATTAGGGAGTTAAGGCAAAGCCAGTGACGTATACGTAAACGTATCTTTTGACATCTACGCATGCGTTTTTTCAATTTATGATACGTTTAACGATACGAAGGCCGTAAACATATGTACCTCTTCGCGTATCGTATACTTAAACGTATTGAACCGATTGTTGTCGGAATTACATGCACTTGTACGAATATCTAGAATAGAACATTAAAAACACAATCTAAATTGAAAATTAAGCTAAGCTATTTTGCAATAAATACTTTATTATTATTATTAGTAGTAGTAGTTTATTTTGTAACAATTATAAACATTTGTCTGTTATTCTTTATACGTATACATAATAAAATATATAGGTATTTGGTTAATAATTAAAAAAACAATAATATTAACAACATAGTAAATGGAAGTAGAAAAATCTAAAATAGTCTTTTTCTCAAGTAAAGTGTTATCTCTACCTTCCGCATATACGATACGTATTGGATGGCACCTTAACTCTAATTTGAATGACTGCTTATCTAGTGTAAACATAACCAAAATCTCACGTTTACGTATGGAGATACGTATACGTCATTGGTTTTGCATTAACTCCCTATTATAGAAGCCGCAAATAACGCAACTTTAGATTTGGTACTTGAGAAATCTAAAGCAAAATATACTATTGCGTATAATGTATTCATGGACTGGTGCAAACAAGAGAAAACTAGTTCGTATTCAGAAAATGTTCTGCTTGCTTACTTTGGTACTATATCTAATAAATTTAAATCTTCCACGTTATGGGCACAATACAGTCTTTTAAAAACGATGCTTAGTATAAATAATAACGTGGATGTAAGTAAATACCTAAAATTAAAAGCGTTTCTGAAAAGAAAATCAGATGGATACCGATCAAAAAAAATCAAAAGTTTTCATAACAGAGGAGATTGATACGTTCATCAAAGAAGCCCCAGACAACGTCTACCTTTTATCAAAAGTAAGTTTTGCAATGTCTTTATGTTTAGTAAGTAATTCAAAAATGCTAAAATAACTTAGGAAGGCAGTGGCAAATTGTTACAATAAGTTTAGCCACCCAAACCAATATATTGGCATTAATGTGGACTTTAATATATTATTTACTTATTAACGAATGTTTTTTTTTTGATGAAATAAATGTTAGTAAACATATCAAATGCTAAGAAAGAAACGTTTCTGGACACTTAGCGAAAGGGCTATACAAAGCTTTTACTACTATTGTAATTTTGATATAAATATTTAATTGAAGTATTATAAATTAATAAATGAACTGTACTTCAACTTCGCTTATTGTAAAATATTTTATTATTTTGCAATAAAGACTTTATTATATTATTACTATTAAAGTCATTTTATAATACAAATTTTGAGTTATTTTTCATAATTCTAATATTATTTTCATTGCAGGTTATCCTTATCATGGGAATTATGGGTGCATGTAGGAGAGATGAGATGTACAATTTGAAAATCCGGGATTCAGAAGATTTAGGTGCCGCAATTTTGGTTTACATTGCAAACACTAAAACGAAAACATCTCGAAAATTTACTAGAACTGGGGAATATTCCACCATTGTAAAAACATATTGGAACAAACGACCAAGTACTGCCAACAACGGTAGTTTCTTCCAATTATCAAAAAGGAAAATGCACTGTCCAAAAGATTGGAATCAATAAAATAGGAAATATGGTAAAGCAAATTGCATCGTATTTAAAACTTCCAAATCCTGAGTTATATACCGGCCACTGTTTCCGCCGATCTTCGGCTACAATCTTAGTAGATAGTGGCGAAGACATAACGACATTAAAACGTTTTGGTGTCTGGCGCTCTACGACAGTAGCAGAAGGTTATATAGAGGAGTCCCAAACTAATCGAAATAACGTAGCCAACTAAATTTTGGGGTCGATCAATAAGCTGTCAGACTTTCCATCGACATCAAATACAGAAAATGTAAATAATCTAAATGCATTCTTTAAAAAAACGGACTCTAGTCCCGCAAAGATTATTTTGAATAATTGTACCAACGTTACTTTAAATATTATTAACAAATAAGAGGAATACTTTTTTTTTGTAATTAATGTATTTTTTTTTTTAATTTAAAACAATACAGTTGTTATGAGTAAACTTTGTAGTTTTTTTAATTTATTCAAAAGGATACTATTGAAGCATCCTGTATATCAAAGCAGTCGTAGAAAAAGTATAGTGTGAAACTCATATGAAATGACCATTCCCTACTCGTATGATTTGCAGCACTCGCCTGCGGCTCATGCTGCAAACGATCATACTCGTAAGAAATGTATGTCATTTCATGTTCGTTGCACAATATACTATTATGTGTGACAATATAGTGATTCTCATTGCAAACAATAAAATCGTGCAAAAGTGCATAATTTGGACTTGTAGTGCGGATTTTGTTTTTTTTTTACAGTCACCTAGTTTAGTTTTTTTTTTTTTCAGTGTGAGATTTGGTTTCATTATTATTTTGAAATTACGCCTCAAAAGTATTGTTCCTGCGTGTAAAGAAAACTACAAGAACGTACCAAAAGTTCACGTTTTACGTTTGTATGTATCATTGCGATGATCGGAATATTTTTATTAATTAAAAAACAACAGCAGAGTGTTGTGAGGTACATTTTGCTGAAGGTAATATAATAAAGAATACTTACAACTACACAGGATAAAATAGGTAAGGCATAATATTGATTTATGAAAATCTCGACTCAAAGAATATATCATCAATTTTGCCTAATTGCCCTCATTATTTGACAAAAAATATTAAAGAACGCCGAAGCAAAGAGGAAAAATTTAAAAGTCTTGATGAGTTAAATTTATAAAAGGCTCTAGTAATGAGCCGTCCGCGAGAGTATGAAGAACATACTGAAAATGTAGGATTTTGCGATTTTAGTGAATTCATTAATACATTTTCCACATTAAACTACTTACTTAAATCACCGCTCCTCTCCAAGATGGATTACTTCAGAAAAAAAAAATTACTCTGTAATTGAGTTTCAGCTCACAGTTTTTGCCCAGAGAGGAATAGGCTCAGTATTTTACACATTGGTCGTAGGTTACATCGAGGTTTACCGTTTTTTTTAGTAGAAATTATTATTACTTATTGTATTATTAATTATTCTGGATTGTAAACTTGTTAAATAAACATTTCACATTTTCACTTAGAATTTTGTAGTTTGTTTTGAAAAATCGATTTTGGAATATTATGGATAAAAACCAATTGGTTTGTGATTTTTGCATTTCTACATATCACAAATTGTAGTTCGTTCGGAAGCCGAAAGGTTTCTCACTATATGTTCGTTTGTGTTTATTTCATTGAATAATAAAAACTTAACACTGTCTTGCGGTTATCCGCAACTAAAGAGAAGAATCGAAGTCGAAACAGTAGAATTTCTGTCTTCTCCAATGGAAAGTGCAAAACTTTCACCAATGAATATTAGTAGTTGGTGTACTGGAAAACGTACGGGGATAAAACCCGGAAACAATTTTCCATTAGTGCCTGACTATGGTGTAATAGTATGTCGTATGTCCTACGATTATACGCGAGTGTCGTGCCTCGGTATGTAAATCCTGATGGGTATACCAGAGGAAGTAGCGGTTGGTTCTAATATTCATTGGTCAAAGTTTTGCAATTTCCATTGGAGGAGACAAAAATTCTACTCTTTCGACTTCGATTCGTCTCTTCAGTTGCGGATAACTGCAAGACAGCGTTAAGTTTTTATTATTATGGATAAAAATCGCGTAACCTTTTTTAACAATATAATACTGGAATACACAAACATTTAGCTTTTTTGATTTTTCTGGTGAGTTTCTTCTACTCCCTCTTGGCTTTGTTTAGTGATACTGCGTGTCTAATAATGACAATTCTCGAATGGTGTTCTCATAGTTCTTTACACAGATCACCTTACTTTTAATTTATTGACGTCGAGAAATCATTACATATATTCTCTTTCCCTTTTTATAACTAGTCATTACCAATATTCAATTTGACCTTACCACAGTAAATTATATTTGATTCAGTATTTAATTTGTTCGAACCGTTACAACCACTGTCACTTAGATATGTATACCTTATATTGGAGGTCTTCTTTTATATGTTCTGTGATGCGAGAAATGACAACTATTCTAACACTGCTTGTCAATGTTGTTATATATACACCATTTTCTCTTTAACCAGACATATTATGTTCTAATGGAAATTGTTCTCAAATTATACCAATTAATTAGTAAATTTTTAGATCTACTTGAAATGAGTAAACGTAGAAGAATATTAATGAACTTCATCTGTTCAATGTTTATACCCCTTTCTTTACAAAATCATTATGCTAATTAAGTAAATGTACCATAAATTAAGTATCCTATAAAAAATTTCCCTTTTTTCTTTGAACAAATGGTGAGTTTCAACATATTTAATATCTGATATATTTTAATATTGTAATTTTTACGATCTTGTAGAATCAGTATAATTAACCGTCTCGAGACATTCCTTTTAATGTACCACTGATGATGGGAGCAACGTATCCCGAAACATGGTTTAACATGTGTGTGAGCATATTACATTGATCCGTTTGTGGCGTTGACGTGTTTTATTTCAATAATATCGTCGTTGTTTAATTAATTAACTGTACCAAGTCATAAAAAAGAAATTTACAAACGGTCTTTTTCATATAACGTTGCACTGCTTATGAATCGGTTTCAAGTGAAGGATTTCATTATGTCATTGAATAAATTTAGAGATAAGTTGAGAGAGAATTTATTGTGCAGTCAATAGATATATATATTTTTGTTGTATTATATTTTATATTATAGGTGGGTGGGTATATTATTGTTAAATTTTGTTTATTGTTTTTAGTTCTAAGTTGATTTTTAGGCTACAGCAGCTCTTGATATGTCTATCAAGATGCTGATTTAATACGCCTTTTAGTATACAAACTATTTCATATTGTAACTGTGTTCAAAAATTTATTATGGTAGTTTGATACTAATAAAAATGTTTATTATTATCAATATTATTAATTAAATATTTAGTTCATTGAGAATCAAGTCAAATCAAAAATTATTATTAGTTAAACGTTTTCTAGCAGCAAGCTCTGCTATAGAGACTAGGTTTTTAGTTTATTCATGTTGTATGTTTCCAATTTACTTTTCGTAGGTATCGATATTTGGGACCCATATCTCTATTTAAAGTTACACATAGGTACAAAGCGGTAGGAGATCTGACAAAAATACTTGTAGATATATATGGAACTGTTGTTACCAACCACCAAGCAATTTATAGGGTATGTATTCAATACCTTGTACCGCACAGCCAATTTGGTTCTGAAATACTTAGGTCTCTAGGTAATACTTTAGTAGTGTGGATATTTATGCATCTAGAGATGCTTTTTTGTATTTCGTTGTGCAAATACAATTTACAAGTAGTTTTTTCATTGTCACAGTGAAGAAAATAATATTGAAATAAAAAACTCTAAGTATATATTCACCACCGTCTAAAAATTTATAAATATTTCTCTGTTGGGGACATGTGCCATATACATTTTCATGATCAGCCCTTTAAGAACAATCTGTGAAGATAAAACAATAAAAATAAAAACCCAATATAAAATTTGTTCATAAAATAACTACTAATAAAGATAATGGCAAATAGGATCGTCAACATTAATATTATGGTAAAATGTTAAAATTGTTGGACTAATTGTGAAAGATAATGGCAATTCCTTTGTAATAATATAATAAACGGAAAAGCAGGAAGTAATAGTCCATCAACTTGAACTAAAATTAAGAGATTAAATCTTCCTTTAAGCATTCAAAATTCGATCATTAACACACTCAATTTAATGCATGTTTGGCAAAGATGTATATGTTTGAAATCTGTATGAAGGCCCAATATGTCTGTTATGAACCACATGCTCAGAAAAAGTGGACGTAAAACGAACATCCTCAAGATTATCACAATCGAAAAAGTCAACATTTTTATCTTATGTTCATCCTCCTCCAATTTGGCCAACACCACAAACTTTATAATAACACTGCAGACTTTTCTAAAGCAGGTATCCAGTCTTTGGAATTCACTACACATTGACCTATGTTGTGTGAGCTTTTAAAACAAATGTCAATTTTCTTAACAACTGTAAAAATCTGTGACAATGTGTTAATAAGGTATAAGAAGAAATAAGAAGCGTGATGATCATACATAAGGGTTAGGACATTATTATATACAAGTAGCAGCAAACAAATGTATTATTTAAAAAAAGTTAAAGAGTTAAAAAATTTAGAACAGATGAATTCTGCTTTTTCGTTCAGGCAGATAACTTGGGGGCTCACTATTAATAGAGGCAAATTCCATTATTTCCAGTGCATTTATCAACACGCTTTTCTCACAGCTATGAAGTATTTTAGTATTAGTATCTAGTCAGACTAAAAGGATGGTTCGGTGTTTTTATGTGGTCTGCCATTGCTAACTTACTACTTGAAGCATCAATACCTGACTACGACCTAGTGATAATTTTTTGATGTTCCATTAATCTAGTTTCTAGTGCACGTCTGTTCAACATATTGAGAATTACAGTTTGGATCTCCACAGTATAAAGCATAAAAGCCTGATCTTTTGTTTTAAGGAATTTTACATTTGCTATTATTAAGATATCTACCAACAGATTGATCAGTTCGAAAGCAAGAATCGATGTTATATTTGCTAAAAATTCTTTTGATTTAGAGGCAAATCGGATGATAATAAATTACTGGGTTGAATCTTGGCGTATTGTTTAAACGGGGAGGTAGTTGACGTCTATGAATGTGTCTATATATAATAATAATAATAAGCATTTATTCCCAACAGGTTAAACCCACTTACAGGAAAATCAATAAATACATTTTCGAATTAATTGAAATGAGATACATATCAAATCAAGAGGAAAAAACAACCAAATAAATACGTTACAAAACAAAACAATAAAAAAACTGATTAAATATTTCGGAAGAAAAAATAACTCACTCTGTCCAAGTATACTTTAAATTCTTAAAATAAATAAACACTATTGACATTAAATACTACAAAAATAAATGCAATCAATATTAAATAATAATCACTATTCATTAAATAAACTATCAGTAATAGCTGACAAAGTTGAGCCATGAATCAAAATCACGACAACACCGATTGAAAATGTCACACATAAAGTAAACAGGACTTTGTAACAAAATATTAAGTCCTGGCTCGGCCCACAGTGAACAGCACGAGATGTCGAGCACCCAATCGCGGAACGTGGAATCTAATACATCCCAATAGATATGGGCAATCAACGACGCAGTGCAATAATTTGTATACAAACTTGACTGCGTGAATTCTTCTGGTCAAGAGAGAAGGTTCATTAAAACGCAAGAGCAAAGACGCATGATCTACTTCCCGTGGAGGAAAAACATTGTCGGCTTTATAGGCTAGGTATTTAAGGAAACGGCGGTGAACAGACTCTAAAGATCTAATATGAGTATTATATATATATATGTGTTCCATATAATCGCGGCAAATTCCAGTTTAGAACTAACAAAAGCAATAAATAAACAAAGCAATATATGTTTATAATATATTCTATTTATAGTTTCAGTGGGGAATCCATTTACTTTTTCTAAAATTATAGCTAATTCTTTTTGAAAATTATGCTGTGACATCGGCATATTAAAATATTATTGAAACGCAGCGCTCCTAACGTATATGGGTGGTTAGATGAAAGGGGATAGTGACATCTGTACTAGTACGAGTATGTTTGTGATAAACTGAGAAAGACAATTCATTAGCAGATCTATGGATATTGATGTCCAGAAAAGGTAATGTGGTATTGACAATTTCGTAAGTAAATTTTATTTTGGTGTGTAAAGAATTTATTATTTTTTTTTTCAAGGCAAATACAGTGTGTGTGGAAAATTATAGTGAAAATTTCAACTTTTGGACATAAAATGTAGAGATTTCGGAACATTTTGTTTGTAGAGTTTTAGGAATGGAATTATTTCAATGTAATGCTTTCTAAATTGTTCACGCTTCTCGTAAGCTTTAAGCAATTGCTTCCAGGCGCCCACATTGTTCATTCTCTTAGTCCCCTTCTGTTTTCTACCTCTCTACTACCACTTTCAGTTGCCGTGCGCAACACACGCGGATGCTTTTGCGGCACACCCTCAGCATAAGGAGGCATAAGGTCACTCACAATTTTATATAGATGAGCTGAAACTATATGCTTCCGGGGAAAAAAAATTTCTAAAGAACTCAATAAGGGTAGTGCAGCAGTATACTCATGACTTTGGCATGGACTTTGCGATCGACAAATGTGCCATTGTCCATCTTAAGAAAGGAAGTCTAGCTGAACACCAAGAGGACGTGCAGTTGGTGGACGGACGCGCCGGGGGGACGTACACGTACCTGGGCTTGGCTCGAAGCCACATACAAAATTCCGCCCGGGTGAAACAAGCCGTTCACAGTGAGTATCTGCTGTGGCCGATCTGGTCATCAGAGTTATCGGGAAAGAATTGAGTCGCTGCAACAAATATGCTCGCTGTTCCAGTTCTCCTTTACTCCTTTGAGGTGTTAAAATAAACCACAACGGAGGTGAGCGAACTTGACGTGAAGACGCGAAAGATGATGAAATTGCACAGACGTCATCATCCTACGGCGTCGGTTCCAAGGCTTTACCTCCTACGACATCGATGGGACCGAGGAATCTTAAGTTTGGAGTATATGCATGGCAGAGTGGCACTGGGCGAGGTAATTAGTGCTAAAGGTCCGTATCTCCGCATGGTACTGGATCACGAGCGTGCAAGGATTGGAGCGTTTCTTTCTTCGGTAGCACAACGAGTGGTAAATGAACTTCCCTTTATATTTGACGACCGGCGAGCGCGTGAAGGCTCAATTACTGACTTAGATCGCGCAAAAGCCCGCATAAAGGAAGCAGCGGTCAGCAGGCTTTTCAACCTTCATAAGGACAAGCCCCTTTACGGTGTCTTCTGTAACACCATTGAGGAGATGGGTTTGACGAAGCCTTTTTCCTTCTAAGATCCGGCGGGTTAAAGTAAGAACTGGAGGGTTTCATTACTGTCTGTCAGGATGGGGTACTAAACACCTTATCATACCGTAGTCGCATTATGGGTCTTGAGGTCCTGACAACCCAATGTAGGGCTTGCTTGCCATTCCTGGCAGACACACTAATGCATTTGTTATCGGCTTCTCCGACATATGCTTTCTCTGGTTGTATTCATCGCCATGATGCGACAGCCCGGTGCTGCTGTAAGCTCCAGCAGATCTTCCGCCCGTAATAGGTAATGAACTAAACGATCGGCCATGTGCTACGCGTCTGGATTATAAGAAAAAAAAATATTTTTTATTTTTTTATTATTCTTGAACCGCTATTCTAATTTTTTTTTGAGTTTACTTTTTTCTTGGGGTGTTCGGTTCTTATAAAAATTCCTCTTTATTCTACATAAAAATATTCATATTTATTTTCGTCACTATCACATAGAAATCAAAACAAACGACGTTTCGTTACTAATTAGTAACTTCCTCAATAAATTAATAAAAAAATGGGAAAGTAATTTATACATTTCTCCAAAAACAGCAAAAAATCTTAAAATATATAATGCCATTCCGCGAAATATTTATGGACTCCCAAAACTGCACAAGAATAATATACCTCTAAGACCTATTGTATCATGTGTCCAATCTCCAACTAAACCATTAGCTGACTATTTAAAACGAATTTTGGAAAATGTTATTAATAAAAATGAACATTACATAAAGGATTCATGGCAGTTTAAAGAGAAAATCAAACATATTTCTATTCCGCCGAATTACCAAATTGTATCCTTTGATGTCGTTTCTTTGTATACCAACATTCCAATTCAACTTGCCAGGGATATTTCCAACTATTGTTGAAAAACGGTGGTCTGAAATTGGGAAACACACGGATGTCCCATTGGAGGATTTCCTTGAAGCACTCGAACTGACTTTAACATCAACATATTTTCAGTATGAAGATAATTACTACCAACAAATTGAGGGAGTTGCTATGGGCTCATCAATTTCAAGTGCAATTGCTCAGTTGGTGCTTGAGAATTTAGAAACTACTATCATTCCATCTTTACCTTTCAAACCCCTATTTTTTTATAGATATGTAGATGATTGCATCACTATTATACCAAACACACAAATAACATCAATGCACAACACTTTAAATTCATACCATCCAAAGTTGCAATTCACTACTGAAATAGAGAATCAAAAAACAATAAACTTTTTAGATCTTACATTAATAAACACCAATTCTGAACTAAAAACCAAATGGTATACAAAACCTACATGGTCTGGTAGATATACTAACTTTCATTCAAACCACCCTATATCCCAGAAAAAAAGTGTAGTTATTGGTCTCGCTGATAGAGTAATAAAATTGACAGACCCAGAATATAGAGAGGAATGTATTAATAAAGCGAAAAATACACTAAACAAAAACAACTACCCCAAAAATTTTATAAACAAAATTTTTAAGAAACGCATCCACAAATTTTACAATAACGATGAACAAAACAAAGTTACCAACAACAATATAAAATACATATCCATTCCTTATATACCTGGTTTCTCAGAGTCGTTCCAAAAAAATTAAAACCCTATAATTTGCAAACGTGCCACAAAAATACAAACACTTTGAAGGCAACGTTTTTAGCAATTTGAAAACACAAACGCCACATCTAAAAAAATCACATGTAATCTACCAATGTTCCATGTAACAATTGCGATGGTGTCTATATTGGACAAACCATGCAAAATTTAGGGAAAAGATTAAACGGACACAAAAACTCTAACAACAAAGCAGCACTTAAAAAACATATTGAGGCCACAAACCACACTTTCAACTTTTGTAATACAAAAATTTTAGACATGGAACAACACACAAAAAAAAAGAGAATTTTTAGTAATGATATACATCAAAAAAAAAATAAAAACAGCGTTAATGACAGAACTGACATCCAACATCTAAGCAGTATCTATCACAATATTATAACATAAAAATTCTACTTACACCCCCTGTATTTGTTTGTAATAAAATGTATACCTTTTAAGCACCTCACCTGTAAAAAAAGCAAACGGGAAAAAAAAAACAATCAAAAATGCCTTCGTATTTGAATTTGTGCTGCTACTACTACTAATACTTTCAATACAACATATTATCAGGCAATAGTTCCATCTTTTTAAATAAATATGTATTTTATTATATTTGAATGTTTTAAATGTGTTTGTAAATATAATGAAAATTGTTTGTTCTTTTATTGATATTGACGTATTGGAATTTGTGTTAGGTAATAATAATCATAAGAAAGGGAATAATAATAATAATAGATAGATATATTATGTATTATATGTAAAAATAGTTTCATAGAAAATAATGTTGTATGTAATTTCAGAAAGAAAAGAAAAAAAAATGTTTCAACCTGAGGAAGTTACTAATTAGTAACGAAACGTCGTTTGTTTTGATTTCTGTGTGACAGTGACGAAAATAAATATGAATATTTTTACGATATGTTCACTAACCGAAAAGTAAGCACAGAATGGTATCAGATCTACCCAAAAATGGCTAGAAAAATTCAATCGCCAATAAAAACATTCCACTTGGTCATGTGACTTCAACAACAATTAGGATAGGTTCGATTCAACGAGAAATGCTATTTGAAACACAAATTGAACATATACGGAAAATGCTACTGATTTGGATTAGACAAAGCCGAATATCTATCATCAGGACCTGTCTGGAAAATTTTGCGTTATAAAAAAAAAATACCTACTATAAAAATTTATTCGAGAACTTTAATTTTTAATACAAGAAAATAATTTATTTAAGAAAATAAATACGCTAACAATCACCATGAAGTCAATATTTTTTGTACTTAGAAATGATTGCTTTAAATAAAATTTAGTATTAAGCATTGATTGATCTGTCTAAAATTTACAATTTATTTATAATAAAAAAAAATTGAACGTAACACATGCTCCCCTGACCTGCCGGGGTCAGAGACGGTAGGGACGATGGGGTGTTTGTACGCCTCAGACACACTTATTTTCTTTCTTTTTCGAGCTGGGGCCTACAGACGGAGGGAGAATCGAAATCACTGGAGATAGGTCGCTCCGATCGATTTCGGCAACCGAATTAAAAAAATAAATAAAAGAAATGAACAATCAATAATTCATAAGAGGTAACAGGCAGAGTTTTGGTGATAATAATAATAAATCTTGAGAATTGTTGGCTTACCACAATTATTGCAGACCAGTGCTGCAAGACAGCTATCCCTGGTACCGGAAAAATAACCCTCAGAGTTCCATCAGCGATTGCAGAAAAAAACGAGTTAATCGAGAAAATAATAATAAATCCCCGGACATTGTAGTTATCGACAGAAAACGAAAATTAGGTTATATTGTCGATGTGGAAAATTCTGGCGATGAAAACCTATAGAAACTATACGTAGGAAATTGGGCAAAATACGAAACTTTCAAATATGAAATTACTCACCTTCACAACCTACAGTCAGTTATATTAATTGTTCTATTAATTCGATCCGCTAACGGCCTGGTCTATAAAGGTTTTATAAAAATCTTAAAAATATAACAATTTCTAGTCCCAATAAGTATAAGAGCTCTTTCTCGACATTACTTGTGCATTATTAATATTTAACCTTCACTAACCACAATGCTCGTAATATATTTATGTAGTATATAAAATGTTTGATATTATATAGCAGTGCATAAAAATGTACTCGTATTTTGTATTAATATTTTAGACTTAGAGTACTCAGTACTTGTAATTGTACTTGGTTCGTCCCTTTTATATTGTGTTTCGTTCTATTTGTTTGGGTTTTTTTTTCTATTATTAAATTAATTTAATTTTCTGCTGATGGGTCCAGGAGAGATTATTTGTTTTGTTAATTATACTAACGAGCGTACAGTCTGTCTTTGTCGAAAATGGGGAAAAAAAGACCAACAGTGTGTGCGAATAAACGCTACTTATCAAAGCTGATTGAATGCATTAAAATTATGTATTTTAATCATTTATTTACCTCTGCAGAAACGAAATTAAAATGTGAGAAGGAGGTGAATACGATTTTCTACGAGGAAATTCAAGAAAACAACAGTACAAAACTGCAAAAAATGCTACTACTAAATCAATAAATTTACCTTTTTGCAACGTCCACACATACAATAAAAGCATTTTCATTTATACTAGGCACTGTTCTAAACACGGGAGTGCACTTTTACGGTATGATACGGCCCTTTATTACATTTTTAATTGAAAACTAAAAATGTTGGAAAATCTTCGAGACTTTGTACATCAATAACCTAGAAAAATTGCGAAAATCGCGGTTGCCACACTTTATTTGAACACTTTCATCATAAACATATTCCTCATAGTTTCACGCAATATATTTACACATGGAATATGATTAGATACTTAATTTTCCAACAAATTTAATTTACGCAACTCCCACAATAATATAACAAATATTAAAACATTATTTTATGTAAAAAAACTAATAATTTATACTTATTTTTATTTTACTGCTATTCACATGAACTAAATCTGGCAGAGTAGTAAAATTTATTCCCACCAGAAAGGTTACAATTTTAATAATAATACAAAAAAGTTCAATGAACCCGTGAAGTGGGAGGAGTTGAGTTATGTGCAGACGGGCTACAATTTCAATAATTACAACCAATCAATGACCTTTATTTAAGGTGAAATAGTAATATTTTGAATAATTTTTTGATTTCTTTAGATTTCAAATCAAGATTTTTTGAAAGTTAAACTATAAGCTCAAATTTATATACAGGGTGAATCAAAAATGTATTTCTTTATTTTGTTAAGGTGAAATAGTAATATTTTGATTAATTTTTTGATTTCTTTGGGTTTCAATTCAAGATTTCTTTGAAAGTTAAACTATATGCTCCTAGAGGTTTTCTACGGGGTAACTCAAAAATGTTTCTATTTATTTTCAATAATAGATAGAAACATTTTCAGATTTTCAGCTCTGGCAATACTTTTTTTTAATTATTTTTTTGTAATTTTTTTTTTTATTTTTTTTTTTGAAAATTTTTTTTTTCGAAATTTTTTTTTTTTAATTTTTTTTTTTTAAATTTTTTTTTTTAATTTTTTTTTCAAAATTTTTTTTTTTTTAATTTTTTTTTTTAAATATTTTTTTCTTTAATTTTTTTATTGACACATTTCTTTTTCCTTAAAATTTTTTTTCTTGATTTTTTTTTTCCTTTTTTTTTATAATCCTCAATGACTTTTTTTATAGATAAAACTACCACACAACGACTGGGAAATCCCGAAGGGATTTCTTTATTAATTATAGTCCCTGATTTTAATTTCTTAAAAATTAAACAAAGAAAAAGTAATAATAAAATAATTAACTAAATAATTGGCTGCATCACCGTAAGGTGGAGGCCACACCGTGAAGAAGAAGAAGAAATAAAATAATATTTTGCAGTATTTAAATTATGATCCGGCAACATAGACGTGAATCTGAAACGTCAAACGTCAAACGTCACTGAAACGTCAAACGTCACTGAAACGTCAAACGTCACTGAAACGTCAAACGTCACTGAAACGTCAAACGTCACTGAAACGTCAAACGTCACATCCGGTTGGTTTTAAAGGTTAACCGGGGTTCCTATATATACCTTCACTTTGCATCGTTCCATTTTGTTTAAGTGTAGTGTGGTGAGAGCGTGTGTGGTTGTGAAAAGTGAAATAACATATTTAAAAATACAAAAAAAAAATTAAAAATATACACAAAAAACCAAAAAAATCGAAAAATTGAGGAATATATTAAAATACGGGATTTCATTTTATATGTTACGGGAGCATTCATTTCGACGATTCTGTGTATTGTAGTATTATATTGCAATAATTAATAGTAGCAGCAATGAATCAAGGGCCCCCAAATTATCCCATGGCGTCTCTGTACGTCGGAGACTTGCATTGTGACATTACTGAGGCCATGCTTTTTGAGAAATTTTCCACTGCTGGTCCTGTGCTTTCTATCCGGGTATGCAGAGATTTAATCACTCGTAGATCTCTAGGATATGCCTACGTTAATTTTCAACAACCAGCTGATGGTAAGTAGAACTACTAATTAAATATTCTTATTGTTAATATAAGTTTCCATATGGTAAAATTGTTAACCTTCAAGTACTGAACATTGTTCTAAATTCTGTTCCATTCACTTAATGGACAATATGTATGAGTCATCAATAATACAAAGATTTTTTATTAGCAAATTCAACATGTAGGAAAATATAAATCTATTCATGTCCTCATTATTTCAGCATTGTGCAATCTAAATCATTCTATTATTCCAACATAAGTAGAAAATTATTTGGTTCTATAAATTAAATAGCCGTGAAAGTTTTGTAAACAAATTATGTTATTGTTCATTTATTATTAAAATAACTGTAAAAGAAAAATCTTGAAATCTGTAACGTCCCAACTAGCAATTCGACATTCTTAAAGAACTAATATATTTTATAATTATTTTATTGCCGCTTAGTAAAAACTTTTTTGTTTTTTAAAGGTTCGTTTGGTGATAAAACTGCTGTGTTAAACTTTTCTGTGAGAAAAACTGTTTTAAGAACGTTTTTACAGCAAAATAATAAAATAGTTATAAAATATGATATCGTAACAGTTTTATAAACGTTTATAAAATATTTTTTATAGGACGAATTTGTTCCGAATGATAATTGGTTTTAAAAGCATTTTGTAAAAGTACTAGTCTGGATTAACTTGTTCCTTTAAAAACAATTATAAAATTATTCTGTTAAAGTACGTTTCGTAATAATAAAATAGTTTTTTTATTGTCGTTATTAAGAGCGATTTGTTTGCTGCAGCAAATTTGTGCGCAAATTAATAATTACAAAATTGTTTTTTAGTTATTTTATTAAAAACAATAAAAAAATAAATATGTTGCCAATGCATATTTTATAAAATTAAAATGCTGTCATAAACATTACCTAGAACTAATATATAACATAGTCTTATTTATTTTCAACTGATATTTATGGTTATATCATACACAGGTTTAAAATGTCCAAACGAAAAGCAGTTGTGCATTTAATAGAAAATTAATTACAATATTATAAATTATCAAAGGGAAAACATTAGTGACTATAATAAAGAGTAGCAAACTGTAATGGAATCTAATCAAATTAATGACAATTTATAAGACATCAAATATTTTGAAGACTGATAAATTCTCAGGAGGAATTATTACTAGATGGTGAGCGGGTAGCCGAAATAGAGAATTGGTGATCAATATCATGCTTCAAGCACAAGTGAGCTAGAAAAAAATGCAAAACTAAGAGAAAACATGCGAACATGGGCAGTATCAAATAATGTTCCGCATTTTTCCCAAAAGAAGCTTTTTGCTATACTCAATAAACACATGCCAAATTTTCTACCTCAAGATCCTCGAACTCTCTTAAAGACACTCAACAAACCGTTTTAATAACGGCAGTTATAAGTTATAACATACATAACATAAACAAAGGGCTCAATTTAGGTTATGTTTAAATTACTCCCGTAAAAGCTAATAAGAGAGTAACTATAAAAGCATTTTGTTTTATAAGAACCCATTAAAAGCTTTTATAAAACATATGTTAAAGTTTGTTTTGTAAAACTCTGTTTACTATTTTATTATTATTCCAATATTGAGACGATGCGACACACGGCGGCAACTCACACAAGCATCAAAGTATCAAGCACGAATACTTCAAGTAGACAGGACTAGACTTGATTAATTTCTATACATTTTATCTTATATATTTTTTGCAGCACCTTTTAATTAAATTTTGATTTTTTAGAGCATTTATCTCCAAGCTTGTTTTAGTTTGTTTTACTATTAATTTATTTTAAATTAACGGCAAACGATTACTAAATACATAAAACTTCAAGAAAAATACTTGTAATTAGCTTCATTATTCATTATCAAGCTTAGTGAAATATATTTTTTTTACTCCATAAGTGGTTTATAAAAAATTCTTCACGTTTACATAAAACATAGGTACCTATAGTACGACACAGTTAATATACGCTTTTAAATGGGCTATCCATATAAAAGTGTATCATTCTTAACTGTGTCGTACTATACCAACTTATATTTTGGCTAGTATCCATATTATGTTAGATATAAAAGAATCATATCATTCTTATGCTATCAAAGGGGTTTCAGGTAATATTAATTTTATATTACATTTTATTTGCACTTAAAATATTATGAGATTTATGTTTTTTTAACGAATACGCCCCTGTATAAAACAATTCTGCAGTTATTTTGTAATAGCTGTCTAAAGAGCATACTCGTCTGGGTTGAGATAATTTTGTTTTATAAGCATCGTATAAGGAAGAAGCCATTTTTGGTTTCTTTAAATTGTTAGCCATGTTGACCAAACTTTTAAAATTAATATTTTTTATAATTTGTAAAATTATTTTAGCTAATAAGGTATACAGAATCAGTCATTACATAATGAAGGATCTCCCAAAAGATTATTTTCAACAATAAGTGACAATAAAAAAAAAATTTATATAATTTATATAATTTATAAAATCTAAATTCATTAATTTACATAATTCGCAAGGCGCATTTAAATTTTAGTAATAATATACAATATATTTAACAGTAAATTTTGTTTCGCAGCCAAATCTGCTCATGGATGAATTTTATCTGACTTATTTTATTATTCATTATTGGGTAGGTATTATAGCGTTTTATATTATTTTTACCTCCATGATTGTTCAGATTTTATTAATGTGTACCAACAACAATGCATAATATTTATAAAATAATTTTGTGTAAAAAGGTATTTTAAAAAACGTTTATATCCTTTAACAGTTTTATAGTAGTTCTACAAATATGTCGTTTTGTTCTAGTAATAGAGCTATAATAAAACTGTTTTATAACAGTTTTATTTGATTTTTATTAGATATTTATAAACGTTCTAAAAACTATTGTATAATAGCAACAAGCAACATTTATAAAACCGTTAACGAGTCGATTTGTTTTATAAATCTGCGCCTTTTTCGTGTTTATAAGGCGCGTAAGAACGTTGTGAAAATGTTTATAAAACAATGGGTGTTTTATAAAATATATTTTATAAACGTTCTTACAGCAATTAAAAAAGTTAAATTGTTAGTTGGGGTGTTTGCAATGGTGGTTGCATATCTAACAGGGTTGCCATGTGTCGTGAAAATATATTGATTTTCCTGTGTTATATTAATGGTTTAGCGAACATTATTATTTTTTTGGCAATATTTATTTCCTTTAGCTTTACAATAATTGTACAACATGAAATTCATTTTTTTTCTAGCTGAGCGAGCTTTGGATACAATGAACTTCGATCTGATCAAGGGCAGGCCTATCAGAATTATGTGGAGTCAACGTGACCCTTCGTTAAGGAAATCTGGTGTGGGTAATGTTTTCATTAAGAACTTGGATCGTTCTATCGATAACAAGGCTATGTACGACACTTTCTCTGCATTCGGCAACATTCTCAGCTGCAAAGTTGCACAGGTAATTTGGTACTTCCCCATATTATATTTTCTCACGTTTTGATATCAGCAATTTTATTTTTGTTCTTCATATATAGAAATATGAATTTATTTATATAGTAAACGTGGCATGAGCAAAATATAAAATCGTATAGATTAAACAGCGATGGAAAAAATTTACACTGAACTGCGTATAGTTTTTTTATCATAAATAAATAATAGAGTATTTAACATCTTTTTATAAACAATATTAAGATAAGATTTGTTTGTTTTTAGAACCAATTCCTTATAAAGATAACAAAAGGGATTTATTAAAAGTTCGTTGTTAAATTTTCAGATCTAGTGAAACCTAATATTTATGTTTTAAGAATTAAAATACTGCCTTTATTTTTCTTTTTATTGCCTTGAAATAGTGAAATTATTTCACGTAAAAGATGCTTATTTGTTATGGAATAATATGTTTATTCTTCAATGAAGACTCTCTCGGTATATGAATTCTTCATAAACAAGTCATTGTTAGGATATAACGTAAACATCTGGCGATAAGAATTATGCTGAAGTAAGGATATTAGGAGAGCCTGCATTTGGTTTCGATTACATTTTCACGATTTTATTTTATTTATTCGCACAAATATTTTCATTAGGACGAAAACGGTGCAAGCAAGGGCTACGGATTTGTTCATTTCGAAACCGAGGAAGCCGCTAACAAATCAATTGAAAAAGTAAATGGTATGTTGTTGAATTGTAAGAAAGTTTACGTTGGGCGATTCATCCCCCGTAAAGAAAGAGAAAAGGAATTGGGCGAGAAAGCTAAGTTGTTCACCAACGTGTATGTAAAGAATTTCGGTGAAGATCTATCTGAAGAACAATTGCGCAGCATGTTTGAAGCGTTCGGTAAGATTACCAGCTATAAGATCATGAGTAAAGATGATGGCAAATCGAAGGGATTCGGTTTTGTGGCTTTCGAAAGCCCTGAAGCGGCCGAAGCTGCTGTAGAAGCATTAAATGGTAAGTTATTATAATTAATGATAATTAAATTAAAATTTAACACTACTTTTAAGTTTTTTTGCGTATAACTATAATTTGGAACGCAACCGAACACTTGCAATGTTGTAATTTTAAGATCTAAGTCTATATTTACATTTCTTTTAGGTAAGGAACTCGTCGAAGGCAAACCATTGTATGTGGGACGAGCTCAGAAAAAAGCTGAGCGACAACAAGAACTGAAACGTCGTTTCGAAGCATTGAAAATGGAAAGATTGAATCGCTATCAAGGTGTTAACTTGTATGTTAAAAATTTGGACGATACTATTGACGACGAACGTCTTCGTAAAGAATTTTCGCCATTTGGTACTATTACATCAGCTAAGGTCATGATGGAAGAGGGTAAGTTTCTTATATTCTTATACGTGAATAATATGGTCCTTCGGATTTTCTTTCTAAAACCTCCATGTGAGTCCAGCGCTTCGAAACCTTAATTTACTACCCCGCTGGGTGTTCGGCTCACATTTTTCTTCCATTGTAGATAAACAAACGCAACGAAAAAAGAAATACGTCGTTGTTTCTGCATATTATAAGTTAGTGAAAGTAAGGGGTGAAAAATATAAAATTACTCTTCCGGTTTACAACATCAAAGGTTCATTGAACTCATATTTGAGTCTGTCTCTGCTTACAATCATTTTAGAGAAATTTAGGCTCTTTATAGTTTGGGTGGGATCACTCAGGATGTGTCCATACCCATGTTGGTATAAATACATTTTGCGTTGTAACAGGATTTTTCCTTTATCAAAAGTTGTAGGTACACTGTTCAAAAGATTTTCTTTCCCAACTGGAAACACAGCTTCGGTCATTTGAACGATCAAAATAGCAGTGCCTTGTCTTCAAGTTTCTTTAAAATTGAATCTGGTCACACTCGTCGTTCCAATTGACTTTTACCAGGAACTTAAGTTGGTGGGATGAGTTTGCATGTGTTAAAAATTCTGTTTTGTAGGACGGAGCAAAGGATTTGGTTTCGTCTGTTTTTCATCGCCTGAAGAGGCCACCAAAGCTGTTACTGAGATGAACGGTCGCATCGTTGGTACCAAACCTTTGTACGTAGCACTGGCTCAAAGGAAAGAAGACAGAAAAGCTCACTTAACATCTCAGTATATGCAGAGAATGGCTAACATGCGTATGCATCAAATGGGACATTTCATCCAACCAAGTGCTTCAGGTTAGTATGATAAAGGTTTTTTTGAGGCACGTTTCAGGTGTGTAATTTATATTTTTTATAATAGGTGGTTATTACGTGCCTACTATTCCAACTACGCAAAGATTCTATGGACCCGCCCAAATGGCTCCAATTAGAACCAGCCCAAGATGGCCAGCACAGACCCAAGTTAGACCTGGTGGTCAAGGAGGTAAAGCATTTTTTTAATATTATTATTTATATCAAACTTAAAGTAGTTAGTCGCAATTTGGTTTCCCTCTTGTACGATTTGGGGCAAAGTTTTGTTGTCTAATTTGGTCAAATAATCATCATACTATGCCAACTTGGTGTTTTCACATCTCGCTACATTGGTTGTTGGAGCTTTTGAGTTTGTGATGAACGATTTCTGGTTAACATTGTTAGACAATCTTTGCCAGACGTTTCGGCAAAAATTCCAGAGACCTAAACGTTGGAAGTCCTGCACGGTAATTTAAAAGCTTTTGGGCATGCAAATAACTATTGCTTTATCGCTTAATAATCGACGCATTAATGGACCAAATTCTCTTGTTTTTGGATGGTAAATAATACAAAGTATCGTTCGAGGGAGAGGAATGTTCAGAGAGGATTTCCAGCAACTTCAGCGTGTGTTTTGCAGCGGAACTTCATACTTTTTAGCGCGATATAATCGTGCCATGAGTTAAACCAATTAAATACTACGAAATCGCTCATCACTAACTTTATTTGGGCATTTGGTTCAGCACAAATAGTGATTGTAGAATTTGAAATGCTTCAAATGTATTTTTAACTAATAATAATAGTAATTAAAAAGGTAAATTATTATTATTTATAGATTTTCATCAGTGGTGGGTGATAAAACTAATTATTTCGGTTTTTGGGGAAATACTTGGTGGTGATAGAGATTCACCCGATACAGGACTCGTTAATACTGGATCCAATCGAAGTGGATTGTAAATACATGTATTTTTGAAAATGTATCTACAAAAAACTCGAGGAATTCTGTAGTCTTTATTCAGTGTTACAGTATAGTTGAATTCCTTTAACAAGTTATACTTTTGACTGTTTTTACTAGTAACCATATTTCATTAGTTGTTTTTCAATATGCAAAGACAACTAACAATGGCTTTAGTTTTCCTCCACCATGATTTACAAGTATTGTTTTTTTAAAAACATCAAATATATAAAATTTTATTGAATTAATAAACTTGTTCTACACAACAACAATGTTGAGGAGAATGCTGGAATAGCAAATTAATAATTGAACATGTACTGTTCCGGCGTGTCATCATGATTTTAAAATTCCAGACGGCATTCTCAAACTATTTTACGTGCTATTTATGTATTGAGAATAGAGAAAGAACAAACGAATTAATTTAATCAAGAATACTTTTATTGCTTTTCAAAATATTCTCATTTAAGATCTATACACTTTTGAATTCGAGACGATAGCTCTAAAACATGGTTTTTGAAGGCCTCAATCGCTTCTTCGGGCGATAGAAATCGTGATCCGCGCAGTATTTTTAATTAGTGGCAATAAGAAGAAATAATTGGGTGCCAAGTCGGGGCTGTAAGGTTTGTTGCAAGTGATGCGGGTGAGCTCGCATTGTCGTGATGCAACACGAATCGTCGTTTTCGATTCGTTTGTGTCAATTTACCGAAAACTTGGGGCACGAAATTGTCGTATACCATGCTGAATTAACGGTCTTCTGATTTCCTCAAGCTACAGCTTCGACATGACGGGTTTTCGTGAAGAAACACGCCAACATTTACTGTTTAACTCTTCGGGAACGAACAACTTTGCTGCCTTTTCTTTCTGGCTCATGGGCATAAAACCACAACTCGTCAACTATGACGATACTGTGTACGGCTTTGGATGCACGACAGTTGTATGTGGAATCTAACGCGAACATCCAAATGTTCGTGCAAAATCATACTAATGCTTAAACTTGTCTCGATTTCAAAATGACGATCTTCTTCAATTAGTTTTCGCATAGCACCAATGGTTTCCGACACAACGACTGTTTCTGCCGACCATCTTTAACTTCGTCCGTGAGCGAACTACGACTACGCTTGAATTCAGTGTACCAGCGGTATATAGTGCACTGTACTTGCATTACTTACTGTAAATAATACAAGATTTAGTATACTTTGAGGCAATCGCTGCATAATCTAACAATTCGCTTTGTTGAAAGTATACAGGGTGTCACAACAAAGACAATCTCTGAAATTAATAGTAAAAAAATGAATAATTTTACCACAAATTGTCTTAATTAAGCATAAACGAAACTGAAATCATGTGTGGAGTTTTTATTTGTATTACATATCTTTTAAAAGCAGTTGAAAACTTATTGATTAGTATGTTTCTTAAAGGAATTTGTACTGATTTAGAGTTTCGACGTATACTGAGAGGGCACCCCGTAATATATGATTGTATTTATTTAAAGGGGCCACAGCATACGCTAGTATGCCGAGCACATATAGGGCGGCTACCAGACCCCCCAATCAGACGGCTGCCATGCGGAGTAACATAAATATGCCGAGACCGATAACCGGTCAACAACCGCCTAATATACAGGGACGTCCACTTGCTAGCCAAGGTGTGGTGGCAGCTGGTGGTACTCGCCCTACCAACTTTAAATACACTTCTAATATGAGAAATCCACCACAAGGTAAGACTAACTGTGCACAAGAACCAAAAAACCATAGAAGATAGAAGATCAGTCGCGATTTTTTTTTCCGCAATATTTAGCACGAGCAGATTGTCATATTTCATATTGAGTTTTAATGCTTAATTTGTGATGTTATATTGCTTTATTATTTATTATTGCTTATCAACATAAGTTTTTAAAGTACATTTCATGCTTATGTTTTCTCCTCTTAACATCCTTTTTTATTTTTCATTTGAATTTAAAAGTTACTTTTAATTTTGCAATTGTTGATTTTTAATTTGTAAAGAATATTCTGGCTTTTATTAATCTGTTCATACAATGCTTTATTTTATCCAAATTCAACATTGTAACATAAAATATGCTTTTATTCAATGACAATGTTGAATTGAAACTGTTTGATTTTGGAAATGTAGGAATTACCGTTTGTCATTAACAGTCATTAGGTAGAACATACGAATCGAATACGTTGAACGTCTAGGCCTTTGTAGTCTTACTTTGCTTATGAAATATGTGTTTTGTTTCAGGCATGAGCATCCAACAAGCTGCTCCAGTTCAACAGGCTGTACACATTCAAGGCCAAGAGCCTTTAACGGCAACAATGTTGGCCGCAGCTCCACCACAAGAGCAAAAACAAATGTTGGGTGAACGGCTTTTCCCACTTATTCAACGCATGTACTCTGATCTTGCCGGAAAGATTACTGGAATGTTATTGGAAATCGATAATACTGAATTGCTGCATATGTTGGAACATAACGAATCACTCAAAAATAAGGTGGAAGAGGCTGTTGCTGTCTTGCAAGCTCACCAAGCTAAACAAACCGCTATAAAGAAGGACTAATCACAGATATAGATATTTGTACAAGCTAATTCATTTATTTATTAGCTTGTTTGTACTTTTGTTTAACTTAATCATTTTTTTTTAGAATAATCTTATCTTTCGTTTTGTTTTATGTAAGTTCTAGCTATTGCTTGTCAGAATCATTATTATTTCATTTCAGTTTCACATTAGATATAATTTTTATGTATTTTAGGTATTTTCAAACGATGTATTAGTTATATAAACTATTCAAATATAATTTAAGACAATTTATTATATTTGTTTTCCTCCGACTTAAAATTTTTATTGGTTTATGGTTTATTTGTAATTCCTCTGGGATAATAAAAGTTCTAAGAAAAATATGATTTTTTATCACTATTATACACGCTTAATCATGAAAAGAAAAATAATAACATCCCTCACGAAAGAGAGTGCACTTCGGATGTGGGAACTCCACACTGAAGTGTATTGAGTCCATTGATATTCCTGATGTTTGTGAATGATTTGCCGGATTATGTTTCGCTTACAAATTAAAAAATAGATTTTCTATTTGGAGGTCGATTGAATATGTGACTTGGATGTCCTATCTTGGCATTAACACACTGAACTTGTATTCCTACATAAAGACAATGCCTTTACCATTGTACGAGGCATGTTTTTTAAGTAAATTCTGCCACCTGACTTGTTAATATATAATAACGAGTGCTCTTCGCGTCTTTGTCGAAAATGGGGAAAAAAAGACCAAAAGTGTGTGCGAATAAACGCCGGAGGCGTTCCAAGAGTGTTTCCTATATGGCAACTTTATTTTTTGCATCACCCGATAGGCTACTTATCAAAGCTGATTCAATGCATTCAAATTATGTATTTTATTAATATATTTAGATCTACAAAACCGAAATTAAAGTGTGAGAAGGAGGTGAATAACTTTTTCTACGAGGAAATTCAAGAAAAAAGCCCTATAAACTACTGCTATTACTTTGAAATAAATACCTGTTTTGGTGCTGTGCAAAAACAATTTTCAAGTTGACTAAAACCATTTTTATGACGGCTGGGTACACTTTTAACTGACTCTCTATGCTATTATTGCTTATTTGTTGGTTGGTATTCCTTGGATCTCATAAGCGATATTAAAGAGAAACATAAATGCCTATGCAGGTGGAAGACCTCTGGAGCACCGCACTACTTGTCTAAGTTCAGGTTATTAAGATCAAGGATAAAGATAGAAATCGAGCAAGCATACAGAATATATATAAATCGCATTCAACACTCAATAAGAGGCGATCCGGCACACCTTTGGAGGTTTGTTCAGAATAAAAAACAAAGGTCACGTATTCCTGGTGTTATGTTTGACGAGCGGGGCACTGAAATATCGGATCCAATAAATATCGTTTCCGGATTTGCCAATTATTTTCGTAGTGTCTATGTTGATTCGATGAGCCAGGACTATGCTGAGACTTTTAACAGTGATGATCTGGTAGATGTGGGGAGCTTGGATATGGAAGATATTCTAAGTGCTCTGAAAAGCCTAAAACCGAAGATGACTGCAGGTATAGATAACCTACCCGCGATGGTGGTTAAAGATTGTGCTTATGCATTTGTGGAACCATTGTATTACATTTTTAATTTATCCCTCCGGTCCAACTTGTTTCCTGACTACTGGAAGATAGCTCGTATATGTCCTATACATAAATCGGGAGATATTAACAGAATCGAAAACTATCGACCTATTTCAATTCTTCCTAATTTCGCAAAGGTTTTTGAAATTGCTCTGCACAATAAGCTATTTCGGCAAATAAAACATAGGCTGGTTTACCAGCAACATGGGTTCATTAAGGGTCGTTCTACGGTGACCAATCTAACCACTTTCCTGCAGGATGTAATTCCGGCTGTCGGTCGAGGTTTGCAAGTCGACGCAATCTATACTGACTTTTCCAAGGCGTTCGATAAGATTGATCATTCCCTGATTCAACAGAAGATGTGCGACATTGGCTTCGGCAGGAATCTGATATCTTTTTTTCAGTCCTATCTGGGAGCAAGGCAACAATTTGTTGAATACAATGGATTCAGTTCAAGTTCATTCACAGCCTCAAGTGGAACTCCGCAGGGCAGTACGTTGGCTCCTCTTCTCTTTGCAATATTCGTAAACGATATTGGCTCTGGTTTCAATAGCAATTATTTGTTGTTTGCGGATGATTTAAAATTGTATCGCACTGTTGTTTGTGAGAACGATTGCGCACAGCTTCAATCAGATCTGTGTCGGCTTTCAGAATGGTGTGATCTAAATAGACTTCCTCTAAACCTGAACAAATGTAAGTCGGTGACATTTACAAGACGTCAAGATCCGTTTGTGCGAAACTACACCATCGATAATTCAAATTTGGAACGCTGCGCTTTAATCAAAGATCTTGGTGTATACTTGGATGGTGATTTATCTTTCAACTACCACATTGAGCAAGTTTCTGCTAATGCTTTGCGAATGCTAGGATTTATTTTTAGACAGACCAGAGAATTTAACAACATGGACTGCCTGAAAAGTCTCTACTTCGCCTTTGTTGTGTCTATTTTGGAATTCGCTACAATCATTTGGTCGCCCATCTACCGTGTTCATATACAGAGATTGGAGAGTATCCAACGTAAGTTTTTAAAATATTTGTCATTTAAAGTTGATGGATATTTTCCTCCTCGTGGGTGTGATCACGGCCTGTTACTGGCAAGGTTTGGATTTCGGCCGTTGGCCGAGAGACGCATCTTCGCGTCTCAGATCTTTCTTTTCAAGTTGATCAACAATATGTTGGATTGTCCTCGGTTGCTTCAGCAGCTATGGTTTCGTGTCCCTAGGGTTCACTCTAGAAGCGCTAGTTTATTTTGGGTGCCACAGATTCGTTCTAATTATGAATCTAAAGCACCGCTATTTCGGGCTTGTAAGTACAGCAACCGATTAGTTATTAATGAAAACGTTGATTTTTTTAATGTATCGCTTGATTCTTTTAAGAAAAGTTTAGAGACATGTTTGCGGGCTACTGATTTGTATTTGTTTTGATGTTCATGTGTTAATTATTTATTGTTATTATAAATTGTTCTTGTAATCCTCTCAATTTTATTTCGTTTTGATGCGTGAATTACCTTTTTTGTATTTTTCTATTTTTCAGTTAGTTTTAAGTTAGTTCTAAGTTGGGTATTTTTGTATGCTTATGCTAGGTTTTTGTTAATGTTAGATTTTGTCTTGTTATTGGGTAGCAATACCTGTTAGACAATAAAGAGATTATTATTATTATTATTATTATTTCTTCGTATTTATTTAATTTCATTAAATGTACCAGATTCTGATGGCGACTGGTACATTGAAATGTCTATTTTAGTACGTATGTGTCAGTAAGAATGTTCTTTTGCATTTTTATAAACAAATAGGCAATGTCACGGTTTAAAACAACATGTTTAATATAGCACATAAAATTTAAAACACTGTGATACACATAACAATTACAAAATTATTTGCAAAAAAGCAAAAAAACATAAAAAAGGCTTATCTATGACAGCATTTTTCTTTCAAGGGGACGACACCGTCACAAAATGTAGAAAATCAATAATTTCAAATGTCTATTTTAGATCATGTGACACAACGAATGTTTTTTTACACTTTTACAAACAAATAGACAATGTCACACTTTAAAACAACATGTAATTATTAGCGCACATAATTTTAAACACTTTCACACCAAACACATTTGTAGGATTAGTTGAAAAATGCCAGAAAAATCAACAAAAATCTTAAGAATGACAAACACTTTTTTTAAGATGTCGCCCTGTTCACAAAAACATGAAATTCACTGTGTTATTTTACTGTGTTGCCATGCTCCCACGTAAACCATTATTAAATAATTTTACTATTTATTATTATTTATAAATATTACAAAATTTTTCCACAGGTGTTATCGATAAAAAGAGGTTAGGTTACAATATTCTTATTCGGAATTACGACATCTAATAGGATATTTTATAGAGTTAGAAATTGAAGTGAGTTACCTAGGTGATAATATGCAAATTTAGCTCAGCTGAATTGAGTTGTAGTAGTGAGTTCTGACGGATTTCACAATATCTGTAGGTACATACTTACGCTGGCTGCATGTGAATTAAAGCAGTATTATTTGTCTTTGTTTATCTCATTGCTTCACTTTATCACAAATATTTGCAACTTGATATAAGTGGACTTATTGTCATCTGTGGAACAATACTATTATTTAAAATGACGTCATACGTACGACGTACGTATCTGGGACCGAGAGAATTTGATCATATGTTTTGGATGACGTCATATTGTTTATCTTACGATTTATTTACCAAAAAATTAGGGTTTCTTTTTTAATTTACAAATTCCACTACTAAATTAAATTAAAATGCCTACATTTAGTTTTAATTTCCTGATACCGAATTTGTTCTTACGTTACAAAAAACTGGATAAAATACAAGTCTCATTACCTACCTACCTGTTTTTGTCCAAAAAGTAAGTACAGATGATGACCTAGATCAAAAACATTCAATGAAACAAAATAGGTACGTAATTTTGTTAAGTTTAAGTCTTACAGTAAGTATAGCCATTATATATATTCATATAAATAGCACAGAATAAGTAATATTCTGTGTAAATAGTACTTATCACGTTTTTATTTAAATACACAAAAATTATAAAATAACTAAAGAGAATCCCAGTCGCAACCTCAACAAAATTTATTTAAAAACATTTCTGGATTACATGTTTCGCCCACAATTGGGCATCATCAGATCCAACAGATCTATAAGAAGAAGTTCAAAAATTGTAAATAACTTAAAGTACAACAAGGTAACGAAAAAACTTACATGTCAAACAAATTGCTCGAGGCATCTAATATGTTATGGGTTAAAAATTATCAAAACAACACATTGCAACAATCACAAACACTCTAAAATTGACTATCGATACATTAAGAATCTGAATTTAAAATCTATCAGCTGGCATAGCAAAGTTTAATATAATATAAAAAGGCCGTACAACACAAAAAATACATATTTATTATTTATCTATTATTTATCTAGTGAGAGGTTGTTAAATACGAGGAATCTTCTGCCAGACTGACCAACATATACCGCGGGACAGTCCATGCAGTTAAGAGTATAGACACCCGACTTAGACAAAGGATCCAACCGATCCTTAACCCTAACAATGTGCTTCTTCAAGGTGTTATTAGTTTTAAACGCAACTGTCACACTGTGAGGAGCAAATATTCGGCTTATTTTTGAAGAAACACCACCAAAGTACGTCACAGACCGGAAGATTCTGTTGGAGGGGTTGCTGACAATGTTGTAGGTGAATTTATATTTGTTCAGATAACGGTAGAAAAGCTTATCGATTGTTTTGAGAGGAAAACCATTGTTGAAAGCTAGCTGTTTGATGATGTTGTGTTCTTTATTAAAAGCGTCGATGGAAAGAGGAAGATTAAACAGTCTAAAAAATAACGAATGGAACGTCGAGAACTTATGAGAGGGCGGTGAGTTTGAGTGGTATTGTATGATGTTGTCCGTAGCTGAAGGTTTTCTGTAAATCTCTAGCTCAATATGGTCTCCTCTTCGCTTCAATAAAAGGTCTAAGAAGGGTAGGACTCCATCCTTTTCCAACTCTAATGTAAATGTTATTTTACTATGTAAGGAGTTCAAAAATAACAAAAAATTATTCAGACTCAACTCATCTCCCGTCCAGATCACACAAATGTCGTCAACATATCTTCTATATAGTGAAAGTGAATCTGCAAAGTTACTAACCATGATCCTTCTCTCTAATCCATGCATGAAAACTTCACTTAGAAACGGGGATAAACAAGATCCCATTGCCAACCCATCTTTTTGTGCATAAAATTTTTTGTTAAATTGGAAAAAATTTTGGTCTAGGGCGACAGAAAGCAATGTGATTAGATGTTCAACATTCAATCTCGATAAATCGGACTTGATCAGCATGTCACGGACTATATCTATGCATTCAGATGGCGGAACGCTTGGGAACAAGTTTTTAACATCCAGGGATAACAAAATTGAATTCTCAGGTATAGAGATCTCCTTCAACTGGTTGGCAAATTCGATGGTGTTTTTAATCGAAACATCATTTGTGAAACATGTGGTCTCTCTGAGGACCTCATTCAGCCATGAGGACAGCCGGTAACATGGTGTGTCCACAAAAGATACCACAGGTCTTATTGGGATATCTTCCTTATGAACCTTAGGTAGCCCGTACAACAACGGTGTCTTTGGATTCATGGGGGTTAATTTCTCTTTTGATGTTCCAAAATATTCCAACGTTAAACTGGTAGACTGTAATTGTTGTTTTACTTTGTTAAAAAATATGTTAGTGGGGTCTCTCCCTAAAACTGTAAAATCATCGGGGTTCAGAAAAGTCTCAACTTTCTCCACATAATCAGGCCTTTTAAGAATCACCAAACAAGAGCCTTTATCCGCCCTCGTCGAGGGCGGATAAAGGCTCTCCCAATAAGACCTGTGGTATCTTTTGTGGACACACCATGTTACCGGCTGTCCTCATGGCTGAATGAGGTCCTCAGAGAGACCACATGTTTCACAAATGATGTTTCGATTAAAAACACCATCGAATTTGCCAACCAGTTGAAGGAGATCTCTATACCTGAGAATTCAATTTTGTTATCCCTGGATGTTAAAAACTTGTTCCCAAGCGTTCCGCCATCTGAATGCATAGATATAGTCCGTGACATGCTGATCAAGTCCGATTTATCGAGATTGAATGTTGAACATCTAATCACATTGCTTTCTGTCGCCCTAGACCAAAATTTTTTCCAATTTAACAAAAAATTTTATGCACAAAAAGATGGGTTGGCAATGGGATCTTGTTTATCCCCGTTTCTAAGTGAAGTTTTCATGCATGGATTAGAGAGAAGGATCATGGTTAGTAACTTTGCAGATTCACTTTCACTATATAGAAGATATGTTGACGACATTTGTGTGATCTGGACGGGAGATGAGTTGAGTCTGAATAATTTTTTGTTATTTTTGAACTCCTTACATAGTAAAATAACATTTACATTAGAGTTGGAAAAGGATGGAGTCCTACCCTTCTTAGACCTTTTATTGAAGCGAAGAGGAGACCATATTGAGCTAGAGATTTACAGAAAACCTTCAGCTACGGACAACATCATACAATACCACTCAAACTCACCGCCCTCTCATAAGTTCTCGACGTTCCATTCGTTATTTTTTAGACTGTTTAATCTTCCTCTTTCCATCGACGCTTTTAATAAAGAACACAACATCATCAAACAGCTAGCTTTCAACAATGGTTTTCCTCTCAAAACAATCGATAAGCTTTTCTACCGTTATCTGAACAAATATAAATTCACCTACAACATTGTCAGCAACCCCTCCAACAGAATCTTCCGGTCTGTGACGTACTTTGGTGGTGTTTCTTCAAAAATAAGCCGAATATTTGCTCCTCACAGTGTGACAGTTGCGTTTAAAACTAATAACACCTTGAAGAAGCACATTGTTAGGGTTAAGGATCGGTTGGATCCTTTGTCTAAGTCGGGTGTCTATACTCTTAACTGCATGGACTGTCCCGCGGTATATGTTGGTCAGTCTGGCAGAAGATTCTCAACAAGATTTAAGGAACACCTTAGGGAATATACCAAATACAAAGACACAGAAATAACTGTTACCAAGTCTGCCTTCGCGAACCATTTACTGGAAGAAGGACACTGTCCTCCGGATACTCCAGAAATTTTACACATCTGTAATAAGGGTCAAAAGTTGAACCTGTTAGAGAAAATGGAGATCTCAAAAGCTAAAAAGAGCCCAATTTTACAATGTGTTAACGATGTCTTTACATTCGAACCGCACCTCGTATTTAACAACCTCTCACTAGATAAATAATAGATAAATAATAAATATGTATTTTTTGTGTTGTACGGCCTTTTTATATTATATTAAACTTTGCTATGCCAGCTGATAGATTTTAAATTCAGATTCTTAATGTATCGATAGTCAATTTTAGAGTGTTTGTGATTGTTGCAATGTGTTGTTTTGATAATTTTTAACCCATAACATATTAGATGCCTCGAGCAATTTGTTTGACATGTAAGTTTTTTCGTTACCTTGTTGTACTTTAAGTTATTTACAATTTTTGAACTTCTTCTTATAGATCTGTTGGATCTGATGATGCCCAATTGTGGGCGAAACATGTAATCCAGAAATGTTTTTAAATAAATTTTGTTGAGGTTGCGACTGGGATTCTCTTTAGTTATTTTATTGCTTCAACCTCTTTGAGATATGGACAAATTTGTTGATTTAAAAATTATAAACCGTAAACACAACAAATCAATATAGAATTAACTACACTTTTTATTTTATACACCACGTATTATTATTATTAGCGGATGCTGACGACCAAATTTCCATTTCCAAATTGATTTCTGTCTCTTGCCTGTAGGTCCATATTTTGAATGCTTCAAGTTATTTCGTTTTTTTTAAGTTACCGCCTAAGCGAGTACTAACTATTATTGGCCTCTTGCCCTTTCTCAGTAGGATACAGCCAGCACAGTTTATTTTTATCAAATATAGTTACAATGCATACTACTACTGTTTACTTTTAACCTCCAAGCCCCTTAATATAACCTATTTATTTATGACGTGAAACTAGAAGTGTCAATCAAACAAAAATAAGTGACACCATCGTCAGAAGAAAATTCTGCCAAATTATGACAAACCAACGAAGCCAAAATAGATAGACAGATAGTCCTAAAATTAACGTCCGCCGCTATTAACGTTAACGTTAATTGAACACCAACGATTTTCAAATAGACAGATGTGGTAGGTTTATAAAATGATGATAATCATATTATAGGCAGCCATTTTTAGGCTAGCAGATTTAAAATACCTAACTAATATATTTATAGTAGGTATTTAGTATAAAATTTTTTAAGGACAAAAAAGGAATATTTTCTTTAAAAGAGAAATTTTTAGCATAGGCTTTAGATTTATATACGGGGTGAGTCAAAAATGTATTTCATTATTTTGGACAAAAAAGTAATATTTTGAAGAATTTTTTGATTTCTTTAGATTTCAATTCAAGTTTTCTGTGAAAGTTAAACTATAAGCTCAAATTTATATACGGGGTGAATCAAAAATGTATTTCTTTATTTTGTTATGGTCAAAAAAGTTATATTTTGAATAATTTTTTGATTTCTTTAGATTTCAAATTAAGTTTTCTGTGAAAGTTAAACTATAAGCTCAAATTTATATACGGGGTGAACCAAAAATGTATTTCTTTAATTTGTTACGGTCAAAAAAGTAATATTTTGCATAATATTTTGATTTCTTTAGATTTGAAATTAAGTTTTCTGTGAAAGTTAAACTATAAGCTCAAATTTATATACGGGGTGAATCAAAAATGTATTTCTTTAATTTGTTACGGTCAAAAAAGTAATATTTTGCATAATATTTTGATTTCTTTAGATTTCAAATTAAGTTTTCTGTGAAAGTTAAACTATAAGGTAGAATATATATACAGGGTGAATCCAAAATGTATTTCTTTATTTTGTTATGGTCAAAAAAGTTATATTTTGAATAATTTTTTGATTTCTTTAGATTTCAAATTAAGTTTTCTGTGAAAGTTAAACTATAAGCTCAAATTTATTGTTACGTGTTCAAAATGCGCATGGGGTTTTAAGACTTAGTAGGTACGAGGATTAAGAATCGAAAAGCTAAACTCTAGTGAACTCACCGAAACCTTAATTAAAACTTCGTTATTTTTACTATGGTTTGCAGAACAAATTTAAATCTATTCTTATCTGCTTCACTGATTTTGGACACGCTCCGTAATGCTTTCTCGGGATCCTTAGCGGTATAATTCCTTCCGTTTGTTTTGTGTGTGGTTGTTTCAAGTTGATAGAGGCTTGCAAATCGGACTTCCCTGGTTTGTTTACATTCATATCCTAGAAGTGAAGAAGAGGTGAATGACAAAAGAAAACGTCATGAATAATAAAACACACACATAATTAATGGATTGTTCAATATTTTGGTCTCTTATGTAACTTACCAGCTTTTCATCCCTTATTTTTAGGATCGGCTTTTCTTAATAATTTGTTTGTTTTGATGTTAGTGTTATTATGAGGCCTGTCAGTTTAAAAGATTATCGCTGACAGACTGTCGTAGCTGGCATCCCAAACGTCCAAAACCTACAAATAAAAATCATTCATACCAACTCCTATTATGAATAATTAAAAAAGGTACTAAAGTACGGGGGTTCGCGGCAATTTGTGGTGAAGGTTCCCGATTTTAGGAAGTTTCAGCCATTTTGGTTGCTGTAGAGGAAAGTGATCTGCAAACGTGAAGTGTGCTGCGTAATATGTGGTATTATTAGTGGAGGCACGGTATTTTTTTTGAAGTTTTTGGTGCTCCACACCATTGGGGATTTAATTTTACCATTGTAGTCACTTTTCACAAAAATATAATAGTAGTACCTACCTGGTATCACACGCTTGAGGCCATCCGACATCTAAGGTATGATATTTCAATCTATGATATACTTAGCATGCTTTTATATCGCTTCAGCTTTGTGTAGCGTAGGCTTATGCTTAGAGTTTGTGCTGCACTGTATCATATAGAGCATCTTCTGGTTGTTGCCATGGGGAGACATAGAGCCGCACTCCGCTGCAGGCTGAGACCACTATTCCGTTAGTACTGGTACCGCTTTGGCTGAAGTGTCAACGGCGAGGGCTTTTCCGTCGTTTGTGGATGGAGTAGTGGATAGGAAACGGTATTGGAGTTGAGCCCACGTCCCATCCGGGCTCCGCAGTGAGCAAACCTATATAATTTATTTACAAAGTTTTTGGTGATATAACTTTTTAACCGGTTTTCGGTAGCGCCGGTAAGGTATAATACGATTGATAAGTAATAGCCCAATGGGGTCTTTAATTTAAATTTAAGTAAGTAAATAGTATCCCAATTGAACTTTCGTGAATCCAGTAATTTGTTGATAGTACTGTACCTGATTAATGTAAGCGAAACCATAACGTTTTGGGAAGCGCACTAGTTTGTAAGTTCTGAAAATTTGTTTTATACACTATATTGTCCAACGTATATATGTTTACTTGTGAACACGTAAGATCACCCATATCCTTGCCGTAATTGTAAAAGGCGATCTTAATAATGGTCTGTATCATAATTTTATTTAATATTTTTAGTAGGGTTTAGGTATATCATATGGTATTTTAAATTTTAATTGTAAGTAATAAAGTAGGGTTAAGTGTCATTATTTTTATGTGGTGGTTAACAACACGGCCAATAAAACACTGTCTGTAGAGATACATATTATATATTTATTAATTTATTAAAATATTTATACAATTTATAGTTATTAAAAACTTGTTATATCTGTTATACCACGGTCGACTACTTTAGGATACTTTCCCCTCCTGGGTAGTTTTCCTATTTTTGCCTTTTTATTTTATCCTCTACCAGTTAGGACTTATGTTTGGTAAGGGTTAACGGAGAAAAATAGGTGGCGCATTTCTTTTATAGTTTTCTGGGCACTTAGTTGGTGAAGACCCACACCACTCTCTGATGACTAGCGGGCACTGACCCTTATCACTGGTAGATTAACCCTGGAAAGTAGATTTGAGGGTGGAAGGCCGAGGTGTGCGCCACATTGGTTTGTAAGAACCACTTTTCATATTGTTAATATAATTTAAATCCAAATTAAAGGAACATTATATACGGGGTGAATCAAAAATGTATTTCTTTAATTTGTTATGGTCAAAAAAGTAATATTTTGAATAATTTTTTGATTTCTTTAGATTTCAAATTAAGTTTTCTGTGAAAGTTAAACTATAAGGTCAAATATATATACAGGGTGAATCACAAATGTATTTCTTTATTTTGTTATGGTCAAAAAAGTAATATTTTGAATAATATTTTGATTTCTTTAGATTTCAAATTAAGTTTTCTGTGAAAGTTAAACTATAAGGTCAAACATATATACAGGGTGAATCAAAAATGTATTTCTTTATTTTGTTATGGTCAAAAAAGTTATATTTTGAATAATTTTTTGATTTCTTTAGATTTCAAATTAAGTTTTCTGTGGAAGTTAAACTATAAGCTCAAATTTATATACGGGGTGAACCAAAAATGTATTTCTTTAATTTGTTACGGTCAAAAAAGTAATATTTTGCATAATATTTTGATTTCTTTAGATTTGAAATTAAGTTTTCTGTGAAAGTTAAACTATAAGGTCAAATATATATACAGGGTGAATCAAAAATGTATTTCTTTATTTTGTTATGGTCAAAAAAGTTATATTTTGAATAATTTTTTTATTTCTTTAGATTTCAAATTAAGTTTTCTGTGAAAGTTAAACTATAAGCTCAAATTTATATACGGGGTGAACCAAAAATGTATTTCTTTATTTTGTTATGGTCAAAAAAGTTATATTTTGAATAATTTTTTGATTTCTTTAGATTTCAAATTAAGTTTTCTGTGGAAGTTAAACTATAAGCTCAAATTTATATACGGGGTGAACCAAAAATGTATTTCTTTAATTTGTTACGGTCAAAAAAGTAATATTTTGCATAATATTTTGATTTCTTTAGATTTGAAATTAAGTTTTCTGTGAAAGTTAAACTATAAGGTCATATATATATATATACAGGGTGAATCAAAAATGTATTTCTTTAATTTGTTATGGTCAAAAAAGTAATATTTTGAATAATTTTTTGATTTCTTTAGATTTCAAATTAAGTTTTCTGTGAAAGTTAAACTATAAGGTCAAATATATATACAGGGTGAATCACAAATGTATTTCTTTATTTTGTTATGGTCAAAAAAGTAATATTTTGAATAATATTTTGATTTCTTTAGATTTCAAATTAAGTTTTCTGTGAAAGTTAAACTATAAGGTCAAACATATATACAGGGTGAATCAAAAATGTATTTCTTTATTTTGTTATGGTCAAAAAAGTTATATTTTGAATAATTTTTTGATTTCTTTAGATTTCAAATTAAGTTTTCTGTGGAAGTTAAACTATAAGCTCAAATTTATATACGGGGTGAACCAAAAATGTATTTCTTTAATTTGTTACGGTCAAAAAAGTAATATTTTGCATAATATTTTGATTTCTTTAGATTTGAAATTAAGTTTTCTGTGAAAGTTAAACTATAAGGTCAAATATATATACAGGGTGAATCAAAAATGTATTTCTTTATTTTGTTATGGTCAAAAAAGTTATATTTTGAATAATTTTTTTATTTCTTTAGATTTCAAATTAAGTTTTCTGTGAAAGTTAAACTATAAGCTCAAATTTATATACGGGGTGAACCAAAAATGTATTTCTTTATTTTGTTATGGTCAAAAAAGTTATATTTTGAATAATTTTTTGATTTCTTTAGATTTCAAATTAAGTTTTCTGTGGAAGTTAAACTATAAGCTCAAATTTATATACGGGGTGAACCAAAAATGTATTTCTTTAATTTGTTACGGTCAAAAAAGTAATATTTTGCATAATATTTTGATTTCTTTAGATTTGAAATTAAGTTTTCTGTGAAAGTTAAACTATAAGGTCATATATATATATATACAGGGTGAATCAAAAATGTATTTCTTTATTTTGTTATGGTCAAAAAAGTTATATTTTGAATAATTTTTTGATTTCTTTAGATTTCAAATTAAGTTTTCTGTGGAAGTTAAACTATAAGCTCAAATTTATATACGGGGTGAACCAAAAATGTATTTCTTTAATTTGTTACGGTCAAAAAAGTAATATTTTGCATAATATTTTGATTTCTTTAGATTTGAAATTAAGTTTTCTGTGAAAGTTAAACTATAAGGTCAAATATATATACAGGGTGAATCACAAATGTATTTCTTTATTTTGTTATGGTCAAAAAAGTAATATTTTGAATAATATTTTGATTTCTTTAGATTTTAAATTAAGTTTTCTGTGAAAGTTAAACTATAAGGTCAAATATATATACAGGGTGAATCAAAAATGTATTTCTTTATTTTGTTATGGTCAAAAAAGTTATATTTTGAATAATTTTTTGATTTCTTTAGATTTCAAATTAAGTTTTCTGTGGAAGTTAAACTATAAGCTCAAATTTATATACGGGGTGAACCAAAAATGTATTTCTTTAATTTGTTACGGTCAAAAAAGTAATATTTTGCATAATATTTTGATTTCTTTAGATTTGAAATTAAGTTTTCTGTGAAAGTTAAACTATAAGGTCAAATATATATACAGGGTGAATCACAAATGTATTTCTTTATTTTGTTATGGTCAAAAAAGTAATATTTTGAATAATATTTTGATTTCTTTAGATTTTAAATTAAGTTTTCTGTGAAAGTTAAACTATAAGGTCAAATATATATACAGGGTGAATCAAAAATGTATTTCTTTATTTTGTTATGGTCAAAAAAGTTATATTTTGAATAATTTTTTGATTTCTTTAGATTTCAAATTAAGTTTTCTGTGGAAGTTAAACTATAAGCTCAAATTTATATACGGGGTGAACCAAAAATGTATTTCTTTAATTTGTTACGGTCAAAAAAGTAATATTTTGCACAATATTTTGATTTCTTTAGATTTGAAATTAAGTTTTCTGTGAAAGTTAAACTATAAGGTCATATATATATACAGGGTGAATCAAAAATGTATTTCTTTATTTTGTTATGGTCAAAAAAGTTATATTTTGAATAATTTTTTGATTTCTTTAGATTTCAAATTAAATTTTCTGTGAAAGTTTAACTATAAGCTCAAATTTATATACGGGGTTCACCAAAAATGTATTTCTTTAATTTGTTACGGTCAAAAAAGTAATATTTTGCATAATATTTTGATTTCTTTAGATTTGAAATTAAGTTTTCTGTGAAAGTTAAACTATAAGGTCAAATATATATACAGGGTGAATCAAAAATGTATTTCTTTATTTTGTTATGGTCAAAAAAGTAATATTTTGAATAATTTTTTGATTTCTTTGGGTTTCAATTGAAGATTTCTTTGAAAGTTAAACTATATGCTCCTAGAGGTTATCTACGGGGTAACTCAAAAATATTTCTATTTATTTTCAATAATAGATAGAAACATTTTCAGATTTTCAGCTCTGGCAATACTTTTTTTTAATTAATTTTTAAATTATTTTTTTTGAAATTTTTTTTTTTTTTATTTTTTTTTTTTGAATTTTTTTTTTGAATTTTTTTTTTTTTGAATTTTTTTTTTTTGAATTTTTTTTTTTAATAATAAAAACATTTTTTTCCTTGAAATTTTTTTTCTTGATTTTTTTTTCATTGTTTTTATAACCCTCAATGACTTTTTTCATAGATAAAACTACCACAAACCAACTGGGAAATCCCGCAAGGGATTTCTTGTTAATATATAATAACGAGTGCTCTTCGCGTCTTTGTCGAAAATGGGGAAAAAAAGACCAAAAGTGTGTGCGAATAAACGCAAAGGAACGCCGGAGGCGTTCCAAGAATGTTTCCTATATGGCAACTTTATTTTTTGCATCACCCGATAGGCTACTTATCAAAGCTGATTCAATGCATTCAAATTATGTATTTTTATCATTTATATACCTCTGCAGAAACGTAATTAAAGTGTGAGAAGGAGGTGAATAACTTTTTCTACGAGGAAATTCAAGAAAACAACAGTACAAAACTGCAAAAAATGCTACTACTAAATCAATAAATTTACCTTTTTGCAACATCCACACATACAATAAAAGCATTTTGATTTATACTAGGCACTGTTCTAAATACGGGAGTGCACTTTTACGGTATGATACGGCCCTTTATTAGATTTTTAATTGTAAACTAAAAATGTTGGAAAATCTCCGAGACTTTGTACATCAATAACCTAGAAAAATTGCGAAAATCGCGGTTGCCACACTTTATTTGAACACTTTCATCATAAACATATTCCTCATAGTTTCACGCAATATATTTACACATGGAATATGATTAGATACTTAATTTTCCAACAAATTTAATTTACGCAACTCCCACAATAATATAACAAATATTAAAACATTATTTTATGTAAAAAAACTAATAATTTATACTTATTTTTATTTTACTGCTATTCACATGAACTAAATCTGGCAGAGTAGTAAAATTTATTCCCACCAGAAAGGTTACAATTTCAATAATAATGCAATAAAGTTCAATGAACCCGTTATATGTGCAGAGATATCATTGAAGTGGGAGGAGTTGAGTTATGTGCAGACGGGCTACAATTTCAATAATTACAACCAATCAATGACCTTTATTTAATATCTTATGCTTATGCAACCTCCAACACATCATTATGGTATTTACGGTTGCATAACCTCTTCTATGGAATAAGACACTTTTCGATGCTCTTTAATTTTGTCTAAAATAAAAAATTTGATGTTTTTGATGAGTTTCAGTATATACAGGGATTAAAGTAAAAAATTTGATGTTTTTGATGAGTTTCAGTATATACAGGGATTTCCTTATTTTAATAGAAACATTTTCAGATTTTCAGCTCTGGCAATACTTTTTTTTAATTAATATAATTTTTTTTTCTTGATTTTTTTTTAGGTACAAAAACATTTTTCATTAATAAGCACCATGTACAGGGTGATACAAAAACAACATTAATTATCCCACATTTAAGAAATTTTAAATGTATAGAAATGTATATACGGGGTGAATCAAAAATGTATTTCTCTATTTTTTTAAGACTTTTAGACATGCTGCAGAACCTTAACAGCGATAAGTGACTTTTTATTTTCTTTAAAAGAGAAATTTTTAGCATAGGCTTTAGATTTATATACGGGGTGAGTCAAAAATGTATTTCATTATTTTGGACAAAAAAGTAATATTTTGAAGAATTTTTTGATTTCTTTAGATTTCAATTCAAGTTTTCTGTGAAAGTTAAACTATTAGTTTATTTTCTTTAAAAGAAACTTTTAGCATAGGCTTTAAATTTATATACGGGGTGAGTCAAAAATGTATTTCATTGTTTTGTTATGGTCAAAAAAGTAATATTTTGAATAATTTTTTGGTTTCTTTAGATTTCAAATCAAGTTTTCTGTGAAAGTTAAACTATAAGGTCGAATATATATACAGGGTGAATCAAAAATGTATTTCTTTATTTTGTTATGGTCAAAAAAGTAATATTTTGAATAATTTTTTGATTTCTTTAGATTTCAAATCAAGTTTTCTGTGAAAGTTAAACTATAAGCTCAAATTTATATACGGGGTGAATCAAAAATGTATTTCTTTAATTTGTTAAGGTTAAAAAAGTAATATTTTGCATAATATTTTGATTTCTTTAGATTTCAAAATCAAGTTTTCTGTGAAAGTTAAACTATAAGCTCAAATTTATATACAGGGTGAATCAAAAATGTATTTATTTAATTTGTTAAGGTCAAAAAAGTAATATTTTGCATAGTATTTTGATTTCTTTAGATTTCAAATCAAGTTTTCTGTGAAAGTTAAACTATAAGCTCAAATTTATATACAGGATGAATAAAAAATGTATGTCTTTATTTTGTTATGGTCAAAAAAGTAATATTTTGAATAATTTTTTGGTTTCTTTAGATTTCAAATCAAGTTTTCTGTGAAAGTTAAACTATAAGGTCAAATATATATACAGGGTGAATCAAAAATGTATTTCTTTATTTTGTTATGGTCAAAAAAGTAATATTTTGAATAATTTTTTGATTTCTTTGGGTTTTGATTGAAGATTTCTTTGAAAGTTAAACTATATGCTCCTAGGGGTTATCTACGGGGTAACTCAAAAATGTTTCTATTTATTGTCAATAATAGATGGAAACATTTTCAGATTTTCAGCTCTGGCAATACTTTTTTTTAATTAATTTTTTAATTATTTTTTTTTTTTAATTTTTTTTTAATTTTTTTTTGAAATTTTTTTATAACCCTCAATGACTTTTTTCATAGATAAAACTACCACACAACGACTGGGAAATCCCAAAGGGATTTCTTGTTTTAATATTAAATGAGTACCTACCTATTTACTTTAAAATGTCCACCTCTCTTCCGCGCTCTGTATGCGAAGAGGATATATGTCAAGGACATTCTCTGTCGTGTGTGCTAAAATAAATTTCTTTTTGCTGGACTTTGTTGAACGTGCTTTTCCGCTATTATTACCATTAATAAAATATTTAAAAAATCATATTTGTAAGTGTTAATAACTATTATTGTAATTAGTTGCAACCGCTCGGTAAAAAACTCATGTGAAGTGTTTTTATCTGTAATTAGAAGAGTGAAGAAACGGTCGGCCGGCATCTGCGAAGTGTCGAGGGAATATGTTAGTGAATTAGAAGAAAGACAGGGTGGTTTTTTAAGGTATGATTTTAGAGTTCATTTACAAAAGGAAAAATTAATTATTACAGTCCACTTTTCTCTCCTGGCAGCAGGAACAAACCAGTACTCGAGTACATTTTTAACGATTTAGTTGTACTTATTACCCGAGTGCATTTTATTACTCAGTACAGCTCTGACGTTACGGAAATATCACGTTTATAAAAGAGAGAATCCTTTCATCATGTATTATTACGCAACACTGCTACCAAATTCTAATTATCACTTAGTAAGAATAACTAGCCCAAGTCTTTTATAATTTTTATTATATTTATCCTCATTTAGGTACCTAACTATTAGCTGCTGATTAACCATGATTTCTGATAAAACTAGCACTCACATACCTTATTGCTCGTAATATTTACTTGTCGGAACGTATAAAGCAGACGCATATAAACTCAATTATTAAAATGGTTTATTGGTTTGTGGGTTTATCTAATTTATCTTCTACTAACTCGCTCTATTAATTTACGAAGTTTTCGGCGTTATTTCGCGCCCCATTTTCCGGGAGCTTTACACATATTGTCGTGTATGGAATAATAAATGTGTAAGATAACAGATTACAAACTTTTAATTTCACTTATCCAGGAAGCCATTTTTTGCTATTCAATGTCTCTACTGGAATTTTTAAGGTGAGGCTAATTTATTGGACTGCATACATATCAATTTATAGCACGATTTAAGGCGAAAAACCTTATTGTATAAGTACTCGAATTAATTTTTTTTATTTTGCTATAAATTTCTCGATTCCTATGCTATGACAATAACCATTTACATAAAAGTAGAGTAAGAGTATACGAGGAGTTGTCAACTTACATTGTGTGTTTATAAATATCCATTTCAATTGATTTTAAAAATATAATAATATATATTATACAAAACTGTTTGTAAATGATGACATTTGCGAAAATTATATTAAGTATTTAATTAATTTGATGATTTAATCCAAAATTTTTAAAGAGTGCAAGTGGCGAACAAGTTTTTGTACAAAAAGCGGTACATAAGAATATAAAAATAGACATTTTACAAGGCTTATATTATCTGTATTATCTCTGCCACACATGTTTAGGTTGTTTACGCCACCGTATAATTCTTTTTGATTCCCCTGTTACTTTTTTTAAAACATTTTTAATTGGTGCATGTTTCTAAAACATACTAGTTAAGTTTGAATTTAGAATTTGTACTTTGTCATCTATATCATGCACATAATATATTATCAATCCGAAATAGTATATTGTGCAACGCACATGAAATGACATATTATATTTTCTACGAGTATGATCGTTTGCAGTACTCGCCTGCGGCTGATGCTTCATACATACAATTAGGAAATGGTAATTTCATGTGAGTTTCACACTATACATTTTCTACGACTGTTTTAATGCTTTTGAATAAATTAAACATAATTTGTAGGAAAATATTTGTATTTCGAAACTGTTGGCGTAAGCCTAAATCCGATAAGTTAGAAGTATTAAATTGACTAGGTCGTGTTAAACTATATTCAGTATCACTGTTTTTGTGTTTTGAAATTAGCGAAATACTTAATTATAATTATTATTAATTATAAATACCTAAACTGTCAATTTGGTGTGTTCGTATTGTCGGCGTTGCTATGGTGATTTTTCATGGCCGACGCTACTTTTGTCATTGCTAGTCAACTGGTGGGAAATGAAAAACAGCATTACAATGTACCTACTACATTTTCAAATCATGATTGAACATATAATAAAGGCATTTAAAGACATTCGTAGAAAAAGAGTATTTTCATTGCTTAATATTTAGAATTTTAAATAGTGGCGAAATACACAAATAATATGTAAGTAGGTATTATCACTTTATCCTTTATCTATACCGAAATGCATGTGTCAAGGTACTCCATGTTGCTCGAGCCACGCAACTTCCAATGTTTGATCGACAGAATTTTAAACTATTTTAAGATATCGAGGTGCAGTCTATGTATTTTGATAAATATTAAATTATAGGTTCCCATTTATGCCTGCTAGCCGTTCGTTCAAACCCAACCAAACTTGATTGAGCACCTCACGATTTGGAACGGATTTTGAAACTGCCCAATACACGTTATTGTGTCTGCAGTTTGTAAATCTGCTTTTATTAGACCACATAACTTTAAGCGGACATTTAGTATTTTCTTGGATTTTTTCTACGAACCAATTGCAACACAATATTCTCCTTTCTCAATCACCATCTCGGAGTCTTAGACTAATATGTTCTATGTGTGGCGATCCTTGTATTTTTTCAGAATTCGCTGAGCAGTTGATTTAGCAGTTCAACATTATTTTCCAGTTGATGAAGAGAGGTACGAGGGTTGTCTATTACAGTTTGCAAAACAAAACATTCTATTTCGATAGTGATTTTTAAAGAACCAATAATTATTAGTTCATAAATATGGTTGCTGTATTTCTGGATATCGCTGAAAAATACATACCTTGAGCCTTATAGCCCACAATGAAACAACTAAACATATCACTTGTTCCCAATTTGAAAATCTTTCAATATTAGATATATCTTCTTGTATTATGCCTCTCATCTTCGCATCTTTATACCATCTGTGCGGTTGTCATTGCTAAAAAAAACTGATTGTCTGATGTGACGTAGGCGAACCACCAAGAATTTAGTTTACAGGGACCTAATCACTAACATACATGTACATTTTTGATCATCCAAAGATACGCTTCTTATACATGGTTGAAAAGCTCTTTATGTGTTCAATGTTTGATTTATAACTCCAATATGGCGGTCATAAGAAATAACAAAGTTTGTTGAAATATCAACTCATGCTTATTGTAATGTTCAAGAATGTCTGTCAATGCGAAACCGACACTGCCTTCTAACAATAATTGCAAGTACATTTCATCAGACGAATACCGATAGTAATTGCGATTAACAACAACAACAAATTCTGATTTGATTCACTAAACAATTGTGTGGTACTGTTAGCACACCTACCGTTTTCATAGTAAATTTCAATTATCAATACTATTTTCGCAATTTCATCAAAATAAGAAGCCAAAACAATGTTGGCAAAATATGAAAAATATCTGAAAATCAGAATATCATAATAAAATTGTTTAATATATGAAACTGGACTTTCAAAATTTGTATGTATAGTGCGTCTATTGATTTTTACAAGGGGCCATTATAAAAGTAGCATAAGATAAAATCTGAGATCTAGGAAGCAACTTAATTTAATATAATTTAACACAATGATGCCTGCCTTTTTAGATACGGCAGATTGCGAAATGTCACGCTAAAGAATTACCAAATATAATAAATCAAGCATAAAGCTCAAAGAAATACATAATTAAGTGGAAAGTTTTAAACTGAATGCATTTTGCAGTTTTACAGGCATTGAAATGATAACAATTATTAAGCTTTTCCAGTTTAGGCTTACTGTAACAGATTTTTCATTTCATGTTATACATAATATAGTACCTAGATCCATATTCAGAAAGTACAACACAACCATAATCAATATATTGACATATTATTTACCATAGTCTGTCATATTCTCACAGTATCAAGATTTATTAAATATTTTATAAATTAATTTACTTATTAATAAAGATATATACATTCATTTTTGCATTAGAGAAGATACTTCCTGTTACATCACCTTACGTTTTTTTATTTCCAACGAAAGTAATTTTAGACAAAACTTCCTTTTGGAATACATAATTTACATTTTACAAAATGTACTGACAGTCGCTATTTTCACTCGAGGTGCTTGGATTTGTTTTTGCGGTCTAAGCAAAATAGGAGAAGCATCGGTAATTAGGTAGGAAAAAAGTAAATAGCGTGGACCAATTAAAAAGTAGAAAAATATAAAACAAATTAATGAAAGGGGGAAAAGAATTAAATGAAAAATTGACACAAACTAAAAAGAGCAGAGTTTGGACGGGACAGTCCAAAGAAACGGGCGTCCTGATACGCGCGAAGCTCGGGATGTTTTTCTTAAGTAAGAGTTAGACGTTAGGAAAAAGGATTATCGACCGTTCATCTAAGAGTAAAGAAATAAGAGCTTTTGATCGCGCGCATAACATAACTTATACTCCTTTGAAGACGATCCATTTGAGTGAGTCCAAGATCTTAAAATTTTTAATGTAAGTACCAATAAAATTTTATTGCGTATAGTGTATGTAAATTCCTCTTTTGTATTTTTTGTTATTTTTTGATTTAATTTGCATTTTCTATTATTTAAAGTTTGTACATTGTAGCGGACGCCTTGTACATAGGTTGTTATAGAGGACGACCTGTGTATACGTAATCTAACCACCGGGATGCACACCCCGACGGACGAGTCGATTATGGAAGTACGGGTGAGAACGGTACGAGAAAATAAGAAGATAGTCAGTTGAACTGAACCACCCCAACAAGCGTCTAGTATAAAACAGTGCGAGCGATTTCTATATAATACATACTCACGTTATTTTACTTTTGTTAATTTTATTAAATTAGATTTGTTCTTTAATAAAGTGTTTATTTTGTTAGTCTGCGATTTATTAATTTGCGCGAAAGAACCCCACAATTGGTGACCCCGACGTGATCGTTAAACGTGTAAAAGAGTTTTTTTTTTTAAAGCAAGTGATAAGTTACGAAACAAAATGTCGACAACGGAACAAACGGAAGTACCAGAAGTAACGCGTGTGAATGTTCGTATACCGCCATTTTTAAGTGATGAACCGGAATTGTGGTTTATACAACTCGAATCACAGTTTGATATATGTGGTATAAAGAAAGACCTAACTAAGTATAATTATGCCATATCCGGACTTGACATTTCCGCAATAAAAGAAGTGAGAGACATTGTTCGAAACCCACCGGCGCAAAATAAGTACGAAAAACTAAAAAACGAACTTATTCGTCGTTTTTCTACATCTGAAGAGGGCAGAATCCGACAATTGCTTTTGCGAGAAGAATTGGGAGACCGTAAACCATCCCAATTTCTAAGACATCTTAGCAGTCTTGCAAGTGCATCGATACCTGAGACGTTATTGCGTACTATATGGCTAAACCGTCTGCCTGGAAATATTCAAGCCATTCTCGTGGAACAAGCCGACATGACTTTGGAAAAAATCGCTGAATTAGCCGACAAAATCCAAGAAACATCGGCAGGACACCAAGTTGCCAGTGTAACATCGACACCATTTACTGACATGGCAAGTCTAAAAACAATGATAACCGAAATCGTAAAGGAAGTGCAACAACATCAAAGCAGACGCACAGGAACCACAAGGAGGTTTCCTAGTAGGACTCGCACCCGTTCCAGTCCCCGCGATTCTTCACAAAGTAACACAGGTGAGACATTATGTTGGTATCATAAAAGATTTGGTGATCGCGCAACGCGATGTCGCTCTCCCTGTTTAAAAAAGTTCGGGAAACGACTCCAACCGTCAGTGAACACGGCAAACATTGACGGTATAGGTACTCGCCGTATTTTCGTGACGGATTTTGAAACAAAAAATCAATTTCTTATAGACACAGGTGCCGATATAAGTGTATACCCGCGTTCGAAAGTAAAGGGGCAACGAGCCCTGACCGACTTCAAACTTTACGCAGCGAACGGCATTCAAATCGCAACATACGGTACTATAACCCTCAACTTAAACATTAAACTCAGACGAAAATTTGCATGGCGTTTTATCATTGCGGACGATGATAAACCAATTTTAGGCGTCGATTTTCTTTCGCATTATAATCTACTTGTAGACGTGAGAAATCAGTGCCTCCGGGACACAGTAACATCGATAACAGTGCGCGGACAGACAGCTAGTTACACTATTGGTTCCATCAGAACGGTCGATTCTAGTTCTAAGTACCACAAAGTGCTCTCAGAATACCCAGAACTTACACGCCTCACAGACGATACTATGAAAACGGTTAAACATAATGTCGTTCATCATATCGAGACTACTCAAGGCCAACCGACATTCTGTCGACCGCGTCGTCTAGCTCCCGACCGACTTAAAGCAGTGCGTGACGAATTCGAACTCATGTTACAACAGGGTGTAATTAGACCTTCGAAGAGCCCCTAGGCTTCAGCCCTACACGTCGCTTCTAAAAAAGACAATAGCCTACGACCCTGTGGTGACTACCGCGCTTTAAACGCAAGAACAATCGCAGATAGATACCCGGTCCCGCACATCGAAGACTTCTCACATGGTTTAGACGGAAAAGCAATTTTTTCGAAACTGGACTTGGTGAGAGCCTATTACCACATACCGATCTCGGAGGAAGACATTCCAAAGACGGCAGTTACAACACCCTTCGGTCTGTTCGAGTTTATGAAAATGCCCTTCGGTTTGCGCAACGCTGCACAAACTTTCCAGAGATTTATCGACGAGGTTATCCGCGGATTAGATTTTTGCTACGCGTATATAGACGATATACTAGTCGCGTCGCGTGACGAAATCGAGCACGAGGAGCATCTGCGCATGCTTTTTAATAGACTGCAACAATACGGTGTTGTTATTAATCCCGTGAAGTGCGCGTTCGGTCAACATGAGGTACATTTCCTCGGATACATGGTAACCAAAAATGGAATCCGACCAACCGAGGAAAAGGTTGAAGCGATTAAGCAGTTTCCAAAACCTAAAACAATCAAACAACTGCGTCGCTACCTCGGAATGATAAACTTTTATAGAAGGTTTATTCGAAACGCAGCCGAATTACAACAGCCTCTTAACGAATTACTAACCGGCCGTAAAAAAAAAGAAGACACACCCATAGTTTGGTCAACGGCAGCTGAACAAGCATTTACCGCCATGAAAAATGCGCTCGCTAATGCTACGATGCTCGCGCACCCGGTAACTGGCGCTCCGTTGGTCATAACAGTGGACGCGTCGGACTACGCACTAGGAGCAAGTTTACAACAACACATTAATAACACGTGGCAACCCCTAGCTTTCTTTACCAAATCGCTAAGTGCTGCTCAACGCAAATATAGTGCGTACGATCGTGAATTACTAGCGATGTACTCGGCAGTCAAGAGATTTCGACACGCGATAGAAGGTCGTCCATTTAAAATCTACACTGACCATAAGCCCCTAACGTTCGCGTTCAACCAAAAACCAGAAAAATGTTCGCCACGACAATTCCGGTACTTAGATTTTATAGGACAATTCAGCACAGACATACGACACATCGAAGGCTTGAATAACGTGGTAGCGGATGCTTTATCACGCGTCGACGAAATTTCGACATTTGACGAAAAAACATTAGCCAAATTGCAAGAAAAAGATGACGAACTTCAACAGTTACTGCAAAGTGACACCGCTTTAAAGCTGAAGAAGATTTGTATACCACAGACAGCAGATACAGCCGTATACTGCGACATTTCGACAGAAAAAGCCAGACCATTCGTACCCCAAGTGCTTCGTCGTCAAGTATTCGACCAACTGCATGGACTGGCGCATCCAAGCGCGAGGGCTACGCAAAAGCTTATTACGCAACGGTATGTTTGGCCGGGCATCAACAAGGATTGTAAACAGTGGTCAAGGGCATGTATACCATGTCAGCGAGCAAAAATTACGCGTCACGTACATGCACCTATCGGTACGTTCGAGGATACCACGGGTCGATTTGAACACGTACATATCGACATCGTAGGACCTCTTCCATATTCTCAGGACTACCGCTATTGTTTGACGTGCGTTGATCGTTTTACAAGATGGCCAGAGGCAATCCCGATCAAGAACATCGAGGCCACAACTGTCGCAAAAGCATTCTTGGCTGGATGGATAGCAAGATTCGGAATTCCACTGCGTGTAACAACGGACCAAGGACGTCAATTCGAATCCAACCTGTTTAAAGAACTTACCCGCTTGGCAGGCGTCAAACACATCCGAACAACGGCATATCACCCTGCAGCCAACGGGATGGTCGAAAGGTTACATAGACAATTGAAAGCAGCAATAAAGTGTCACGAGACCGATGCTTGGACGGAAGTTTTACCACTCATATTGCTAGGTATACGAACGGCCTACAAAGAGGACCTACAAGCAACAACAGCAGAGATGACATACGGAACTACTCTGCGACTACCAGGAGAATTCTTCGTCCCACTCAAAAATAGCAATACGACGACATCATTCGCTGAAAATTTGAAACAACAGTTACGAAAAATCCGACCAATCCCCGCGTCTCGCCACGGAACCCAGAAAATTTTTGTATACAAAGACCTGAAATCATGCACGCATGTTTTTCTACGACGAGAAGTACAATGTAGATCTTTACAAACTCCATATGAAGGACCATATAAAGTAATTAGGCGCTCAGATAAAAACGTCACCATTAGAATTGGAGAAAAAACCGTGCGCGTTACAATCGATCGCGTAAAACCCGCGCATGGTATCAATGACCTCGAATACTCATCAACAAAAACAACACTGAAGATAAAACTACTGCTTCACCTTCGAACCCTACTCGTAACGTAGATAATCCCAGCAAAACGCGGGCGGGAAGGAAAGTTCGTTTTCCTGAATATTATCAAGCCGGTTTTTAAAATACAAAAATTCAATCGTTAACACTGGAAAGGGGGTGATATAGCGGACACCTTGTACATAGGTTGTCATAGCGGACGACCTGTGTATACGTAATCTAACCACCGGGATGCACACCCCGACGGACGAGTCGATTATGGAAGTACGGGTGAGAACGGTACAAGAAAATAAGAAGATAGTCAGTTGAACTGAACCACCCCAACAAGCGTCTAGTATAAAACAGTGCGAGCGATTTCTATATAATACATACTCACGTTATTTTACTTTTGTTAATTTTATTAAATTAGATTTGTTCTTTAATAAATTGTTTATTTTGTTAGTCTGCGATTTATTAATTTGCGCGAAAGAACCCCACATACATTTTTATAATAAATAGTAATTAAGTTTTATTTGATTCACTTCGTTTCATTTCTACTTAGCTTTTAAACTGTTGTGTTTCTTAAATAAACCCAGCCACTTGTTAGTAGGATTGTAGCCTTTTGAAAACATGATACTAGGAGGGACCCAGGGACGTATCGAGAACTAGCCAGGCGAGTCCAGTTAGATTAAAGATCGTAGAAAACATTTTTTACTAAAATTAGAATACATCTAGCCCCTTTAAAAGAACCAAAGATGTGACAATATTATTTAAGGGAATGCAGTATTCCCTTGTTTACATAAACGACCCGGTCAGTATTAAAAAATGAACAAAAAGTTAAACTTGTGTATAGAGAGCTATTAGGTACTATTATTAGTATGATGTCTCATTTTATTATAGACCAAACAAAGCACAAAATATGGCTTTGTATTTTTTTAAACCTTGATTAAGTTTCTCAATTATTTCTAAAAAAATGCTTTGTGTAAAAATCAAACTTTGTGCCAGACACGTACAAGACAGTAGGAGAACCCTGCACAATAGATAGTCAGGCAAGTTTGGGAAGTGAATTAAGCTCCTATGTTGTTTTCTCTTTGCTGCCTTTCTAAACGCATAAATGTTGCACAATACATAAATTAAATCTTAAACGAAATATATTTTTAAAGATTTATGTAGTAAAACAAGTTACACAAACAAATTAAATTTCAATTTCTTAATTACCTCGAAAAACTAAAACTGAAAAACTAACTTCTTACCACCTAACCTTGCATGGCCCTAAACCATAGGACTCTGAGCAGGGGTGACCAGGTTGATGTTATCTAGACAGACTTCTCGAAGGCCTTTGACAGGTTGGACCATGGTATTATATTGAGTGAAATGAAGGCACTAGAATTTAGTGTTACCCTTGTTCGATTCTTCAAGTCTTACCAGCTTGTTTGTTGAGTACAATGGCTTTAAATCTAGGGCTTTTATAGCTACAAATGGTGCACCGCAGGGGAGTAACTTGGCTCCACTTATGTTTTCTATATACGTCAATGATATCACTGATGATCTGAAACTGTTAAAGATAATAGGAAATCCCTTGGATTGTGAGGTACGGTAAATACATCATCCACTTTGATGCATAAATGGGGTTAACAAACACTGCGTCCTCTATACCACAATCACTTCGATTTTATGAAAATAACTGATTTTTCGCATAATTAAGCCAAAGGCGGGAGTATAGGGTGTATCCTTAAAAGTCTATTTTTAATATGTCACACTTTTTTGGAATATCCTATGCGTTTGAAAATAAAGATGTAGTACTTTGAATATGGATACACCTTATGAAATTTTACTGATATTTTATTTACTGTTTAGCAATAGAAAGAAACCCGCACCATTATTCGTGATTCTCTCTGTATAATTCATATTTTTTGATTTATATCTTTCCCGAAACATGGTTCAGACTGTTACGATTAATAGAGTTTCAGTCACTTAGTCTACATATTTCTTTAGCATGCAATTTCATAATTTATTTCACTCAACTGCGATCCATATTATCCTTAATGTGATTGTTATACTCGTATTACTTACTATTGTAGTAGGCATACCACCTACTCAAATATTTTTATGTGGGTTTATGCCTACGTAATAATAACTAACTAACTAAACTAAATTAATTAATTATTATAAAAAAAGAAACAATTGTTAACACTCAGAGTAGATAAGAAAAAAATCAGTAATTTGCAACGTATTTTTTAAGCTGTTCGTTTTAAATATCAAACAAAACGCAAGGTTATTACAAAAAATACATACAATAATAGGGGTCAGTTCTTCCTTCGATATACATTTTTTCTCTATAAAAATGTTCTACATGATTTCGTTTCCGTTCTATAGGGTATCAAAATTTTGAAAAAATATTGTTTTTAAATTACTTCCAAAAACGTGAAATATTGTTATCAGAATTGGCAGTGTCAGAATTCATTAGGCAGCACTATATTATAAAGAAATAATCAGTTTTTAAATTTATGGTACACCACTGGTTAAGATTTACATTTTTCGTCGTTTAATTTCTGTACTTGTTATCGTGAAGCGTTTTTTGTTGGAAATAGCAACACTTGGAACTTTTTATTTTCTCAATCTTATTTTTTTACGTTTACAGCTGACTAGGAGCCAGGTGTAGATTACTGCCAGTGTGATTTAAACCAATGTAGAGAAGAACCTCAATTTCCACATTAAGTTCTTTTTACTGATGAGGCGTCGTTTTCTAGAGATGGAGTTTTCAATTATATAATTTAAAAAAATCGGTGCATGCAGGAAATAAACTAACGATTAAAAAAAACTTTTAACCATGTTATGTTATGTATAATTTTATTAAACATTGACCTAATCTCGAATAGTTCAAAAGTGGTTTAAAAGTTAGTAAGAAAAACTTTTTTAAACCTTGTCTTCCTATGTATCGAAAACCAAAGTCGTCTAATATTTTTTTGAGGAATTTTATTTTTACAAAATCTACAGCTTATATTTGATAGGAATGATATAAATACAGAATCCACACTAATAATTATGTTCCATAATTGAAGGCGTAAAGAAAAGGGTATAAGTAACATTTCCATCGTTTGAACATATTTGAGTGTTTTTAGACAATTTTAATTGATTAATGAACAGTTGAATATTAGTTCCGAAATTTGTGTTGAAAAGCTCATCGAATTCTTGGAAAAAAAAATCAACTTATACCCTTTTTATTCTAAAAATTTTGCGTCGTAAAGGGCACAATAAAATAAACACAAGCAAGCTTTATTCACAAAGTATGAAAGCAGTAATTAAATTTCTATTCTTAACAACTGTCGGAATCAGAGTTCAGTAGCATATCTTCGAGTTGATTACATTAGGAATAAGAGCCAGTTGAAACAATATCACTCGTATCTGCGTTTCTGGACATCCAAGCACTCGAAGCAGTGGTGTTAGAGGTTTTAAATTTATAAATATATAATATACTATTGCTTGTTTTAGATTAAAATTAATAGCATTAAAATAATTGAATTATGCTTAACTTTTTCTAAATGAACTTCAAACATATTTAGTTATGATCCTAGTGTTACACAAGCTATCCCACACGCCAATTGTTGCGAAACAACGAGCATTTGTAAAACTTGATTTTAAAATATATATATATATATATACAAAGAAAAATGAAATAAACTAACTTGTACGAATCAAAAAAATCTCGTGACACAAGCTGGATTTGAAACAACATCTCCCAATTGCCGGTCAGGTGTTTTAACCAATTAAACTATCGTGGCACATGAAAGAAACTTCTTTAACTCGTACATGCCTTGCTTCCTATGTGCTGTGCTACGCCTCGACCTTTTAATTCAAAGGCAACATAGACTACACACTGCCATAATGCAATGTTATTTCTCTTTTGCTCATCGCAAATAAATATAAATAAACAAACAAAGATATTCAACTAAGTTGACAGAGTATAGTATATCACCGATATACAAAGAAAAATGAAATAAACTAACTTGTACGAATCAGATTTTTTTGATTCGTACAAGTTAGTTTATTTCATTTTTCTTTGTATATCGGTGATATACTATACTCTGTCAACTTAGTTGAATATCTTTGTTTGTTTATATATATATATATATATAAACTACAAGTTGACTCACTTTAAGTGAATATTTTCTTTCTTTGTTTTATATAAAAAAATATTGATTAAAACAGAAATGCATCAACCGGGATTCGAATTTGCACTTCTACTTCCAAACTAACAAAAACATAATATCTAAATAACGGAAAGCTAATGTGTTACATACACATCTCCATCCGCGTCCAAAACATATTTTTTTACCAAAGAATCAATGTAAATACTTTTATAAAATTTAAGCCATTAAAACCAAATATCTGTATAGGTAATCCTAGGAATTTATATTTTCAAAATAGGAAATTAGATTCTTATTTATCACGGCGCGGCGTTAGAAAAGAGTGTAAAAACAGGTTAAAAACTTAAAACAAAATATTTCCTAAAAAGGTATAGCAGAAATATTGACTAGTAATTTATAGCTTCTATTACAGATACCTTACATAGGCGTTCTTAAATAGCGTAAGAAGGGGTCCAAAATGAAAAAAAAAAAAATACTTATAAGTCCATGGTCAAAAAGGGATGGAAAAGGGGTCAAAATAAAAAAAAATCTTAATCTTATTCGAAGTATGGAATAATTTAAATAAAAATTACCTGATCTATACAGTAAAAATAAAAGAAGAAAAAATAGTTGGAAATATAGGTGGTCAGCAAGAGTTTCACGAGAAAGGTAAATGACAACAAGGTCACCAAAATAGGTATTACTTTTCCACTTAAAGATGGAGAGCTATTCGTGCCTCGCGGGCAACAGTTTATTAAAATTTGTTGTACGCTAAAATTCAATTTTGTGCAGTCATTTTAATTTTTACACACAATAATGCATTTTTGAACTGGCAGAACTGGTTACTTCAACTTCAATGTATTTTTTGGAATACAAAACTCTTTCTATCTTTACCAATTACCATCCAAAAAATTATAAAAAATATTCATTCGCGATATCCTTTGGAAATATTTCATTATATGCAAGCGCTTAAAAAAAGATCAATAACTCAAATATTCTTGTGACCGAAGTCAATATAGCATATTGTGCAACGAACATGAAATGACATATATTTTCTACGAATATGATCATACGAGTAGAAAATGGGTCATTTCATGTGAGTTTCACACTATACTTTTTCTACGACTGTTTTAATGCTTTTAAATAAATTTAACATAATTTTTAGGAAAATATTTGTTTTTCGAAACTTACCCATGTTGGTGTAATACGTAAATACGATAAATTAGAAGTATTAAATTGACTAGGTGGTGTTAAACTATATTCACTATCACTATTTTTGTGTTTTGAAATTAGCGAAATACTTAATTACAATTATTATTAATTATATATACCTAAACTGTCAATTTGGTGTGTTTGTATTGTCGGTGTTGCTATGGTGATTTTTCATGGTCGACGCTACTTTTGTCATTACCAGGAAATTTACCCGTGCGTAATAAATAAAGCAAATTTATTTTGCCCGGGTAAATGAAAAACAGCATTACAATGTACTACATTTTCAAATCATGATTGAACATATAATAAAGGCATTTAAAGACAGTCGTAGAAAAAAGTTATTGTAAATTTGTATTGAATATTTCAGGTGCCCTTGAATAGCGCAATAACTGATTTAGTCTTTGTCTTTAAAAAAAAATGAGATGATACAATTTTTATATCTTGATTTCAATAAGCCTAAACGAAGAAACAAAATAACATAAACCGGAAGTGTCTGTCATATTCAAAATTTAAGTTATAGCCTTAAACTCCTTAATTATTGTTACCTTTTCTCTCTTTTTTAAAGTATTAACAGCTTATAGTTCTTCATGCACAAGTGAGTGAGACGTATTCGGTTTCCGTCAAGTAAAATCAACATTTCTTTCTTTAAAAAAACAACAACACCAAATAATGTAGGTAAGTAAAGTTTTTTTCAGTAAAATTTTAAATTTTTACAATATTATTATCGAAAAACATACAGCAATAAAATAATTATGAATGTCATATTTTTTTTTTAAATTTTCTGACTTTTTATATCTCCAATTTCTGATACACCAGAAGAACACGATTGTGAGTCATGCTGTAAAGACCTTAATAATAATTAAAATAAATACAGCAATAATCAGAATAATGATAAATGTCTGCTGGCAATATCAACACAGGCTTAAAACAAATTTCCAAATCGTTGATATTACTTAAAGCCTAAAAACCTATATTTCAACAAAACTTTCATTAACAATTAAAAAAGTCATGGACAAGTGAAATACCTACTGTCTTATAAATAAACATTAGGTATTATTTAATCAGTACTTCAAAAACTTCAATTTTCGAAGTGACTACCGTTATTATCCACGCACCGTAGGTAAATATCGCTGCGAAATTAATAATACAGCAGTTTCAATTTCAGTTATAGAAAGAGATGCCATAGCATTTCTTATTCGCATTACCATATTTGCGCGAGTTGAACGACGTATCAGGTACACTAAATTTTTGAGCCTTTCCCATAAATAATAATCCAGAACTATTATATCAGGAGATCTTGCAGGCAAAGGAATTGGTCCAGCTTTTCCAATCCACCTGTCCAATGTCCAAATCATGCCTAACATTGCGCGTATACTGTGCGGAACCCCCATCGTGCTGAAACCACATAATCAAACGCGGATATAGAAGCAGCTTTGGACCCAAATTATCAAAAATAGTTTTCCTGTTCAATGAACTTTGTTTACAATTATGTGTATTTTCATAAAATTGTATACACACTATATCACAACTTAAACGGAGGTTTAATTTCAATATTAACTTACACGTAAAAAGGTTAATGGTATGAGCTTTTTTCACAAATTACAGATAAATAGTGTAAGTGTGTGACTGGATTTGGCGCAAAATAAAATATATGAATAAAGTATTGTTCATGTAACAACTGAAAACGAACGCTTATGACATATGTAAGTTTGATATTTTCAGTATATTTCCAAGCAATACCTTAGAAGATTTTTTACTTACCGAACTTTTTAATAAATCCACGAAAATCTAAGCTTATGTGCAGGGAAATATAGGTTTACCTATTTTATTATCAATAGTACAGTCTGTTCCAATATTTTCATCTTTGTCAAATATTACATGAGTAATATATAATATATAAGTTGTTTATTTGGTGTTTAGGAATTATTTTAACTATATACAGCTCGGAAACTTAGAAATAGAATATAGGACGAATTCAAATAAATGCTGGGACCCATGAGAAGAGACATAATAATATTTCTTCCAGGGAGGTCAGTCAGACAATTTAAGCTGAATTAATTTCCTGAATAGATCAGATGTTTCAATACAAAAGCATCCAATTTGAATTACTTTGTACAAATACTTTAAAACTTGCCACCCAAAATAACTCACCTCACCTGAAGTAGACACGATTTTCGGCAAAAACACATCGATTTTGCTTGTGAGGAGCATCTTCAAAATCAAGATCAACGTGTTTTTGCTGAAAATCTTGTTTACTTTAGATATTGAGTAATTCTGGGTGGTAAGTTTTCTAATGAAAGCACATAATAAGAATTTACGTGCATAAGTGTTAAATTAGATACGTATACAGCTGATTTTTACTTTAATTTATTTATATATATCAACAATGTTTTACCTGACACGGCTTAAATACGCTAATTTACGAAATAGTAGTAGCTTTAGACAATTTCTAAGCTGGTGCTTGTTTGTAGTATCCAGAATGCACATACTGTACTAACATAAAAGTTTTGATTATGAAGACACTTTGGCAGGTTCCAAGTTTTATTGCAATAGTTTTCACAAATAAATAACATTTGAATAATTGTATTTATTGCGTTTTTCTCACTGAGAAATACATTACTCCATTGGCGGGTTAGAAACTTTTGAACTTAATAAATTTGACAATATTAAGTACATGCACTTGGTGTTATTATATACAAGTATAGAGTAAAATATGAACATTCACTGAATTGAGTACAATTTTTTTCATATATAAGGAAGAAGATGCAGGGTAATAAAAACGAAGTTTCCAATTCAACACCTATTAATCTTCTTTTAAATAAAAAATGGTAATTGTAAATGTTTGTTGATTATTATGCTGGATATAAATCCAACATCGACATGGAAGAAGAAATGCGAAGAGTATGCATAACACAAGAATAAGGGAAAACGTAAAGATGAGAAAGAGGAAGAATGAAAACGACTAGAAGACAAAATAAAAAACAATAAACCGAGAAAAAAGAAGAAAAAGAAAACAAGAAGATGAAATAAAATTACGTAGAGCTGCGAAAGAGGAAGAAACCAAACAAAGCGAATAAAAAGTAGAAGCAATCTAGATTAAAATAGAAGAAAATGAAGAAGCTGTGAGAAAATTTGAACAAATAGAACTTGAAAAAAACATTGAAGAACATGAAGCAGATACGACGAAGAAAATCGACAAAACCAAACACATAACAGAATCTTAATTAAAGCTCGGTTGAAACGGCCAAAAAATGAAAACAAAAGAGGCGATGATCAACAATAAAGAAGCATTACAAAAACTCAGTAAGCAAATTTCACTCTACAGCCCTAGAAATGAGGCTTTTATTTGTTAAGGTTATTTATTTTTTGTTTTTGTCAGATTCTACCAAAATTTTCTGTTCTAGAAGATTTTTGATTATTGTTTTCATTTCATTTCGTTTCCAAAATAACATCCGCTCTATTTACGTTGTAAATGCTTCCGATAATAACTAGACCTCTTAAGTGCAGGTAGACAGAGGATACGATTTATTATAATAGTTGTGACGTAATGGTGAATGGCGTTTCAAAAATCAGCTAAAATGTTTGGCAAAATATCTTTCAGTACGTGATATTTTCCTCAAAAATCTTCAAGTTGGTCTGCATACATAATGATTATGAACGTCTGATATACATTAAATCAGTTTAAAGACATCAGGTTATGAGAGCATTGGAATGTTTAAAACTGCATATAAGCCAATAGGAAAAATAAAGGTAGGCATCATTAATAGGTAGATTAAATCGAACAATTTCGTGGTGGTTGCAACATCCGCAGGCTACCGGAACCTCTAGTTAAACGTCCACTCCCGTTAAGGCTTAACGACAACACTAATCATTCTAAACAGAGAAAAGTTGCTGCCTCATCTTTGACTTAAATGTAAGAATGGCGGCAGTTGTGACGTACTAGGCGGTAGTTGTGACGGACTAGGCTCCATCATAGTGGCGTATCCCGCTTTCATGTCTCAAGCGTGTTTGATTGATGATGGGTTCATCTTAGTTAGTTTTATACGAAAAAAAAAATTTTCACAACTCTTAAATCTATAATATTTGTCTGTTCAATTAATAAAAGGAATTTTGTAATTTTGCTGGTTTTGTTATCCCGATTAGCTTAAATTTTTTTCGGTACCATAAACTGAAATGTATCAGCACATTTTCAGCCATGTGTCAAATATATGATTTCATGACTTGTCTAAAGAAGACTCTGATAAAACACTTGATAATCTTTTGCCAAGTGTTTTACCAGAGTATTCTTTAGACAAGTCATGAAATCATATATTTGACAACGTTCCCCAGTTCCAGGTCATTTGTTTGTGTTTACATTATTACATTGTCATTGTCAGGGTCTAATTAAATCAGTTGAGCTTAATTTAAACAGTACTTATAAAACTGGTAGTGATAAGTGTATATAAATCGTCTAAATTTTATGTAAGATACAAGACCCGATACATCATCTTGTACAACAAACACTATACGGACGGTATAGTGTTTGTTGTATATCTAAGCGGTGTAATTGTCTTTTGGACAAGGGTTTGTATCTGTATTGAAGAATTCAGCTAAATTTTAAGATAAGTACTTTCCTTTTTTTTAATTTCTGATTCTTGTTTCTTAGTCGATTTTAAAATGCCTAATATCTATTTCCCGTAATAATAATTTAAAATAGACATAGTTACAGGCAATTCCTAGATCTAATTTTAACCCGTCCAAGACCGCGGTAGTTTCTTGTAAACACATTCATCACTGGTAATTATTTTAACGGCATACTGCACAATGAGTCAAAACGATTAATACTTAGTACCTACTACCACAGTATATTTAATATTTACGATGGTACTACCTACAACCTACGGTCCATTCTTTTGCCAGTTGGAGAGCCGTTTTGTTTCCGTTCATGCCTTCCTGCACCCAACTTAGACTAAATATGTTCTGTTTAGTTGCCAGTTACTTTAGAGACTGTTTTAATTCCCATATTAGCTTTGACGTAAAGTGTGACTTCAGTGGTGTTAATGCAGCTTTACATTCAAACATAATATTATGTGCCTTTTCCGGATGACTTTCTGTAGGCACTATTGGGCCCAGCAACTAATGCCGGTAATCTCTGCCTAGAATGTTGTTCGACTTTTGTCAATGGATTGAGAGAGCTTGTAGCTCGCACCGTATACCTATGCTATGCAAGTTTTGCTTTCAATTTATTTATTATTTGTTTTGATCCGTATGCCATTTGGTTGTGTCCCTTGCAATCCTCTGCCCTCCATATTACCACCATTGGCCGTTTTTAATAAGGCAAATTTCGAATGGAATTTTAGTCATGTTTACCTAGCAAAGAGTCCATCGGTTTTTTTCCTGAACGAATGAAGAAAAATAAAAACTTTGAAAGGCTGTCGATTTCCAACCACAAATCAAATTTAAAGTATATCTATGAAAGAGCCAAATTATATTCAAAACATCGAATCTTAAACGTGTTTTAAGGATTGGCTAGCAAATCATCTTTCGGTTTCTTCCTGAACCTATGAAGTAGAAAAAAAATGACGATAATTCCTAATATATTTCTCTTATACTTGATTGTAATTTCAATGCTGTTCATGTTTCTCTTGTTATTTTATTTTCTCCTTTTATTCTGACTTGAAAAAGCATAAATAAAGCCAAGAAACGTCGCCGATTCTCGATTCCGTGTTCCACTATTGACCCAGTAGATATTTCTTAAAAAATATAATGTTTTGTCTATGAGACCAACAATTTTTCATGAGGTGTATTTCTGAATCCGCACCTGATCACGTCTAGGATTCTCGTTGAACATAATTGTTTGAGTTGCTATAAAGCGGACTACAAAGGCAAACTCTTTTCGGAATGCAAATATCCTTTCAGATAATTTCTTAAATACACCCCGAAAATTTTAGAGAAAGTTTGTAATTATAGCATCTATTTTAAAAGCTAGCGCTTAAAACTTTAAAACTTTCTCATGCGAGTAAGCCGATTTTCTACATCGCCTATCAAAGAAAACTTATGGCTTAAAAGAATTAGGTTCTCGTTTTGTAATAAATTGCACGTTTCATGATATAGAGAATAAGATAATTTATGAAGTGATTTTGTAACTACATTGTAATTACAAACATGCTGATTAGCAATTAAACACAAAATTAGTATATTAAACGGTTGCAAAAACTCAGTTATATGAATAGCATAATAAGTAGAAATTGTTTCATATAGTTGAACTATATTTAAATGAATGCGAGAGTCGAGTTAGTAAAGCAAGAATTGACAGAATAATTAGCGTTGTTGTTAATACTGAGCAAGCGCACAAAATAACATTGGAAAAAAATTGAGAGCCGTTTTATGGGTTGTCTTTAGAGGCAGCTTGTACATCACAACCTTAGTTTTTCGTTGTTTCTGATATTTTATTTTTTTTGTTATAAAATAATGTGGCGACCAACAATTTCGTGAATTTAGCTTTTTTCGATGTAAGACCAATCTATCTCCCCTTACCAAAAATGTTATGGGTAAATTTCGAGAACAAGGCAACACAACTACTCCACTGGCTAATACCACGAATGACATTGAATTACAAGCACAAGTTTTCGAAATAAATGAAAATGAATATTTTATTTAGCAAATACACTTTATTTTAGAAATAAAACACGTGAAACTCAAAGTCAAATCGACATATAATGAGAAAGAACAAAATCTACGAAGTACAGTTTATTTACCGCGATCGAAAAAAATGGGCTATGCCAAAAATGCCCGAAGACTATATTCTGGTTATCTGGAAAAATCATTCACCCACGAGTACGCAGCGTGCATTGGCCACCACCACTGAAACGGATGTTTCCGCATAGACACAGTTAGGTGACCGTAAATGTGAAAGCAACCAGGTTCAATCAGAAATTGATGGTTAATCTCGACCCTTCAAAGATGTGTCAAACAAATAACGAATTAAGAAGAGAAATTAATGCGTTACAAAAATCGTTTGACGCGCTAACCGCACCTTTCGATCGAGGTCGAACACTATCACGCAGAAATAATCGCTGTCAACGGCACAATCGTGCAAGATTGCGTTCTCGCAGGTAGTGACTCGCACGAAGTAAATAGTGGAGATGAACAAAAAACTCGACAAAGGATAATAGTTATCAATTGTTCGCTGCAAATGGTACGCTAATCGCAACATTTGAACGATAGCAATTAATCTAAACGTCGGAATGCTTCGCGAATTTAGGTTGAGTTTCTTAGTGGCGGACGTTAATACACCGATAATTAGAATCGACTTCTTGTCTTACTACCGATTGCTAGTGGATCCGCAAAACGTCGGTAAAGAAAAGAACTTGAATACTAGGGTAAAATTAATAAATTCGGATGGACCTCCCATATATTGAAGAACAAGACGATTAGCACCTAATCCTTTAAAACAACTTAAAGTTGAATTTTACCTTATGCTCGAGCAGGTTGTTATTCGCCCTTCAAAAAGTCCATGGGTTACTCGCTTCATGTGGTACACAAAAAGGATGATACCTTGCGACGATTACCGCGCCGTAAATGTTTGTACTCTTCCAGTATTTCCCCCGCACATCGAAATTTCGCGCATCACCTTTTTGGCCACCAAGTATTTTTGAAGATTTAATGAATTTTGACAATTCACCGAATTCCGGTAGATCCTGAGGAATTCGAGAAAACAGAAATCAAGACGTAATTCGGGTTATTTGAAGCGCAAATATGATATTCGGATTTAGAAATGCTGCACAAACTTGTCAAAGATTTCTGGATTCAATCGTGCGCGGTCTCGATTTTGTGTTTGCGTAGATAGGTATATCGATTATTTTCTCTTGGTCTCTGACAGTGTATTACGGCATATGATGCATTTGGACAATTTATTCAAACCTGTAAACGTCTACGGCCTTGTTGTTAATCCCGCGAAGTGCATTTTCGGAGATTGTGAAATAAATTTTATTGGCTATCCCATAAACGCTGATGGTATTAAACTAAGAGCGGAACGCGTCCTACCAATAATAGATTTTCCGGAACTCAAACACGTAACATAACTCCGCAGTTACTTAATTATGTTAAAATTTTACAAACGTTTCGTACCTAATGCGGCAGTTCAGTTCAGTTGAACGGTCGTACTTTAAAATGTTGACCTAGACTGATCAAGAGAAAAACGCTTTTCTTGGTTCAAGATAACTTCTAAGGAGATTTACCATGCTCGCTCGTCCTGTTCCAGGTGCTCCCGTTAGCCTCGTTGTCGACGCCTCAGATTTCACAATGGGCGCTGCATTGCAAAAAAATATTGTCGTAACCCGTGTATTTGTTTCTGGTAAGCTTCTTTTAAGTCTACTACTCAATCCCCGTCTTCTCTTGTGATATACAATATTTTTTTGTCATCAAAATTCTTTATTGGCTTCTCGAGTTTATGCTGGAAGGTTTCCCATACGAAATCACCCAAGACCAGCTGCTTTTGAGAGACTATTAAATCAGTTTAAGGAAACTGGAAGTGTTAGCTACAAGAAATACGTGAAAGGAAAATCTGTCACCGAAAATGAAGAAACTATTTTTGCTATAGTTGGTTCAGTTATCGAAAATCCTAATATTAGTCACAATCACATATCCGAAAACACCAATATTAGTCAGACAAGTATTTCACGAGTGCTTAAAAAACATAGATTTCATGCTTATAAAATTCAGCTTTATCAAGAGCTTTATGGAAATGATTTTGACAATAGAATTGAATTTTGCATGTGGGTGTTAGATAAAGTGGCAGCAAATGAAACATTTTTTGATAATGTGTTATTTAGTGACGAATGTACATTTCACAACAATGCCCTGTATTTTTTAAAAATGTTGAACCTGCATTTAAGTATGTTTCGAGAGAAGATGGCAAGGTTCAGTAGCACCTATGACGATACCTAGGTATTATTTCGGTTTTTGTATCCCACATTCTTTTTACTTCAATTTCTATCTGGATATTATTATTTACTCGGCGTCCTTTTACTTTCCCGCACAGGGAAAGTAGGTAGATTGTAGATTGTTTTATCGGAATCGTTTAGGCGGTTTGGCTTTTCGTCACTTCGACCTGTAGAAGATCTTTAAGGAAAGTAGATATTGTGAACGCGCTAAAAAATTTTTTTGAGATAAATACGGATATAACCATTTTGAAGTTCCCTGAGACGATTAAGACCATTTCCAGAGGGAAGTCTGTCTGTATGTATGTGTGGATGTATGTGTGGATGTATGTGTGTCTGTAAGTATTCTTCCACGATAGCGCCCAAACGCTTGAATCAATTGCGCTAAATTCTGGTACATAAGTTTGAGGCAGTCCTAGAATGAAGCCATTAGATTTTGGTTGAAATCGCTTAAGCCCTATAATAGAGGTGGACATGCTTATATATATTATCATTGTACCATATTGTTTATATATGGATATAGTTAAGTGTCTGTGATGTATTTTGTGACTATAAATATGAATAAAACTTTGTTGAAAAATTTGAATTTGCTTCGCATGCAGAAGGTTATGAATCTCAGCTCTTGCGATATATTTTTTTAATTTTTGAGTGAAGTAGTTAATTTGTTACGTTAGTTTATTGGAAATATTGAAAATCATACAACTATAATAGTATATTATGCAACGATCATGTAATGATGGTTATTAATACACGAGCATGAACCGGGATACGAAACGAGCAGAAGGTTTCGTATGGTTATATGCGAGTGTATTAATACAAATTACATGAGAGTTGCATACGGTATTTTTTCTACACCCGATAAATAATGATGAGCTACAAATATATTTATATTTGTATTGACAAACGTCAAATGCACAGCATGGTTGATTGAAAAATTATGCGTTTCTATTGGTTAAAAATCTGTGTCGTTATGAAAAATCTGTATCATAATGGATGTCATTATGAAACAAATTTTTGACATATAAGTGTATTATTATAGTAGTAATTGTCTGTAGTTATTATTATTATGTTCCTGAAATTTGTTAAATTTATTTTGGTTGGATTGCAAAAGGTAAATTCTTTTTTTACGTTTGTTGTTTTCATAATATTATCTTCTAATTCTAGCATCTTTTAATTTGAGTCTTATTTTAATATGTCCCGATCAGTGGCGCCCGTGGGTCCTGAGGGTTGTGAGGCAGTACAAAGATGTTTATAAAAAAATGTTGATTACCAATTAATGAGAATACCTGTTCATATTTATATATATTATTTTAAATATAAAAATGTCTATTTATTTATCAACTAAACTACTACCTATTTAAATGTATACTTGTTTTTAATATATAGACAGGTATACTACAATTATAATATTATGTATATTATTTGCTGATTATTTGGGAACTATCTACTGATAGTTATTGTTATTCCGTTATTACGGAAGCTATATTTTGTTTTGGTATTTTCATGAAGTAATTTACATTTACGTCCAATATGTGCGGCACTTTTGTCGTGAATAGCCAGACTACGAGCTAAATTTTATATATCTGGATACCCATTTTTAGACTAAGTATTATTAGATACTGAAAACAAGACACAAGGCCAACAAAATAATTTCGTGCTCTCCGCTAACCAATGAAACTTTTTGTACCAATCACTATTAGAACCCCTGTTCCTTTTGCCGTGCCAATATCTATTAAATATTTACTTAAATCTGGAATAGGCCCCGCTAATTTTTGGGCGAGGTATAGTTCATCGTCGTATCGGTTTGAAAATGACCGCCGATATATTAAATAATAATTGATTAGGTATATCCCCAGAATTTCGCATTTCTAAATCTACGTTTACTTGTAGTACTGTCGGCGTTGGTGCACTACAGACTTGAACTATAACATCCATATTTCCCATACTATTAACCATTCACTATCACTACACCAGCTCAAAAAAAATTCTTCACTTTAAGAATTTTTACACGAAAAATTACTAAATACCTATTTATTTATCGTATTTATTGCCTGTCCCTAGTGTCCCCTAATTTATTACGATTATTATAAAGAAAAACCAGAAAGAAATAACGATAATTCACAAAATAGGTAGGTACTACCTATAATAATATTATAATCATAAGAAAGCAAAAGAAAACAGAAAGATGAATTGAACAAAGATCAAAGATAATGTATGATCAATAGGTTAAAGCGAGACAACACTAAGTAGTAAACGAAGGGATATATCGACAGACGTGGATGTTTTGTCTCTGTCATTCAATTTCCTGTATGTCTAAAAACACAGGAAGAGGCACTGTTTCACTATCCATCTTTTTTTCACACATTAATGTATTGCTGCAGTAATACCACAGTTAAAATAGTTAATATTCGATGGTAATACCATCGAATAATAACTATAAACAAGAAGGGTCAGTAGACGCTAAAAACGGCATCGACTCGTCGCATTCCCAGCTACATTTCTGGCCCGCTACTATATATTCTATTATAAGATACTATACTATAACTATAAGTGCGGCTTTGTAGACAGATATATCAAACGTGCCGACACGAGGTGAAGTAACTGTATATTATTTTAAACTGTGGTAAAACCTACTATACTAGACATAATTGTGCAACTGTTATTAATGTGTTTAAGTTTAACGTTGATTTAGCTAAATGGAATGTTGACTCATATAATAAATACCTTGAAAATAAAATACGTACATGAGTAAATGACTGCGATCAATGAATATGCAATTTATAGCAATACAATAGATAATCAACTTAACTCACATAAAATACTAAACATACATTTTTAAATTAAAAGAAAAACTTTGTAAAATTCATAATAATGTCTGCAGTTAACTGTTAGCTGATCAGTTTCTGTTTAATAAAAAATCGGAGACTAACATTAATTAATGTGGTAGTAGATAACAATAATTAAAACTGGCAACTCGCCGACGAGAGACAGTGCCTCACGTTTGAAATGAATTAATTACGGCCAGTATGGGTGTTTTTATTGACATTGGCCAACTCTCGTTCTCCGTTCGCCGACGGGCAGGAATTGTTGCCTCATTGGACCCACGATTTACATGACAGTTATTTCCATAATTTAAAACAAATCATCATGTGCATATAATAGGCATACAATCTATAAATCTGTGCGCCATGTTTTAACAGTCAAAAAATCTTAATTGGTTAAAAAGTTAGTGAGGCACTGCCTCACTTGCCTCACAAGACTAGCCGCCCCTGGTCCCGATAATTCCTAAGTTTGTTAAAGATTTATTATCAGGATAAATATACCGATGCAGTTTCAGTTTTATAAAATTTTCTCTGTCACTTAAACGTAATTTTTATAAAGCAAAATTTCCATACATTCCTATCAACAATCTATAATTCATTGTACCTATAAACCAGAATTAGTTTCAAACGTGTATTTAATGTAATAACGTATTGGTACATTACTGCATAATATGAACTCGTACATAAACTGTTATTAAATATTGCTGCATTGAAATACGCTATATAACGTGTTTTAAACAACATTATATAGTGTACAAAAACATGTTTAAAACATCAGAGTTACGACTGAAAGTTAATGTTAGATTTAATAACTGTCATAAACTCAAAATAGCCATATTAGATTTGTGCTGCTTTGGATTACGTATTTGAAACAATGTGCCTCTTAATTTTAACATGATATTCGGTACACAACATGTGGGTGTGACACACGCTTTTGCCAATATTTGACTGACACAGTTATCATGCAAAGGTTAGTGAGTTGTAGAGTAGAAGCTTTTGAAAATTTTGCATTTAAGCGACATTTTTATACTATTGATATTTTTTCAAATACACCGATTATACGATTCCTTGTTCTAACCGTCGAAAACTGGTTTGACACATTTTAGTTCTCTTACCTCTTTTAGAGTTACATAATATATTGTTATTCCTTATCAATATTTTAAATCTGTTATTGCGAACTGCTTACGTTACGCGACATATATTTGTGTTCAAATGGACGAGATATATTTATTATGTATTTTACATTTATGTTCCTATTATTAAATTATGACTTTAGACAAACATTTAAACAATGATTTCTCAGTATTATTCTGATTGTAAAAGAGGCATTCCTTTATTCTTCTACAATACGCAGCATTATTAAACTTTCCTAACTTAAAGACAATGAAAAATCTTATGAAAATGAATATTCCTTTAGAAAAATAGTCTAGGTACGTATGTTGAAAGTGAGTGGGCCCACCGGACCTTCCACTGCGACCACACAATCGGCCATTGTGGCTCATCCTATTTATATTTAACCCAGCAGCTCAATATTCAAAATGGACACGATTATTTTGCTGTGTGAACTTTCTTTAAGACACGCCGGTAGAAAAACTACCTAAGCGAATCTAGTTCTAGCTTCAGCTGGGCGGAAACATAATATTATGTTCCGCCGTCTCATCATTCTCCAGGCACAAGCCGCATACGGAATTTTCTAAAAGGCCCAATGAAAGATATTTACTCAAACGAGAGTTGCCAGTGTATAGGCCCACCATAAATATTCATTTATTTCAAATAAGATGTTTTGAAATAAAAAGCCAGCTTTGGTATGCAGCATTTTTTAAAAATAAACAAATGTTTAGGTTTGACAATGTGAAGATATTGAATAACGAAATTTCCATAAAATTAGTATAAGTGAAATGATTTAAATCAAACTTCACATATTAATCACTTTCAAATTTATTGAACAAGTATAAAAACTTTAAACTTCCTTAAAAAATGTTATTTCAGGCTATCTAGGTTGTTATAAAATATAGCTGCTTGCGTTACGCTATCCTATTTTCTTTCTTGATACTTGCGGTCCCCTAATCCAATTTTCGGCAACACTTTTGGTTTTCAAGATACAAGGCCGAATTTAAAAGATCACTTTGCGGACCCTTTCATATCGCGAAATTCGTCCATGACAGATATCGGAACGGTAAAAATGTTCTTCTATAGGTGCTTTTCTATTTTTTTGAGATATCCTGTGATAACATCCAATTCAGGAGACCCTATACGCTCTATTTTACTATCTTAGTGTGTGTATTTTCGTATACTTTTTATGTCATCATCATCATCTCAACAAAAGATGATTTATTTTAGATCACCCTGTAAAGATGCATTCTACTATAGATAGGTACGCGAAATATTACAGTTTCACATTTAATTAACTTTAAGCTGCACTAGGGGCTGCATACCAGTTGTTTAATGAACTTAATCCTAAGCTTTCATTTAGGTAGTGTTAGTTGTACAAGATACGCTTAACAATTAAATACCTATGTAAAATGCGAACAAAGCATTAAATCCAGGAGAACTATTTAGGCTACGCATGTTTGACAATTAGTTTTTTACAAACACATACTATGATTTAATCGAATTTACATTAAACAGTTTAGCAATAATAATTCGTAAAACAGTTTTTTGTGATAATTCATTACCATATCTAATTAGATGTTTATAATGCTTAAACAACATGGATTATAAAGCAATAATTATGTAACATGACTTCAGGATTAGTGAAGTTTCCCCGTTTTTATTTCCGATTTTTCATATTAAAATTTACACAAATAAATTAGAACCTGGCTACTTAAGTTATATTTGAAGTACATAAGTACCACAACAAATTAAACTCAACATTAAATTTATTTTTAAAATCGTAGTTGGTAGTCAGATATCTTCCGCTATCTTGAATATAGTAGTAAAAATATTAAAAGTTGTCATTTTAATTCATTCACTATAAGCAAAGATTAATCTTTAATCTTTGCTATAAGTAAACAGTTGGTAGGTACTATTTACTTTAATTTATTTGAAGGAAGGTGAATGTGAAGCAGTTCGCTCACGCTATGCAAATTATGCTGAAGGACAGTTTGATCACAGAATAAGGAAGCTATGCTTATCTTCATTATTCTATGGTTAAATGTAGAAGAACAATTTTAGATCACCTGTAAATAGCAGCTTTTAACAGCATATGTTATCAATAATATCGTTGATAAAAATTAGAAATAATAGCGGTCCTAGATTGGAACCATTGGGGTACCCCGGAGGAAGGTAGACTTCTTGTGAACAAAAATTCTCGTATTTCATAATTCATTGTCTTCGAGCAAGTAAGACTTCGTCAGAGCCAATAACTCTGGCGAGAATCCAACCTATCTAAGTTTAGAAATATAATGGTCAATTTGATCGAACGCCTTAGAAAAGTCCGTGTACACGGCATGCATCTGTCCTCGGAAATCCAAGGCCTCGCAAGTGTACTGTGCAAAAGATGCTAAATTTGTGATGCATGATCTGTTTGACATAAAACCATGTTGTTGTTGTTCTTGATACTGGCTTTAACATCGGCAAATATATTATTCATCATTATTATTATTCCGAATAATTTAGAGAAATTGCACAGTATGAAAATAGGGCGATAATTGTTAACAAGTTTTGGATCGCCTTTTTTTAAAAGTGCTATGAGTTTTGCGCCTTTTCACATATCCGGAAAAATATTGGTGTTGATAATTAGTGGACATGGAAGTGGATAAATGCAATATTTTACACAGAGGCTGGGAACGCCTTCCGTATCGGCAGTCAGTTTATTTTTTAATTTCCTATTTGCATTGATTATTCGTTCTTCCGAAATTTTTTATTTTTAGGATGGATATTACTATCAAGAGAGTCTAAATGTTTTCCTGATCAGACACAGCATAAACACTATAATAATAATTATTATACCTTGCGACGTTTACAATATTGTGAGGATTCTTATAAGTATCGGTTCCGTTGGTTTACATACCGAGTATTCTTCAATTTCCTAGCTTGTTCTGGACGTATTCTGTAGTTGAGATAAATGGATTGTAACTGTCTTTGATTTGACGTTTAAATAATTTTCGTAGGTTATTATATTTGAATGGTTAGTAACTATTTTAAAATATTTAGAACTGCCTGAAAATGCTTCGTTTTTAGATATGTTTTTTATCAATTGGCAGGTATACCAATTTGGAAAACGGCGGCGGCTTGGAGTTTTGATCAGCTTCACAAGATGTATTGACGTCTGTAGATGAACGGACGTTGCTCCAATCTACATTCAAGATTCTTTAATATAAAATTGGAAAATCAGCTCGGTTAATGAGGATTTTCTTCAATGGACAAAACGACGTTTAATTGCCAATTCTAGGAAACTAACGGTCGACCAGCTCTCCTACTTCTCTAGTGTCAGGGTATTATTTATTATATTTCGCAAACATCCTATCATAATTAAATATTTCGATTAGCTGAGTTGCGCTCAAACTATTCATATTGTTCCAATAATATTATTATCACTTTTAAAAATGACTTGACACTGTCTTATTTGCAAGAATTGACAATAAAGTATAAACCAAGGAAACTTTAAGATATTAAGTTTTTTTTTATAAGTGCGCCTTGTGCTATTTGACAGTAAATATCTCTTTAGGTGAATTTTATAACATACCAAATATTGTTAGAATTTTATAGGGAATCAAAAAATAAAAATAAACAAGGGTTCCATAACATACATATTATGCAATTGCGTTTATCCACTACACAATCGTCCATGTATGCTTTTTTCTTATGTCAAAAAACGGGCAACCTAGGAACAAAAAAGACTTCGGCGCGCGTTTCCAAAAAAAAAAAAATTTCGACACATTTTATGGAATTTAAACGACACTTTTGATCCGTTGTAATTAATAGTCCAAGATATATTTTTCAAAATTGTTTTTAAATAAAATAAATATCGTGAATAACAGACGTCTGCTCCACAAAATATTTATATTATATATATATTCATTTATTATCTTTAACATTTCTTTAATAAATATTTGAAACAATACTCTTGATAGTTCATCTGATATAAAATATCCTTTTTTATGTATTTGTAAATATTTAATGCAATATTGTACTGTATGTATTGTAGTTTAACGTTGCGACCATTCGTTTAGCCTCTCTCAAAAACATGTCTAAAATTCAGCGAAAAGGATACATGGGGCGGGAGATGCCCACATGTGCAAGCGCGCATCGACGTGATTATGATATCGCAGTATCTAGTCGCGTGGATGGTGGTTGGATGGGTGGACGGTGCTCCCGGTCGAGTCGGTAGACTTGCCTGTGCCAAGTAGTTATTGACTTATATAGTCGTGGGTGCTGGCATCTGGCGGTCGATGACCGTGGTTCGGATTCCACGCTAAACTGTAGGTCCAAGAATTACAAAGGTGGCTGTATTACCTAAGTGTAGAGGCCAAAATAGAAAAGGAAGGAAGGAAGGAAAAGGATACATTTTGTAAAACAGTTATTCATAATAATTATTTGTATATAATCGCTATGCTACATAGCGTAAGCAAAGATCAATGTGTAATCTTTGGCGTAAGCATGACTTCAATCGTCCAACATATTAGGTATAAAATCAAAGCAAACAATAATCAACATACAGAACAAATGAGAGACATCACTATCAACATCTTTCACATAACAAGGAAAGCTGGATAATTTGTTATAACTATTATAACATCAGTTTCTCAATTTTCAACATGTATCTGAAAACCATCCTCTCACGAAGGTCCGAATATATTTTACTTAAATTGTTAATATATTTTTTTCACTCACAACGTTTTAATTTTTATGTACGTCACCATCTCCAAGAATTCCCTCTTTTTCAAGTTGGTTTCTGTCGTTAAAATGTTGGTGCTTTTATTATTGAATTTATGTTTATACGTAGTTGGTTTCATGATTGGTGAGACCTGTTTTCCTTGTCACACTTGTGGCTTATAATTCTGTTTTCTAAGTACCTACTGTGATGTTTGGCCAATATATACAGAATTACAATTTGATGTTATAAGTTTTAAAATAATTACAAGAAAATTGTTGAAAGAAACATAGGAGTATAACAATTTCATATTTTATAGCTATATACTAACATCGCACTATGACTTCGCTTGCAAAACCTATAATATAGCTTGTCCGCAAGCGAAGCATAATTTCAAAACAAATACTTATTATATGAATTCAAATTAACATACAAACAGGGTGGTTCATCCTGAGTGGCCTATTCAAAGTTCTCGGGAACTACAAAAGATATGCTGCTGAAACTTTGGGGTTCGGTAACACCGGAAAGGTTCTATATTGATGTACTATTTCCGGGTTTATATTACTTCCGGTTATACCAGAAGTAACCACCTACTTTGTTATTTTAAATGGAAGAACCACATTTTTTATTTTTTTTTTCAGATTCCCTATAAAATTTAAAGGCCACTTTGTTAAGCATGCCCTATTCCAAATCCTAACAGATTTTATTCTACATTTTTTTTTTGCGAAAAAGTTGACGTTTTTCGACTTCTACAAAAAAAAAATTAATATTTTTATGATTATTTCATTCAAGCAAGCAAAATTTTATAAATAATAATAATCAATAATACTGAGTATAGAAATGATATAGTCCAAGGTCGTCAGGCAGTTGCAGAACAAGATTTAATTGAATTTAAACTTGAACTAAGTGTTTACTAAAAAAAGTCAATTTCATCCGAGATGTTTCGAGGAAGAGAACAATTTCGATAATTTGTTTTATTTTTGAGATATCATAATTATAATGTAATACCTAATCCCTGTGGTAACGCAGTCGAACTACAAATATTCAAATAAAAACTGAAATAAAGACGAACATAGAAGTGCGTTGGTATAATAATTAAAAAAAAAAAATAAATCACAAAAGCCAAAATCATAAACGTATTCTAAAATTTTTTGGTTACCAACTCGAAGTCATGTGCTAATGTGACACTTAAAACTTTTACTATACATTTTTTTCTTTTAATTAATATGTATGGTAAGGAGAGATATCTGTCAGAATTATTTTTTGATTTGGCATATTTATATTTTTACTGTACATTTTCTATAGCCTTTTTTTGAAAATCTTATCAACTAAATTTTTTCGATATTTATTCTTTAGTAATGCATTTGCTAATGGCTGTTATTCTACAATCTGGATCGGAAAGTTGGATGGCTCTGTCTGCCAAACCAAATGACATAATATGTCATTTGGTTTGGCCATCCAACTTTCCGATCCAGATTGTAGAATAACAGCCATTAGCAAATGCATTACTAAAGAATAAATATCGAAAAAATTTAGTTGATAAGATCATATGATGAGAGGATTGAAAATTTAAGTAGCGAGAGAACCAAATAGATTTTGTGTACCATTCTGTTTGAATTTTGTTTCCTGCTTTGAGTATCTTACCATTTTGTTGAAAAAATTTTCATGAAATCACTTATATACAAACATACAATCATTTATAACAAAAGTTTTTTGAAAAATATTTTGGTTGTTGGTGCTTTCTTCTTTTTTTCTTCATTTCAGATTAAGTAATTTTTAAAGTTATATTTGATTAAGAGAGATCAGTAGTTATTTTTTGGTTTTACAGCTAGTTGCCAAATGTCGAATTAATAAGTAAAACAAATGATTTGTATCTCTTGTAGCCAGCAGAAGTAGCTATTAATTCGGAAAATTTAGTGTTTACTATTCCCTGAAATACACGTATTATAGAAAAAATAGTAGTATATTAAGTTAATAATACCGCACTACACCAAGAAAGCAGGTCATAATAAGAAGCATTGTAACAGGTTTTTCAAACATGTTCTATATTTCACATAAGTAAAAATATTATCGCTATTTGACTAGAAACGGACTACCTACATTGTAAAATAGTAGAAATAAAAAATATTATTATTAATTAATTACTCAGAGCAAAATATATATTTTTCTAAAAGTATTATAGGTATGCACACAGGGTTTGTTTTACTATGATCACGAGCAATAATAGTTAGTGGAGCAACTTAAATGATGTAATATCGAATTTTGTTGCTCTAGCAAAGTTCAGATACTTCGAAAACGAATGATGTTCTTATGATATTGGATGCGCTATATTGCGGTAACAGGATGCATACACACAAAGGAAATCGAGAAAACTTTTTATTACAAATTATTAACAACGATACAGAAACAATTATTTCAATAGTTGGAATTAAACGAACATATACATGTTGCTAATTTATATTATTCATCTTTGTCTAATTGAATAAATAAATTACAATCGTTGATTGATTGAACATTGTTCTAAATCCAAAATTTAACTAATCATTTATAAACAAACAACGCACTATGTTCATTTAAGCTTAAAAATGAGGTGAAAATGCTAAACGATATTCATTTATTATTGGTATGAAGCCGAATGCAGCTAACTTTGTTTTATGCTACTACCATTTATGAATTAAATCACCATACGTTTGGCCATAATATGTGGAATTTAATTCAATATCGCTGGCTTTAAATAGCGGTATAATCCAGTAATGGTATAATCTGACTAAAATGTGAGAAATTTTGCTGATTTTGTCTCAAGCAATTTCCATTAATTGGCTCTTAGAGGAAACGAATGTGAATAAAGGGTGTAGCAATAATAGAAATTGAAAGTTTCGTGAAAACAATTCTTGAGAGTTCAGGATTAGAAACTGTTGCCAAAACTTTAATGTTTTACCATAGAATTATTAAATTAATTAAAATATGAATGGGCTATGTAAAATTTCAATTAAAATTCTTTAACGCGATACTACAATCTATTCAAATATTTAATAGATATGCTGTTTTAAAGATAAAATATTAATTTTTAGAGTGGAATCATGCTTACTGGGACAGACTTATGTTACTTATGGAGCAGTATCTGTAATGAATTCTTTGTCTTCTGGTGTGTATCCACTATTGGATGTTTGCGATAATATTTTCCATGGCTTCTCTGTTCGTTGCGGTGTATATCAGTCACTGCAAATCATGTATCCCTGTCCACTGCCTGCTATTTCGTAAGACAATTTTTTTCTTCCGATTCCTCTTGTTCCTTCAATCTTGCCCTCGATCATCGACTGCAAGAATTTGTATATTTAACTACGTATGACTGTGCCATGCCCCAAATATGCCGTTTTCTTTTTCTTAATGATTTTAAACGGTTCGCGCTCCTTGTTAATGCTTCCAAGAACTTCGTTAATCTCCCCGTACAGATATATTCATTGACCAATTAAACAGTTTTATAAAATTTAACAGCTTATAGAAACCACCTTCTTGTGGCGTACTTGTTTAAAAAAAAATAAGAATAAAAAAAATAGTTTAAGCTATAAAGTCCTTGTTCTACAAACTTCCTCCAGAAATATATTGGAAGGGTTACTAACAATGGCCAGCCTGCTCAGTGAAGACGGCGGGGTACAATTAAAGAATTTTAGGCGCCACTTGATTTGCACTATTAGCAACCACTACGCTTCGCTAAATCAAGAACGAGAACTCTGGGGAATATGGTTCTTATTGATCCGGAACGTTCCAAGTCAGCGAGAATAAAAAAAAAATGAAACCTTTCTAAACTATATTCAAAAAAAAATTAGAAATATTTACAAAAAAAAATTAATGATAGGAATTAAAAAGGTAATTAATATATGAATTATATTATTAGATATGTATAACACCGGTTAATTATTTTTAAGAATTAATAAATCAAGAAAATACAGAAATACCTTCAGTGGCTTTTAATTATCATATAAAATAATAATGGGCCCCAACCGTGTACACGCTTGTTTACATATCACCCTGTAAGGGTCAATTTTTGGTATCTATAATTAATTCAAATATATATATATTTTTCGGTAAGTATACTTAATTGTTCATATTACATAAATAAACAATCACACTATCTATACTTCAATAATCAAGTAAATTAGTAAAACTTTTTAGAAATTAAATATTGATATATTTTTTTTTTAGAAAATAATATGAAATAAAATAAACGGGTTTAACTTAGCTAGACTGGAACAGTTCCGACAAACCAAGGACAACAGGCGTCAACACAGAATGGTCAGGTAAGTACAATTATCTCCAAGTTTCTCTTATACCATAACCCACGTTACACATACACCAAGTAACGGACTCAAAATCTGAAAAAAAAATCCAGGAAAAAAAACCCTAAAACAAGAAAATAAAAATCCTTAATATTTTATTTTGCCAACCACTCTATATGTCAGCTTCCATTTTAGGCAGAAATTTAAGAATTAATTTTTGTATGTAAATGTTTCCAAAAAAAAGTAAGAAATTCCCAACAAAACTTTACAGAAATTAATTAAATTAACGAAAAAAAAATTTTAGACAAATTTGCGAATATAAAAAAAATTAATAGGAAACTTTATACTTATTTCAGCTAATTAAAAAAATTATGAGCTATGCTTCTCTCTAGAAAACCGTTTTCTACCAGTTTAAGAATAATTTTTTGTAAAATTAAACCAAGGAAAAATTAATAAAAAAACTTGCCGTAGTATCGCATCAATGAAATACTAGATTTTTACAGAATAAAATCATACCAATTTACCTAACTATAAACATGAAAAATTTAATTATTTAATTTTTCTATTTAACCTGAATAAGTCGCTGCTGAACTAAAATGTAAATTAGTGTACTCACCTTGTATACTGAGGGTTTATGCCAAATTATAAAAAAGTCTGTGGTGAACTAAGTTGAAAATCACTCGGGAAATTCTAGAAAAAATGAAAAACACGTTCCAGAAGCGTTCAAAGATAAAAGAAAATATGTATTAACAATCTTACCCTGTAAGTACTATGAAAGTTACACAAATCCCACACACGTGGATGGAAATTTTTGAAAAAAACAGATCAACACAATTTTTCTTCTCCAAAGAAAACCTCAAAACTTTCAAACTACTTTCCACATAAATTCGGAGCTTTTAAAATCCCTTTTGTTCTCCAAATACAAGAAAAAGGCAGAAAATTATAATAATTTTCTAAATAAAATACTTCTGAATATTTGTAACTTCCAGTAGTTGCAGTACACAGAACAAAGTCAAGATTATTTTTCACAAAATATATCTAAAACTGCTAATAATAGGTATTAATTTCTCTAGAACATTTTTTTCCAAACTTCCGAACAAAATTCTAGACCAAAAAAATTAATTCACAAGTTAGTACTGCAGGCGACATTCAACCAAAAACTCTCAAAACACATGGAAAAGCGAAAACAAAAATTACAGGTTACTACTTTTACAGCAACCAAATTACTGCTAATCAGAACCAGAGTGTGCGGACATCCAAAAATTTGCCTCTACTGTGAAAAAAGGAAACACTAAAATAAACAAACATCAGCTGAATCGTCCAAAAACAATAATTAAATACTCTGAATTGTTACGAAACATTCATAACAGAATACCTAACGGCATATGGATGAAATTGCACGAACATAACAGAAACAAGAAAATAACTAACTATACGAAGTAAGTAAAATATTTAAGGCTAAAAATATAACCTCTGTCTCATTTTCATCCGTAAAATAAAACTAAGTTCACTAATATCGTGTATTATTTATTTCAGATATCTAAAATACATAACAAGTAACGAAGAATTATGGACACAATGGCATTAAGAAAATACTTTGGGAGGTGATATTAGTGTGCTAAAGTGGTTGTATTAAAAAGTGTTTAGTACTTAGACTGTTAGCTGTAAAAAACATAAATATTCTAATAAAACGAGCCGTGTTTATCTTTCAGTGTTGTGTTAATAATTACTGGACATCCCCAAACTATAGCTGTTTTATTTAGCTACAGGGTGAGTCGACTATTCTGTGATTTAAATTGTCACATTCTCTTATGTATGATTATAAAAAGTATAACAAAAAAAATATATTTTAAAGTGAAAATCACCGGTTTTTTTCAGTAACAATTTATATTGCAACTGGTTTGACAGTTTCCTCATCGATTGCGTTATCATAGTGCATGGAGAGTAACAAAATCACAGGCCTATTTTTTTTTCGAGTAGTAGGATATTGGTGCAATTCTCTTGAAAACCAGACACGGACGACTGTGCTTCTCGGATGTTTAGCAATAATTGTGGAGGGATCTCTATTTTATTTTTTCACAGAGTTCTTATATAGTTAAGTTTATTTTGTCGCTGTCGCTGGTAAACTAGTTGTCCCCTGTGATATTGCCACTGGTACCTTCCACTAGTTGTATTAAGCTGAGTATAATATCTTCGGTAGAATTACTTTGATTATACGGACCTTGTGGTTGTATACCAACGTTTGTCTCTAAGTTGAACACCAAGTCCAACATCAACCAAAACAAACACCTTAATCCCATATATGGCCGGCTTCGATATAATGTACTACTAGAAGCCAGCAACTGGTCGTCAACGGTAAGGTTCCAAGAAGTTCTGAAATGGGTGTCAACTAATCTTTTTCTCTTCTTGCACCTCAAAGATCTTATTAGAAATCTACATCTCTTCTCACTCATCGCCAAATAGCACGCTTTGATTCCACTTCCCTTGAATTTTTTTTTGTAAAGTTTTTCTTCTTGAACTTCTAAAAGTTCCAATGAAAATGAGAATTCCAATGAAAGCAGCAATTTCTATTACCAAACCAGACTCGCTTTCAGAACTATGTTGATTGGCGTTTGATATTTCTTGCTCAGATTCTAAGTTATGAACCCTTTCCCAAACAACATCCTCCTCTATTTTTTCATTACGCTCTTCCTCGTCGATCGGAGTTTCTTCGGTGATTGTTTCTGTTTTTCCTTTGGTTTGGTAAATAAAGTTTTAAGTTAATTAATAATTCTACTCTTACAAACCTATCGTTGATGGCTTCTTCTCGCTGGGGACTCCTTTTGCATATTGTTGCTAAGAATTGTCCTACTATTATTGTTTATATTATATCTACGACGAAAATTTTAATAACATGCCATTTCATTGATTTCTGTGGAAGCAGTGGCGAGTGCAGATATAAACTCGATTAAGTTTGATAAAACTCTTATGGACGCACTTGTTGTATCTTTAATTGGTGCTCCACATAATTGATTTGATGGTTCTATAGTTGGAAATTCCTCGCTACAAAGTAAAACTGTATCTCTTCATATCAAAGGCCATCCAACAACGAAGGTAGGATACCATAGTCGATAGAGTACTTTATGCTTAAGTAGATTGTGCTATATCCTGACCCAATTCTCTGCTTTTAGACCTTCTTTGGCTTTGTCCTGCTTTATTGTGCTGTACTATTTGTTGTGTGATCGAATGAGATTATAGACATTTCTTGCAGTAACCATTTCACGTTGTCACGTATCACTTGCTTCGCTTTTGGAAAGCTTCCAACACCGTACTGTGAACCCGGTAGTCAGGTGAACAACTTCATAGCGTGGACTACTGGTGTGTCAGTTTTCATACATATTGGTGTCCCGAGTAGATGGTCTGAGGATTGGATTAAGCCTACGCAAAATCTAGGCTCCACAGATAAGCAATTTACCTGTTAGCTTACACGCTGAACTTTTATTTCAAGAATATAATATAATTTTTCTACGACTATCTTTAAATGCCTTTCTTATATGTTCAATCATGATTTGAAAATGTAGTACATTGTAATGCTGTTTTTCGTTTACCCGTGCACATTAAATATTTCCCACTATACTACTACTACTACTAGGCAACTAGTGGGAAATATTTATTGTGCACGGGTAAATTTCCTGGTAATGAAAAAAGTAGCGTCGGGCATGAAAAATCGCCATAGCAACGCCGACAATACAAACACACCAAATTGACAGTTTATTTATAATTAATAATAATTAAAATTATTTCACTAATTACGAAAGTTTCAAAGCTATTTATATAATGGAAAACAGTGATAGTGAATATAGTTTAACACCACCTAGTCAGTTTAATACTTCTATCTTATTGTATTTAGGGGTAAGTTTCGAAAAACAAATATTTTGCTAAAAATTATGTTTAATTTATTCAAAAGCATTAAAACAGTCGTAGAAAAAGTATAGTGTGAAACTCACATGAAATGACCATTTCCTACTCGCCTGCGGCTCATGCTGCAAACGATCATACTCGTAGGAAATATGTGTCATTTCATGTTCATTGCACAATATACTATATTCTACTCCACTTCAACATGGACTACTTCTTTAGTATCAACTATAATAGTAATAGACGGTATTAGCACCGAATATAGATCTCTACGAGTAGTATGTGTAGTTGGTGACTTAAATATAAATTTACTATCAAGTGATCCATCAAAGCGCGAATTTAACAATTTATTGTGTTCATTTGGTTTTGATTACTTAGTTACTACTCCGACCACAGTTACTAAGTATAGTTCGACAATAATTCATAATTGTGTAACAAACTTTAAGGAATTTTCTAAGATTTCAAATGTTAATTGTAATGCGATGTCTGATCATTTGGGTAACGTAAACGAAGTAAGAACATTCAATATTAGAAATAATAATGACACTCAAATTATAAAATTTAGACCATTACCACCTGGGTCTGTGCAGAGGTCTATTGAAATGTTGAACGAGATTCGTTGGGATGAGGTCTTGAATGGACATGATGTGGAATATGTATGTGATTCATTTTTCCACATAGTTTTAAAAATTTTAAATATTTGTTTTCATTTTAAAACAAAAACAGGTCATTGTAAGATTCGGCATAAAAAATGGTTTAACTCCGAACTTATTAATATGGGCGCTTAATTTTTTGAGTGATTTAAATGACTGTTCAACGAATTTGCAGACGATGTACGGGAATTTCGAAAATGTTATACATTGAAAATTAAAGAACAAAAAAAGTTGTATGTCCATAGTACTTTAAATAAAGGGCTCAATAAATCTAGAAATATGTGGAACCTTATAAATGATGAGTATCGACCACGGAAAACACAAACTAAGTATAATTTGTCGTCACGTGATTTCAACGCTTATTTTGCTGGAGTGTCTCAGGTGAATGTCTCGGGAGTCGATACATTTGATCCCGTGAACTTGGCGGGACAAGTTATTAATACCGGCAAAACTTTGTTTCTATTTCCGGTGTATGAAACTGAAATTGGAAGTATTATAGACAACCTATCGAACAGCAATGCCAATGACATCTACTGCATAAGTAATAAACTCAAGAAACTTATTAAAACTGGATTGATAGAGCCACTTGCTCTTCTGACTAATAAATGTTTTGAGTACGGAATCTATCCAAAAAAAATAAGCTGCCTAGGGATACCCAGTTCATAAGAAAGGTGATGTAAACGACATGAGTAATTATCCGCCTATATCGCTCGTGCCCACGTTTTCTAAGCCTGTGGAGGCAGCCTTTCGCTCCCGTTTTCTTGACATTCTTGAGAGGTCTGGATTATTGTCTAACATGCAATATGGTTTCAGAAGGAATATGTCAACAAAACATGCTCTTGCGAGGCTTATTCATGACATTATTAGTGCCTTTGACGCTGGTGAATCTGTGTTCTGCGATTTGTCAAAGGCATTTGACTGTATCACACATGACCTTTTAATCAACAAATTTTTTATTTATTTATTTATTTAAACGGTAAACCATTTTAACAAAATACAAAGTACATACAAGAATTAACTAAAACAAACAAACTTAAACTAAGCAATAGTTACTCTAAGACATTATAATCAGATATAGGCAGATAAAAGCAAAATCTATGCTAAAACATTACAGATAGTTCTCTTAAACAAGCCAAAGGCGTCATGGAAAATATCAACATCATTTTGAATGGAATTAAAACTTCTCTGCATTCGACTGAGAGGGCCATTATACGCGTAATTAGTTCCATGGAAAGGCACCACAAAGGTCGTGCTATTTCTAGTTCTCAAAGAACAGTTAAAATTAATCAGGCGCAATAATTCCGGTGATCGAATATGTCCGTGTATTAATTTAAAAAGCTGTAACGTTTCAAAAACGTACAAAGTAATTTTAACACATTTTTATTATTTGACTGATTAACAATACTTACAGTTTATAAATCCCTAATAATAATTGTTTTACTATCCGGATATACTATACCATCTGCTCGTGTATGCCTTTTGCCTTTTATGTCGTTCGTTATTAGCAAGGAAACTGTTTAGTCCTGACCTGCACATGGTTGTTTACTAATGTTGCCCTTATTCTGTGTTTCTATAATGTCAGACACCTGTAATGTTTAGATCTGTTTAATTATGAGTTGATTTCTGTATAGAAAGTACTTACTTGTTTTGATATGGCCCTCGTAATTGGAATTTTGAGTATGGAGTGTGCTTCCATGGGTTTTTCTTGAGGTTGATGGCACGGATGTGCTTTATTCGGTAATTAGGGTAATAAGTCAGGTTCATACCGTAGTTTTGTTGTACCTGCTGGGTGGGATCTTAACTTACGCTGGAGATATTCTGTATAGTGAACATCTCTAAGCTGAAAATAGGCGGTCATCTGTCCTGTAAGAGATTGAGGAATAACGTTACGATACAGTCCATCGTATCGCGTTGTTCTGTATGCTACTATACTCACCTATTTTGTGTGTTGTTGTCATGTTTCTTTTTGGTTGGTTTGTTTCGTTGGTTGTCACTGGTCCTTGTTCGTTCTCCTGAATTTTCGGCTCTCGGGCGGCAGGTGCTCTCGGGTCTTCAAGGGCTGCCTTCAATGGTGAGGTTCTTTGGAAGGGTGGTCGACGGGGGGTGGTATCTGGCGAACCATTGAGGGAGTGGTTCTAGTCTATTAGACCGGATGGTGACGCTGGGTGCCACTACTGCGATTCACCTGAGCTCCACTGGATCGTCGGCGAGGAGATCGGGGCAGTGTCGTTCGATGGGAACACCCGCTCCTGTTTTTGTTTTGGAACAAGCGATTAGTGGCTCCGTCTTTCCTTTTTCTTTCCTATCTTGTGATGTCTATCTTTTCTTTTCTTTATTTTGGTTAATTCGTTCGGCGGGAGGGTACTGTTGTGTGGAAAAGTTGAACTTTCGGGTAGGAGTTGTCCCTGCGAAAGACTTCCTGGGATATGCGACCGGAGGGTATATGAACGAGGCTTTCCGCTGCTTAATTCGGCTTGCGCAACATATACCTAATCTCATTCTATCTTTCAAGAGATCACTAACCTGGTTGTATGTCTCTGAGTGGCCGATGTCGAGATCCGCACTCAAGGGGAAGTTCTGGACCACGCACTCTTACTGTGACTGGACACAACGGCGATGGTGTCCTCGCGTTGAAACTTTATGTTAGATTTAAGGTTTCAGTATGGCATATACTATAATTATGCTGGGTAATCTTCGTGGACACCCTGGACTTGTTCTTAAAACCACACAGTTGTATAGTTTACTATGCACTATTTGTTTATTCCCGGACGTGACCCAGAATAATAGCACTACGTTAGTGTTATGTTCTACTCGATTGTGTAACTCTTCCGTATAGACAGACTGTATGAGTGTTTCCATAATCTCTGTCTATGTTTTTTCCCGATTTTGGACATTTTGGTTGTGGTATTATTATCATATTAACTGGTAACAATTTATAGATATTATTAACTCAATAAAAGGTTATGGTTATTATTCATTTATTGTTGAAAACTCAGCTGTTCATGGTCCTGTGTTGCCATCGATCTTAAGACGAACTTGCGTAATGAATTATTTAACTTTTCCGTTTATAGCGAGTAGTGCAGTTTCCTAGTGTTATTCTGTTACTGTTTTATTGGAAAGTATGTAATTACACTTATCACCGGGTTATTCTATTCGAGTTCTATTAAGCTTATAACAGTAGCGGTATTCAACTGGCAACTCTGCGATAGTGTTGTACCCGGTCTGGCACGTTGCCTGGCTCCAAGCTGGATGTTGTCAAGTTTCACCATGAAGGAAATTGTACGAACTGGGTTTCAGTGGAAATGCTTTTGGCAGTGGTTGTTCTTGAGTGTTTCAGTCAGACTTTAGTACCTGGACTTTTGAGGTTATATTAATGTATGATTCGAGAGTGATTTCGTATTTCCGAGCGTCCTTGGTTATGACGGGAATATTCAGGGAGTAATTACTTACAATCTGGCAAGCGCGAAACAGCGTGTGATTTATTGGTTGCTCGTTATATTATTGCTAATGGATATTGCGCAGGCTTGTTTCGTGATTATTGATTTTCGAACAAAGTAAGATACATAGAGGTTTTCCGTGTGAGGAACCCGGAGAACAATATTTAGAGTTCTTTCTTGGTAGGGAGGTCCAATAACAGTACGAGTTTAAGCTATTGCGTTTCAGTATAGTTTTGGCAAGTTGAGAGATAAGTGGTACTTATAGTTTTACTCAATGGCGTAACTAAACGTGGTGGAAAATAGATGGTGATGCGAATCTACCTTAGTTAAAGGGATATACACCACGTTTATGTAACCCAAAGTATTGAAGCTGGTTTTTGGTTGTTATTGAACATCGTACGATTGATGGTTCAATAATGTTGATATGTAAAGGCTGAGATACGACTTCCGTTGTGAGGGATATAGACGCCATCTTGTAGTGGAACACTCTCGACTTGGTAAGGAACTTTTGGTGAGTTATGTTTTCTGATTTTGACCGGCTGAATTATGTTTCATAGCCAACTGTATTCACTGGGACTGCTGTGGAATTCACATCCAACTATAGACTATGGTTTGACCGTAGTAAGGGTATTTTTGGTTACTGTGGACTGAAACTACGCAGTTGTGTTTGGAAAAAAAAACCCTCAATGTAACGAGGTAGGAATTTAATTTTAACGAAATTGATATAGTAAATTTGGAATTTCTCTAATAATACTGTGTGAGTAATTGAGTTTTCTTCCTTTCTCTCACAGGGTTTTTTTTTATGGTTTTTTATGGGCTTTTATTCTATGGTTCTTTTTATGGATTTGTTTTTATGGTTGATTTTTGAGAAGTGGATTTTTCCTTAAGGTCAAGTTCTCCTATGGACTAGTTTTGACCTTGGACGAATTCTTCTGCTGAATTATCTGATTTCCGTGGAGTTCAAGATATGGATATGGAACCGAAGTGTAACCGTAACCACAGCTAAGTGCTAAATTTAAGCGACAGGTTTTTCTTTAAAATTTTTTCTTTGTGTATATCATTTCTGCGATGCAGTCATAATCACCTTCAGTGAGATCATTTAATTTTGAAAAGGAATTATAACCACCTTCAGTGGGAATCATTTATTTTTTTGAAAATAATTTATAATTCACCTTCAGTGAAGTTCTCTTGTCAAGTATTTGCTATCAATTAAAGTTTGTTGGAAGTTTTCTAAACCATTCAGTTGTCCTTACAATTTTTTTTTCTTTAGGTTATTGAATTGAATATTTGAATACCTATATATAGATACTTGTATAGTGACTGAGTTGTGAGTCGTAAAGCGGTGCACTGTTTCATGATAGATCTCAGATCCAGGCGAGACAAATAACTTTTGTAAAAGAGAATATATTTTAGGAAACCATTGCAAATTCTTGGGCCCATGTGGGTGATTATTTTTTTTATATTATAGTAATTAATACTTTTTAATAGTTAACTTTATTTTTTTATCTTACCGAAATATACGGTTAAGGACTATTTTTTTTTTATTTAAAATTTCTTGTTTCCTTTTGAGCCTGTTTATCGTCACTTGGCTATGGTTTATATTTCCCCAGAATTAAATCGGTGCCCTCGGTGAGAATTGAAATATTGGCGCCCTAAAATATTTAACTGTTTTTGTGGTAATTAAATATTAATTGCTCACTCCCATTCTCCACTGTCTAAAAGCTAGATCGCTGTGCCACCGACGCATCTTGGCCCTCAATTCAGATAGAACAGGTGAGATAAATTTTAGGTTTTGTTATTAAATTCCTTAGTGACGATTTTGTGTTTGTGTTGATATATATATATTATTAACTGACAAAAATTTAAACGCCACATTTTGGCGCCCAACGTGGGGCCTCTTTTCATTAAAAGAAACGAACTGTCATTGTGACAGGTGTTGTATTTTTGATTGTATCCAGGGTTAATCATTTTTATTTGATAGTTTAACTCATTTTTGGGTGCTTTTGTGGGTTATTTTGATATCTGTCATTTTGACAGGTTTGCGAATTTGATTGCATTTTGATTTTCTTGATATTGTACACGATTTTGAGTGTACCCGAATTTTTTTGACAACCCCGGATTTGATGATTTACATTGGTTAATTTTGAAATTTTGACATTTTTGAATGTATAGCAATTAAACTGATATTGAGTATTTTATTATTGATCATTTAACTTACTATTTTACGTGCTTATTATCACCATCGGTCAATAAATTTATACGCCATGTCTCGTAAGATGCTCGTTAATAGACTGAGCTCAGATGAGCTAGAATATGAAGTAAGGATACGTGGTATCGCGACTGGAACCGTGGAGCAGATGCGTTCGAGTTTGTCGGCTGCTGTGCGACTAGGAAGTGCGGGTGATAGCATTACTTATCCCGATTACCCATTTTTATTCGAGGAGGATTGTACGGCAATTGAGATAAAGTTTACTTACTTGTCTGATAAGGTTCAGGGATTTTCTGATTCTATAAGAAGCAACGACTTCAAGAAGTTGGAATCTAAGTTAGCTCATGTGCTGCATCGAATCGAAAATTCTAAGCCCACCCAAGTTGAAGAAAAACAGAAGAAATCGGAGTTGTTGGCTAAATGTTTGGAGTTGATGGGGAAATTGATGGAATCTGCTGAGCAATATGATAAGGTCACGGTACCAGTACCGCCAGCTTTGAATCTTCTGGAAAATGTTGTGGAAGAGCGACTGCACCAAGGACTTCAGAATGCTCCAGCATCCTCGACCCATAATATAAGTAACACAAACAATAACTCTGTTGTTCCCTCGACTTCGTTTAAGCCCGTGTTACCCAGTAAATGGGGTCTTAAATTTTCCGGGGATAGAAAATGTTTATCTTTGAATGCTTTCTTAGACCAAGTTCAAGAACTTTCCCGCGCGAGACACGTTTCTAAGGATCTTCTTTTGGATTGCGGAATTGACTTATTTTCTGGACCCGCCTACACTTTTTATAGAGCAAATCGAGAAACTGTTAACACCTGGGATCAGTTTGTTCAGTTATTGCGAGAGGAATATCAGCCGGATAATTATACGACGAAGCTTTTTGATGAAATCAAGAGACGGACACAAGGAGCTGACGAAAGTGTTGGTCAATATTTTGCAGTTATGTCGGAGTTCTTTAAACGGTTGAATTGTCCTATGTCTGAAGAAGCTAAACTGGAAATTTTGTCAAATAATGTGCTTCCATTCTACCAGGAACGACTTGCTTTGCGAGACGATGTAAGTTCGGTGCAGGAATTGAGAGACGTACTTAAGAAAATGGAGAAGAGACGAATTGGAGCTCAGAACTATGTTGGTCCTTCGAGGAAAAATTGTTTGGAACCTGACCTGGCTTACGTCGAGACTTCGAGTGAGTTGGTAACTGTGAGTGACGTTGCTATTCCTAAGGAGAAGGAACGCTTGTGTTACAAGTGTAATCAACCCGGTCATCTAGCCAGAGGATGTTTGTCTAATAGGCTCACCTGTTATAAATGTGGAAAGGAAGGTTTTACCGTGAGGAATTGCCCTAATTGTAACCGGTCGGGAAACGGACGTCGACGCCAATAGTTGGTCGCATTGGTGTTGACACTACTACGACTAATAAATTCACACCAATTTTAAACTTTATTCTAGAGCATGCCAATCATGATGAAAGACCTTACCTGGAAATTGACATTCTCGGGAAGACATTATTGGGACTTCTTGATAGTGGCGCTAGTCGCACTTTTCTTGGAGGCAAAGGATGGAATATTGTATCTAGACTGAGCTTGCCCTTGGATGTATCGAGGGCGGTTCAATGCACTGTGGCGAATGGTCAAATTTGTAGTAGTATTGGAACCTGTACTCTTCCAATGGCTTTGAAGGGTAGAGTAAGGTTAATTGACGCTGTTGTTGTGCCGGAATTGCCACATGTATTGATATTGGGCCTTGACTTTTGGAAAAGTATGGGTGTAGTTCCTGATTTGAGACAAGATGAATGGAAGTTTGCTAGTATTGACGAGGTTTGTGCTATTGAAGATACTGAGGAGGTACTTACTGATGCAGAGAACCAGAAACTTCGTGATTTGATAAATGCCAATAACGGACTTATGTCTAAGAATTTAGGATGTACGAATTTGACCGAGCATGTAATTGTTACCAACGCTGAACCAATTAAACAACGATATTACAGAGTTTCTCCAATAATGCAAGCTTACATAGATGAAGAGCTAAATGAACTTCTGGCTCAAGGTATAGTGAGGAAATCTAGAAGCCCTTGGTCATCTCCGATCGTGATGGTTAAAAAGAAGGGAACGGAAAAATGGCGGATGTGTATCGACTATAGAAAACTTAATAAAGTAACGGAACGCGACAGTTACCCACTTCCTTTAGTAGCCGATACCCTTGATAAGCTGCGGAATGCCAAATATATTTCCAGTATGGATATAAAGTCTGCTTATTATCAAGTCCCCATGAGCGAATCCTCTATACCTTTGACAGCTTTTACTGTTCCTAACCGTGGCTTGTACGAGTTCACGAGAATGCCTTTCGGGCTGCATAATGCCCCGGCTACTTGGCAAAGGTTGATTGATAGAGTTCTGTCTGATTTAGAGCCTTTTGTCTTTGTATATTTGGACGATGTTGTGATTGTTACCGATACATTTGCCAAGCATCTGGAGGTTTTGGAGACGGTTTTTGAACGATTACGGGAGGCCAGATTAACCGTGAGTATAGATAAATGCCAATTTTGTAGGCCACAGTTAAAATATTTGGGATATGTTGTGGATAAAAATGGTCTGCATGTTGACCCGGACAAGGTTAGAGCTATGTTGGATCTACCTGTCCCAAGAACTGTCAAGGAGGTACGTAGAATTGTTGGAACGTTCAGCTGGTACCGGCGTTTCGTCCCGGATTTTTCAACGGTTATTGCCCCAATCACTGCGCTTCTTCGTAAGTCAAATAAGTTCATATGGACTCCGGAGTGTGACCTTGCGTTTCAAAAAATAAAGGAATGCCTAGTGCAGGCACCGGTTCTGAGCTGTCCTGATTACTCACTACCATTTACGATCTCTACGGATGCTTCAGGATACGGAATTGGCGCCGTGTTATCACAATTGCACCCGGAAGACGGAGAAAAGGTCATATGTTATTTATCTAGGTCCTTGACTAGACAGGAGCGAAATTATAGCACGACAGAGAGGGAATGTCTGGCGGTTCTCTGGGCGGTTGAGAGGCTTCGATGCTATGTTGAAGGTGTACCATTCACCGTAATCACAGACCACTACAGCTTGGTGTGGCTTCAAAAGTTGAAAGAGCCTACTGGAAGACTTGCGAGATGGGCTGTTAAGATGCAACAGTTTGACTTCCAGATCATCCACAGGAAGGGAAAAGACATGGTTGTTCCCGACACTTTGTCCAGGTCTGTTCCTATGTTGGACTCAGTTGTTCCCAATGTTGTTCCAGAGCCTAATATTGTTCAGGATAAGTGGTACAATAAGATGGCTGCACAAGTTGAGAGGGATCCTTTGAGGTTTGGTTCATGGAGAGTTTCTGGAGGTGTGCTGTTTAAGTATGTAAAGCAACCCTACCCCGAATTGTCTAAGAGTTCTGATTTTTGGAAGGAGGTAGTACCGAAGGAGAGGCGACGTGAAGTTATGTCGAATGCGCATGATCCGCCATTAGCGGCACATGTTGGACAGTACAAAACACTGGCTAGAATAGTGGAAAGATTCTACTGGCCTAAGATGAAACAAGACATCGCTAATTATATCCGGAGATGTAAAATCTGTTTGGCACATAAGTCCAATAACAAACAGACAGCAGACAAAATGGTAACACATTCCAAGCCTGATCGACCTTGGCAATTGATTTCCGCGGACCTTCTTGGACCTCTGCCGAGATCATCAAAGGGAAACTGTTATATATTGGCTGTGACTGATTATTTTAGCAAGTTTTCATTGGTTTTTCCGCTAAGAGATGCGAAGACTCCCGCTATTGTTAAGCGTATGGAAGAAGAAGTGTTTTTACTCTTTGGGGTTCCGAAACATATATTGGTTGATAACGGACCGCAGTTTAGAGGACGCGAATTTCAAAAATTGGCTAATAAGTATAATGTCAGAATTAAATACAATGCTTATTATAACCCTAGGGCCAATCCAACAGAACGTTTTAATAGAATTATAAAAACGATGATATCGATATATGTTAAGGACAATCACAAGAAGTGGGACGCGAATTTACAGGAATTGGCTTGCGCTGTTCGCACGTCGAGACATGAGGTTACTCAGTTAACCCCATATTTTGTTAATTTTGGTAGAAACATGTGTTTGTCGGGAGATGATTATGCTGAGCGAACAATTGAAGAGATTGAAGATGGTACTCAGACTGGGGATACGACAAGAAATGAGGCATTTAAGAAGATGTTTACCGATGTGAAGGCGAGACTTTTGAAGGCGGGATGTGACGGTGTTAACAAATACAACTTGAGGAAAAGGCATGAGGAATATGTTTCCGGCCAACTTGTGTGGAAAAGAAATTTTGTTTTGTCCGATGCAACTAGGAATTTTTCTAGCAAATTAGCCCCAAAGTATGTGGGACCTTTTAGAATTTGTAGACGCGTGTCACCATGGACATACCAGCTGGAAAATTTACAGGGCCAACCTTTGGAGGGAACCTGGCATATACGACATTTAAAGTCCGATTGTTTAGAAAATTAATCGGGTTAATTTTCTTCAAGCAAGGGGGGAATTTGTAACGTTTCAAAAACGTACAAAGTAATTTTAACACATTTTTATTATTTGACTGATTAACAATACTTACAGTTTATAAATCCCTAATAATAATTGTTTTACTATCCGGATATACTATACCATCTGCTCGTGTATGCCTTTTGCCTTTTATGTCGTTCGTTATTAGCAAGGAAACTGTTTAGTCCTGACCTGCACATGGTTGTTTACTAATGTTGCCCTTATTCTGTGTTTCTATAATGTCAGACACCTGTAATGTTTAGATCTGTTTAATTATGAGTTGATTTCTGTATAGAAAGTACTTACTTGTTTTGATATGGCCCTCGTAATTGGAATTTTGAGTATGGAGTGTGCTTCCATGGGTTTTTCTTGAGGTTGATGGCACGGATGTGCTTTATTCGGTAATTAGGGTAATAAGTCAGGTTCATACCGTAGTTTTGTTGTACCTGCTGGGTGGGATCTTAACTTACGCTGGAGATATTCTGTATAGTGAACATCTCTAAGCTGAAAATAGGCGGTCATCTGTCCTGTAAGAGATTGAGGAATAACGTTACGATACAGTCCATCGTATCGCGTTGTTCTGTATGCTACTATACTCACCTATTTTGTGTGTTGTTGTCATGTTTCTTTTTGGTTGGTTTGTTTCGTTGGTTGTCACTGGTCCTTGTTCGTTCTCCTGAATTTTCGGCTCTCGGGCGGCAGGTGCTCTCGGGTCTTCAAGGGCTGCCTTCAATGGTGAGGTTCTTTGGAAGGGTGGTCGACGGGGGGTGGTATCTGGCGAACCATTGAGGGAGTGGTTCTAGTCTATTAGACCGGATGGTGACGCTGGGTGCCACTACTGCGATTCACCTGAGCTCCACTGGATCGTCGGCGAGGAGATCGGGGCAGTGTCGTTCGATGGGAACACCCGCTCCTGTTTTTGTTTTGGAACAAGCGATTAGTGGCTCCGTCTTTCCTTTTTCTTTCCTATCTTGTGATGTCTATCTTTTCTTTTCTTTATTTTGGTTAATTCGTTCGGCGGGAGGGTACTGTTGTGTGGAAAAGTTGAACTTTCGGGTAGGAGTTGTCCCTGCGAAAGACTTCCTGGGATATGCGACCGGAGGGTATATGAACGAGGCTTTCCGCTGCTTAATTCGGCTTGCGCAACATATACCTAATCTCATTCTATCTTTCAAGAGATCACTAACCTGGTTGTATGTCTCTGAGTGGCCGATGTCGAGATCCGCACTCAAGGGGAAGTTCTGGACCACGCACTCTTACTGTGACTGGACACAACGGCGATGGTGTCCTCGCGTTGAAACTTTATGTTAGATTTAAGGTTTCAGTATGGCATATACTATAATTATGCTGGGTAATCTTCGTGGACACCCTGGACTTGTTCTTAAAACCACACAGTTGTATAGTTTACTATGCACTATTTGTTTATTCCCGGACGTGACCCAGAATAATAGCACTACGTTAGTGTTATGTTCTACTCGATTGTGTAACTCTTCCGTATAGACAGACTGTATGAGTGTTTCCATAATCTCTGTCTATGTTTTTTCCCGATTTTGGACATTTTGGTTGTGGTATTATTATCATATTAACTGGTAACAATTTATAGATATTATTAACTCAATAAAAGGTTATGGTTATTATTCATTTATTGTTGAAAACTCAGCTGTTCATGGTCCTGTGTTGCCATCGATCTTAAGACGAACTTGCGTAATGAATTATTTAACTTTTCCGTTTATAGCGAGTAGTGCAGTTTCCTAGTGTTATTCTGTTACTGTTTTATTGGAAAGTATGTAATTACACTTATCACCGGGTTATTCTATTCGAGTTCTATTAAGCTTATAACGGTAGCGGTATTCAACTGGCAACTCTGCGATAGTGTTGTACCCGGTCTGGCACGTTGCCTGGCTCCAAGCTGGATGTTGTCAAGTTTCACCATGAAGGAAATTGTACGAACTGGGTTTCAGTGGAAATGCTTTTGGCAGTGGTTGTTCTTGAGTGTTTCAGTCAGACTTTAGTACCTGGACTTTTGAGGTTATATTAATGTATGATTCGAGAGTGATTTCGTATTTCCGAGCGTCCTTGGTTATGACGGGAATATTCAGGGAGTAATTACTTACAATCTGGCAAGCGCGAAACAGCGTGTGATTTATTGGTTGCCTACCATTGGGACCTGCTCGTTATATTATTGCTAATGGATATTGCGCAGGCTTGTTTCGTGATTATTGATTTTCGAACAAAGTAAGATACATAGAGGTTTTCCGTGTGAGGAACCCGGAGAACAATATTTAGAGTTCTTTCTTGGTAGGGAGGTCCAATAACAGTACGAGTTTAAGCTATTGCGTTTCAGTATAGTTTTGGCAAGTTGAGAGATAAGTGGTACTTATAGTTTTACTCAATGGCGTAACTAAACGTGGTGGAAAATAGATGGTGATGCGAATCTACCTTAGTTAAAGGGATATACACCACGTTTATGTAACCCAAAGTATTGAAGCTGGTTTTTGGTTGTTATTGAACATCGTACGATTGATGGTTCAATAATGTTGATATGTAAAGGCTGAGATACGACTTCCGTTGTGAGGGATATAGACGCCATCTTGTAGTGGAACACTCTCGACTTGGTAAGGAACTTTTGGTGAGTTATGTTTTCTGATTTTGACCGGCTGAATTATGTTTCATAGCCAACTGTATTCACTGGGACTGCTGTGGAATTCACATCCAACTATAGACTATGGTTTGACCGTAGTAAGGGTATTTTTGGTTACTGTGGACTGAAACTACGCAGTTGTGTTTGGAAAAAAAAACCCTCAATGTAACGAGGTAGGAATTTAATTTTAACGAAATTGATATAGTAAATTTGGAATTTCTCTAATAATACTGTGTGAGTAATTGAGTTTTCTTCCTTTCTCTCACAGGGTTTTTTTTTATGGTTTTTTATGGGCTTTTATTCTATGGTTCTTTTTATGGATTTGTTTTTATGGTTGATTTTTGAGAAGTGGATTTTTCCTTAAGGTCAAGTTCTCCTATGGACTAGTTTTGACCTTGGACGAATTCTTCTGCTGAATTATCTGATTTCCGTGGAGTTCAAGATATGGATATGGAACCGAAGTGTAACCGTAACCACAGCTAAGTGCTAAATTTAAGCGACAGGTTTTTCTTTAAAATTTTTTCTTTGTGTATATCATTTCTGCGATGCAGTCATAATCACCTTCAGTGAGATCATTTAATTTTGAAAAGGAATTATAACCACCTTCAGTGGGAATCATTTATTTTTTTGAAAATAATTTATAATTCACCTTCAGTGAAGTTCTCTTGTCAAGTATTTGCTATCAATTAAAGTTTGTTGGAAGTTTTCTAAACCATTCAGTTGTCCTTACAATTTTTTTTTCTTTAGGTTATTGAATTGAATATTTGAATACCTATATATAGATACTTGTATAGTGACTGAGTTGTGAGTCGTAAAGCGGTGCACTGTTTCATGATAGATCTCAGATCCAGGCGAGACAAATAACTTTTGTAAAAGAGAATATATTTTAGGAAACCATTGCAAATTCTTGGGCCCATGTGGGTGATTATTTTTTTTATATTATAGTAATTAATACTTTTTAATAGTTAACTTTATTTTTTTATCTTACCGAAATATACGGTTAAGGACTATTTTTTTTTTATTTAAAATTTCTTGTTTCCTTTTGAGCCTGTTTATCGTCACTTGGCTATGGTTTATATTTCCCCAGAATTAAATCGGTGCCCTCGGTGAGAATTGAAATATTGGCGCCCTAAAATATTTAACTGTTTTTGTGGTAATTAAATATTAATTGCTCACTCCCATTCTCCACTGTCTAAAAGCTAGATCGCTGTGCCACCGACGCATCTTGGCCCTCAATTCAGATAGAACAGGTGAGATAAATTTTAGGTTTTGTTATTAAATTCCTTAGTGACGATTTTGTGTTTGTGTTGATATATATATATTATTAACTGACAAAAATTTAAACGCCACAAAGCAAACAGAGATCGGAAACCCGTCTACGACACTCCAACGGTCTTAGATTCAACTCTAATAAGAGATTGTCGTATCCAACAACACTAAATTCACGGCTCGTACGGTATGCATATGATTTCAGAAACCTGCGCTGAACACGTTCAATGCTCCCAATGTGTACGTGATAATATGGCGACCACACCGGAGAACAATATTCGACTATAGGACGAACAATCGTGCAGTATAAAGTACGCACCAAGGAAGGAGTGAAAGACCTGGAATTGCGCAGCACAAATCCCAACGCTCGAAAAGCTTTGCCAACAATACTCCGATAATGCTTACCAAAGTCCAAATTGTACCCAAATCATTGACCTCCTCAACACGACTCAGGGGTGTTTGGTTTATCTGGTAGTCATATGCCAGTAATTGCGATGATCTAGAAAAACTGACGATATGGCACTTAGAGATATTTAAGGAACGCTTGTTCATATTACACCACAGCAAAACATTATTCATATCAGGCTGAAGAAGATTAGCATCACAATTGCTCCGAATTAGTCTATAAAATTTAAGGTCATCGGCAAAAAGGAGAAATTGACAGTTCTCAATGAACACCCCAATGTCGTTGATGAATAGATTAAATAGCAATGGACCACAATGGGAACCTTGCGGCACACCGGAAAGAACAGGAAATTCATGATATATAAAATTTTTAATCCTTACACTTTGTTGCCGATTAGTCAAAAATCCATGCCAACAGATTACCGTGGAACTCCATAGCCTCAAGCTTACTGACGAGCAGGCTCTGTGACACACGATCAAATGCTTTTGAGAAGTCTGTGTATATGCTATCAATCTGAAGTTTGTTCTCAAAAGCGCTTAACAGATACTCCTCATCGCATAATAAGTTTGTTGTTGTGGACTTACCAGGCTGAAACCCCTGCTGCTCGTCAACGATAACATTTGCACACATGTTGGAGATGTACCCGGTTACTATCTTATCAAAAAGCTTAGGTATAACAGACTGTATGCATATACAACGATAGTTAGCCACATCCTCCCTATTCCCAGACTTAAAAATTGGAGTTACGTAACTAGATTTCAAAAAATTAGGAAATATCCCCGTCTGTAATGACAAAGTAATATAAAATGCAACGGTCCAGTTAAAGTACATACACATTGTTTAAGGAAAAAGGAAGGTATGGCATCAGGTCCCGATGAATATTTAGACTGTAAACCAGAGATGCCGCTGAATACATCTACCACACTAACGGAAAATGGAGATATGGAACAAGTCCTGACAGTTTTACCATAGTCAGGAGTCTCACCACTATTATCATTCAGGTAAACACCTGAGAAAAAATCAGCAAAAAGATCAACGATGTCATGACCGTCGGTACCACATTCTTCACGAAAATGCATAGTATTTGGATAATTGTGAGTCGAGCGAAGACCTTTAACATATTTCCAAAATTCCATGGGCTGTTGAGTAAGATTGGCTTCGACATGATCAATATATGACTTGAAGCACATCTGCGTCAAAGTTTTACACTCCTCACGAAGAGTGGCAAAAATCTGATAATCCTCGGGATCACCAGATTGCTTGAATTTTCTGTGAACAATCTTCTTACGAATGACTAACCCTCTCAACTCCGAAGAAAACCACGCAGGGAATTTGGGCGTAAACACATATTTATCAGGAACATACAATTCAAGGCACATGTATAAGTAATTGTATAATATTTCCACAGCGATATTAACATCTGTGGTGTCGAATAGACGGGACCAATCGATCGATGCATTGACATGGTTAAAGTTACAATTTTTAAAATCGTAATATGGTATAGTAAACTTCAATTCATCACTATATTCAACAAACGGTACAGAAAAATTATAGGCTAAGTGGTGATTACTGACACTAAGAAGTGGGTCCGCAGATGCGGAAACTAATATATTACCAAAATGGCTAAATATTAAATCTAAAAACACCCCATGATAATTACTAATATTGTTAATCTGATACATATTCAAATAAGATAAACTGTCGCAAACTATATTAGCCATGGAACTTGCCGGAGAGTCCACAATCAATGACGAATTGAAATTGTGCCATATAGCGTCTGGTAAATTATAATCACCGGCGACAATTAGCCCATGGTCAGGGTACTCATCCGACAGAATTTCAAGAACATTGCAATGTTCAATGTATGTTTCCTGAGATGATTTAGGTGGTAATAAACGGCACCCACGATAAACTTGTTCCCTCCAAGTGTTATGTTCACGAAAATGTGCTCAACTGATGTAAAACTAACAGCAACACATCTAGAAGGTAAATGGTCACGCACAGCAATCATCACACCACCACCCCTAGCCTTACCAGTAACATCGCTGTCACGGTCCTTCCTGTACACGTGAAATCCATTGAAGTTCACTTCGCTTGAAGGAAAGTCGGCTGTTAACCACGTTTCAATGAGTATAATAATGTCATAATCACAGACACATATCGATTGTTTAAGGTCCAATAACTTAGTACGCACCCCACCAACGTTCTGAAAATAGCAATTTAGTTTTTTGAAGCAGAAGTCGAAGCAGAATCTCGACCACGACTCCTGTTACCATTATTTCTGCGATGTAGGCAACATCGCCTAGTCGTAGCGCACATGCGCGCGTACATAGTTAAAATTAAGTACTAGTCAGTCTAGAATAAGCCGTCGAACCTGAGAGACGTATTTATATTTATAAACACTATGGCACCGATTAATGTGATAATAAAAGCTGTGATATTACATAACCGAGTTTAATTATAACGCCTTACCACCCGGATACCACAATTTCCCTTGATGATTCCAGGTATCCCATTGGTATACTTGACTCTGATATCCTCCTCACCATTATCTCTTCTGCGTTTTAATTCTGACACAACTTCCTTATACTCAGCAGACTGAGCCGGTGTTCTGTCAAGTGACAATCTGATGTTGCAGAATTTACGATTAGTCTTGATCACATCTGACCTTCTAAGCACTGCCGATACCAGTTCGTGTGAAGGTAAAATAACTTTCAGTGGACGAGATTTGTTAGCCTGTCTTCTACCCACACGGAAGGCTTTAAGCGTGGTTTGGTCAGGCACCACTTCAGCAATGGCGAGAAGTTCCTTAGCACAGTCCAGGTCTGACACGTGCTCCTCCTGACCAGATGCCTCAGGAAGGCCAAATATCATTAAATTGTTCCGACAATCCGAAATTAGGAAATTATTGTGTCAGGGGAGTCATACCTTCGACGCAAATTGTCCAGTATACATGGGAGTTGTCTTCGGCTTCTGAGGTGCGCAGAGGGTTCCCACAGGGTTCTATCCTGGGACCTCTCTTGTTTCTTCTCTACGTGAATGACCTGAAATATTTTATGGCTGGTGATGGCCACACACGGGCACTTCAATATGCTGATGATACTACGCTTTACTGTCGGGTCGCAGATGAGGGACTTGTGACTCAAATGGCAGATCGGGCGATTGAAAGAGATGATCGGTGGTTTCAAACCAACAAATTAGTTTTGAATGCATAAAAAACACAATTTTTGGCTTTCACCTTGAAGCCTTTGCCCGTGAACCAAACCCGTATTAAGATGTTGGGAATAGTTTTAGATCGGAAACTGACGTGGCTGGACCATATTGACATGTTGGTTCATAAATTGGCCAGCATTAGTAGTTACCTGGTTTACAGAATTTCCCAATGGGCCCCACTAGATGTCACTTAGCTTATTTCAGACTCACATATTATATAGCATCGTGTTTTGGGGAAACTCTGCTGGGTGGGAGAGGGTGTTTCTAAAGCAAAAAATAGCTGTACGCAGTATTATGGTAGGGATAAGTCCTATGGAGACATGTAGACCTCATTTCATAAAGCTCAGCATAATGCTGTACCAGCATTATACATTCATCAGTGTTTCCTATACGTTAAAGAAAATGAGAGCCTACTGACGAAGCATGTTCAAATGCATGAACATAATACTCGATTGTCTCAGAATATAATTATACCACAGCACAGAGTCAGTATTACAGACAGGTACTTTGGCAATATGGCAATTAGGCTTTACATTCAACTACCGTCTATAATTAAATAGGAAACCTATGTGAAATTCAAAATAGGCACAAAAAGGTTACTGATAAATATCTGCCCCTACTGCTATAAAGAGTGTTTGTCCACTGACTTGAGTCATTTGCCAAATTAGTGATGCCCATCTGATAGGTATGACATATTTATGTGTTAATGTGTGTTAAATAAGTACAGTGTTTTATACAAGTAATCATTTTAAAACAAAATGATATAATATTTTGTGTACTTGTGTACTTTGATATATATTTATTTATTGTTTTTTGTTTTACGGGATTTCCCAGTCGTCTTGTGGTAATCTTATCTATGACAAAAGTCATCGAAGGTTGTAAAAAAAATAAAAAAAAAAAATCAAAAACAAAAATAAAAAAAGTATTGCCAGAGCTGGGATTCGAACCCCTAACCTTTGGCATGGGAAGCGAACGCTCTACGAATGACGCCACAGAAACCTGATGACAAATATTGTATTTTATTTTAATAATATAATATACAAAAAACTTCAAATTAAAATTTTTTAGAAACATTTTTTAACCACCCTGTGCAATAATTTCATGACCAATCTAAAAAACTAAAAAAATCTGAAAATATTTCTATCTATTACGCTCTACCGTACCTAAAAATATTGAAAATAAATAGAAACATTTTTTAGTGACCCCGTAGATCACCTCCAGGACCTTATAGTTTAACTTTCAAAGAAATCTTGAATTACAATCAAACACAAAGAAATCAAAAAATTGTTCAAAATATTACTTTTTTCTCCTTAACAAAATAAAGAAATACATTTTTGACTCACCCCGTATACAAATTTAAAGTTTATGCTAAAAATTGACTACCGTATCTTTCTATTTTGAAATTCGTTGGTTTGTCATAATTTGGAAATATTTTTTTCTAACGTTGGTGTCACTTATTTTACTAATAATTTGCTTGAGAGTTACCTTTTGTGTTCGGTAGCTGTCACAGCTTATATGTGATTTGGAATAGTGATATTTATAAAAGGAACGTAGTATGTGTTGAGTGAGTCATATTTTTAAAGATTAATACTTTTTCAATAGAATTTATGAATGCGTTATGCTTGCATACGATTGTGACTAAAAATATACGAAATTGCTTGTCCCATATTTTTTGCTAAGAATATAATCATGAAAATGGGTTTAAAAAAAATCGACAAATTCCAATATAGTTGCACCTCTAGTTTCACGTCATAATTTGGTTTTGTGTTGTGTGTTTTTAATAACACGACAGACAAATTGCTTGTGTCAAATAGTTTATTATTATTTTCTTTGTTTACACTAATAGTCTAAAAGTTTTCGGCATTATTTTCATGTTTAAGATGAATTTCTATCAACATGTTGTATATTGTATAAAATTTATAGTTATTCCATATAGGTAGTTGTAGTAAATTTAGAAGTTGTCATAGTGTATTTGAAATAATATTACTGAAAAAGTGTTAAGAACCTAAAATGACAGTGTCATGAGAGCCGTCAGATGGATGGATGTGATCATATGTTTATCAATAACCTAAGTCAGATGTAGTTGATATCTCTCTCTGCGTCGCACACAAAATGAACTTTTGTAGATGTAATTAAATTAATTAATAAAATAGTGTGGCCGCATTAAATCCCCTTGAAAAGTACCCGTTGGGATGCAGCAAAAAACAACAAATTTTCCATGAAAAAGCATTTCCGCAAAACCGTTTCTATTCACAGTACTTAAAATAATACAAATCGAATATTTAGAGGGTTAAATTGGCCAGTTGTAATAAAGTTAATAGAGTCGTACGACTTAAAATCGCCTGCGGGGATGGGACACAATTACAATCCGTCCAAGATCGCAATGTCTAAATTTAATTTAATATTTTGAGAACTAAAATTAGAATATTTAATTTTAAAACAGATATTAAATGAGTATTGAATAGTGCAACTATTTGCACATTTAACCAAATGTGTATTGCTCAAAATACCTTCTAATGATAGATGTCTCTAAGCATACTCTACTACTATCAAATTCTTAACTTAATATATTATGCATTTGATATGTATGTATATTATTAATTAAATAATTAAAGTATGAATGTACTATTTATATTATTATATTATGACAAAAGAAAATTCGTTAACCCATTTCGGCTAATTAAAGTACCATTTGGTAATCAAAAGAAAATAATGATGTTCGTTGGTTGTACTATATAATACACTAATGAACGAGAGATGTTTCTGTAGAATAAGGAGTGGTGAGGATAATGCCCACAAGTGGCCTGTGCTGTGAGGCGAGTTGTTATTTAACGCCAAGCACTGGCAAATATAACCGGCATTCAAATATGAAGTAATAGAAATCTCTGAACAGTAGCGTTACCGTTCTAAGAAAATACCAAAATGTATCTTGTAGATGTACATATTGTTACCAAAATATTGCGGAAAGTTTACCGATATGTATGAAATGTAATTCCCAATAAATCTCAACAATTCTATCTTTTAGTAAAAAGTAGGTATAAAATATGGACAAACAGGTATTAACTTACTCTCGAGAACGACGCCGTTAAATAAAATTTTCGGTTCTCTCGCAACCAAGAGTACCGATATACCAGATTGTTGCTGTTCATATTCAGCGTAAAAACATATGATTACATTTCATTTACTTTGAAATGGCTTATTGTGGAGCATTATGTAACCATCATAAGGATGTTTTTATGTTTCACAGTTAAAAAATAACATACTTAACTTACCAAAATACGTATTTTCTTAACAATTGTGCAAGGTGTTACGTTTCCGCATGCAAATACGGAGGTTTCCGCATGTATTAGGTATACAGTTTTTGCTACGAGTTTGGTAGGTATCATATAAGAACAATAATAGGAAATTATAGTCTGTTCAATAATTTTTAGTTAAACTTGAGAAAAAGAACTACATAACAATAATAATGGACAAGAAATAAACTTTGTTCACAATAAATATGTATAACCAAAGAGTACTTATTAACATTTTGCAAATTGATTGCAGATCCGGTTAATTAATTTAATGGGTCGCTAACACTACGACTTGTTGAACACGAACTTAGCGTGGAAGCGCAGTTAATATGATGCTTTTATAAAGAGGTTGATTTAATTTAGAACCGTTGTTCAAATCGATTGATAAAGTTTGTTTGAACTCAGGAGAGTAGTTGAAATGGATCAATGATGAAGTAATCCACAACAGAGAGAACCTGCATATACTTATATCCAAAAATTAAACGTGTCTGTTCCACAAAATATAATATATGTCCAAAGTCAGAACATTACAACGGATGTTAGTATGCTAAACAACCTCATATAAATTATCACGATCATCAGCATTCACTCGCTAACGAGTAATGATTAATCACCAGTGGCGTTACAAAAGATCTTTCATGATAATTGTGTTAAGAATGATTCAACATGAGCATGTATACGGTCAAAATATTAAGTAAGATTATATTTTATAGATAAAGTTGGTCCTATATCAAACCATGTAATAACAATAAAATTTAAAAAGAATAAAAATAACATTTAGTTGTTAGTCAATTTCTTTTCGTAAATCATGCTAGATAGTTAACACAAATATTAACTAGTAAATATTAATATTTAGTTAATAAAAATATTAACTATCTAGGATAAAGTAAATGAAATAATAAAATATAATGGTATAGCCTATTCGAACAACATGAACGAGCTGTGTGCAATGTGGAATCAGCACAATCATCGTTTTTTTAATGTTCATTTTATGCATATTTAAGAGAACATTTTTTGTTAGATGTAGCACTTTTGCTGACCTGATCTCTGCTTTGGCATCTGAATCACGTGCTTGCTTGTTCCGTTTAGCTAAATTGTTGATGCCCATGTTAAAGTTCTTACTAAATGAATAGTTATTTATATCAAACTGTAGGTGTATATTTATTATTTAATTTTAAATTTTCACATTATCTAGGATTTAATCATTAATCATAATATACTTCTTTGAATATTATTGTTTTTTTTTTTGTGTGGCACATAATATGCTAGGTTTTTTTTTTATTTATTGTGCCACTGAACTACTGTGTTGATATATCAGACTTTTGTTTTTTTTTATCGAAGACGTAGGTACTCTCGTTATAAGGTTATTATTATTATTATTAATATTCATAGTTAATAAAACTAAGGTGTCAAGAAAATAATTTAAGTTGTACAGTTAATTGTTCTGGAATGACTTAAACTTAAAAAGGAGAATAAAATTAGTAGAAGTTATAATATTTATATGTTATTCCTGTTACAGTGTAAAAACGGTTGTGTAATAAAAGCTCGATCGTTTATATAGAAGTTGAACTAATATAGATGTACTAAAATTAAGCAAACAAAAACCTTGGAGATTACGAGGTAAGTCGTTGTTAAAATGATGTATGTTGAATGAGTTGTGTGTTCTGATGGTATTAGATAAATAATCAAAAAGTTATGAATATGGGGTATCATTAACTTACCACTAGCATAACTGCACACTAGATCAACCACTCACCCTGTCACTTTACCTCATAACATTCATCTTTTCCTTCTCCTAATAGCTTGCCCATACTTATACCTCATATTCACAACTTTTTGAATATGTATCAACATTGAATATTGATAATCCGAATGGTTTTCGCAAATACTACAAAGATTCTTAAAATATTACCTTTGTTATCAAATTTGAACCACTATCTTGCCTCATCGCGCCTGCAAGCACCAGCCAAAAATGTTGGCGACTATCATTATAATGTAAATTATATAAGTTGGTTCTGCTATCGGTCTGGAAACTAAACTTTTGTCAAAAATGTGTCTCACATTCCTTACATATTTAGACTTAGCGGACAATAAAAGTAAATGTGCAGATTTTATGGCGTCCAGTATATGGAATCTGGTAGCTTCTCGCCAGAGCTGTTCATTTTAACTGCGTTTAAATTTTGTATGATTTGATCAAAAGGAGGACAAATCTGATATATTGTGTGAAAATCAACAAATCAAATCAAATTATTGTTGCCTGATAATATTATAATCATTTATTATTACACAATAGTATCATAATAATAAAATAATTATAAACTTTCTCCATTCATTACATACAAAATTTTCATAAACCGCAAATTTTTGAATAGTTTCAAGTAATTCCAGACAATAATTAATCGAGTTCATTTTGATGCTTGCAGTATTTACTTAGAAATAGTTTAGTTCCCCCTACTAAATTTTGTTAAACAAGTTATAGGGATGATTTTTCATGACAAATATTAATCTTTTTTTGTTTCTTCATACGCAAATTTATTTAGTATAACTTATTAATTGTTTGTTTTTTTTTAATTTTAAATTTAAAAATTCTATTTGAATTATATGCCTAAAAATGTTTTTGCTTCAGAAATCCTTGATGGTTCGATGTCTACTATTTTTTCAAGTTCTTCAATCACTCACTCCCTTGCCTCTTCCACTTCCTTATTCTATTAATTCGTTTGCTACTAACAAACGATTGTAAAACATAGTGCATCATCTTCAGCATTCACTCGCTAACGAGTAGATTTAGGGATTTCTGTTGTGAACCCTAAGATGGCTAAACAGACCGATCCTCGAGCCGCAAATCCTGTCACACAATTGACACACCCAATTACCACCATTCACCGGCTGTTTAAGTGCGCTGCCCCATCGATGTGTTCTCTATACTTTCGATGCTATCTCTTCGCATCCTCATGTCGCCGACGCTGCTCCTCAAAAACTTGATGTCCCTTGTAAATGGGACGCCTCCATCTTGGTCTGTCATTCGCGATCTGCTCCCAGTTGTTCTTTAAATCAAAGCCACACTTCTTCATGCTGGTCTTAAGAACATCGTTGTACCTCTTTTGATGTCCTCCCTGATTTCGTGAGGCGACCTTAGGCTGTGAATAAAGGATTTTCTTTGGAAGGAGTTCCGTTGGTATGCGGATTACGTCGTCAGTCCATCGCAGCTGGTGCCTGATGATCGAGGTGATGGTTGTCAGGCACCAGCTGCTAATTGTTTCAGCTTCCTCTAGAACGCTGATGTTTGTTCGTCTGCCCTGCCATTTAATTCCAAGAATTCTTCTAAGATATCGTTGATTGTACTTCTCTAGGGTTTTTCAATGCCTCTGATAAGTGGTTCAAGACTCACAGCTATACGGAAAGGTAGGAACTACTACACTCGCAACTTCTTCATCGATATTTAAGGACTGCTGCTTTCATATTATTGTGAAGGAGGCGAAGTATCCGGATGAATTTCTGGAGACATCCGTTAAGCACATAGTGCAAAATTTATATGTTAAAATATATGTGGCAAAAACGTGATGTAGACAGCTCAAAGCGGCACTAAGTTTGTATCTTTTAAACAAACCTGACACGCTCTGCTATCTTATTACTTATGTCAATTTCATTGTAACGCACTGTAGAAAATCCATAAAAGTATTATAGTTGAACCTATACGTTGACACTTCTACCTATTTTAATAAATATAAGTATAATATGTACACGTAGTAAGCAAGCTTGTCGTAATGAATTATTGAACCGCTCATGATTAATTAAAAAAAAAAATTAACATGTAGATGTAGCTATTGGTATTTAGTGGTTGTTAGATATCGCTCGTTGCCTCTAAATCATCATAAACTTCTAAATAATGCCTCTTATATGAACTAATATTGTATTCGACGCTCATGATTTCAAATTGAAACCAACAGAAACGTAAGAGCTTAGAGAATAGTGAGAATCCTCTTTCACTATATATCTGTAGTATAACACTTGAACAATTCATTATATTATGTCCCAAAGCGGCTTGGCTTCTGCTTGTAGACACCTAGTGCTATGCAAAGCCAGTAGTAGTTGAATATTGAATTACATGTCAATACAAAAAACTAAGAAAGAAAGTGATATTTTGGTTTCTATTGTTATCTAAATAAACAATTCTCGTGTTTTCAGCGACAGAGAAGTAGTAATTTAGATTTAGGGTTTAATAAGCATCAACAGAGAAGTACTACTATATTTCAAAAGTTTTATAAACAATTTATTTGAATCCCTACACTATTATAATACCGAAGATACTTGGAATATATGCCATAAACATTCCTATATGGCCGGGTAAGCTAATGCCAAATTGCGCTGCTTCAAAATTGGTCCTTTTTATGTTATTTCTTAATCAGCGGAAATTGTAGCAAAGATATTCAAGTTTATACAAGGTGTTTCTAAAAAAGGTGGTCAAAATTTGCGAGAGAATTGGAGACGTCTGATCATGAAAATAACCTAAATGGTAACTTTTCGTAAAGTCCTTATTTACAAAGATATAAAAATGACGATTTTTTCGAAATATTTTCGAAACAAGTAAAGAGAGAGAATTAATTAAATGTAGCATATTTATTCACCTAGTTAAATGTCGTAAACTGACATGAAATCGAATAAAAAAGGATGACCATAGACGGGTAAACGGGGGGGGGGGGGGGCGCCTTGACTTAATTATAACCTAACTTTTTTTTCTTGTGACTTGTATTCATTTTGTGTCAAAAATGTGATAAAATAAAGTTTTCTACATTAAAAAGGCATACTTCTTTTTTCTAAACGTTTTCGAGAAATTCGAGTTTGAAAATTTTAGGACAAAACTGGTACTTAGTAAACAGAATTAATATGATTGATATACAGTTTGCTAACGAAAGGTTTGCCAAAATTTTATTAATGCTGTGTACTAAGGACCAGTTTTGTCCTAAAATTTTCAAACTCGAATTTTCGAAAACCTTTAAGTTTTTCGAGAAAATCAAGTATGCCTTTTTTATGTAGAAAACTATATTTTATCACATTTTTGACACAAAATGAATAAAACACATTTAACTAGGTGAATAAATATGCTAAACTTGATTAATGCATTTACTCGTTTCGAAAATATTTCAAAATAATCGTCCTCAGGCAGTCATCTTTAACACCCTGTATCTTTGTAAATAAGGCCTGTTCGAAAAATTACAATTTAGGGTTGTTTCATGATTAGACGTCCCCAATTCGCTCACAAATTTTGACCACCTTTTTTAGAAACACCTTATATTATGAAAGTCGTATATTATAGGGTGACGATTTTTTTTCATTCTCCACTTTGTTATTTTTCGATTCGAGCCTGACCTATACACCGATCGATTAACTGCTAAGTAATAATTACAAATAATATAAATGTATCAACAAAAATTAAAGAATTCAAAGTGATTCCTTATGTTACCAGAAATAAGAATAGAAAAAATTGACATACCAAACCTAGAAGAAAATCCAGCATACGTTAATTTCCTTTTATACCGAGCCAATGGGAACGTTCGCCCTTGGGTCGTGTTTCCGTGGGTGGCCGTCGCGGATCGGTGGCGTGCATTTCGCTTTGTTTTTGCTGTTTGAATATTTTGGCGCCATAAGCTAGTGCTCTGAATAATATAAACAACTGAATGTGTTACTAGATTAAAAGGCAAAAATAAGCTCGTTTATAACAGCAATTTTTATTGCTACATATAAAATAATAATTTATAAGTTTTAGTTGCAAATATTTTTTTACCCACGACCTCCACAGTAAAAAGTTGCGAACATTATTGCATTATGGAATCGAAAACTAAAAGGTAGGTATATGTATATTAAGCATTAATAATACGAGAAGGAAACTTGCTAATTGTGATGAGGTTATAGTCTACAATTGTAACAGAACTAATTCTAAAGGTTTTTATGCCTATGTGCTAAATAATTGATAACACAATGCCATTGTTTTATGTTAGGCTATACCAGCTTGTGTAAAAGTGGCAGTATGAAAGCGGGTGGTAGTATACACATTAACGGAACATGCCCTTCTAGAATTGTGGTCCGAGTCTTACTAAATGGTATGTAATTCAAAAATTATTTATACCATTTGCAAGTCTTCATTGGTTATTTTTCATTACCTAAATTTATTAGGATCGGTTAGAGTTACCTTTATCGTGTTTTACTTTGTTAATAAATATGGTTTTTTGGATTTCAAATTTTTGTATTATTTCCAGTCTTTTATTTTTGCGATTCGTTCTTTGATCCCAATATCCCAATTTTCGTTGACTTAATTCTAAACATAGCTCCCGGTTTATACAACATAAGCATACTTATAAATTAGTTTAAACAATATGAGCAAAGATTAATGTACATTAATCTTTCATATGAGTAAGCGTATGTATCTACTTTTGAGTTTTAGAGGAACTACAGCTGAATTTCTTAATTCAAAATTTGCGTTTTGTATGATATTGCACATTATAATTTGTTAATTTACACTTACAACTAGGTATATTAGCGTTATAACTGACTCTTGTAACGGTGCCTATAATTACAATGCATTCAACTTTTGTGATTATTATGCATATATTTATGATTATGCTATATAAACCCGGCTTACAACATGCAGACGTGCGCACGATGATTCTCATTGGCTCGGTATAAAAAGAAATTAACGTATGCTAGAAAATCCTATACAGTTACAACCAAATTCATTTAGAAACAATACATCAACTAGGAGAAAAATCCCTCAAAATAACAAGCACCTAAATAAGACATTTCATCCTGTAGCTTGGACTACCATAACGACAACTATGCGTCAAAAATATTAATTTTTAGCTACGCATCATGCAGACTTTACAAGAGATATTTAGCAAATTTCGTACCAAATTCAGCCACATTTATGCAGAATGATCATGGAAAATTTTGACAAAGGAGTGCGTATGTGTATGCAAACCCGTGGAGGCCATTTGCCCGCCCTGTTGAAAATACCGTATAGAATCATATTAAAACTTGATCTGGATCTATAAGTATCTATAAGTGAATGTAGGTTTTAATCTGGCTTTGACAAGCTCTATGTTATTTTAATAGTAATCTTATATGATTCAATATGGTTTGGGTTTATTTGGATATACATATAAAACACATCAATGGAATTGTATTGGTCTCTATAAGTTTTAAATATGATTAGATCTAATATGGCATTACAGATTCAAAACAAAGTGGGTTTTATACGGATTTAATAGGTTAAAATGAATAGTGTTTAATATGGAATTACTGAATAAAAATTACCATAAAACGAATTGGTTTCAATATGGATTAATAAGAAATTCTTTATTTGGGAATTGTTGGTTTCAATAAGGCATTCCAAATCAAATGTTTAATTTGGTTTTATCAGTTTGAATTAGTTTTTATGCGGCATAAAACTGCTTATTTCAATTGCGTTTAATATGGAAGTACTGAATAAAAATTACCATGGAACGAATTGGTTTCAATATGGATTAATAAGAAATTCTTTATTTGGAATTTATTGGTTTCAATAAGGTATTCCAAATCAAATGTTTAATTTGGTTTTATCAGTTTGAATTCGTTTTTATGCGGCATAAAACTGCTTATTTCAATTGCGTTTAATATGGAAGTACTGAATAAAAATTACCATGGAACGAATTGGTTTCAATATGGATTAATAAGAAATTCTTTATTTGGAATTTATTAGTTTCAATAAGGTATTCCAAATCAAATGTTTAATTTGGTTTTATCAGTTTGAATTAGTTTTTATGCGGCATAAAACTGCTTATTTCAATTGCGTTTAATATGGAAGTACTGAATAAAAATTACCATGGAACGAATTGGTTTCAATATGGATTAATAAGAAATTCTTTATTTGGAATTTATTGGTTTCAATAAGGTATTCCAAATCAAATGTTTAATTTGGTTTTATCAGTTTGAATTAGTTTTTATGCGGCATAAAACTGCTTATTTCAATTGCGTTTAATATGGAAGTACTGAATAAAAATTACCATGGAACGAATTGGTTTCAATATGGATTAATAAGAAATTCTTTATTTGGAATTTATTGGTTTCAATAAGGTATTCCAAATCAAATGTTTAATTTGGTTTTATCAGTTTGAATTCGTTTTTATGCGGCATAAAACTGCTTATTTCAATTGCGTTTAATACTACTGAATAAAAATTACCATGGAACGAATTGGTTTCAATATGGATTAATAAGAAATTCTTTATTTGGAATTTATTGGTTTCAATAAGGTATTCCAAATCAAATGTTTAATTTGGTTTTATCAGTTTGAATTAGTTTTTATGCGGCATAAAACTGCTTATTTCAATTGCGTTTAATATGGAAGTACTGAATTAAAATTACCATGGAATGAATTGGTTTCAATATGGATTAATAAGAAATTCTTTATTTGGAATTTATTAGTTTCAATAAGGTATTCCAAATCAAATGTTTAATTTGGTTTTATCAGTTTGAATTAGTTTTTATGCGGCATAAAACTGCTTATTTCAATTGCGTTTAATATGGAAGTACTGAATAAAAATTACCATGGAACGAATTGGTTTCAATATGGATTAATAAGAAATTCTTTATTTGGAATTTATTGGTTTCAATAAGGTATTCCAAATCAAATGTTTAATTTGGTTTTATCAGTTTGAATTAGTTTTTATGCGGCATAAAACTGCTTATTTCAATTGCGTTTAATATGGAAGTACTGAATTAAAATTACCATGGAATGAATTGGTTTCAATATGGATTAATAAGAAATTCTTTATTTGGAATTTATTAGTTTCAATAAGGTATTCCAAATCAAATGTTTAATTTGGTTTTATCAGTTTGAATTAGTTTTTATGCGGCATAAAACTGCTTATTTCAATTGCGTTTAATATGGAAGTACTGAATAAAAATTACCATGGAACGAATTGGTTTCAATATGGATTAATAAGAAATTCTTTATTTGGAATTTATTGGTTTCAATAAGGTATTCCAAATCAAATGTTTAATTTGGTTTTATCAGTTTGAATTCGTTTTTATGCGGCATAAAACTGCTTATTTCAATTGCGTTTAATATGGAAGTACTGAATAAAAATTACCATGGAACGAATTGGTTTCAATATGGATTAATAAGAAATTCTTTATTTGGAATTTATTGGTTTCAATAAGGTATTCCAAATCAAATGTTTAATTTGGTTTTATCAGTTTGAATTAGTTTTTATGCGGCATAAAACTGCTTATTTCAATTGCGTTTAATATGGAAGTACTTACCATGGAATGAATTGGTTTCAATATGGATTAATAAGAAATTCTTTATTTGGAATTTATTAGTTTCAATAAGGTATTCCAAATCAAATGTTTAATTTGGTTTTATCAGTTTGAATTAGTTTTTATGCGGCATAAAACTGCTTATTTCAATTGCGTTTAATATGGAAGTACTGAATAAAAATTACCATGGAACGAATTGGTTTCAATATGGATTAATAAGAAATTCTTTATTGGGAATTTATTGGTTTCAATAAGGTATTCTAAATCAAATGTTTAATTTGGTTTTATCAGTTTGAATTAGTTTTTATGCGGCATAAAACTGCTTATTTCAATTGCGTTTAATATGGAAGTACTGAATAAAAATTACCATGGAACAAATTGGTTTCAATATGGATTAATAAGAAATTCTTTATTTGGAATTTATTGGTTTCAATAAGGTATTCCAAATCAAATGTTTAATTTGGTTTTATCAGTTTGAATTCGTTTTTATGCGGCATAAAACTGCTTATTTCAATTGCGTTTAATATGGAAGTACTGAATAAAAATTACCATGAAACGAATTGGTTTCAATATGGATTAATAAGAAATTCTTTATTTGGGAATTGTTGGTTTCAATAAGGCATTCCAAATCAAATGTTTAATTTGGTTTTATCAGTTTGAATTAGTTTTTATGCGGCATAAAACTGCTTATTTCAATTGCGTTTAATATGGAAGTACTGAATAAAAATTACCATGAAACGAATTGGTTTCAATATGGATTAATAAGAAATTCTTTATTTGGAATTTATTGGTTTCAATAAGGCATTCTAAATCAAATAATTAATTTGGTTTTATCAGTTTGAATTAGTTTACTGCTTATTTCAATTGCGTTTAATATAGAATTGCTGAATAAGAATTTCCACGATACGATTGGTTTCAATACGGATTCAATAAAAAATTTCATTCATTTCCGTTATCCTAAATAATGCAGATTTCTTGAGCTCTTTATTTAAAAAAATTATTGCATAAAACAACACGGCGTTTTAAGTTATTAAAATAAATTATATACCTAAACAGTAATTATATAGATAGGTGAGGTCATTGTCTTTATAAAGAAAACTACTACTTTGTTTTTTGTGTGTTGCCAAAATAGTTATGATTTTCTTACCATATCCACTGTTGCCGATAACATGCTTAAACATAATAATATAATGTTATTATAGCTGCACAGATTTTAGAACATATTATGTTACGTCACCAAGAAAACAGGTCAATTGTTGGCCAATTTAGTATATAAAAAATCCTAGTACAGATTCATTAGATTCATCTTACAGTACAAATTTAGTACCAGATTTAGTTAAGTGCAAAATCATAATAATAATTATTATGTTACAACCGGCAACGCTGACCATTTACTAATACCATTGTGTTTATTATAATATAGTGTGTCAGCGCTTGGATAGTACCTGTCAACTAACAACAGATGGCGTCATCATATACCAGAAATTTATTAATGAACGACTGAAGTTGATAACGCCGTCTGTTGTTAGATGATGGTACTAACCAAGCGCTGACACACTATATTATAATAAACACAATGCTAATACTCAGTGTTGCCGAGGTATAGCCATCACTATTACCAAAGATTAATGTACATTAATCTTTGATATTACCTACCTATATACATAATTATATACCTAGTAACTTTTACTAACGCACAGATAGGTATTCAAAATTTAATTACATTTTTTCCATACGAAAAGATAGCAAAGTATATCAAAAGAGTCACAATTGCGGTGGCATGAACATACATTTGCTCCTGGTTTTGCCGATAACATGATAACTAAATAAATAAAAAAATAACTAATAAGAAAAAAACTCAAATATATATGAATATTTTTTGAAGAAAATCGCGACAAAACTGCGGATTTGAACTAAATCTGGCAACTAGTAAGTAGGTATAGTAGTTTATGCTTGACGCTTGGGAGTAGTTCAGAGTTCAGTGTTGCCGATTGCAGCTGACTTCTGACACGGTATAGAATTATATCATAATATATTTCAAAATTACTATAGAATGGGTGAAGACATGAATATTAATACAATCACATCCAGAAGTGTGTGTGAATACAACATGTATGTCGTCATAACTCAATTTTGGTAGCTTATTTAATACCTACTATTCTCTATCTATAACAATAATAGCGTATATTTATATACCTATTATCTATTATTATATTAATTGCTATGGCGCATATTTTGTTATTGTCTTTATATTTATAAAAAGTCAATATATCTAAATGTAATTAAAACATCTGTTGCAATCTCTATGTCGTCGTTATATATTCCAGAAAACAATAAAAAACTCTCGTCAACTGAATAAACTCATGCATAATAATCAGACAACAAAGTCTGTAATAATCTTGATTTTGGAATTGTCGAATAAAATATGTTACAATTTGATAATTCCCTATGACAACACTGCTGCGGTACAATTTTTTTCTTAGTCTAACCTAGCCCAAATTCCATTGCTAGCATCGTGTTTTGTTATGGCGTCGGTTTATGTTTTGTTTTTCATTATCAATAATATGTTAATTACTCTATCTCAATTGTGTAATAAAATAAGTGTAAATGCTAACCTAAATATATATTATAATATCTTTCATCTATGACTATCTAACAGCATAAAATAACTTAATAACTTTGTGTTGTGTGTTGTGATTATTATTATAAGAAGCAGGTAAGCAAATAAATTATTCTTTTTACCAAGGTATATCATTGTCTTTATAAGGAATAAAAAACATAGCCTATGCTCTGCTAATATGATATTATAGTAATCATTATCATTAGTACGCACGCAAGTGATTATTCAGATCAACCTAATACGACAGCTAATTGTGTGTATTAGCTGTACTAATACCTAATCTATCAGCATACAATAATATTGTCACTATAATATGTAATTTGGGTGAAGTGGTAGAATACATTTATTCTTGTGAACTTTATCAACGTTAATAAAGAAAAAAACGTTTTAATAGTTGTCTACCTAATTAACTATATCGAAAAAATCCAACAGTAATTACTTACATTTTCAAAATATTCGTACTTAGTTACTTTTCCCAAAACAACAAAACAAAGTGTATACCATCAACCAGAATACACCCTGTACATATAGGTACTGTAATAATAGATATTTCACCACAATCAATTAATAAAACAAATGTGTTAAATTTTCCAAAACGGTGAAATATGGAACATTATTCGTAGTTATTTTAACAATTTTTATTTTATTAAATTTTCTTCAATTTATACACACATTTAAGACTTTTGGGAGATGAAAGAAGATCTAAAGAATTAATGATAATTTATTATTATATTAAGAATTGAGAATTAATGACAATATTTAAGAACTTTTTACTCTTTTTAGTATGGGGTATGCTTATCTCAGATTCCTTGATGATGATATAGTACAGGAGATTGGATTGGATTGGATCACCGAAGATATAAAAAACTTACAAACCTTTGTATTTGATATATTGAAAGTATTTTTGCTAGTTTTATTATTGATTACTTTTTAAATTTATATTCGTCTGTAAATCTAAATAAATCATGTTTTAGACGATATTGATGCTCTGAAAACGCAGATAAGCGAAAAAAACGCAGATAAGGGAAAAGCGAATTAAAATGTTAAACCCAGAGGAAATTCTGAAAGAAAATTCACGAAAGCCAATGAGACTAAATAATTTGAGGGAACAACTGAAAGCAACAAATGAGTTATTAAATGTTCAATGGTTGCAAAAAATGTCTTCGACGTTGTTTCAAAACTAAGTAAGAGTGAAATCATATTATTTAGCTTTATCCATCTAGTACTTAGTAGTTTATAAAGTGTTTGCTTGCTATTTTTGTAGAAACTGTGTTCTTGGTCCTTACCAAGAACACAGTTTCTCCTTAGAAGGTAGCTTTGGTATTTTGAAAACCGTATAATTTTGAACGTTCAAGTATCATTGATATCATGACTAAAATAGAACTTTTGGGTTCTCACTTGCTACCGTTTTATAGGTTTCATTATGATCATGAGGCAGATTTTTCTTATGACACAAAGTTAAAAAAACCAATTCAGGAAGTTTATTTTATTTCCACACCAATAATTTAATTTATTATTATTTGCAATGTTTTTAAACAAATTTTGTATTCAGTGCGATAAGAAGTCTGCCGTTGTTCTATGATTCTTATACGTTTGCAATTTAAGGTTTTGTTTGTGGACTTATTTGTTGTTCTTTCTATATTTCAATATTAATCTTCAAGTACATTTCTGTCTCATCCACCTAATTATAATATCTTTTATTCAGTCTGGAAAATTAACAAGAACCCTGTCCGAGGACATTACAATGTTTGTATTGTAAATACTTACGTTTTACCATTTAAACTCTGAAATGCTCCCCAGTACAGGTTCTGCATTGAAATGTGAATGTTTAATTGTTAGGTTTTCCAGCATTAGGTTGCTGCAGGCCAATGATGAGTGTATTATACTCTCGAAGCGTGTCTCTATAAAGGCGTTAATATAAAACATATTTGTGGTGACATTTGTTTTTTACTTTGCTATTAAAATTGTACACCGCTCGCTGTAAGAATGGCCTATTTATTCAAATTTTATTTCTGTTTGGGCATATTTAGATGGCATATCTGAAGCCAATACATGGAACTGATTCGTTTTGCATTTTCAGATATTACAACATTTTATTTAATTAAAAAAGGGACTGATGAATTCGCCATGCGTACCCAGTTATCAAAAGTAAATACCTGGATTGGGATAAAGGTATCCGATATTAATAGGGCGCCCCGGCAGAGCTGTGGTAAGTACCAATTAAATAAAAGGATTGTTTATGTAATGAACTGCTTAACAGTATTTTCATAACTGATATTTTAATATTCCAATGTCTAACTTTTCCACAAAAAGTTAGTCATGGACTTGAAATTTTTTTTAGATGGGATGAAAAATAATTCAAAGAGAATACGGAAACCTCTGAAGAAATAAACGTAGAGAGTGAAGATATTTTAGACAATAAGACATGAGGAACGGAAAGTTAGTATTATTCAATAACAATTTTATGTTATAATTTTTTCTATAAAAAAAGTCCTAACATCTTTTTTTTTTATTAGTATTTTATAGTCGACAAAAATATTGGGTTTACTTTTTATCCGTTTTATACACTTTTCACGGGATTCTCTAAGGCACTCATTTTATATCGCGTATGTAGACCAAGTTTACTATGTGGCTATGTGGTGTATCTGCTGTCTTCAGGCAAGCCCAGTAAGATTTTTAGGTAGTTATGTTTTTTTTTATTTTGCCAAAAGTTCAGAACTTAGAAATGTTCAGTAGTATGGTTTACCAAATTTGGTTCAACAAGTACTTATTTACGTATAAAATGACCTAAAACACTTATTTATGATAACATTCCAAAAATAATTTTCATTAAACTTAGCCGCGCAATATATTATGGAGCCCTAAAACTTTAATAGCTACTTATTTAGTTCACAATATATATCTTCTAAAACATTTCCATAATCAGATTATTATTGAAACCCAAGACAAGACGTCTTTAAACTTCTTTACGCCTACGCCAGTGTGGTGATTTTAAAAGACTAGACACTTGCCTGATATAAATTAAATAATTAGGTATATTATGATTATTAATTTCGCGTAAAAATTTAGTATTCATCATTTTACATAATATATGTATGACAAAAAATATATGTTAGCTCAAAGAACTATTAATATGTTCTAAATAAAACATAATTGAATTATGATTTTGATATCTTTGTTTTTGTATGTACCTAATGTTAATGATTACAGTTTCTACTTACGAAACATGTTTTGCTACCGTTTTTTGAAGATGCTAACATTGTTAACAAAACGCGCCTATACATTAAAAAAATTGTTTGGTGAAGTGATAAAACGTACTTGTTTCTACTCATCGATTAAGTATTATTAATATTTTATATTTTGTTTTAGGTGAACATTGAGATAAATATTGACATGTAATTTTAAAATAGAAAAAAAGTACATGTAACCGAGTGCAGACTGTTTTTTGCTTCCACAAATCCCAAAGTTATGGTTCTTTAAAACAATAATTCTAGACATATATAAAAAATAATAATAATAAATGAAAATTAATTCGACGAAGAGGTAAGTAATTCTATAATACTATAGACCTTAACGTTTTTCAACAAAATTGAAGAGTTATAATTTATTTATAATAATATACAGGGATTTACATTTAAATCCGTTCTAGATTTAAACAGGTTCTAGTGGGCAATCCTGATTGAATCTGATAACTACAAATGAATCCCAATAGCTTTTGCATTTGGATTTGCTTATAAAACCATATTAAATCCGTTCTAGTGGGCAATCCTGATTGAATCTGATAACTACAAATTTATCCCAATAGCTTTTGCATTTGGATTTGCTTATAAAACCATATTAAATCCGTTCTAAATGTAAACAGGTTCTATTGGGCAATCCTTATAGAAACTGATAACTACAAATTAATCCCAATAGCTTTTGCATTTGGATTTGCTTATAAAACCATATTAAATCCGTTCTAAATGTAAACAGGTTCTATTGGGCAATCCTGATAGAATCTGATAAATACAAATTAATCCCTATAGCTTTTGCATTTGGATTTGCTTATAAAACCATATTAAAACGTTCTAAATGTAAACAGGTTCTATTGGGCAATCCTGATAGAAACTGATAACTACAAATTAATCCCAATGGCTTTTGTATTTGGATTTGCTTATAAAACCATATTAAATCCGTTCTAAATATAAACAGGTTCTATTGGGCAATCCTGATAGAAACTGATAACTACAAATTAATCCCAATAGCTTTTGCATTTGGATTTGCTTATAAAACCATATTAAATCCGTTCTAAATGTAAACAGGTTCTAGTGGGCAATCCTGATAGAAACTGATAACTACAAATTAATCCCAATAGCTTTTGCATTTGGATTTGCTTATAAAACCATATTAAATCCGTTCTAAATGTAAACAGGTTCTATTGGGCAATCCTGATAGAATCTGATAAATACAAATTAATCCCAATAGCTTTTGCATTTGGATTTGCTTATAAAACCATATTAAATCCGTTCTAAATGTAAACAGGTTCTATTGGGCAATCCTGATAGAATCTGATAAATACAAATTAATCCCTATAGCTTTTGCATTTGGATTTGCTTATAAAACCATATTAAAACGTTCTAAATGTAAACAGGTTCTATTGGGCAATCCTGATAGAAACTGATAACTACAAATTAATCCCAATGGCTTTTGTATTTGGATTTGCTTATAAAACCATATTAAATCCGTTCTAAATATAAACAGGTTCTATTGGGCAATCCTGATAGAAACTGATAACTACAAATTAATCCCAATAGCTTTTGCATTTGGATTTGCTTATAAAACCATATTAAATCCGTTCTAAATGTAAACAGGTTCTATTGGGCAATCCTGATAGAATCTGATAAATACAAATTAATCCCAATAGCTTTTGCATTTGGATTTGCTTATAAAACCATATTAAATCCGTTCTAAATGTAAATAGGTTCTATTGGGCAATCCTGATAGAAACTGATAACTACAAATTAATCCCAATAGCTTTTGCATTTGGATTTGCTTATAAAACCATATTAAATCCGTTCTAAATGTAAACAGGTTCTATTGGGCAATCCTGATAGAATCTGATAAATACAAATTAATCCCAATAGCTTTTGCATTTGGATTTGCTTATAAAACCATATTAAATCCGTTCTAAATGTAAATAGGTTCTATTGGGCAATCCTGATAGAAACTGATAACTACAAATTAATCCCAATAGCTTTTGCATTTGGATTTGCTTATAAAACCATATTAAATCCGTTCTAGATGTAAACAGGTTCTAGTGGGCAATCCTGATTCATACTAATTATTTCAAATATGTTTTTAATTTGGAATTGCTGTTTCAAATACACACTATGAACCGTATTAATCCATATTAAATTTTTTTTTATATGGTTCTATCTGGCATTTTCAACAGGGCGACATGTTATTTCATAAATAACCCTATCCTTTGTACTTTATGATTCAATAAAAAAATTACAATCAAAAGACTAAAAACTGTGTTTTCTATTTAATTCAAATCTTGCGTTAATTTTGGGACACCCTTTATATATGTCTCATAAGTCTTGGTCCAAACTAAACAAGATGATAGAAGAGCTCCTTTGTTATAAAAAAACAATAACAAACTTATGAATCCACCTGTAAAATTTAATGACATTTACATGTTTACTTTTAGCCATAAAGACTCATAAAACCATAATACAATCGATGGTTTATATCATCAAGAAACGGATCACACTCATTGGGCCAAAATTTTGACAGCTGTTATTTTACAGAGTTGAAATCCATTTTTTAAGACTCAGATTACTCTTCTTTTAAAAAGGCAGTCATGATTTGTTTCTATAAATAAGGTTAACATAAACAAGTGAAAATTACATTATAAAAATTTCTTAAAACTAGTAAAGGCATTATAAATAATAAACGAACGTAGAAATAAAACAGTTCTTTGAGGAGGAATATTTTAACGATAATTTCTTCTGACATTAATACTATGAATATCAGTCCGAAACATCATTTTCTAAATAAACAATGAGGTGGGTGATACTGATATACTATACTATACTGATACTATGTTTATCATTGTATTAGTAAGAACATAAAAAAAGTTGGCCGGATGCTGTTAATCGGTACGAGGTCAAAGTGAAGAAGTCAAGTCAACATAAGAAAGCTAGGTTTCGGACAGAGAATTAATATGATAAGACTTAGACTTAGATATTCCAATTCCTAACAACGGATATTTTAGGCAAGGAGACCTTACACTAAAATTTGCTAAACCCAGTTTTCCTTTTAAAGTACGCATAGATATCTAATATAAACAAAAAATAAACCACAAAAAAATAATACACACATAGATTATTGTAAAAAGTGTAATCATAATAACAATAAGCAAAATATCAATATACAAAATAGTAATAATTCACAAACATTGTAAACATTGTTTCAATAATCATAATCAGGAAAGTAAATACAGATCCTAGAACATCTCGAATTGCAGCTGAAATGACTTTTACATTGTGATAACCGGTTCTCGCTTACAAGCCATCCTAAGGGTTACTATAATTGTACCATAGGCCAGTCAAATTGAAAATGAAAATATTTCGTTTGCAGATATTTTAAATTAAAACCAGAACTATTTACAAGTATTGTAGACTACACACGCCCCTGCCCTGGTGATCAAGCTGATCTTTAAACTCAGGACTCAATTACAGTCACGTCGTCGCATCAACTACACCTATTGCTTGGCAAACAAATCTGTGACAACGAAAGGAATGCGGACAAAAAATCCTATATTGCCAAATTTAACTACAAAATGTCACTAGTTTTCGAAAAGAAGTAGTATTAACCTGAAAATCGATTTTTACAATTACAAATAATAATAATGAAAAAAGCTCAGCATTTTTAAGTGGTTGTTTGTTTTATTTTTATTTAATAACTAAAATTTTTACCACTGAATATTAAAATAGGGAAAAGAAATTACGATCTTCTGTAAAATAATATAATATAATATAATATAATATAATATAATATAATATAATATAATATAATATAATATAATATAATATAATATAATATAATATAATATAATATAATATAATATAATATAATATAATATAATATAATATAATATAATATAATATAATATAATATAATATAATATAATATAATATAATATAATATAATATAATATAATATAATATAATATAATATAATATAATATAATATAATATAATATAATATAATATAATATAATATAATATAATATAATATAATATAATATAATATAATATAATATAATATAATATAATATAATATAATATAATATAATATAATATAATATAATATAATATAATATAATATAATATAATATAATATAACAAGAAATCAAAGATTTTCTTTTTCAGATAAAAACAAGCGCATTTGGTCCTGATCAGATTACTGTTGATATGCTGTTGCTTTGTTGTCCACGTATAATTCCGTTTATCACCCACATAATTAACTCTTGTCTAATGTGCCACGTTTTCCCAGACCCTTGGAAGGTTAGTAAAGTTATACCCACAGCCAAAATTAAAGAGGTCAACGATTTAAGTGGGATTCGTCCCATATTTATTTTCTCACCTTTATCAAAAGTGTTAGAAAAGGTAATGGCTTCACAAATTAAATCTCATGTTACATCATATAATATATTGCCCAAAAAACAATCGGGTTTCCGTAAGGGCTACAGCTGTACAACGGCACTCTGGATGTTACTGATGACATTTTGCGTGATCTCGATACTGGTAAGTAAGTGTTCTACTTTGCTATTGATAGATTATTCAAAGGCGTTTGATACCATAAGTCATGACATTTGACTGGCAGTTCTCAGCTTTTCGGGATTTTCTTCAAGTGGTTTGAATTTTCTGAAAAGTTATTTGCACGGTCGTCGTCAATTTGTTGAAACCCTTAATGGAAGATCTGACTTGGGCTACATAGCTTGTGGAGTACCTCAGGGATCAGTATTAGGACCTCTGCTTTTCTGTATATATACATCCAACCTTCCAAGCTGTCTTAATTTTTGTAGTCCCTATATGTACGCTGATGACAGTCAGCTGAGATTTTCATTTAATCCTGAAGATATCTCTGTTGCTTCAAATCAAATAAAACAAGACCTAACTTCTCTTATAACTTGGTCTAGTGCACACCAATTAAAAAATAATCCATCTAAGACAAAGATTTTTTTTTTTTTTTTTTTTTTTTTTTTTTTTGAAAGGGTCCGTACGACTTAAGTCCCCGGTTTCACTGCAGCCTCATGGGCTTATTGTGAAAATAAGACAAAGATATTGGCTTTTGGTAGAAGCAGGGCATTCGTGGAACAGGGTCTTAGGGTTGACATTGATGGTACGCCCATCGCATTTTGTCAGTCAGCGAGGAATTTTGGGGTTGAAGTGGACATGGACCTGCGCTTTACGTCTCACATAACTAAATGTATAAGTAAAGCATATTCTACATTGAAAATGTTATATCCGCACAGACATTGTCTTACAACACATTTAAAACTAAAATTAACAGACACTCTTGTGCTAAGTAACTTCAATTATTGTGATATGGTGATGGTCCTTGTTTTTTGAAGTCAGATCAAGATCGTATTCAGCGTGTACAAAAGTCCTGTTTAAGGTATGTATAGGGAATTAGAAAATATGATCCAACAAGCCACAAATTGGTTAGTGCAAAATGGCTTTCTATGAAAGATAAACGATTTCATCACGCTGCATGCTTTTACTACAATTTACTGCTTGACGGGCATCCACCATATTTGTTCGAAAAGACTAGGTTTAGGTCTGATGTACACAATCTTAATCTGAGGTTTAGGGGTTTATTGTCTCCTCCAGCTCATCGCACCTTGTTATTCGAGCGATCCTTTTCCTATAACGTCTATAGCATCTACAATGGAATTCCTCACAATTTTAAGACTTATAAAATAACAACGTTTCGTGTACTTCTTAGAAGAAAACTATTAAATTTGGTTTAATTTTCATATTGTGTAGTGGTTATGATTTCAAATTTAATTTTGTTGTTTTTCTTTCTTTGTATTCATTGCAGTTCAAATTGATTTAGGTAATTGTAAGTTTTCGGGAACTGTTATAGATGTAGTAGTATAAAGTGTGAATTTTTCCGTACGGGTTAGAATATCAAAATCAGTTTTACTGCCTTCTAACCCCTTTTGCAGTTATTTTTTGGCTTCTTGTAGTTATGATTGTTGAATATTTTGAGAGATTCAAACACAGTGTTAGATCAAAGTAAACGTTTTTAATTGTAATATAACAGCTTCTTGTATTATACATGTGAACTGTACCGTAAAACTATAATAACTAAACTATATATCAGAACATACGTGATAATCTTATATCCAAACAACTGTCTTAGCAACTACATTATGAACTCTTATCCTAGACATACGTATAGTTCCCAAAACATAATATAAGGGTTGCATACCCAGAGATAAACATAGATAGCACCATAAATATTGTAAATTCTAACATTCTCCCTCAATATTTAAGGTGTAACAAAAAATAACTTTAAATAACATTTAGAGCGTCACAAATAAATTTGTGTTTTATCGAACCTAATGGTTTAGTTAACACATCAGCCACCATTCTCTCTGTAGACATATAATTTAACTTAATTTTATTTTCTTTAATTACATCTCTAATAAAATGATATTTCACGTGTATATGTTTTGTTCTTTTACTAAAAACTTGATTTTCTGATAGTTTTATAGCACTCTGATTATCATTGTAAATTTGCATAGGAATATCAAGTCTTAAAAAGTCGCAACATTTATTAGATTCAAATAATTCAAGAGTTAATGACTTTATATATAATGACTCTTTTGTCGCCTCACAAATGCCAATATATTCAGCTTCAGTTGAGCTGAGAGCTAAAGTTTTTTGTTTCTGACACTCCCAAGAAATAGGACCTTGTGCCAAAGTAAAAATGTAGCCATAAAATGACTTGCGATCCGATATATCGTTCGCCCAATCGGCATCTACATATCCCGAGATAGGTTTGTTTGACCTTTTAAATAATATTCCTGTGCTTATAGTACATTTCAAATACTTAAGCACTCTTTTTGCACATAGCCAGTGTTCTTTTGTATGTTTATTATTGAACTGACTTAAATATGATATTGCAAATGAAATATCAGGCCTTGTACAGAAAACCAAATACATTAGTGAACCTACTAATTGTTGATAAGGTACATCAACAAATTCACCTTCAAAAGAAATTTTTTGGTTTTGTGCCAAAGGTGTGCTCACCGTATTACAATCTGACATTTGGAACCTGTCAAGTATTTTTTTAATATATTGCTCTTGACTAATTTTTAATTCATTTTTAGATCGATTTCTTTCTATCTTCATACCTAGACAATAAGAGATTTGTCCGAGATCTTTTATATGAAAATTTCGACTAAGTTTTTGTTTCAAAATCTTAACTTCATCAAAATTATTATGAGAGATAAAGAAATCATCTACATACAAAGCAACAACAACGAAAGAGTTTGAAAAATTTTTATAAAAAATACATGGTTCAATTTTTGATTGCTTAAAATTCAAGTTTATTAAAACTTTATGAGCTTTCTCGTACCATAAACGAGATGATTGTTTTAAGCCATAAATTGCCTTTTTAAGCAAACAAACTTTATTTTCACAACCTGGAATTTCAAAACCTTCAGGCTGAGACATATAGATTTCTTCATCTATATCTCCGTTGAGAAATGCAGTTTCTACATCTAAATGTTCTGCCTCTAAATTTAGTTCAGCAGTCATTGCTAATAACAATCTTAAATTACTAAAACGAATAACGGGTGAAAAAGTTTCAGAATAATCTATACCATATTTCTGTGTAAAACCTTTTGCTACTAACCTAGCTTTGTAAGTTGCTATGTCACCATTTTGATTTCGTTTAATTTTAAATACCCATTTATTTTTAACTATATTTTTGTTTGGGGGTTTATCAACAAGTTCCCAAGCATTATTTTCTTTAAATGCATTCAGCTCCTTTTTTATAGCTGACCTCCATTCAAAATTTCTATCGCTTGATAAAGCATCATGAACAGTTAATGGTTCCAAATCATCAGACATAGCAGCTAACATAGCTGAATCATTTAAATCATCAGAAATATCACTTAAAATATAATCATCATAAAATTTAGGTTTACATACATTTCTTTGAGGATATCTCCTAGAATCTTCGCTTACCCTGCAAGATTCACTCTCTTCACTATTTTCACTTTCACTAACGCCATCACTATCAACCGCACTAACACTTGCTTCATTTTCGATTACAGTTGAGGTATCTGAAGATACAGTTTCGTTGTCGTCAGATGTCGAAGTGTTTGAAGATGGCTCGATGTCGCGTTGATCGTCCTCTTCTTCAGGTAACGTTGTGATACGTTGAAGTGATGATGGCATTGATTCACAGGATGATTCTACCATATTTTCTGAGCTAAATTGATCCTCCAAGAAAATAACATCTCTTGCAATTTTTAATGAATTATTATCGAGGTCGAGTAATCGATAACCTTGACTTGTTTCGGAATATCCGACGAAAATATATTCTTTGCTTTTATCATCAAGCTTTCTTCGTTTTTCATCGGGAATATGGACAAATGCACGACACCCAAAGACTCTCAAATGCTTTATATTAACTTTGGAGCCTGTCCATAATTCTTCTGGCGTAACACCTTTTAGTTTTTTTGTTGGTGAACGGTTTAGAAGATAAACTGCTGTGTTAGCAGCTTCCGCCCACATTTCTTTGCAACTATTCGATTCAGCGAGCATTGAACGAACCTTTTCGAATATAGAACGGTTGTATCTCTCAGCCACTCCATTTTGCTGTGGACTGTAAGGTACAGTGAGTTCATGTTTAATTCCTCGTTCTTGCAGTAGCTTTTTCATGCGCTGATTGCAGTATTCACCGCCATCATCGGTACGAAGAACTTTTATTTTACATTCTGTTTGATTTTCTATAAAGGCACAAAATTCTCTAAAAACTTCAGTAGTTTCATCTTTAGTTTTTAGAAAATAACAGAAAATTTTTCTTGTGCTGTCATCAATTAAGGTAAACATATATTTGGCACCACTCCAGGAACTAACTTCCATCGGACCGACAAGATCCGAGTGTATTAAATCTAGCTTATTTGTAGCTAGCCGTTTATTTTTATTGTAAGGAAAAGGCTTTCTAGCTTGCTTACCTTTAATACAACTCTCACAGGGTTCTGGTGTTTCAGACTCCTTGTATGCCATTCCTGTTGCCAGACCATTCTTCAATAAACTCATGCTATAATGGTTTAAATGACCAAGTCGCCTGTGCCATAACATTTGCGAATTGTCATTAATTTTAGTTATATTTACAAATTCTGTCACTTGTTTTGTCGTGTCTAGCTTGTACAAACCATTTACGTTCGAAGCTATAGCAATGGGTTCTCCCTTAATGTGATATTCTTCTTTGTTTAATATCTTACAGCTTTTATTGTCAAAATACACACAATATCCCTTTGAAACTATAGAGTTCACGGAAAGTAAATTAACTGACAAATTGGGCACATATTTTATGTCCAAAATATTTGTTTCAGCTGCTGTTGGTTGACAATTGACTGTACTGTTGCCGGTTCCAGCGACAATCAGTTTGGAATTGTTTGCGACAACAATTTCTTCGCCGGCACATTTGTTTGTCAATTCTGTCAACAAACTTTTATTTCCGGTCATGTGTGACGATGCACCACTATCGACATACCATTCTTGTCCTTTAACATTAACACTTAAAGATGTAGCAACTAGTGCTTTAGTTTTATTGTCACTATTTTTATTATGTTGACCGTTTTCACTAGCTGTATTAGACTTTTGTTTACATTGGTTTTTATAATGTCCTTTTTGTCGACAATTATAACACCATGGTGCTTTTTTATGTTTATAATGTTTCTTAGTAACTAAAGCCGAATCATTATGCTTACAATTTTGCCACTTTTTATCTTGTAGAAGTTTTGTCTTAACAAAATCTGAGCTTATATCGATACCTGAATTTTCAAGTGCCATAACCATGGGCTCGTAGTCTGCTGTCAGACCCTGTAGCATAATAACTCCCAGAAATTCATCATCTATAGGTTTACCTATTGAGGTTAATTGTTGTGAAAGAGCCATTATTTCATTAACATACTCTTCCATGTTTGAGAAGTTTTCTAATTTAATTGAACATAAACCCGTCACTAGCCGCCATTTTATTTTTTGTTAATGCCGACCGAAGAGAAAAGATTATTATTAACTTAAGTATAGTGTTTATACTTTTATGTATTCACATTCACTTTGTTCATAAGCACTAAACTGGGCATCATAATCTGTTGAATATTTTGAGAGATTCAAACACAGTGTTAGATCAAAGTAAACGTTTTTAATTGTAATATAACAGCTTCTTGTATTATACATGTGAACTGTACCGTAAAACTATAATAACTCGTGGCGTTAATACACATGGTGTGCTACGCCTATGAACGTGTTTTAGATCGGACTGCGCATGACGTGATTTTGGGAGCAGTTTTAAAAGTGCAGGTACCAGAACATCATAATACGAGTATGACTGACGTGGCAGCGCCAGATGACTGATGACTGATGAAACTGTGAACACCACACAAGATACATATAGTTCTATGTTAAAGAAACATTTTGGTCCCGGTCAAATTAAAAGGTTATTAAATCCAACCAAAAATACTAGATGGACGCCTGGAGACATTGCTTCCGCTATTTCACTAAGAAGTGTAAGCCCTAAAGCCTACAGATACCTTCGTAAAATTGGCCATCCGTTGCCAGCGCTCAGCACTTTAAGAAAATGGGCATTAAATTTAAATTTATGTCAGGGTATTTTAAAAGATGTTTTAAAATTAATGAAGCAAAAATCTTTATCGTTAACACCATTAGAAAAAGTTTGTGTTATCTGTTTTGATGAAATTTATATTTCTAATAAAATGTGTATAGATACGAAGGAACAAAAAGCCCTTGGGCCACATAAGGCCTGTCAAGTAGTTATTGTCAGAGGACTTTTTTCTGCATGGAAACAACCTATATATTATGAATTTGAACAGCCATAACGAAAAATATTCTATTTGAAATCATTGCCAATCTACATTCAGCAGATTATGAAGTTGTTGCTATGACCTCTGACATGGGGATAGGGAATCAAAAATTATGGTCAGAAATCAATGGTTGAGATAACAAAAACTGTTTTTTCAACCATCCTGTAGATAATGATAAAAAAGTATTTGTTTTTGCAGATGTACCACATCTTTTAAAACTTGCAAGAAACCATTTTATAGATCAGGGATTTACAATTAACAACAGTTTTATCAACAAAAGTCCAATTGAAGAACTAATTGCGGCTTCCTCTGATGATTTGAAAATTGCATACAAAATAAGCGAATATCATCTCACATTACGAGGCACAGAAAGACAAAAAGTGAAACCGGCTGCACAAATTTTTTCAGTTTGTCAAAAGCTATCGAGTGGTGTGGATTACAAGGGTTTTATAAAAATAGATCTTGGAAACAAACTAGTAAATTTTTAAAAATAATGAATGATTGGTTTGATATTTTTAATGCAAAATTCAAGTATGGTAGCCATCCTGGAGCTAATGCTTTTGGCACAGATTTACAAAAACAAACTGCAGCTATAAGATAAACGAACGAAATTATATCACAAATGATAGTTGGCACTCATAAATCACTTGTACCTTTTCAGAAGGGAATCCTTTTGAGTAATAGGTCCTTAATTGACTTGTATGACTATTTGTATAAGAAATATGGTATTATCTTATTACGTAAAGATTGAACCTAGATGTCATAGAATTTTTTTTTTCATATATTCGTGGAATGGGTGCCACTAACGATCATCCAGATCCTGTACAAATTAAATGTAGAATACGATGGTATATACTTGGTAAACATTCCCTAGCTATATTTACAATGAACAATAATACCGAAGAAGGTCATGAATCTTGTCTACTTACAAATACTGAAATTTGTTTATCTCAAGAGTTACTTAAAAACACTTTATCGGATGTGAACTCTGAGCAAAATCTTGACAAAGAGGATTTTTCTACTCAGGATGATTGTTTTACTAACTATACATTTATAGAACCGCAAATACCGGAAGAGTTAGTTCCCGAAATAGATCTGACCAATTATGCTGTGCCAACCGAGTGGGAAAATGTATTGGGGATACTGGAGACTAATAAATTTTCAGATACTATAGCCAAAGATTAATCTACACAATAGATAGTCAGCCCAATGCATTAAAATCAGAACATCTCTAAGTATGCCTGCCACTACGTGGCGTAGACTAGCGTGTAAAGCATAGAGCAGTATTGTCACAGCCAGAAACCGTTTTGTAGTTTATTAATATCAAAAACAAAACGCAACGTATAACAATTATTTAGATCATTTGCAACAGATATGCACCGGCAATGCTGTATTGTCAGAGAGAGAAATTGATGAAATTCTGTATTAATCTGGAGGGGATACGCAGGGAGGGTAGAAAAAAAAACAAGCGAATGTGGTGTGTGTCGTGCTGTTGCCAATTCGTCGGTAAAAGAAACACACAGGGTGATTTATTACAAGTACAGTATTGAAATAAAAGCCTAATCTCTATGAATTAAATTTAATATAATAATATTTAATCCATGTCATACATGTTTCAAGACTAGACCAGTCCCATGATCAGTGGCGAACAATCGTTAAATGAAAAGCTTTTAGATAGAAACATACTTTTGACTAAATATTTCACGTAGACAATGTGGCAAAGATGTAACAAGATTGTTGTAGATCTTATAATACCTATAATAAAAAAATTATCAGTGCTACCTATATTATATTAGGTATACCTATTATAATAGTCTGTCTCTTCATCAGGTATAAGTTCCACTTTATCGGTTTAGGTACTTACATTTTACTTCTTTTTAATGTTTCTTCGGGTAAATAATAAGTTCGGTAGGAATAGGGCTTTGGGTATGAAACAAAAAAGATAGAAAATAGAAATTTGATATAGGGGTAGTTCTAAGCATTTACAAGTTTGTGACGTGTAGCGATTTTCGATGCCGCCCCCGGAGGTATACATGAGGGCGGCGCAATGCCGTTTTAAATATCTCGTTTCGCTTTCTTGGAAAATAAAAAATTATAACTGATAACTGAAACTTAGTACTTAATACGTGGGCGTAAGAGGTAAGCTCACTTCACAGGTCTCTATTAATGAAAGAAAGTTAACATTTTGAGCATCTGCGTAATATTAAATGTATCCGTTTGGTGGGTAGTTTTGATTACAATAAGTCGGTGCCAAGCCCAAGCCGGAAACAAAATAAATCTATATTTACCTACTACCTATTTGGATTGGTACCGACTATTATGTGCATTGTTGTTTTTTGAATGATATTTGTATTTTGTTATTTTTCGTATTTTTTATTAGTTCTTTTGACAGCTCTGGTGTCATCAATACACCTGTATCCCGAATTGCACCAAATTGCGATGCTATTGAACAAGCATATAATCCTAAATATAATATTCTTTTTGAACTACCTGTATCTCGAAAACCAAGCCGTAGCGGACCCATGTACATATGAAATTTGTATCTTAAAATTAGTCAAAGAATCACCCTTTAAAGTTTGTACAAGTACTTATGCAACACACTGTATACATAGATACTTTGATTTGCAATTTGCAAATCTGTCAAACTAGGTAATGCTGTTTTTTTTTATTTACTTTCAAATATGGTGTTATGTAATTGTAATCAAATTAAATGTTTGGGGATGATATTTACGAGTTTTATTTTTTTATATAGAGAAACTGTTATTCAGTTTTTAAGGATCAATCTGAAGCAGACGATTGTACTTGTTAAAACATGAAAAAAGTTATTGTCGTGATACTTTTAACACCCTGTTGGTGGGTTTTTAAAGCTTTTTACGAAACGTGTTAACAATACAATCTACATAAATCGTTAGTTTTTTAAAGTTTTATGATCATTGCACAAAAACCAATATTAGGGAGACTGTAAGTTTTTTTTCAATTCGGCGTTGCAGAATTTGAACCTAATTGTGATAATTGTGTTATTTTACTAGTATAGATATTTTTGAGTAAATTAATTCGGTTATAATCGATGAGTAGAATCTTTGGAGTAAAATACATTTCACAAAAACCCTGAACCATATTTCTCAATAGATTTAAATTTTCATTAAAAACAGATTAAAAATTCTAATTTTTTACATCCTGCATTTCGAAACCGTATTTTTTTAAATAATTATTGTCATGCTGGAAATTTCAAACCTTATTTACTTCAGCAACTTGTAAAAAGCACAGCCTTTTTAATATTAACATTTCTTAAAATCGATATTACGCGATAACGATGACTTTCTATCAATATCACAGAAGGATACATTTATTACGTATAGTAATTTGTTAGATTTTACATCTCCGAATTGAAACACACGCAAAAAATGTGCATAAAAAAGTTAGGGTAGCATTTCACGCCTGTATGCCCCTTTAATTTACCCGCCTCTGAGATTTATTTTTTCATAATGTTAACGACAAGTTGAATCTGCTGTTTGAGTTTGATCCTTAAAACTGAATCAGGTAATAACCGGAAGTCCTATCTATAACGCCAAATTTCGTTAATTTAAATATAACTTTTTGATGCATCCTTATATCCGAAATTTAAAATTAAATGACTAAAATAATATAATTTTAGTCATTTAAAATTATTGTCTAAAACATTTAATAAACCAGCCCTGTATATTTATACTATTATAGTAATTTCTTTTATTTTCGTCCATACACATTAATCTTTGCGTAGATAGGTATACGTATACCATATAATTTTAAACAAAAAACACTGCTGCACAGTAGTACATATATGATACCTATAATATAAAAACAAACTCCCACCTCGTAGGGGAAAGTATACTCGTCCTTGTCTAACATTGCCCATATGATTATTTTATTTCAACACAATACATATAACGCCATCTACAATTTCCATGGTTGCATGTTTTTCTAATAGATGTAGCTCGTGTCGAGACAGTTTCAATTTTTGTTTTATTTCCCATATACGCTGACTATCTATTGTGTAGATTAATCTTTGCTATAGCAAACGAAGGTTTGAAATATATTGCAGGCTATGTAGCCTATCGTTTCAAAAATAAATTTAAGCATTTAAATTTATGTAATGAAACAAAAAATGTGCTTGTTTTAAGTACTAATAGCAATCCTGATTGGCTGAACTTCCTCTCAAGGGGGTTTTTACTTCAACCTAGTGATGATTTGATAGAAATGGGACGGATCATAGAAGAAGAATTTCGGAATTTTCATGGTAATTTTTTATCGAAAGAACCAATAATATTTAAGAGGTTGGCAAATATTGTTACTGAAAAAATACCATCTAATTTAAAATATTTACCCTATGAATTTATTCTTTGTATGGTTCGTACCCGAACTTATATTAGATTAAGAGAGCTTAATAAAAATATTAGTTTGTTAAATTCCAAACGCAAGCTGGAAAAAAAATGTCCAAGTTTACAAATAAAAAAAGTAAATAATTGGTTTTTGTTGTTTATTTAGCCCTAAAACCTTTTTGAATAAATACTGAAAGTACATTACACATGAATAAATATTGTGATTCAGGTCATGTTATAAATAAAAAAAAAACATTTTAAGCGCAGTGAAGTATTTTATTTTTCCTAATTATTTATAACTAAAAGCCACATTTGGCTTTTTTGTTTAGTTATTTTTGTTAATAATGAAACACCTAAAAACAAATAACCAGATTTCAAAAATGCTCCCAAGCTGACGTCACCGGTGCGACAGAGACGGTAGATTACATGCGCGATAGCACACCATCTATATTAACACCATGTAATAACTAAACTATATATCAGAACATACGTGATAATCTTATATCCAAACAACTGTCTTAGCAACTACATTATGAACTCTTATCCTAGACATACGTATAGTTCCCAAAACATGATATAAGGGTTGCATACCCAGAGATAAACATAGATAGCACCATAAATATTGTAAATTCTAACAATGATTGCGGTTGCTATATTGTAATTGTGATTGCGTTTTTATTATGTTTACACGCGTTATATCACCCTATACTGCTGAGTCTATAATAATAGTAAACTCATTCCAAGAAGCTGTACACATGGAAGGGGCTGCCTGATTACCCAATGTTACATTTTTTATTCAGTCTGTATGAAGCTCTCTAGTAATTAAGTTGTAATAATAATAATTGTATTTCTAATGTTCTTTCGTAATTGTTCAAATAAATAAAAGTTTGTATTTTTAAAAAGGTGTTTAACTTATTAAGAAAGTTAACTGGCGCAGTCGGTAGGATAATTCGGGATCAAAACGTATCGAACGGATTGATTTTTGCTCTGCAATTAACCGAATTTTCGAACAGTTGTTTCGTTGGACAAAGTGTTGTGAAAGTGGACTTTCATATCTTTGAAGTCGCGTCTATCGTAGACACACTACAAAACTTGTACTAACGGGTATCGAAATTTGGAACCGCATCGTCCAAATTTGCGTGGCAACGATTTTCTGCGTAAGACAAAAATCGCTGAAACAGAAACGTTACACATAGGATACAGGAATGTTTATAGCTGTCGCTATACTAGTAATGTAAGTGCAATTTAGCGTTAATGTTTAGTGATAGTGAAAATTCAGATTCGCCTTCAACAGACTCACCACCTATCCTTAATCAAAACACACCTTTAAACCTTAGTAGACCATTAGTAAGACCTCCTATTTTAAATCTAGAAATAAGAACTCCTAACTTAAGTTTAGGTAATAATCAAACAATGGCTTTTAAACCTGAATATCTTAATTGCATCCCAGATTTTGACGGAAATCCTAACGATTTAAATAGATTTATTTCTGTAAGTGAATCAATTATCGCACAATTTTATGACATAACTAATGTTAATAATTCTCAGAATGTTTATCTGTTAAATTCAATAATAAATAAATTAAAAGGCTCAGCAAGAGTTGTAGCTAACATTCAAAACGTTAGTAGTTGGAACGATCTAAAAACATTATTAACGAATCATTTCTCAGACCAAAGAGACGAATCATGTTTAAACAGAGATTTAGTTATGCTTAAACAACAAAATAACGAATCTTCTCAAAATTTTTATGATAGATGTTTACACATTTTGAATTTACTTTGTAGTTATATAAATATTCATGAAACTACAGAACACGCCAAATTATTAAAATTAAAATTATATCAAGATTTAACTTTAAGAACCTTTCTATCTGGTTTAAAAGAACCATTAGGGACCACTATTCGCTGTATGAAACCTATTAATTTAGCTCAAGCTTTACAATTTGTGAATCAGGAAGATAACATTCATTATTTTCAAAATTTTAATAAACCAATATTTAAAACACAAGGACCACCTATAAAACAACCAACCCCAATTGATGCACATTTTAATAATTTTAGACCACAAAATGAACTTTCTCTAAGACCTAATTTTCAATTTACACAACCAATACCAAATTTTCAACCTATACAACCCAGACCTTATTTCGAAAATAACCAATCTCATAGATTTAATTATAACCAACAACCCTTCGGACAAAATAATACAAATACCAATGTATTTAAGCAAAACGCTAACGAACAATTTCCTAAACCCACACCGATGAGTATATCAACAACTCGTACAAACCAAAAACCTTCTACTTCATTTCAAACAAAAGACTTCTTTAAATCCAACCAACCCCCACCAAAACATTATACTGTAGAAGAACTGTACAATATCGAAACTAACACAGATTTTTATAACGACAATCAATTACAAGAACAGGAAGCGCATCAATATCAAAACGAAGATTTTATTTCAAATACTGACAATTATTTTGAGACCTATTACGATTATTTACATAACAGCGATCATGAAACTGTCGAAAACACTGAACGAGATTCAATAACTAACCCTGAAGAATATACACAGAATTTTCAGAAAAACTCATCTGAAACTAAACCAGATATAGCAATAGACAAAATTTGTATTAACATAACAAATCTAAGTGAACTCCCATACATTATTTTTCCCGAACAAAATATAAAAATTTTAATAGATTCCGGATCAACCAAATCTTTTATTAATCCTAACATTGCTGAAAAATTTTTCCAGAATTCAATTAAATATGATCCATTCTTAGTGTCAACCGTTTTCCAAGAATCAGCACACAAGTACAGTGCATCCATGCCAGTACCAAACATTTTTAAAATACCTCACAAATTAGATTTAAAATTTTATTTATTTAAATGTCACAGTTATTTTGATGGCTTATTGGGCTTAGACAATTTGAAGTTGTTACAAGTTCAGCTAGATTTTAAAAACGATTTTATTATAACACCTTTTACGAAAATTAAACTAAATTATCATTCTATTCAAAATCAAATTAATTTAACAACAATAGCACCTAGATGTGAACAAGTTATTCAAGTTAAAACATTAATTAAAAATGGTGACATAATAATACCCTATCAACAATTTCAAAATTGTGAAATCCCAGAAACATTAACAACAGCTAAAAACGGATTAGCTCTCACTACTATAGTTAACAATACGGCAAAACCAACAATATTTGACTTTTCTGATCCAATATACGTTGAGAAGCCTGACATAACTAACCTTACAAACATTGAATTACATAACCTTGAAAGAGACTTACAGCACGAATTAGACTTTTCCGAAATACATACAAAGGACTTTTGGAACCAAATTGACGAAAGTATAAGAGAATCATCAGATAATGGACTCCAATCAGAAAGTTTTGATAAACCAGGAAATTCCAGCCTGAATAAACCCCCAAATTCAACCATATATAGAGATGATAAAATGTCGCTACAAGTAAATGTAGACGAAGACATAAAACTTGATCTACCCCAATTCCTAGACGCAAATATACAACCAAATAAAAACGAAAATTTACATAAAAGTGACGATGGACATACTGTACATTCTAATTGCAATCAAAAGCCTTTATTTGAAATTCCTATAGTAGACTATCCGATAAACCATGCTAAAAACCAAATATTCATAGATACTGTTTTGCATTCTCCATCTCCACCTAAAAGACTACTCTTATATGAAACTAAGCAACGAATTAAAGTTCAACTCTCTGAAAATAATTTCGAACAAGACACTATTAATTTTGTGAAAAATTATATTTCTCCTGATGTTACTTATCATGTATATTTCGAAAAACCTGATACTTATAAAAAATTCAGTGTTATCTTGCAACGTGTGTTTTCCTCTAATGCATTGAAATTAAGAAAATGTAATGCGAAGCTCATTGACATAACAAATAAACATAATATACAAGATATTATTCATATGAGTAATTTAAAACGTCCCTTGTATTTAAATCAATCTCTGGCAACTTAGATGCGTATGATGGTGAAAGATATGATTCATTAATAAAAGAACTTCAGAAGAATCAAAACGAACTCTCTTTAGCTGTTAAAACACAAAACATTATACTGTAGAAGAACTGTACAATATCGAAACTAACACATATTTTTATAACGACAATCAATTACAAGAACAGGAAGCGCATCAATATCAAAACGAAGATTTTATTTCAAATACTGACAATTATTTTGAGACCTATTACGATTATTTACATAACAGCGATCATGAAACTGTCGAAAACACTGAACGAGATTCAATAACTAACCCTGAAGAATATACACAGAATTTTCAGAAAAACTCATCTGAAACTAAACCAGATATAGCAATAGACAAAATTTGTATTAACATAACAAATCTAAGTGAACTCCCATACATTATTTTTCCCGAACAAAATATAAAAATTTTAATAGATTCCGGATCAACCAAATCTTTTATTAATCCTAACATTGCTGAAAAATTTTTCCAGAATTCAATTAAATATGATCCATTCTTAGTGTCAACCGTTTTCCAAGAATCAGCACACAAGTACAGTGCATCCATGCCAGTACCAAACATTTTTAAAATACCTCACAAATTAGATTTAAAATTTTATTTATTTAAATGTCACAGTTATTTTGATGGCTTATTGGGCTTAGACAATTTGAAGTTGTTACAAGTTCAGCTAGATTTTAAAAACGATTTTATTATAACACCTTTTACGAAAATTAAACTAAATTATCATTCTATTCAAAATCAAATTAATTTAACAACAATAGCACCTAGATGTGAACAAGTTATTCAAGTTAAAACATTAATTAAAAATGGTGACATAATAATACCCTATCAACAATTTCAAAATTGTGAAATCCCAGAAACATTAACAACAGCTAAAAACGGATTAGCTCTCACTACTATAGTTAACAATACGGCAAAACCAACAATATTTGACTTTTCTGATCCAATATACGTTGAGAAGCCTGACATAACTAACCTTACAAACATTGAATTACATAACCTTGAAAGAGACTTACAGCACGAATTAGACTTTTCCGAAATACATACAAAGGACTTTTGGAACCAAATTGACGAAAGTATAAGAGAATCATCAGATAATGGACTCCAATCAGAAAGTTTTGATAAACCAGGAAATTCCAGCCTGAATAAACCCCCAAATTCAACCATATATAGAGATGATAAAATGTCGCTACAAGTAAATGTAGACGAAGACATAAAACTTGATCTACCCCAATTCCTAGACGCAAATATACAACCAAATAAAAACGAAAATTTACATAAAAGTGACGATGGACATACTGTACATTCTAATTGCAATCAAAAGCCTTTATTTGAAATTCCTATAGTAGACTATCCGATAAACCATGCTAAAAACCAAATATTCATAGATACTGTTTTGCATTCTCCATCTCCACCTAAAAGACTACTCTTATATGAAACTAAGCAACGAATTAAAGTTCAACTCTCTGAAAATAATTTCGAACAAGACACTATTAATTTTGTGAAAAATTATATTTCTCCTGATGTTACTTATCATGTATATTTCGAAAAACCTGATACTTATAAAAAATTCAGTGTTATCTTGCAACGTGTGTTTTCCTCTAATGCATTGAAATTAAGAAAATGTAATGCGAAGCTCATTGACATAACAAATAAACATAATATACAAGATATTATTCATATGAGTAATTTAAAACGTCCCTTGAGGAACGTTTATTCATTTGATGTTAACTAAAAAATATTTAAATACACAGTTTAATATAGGCACTCACTTAAGTTACATAAACTAGTTGTTTACACATTTTTCTTACTTATATTACAGACTTCCAGGAGTTCACGGACTCTCAGAAACCATTACGCAGCGAAACCTTAACAACAATCTTGGTCTAATTCCAATGAAGGTAGGCAGTGGGAAAATTACAAAATTCTCACATTCTATTATATTTAATTATGATCTTAATTCTATTTTGAACGAAGTTGAAAATTTAAACATAAAATCAAAATTTCTTACTAGTACGATTAATAAAAACACCCAATACCAAAATGATAGTTCAAATTATTTAAAAATTTTAAATTTTATCAAAGAGAGGGTAGGTACAAGACAAATTAAATGAAATAGTGCCCCAAAGAATCAGAAACAAAAGAGGTCTAATAAACGGTTTAGGCTCTGTATTTAAATCAATCTCTGGCAACTTAGATGCGTATGATGGTGAAAGATATGATTCATTAATAAAAGAACTTCAGAAGAATCAAAACGAACTCTCTTTAGCTGTTAAAACACAAAATACACTCTCTACTGAAACTATGAACAAATTTAACAACGCAATTCAACGGATAAACCATAATGAAAAATTGTTAGAATCAAGAATAAATCAAATTTCTCTAATAGTAAAAGGAAGTGTTTATAGGGAGAATAGCTTTTATATAAAAGATGTTATAACTCAAATAATAAATATGTTTGAGATAATTGAATCAATTTTACAGGATATTGAAAACTCTATAGCTTTTGCAACACTTGGATCAATGCATCCTAGCATTATTAAAACAAAAGAATTATTTAATGTTCTTAAACAAGTAGAATCAAAACTTACCTCCGATACAGTACCAATAAATCTCACTCTTGAAAACATCCCAATAATAGAAAAGATAATTAAAATAAATTGTTTTATATTCAATAATAAAATTACCTATATTCTTCATCTTCCTATAACCTATTCTGAAACCTTTAATCTATACCACCTTTATTCTATTCCTACACCTTTTGAAGGTCAGTTTAAGGCGATTGTTTTAACAAATAAATTTCTCGCGAAAACTAAATTGCACTACGCATTTTCTGGTACACCCTGTATGGAAATGGTTCCACAAACGTTGTATTTATGTGAAATGGAAATACAAGACTACGCAGAAATCAAAGACAATCCTTGTGAAGTTCAATTACTAGAATATAAAACTGCTTCTTCATGTAAACAAACTCAAGTCACCATACCGAAGCCTACATTTAAAAGGCTTAGTGAATCAAATCAGTGGTTAGCCTTCCTACCAGTAACAGAATTGGCTACCCTAAAATGTCCAAGTCAAGAAGAAACAATCGAAATCAAAGGAACGCACCTATTCAGCATACCTCCAAGGTGCACGTTGAAAATTGCAACGGAAATATTAAAGAACGAAGATGAAACGTTAATTAACATACCTCCAACATTATTTCCACAACTAGACTACTCAACTCCAAACACAGAAATTAAACTTCCATTCGAAAAATTATATCAAGATGAAATTCACATTGGTAATCTTCCGTACGATCCAAAACTTCACTTTCTGCCAGTGACGAGAAACTTGAATATTTGGACAATCACTGCGTTTTTTATAATTGTGCTAATGTTCAGTTATTTCGTTTATCGAAAATATAAACAATGGTGTTGTAAAAGACATTCAACAAATCAAGAAGAACCTGGAATCAACCTAGCTAATGTTCGACTCCCTCAGTAACCCTTATGAGTCGAAACTACGAGGGGAGGCGTTATATCACCCTATACTGCTGAGTCTATAATAATAGTAAACTCATTCCAAGAAGCTGTACACATGGAAGGGGCTGCCTGAGTACCCAATGTTACATTTTTTATTCAGTCTGTATGAAGCTCTCTAGTAATTAAGTTGTAATAATAATAATTGTATTTCTAATGTTCTTTCGTAATTGTTCAAATAAATAAAAGTTTGTATTTTTAAAAAGGTGTTTAACTTATTAAGAAAGTTAACTCACGTTATGCATTGTAAATTTTTCTTTGTATATGACTGCAAATAAACTGTTTATTATTATTATTATTTGGTGCAATCGGGCAACTCGACGTATGTTTACATTTCTGTCTGTGTGAAAAGATTGAAAATTTGACTCGATTTTTGGTTGATTTAAATTGCATAAGTGATACCATTAACAAACCTAAGATTTGGTGTTCTGACAAAAGTAAAAATTGTTCGGAAAATTTGTGGGATTGTGTCTTTATTTACCTTTGGTAAATATAACCTTAAACTAATTAAAATATTAATATTAAAATCCAGTAAGTGCTGTGCGTTTTTTATAAGCTATTTAAACTGGTGGTTACCCACAAGCACCAAAAATTGGAAATTTGAATATATATTTGGATAAATTGTATCTTGTATCGTACAGTATTTAAGATGAGTGAAGACGATCATACCAGTTCAGTTAAGGGTTTAAACTGCAAAAGATGTCAGAATCCAGTAAAAACAGGATTGAAATGTATTAGATGTGGCATTGTTTCCCATAACAGCTGCCTTAAAATGCTGAAGGGTGTTCAATTTTATAAAAATAATACGGTGCTCTGTTGTCAGGATACTTTTGCCGTTTCGGAATCTGCGGTAGTTAATAATTCGACTACGATCCTCATGTCGGACGAAAGCCCAGACAAAATAAAATTCAGTCATCTGGAGGAGTTGCTCCGTCAGAAGGATCTGACAATCAAGACTCAGGAAATAGCAATTAAAAATCAGGAGATTGCTATCACAGCTTTGAGCGTAAACTTAAAATTGCTTAAGCAACAAGTGTCTGTTACGAGTTGTGAAGACAGACTGCCTGGCACTTCTTCAAGCGGCGCATCGAAGGTATCGCAGAATGTAGATACGAAAAACAAAAACTTGGGTTTCAAAACTTTGCCTTTGTCGGATTCCACAAATTGTAAAATTACGAAAACAGATCTTGCGGCTGCGTTGCACTGTGCAGAGGCACAGCAAATTTGTCATGATGTAATTAATCTAGAAAGACCCACTTATCCTGTTGAAATCTCACACTCAACAAGAAATAAACAACGAGATAATAAAAATAGCAGAAAAGTGCTAGTGGGAAATGGTCAAAATATATCAGATTCTGGACTTAAGGCTGCCTCCCCGAATATGATTGGCAGAAATTACAAATATTTTCATGCAACAAACTTTGATCCTAAAACTGACGAGTCTGAGCTTACAAACTACCTAAAAAATTTCGCTCCTAATATTCAACTTCTAAAATTGAATTCAAGAAACCCAGAACTATATGCGTCGTTTAAGATCACGGTTCCAACAGAAGAAGCAAATCATATATTGAATAGCGATATTTGGCCCACTGGTATTGTCATCAATAGGTTTTTTCATCCAAAAACGAAACCTAAACAGGATACAGCGTCTACAGCCTCTAAAGAAGAAAAATAGTTCTTCAAATTTGTTCAAGAACTCTGTATTCCACTTAAACGTACAATGTTTATCAAACAAATTGCCTGATCTCGCGGCGTTTTTGGCTAATAACCCATTTGACATTGTGTGTTTTTCGGAGCATTGGCTCGATAATAATATGTTAAATAGTATTAGAATACCTGAATACTCGCTTATTGCATCATACTGTAGGGGGTTGGCGAAGTTGCACGGTGGAGTTGCAATTTACGCACGTAGTAATGCGAAACTTCATAGTTTAGATGTAAGTAAGTTTTGTAAATATAAAGATATAGAAATTTGTGCTGTAGTCGTAGAACATAAAAACTGTGTGATTGTTAATTTATATAGATCAGGAAGTACTGGAGATTTGCAAATTTTTGTTGAAACTATGTTGGATTTACTTGATTATTTGTTTCACAAATTCAAACATATTATTCTCATTGGTGATTTTAATTTGGACTTACAGTCTGAGTCTATGTATTCTATAAATTTAAGGAATTTATTTTGTGCTTATGGCCTTCGGCATTTGGTTTGCCAACCAACGAGAATAACTACGAGCTCAAGCTCTTGTTTGGATAATATTATTACAAATATTGATATCGAAAAACTAAAATCTGATGTCTGTGAACCACTTATTTCAGATCATTGTGGTATTTATATGTATTTTGATTTGGGTGATGTATTTAAAAATGATTCTGTTAATAAGCGAATTGTAAATAGTAGAAATTTGACTGATTTTGGTAATTTGGTTGGCGGCATTGACTGGACTGATTTTGGTGGGTCGCAGTCATCCTCAGATAGGTACGCCAATTCTATAATTGGGGCTCTGTCAGCAAAGGCAGAACAGTGTTTCCCTGTTAGATGTGTCCGTGTTAGAAATCAAACTGTACGGTGGTTCACGGATGAGTTGAGAGACATGCGTGATGAAGTAGTACTTAGTAAACAAATTTTTAAACATTCAAACAATATACTTGACTGGAACAACTATTGTCAGAAACGTAAACATTACAAAAAATCTTTGAAATATGCCAAAAAAGCAGCAATTTCAAATTCAATTCAAACAGCAGAAAATAAATCAAAACGTGTCTGGCAAATAGTAAATAATGAAAGAACAACTAAAAAACAATCAAAATCATATCTGCCTTTGGATGTGAATGCTCTTAATGATCACTTTGCCAACATCTGCCACTTGGTAACAAGTCATATTTCTCTTCCAACTCAAGATTCTATGTTTTTTCTAAAAAATATAAAGAGGCCCGCATTCTCATTTTTTATGTCGCCTATTGTGGAATCCGATGTTCATGAGGCCATCTCATCTTTAAAGAGTAAGCCTTGTTTTGACTACTATAATTTGAATTCTCTGATGATAAAAGCTGCTCTCGATTCATTGGTGGGGCCACTAGCGCTACTGTACAATTTTTGTGTGGAAGAGGGAAATTGGCCTATATAGTGCACTGAAAATGTCGAAAATCACACCTATTCATAAAAAGGGTGATGTAAAAAACTGCGACAACTATCGACCCATTGCCATAGTGCCAATTGTCTCTAAAATATTTGAAATTGTACTTAAACAAAAGTTACTCTCATACCTTATTAATAAATCTATAATTTGTTCTGAACAGTTTGGATTTCAGAAAAATAAATCTACAACATCAGCTATTATGAAGGTTGTTGAATATATAGTGCAGAGCTTTGATATGGGGAGCGAGGCGCATGCTACTCTGTGCGACCTGTCTAAGGCTTTTGACTGTGTCGACAGCCACATCTTAATCTGTAATATGGAACACTATGGCATTAGAGGAAATATACTTAAGTTATTCGAGTCTTATTTATGTAATAGAAAGCAAGCGGTCTGCATAGGTAATAAAACATCTAACTTAGTTAGCGTTAATACTGGTGTACCTCAAGGGTCGGTATTGGGACCCATTCTTTTTCTGTTGTACGTTAATGATCTGCCTTTAAATATTAGTGCACTGGACCACAGTACCAGTGTGTTGTTTGCGGACGACACTACCTTGTTGACTCGAAATGATTGTGTCAGAGAGGAATGTTTCAATGTTGCTAAGACTTGGTTTAGTGCCAACAAACTTTGCCTTAATGAGGGAAAGACTCAAAATATCGTGTTTAGTTCGGATAAATTTGCATTAAAGTCGGGTCCTGTAAGACTGCTTGGATTAACTTTAGACTCAAGGTTGAGTTGGTCCAGTCATATGTCGGACCTTTGCTCACTTTTGTCGAGCCAAATTTTTGTAATGCGACAAATGCGCCGATTAATTATAGACAATAACGTCCTGAGGTCCATCTACTATGCTCTCATACATAGTCACCTTATGTATGGTGTGGTATTATGGGGGAACTCCGTTCTTGCACACAAAGCTTTTGTTATGCAGAAAGCTGCTATAAGAATTATTGACGGTGCGCCCCACCGTGAGCACTGTCAAAAAATATTCTTTAAATATAAAATCCTGACATTGCCGTGCATATACATCCTTGAGAGCTTACTAAATATACATCGCCAAAGGAATGAAATCCAAAGTCATTCTTCTTTTCATGCATATCAAACACGGCATGCCAATCACTTGGTTTCTCAGTTCTCAAGGATACAGATGGCAAAAAATAATAAACTAGATTACAATTTGTACAATAAGCTAATTTTATTATTTCCTTCTATTAATATAAAAAATATGAATCAATCAAGTTTTTCTAAATTCGCAAAAGAATTTCTTGTAAATAGTTGTTTCTATAGTGTATCTGATTATCTTATGTGTACCCTTAATACAGATTGTCATAAAACTAGTTGAATAGGAAATATGAATTAAGAATGTATTGAGATATTGTATAGTTTTAATTGTTATCGTTGAAATGGATATTGTTAGAGCAAAGATTAATCTACTCAATAGATAGTCAGCCCAATGCATTAAAATCAGAACATCTCTAAGTATGCCTGCCACTACGTGGCGTAGACTAGCGTGTAAAGCATAGAGCAGTATTGTCACAGCCAGAAACCGTTTTGTAGTTTATTAATATCAAAAACAAAACGCAACGTATAACAATTATTTAGATCATTTGCAACAGATATGCACCGGCAATGCTGTATTGTCAGAGAGAGAAATTGATGAAATTCTGTATTAATCTGGAGGGGATACGCAGGGAGGGTAGAAAAAAAAACAAGCGAATGTGGTGTGTGTCGTGCTGTTGCCAATTCGTCGGTAAAAGAAACACACAGGGTGATTTATTACAAGTACAGTATTGAAATAAAAGCCTAATCTCTATGAATTAAATTTAATATAATAATATTTAATCCATGTCATACATGTTTCAAGACTAGACCAGTCCCATGATCAGTGGCGAACAATCGTTAAATGAAAAGCTTTTACATAGAAACATACTTTTGACTAAATATTTCACGTAGACAATGTGGCAAAGATGTAACAAGATTGTTGTAGATCTTATAATACCTATAATAAAAAAATTATCAGTGCTACCTATATTATATTAGGTATACCTATTATAATAGTCTGTCTCTTCATCAGGTATAAGTTCCACTTTATCGGTTTAGGTACTTACATTTTACTTCTTTTTAATGTTTCTTCGGGTAAATAATAAGTTCGGTAGGAATAGGGCTTTGGGTATGAAACAAAAAAGATAGAAAATAGAAATTTGATATAGGGGTAGTTCTAAGCATTTACAAGTTTGTGACGTGTAGCGATTTTCGATGCCGCCCCCGGAGGTATACATGAGGGCGGCGCAATGCCGTTTTAAATATCTCGTTTCGCTTTCTTGGAAAATAAAAAATTATAACTGATAACTGAAACTTAGTACTTAATACGTGGGCGTAAGAGGTAAGCTCACTTCACAGGTCTCTATTAATGAAAGAAAGTTAACATTTTGAGCATCTGCGTAAAATTAAATGTATCCGTTTGGTGGGTAGTTTTGATTACAATAAGTCGGTGCCAAGCCCAAGCCGGAAACAAAATAAATCTATATTTACCTACTACCTATTTGGATTGGTACCGACTATTATGTGCATTGTTGTCTTTTGAATGATATTTGTATTTTGTTATTTTTCGTATTTTTTATTAGTTCTTTTGACAGCTCTGGTGTCATCAATACACCTGTATCCCGAATTGCACCAAATTGCGATGCTATTGAACAAGCATATAATCCTAAATATAATATTCTTTTTGAACTACCTGTATCTCGAAAACCAAGCCGTAGCGGACCCATGTACATATGAACTTTGTATCTTAAAATTAGTCAAAGAATCACCCTTTAAAGTTTGTACAAGTACTTATGCAACACCCTGTATACATAGATACTTTGATTTGCAATTTGCAAATCTGTCAAACTAGGTAATGCTGTTTTTTTTTATTTACTTTCAAATATGGTGTTATGTAATTGTAATCAAATTAAATGTTTGGGGATGATATTTACGAGTTTTATTTTTTTATATAGAGAAACTGTTATTCAGTTTTTAAGGATCAATCTGAAGCAGACGATTGTACTTGTTAAAACATGAAAAAAGTTATTGTCGTGACACTTTTAACACCCTGTTGGTGGGTTTTTAAAGCTTTTTACGAAACGTGTTAACAATACAATCTACATAAATCGTTAGTTTTTTAAAGTTTTATGATCATTGCACAAAAACCAATATTAGGGAGACTGTAAGTTTTGTTTCAATTCGGTGTTGCAGAATTTGAACCTAATTGTGATAATTGTGTTATTTTACTAGTATAGATATTTTTGAGTAAATTAATTCGGTTATAATCGATGAGTAGAATCTTTGGAGTAAAATACATTTCACAAAAACCCTGAACCATATTTCTCAATAGATTTAAATTTTCATTAAAAACAGATTAAAAATTCTAATTTTTTACATCCTGCATTTCGAAACCGTATTTTTTTAAATAATTATTGTCATGCTGGAAATTTCAAACCTTATTTACTTCAGCAACTTGTAAAAAGCACAGCCTTTTTAATATTAACATTTCTTAAAATCGATATTACGCGATAACGATGACTTTCTATCAATATCACAGAAGGATACATTTATTACGTATATAATTTGTTAGATTTTACATCTCCGAATTGAAACACACGCAAAAAATGTGCATAAAAAAGTTAGGGTAGCATTTCACGCCTGTATGCCCCTTTAATTTACCCGCCTCTGAGATTTATTTTTTCATAATGTTAACGACAAGTTGAATCTGCTGTTTGAGTTTGATCCTTAAAACTGAATCAGGTAATAACCGGAAGTCCTATCTATAACGCCAAATTTCGTCAATTTAAATATAACTTTTTGATGCATCCTTATATCCGAAATTTAAAATTAAATGACTAAAATAATATTATTTTAGTCATTTAAAATTATTGTCTAAAACATTTAATAAACCAGCCCTGTATATTTATACTATTATAGTAATTTCTTTTATTTTCGTCCATACACATTAATCTTTGCGTAAATAGGTAGGATAGGTAGTACACATATGATACCTATAATATAAAAACAAACTCCCACCTCGTAGGGGAAAGTATACTCGTCCTTGTCTAACATTGCCATATGATTATTTTATTTCAACACAATACATATAACGCCATCTACAATTTCCATGGTTGCATGTTTTTCTAATAGATGTAGCTCGTGTCGAGAGAGTTTCAATTCTTGTTTTATTTCCCATATACGCTGACTATCTATTGTGTAGATTAATCTTTGGTTAGAGTTATAATTTTATTAACAACTATTATTATTATATTGCGTTGTACTCTTAATTGTTTTATTGTATTATTATTGTTATGAGTTTAAATAAGATAAATAAATAGAATTTTGTAAATTAATAAATTAATACTTATATGGTATAGGGTGTTGAATTGCCTACTAAATGTAAATGTATATAATTTCAATTGATTTTTGTTTTTTTTTGATGCATTGTAATAGGGACTTAAAATGTACTGTTGTATGTATATATATACATCTTGAGACTTTACTGCGTCTTTACATATTCCAACCTTATGGCGTCCCCTGGAAGGGCTATAGTTAGAGCAAATCTGATTCAAGTATATTAATCAGCGAATTTTTTTATCGGGGGAAACGGATTTTCGTATTGATTGGAGCAACTTTTAATATACAAACAAGAAATCCCTTTGGGATTTCCCAGTCGTTGTGTGGTAGTTTTATCTATAAAAAAAGTCATTGAGGATTATAAAAAAAAAGGAAAAAAAAATCAAAAAAAAAAATTTTATGGAAAAAAATGTTTTTATTATTAAAAAAAAAATTAAAAAAAAAAATAAAAAAAAAAAATTAAAAAAAAAAAAAATTAAAAAAAAAAAATTTAAAAAAAAAAAAATTAAAAAATTAATTAAAAAAAAGTATTGCCAGAGCTGAAAATTTGAAAATGTTTCTATCTATTATTGAAAATAAATAGAAACATTTTTGAGTTACCCCGTAGATAACCTCTAGGAGCATATAGTTTAACTTTCAAAGAAAACTTGAATTGAAATCTAAAGAAATCAAAAAATTATTGAAAATATTACTATTTGACCTTAACAAAATAAAGAAATACATTTTTGATTCACCCTGTTTATAAATTTGAGCTTATAGTTTAACTTTCACAGAAAACTTAATTTGAAATCTAAAGAAATCAAAATATTATTCAAAATATTACTTTTTTGATCATAACAAAATAAAGAAATACATATGTGATTCACCCTGTATATATATTTGACCTTATAGTTTAACTTTCACAGAAAACTTAATTTCAAATCTAAAGAAATCAAAATATTATGCAAAATATTACTTTTTTGACCGTAACAAATTAAAGAAATACATTTTTGGTTCACCCCGTATATAAATTTGAGCTTATAGTTTAACTTTCACAGAAAACTTAATTTGAAATCTAAAGAAATCAAAAAATTATTCAAAATATAACTTTTTTGACCATAACAAAATAAAGAAATATATTTTTGATTCACCCTGTATATATATTTGAGCTTATAGTTTAACTTTCACAGAAAACTTAATTTGAAATCTAAAGAAATCAAAATATTATTCAAAATATTACTTTTTTGACCATAACAAAATAAAGAAATACATTTCTGATTCACCCTGTATATAAATTTGAGCTTATAGTTAAACTTTCACAGAAAACTTGAATTGAAATCTAAAGAAATCAAAAAATTCTTCAAAATATTACTTTTTTGTCCAAAATAATGAAATACATTTTTGACTCACCCGGTATATAAATCTAAAGCCTATGCTAAAAATTTCTCTTTTAAAGAAAATTTTACTTTTTTGTCCTTAAAAAATTTTATACTAAATACCTACTATAAATATATTAGTTAGGTATTTTAAATCTGCTAGCCTAAAAATGGCTGCCTATAATATGATTATCATCAATTTATGAACCTACCACATCTGTCTATTTGAAAATCGTTGGTGTTAAATTAACGTTAACGTTAATAGCGGCGGACGTTAATTTTAGGACTATCTGTCTATCTATTTTGGCTTCGTTGGTTTGTCATAATTTGGCAGAATTTTTTTCTGACGTTAGTGTCACTTATTTTTGTTTGGTTGACACTTCTAGTTTCACGTCATAAATAAATAGGTTATATTATGGGGCTTGGAGGTTAAAAGTAAACAGTAGTAGTATGCATTGTAACTATATTTGATAAAAATAAACTGTAAACTGTGCTGGCTGTATCCTACTGAGAAAGGGCAAGAGGCCAATAATAATAGTTAGTACTCGCTTAGGCGGTAACTTAAAAAAAAAAACGAAATAACTTGAAGCATTCAAAATATGGACCTACAGGCAAGAGACAGAAATCAATTTGGAAATGGAAATTTGGTGGCCAACATCCGCTAATAATAATAATACGTGGTGTATAAAATAAAAAGTGTAGTTAAGTCTATATTGATTTGTTGTTTTTATTTTTACGATTTATAATTTTTGTGTATTTAAATAAAAACATAAGTATATGCAGCTGGTTTTCTATCGAAAAATAAGTATAGTAACTTAATTTTAGTTAGTTAACTACTTACTATTTACACAGAATATTACTTATTCTGTGCTATTTATATGAATATACATAATGGCTATACTTACTTAAAGACTTAAACTTAACAAAATTACGTACCTATTTTGTTTCATTGAATGTTTTTGGTACATCCAGGATGTCTGTAATTACTTTTTGAACAAAAACAGACATAAGTAGGTATTCGGCACCTAGTAATATGTGAAATTACCTACAACCAATAGGTTCACCTGAAGTAACCTTTAATTTAGTTTCAAGCAAATCTAAATAATAATAATAGGTAATAATAATAATGTACCTACCTACCGATGTTGCCCTCATAATAGAAAATTTAATTAGATAGCTTTTCCTCGGTACAGTAGGTATAACTTGAAAAATGGATTCAAGTTTGCTCTAAAGTAAGAAATAAAACACTTAGATATTGTTATTGGAATAAATCTAATGTCCATTGAGTAAGAATAGTTTAAAGTCTATAGGTATTAAATTCTTGTTTATGTTATAATTTGACACTATGGACATTCTCTACTTCTTTGGTGGTGGAGTTCAGTGTATTTGCATTATTTTTTAGATAAGTAAGCATCAGTTTTGACTGGAAATTTTCATATAAGGTTTGTTAGCTAGGTACTTCCAATACAAACAATTATTTATTGATATCGAAATATTTTTGTGTGGGGTAGCTGTCACAATTTATATGACATTTGAAATAGTGATATTTATAAAAAGAACGTAGTATGTGTGAAGTGAGTCATATTTTTAATTAAAGATTAATAGAATTTATGAATTTGTACGTCATTCTTTGACACGATTGCGACTAAAAATATACGAAATTGCTTCTCCCATATGTTTTTCTAAGAATATAGTCATGAAAATGGATTTCAAAGAAAAATCGACAAATTCCAATATAGTTGCGCCTCTAGTTTTTTCACGTCATAATTTGCTAATATTTCTAACGTTGGTGTCACTTATTTTAGTTTCGTTGACACTTCTAGTTTCACGTCATAATTTGGTTTTGGTCAGAATGTTTTTTCTAACGCTTGTGTCAAATAGGTTATTATTATTTTATTTGTTTACATTCATAGTCTAAAAGTTTTCGGCATTATTTTCATGTTTAAGATCAATTTCTATCAACATGTTGTATATTGTAGTGTTATAAAAAGGTTATTCGAAATAGTTGTAGTAAATTTAGAAGTTGTCATTGTGTATTTAAAGTAATTTTAGTGAAAAAGTGATAATAACCTAAATAATCTAAAGTGACAGTGCCATGAAAGCCGTCAGATGGATGGATGTGATCAAATGTTTGTGATAGCTCAAGAAGAATAGTTGATATCTCCCTCTGCGTCACACACTTAAATGAACTGTGTAGATACAATTAAATTAATTGATTAAATAGTGAAACCGCATTAAATCACAGTTGAAAAGTGCCTAGTTCCCGTGAGAAAAAAATAAATTTTCCATTTGTATTGTGGTGCGATCCATCCTGGCAGCGGATTCGCAGATCGCTTACCCTAACTTTTGCCAATTTTGCAGCTTTTCGACGACAAAGACAGCGCTTTCAGAATTTATAATTATTAACAAGAAATCCCTTCGGGATTTCCCAGTCGTTGTGTGGTAGTTTTATCTATAAAAAAAGTCATTGAGGGTGGCAAAAAAAATGAAAAAAAAAATCAAAAAAAAAAAATTTCAAGGAAAAAAATGTTTCTATTATTAAAAAAAAATAAAAAAAAAAAAATTTAAAAAAAAAAATTTCAAAAAAAAAAATTTCAAAAAAAAAAAATTTCAAAAAAAAAAATTAAAAAAAAAATAATTCAAAAATTAATTAAAAAAAAGTATTGCCAGAGCTGAAAATCTGAAAATGTTTCTATCTATTATTGAAAATAAATAGAAACATTTTTGAGTTACCCCGTAGAAAACCTCTAGGAGCATATAGTTTAACTTTCAAAGAAATCTTGAATTGAAACCCAAAGAAATCAAAAAATTATTCAAAATATTACTATTTCACCTTAACAAAATAAAGAAATACATTTTTGATTCACCCTGTATATAAATTTGAGCTTATAGTTTAACTTTCAAAGAAATCTTGTTTTGAAATCTAAAGAAATCAAAAAGTTATTCAAAACAATACTATTTCACCTTAACAAAATAAAGAAATACATTTTTGATTCACCCTGTATATAAATTTGAGCTTATAGTTTAACTTTCAAAAAATCTTGATTTGAAATCTAAAGAAATCAAAAAGTTATTCAAAATATTTCACCTTAACAAAATAAAGAAATACATTTTTGATTCACCCTGTATATAAATTTGAGCTTATAGTTTAACTTTCAAAAAATCTTGATTTGAAATCTAAAGAAATCAAAAAATTATTCAAAATATTTCACCTTAACAAAATAAAGAAATACATTTTTGATTCACCCTGTATATAAATTTGAGCTTATAGTTTAACTTTCAAAAAATCTTGATTTTAAATCTAAAGAAATCAAAAAGTTATTCAAAATATTACTATTTCACCTAAACAAAATAAAGAAATACATTTTTGATTCACCCTGTATATAAATTTGAGCTTATAGTTTAACTTTTAAAAAAATCTTGATTTGAAATCTAAAGAAATCAAAAAGTTATTCAAAACAATACTATTTCACCTTAACAAAATAAAGAAATACATTTTTGATTCACCCTGTATATAAATTTGAGCTTATAGTTTAACTTTCAAAAAATCTTGATTTGAAATCTAAAGATATCAAAAAATTATTCCAAGTATTACTATTTCGCCTTAACAAAATAAAGAAATACATTTTTGATTCACCCTGTATATAAATTTGAGCTTATAGTTTAACTCTTAAAAAAATCTTGATTTGAAATCTAAAGAAATCAAAAAGTTATTCAAAACAATACTATTTCAGCTTAACAAAATAAAGAAATACATTTTTGATTCACCCTGTATATAAATTTGAGCTTATAGTTTAACTTTCAAAAAATCTTGATTTGAAATCTAAAGAAATCAAAAAGTTATTCAAAATATTTCAGCTTAACAAAATAAAGAAATACATTTTTGATGCACCCTGTATATAAATTTGAGCTTGTAGTTTAACTTTCAAAAAATCTTGATTTGAAATCTAAAGAAATCAAAAAGTTATTCAAAATATTTCACCTTAACAAAATAAAGAAATACATTTTTGATTCACCCTGTATATAAATTTGAGCTTATAGTTTAACTTTCAAAAAATCTTGATTTGAAATCTAAAGAAATCAAAAAGTTATTCAAAACAATACTATTTCACCTTAACAAAATAAAGAAATACATTTTTGATTCACCCTGTATATAAATTTGAGCTTATAGTTTAACTTTCAAAAAATCTTGATTTGAAATCTAAAGATATCAAAAAATTATTCCAAGTATTATATTTCGCCTTAACAAAATAAAGAAATACATTTTTGATTCACCCTGTATATAAATTTGAGCTTATAGTTTAACTTTTAAAAAAATCTTGATTTGAAATCTAAAGAAATCAAAAAGTTATTCAAAACAATACTATTTCACCTTAACAAAATAAAGAAATACATTTTTGATTCACCCTGTATATAAATTTGAGCTTATAGTTTAACTTTCAAAAAATCTTGATTTGAAATCTAAAGAAATCAAAAAGTTATTCAAAACAATACTATTTCACCTTAACAAAATAAAGAAATACATTTTTGATTCACCCTGTATATAAATTTGAGCTTATAGTTTAACTTTTAAAAAAATCTTGATTTGAAATCTAAAGAAATCAAAAAATTATTCAAAATATTTCACCTTAACAAAATAAAGAAATACATTTTTGATTCACCCTGTATATAAATTTGAGCTTATAGTTTAACTTTTAAAAAAATCTTGATTTGAAATCTAAAGAAATCAAACAATTATTCAAAATATTGCTTTTTTGACGATAGGAAATAAATTTTTGATTCACCCTTTATATAAATTTAAAACCTATGCTAAAAATTTCTCTTTTAAAGAAAATAAAGTCACCTATCGCTGAGGTTATGCAACCGTAAATACCATAATGATGTGTTGGAGGTTGCATAAGCATAAGATATTAAATAAAGGTCATTGATTGGTTGTAATTATTGAAATTGTAGCCCGTCTGCACATACTCAACTCCTCCCACTTCACGGGTCATTGAACTTTTTTGCATTATTAATTGAAATTGTAACCTTTCTGGTGGGAATAAATTTTACTACTCTGCCAGATTTAGTTCATGAGAATAGCAGTAAAATAAAAATAAGTATAAATTATTAGTTTTTTTACATAAAATAATGTTTTAATATTTGTTATATTATTGTGGGAGTTGCGTAAATTAAATTTGTTGGAAAATTAAGTATCTAATCATATTCCATGTGTAAATATATTGCGTGAAACTATGAGGAATATGTTTATGATGAAAGTGTTCAAATAAAGTGTGGCAACCGCGATTTTCGCAATTTTTCTAGGTTATTGATGTACAAAGTGTCGAAGATTTTCCAACATTTTTAGTTTTCAATTAAAAATGTAATAAAGGGCCGTATCATACCGTAAAAGTGCACTCCCGTGTTTAGAACAGTGCCTAGTATAAATCAAAATGCTTTCATTGTATGTGTGGATGTTGAAAAAAGGTAAATTTATTGATTTAGTAGTAGCATTTTTTGCAGTTTTGTACTGTTGTTTTCTTGAATTTCCTCGTAGAAAAAGTTATTCACCTCCTTCTCGCACTTTAATTTCGGTTTTGTAGATCTAAATATATTAATAGAATACATAATTTTAATGCATTCAATCAGCTTTGATATATAGCCTATCGGGTGATGCAAAAAATAAAGTTGCCATATAGGAAACACTGTTGGAACGCCTCCGGCGTTCCTTTGCGTTTATTCGCACACAACTTTGTGCTTTTTTTCCTCATTTTAGAAAGAAACGCGAAGATCACTCGTTATTATATATTAACAAGAAATCCCTTCGGGATTTCCCAGTCGTTGTGTGGTAGTTTTATCTATAAAAAAAGTCATTGAGGATTATAAAAAAAAAGGAAAAAAAAAATCAAGAAAAAAAATTTTAAGGAAAAAGAAATGTGTCAATAAAAAAAATAAAGAAAAAAATATTAAAAAAAAAAAAAATAAAAAAAAAAAAAATTTTGAAAAAAAAAATTTTGAAAAAAAAATTTCAAAAAAAAAAATTTCGAAAAAAAAAATTTTCAAAAAAAAAAATAAAAAAAAAAAAATTACAAAAAAATAATTAAAAAAAAGTATTGCCAGAGCTGAAAATCTGAAAATGTTTCTATCTATTATTGAAAATAAATAGAAACATTTTTGAGTTACCCCGTAGAAAACCTCTAGGAGCATATAGTTTAACTTTCAAAGAAATATTGAATTGAAACCCAAAGAAATCAAAAAATTATTCCAAATATTACTATTTCGCCTTAACAAAATAAAGAAATACATTTTTGATTCACCCTGTATATAAATTTGAGCTTATAGTTTTACTTTCAAAAAATCTTGATTTGAAATCTAAAGAAATCAAAAAATTATTCCAAATATTACTATTTCGCCATAACAAAATAAAGAAATACATTTTTGATTCACCCTGTATATAAATTTGAGCTTATAGTTTAACTTTCAAAAAATCTTGATTTGAAATCTAAAGAAATCAAAAAATTATTACAAATATTACTATTTCGCCTTAACAAAATAAAGAAATACATTTTTGATTCACCCTGTATATAAATTTGAGCTTATAGTTTAACTTTTAAAAAATCTTGATTTGAAATCTAAAGAAATCAAAAAATTATTCAAAATATTACTATTTCACCTTAACAAAAGAAAGAAATACATTTTTGATTCACCCTGTATATAAATTTGAGCTTATAGTTTAACTTTCAAAAAATCTTGATTTGAAATCTAAAGAAATCAAAAAATTATTCCAAATATTACTATTTCGCCTTAACAAAATAAAGAAATACATTTTTGGTTCACCCTGTATATAAATTTGAGCTTATAGTTTAACTTTCAAAAAATCTTGATTTGAAATCTAAAGAAATCAAAAAATTATTCCAAATATTACTATTTCGCCTTAACAAAATAAAGAAATACATTTTTGATTCACCCTGTATATAAATTTGAGCTTATAGTTTAACTTTCAAAAAATCTTGATTTGAAATCTAAAGAAATCAAAAAGTTATTCAAAATATTACTACTTCACCTTAACAAAATAAAGAAATAAATTTTTGATTCACCCTGTATATAAATTTGAGCTTATAGTTTAACTTTCAAAGAAATCTTGAATTGAAACCCAAAGAAATCAAATTCAAAATATTACTATTTCACCTTAACAAAATAAAGAAATACCTTTTTGATTCACCCTGTATATAAATTTGAGCTTATAGTTTAACTTTCAAAAAATCTTGATTTGAAATCTAAAGAAATCAGAAAATTATTCAAAATATTTCACCTTAACAAAATAAAGAAATACATTTTTGATTCACCCTGTATATAAATTTGAGCTTATAGTTTAACTTTTAAAAAAATCTTGATTTGAAATCTAAAGATATCAAAAAATTATTCCAAATATTACTATTTCGCCTTAACAAAATAAAGAAATACATTTTTGATTCACCCTGTATATAAATTTGAGCTTATAGTTTAACTTTTAAAAAAATCTTGATTTGAAATCTAAAGAAATCAAAAAGTTATTCAAAACAATACTTTTTCACCTTAAAAAAATAAAGAAATACATTTTTGATTCACCCTGTATATAAATTTGAGCTTATAGTTTAACTTTCAAAAAATCTTGATTTGAAATCTAAAGAAATCAAAAAGTTATTCAAAATATTTCACCTTAACAAAATAAAGAAATACATTTTTGATTCACCCTGTATATAAATTTGAGCTTATAGTTTAACTTTCAAAAAAATCTTGATTTGAAATTTTCAAAAAAATCTTGATTTGAAATCTAAAGAAATCAAAAAGTTATTCAAAACAATACTATTTCACCTTAACAAAATAAAGAAATACATTTTTGATTCACCCTGTATATAAATTTGAGCTTATAGTTTAACATTTAAAAAAATTTTGATTTGAAATCTAAAGAAATCAAAAAATTATTCAAAATATTTCACCTTAACAAAATAAAGAAATACATTTTTGATTCACCCTGTATATAAATTTGAGCTTATAGTTTAACTTTCAAAAAATCTTGATTTTAAATCTAAAGAAATCAAAAAGTTATTCAAAATATTACTATTTCACCTTAACAAAATAAAGAAATACATTTTTGATTCACCCTGTATATAAATTTGAGCTTATAGTTTAACTTTCAAAAAATCTTGATTTTAAATCTAAAGAAATCAAAAAGTTATTCAAAATACTACTATTTCACCTAAACAAAATAAAGAAATACATTTTTGATTCACCCTGTATATAAATTTGAGCTTATAGTTTAACTTTTAAAAAAATCTTGATTTGAAATCTAAAGAAATCAAAAAGTTATTCAAAACAATACTATTTCACCTTAACAAAATAAAGAAATACATTTTTGATTCACCCTGTATATAAATTTGAGCTTATAGTTTAACTTTCAAAAAATCTTGATTTGAAATCTAAAGATATCAAAAAATTATTCCAAATATTACTATTTCGCCTTAACAAAATAAAGAAATACATTTTTGATTCACCCTGTATATAAATTTGAGCTTATAGTTTAACTTTCAAAAAATCTTGATTTGAAATCTAAAGATATCAAAAAGTTATTCAAAACAATACTATTTCACCTTAACAAAATAAAGAAATACATTTTTGATTCACCCTGTATATAAATTTAAAGTGTACGTTAAAAATTTCTAAAGATTTAAAAGTTTTTCCATTGCAATCTACTTTAGACAAAATTAAAGAGCATCGAAAAGTGTCTTATTCCATAGATGAGGTTATGCAACCGTAAATACCATAATGATGTGTTGGAGGTTGCATAAGCATAAGATATTAAATAAAGGTCATTGATTGGTTGTAATTATTGAAATTGTAGCCCGTCTGCACATACTCAACTCCTCCCACTTCACGGGTCATTGAACTTTTTTGCATTATTAATTGAAATTGTAACCTTTCTGGTGGGAATAAATTTTACTACTCTGCCAGATTTAGTTCATGTGAATAGCAGTAAAATAAAAATAAGTATAAATTATTAGTTTTTTTACATAAAATAATGTTTTAATATTTGTTATATTATTGTGGGAGTTGCGTAAATTAAATTTGTTGGAAAATTAAGTATCTAATCATATTCCATGTGTAAATATATTGCGTGAAACTATGAGGAATATGTTTATGATGAAAGTGTTCAAATAAAGTGTGGCAACCGCGATTTTCGCAATTTTTCTAGGTTATTGATGTACAAAGTGTCGAAGATTTTCCAACATTTTTAGTTTTCAATTAAAAATGTAATAAAGGGCCGTATCATACCGTAAAAGTGCACTCCCGTGTTTAGAACAGTGCCTAGTATAAATCAAAATGCTTTCATTGTATGTGTGGATGTTGAAAAAAGGTAAATTTATTGATTTAGTAGTAGCATTTTTTGCAGTTTTGTACTGTTGTTTTCTTGAATTTCCTCGTAGAAAAAGTTATTCACCTCCTTCTCGCACTTTAATTTCGGTTTTGTAGATCTAAATATATTAATAGAATACATAATTTTAATGCATTCAATCAGCTTTGATATATAGCCTATCGGGTGATGCAAAAAATAAAGTTGCCATATAGGAAACACTGTTGGAACGCCTCCGGCGTTCCTTTGCGTTTATTCGCACACAACTTTGTGCTTTTTTTCCTCATTTTAGAAAGAAACGCGAAGATCACTCGTTATTATATATTAACAAGAAATCCCTTCGGGATTTCCCAGTCGTTGTGTGGTAGTTTTATCTATAAAAAAAGTCATTGAGGATTATAAAAAAAAAGGAAAAAAAAAATCAAGAAAAAAAATTTTAAGGAAAAAGAAATGTGTCAATAAAAAAAATAAAGAAAAAAATATTAAAAAAAAAAAAAATAAAAAAAAAAAAAATTTAGAAAAAAAAAATTTTGAAAAAAAAAAAAAAAAAAAAAAAATTTCGAAAAAAAAAATTTTCAAAAAAAAAAATAAAAAAAAAAAAATTACAAAAAAATAATTAAAAAAAAGTATTGCCAGAGCTGAAAATCTGAAAATGTTTCTATCTATTATTGAAAATAAATAGAAACATTTTTGAGTTACCCCGTAGAAAACCTCTAGGAGCATATAGTTTAACTTTCAAAGAAATATTGAATTGAAACCCAAAGAAATCAAAAAATTATTCCAAATATTACTATTTCGCCTTAACAAAATAAAGAAATACATTTTTGATTCACCCTGTATATAAATTTGAGCTTATAGTTTTACTTTCAAAAAATCTTGATTTGAAATCTAAAGAAATCAAAAAATTATTCCAAATATTACTATTTCGCCATAACAAAATAAAGAAATACATTTTTGATTCACCCTGTATATAAATTTGAGCTTATAGTTTAACTTTCAAAAAATCTTGATTTGAAATCTAAAGAAATCAAAAAATTATTACAAATATTACTATTTCGCCTTAACAAAATAAAGAAATACATTTTTGATTCACCCTGTATATAAATTTGAGCTTATAGTTTAACTTTTAAAAAATCTTGATTTGAAATCTAAAGAAATCAAAAAATTATTCAAAATATTACTATTTCACCTTAACAAAAGAAAGAAATACATTTTTGATTCACCCTGTATATAAATTTGAGCTTATAGTTTAACTTTCAAAAAATCTTGATTTGAAATCTAAAGAAATCAAAAAATTATTCCAAATATTACTATTTCGCCTTAACAAAATAAAGAAATACATTTTTGGTTCACCCTGTATATAAATTTGAGCTTATAGTTTAACTTTCAAAAAATCTTGATTTGAAATCTAAAGAAATCAAAAAATTATTCCAAATATTACTATTTCGCCTTAACAAAATAAAGAAATACATTTTTGATTCACCCTGTATATAAATTTGAGCTTATAGTTTAACTTTCAAAAAATCTTGATTTGAAATCTAAAGAAATCAAAAAGTTATTCAAAATATTACTACTTCACCTTAACAAAATAAAGAAATAAATTTTTGATTCACCCTGTATATAAATTTGAGCTTATAGTTTAACTTTCAAAGAAATCTTGAATTGAAACCCAAAGAAATCAAATTCAAAATATTACTATTTCACCTTAACAAAATAAAGAAATACCTTTTTGATTCACCCTGTATATAAATTTGAGCTTATAGTTTAACTTTCAAAAAATCTTGATTTGAAATCTAAAGAAATCAGAAAATTATTCAAAATATTTCACCTTAACAAAATAAAGAAATACATTTTTGATTCACCCTGTATATAAATTTGAGCTTATAGTTTAACTTTTAAAAAAATCTTGATTTGAAATCTAAAGATATCAAAAAATTATTCCAAATATTACTATTTCGCCTTAACAAAATAAAGAAATACATTTTTGATTCACCCTGTATATAAATTTGAGCTTATAGTTTAACTTTTAAAAAAATCTTGATTTGAAATCTAAAGAAATCAAAAAGTTATTCAAAACAATACTTTTTCACCTTAAAAAAATAAAGAAATACATTTTTGATTCACCCTGTATATAAATTTGAGCTTATAGTTTAACTTTCAAAAAATCTTGATTTGAAATCTAAAGAAATCAAAAAGTTATTCAAAATATTTCACCTTAACAAAATAAAGAAATACATTTTTGATTCACCCTGTATATAAATTTGAGCTTATAGTTTAACTTTCAAAAAAATCTTGATTTGAAATCTAAAGAAATCAAAAAGTTATTCAAAACAATACTATTTCACCTTAACAAAATAAAGAAATACATTTTTGATTCACCCTGTATATAAATTTGAGCTTATAGTTTAACATTTAAAAAAATTTTGATTTGAAATCTAAAGAAATCAAAAAATTATTCAAAATATTTCACCTTAACAAAATAAAGAAATACATTTTTGATTCACCCTGTATATAAATTTGAGCTTATAGTTTAACTTTCAAAAAATCTTGATTTTAAATCTAAAGAAATCAAAAAGTTATTCAAAATATTACTATTTCACCTTAACAAAATAAAGAAATACATTTTTGATTCACCCTGTATATAAATTTGAGCTTATAGTTTAACTTTCAAAAAATCTTGATTTTAAATCTAAAGAAATCAAAAAGTTATTCAAAATATTACTATTTCACCTAAACAAAATAAAGAAATACATTTTTGATTCACCCTGTATATAAATTTGAGCTTATAGTTTAACTTTTAAAAAAATCTTGATTTGAAATCTAAAGAAATCAAAAAGTTATTCAAAACAATACTATTTCACCTTAACAAAATAAAGAAATACATTTTTGATTCACCCTGTATATAAATTTGAGCTTATAGTTTAACTTTCAAAAAATCTTGATTTGAAATCTAAAGATATCAAAAAATTATTCCAAATATTACTATTTCGCCTTAACAAAATAAAGAAATACATTTTTGATTCACCCTGTATATAAATTTGAGCTTATAGTTTAACTTTCAAAAAATCTTGATTTGAAATCTAAAGATATCAAAAAGTTATTCAAAACAATACTATTTCACCTTAACAAAATAAAGAAATACATTTTTGATTCACCCTGTATATAAATTTAAAGTGTACGTTAAAAATTTCTAAAGATTTAAAAGTTTTTCCATTGCAATCTACTTTAGACAAAATTAAAGAGCATCGAAAAGTGTCTTATTCCATAGATGAGGTTATGCAACCGTAAATACCATAATGATGTGTTGGAGGTTGCATAAGCATAAGATATTAAATAAAGGTCATTGATTGGTTGTAATTATTGAAATTGTAGCCCGTCTGCACATACTCAACTCCTCCCACTTCACGGGTCATTGAACTTTTTTGCATTATTAATTGAAATTGTAACCTTTCTGGTGGGAATAAATTTTACTACTCTGCCAGATTTAGTTCATGTGAATAGCAGTAAAATAAAAATAAGTATAAATTATTAGTTTTTTTACATAAAATAATGTTTTAATATTTGTTATATTATTGTGGGAGTTGCGTAAATTAAATTTGTTGGAAAATTAAGTATCTAATCATATTCCATGTGTAAATATATTGCGTGAAACTATGAGGAATATGTTTATGATGAAAGTGTTCAAATAAAGTGTGGCAACCGCGATTTTCGCAATTTTTCTAGGTTATTGATGTACAAAGTGTCGAAGAATTTCCAACATTTTTAGTTTACAATTAAAAATGTAATAAAGGGCCGTATCATACCGTAAAAGTGCACTCCCGTGTTTAGAACAGTGCCTAGTATAAATCAAAATGCTTTCATTGTATGTGTGGATGTTGAAAAAAGGTAAATTTATTGATTTAGTAGTAGCATTTTTTGCAGTTTTGTACTGTTGTTTTCATGAATTTCCTCGTAGAAAAAGTTATTCACCTCCTTCTCACACTTTAATTACGTTTCTACAGAGGTGAATAAATGATTAAAATACATAATTTTAATGCATTCAATCAGTTTTGATAAGCAGCCTATTCCAGTCTGCAAAATATAAAGTTTCTATATCAATAAAGCGGGGGCCACGCCTTCGGCGTGGCTAGATGCCAATTCCGCCCAACTTTTGGCCTTTTTTTCCCACTTTTCGACAAAGACGCGAAGATCACTCGTTATTATATATTAATTTTTAGGTCGTGCTATCATTACTAGCTCCTTTCATCTTGCTATCATTATCAACTCCAAAATATATTTTTTCCTCGTTTTTACGGATATTGCAGCGTCCCACAGTGCTGCCGCATCGTTATTTTCTCTCTTTTTCGAGGGGTTTTAAATTAGTAGACCTATAAATTACCACGATTGTATATAATACTGCGTCCCTCAAGAAAATATATTATATATAATGAAAACCTACATAACACGCATACAATATTGCATCCGTTCATGTTTCGACATGTCAATGAACAACGTTTTTTCTAAGTTATTTTTTGCTGATATGTTACGGCGCCCTAAAAATATATATTTAAATTGAGGTTATGTTTAGTCTAGGTTAGCCTCATCCAATTATTTACTTACATACTTTGCTGCATCAATTTGTTAAATATATTATATATTATAACCAACATAACATATAACATATAATACTACATCCGTTCTAAAAATAGAATAGTTTTTATAAGGGTTTTTTTATTAAACAGCAACAATCCCTACTATACTTTTAAATTTGAAATTAGTTGTATTTAGCATGCTCCAGCTACATACACTCTTGCGTCCAAATAAAAATTGATAGATTAGGTTTAGCATGGGTTAAAGTTATTTAATTATAGGCATACTTTGCTGCGTCTTTTCGGTAGACATATAGTATACTATAACCAAAATATCATATTCTACATATAATACTGTATCCGTTCTAAAAATAGAATAGTTTTTATATCATTTTTGTTGTTACTAAACTGCAGCAATTAAAAATTCTTAGGTTAGGTTTAGCTTGGGTTAGAGTTATTTAAATATTTGCATACTTTGCTGCATCCATTTGTTATATATACTGTATACTATAACCAACATAACATATTCTACATATAATACTGCATCCGTTCTAAAAATAGAATAGTTTTTTCAACAAGTTTTTTCTTATTATACTTTTAAATTTGCAATTACTCTGCATTTAACATGCTCTGATTGCATAAATAAATAAAAAATTCTTAGGTTGGGTTTAGCTTGGGTTAGAGTTATTTAATTGTTTGCATACTTTGTTGCATCCATTTGTTAGATATATTGTATACTATAACGAACATAAAATATTCTACATATGACACTGCATCCGTTCTAATTGAATAGTTTTTTTATCAAGTTATTTCTTATTAAACTGCAACAATCCCTACTATACATTTAAATTTGAGTGTGGTGTCAATTTAACATGTGCCACCTCCATACACTCTTGCGTCCAATTAAAAATTCTTAGGTTAGGTTTAGCTTGGGTTAGACTTATTTAATTATTTGCATACTTTGCTGCATCCATTTGTTATATATAGTGTATACTATAACCAACATAACATTTTCTACATATAATACTGCATCCGTTCTAAAAATAGAATAGTTTTTTATCAATTTTGTACTTACTAAACTACAACAATCCCTACCATACTTTGAAATTTGCGATTAGTCTGCCTTTAACATGTTCCACCTGCATACACTCTTGCGTCAAATAAAAATTCTTAGGTTGGGTTTAGCTTGGGTTAGAGTTATTTAATTATTTGCATACTTTGTTGCATCCATTTGTTAGATATATTGTATACTATAACCAACATAAAATATTCTACATATGATACTGCATCCGTTCTAATAGAATAGTTTTTTTTATCAAGTTTTTTTTTTATTAAATTGCAACTATCCCTACTATACATTCAAATTTGAGTTTGGTGTGCATTTAGCATGTTCCACCTCCATACAGTCTTGCATCCAATTAAAAATTTTTAGGTTAGGTTTAGCTAACCACGTTATTGAGTGGAGAGTAAACCAATTCAGTGAAGCAATAATGGAAGCTTTTGACTCCAATTGCCCACTCACACTGCAAGCTGTTACAACAAGTAAGGACGCTCCTTTGTGGAATGACAAACTGTCAAAAGTCAGGCTTGAGGTCCGTTGGCTTTTTAATAAAGCCAAACGTGACGGAAATTGACAGGGTACACTAACCGGTTAACTTTGAATAATAAAAAAAATCAGGAAGGTCAAAAGACCTTTTTTGAAAATATCGCTTCCAGTTCTACAGGTGCGAAGAAACCCAACGGTGGTACTTAAGAAACCAGATGGGATCAATACGGAAGGGGGAGAGGAGCGAGCCATCCTACTCCTTGAGACTCGGGTAGTAGATCAAACCCCTCAAATGAATTAGAAGCGGAATCCACCAGAAATCCTCACAAGGAAGATAGAAATTGCTAAGAAAATCTTTACGAACATATGACTGAATGTCTATACATTCAGTCATTGCTAAGAAAATCTTTACGAACACATGACTGAATGTCTATACAAGAAAAAAAGTGTGAAATTCGTAATAATAGTCTCCAGTGCTCTAGTTGGACACGTTTATCATAGCTCCACTAATGCATATGCCTCCTAGTCTTTGTACCCTATCAAGTTTTCTCCTTGTTGTACTTTGTTCTACCTTAGAACCCAGACTATTGCCGCATATGTTATGATAGGTATCACAATCACGATGTACATCCACCGCAGTATTTTGGGGTAACAACCCCAAGTCTCCCAGATTTCTGAACACCATCAGAGCTTTTTTGTTGCTTTATACTAACCGTTATTTCAACATGCTTATTACAAAGAAGTTTAATATCAAGGGTGATTCCTAGATATTTTACTTCCAAATTCTGTTCAATGATCTCACAATTCAGGCTAATTCGTCTGATATTTAGAGTTCTAGTGAATGTTATAATTGCGGTTTTTGCTGAATTTATGCTCAGCCCCACAGATGTACACCGTTACTCAGTTATCCGGAGACACTTTTGTATTATGTTACCCAAAGTGCCTTCAATTTGCCCCTGGCTACTATGACAATATCACATATCATAGGATATGCTGACGATATTGCTAAGAAAATCTTTACGAACACATGACTGAATGTCTATACATTCAGTCATGTTTTCCAAGCGGAAATTCACGCAATCGGTAGATGCGTACAAATTAACCTTTACGGTGCGACATTGTGATCCACACAACCGACAACATTATCGCTGAGTTCATATGTTATTAGCTCAAAAATGGGAATGCTTAGCAGGTCTTCTAACTTAGCAAGAATAACAGAGTTTCCCTTGTTTGGATACCCGGACATTCTGGTATCAGGGGAAACGATGCAGCCAATAAGTTAGCAAAACAGGGTGTGTCAATCTCTTTTGTAAGGCCTAAACCTTTCTGCGACTTATCGAAACACACCTTCAAAGAGAAGTTCAGAATTAAGAAGAAAACAGACAGAGCAATACTCAGGCAAAATCTACCTGGATTGATACACTCCAAGAAATTCCTTGGAAACTTCAACCAAGAAAGATCGAAGATCTGTTTGGATCTCGGGCTACGTATTCTTACAGGACATTGTCGCCTTAGGAAACATATGGCAAAATTACGCCTAGAAGAGATCGATGACTACAGATTCTGTAGGGAGGCTAAAGAAACTCTTGATCACCTACTGCCAGAATGCACCGCTTTCAGAAGCCAACACAAGAAATACTTGGGGCATGAAATCGTGCAAGATGGAGACGTGTTGTCCCTAATAACAGCCAAGGTACTTGAGTGCAAAATAATTCAAAAGAAGTACACAATCAACATTCAAATTAATTACGCATAAATTGGATAACAATATCACAACATTCTACACTATTACAAAGTAATATAAGACAGTACATCAATTAGGTATCAAATAAGTGCCTTACTGAGCCCAAAAAGGTTCTTCTCGGGACAAAAAATTAAAAAAAGCGTCACCTCACTGTCATTGGCAAGACGAACCGAGCGCGCCAAGAACGAATTGCAACCATAATTTTTTCTGGAATGTGTTTGATGACACCACGGCTCGCAAGCGTTGAACGATATGAAACACGAATTTCAATTTTGCTTAAAAGATCAGGACAAGTCAATCTTCCATTGATAAGATGATAGAATTAAATCAAATAATGGCGTTGACCACTCAGCGTGTCAATGCCAAGATAGGACTCTAAGTCAGCATATAATTCAAAACGATCATCAAATACCAAGTCAATATGCAGTTTGTAGGCAAGGTATCTGAGAAATTTGTGCTGAATAAGCACAATTTTCACTAGTTATACAGCATAATGTGGAGACCAAACGCTGAGGCATACTCAAGGCATGGTCTGACCAAACTTGTGTAAAGAAGCTTCTGTGAATTAACATGCGTAAACCCCCGTGACCAGCTTAATTCAATTATGTTATATGTGGAATACAAAAATCCAACCATTATCAAGCAACTCCCATATCTAGTTTAGTTATTTAAGGGTTGTTTGGTTCAGTGAGTAATCGAAAATACTAGCCTGTCTTGATCTCAAAAAGGACACGAAAGAACATTTATCACCGCTTTCCTATTAATTCAATAATTTTAGATGTAATCCAAGGTTTTAGTTTTATTTTAATTTCTGAAGTAGCTCGGTTTATGTTGTCATTTTTGGTTTGTATAAACATTTCAGTTTTGGTGTTAATATTGTTATGTGAAAGAATGTCGTGCCAGTTTATGTTTTTTATATTTGAACAGAAATCTTGATTGGGTTTTATATTTTGTAAAACACTTATATTTAATTAATCCTTCCTAATCAATATCAAAATAAATTTTTTTTTGTCTGTCTAACACGATTCCCCTAAAAAATACTAGTAAATAATGTAAATATCATATCAAACTTGTTCGAATGAAATAAATGTTAAAATGCAAAAGGGTCAAAAGAAAATAAGCAAACAATGTTGCCACATCAGGGACGCACTAATGTATACTTTCCCATATATAATTCTTTAAATGTATATAACATCAGAGCCCTCTACGGCAACACGCTGAACCTTCATAGGAATTTTTGTATGATGCTGCGTCCCTTTTTGTTCCAATTTTACAGTCTTCTGCAGATCTACCGGAAAATGTAATATCAAATATATTCAAGCTGAGTAGCAATCCGACGAGTCCATCTAAAAATCGTAGTCGTATCTGCTCACAGAGCGAAGATATAAGGCCGTGACTTTAGTGCGTCCTATATACGGACGCAGCAATTCTTTGGACGCAATATTAACCGTAAAAGGGCGTAATACGGACGTAGCATTGATAGCAGGATATATATATGAAAAGTCAATAAAGTATAAAGTATTATATAATATAATATAATACAATATAATATAATATAATATAATATAATATAATATAATATAATATAATATAATATAATATAATATAATATAATATAATATAATATAATATAATATAATATAATATAATATAATATAATATAATATAATATAATATAATATAATATAATATAATATAATATAATATAATATAATATAATATAATATAATATAATATAATATAATATAATATAATATAATATAATATAATATAATATAATATAATATAATATAATATAATATAATATAATATAATATAATATAATATAATATAATATAATATAATATAATATAATATAATATAATATAATATAATATAATATAATATAATATAATATAATATAATATAATATAATATAATATAATATAATATAATATAATATAATATAATATAATATAATATAATATAATATAATATAATATAATATAATATAATATAATATAATATAATATAATATAATATAATATAATATAATATAATATAATATAATATAATATAATATAATATAATATAATATAATATAATATAATATAATATAATATAATATAATATAATATAATATAATATAATATAATATAATATAATATAATATAATATAATATAATATAATATAATATAATATAATATAATATAATATAATATATAATAATAAAATGGTGTTATTATTTATACTTTTGTTGTCGTGTATGAGTTGCAATATTATCAAATATTATATCAAATGATTATTGTATATTTAGTGTTCTGTTACTTTAGTGTTTTAGGTTCAAAACAATTTTTTTTTTGTTCATCTAGAAATATAAGCTTACATATTTTTTGTTGTTTATTAAGGCATCAAAACTGGAAATTTTTATTGAATCTACTTAGAATTTTGGTATTTTAAAGATTAACAACATAATCGTGACAGAAGTTAACACTCTACCAAAATTAAAGAGTGTCCAAAAATCCTCGAAACAATAAATTTTTCAATACCGTTCTCGATTTTTGATATTTCTAAAACTAAAACTATCGTATATCATTTAAAAGGAACAAAAATATGCAATTTTAATGGCTAAAAAAATCAGGGTAGTTCGATTTAAAAAAAAATCTTTTAGAACGCCTCCGTATATGTGCGAGTTAAACCCAATAGAGTTAACTTACGCAAAACTTAAATTAAATATATGAGAACCGGCAATACAACCGGAAATTTCAACCTAGTTACATTAAAAGAAGTTTTTAATATCCAGTAATGATTGGAATAGTTTTTGCAGATTTTGCAGACATGTTAAGGAGTTGGAAGAAGAATTTTGGAGGAAATTGAGCACATTATAATAACTTTAGGACAAGATGACGACAGCGAGACTGATGATAATGATGATACTCAAGTTGACGAAATCTAACAGATTGCCACCTTCTATAAAGTAATACTAATTATGATCGTTATATTTAATCGAAATATTTAAAACAGTTAATTATAGTTTCTAAACGTGACTTAAAGCAACAAAAAGATATAAGAACGGTTTATTTTAATTTTTGGTATGCAAACTTTAGTACATATTTGAAATAAAATATATAATTAAATAAATAAATAAATAAAATACTCCTTGGGTGTGATAGCTTAATAGCAGTAGGTGCTTTTACCAAACTTTTCATTAATTTAAATTTTTTAGTAACACATAAATGTTTATTAATTATTACTAAACTTGTGCAATGCACGCCGCTGGAAATTTTATGAATGAAATCAGCCATGTTTTATTGCAACTGCATTCCCCTTACCGACGCCGCGCTGTTACAGATCAATTTGCCAAACAATACTCATTAACGATATCAAAACAAAAAATGTAAATAAAATTCACTTTAATTATATGACAGTAGATAGTTTATTTATAATTTCAGCTAAAGATGTGCTTAATCAAATGACTTAACTTGCGTCCATAGCTTATATGATAATAATAATACTTTCACAATTTTGTAAGGTAGACTGGTAGGGCGATGGTTGCGAATATCATATTTCTAACTCTATGGCTATCAGAAAATACGTTCTGCGCCTTGTTTAATAACCTGCAGCACCAGTACCAGGCTGTTTTTTTCCCGAAACATCACTAAACCAGAAATTTTTTATATTATATGAACCATTTTTTCTACCAGGAGACAGGACAGTAGAGGTCAAGTTAAAATTTAGTGCCGACGCCGACGGCATTGAATCGTAGACCATGTCTAAAGTGCTATGATTTTCAATAACGATTAGAAGTCTATAATATGTTTCACCGTGTATGTCTCTAATATACCTATAGTAGTGTGACATAATGTTCGTACTTAGTTTATCTAGCTTCATTTGGCAAAATCTTATATAGATAAGAGATAAGGAAAATTCAGCAGCAACTTGTACAGGTGCTGACGTTGTCAGCTTTCCATGAATAATTGCTACTAAATCCGATATAGAATATAAAAGTGGTAAAATGTTAATAATTTCAATGATTGATCTGTTTTAAATTTTTGTTTCAAATCGCAACCGTCCAAGTAATAAAGTTAATAACTATCTATAAATGAATTTCTCGGATGTTTCCTCAAATCTGGCATTTTGCCGAAAATCGTATTAACGTTTATTTTATTCACAATAGGTAGCTTATAAATACGAATAAAATCTGATTTTTTTTACTGTTGGTGCAGTATAAAAACAAAACCTGTTAATAATTTATAGTTCAGGAAACAGACTCACTTGGGGTATACCGGATATGAAGCCTCTGATAATAATATCTACGATGATGAATTAACAATCGTCAAACTGATTGCTACGAATACGAATCTATAGATTCTAAAATTTATTTGAATATCAGTTGCAGATTGTTATATGTGTTCTCTAGTTTTCATTAGATTTTAAAATTTGACAAGTAGAAATATGCTTATTACAAAGATTCAGTTGAAAAACTTAAATCTTTTTGATATCTAAAAAACTGTAATTTTAAACTATAAATGTATACCGTAGAAATTAACCACGTAGTTCATTAGCGATATACAATAAATTATAGTTATCTTAAAAATAATGCGATTTATTAAAATACGGTGGAATTTAAATAAATAGCGGACAAGGTATGTAACATTTTAAACTTATATTCTTTCGACTAGCCTGAAGTGAAATATACCGATCGACCGCGACTGTTTGACAATTTTGCTGAGTTTACCCGGCGAAGCATCGTCAAATATGACATCAAAGACAAAGTCTTGTTACTTTATGTGACAAGCAATTCTTAAATAAAGCCTCCCTGCTAGGGGATTCGGGCGCATCTAGTGTTGGCAATAGGATATAATGGAGTTGTTACTTCTTGTCCGGCCATCGTTTGTGAACTGTGTTTCACCCGGCATATTGCCTGTTCACGCTAGATGTTGCCAAAAACATCTATCTCTCAATCAATTCTCGTGCTAGTATAAGCTCTTTGTAAATGTTGGAAATTTGGGTCACACTGCCTGCCGATCACCACTGATGAGTCGTGGATCGACGAAACGGTCGTCTGGTGAAAGCATGGTAGTGTGAAACAAATTTCCAACATAACTTAAAGTCTTGTTACTTTATGTAACAAGCAATCTTAAATAAAGCCTCCCTGCTAGGGGATTCGGGCGGATCTAGTGTTGGCAATAGGATATAATGGAGTTGTTATTTCTTGTCCGGCCATCGTTTATGAACTGTGTTTTACTCGGCATATTGTCTGTTCACGCTAGATGTCGCCAAAAACATCTCTCTCTCAAAAATATTATATCTATCCTTTATACTTAATCTGATTATACAGGGTTACTTGTAAGTAGACCTGAATATTTTAGGACGTGGTAGCAGGAGTCATAAGAAGCCAATTTGACTATATAGTACCCTGGTCCAAAGTGGACCCTTTTCAAGATATTCGAATTTTTAAGATTTTTTGGGAAAGTGTCACCTTGAAGTAGAATATTTATAATATTTTTATAGTTTAGTCTCGTTTTGAAGATTTTTTTGTGGTTTTTTGTTAAAAATAAGGCACTTAATTAAAAGAAAAATTTAAAGTACCAGAAAACTGGTAATTACTGGAGCGGTAGCCCTTTAAATCTACATTAAATGTAAAATATTAACAACACCTTTATTTAAATCGAGGGTTTTTTAAAAATATTTCAGTAACATTTTTTGTGCAGATTATTGTGATTGGTCGTCTACAACAACAGTATGCTCCTAGTGATCTCCGGTGGGGATTCCCCACTTAATTGTTAGTGTGCTTTTGTCATTTGTATGCAATAGATCAAGTTCGCTGTGTTAAAGACACTGTTATTTTGTTATTGTAATACTCTACGCTCTCTTATGTCTCCATTCAATCTGTCGATGTGTTGCAGAAATGGCCCTCTCGAACTGACGTATACTCCCTATCAAACCCACAAAGCTATTCTGGATAATTCTATTAGCGTCAAGAGCCCTCAGGCAAGGACCATACATGGAAATGCCTAATTGAAGTGTGACAACACCAGAGAATCACAAAACATGTTCCTCATTCCTTCACTCAATAAGTCCCATTAACCATACCTTAATTTTAAATTTAAAATTCCCCTCTGGATACTGTTGGTCACATGCTTTACAAATCGCAAATCGGTGTCGATCATAACCCATAGTAATTTTTTGTTGGTTTTCATGCATCTCTCTCTGTTGCGGTTTACAAAGCAACATTGCCTGCGATTTTTCTGGGCTTAGTGCGAAACAATGACCAACTGAAGCCTTAGAATTACGTCGGTCACGTCAGAGGTGTCAACAGACAGATACAAATGTGTGTCATCTGAATAAAAATGCACTGGACTATATTTCACGCATTTTATCAACTGTGAGGTATACAGTGAAAAGAAGATGTGGCCAAGGAGAGATCCTTGCAGTACACTAGCCATGACCCCAACCTGCCTAGAAAATGTATTATTTAAAGCCAGATATGACTGAATGAGCGTGCATGCTTGTGACTGAAAATTAAAATATCTGAGCATGGACAAAAATAACTTATGTTTCTATTTATTAAATGCCATAGAGTCATCCAGAAGAAATAGAACACAACATTTATTATTATAGTGCCCGAAATCTCGACCGCAATCCAGGCGGTATCTCATGCTCCTCCAAAATTTTTAAAATTTTTGCAACACTTTAGAAAGTGCCGGCAAGATACTGATAGGTTGCCAATCTTTAAAGTCAACATCATTTTTTTTAGTTTTGGTATAGGATGCACTCGAGATTTTTTTTAGCAACCCGGAAAAGTAGATGTTTCAATTGAAAAATTAACCAAGTGGGTCATGATCGGGACAACAGCAGGACAGCAGTAACACAGCATAAAAATACCTAAACATCATCACCTGTTGCATGAGTTGACTGACCTGATCCTTCAAGCCAGCCATTCTAAAGTTAAAATCGACGTTTTCATATAACCTATCAGAACGGTAAGACCCCACTAAGTTCGGATCATTGTTCCAATACTACTAAAATATTTGTCCTCTTTAGAATAAACATTGAGTTTTTCAAGCAGATTGCAGTTGTCTCTTTTCTGCATTAATTAAAGAGCTTTGTTTCGCAAGTCTATTACTTCTTTTATATCCAGGGCTTTGTGATGGGGACAACTTTGACAGGTGCATGAATGTTAAATAAATTCATTATGTAAGAGTTAAATAATACTAATTTATTATCAATACTCTTTTTGTAAAATAGATTTTCGAAAGATATAGATCCTTAAAACATCATAATAAAATGCTTAAAGCGTCTATAATATCTGTAAGTATGAAAACCTGGTTTAGGTTTATAAGTTTTTAGCTCTCCATATCATATATGTAATATATGTATACAAGAAATCCCTTGAGGGATTTCCCAGTCGTTTTGTGGTAGTTTTATCTATGACAAAAGTCATTGAGGGTTACTAAAAAACAAAAAAAACTAAAAATATGGGTTGGAAACCACCTAATCAAATAAATATAATTACATTTGAGCCACCCTGTATATAAATCAATTTTATGGGGCCATTCTAACAAACTAAGAAAACTCAAAAGTTTTACTATTAATTAGGTTTTGCTGTGCCCAAAAATCTTACAAAATAAATTAAAACATTTTTGAGTTCCCTTGTATCTAAATTGTATAATTACAAAACTTAAAAAAGTGCTCTTTATACAGTGAAACTCTAAAAAAATGTCAAAGAAATCAATTTTTTACTTCCTACATCGATAAATTCATTAAGGGCATTAATAAATGAGTGGGAAATGTTTTGAGTTACCGCGTAGAGAACGTCTAGGAACTATATGGTTTCACCCTAATGTATTCTTGATTGCAAATAGAAACAAATCAAAAAAAAATAATAAAAGAAAAAGAAAAAAGTCACCTATCGCTGATAAGGTTCTGCCGTGTCTAAAAGTCTTAAATAATAAATGAGAAAATTTTTGAGTTACCCCTTAGATAACCTCTAGGAGCTTATAGTTTCTCCTTCAAAGAAATCTTGAATTGCAATCTAAGAAAATAAAAAAAAAAAATTATTCAAAATATTACTTTTTTGTCCTTAACAAAATAAATTGATACATTTTTGACTCACCTCGTATATAAATTTAAAGTGCTTATGTTAAAAATTTCTAAACATTTTAAAGTTATTCAATTGCAATCTGAAAAAAATGTTACATGTGCATAATCAATAACACATTCAAAAATGAACTACAGCACCTTAAAAACACCCCTGTATATACTGAAACTCATCAAAAAAATCAAATTTTTACTTTAGACAAAATTATTAAGAGCATCGAAAAGTGTCGTAATACATAGAAGAGGTTATGCAACCATCAATACCATAATGATGTGTAGGAGGTTGCATAGGCATAAGATATTAAAATTAATAATTTAAAGGTGATTGATTGGTCGTTACAGGGATATCCTGAAAATGTAGAAGTTCTTAATATTTGTACATTTCACTCTAAAGAATTGCAAAGAAACTAAAACTAAACTATAATTATTAAGGGCATCAATGGGTGGGAAATTTTTTGAGTTACCTCGTAGATAAACTCTAGGAACTATATAGTTTCACCCTAATGTATTCTTAATTTAAAATATACAAAAAGCAAAAAAAAAAATTCAATGACCCCGTTTTCAATAATAATAAAAACAGTTCCATGACTCTGTTTTGAATTTGCAACCTTACGATTACCAGAGTAAACGTTTACCCAATTGGATAACAGGTATGCCATGATTGTTTAATAAAAGTACGCATAAATTAAAAGTTTTTTTAAATATAATCATGTTTTAATATTTGTTATATTATTGTGGTAGTTGAGTAAATTAAATTTGTTGGAAAATCAAGTAGGTATCTAATCATTTTCCATGTGTAAATATATTGCGTAATGTATGTCTAATCATGTTCCATGTGTAAATATATTGCGTAATGTATGGATTTGGTGAGGAAACTGTGCTGGAATAGTTTCAGGTTCTGGTAAATTATCGACCAGAAAGAAATAACGACTTTTTTTAAATTTTTTTTTCATGGGATTAATAATAAGACTATTTTGAACAAAATTATGTACGGATGAAGACAAAATAATCAGTGTTTATATTTTTTTAATCTAATATGTAATAGACTATTACGTACTTAAAGTAGATATGTACTTACGCACTGTATATCAACTGTCGTAAGTGTCATAATAGAATAACTGCATGCCAGCGTTGCCAGATTGTAGTTGATTTCAAGAAAACTACTATAAATATATCTATGTGTATTTTATTTATCTAAGTAAATAATACACAAAAAATATTGTTGTATAGGATGTTATAATTGTTATTTTTACTTTTTATTTCTAATTTTGGACTAAAGTAGTTAGTTAGTTAGCAGGTTAGGTAAGTAGTTACGTAGGTTAGCAAGGGCGAAGCCCTTGCCATGTGGAGGCCCGATATGAGCGCATGAGGTTTAAGTTTCAGATTAGTTAGGTAGGTAGGAGGTTAGGTAGGTAGGTAGGTGGTTAGTTAGTCAGGTAGGAGGTTAGTTAGGTAAGTGGTTAGTTAACAGACACAGAGGCGATTTTGGTAGTAGATGAGTCTCCAAAACAAAGAACAAAAAGGCCCCGGAGCGAGGAAAGTCAAACATATTACCAAAAACCTGAATCTGAACAGCAAAGAGCTATGGACAAATATATAGAGGATGTCATAGACAAAGTAAAAAAGCTCGTAGTTATCACTAAAGCCGTAACAAACACAACGGTGGAAGTTAAACGGGCAATAGAGGAACTCAGTATTTTGACAACAAGAATGGCTCGAACAAAACAAACACTGGGCAAAAATAGAACCGAAAAATCCACAAGTGCCAAGGGCATACAAACAGAAGATTCCAAAAAAATTGAAACAACAGAAATTGGCATACAAGTAGACCTGGACTAAAATAAAGAAAAAGTTGCACACGAAATAAGGCAAAGCATGACAAATATCGAAGGGTATGATGAGCTACAAGAAATACTAAGCACTGATTAGCCAGAGGAAACTTTCGAAAAATGTGAACTAATGCAGAGGAACCCCTTGTGGCTCCAAGACACGGATATTGATATATACGTTGAAGATAATAATATGGTAAAAGGCATAGCAAAACAATTTAAAGACAGATATCCGGATATTCAGGAGTTGACACCAAATGAAAATAAAGTGTCCACAAACTACATTAGCTCTACTACGGCGACAAACATTCCAGGTAAAAATGAATAAACTGTGGAGACGTATATCTTTAAAATGATGAAAGCAAATAGTTGCTTAAATATGGCAAAAAGCTTCTTGGAATCAATTTATGCCTAAAAGCCAGAAGAAATATCTTAAGAGTAACAAGACAGAGGCTTTCTCAAGCCGAAATCGACCACGCCAAATCTCATTATAGACGACAAAAAAAAAACACTCCAACATCAAATAAATAACTCAAAAAAACTAAAATGGAACGAACTAAAAAGTCAGCTTGAAAATGACATATGGGGAAACGCCTACCAAATAGTTATGAAACAGTTACGCGGATTACGGCCCTACCAACCTTCCTTGGAACTCAAACAGAAAATAGCACGGAAACTATTTCCAGTCAAACAGGAAACACGAGACAGACGGGGTAAAAGCCCACATGTGGAACTATTTACAATGGAGGAGCTCGAGAAATCAATAGCTCTACTCAGAAACAGAAAAGCGCCAGGCAGTGAAAGCAGTTGGCCAAACCATCTTAAATCTATTGAATAACGTCCTACGAGAGCAAGTATTCCCACAAGCCTGGAAAAACGCAAGATTGATTCTAATAGCGAAAGGTGTCGAAGATTTGCGACCAATCTGCCTCCTTCAAACAATCAGCAAGTGCTACGAATCACTAATAAAATCCCGGCTCGAAATAGAGATTCAAAGAACGAGGGGTTTCTCGGATTACCAATATGGTTTCCGTAAAGGAAGGTTAACGGTGGGAGTCGTCGAGGAGGTTCTCAAAATTGTTCGGGAAGATCGCGATAAGACATGGGCAGCACTGGTTACACTCGACATAAAAAACGCTTTTAATTCTGTGTCGTGGAAGACCATATTAGAAGAGCTAGAGGATAGAAGGTTGCCAATGTATTTACAGGCTATTATCGATAGTTATCTGAGCGAGAGAACTTTGAGCATTGACAAGGAAAACCAGATTAAAGTGTATGCGGGAGTCCCTCAGGGCTCAATATTGGGACCTTTGCTGTGGAATATTGTTTACGATGACTTGCTGGGATTGAGGTATCCAGACGGCGTAAATGTAGTCGCTTATGCCGACGATATTGCGATTGTTGTTAGGGCTGCAGACAAAACGGAACTCATGTTGAAATCCGATGAAGCGATCGAAATGGTTGACAAATGGATGGAAAAGAAACAACTTGAACTCGCCCCACAAAAAACGGAGGCCATCATTCTAAAAGGCAAGCGAGACAGATCAGCTATAAATTTTTACTGCAAAGGAAAACTAATCACACCGAGGAGGACACTGAAATACCTGGGAATTATCATAGATGAGAAATAGTATTTTAAGCAACACATTAAATACACAGTCAATAAAGCCGAAAAAAGGGTAGCAGCTCTTATAAAACTCTTGCCAAACATAAGAGGTCCAGGAAGCCACAAAAGGGTGGTGCTAAACTCAGTTGTCCAATCAACGCTGTTGTACGGAGCACCTAAGAACAAGGATACATGAACGGAACGAAGGTGCCTTAAATGACATAAAAAAGGAAGAACGAGAGAGAACACTTGAAGAGTGGCAGACAACATGGGAGCAAGCTGAGGTGGGATCCTGGACAAGGAAATTAATTCCAAATATACGTAGTTTTCACCAATGCAAATATAGACCTATAAATTATACCATGACGCAACTACTAAGTGGACATGGTGCTTTCAAGACTTATACAAAAAAAATCAAAAAAACTGAAACTGATAAGTGTATGTAGGTACTGCGATGATGTAGACTCTGTGGAACACACATGGTTCTAGTGCCCACGATGGAACACAGACAGAGTAAAACTAGAACTAACACTTGACCAACAAATAACACCAGAAAACATAGTGCCCAAGATGGTGACAAACAAAGAAAGCTGGAATGCAGTATTGGTATTTGCTGAAACATTTATGGAACAGAAAGAAAGGGACGAAAGACAACAAAATGTTTTACACTGAGAGGTAGACACAAACTGCAATGAAGTTTATGCGAACAGCGGTACCATTGCAGTGGCGAAGAGGCAGAGTTTTTTTAGTGGGTGGAAATCCTACAGTACCGGTTGCCGTGTTTGATTAAAAAAGGTGAGTTAGGTAGGAGGTTAGTTAGGTAGGAGGTGAGGTCGGTAGGTAGATAGTTAGGTAGGTAGTTAAGTAGGAAAACAAGAAGCTCTTGCCAAGTGCAGGCCCGATATGTGCGCATGATGTTTAAGTTAGGTAGGAGGTTAGTTAGGTAGGTATGAGGTTAATTAGGTAGGTAGGAGGTTAGTTAGGTAGGTAGGAGGTTAGTAGGGAGGTAGGAGGTTGACGTCGTACTGTTTGGACGTGTGTAAATTGTGCTCTTGGTTTTTTCATCGAAAGTGTGGTTTAATTTTAATGTTATTTAGTGATTTTTAGTGCGAAATGGACGCCGGAAAATTTCGAGTTTTGTAGTGGTCGTAATAGAAGTTTTGATAAACAGTAAGTACTTTAAATTGTATATAAATCTCATAGACAATCAATAAAAATGTAAATAGTTAAACTTTTTTTTATTAGCATTCGGCGTACGCCGATAAAAATTTAAACGTGGCAGGACACAACTTAGCTACCGAACACTTTGCGTTGCGGAAATAATTAATATTTAAGATCAAAAGAGCGTTTAGAAATACTGTGTAAGGCACATCCCTTGTCGAAATGGCTTCGGGATATTTAGCAAGACAGCATAGTCAATCTGGTGAAGAATCCTCGAAGGAGATCGACACCTTAAAGAGTGAGGAAGTGTTTTTTCCAGGAGCGAGTTTAGGTAGAAGTCCACCAAATCAAGAGATATCAAAATGTATTGCTTTGGATGACTCTCCGATACAACAGCAAAAGCGGAAAAGACACAAACAAAATGGAAAGGGACGATATGGACGCAATAGTTCACAGGTTAATGTGTGTGACTAATGAGCTTAATGTGCTGCTGAAAAACAACCAGAACACAAAGGTCGAAATCAAAAAATGCTTGATAGATCTTTCGCAGATCGCGGGCGAACTGAAGAGGGAACATAAAAGAAAACAAAGGCCCCTCCAGAGGCGAAATCAAGAAAGGGAAGTACAAACAGAGAGTTATGAGGCAAAGAAAGAAACAGCCGAAATAGCAATTCAGACGGACCCGGTACCGTGTGACTGCGTGGTGGGTAAAACCGCAGCGGTGGAAATGAATTGGACCGATGAGATCCGTGAACTACTAGAAGGTCCAAAGACATATGGGAATTTTGAGAAGTCTCTTAAATATAAAAACTGGCCTAGGAAAACGTTCCAAAAAGTAAAATTCGTTAAAACTTCTGTTCACGAGGCAGACCAAGATATGGGGATACAAAGGACTTAGCAAGACAAAACATACAGCTGGGTGGGGTAGCATACCAAATCCAAATTATGAAGACACCGGATGACTTGGGCGAGATGAAGACGACGGAGAGTTACAGGTATTATCCTATGCTAGATGTAATAGAAATGAGACACGATATCTTATATAACAATTATGGCACTAAGGGAGTTATTATTGAAACACGAAAGGAAGAAAATCTTAGTTATTTCATCGCAGGCACACTACACAAATGATGAACTTGCAAAGACACTGGAATTTGTAAACCGTTGTTGTTAAGACAAGCGAAGGCAAAACTTACGCGGACCTTCTTCGGGAAATAAAAACCGGAATAAATATAGAAGATACCGGCACAAAGATCAGAGCCATTCGTAAGGCCAAAAATGGAAACGTACTGTTGACGGTGGAGGACGGGCACGAGAAAGCGCTGAAGTTAAAAGAGGCGATAACAAAAAACGTAAAGAGTGTCCAGGTACAATGTGTCAGCGATGGAAAAGTGGTTTTCCATGTAAAAGGAATAGATGTATTTACGTCGACGTCGGAAGTGGAAGATAGTATTGTAAGAGCTCTAGACACTCAGAGCCAGTTTGTGAAGGTTAAATCCATGAGACCTGCGTACGGTGAGACGCAAAACGCTACTGTTTTTGTGTCAAGTATGGTGGCTGCTCGTTTTGAGAGAATGGAGAACATTATTATAGGCTGGGTGAAGTACAAGATTCATAAGAGAGTCGATGTCAAGAAATGTTACAGGTGCTGGACTATTGGCCACACAGCCATAGAATGCAAAGGTATAGATAGACGGGAAGCTTGTCTAAGGTGTGAACAAAACGGCCACAAAATAGAAAGCTGCAAGAACGCGCCATTCTGTGTAGACTGCAAAATAGAGGGACACCAAACGGGAAACCTAAGATGCCCTTTATATAAGAAAGCGTGGACGGAGGCCACAAAATAGCAGATGAGAAATGCCTAAGTTTCTTCAAATAAACTTAAATCGTGCACGCGGCGCCCATGATCTAGTATCACAAACTGCAATTAAAGAAGCGATGGACATTAAGTGGCAAGTGAACCAAATAAAAAGCTAGTGACAAAACCGGGGTGGGTCAAGGATAATAAATTAGACGTAGGTATATATTTTGTAAATAAACACATAATAGTTGCGGATGGTTACGTGTGCGTGGACTTTGAAAATTAAAGTTTGTATGGATGTTATATTTCTCCAAATGTAAGCCGAGATGTTTTTGCGAAGTACATAGAGAATATTTTCGACGATATCAAAAATAGGAAACGCGAAGCGATTATAGCGGGAGATTTAAATGCAAAATCTGTTGAATGGGGCTCACCAATCACAGATGTACGGGGAGAAATTTTATCTGAATGGATGGTCGTATCTACATAACAAGCCGGGTATGCCAACCTTCGTCAGGAGAGACTCAAAATCTTACATCGATGTGACAATATCTGCGGCAAAATTGGGGAAAAAGGTAAAGGGATGGTCAGTGCTAGACCAAGAAACTTTAAGCGACCACCGATACATTATCTTTGAAATTGCGCTTCCAGGGGAAAGCAGGCCAAGCTAGATTATAAGTCCCAGACCAAAGATAAATAAACAATGCGCAAAGGAATGTTTTAACCTAATTGATAAGGAACTTATGGAAAATATGAGCTTAGACTTATGCATGGAAACCCTGAGTGACGTAGCAAACATAAGCAAAGAAAAGAAAAACCTACACAAGCCGAGCCCATACTGGTGGTGCGAAGACATTGATGTACAAAGAAAAACATGCATAAACCAGAGACGAACATACACGAGGTTGAGGTCACGAAACATTACAAACGAAGAAAGAATGGCAGAATACAACAAATACAAGGAAGAAAAGAAGAAACTAAACAAAATGATAGCGACATAAAAACGGAAATGCTCGAAGGAGCTCTGTAACAAGCTAAACGAAGATATATGGGTTGAGGGCTTCAAGATAGTTATGAGACAATTTCGGGCAGAAATACCACCATACGATATGGACGGGGAGATGAAGAAAAAGGTAATAGAAACGCTGTTCCCAGAAAAGAAAGACTCTTGGCCTACTGATCCACCGGAAAATGTCGTGCCTTTCTCAACTGAAGAATTACGCGAAGCCTCACGAAAAATGAAAGAGGGAAAGCTTCGGGCCCAGACCAGATCCCGACAGAGATAATAAAAGTAGCAGTAGATACAGTACCACAGCTCATACTGAATGTTTTAAATAAGCTCTTGTGTGATGAGTCGTTCCCAGAACCCTGGAAAATAGCTAAGCTTGTCCTCCTTAAAAAACCAGGTAAGCCTTTGGAAGAGCCATCTTCATATTGCCCTATTTGCTTGATAAACACAATTGCAAAATTGTACGACCACTTAATTAAGCTACGAGTAGAAAAAGAGCTGAATCTATGTGAAAATCTGTCCACGTTGCAATTTGGTTTCAGGAAACATAGATCCACAGTAGACGCGGTAAACTACATACTAGAAATTGCAAGAGAAGCAAAAATGGCGAACAGCAAAAAACGTAAATGGTACGCTTTGATAGCTTTAGATGTAAAAAATGCATTTAACTCTGCATCGTGGAAAATTATTTTAGAACGCCTAGAACACAAAGGTATATCTAAGTACATTATAAACATTGTAAATAACTACTTTTGCCATAGAGCGACTCAAGAGGAGAACTTACGAACAAAGCTGATGAAGCTTTAGACCTAGTGGACGACTGGAAAATATCCTGGAGCTGGCGCCTGAAAAAACGGAGGCAGTTATCTTAGCAGGACCAAGAGACCGTCAAGTCGTCTCTTTTAGACTACAAGAGCATAGAATAACGCCTAAAAAGACAGTTAAGTATCTGGGAATCATCGTCGATAAAAACCTGTCTTTTGGTCCTCACATCGAGGCCACCGTTAAAAAAGCTGAAGTAAAAACAGCGGCACTAGGAAGACTATTCCCAAATATTAGCGGCCCCAGCTGGGGTAAAAGAGCAGCAATGAACGGCGTCGTGCAGTCGATTTTAGTGAATGGGGCGCCAGTTTAATGTAAGTTTCTTGCGATCGGTAAATACCGAAATATGGTCACAAAAGCCCAGAGGAAAACACTACTAAGGGTAGCTAGCGGATATCGCACGATATCCGCAGAAGCTATACAAATAATAACGGGGAACCCCCCTATTGACCTTCTGGTAGAAGAAAGAAAACGACTGTATAACCGAGCCGACTCACAAGATGCCAGGATCGAAAGAGAACTGACGTTACATCAATGGCAGGAGAGATGGACCAGACACGAAAAAACAGGACAGTGGACGAAGAAACTTATACCGGATATTTTAGTGTGGCTGAATTGCAAACACAGAAAGATGGATTATTATCTCACACAAGTTTTGTCTGGACATGGCTCCTTTGGTACATATACAAAAAAAATTAAAAGATCCAACGATGATAACTGTGTGTATTGTCAGCAGATAGACAATGTAAATCACACACTTTTCGAATGTACTAAATGGCTAAGTAAAAGACTTTCACTGGAAATTAAATTAACCCAGACGATACATGAAGGCAACATGATTAGCATAATGATGAAATGTGAAAAGGATTGGAATGTTATTCAGTCATTTATAAAAGACGTTATGAAAAACAAAGAAGAGGAAGAACGTCGGAGACAGCAAAGCCCGAACCCCTAATCACGAATTCGTGGAAGGGAGCCGTAGGACATAAAACATCAAATTACTCAACAGATAAAAAGCTAAAATAGACAAGCATAACCTCAAAAAGAGCAGAAAAGACAGCCTGTGGAAATGAAGTATGCCAGATCGGCGGTTCCGTTTCCACAAAGGTGGTTTCATGCCTTGTTTGGTTAGCTTCGGTGCCAACTACGTCAGTGAAAAAAGAAAAGAAAAAGATAGGTAGGAGGTTAGGTCGGTAGGTAGATAATTAGTTAGGTAGGTAGTTAAGTAGGCAGTTAAGTGCAGGCCCGATATGTGCGCATGAGGTTTAAGTTTCAGATTAGTTAGGTAGGTAGAAGGTTAGTTAGTTAGGTAGGAGGTTAGTAAGGTAGGTAGGTGGTTAGATAGGTAGGCAGGAGGTTAGTTAGGTAGGTAGGAGGTTAGTTAGGTACGAGGTTAGTTAGGTAGGAAGTTAGTTAGGTAGGAGGTTAGTTAGGTAGGTAGTTAAGGAGGATAGCAAGGGCGAAGCCCTTGCCAAGTGCAGGCCCGATATGTGCGCATGAGGTTTAGGTTGCAGATTAGTTGGTAAGTAAGTTAATGTTGGAAGTTGTTATATTGCATCATATTGTATATAGAAAGAAAATAGTGATAGTTGTCAGAATATAAATAAAACGTATAAGAGTTGTTAAAAGTTAATATATTATTTTACTTCATAAGGTTGTTCAACCACGCTCTGCTAACAGGTTATGGGTCCGCAACTGTATTAGAAGTGTGAGTAGAAGAATTGGAAGTTAATTAATCCACAAAAACTGTAAATTTTTCCGAAATTCTGAATTTAAGAAAAAATCTGACAGTATTTGACATATATCAAAAAAGTTAAAAAAAAAAATATTAAATAATGTCTACTAACGAAGAATTGGAGGCTCAGATTGATATTTTAAGAAAGGAACTCGATAAACGAAAATCCACAACAATTATCTCAACCGCTGTAGGAGGTTTATCTGAAAATAAACACCTGGATGGTACAAATTACAATGATTGGAAGTTTTGGATGAAGAACTACTTAATAGACGCAGGTTTATGGCACTGTATTGAACCTAAAGTCGGACAAAACATTGATGAAGATGTAGATCAACGAACTTTAGCAAAAATTAACTTATCGTTAAAGCCGTGTGCAGCTGCAGAAACAAAAAAAGCCAAAACAGCCAAAGAAGCATGGGATAATCTGAAAAAAGCTTACGAAAATAGTGGTATAGTAAGTTTAGTTAGTTTATATTCAAGTCTTTTCAAAACTAATTTTGATTCCTGTTCCTCAATGCAAGAATATATTGATAAAATTATTCATATTGCTGAACAACTGGAAAATATTGGTGAACCGTTTAAAGACAATGTTGTTGGTGGTATTATTCTTGGTGGTCTTCCAGATGAATACAAACCTTTGATATTAGGAATTCAAGGCTCAAAGCAGACGACTAGTACCGATTTTGTTAAAAATCTTTTACTGCAAGAAAATGTAAAAGGTTTAAGTAGCAAAAATACTACTGAAATTGCTTTCGCAAGTAAGAAATATCAAAAATTTAATAAATCTGGACCTAGATGTTACAATTGTAATGGATATAATCACAAGGCCAACGAATGTCAGAAACCTAAGAAACCAATACGAGGTAACGACAAAACCAAACGATCAAATCAAGCGTTAACATGCAATGAATTCACTGAGAATCAAGGCTGGTACATAGATTCAGGAGCAACTTCACATTTTACAGGATCAAAAGACATATTAGATCATTTTGAAGAATGTAAAAATCAGGAAATCGGAATTGCTAATGGAACGAAAATGCATTGTACTGGATATGGTAATATTGAAATTCAGCTGAAAAATGAAAATTTCATAACCATCAAAAATGTTACACATGCACCAGGCTTGGCAATGAATCTTTTGTCTGTAAGTAAAATAACCAAAAATGGTCGAACTGTTATTTTCGATTCAGAATTTGGATGTCGCATTACAAATAAGAAAATTAAGTTAGATACAGAGAATATCATTTGCACTGCCACTGAAACAAATGGTATGTACAAACTGGATGTAGCAGAATTATTAGTAAATACAGTAAGGACTTTAAAATCTCAAGAAATTTGGCATCGTCGCTTAGGTCATTTGAACAATGTATCCATGAAGCTACTGAAGAATAAATTAGCAACTGGAATTAGTTTCAATAACGACGATTTTTCCAAATGTGAAGCATGCATTAAGGGTAAAATACATCGAAAACCATTTAATAAAGCTAGTTGTCAACGCGCAAAAGAACCACTAGAATTGGTACATTCTGATGTCTGCGGTCCCTTGCAAGCTCAGTCAATCGGTGGAGCCAAGTACTTCTTGACGTTTACTGACGATTTTACCAGAAAAACTGAAGTTTATTTTCTTCAAACAAAAAACGAAGTAACTGAAAAGTTTATGGAGTATAAAGCATACGTTGAAAATGAAACCAAAAAGAAAATAAGATGCCTACATACCGATAATGGTACTGAATATGTCAACAGTCAGTTATTGGGTATACTTAAAAAAGCTGGAATAAAACATCAAAAAACTATGGCATATACTCCACAACAGAATGGTGTAGCAGAAAGGCTAAATCGTACCCTAATGGAAACTGCAAGAAGCATGTTAATAGATGCAGAGCTTGGAAACTGTTTTTGGGCTGAAGCTATATCCACAGCAGTTTACCTAAAAAATCGATCCCCAACAAAAGCTCTTGCAAATTGCACTCCAGAGGAAGCGTGGACAGGTGAGAAACCAAATTTATCACATCTACACATTTTTGGATGCAAAGCCTTGGTACACATTCCCAAAGAAAAAAGAAGAAAATTAGATAGAAAAGCTGAGGAATATATATTTGTCGGTTATACAGAACATACAAAAGGATTTCGTTTTATACATCCAATTACACGCAAAATTCTGATATCACGTGATGCTGAATTCTTCGAAAACCAATCATTAAATAAAAATACTAATGAAGAATATTACAATAATATATTTCCGGTTCCAATGTCTGAAAATCAGTGCAATGACCATCAACAGCAGTTAGAAATCACAGAAACTGTTGTTGAAGTGGGGGAGGAATTGCCTACAGAATTTGAAACAAAAAAAATAATTATTGAACCTGTGGAAGAAGTTTTTGAAGAAACATCGAACGAATTAGGCGAAGTTGAGGATATTTTAAAAGAAAACGAAAGAGATGAAAATCAAGAAAACCAGATCAGAAAATCAAATCGTGTTCATGTGCCAAACAAAAATATTTTTAACTCAGATTTTATATGTCAAGCTGCGTTCGAATCATTCTCGCTCGATCCAAATACGATGGATGAAGCTTTATTGGGGACAAATGCAAGTGAATGGCATAAAGCAATGAACGAGGAAATGGAAGCACATAAAAGGAATAACACTTGGGAAATCTGTGAACTTCCTTCCGGCAAGAAACCTGTAAAAAGTAAATGGACTTTTAAAACCAAATTTACAAAAACTGGTGAAATAGATCGCTATAAAGCACGATTGGTAGCAAAAGGTTATTCACAAGTTTCAGGCATTGATTACGAAGAAACATATTCTCCGGTAATTAGGTACAGTTCCATCAGACTTCTTCTCGCACTAGCCGCCAAATACGATTGGGAAATCGATCAGATGGACGTTGTCACCGCTTTTCTACACCCAAAGCTTGATGAAGAAATATATATGGAACTACCTGATGGAAGAATTTGTAGATTATTAAAAACTCTTTATGGCCTAAAGCAGTCAAGTCGGATGTGGAACAAAGAACTGGACTCAGCCATAAAAGAACTAGGTTTTAAGCAATCAATGTACGACCCATGTGTTTATTCTAGAAGAAAAAATGGTAAAGATATAGTTTTAGCAATATACGTAGATGACATTTTAATATTTTCAAATGATATATATGAAAAAAATAATCTTAAAATGATGTTAATGAAACGTTTTAAGATGAAAGATTTTGGAGAAGCACATTATTGCCTTGGTATGAGAATCACTCGAGATAGAAGAAAAAAGACCATTACTCTTGACCAAGAAAAATATATTACGGATATTCTTACCCGTTTCAACATGTCAAATTGTAATGGAATATCCACTCCTTTGGATATAAACCAAGCATTTACCAAAGATGGACAACCTAAGACAAATGCTGAAAAGAAAGAAATGTCAAAGTTTCCCTATCAAGAGGCAATCGGATGCATTATGTACGCAGCACAATGTACTCGCCCAGACATAGCTTATTCAGTGGGGGTGCTTTCACGATTCAATCAAAATCCTGGCAAAGTTCATTGGGCAGCAGTCAAACGAATCTTCCGTTATTTAAAAAACACCGTAAATTTCAAGTTACAATTTAATCAATGTTTAGAAGATATTTGTGGTTATTGTGACTCTGATTGGGCCGGTGATCAAGATGATAGGAAGTCTACAGCGGCATATGTTTTCCTGCTTGGTGGAGGTGCCGTCAGTTGGGCGTCAAAGAAACAAACTACAGTCGCACTATCAACGACAGAAGCCGAATATATGGCTTTAAGTTTCGCTACACAGGAAGCTATATTTTTAAAGAATCTTATTAATGAAATCATACCAGATAGTTTGAATTTCATAAAAATATACTGCGATAATAAAGGAGCGATTGATTTAAGTAAAAATGCAGGATACAGACCAAGAAGCAAGCACATCGATATAAAACACCATTTTGTACGGGAGATGCAAAACCGTGGTGAAATTCAAGTTCAGAGTATTTCTACAAAAGATATGGTAGCAGATGCACTCACAAAAGGGATATCTAACGAAAAACTAAAAGAAATCTGTAGAAAGATGGGTCTTGCAGCAACATAACAAGTGGGGGTGTTGGAAGTTGTTATATTGCATCATATTGTATATAGAAAGAAAATAGTGATAGTTGTCAGAATATAAATAAAACGTATAAGAGTTGTTAAAAGTTAATATATTATTTTACTTCATAAGGTTGTTCAACCACGCTCTGCTAACAGTTAAAAAGGGCGAAACCCTTGCCATGTGCAGGCTTGATAAGTGCGCTTGTGGTTTAGGTTGCATGTTAGGTAGGTAGATAGGTAATTAGTTAGGTAGGTAGATAGGTAATTAGTTAGGTAGGTAGTTCGTATAATTTAAGAATATGTATGTTTATTTTGTAGAGCAGACGTCGTCTAACTGATTTAATTATATCTAATTATTATTTTTACTTTGTTACTTCCAATTACTTTCCCGCACAGGCTCATTAATAAAATACATAAATATATTTATAGTAGTTTTCTTGAAATCTGTTATACAATCTGCAACGCTGGCATCTAGTTATTCTATTATGTCACTAACCACAACATGTCCATGTCAATGATATACAGTGCGTAAGTACATACCTACGTTAAGTATGCAATAGTCTAACACATATTAGATTAAAATAAACTGTTGCCCTCGAGGCACGAATAGCTCTCATTATTTAAGTATAAAACTAATAATTTTATGACCTTTTTGTCATTTATCTCAAATTTATATATATATTTTTAGACATCAGCTATTTTTTTAAGTATCGGGTTTTGTTCCTTTTTCTTCTCTTTAGAGGCACTATTTATACGTACGTATTTTATATTTCAGATCTTCTACGCAAGTTAAAAATAGTTGATTTTTTTATAATAAAATTTATTTTGCCTCCTTTTCTACTATTTACGAAGGCCTATGTAAACAAAAATGTTATGCTGCATATTGTAGGTTATCTCATATCAAAGCTATATATAATTAGCCAATTTTTCTGTTATATTTTTTACACTATTTTCAAACGCCTGTGTGAACCAGTTTATTTATGTAACATGTTTTAGGTTATATTCTATTACAACTATGAAAAATCATTCCATATTTCGAATAAGCTTAGGGAGTATATATTTTTTATTTGGACCCCATTTACACTATTTACGAACGCCTATGAAAACAAGTTATTTGTAACACATTTCATAGGTTATATTCTATCAAAGCTATAACTAGTCAATATTTCTGCTATTTTTAAGAAATACGTTTTTTTCTAACCTTTTTACCCCATTTTACACTATTTTCGAACGCCAATGTGGTCTAATATTTTATGTTCAATATTTTAGGTTATATTCAATTAAATGCGTAAAAAATTATGCAGTATTTCGGATAAGTTTAAGAACTATGAATTTTTTTAATTTTTGAACCCTCTTTTAAACCCTTTGCCTACGCTCAATGTTTCCCAAAATCTAATCAGCTCCTTGCCATGTCCAATAGTATTTTTGTACCAAATTTGGTTAAAATCTGTTGAGCGGTTTTTGCGTTTTCGTGCATACAGACAGACAGACAGACAGACATTTTTTTAATACTACTTATTAGCTCTCCATATCATATATGTAATATATGTATATATGGAGACTATTAGTTTCATGAAAAAAAAAAATTTTTTTAATTTCACCGGAAATACTTGTTTTTGGTCATTTTATACATAAATAAGTAGTTTTAAAAAAATGTCTGTCTGTATGCACGATAACGCAAAAACCGCTTAACAGATTTTAACCAAATTTGGTACAAAAATACTATTGGACATGGCAAGGAGCTGATTAGATTTTGGGAAACATTGAGCGTAGGCAAAGGGTTTAAAAGAGGGTTCAAAAATTAAAAAAATTCATAGTTCTTAAACTTATCCGAAATACTGCATAATTTTTTACGCATTTAATTGAATATAACCTAAACTATTGAACATAAAATATTAGACCACATTGGCGTTCGAAAATAGTGTAAAATGGGGTAAAAAAGATTTAAAAAAAAAACATATTTCTTAAAAATAGCAGAAATATTAACTAGTTATTTATAGTTTTGATAGAATATAACCTATAAAATGTGTCATGAATAACTTACTTTCATAGGCGTTCGTAAATAGTGGAAAAGGGGTCAAAACATAAAAAATATATATTTCCTAAACTTATTCGAAATATGGCATAATTTTTTATAGTTGTGATACAATATAAGCTAAGAAATATTCCATAAAAGAATTGGTTCACACAGGCGTTCGAAAATAGTTTAAAAAAAGGGTCAAAAACGAAAAAAAAAACGTTTCCCAAATATACCAGAAAAATTGGCTAATTATATATAGCTTTGATATAAGATAACCTAAAAAATGCAGCATAAAATTTTTATTCACATAGGCGTTCGTAAATAGTAGAAAAAGGGGTAAAATAAAAAAAAATTAAAATGTAAAATTTTTTATATTTAACTAGATGAATTGGTGTTAAAAATACACGACAAAAATTAATGGACCATAGGCGTCCGTGAAAATTCTATAAAAGGGTCAGAAAAAATTTGTATCCGTGATAACTCAAAAACCACTTAACGGATTTTAACCACATTTGGTACGAAAATACTACAGGATATTTATAGGTGGTGATTAGCATTGAGCGTAGGCAAGGGGTTTAAAAGAGGGTTCAAAAATTTAAAAAATCTTAGTTCTTAAACTTATCCGAAATATTGAATAATTTTTTATAGTTGTGATAGAATATAACCTAAAAAATGTTACATAAAAGAATTAGTTCACATAGGCGTTCGAAAATAGTATTAAAAAAAGGGTCAAAAACGAAAAAAAAAATGTATCACAAATATACCAGAAAAATTGGCTAATTATATATAGCTTGGATATAAGATAACCTAAAAAATGCAGCATAAAATTTTTATTTACATAGGTGTTCGTAAATAGTAAAAATAAACTGTTGCCCTCGAGGCACGAATAGCTCTCCATATTTAAGTGTAAAAGTAATAATTTTATGACCTTTTTGTCCTTTATCTAAATTTAATAAATTTTTGTTTTGTTTTAGACATCAGCTATTTTTTTTTAAGTATCGGGTTTTGTGCCTTTCTCTTCTCTTTGGAGGCACTATTTATACGCAGATATTTTATATTTCAGATCTAGGTCAAGTTCTTGAACGCAAATTAATTGATTTTTTTTAGTTTTATTATAAAATTTATTTTGCCCCCTTTTCTACTATTTAGGAACGCCTATGTAAACAAAATTGTTATGCTGCATATTGTAGGTTATCCGTTAAGTGGTTTTTGAGTTATCACGGATACATTTTTTTTTCTCACCCTTTTATAGAATTTTCACGGACGCCTATGGAACATTAATTTTTGGCGTGTATTTTTAACACCAATTCAACTAGTTAAATATAAATTTTTTTACATTTTAATTTTTTTTTATTTTACCCCTTTTTTTTCTATTTACAAACGCCTATGTAAATAAAAAATTTTTTGCTGCATTTTTTAGGTTATCTTATATGAAAGCTATATATAATTAGCCAATTTTTCTGGTATATTTGGAAAACATTTTTTTTTCGTTTTTGACACTTTTTTAAGACTATTTTCGAACGCCTGTGTGAACTAATTCTTTTATGTAACATTTTTTATGTTATATTCTATCACAACTATAAAAAAATTATTCAATATTTCGGATAAGTTTAAGAACTATGATTTTTTAAATTTTTGAACCCTCTTTTAAACCCCTTGCCTACGCTATATGTTAATCACCACCTATAGATATATATCCTGTAGTATTTTCGTACCAAATGTGGTTAAAATCCGTTAAGTGGTTTTTGAGTTATCACAGATACAAATTTTTTCTGACCCTTTTATAGAATTTTCACGGACGCCTTTGGTACATTAATTTTTGTCGTATATTTTTAACACCAATTCATCTAGTTAAATATAAAAATTTTTACATTTTCATTTTTTTTTATTTTACCCCTTTTTCTACTATTTATGAACGCCTATGTAAATACAAATTTTATGCTGCATTTTTTAGGTTATCTTATATCAAAGCTATATATAATTAGCCAATTTTTCTGGTATATTTGAGAAACATTTTTTTTTCGTTTTTGACCTTTTTTTTAAACTATTTTCGAACGCCTGTGTGAACCAATTCTTTTATGGAATATTTTTTAGCTTATATTGTATCACAACTATGAAAAATTATTCCATATTTCGAATAAGTTTAGGAAATATATATTTTTTATGTTTTGACCCCTTTTCCACTATTTACGAACGCCTATGAAAGTAAGTTATTCATGACACATTTTATAGGTTATATTCTATTAAAACTATAAATAACTAGTTAATAGTTCTGCTATTTTTAAGAAATACGTTTTTTTTAATCTTTTTTACCCCATTTTACACTATTTTCGAACGCCCATGTGGTCTAATATTTTATGTTCAATATTTTAGGTTATATTCAATTAAATGCGTAAAAAATTATGCAGTATTTCGGATAAGTTTAAGAACTATGAATTTTTTTAATTTTTGAACCCTCTTTTAAACCCCTTGCCTACGCTCAACGTTTCCCAAAATCTAATCAGCTCCTTGCCATGTCCTATAATATTTTTGTACCAAATTTGGTTAAAATCTGTTAAGTAGTTTTTGCGTTATCGTGCATACAGACAGACAGACAGACATTTTTTTAAAACTACTTATTTATGTATAAAATGACCAAAAACAAGTATTTCCGGTGAAATTAAAAAAAATTTTTTTTTCATGAAACTAATAGTGTCCATATATACATATATTACATATATGATATGGATAGCTAATAAGTAGTTTTAAAAAAATGTCTGTCTGTCTGTCTGTCTGTCTGTATGCACGAAAACGCAAAAAACGCTTAACAGATTTTAACCAAATTTGGTACAAAAATACTATTGGACATGGCAAGGAGCTGATTAGATTTTGGGAAATATTGAGCGTAGGCAAGGGGTTTAAAAGAGGGTTCAAAAATTAAAAAAATTCATAGTTCTTAAACTTATCCGAAATACTGCATAATTTTTTACGCATTTAATTGAATATAACCTAAAATATTGAACATACAATATTAGACCATATTGGCGTTCGAAAATAGTGTAAAATGGGTTATTTATAGTTTTGATAGAATATAACTTATAAAATGTGTCATAAATAACTTACTTTCATAGGCGTTCGTAAATAGTGGAAGAGGCGTCAAAACATAAAAAATATATATTTCCTAAACTTATTCGAAATATGGAATAATTTTCAGAGTTGTGATACAATCTAAGCTAAAAAATATTCCATAAAAGAATTGGTTTAAAAAAAGGGTCAAAAACGAAAAAAAAAAAATCGTTTCATAAATATACCAGAAAAATTGGTTAATTATATATGGCTTTGATATAAGATAACCTACAAAATGCAGCCTAAAATTTGTATTTACATAGGCGTTCGTAAATAGTAGAAAAGGGGGTAAAATAAAAAAGAAATTGAAATGTAATTTTTTTTATATTTAACTAGTTGAATTGATGTTAAAAATACACGACAAAAATTAATGTACCATAGGCGTCCGTAAAATTGTATCCGTGATAACTCAAAAACCACATAACGAATTTTAACCACATTTGGTACGAAAATACTACAGGATATTTATTGGTGATTAACATTAAGCGTAGGCAAGGGGTTTAAAAGAGGGTTCAAAAATTAAAAAAATCATAGTTCTTAAAGTTATCCGAAATGTTGATTAATTTTTTTTTGCGTTGAATTAAATATAACCTAAACAATTAGACCACATTGACATACGAATAAAGTGTAAAAAATGGGTTGAAAAGGTTAGAAAAAAACGTACTTCTTAAAAATAGCAGAAATATTGACTAGTTATTTATAGCTTTGATAGAATATAACCTATAAAGTGTGTTATAATTAACTTGTTTTCATAGGCGTTCGTAAATAGTGTAAAAGGGGTCGAAATAAAAAAATATATAGTTCCTAAGCTTATTCGAAATACAGAATGCTTTTTCATAGTTGTAATAGAAGATAACATAAAAAATGTTACATAAATGAGCTGGTTCACACAGGCGTTTGAAAAACGAAAAAAAAAATAAAATATAACAGAAAAATTGGCTAATTATATATAGCTTTGATACAAGATAACCTACAACATGCAGCATCATAATTTTGTTTACATAGACTTTCGTAAATAGTAGAAAAGGAAGCAAAATAATTTTTATTAGAAAAAAAATCAACTATTTTCAACTTGGCGTAGAAGATCTGAAATATAAAATATGTATGTATAAATAGTGCCTCCAAAGAGAAGGAAAAGGAACAAACCCCGATCCTTAAAAAAATAGCTGATGTCTGAAACAAAAAAAATATATATACATTTTAGATAAATGACAAAAAGGCTCGCAAAAAGGTCATAAAATTATTAGTTTTACACTTAAATATGGAGAGCTATTCGTGCCTCGAGGGCAACAGTTTATTAATTTTGCAGTAACGAGAACAAGATCAGATAAATTTGCAACATTCTTCACAAAGCTATATACAATTTACTGTTAGTCTGAATAAATTATGTAATATAACAAGGTGTGTTTATTGTATATTCCTTATGACCTACGTAGTTAATTTCTAGAAATACGGTATATTATATTTCTATGTTAAAATTGGAGTTTAATAAATAGGAAAATTGGTTAAGTTTTTTAACTATATCTTTTTTCTACTTGTTAAATTTTAAAATCCAATGAGAACTACAGAACAAATTTCACACAAGATCAACTAGATCAACTAAATTTTCAATAAATTTTAGAATCCATCTCTATCTCTATAGATTCGTATTTCCCGAGCAATCAATTTGAGGATTGTTAATTCATCATCGTAGGTAATATTATTAGAGACTACATATCCGTTATACACCAAGTGTGACTGCGTTTCCCGAACTAAATCCTATAAATTATTTTATCCAGCTGAATAGAATATATAGCGTAGCTCGCCAACTTTTCATGGCCTGTCAAGGTATTGTATAATATGTAACATTCGCTTTGGAATAATAGTTAAAATAAGTCAAAAGTACAGTTTTTTGACGGTGTTCTATTATTCATTCAATGGTATGACATAACAAGTATCGTATACTGGACGAGGCATTGTCGATATTTCCAGATAATATTATTAATATTTTATATTAACCCGGTCACCATGTCACAAATAATATAAGTATGAGAATAATCAATCTAATGGTAAAATAAATAAGTTATAGACTCGTACAGAGGGGTTTGAAATTTATCGATTCTATTCGTTGGTTTTCATAATTTACTCGCTAGGCTTGTAGAGCTCCTCGAGAATCGGCCACGTACATCACGCTCACATAAAGAGGATCTTATTGATTCTTCCTCGTAAACGAGTGACGTCTGTATTTGAACCGTGTGTCCCAGTTAATAGTTACTTTATTAGATTTAGAAAACTATTTTAAAATAAAAAACGAAAGGCAAATATATTTTACTAACTATTATTTATTGAATTAATTATTTAAAATATCAGAAGTTCAATTTAAAAGAAAAGGACAATTATTTAATACAATACATACAAATTTGTATTTACATCAAAATCATGTTATAAAACAAAGCTGATCTCTTTGGTAATTTTACTTCACAGAAGATTAAAATTTATAATTAAAATTAATACTGTATACGCGTTCAATAAACCGTAAAGCTTAAAAGACACTCCTCAACGGGGAGATTCGTCCTTTTGGTCGCTTCTAGAACCCGAAGTTTTCTTCGCCGAAGTTGGAGAGAAGACCCAAAAAAAGACAGTTTTGTGGTAAGAGAACCTGGCGGAGTTTTTGAATACACGTCCTCTAACTCGAGGGAGCCTTCATGCTCCCAGCTGCCAAGTCTCCAACCACTCTCTTCAAACTTTTTTACACAGAAGTGCAAATAAAAATCTCCTGTAACTTCCTGTTACACCAATATTTATAACTTTACTTTTTTCCACTCTTTCGAACCAATCAAATTGCCTATTCCTGGCGTCGTACCGCTTTTGTGCAAAAATGTCAATCAGCTAATTTTGTCTATTTAATAGATACAATACCGATGTTAGGATGATGAACTTTTATAAATTAATTAGCATCGAAAAATACTTAGTTCGACTGGATGCAATATTTTTATTACAATATAGTGGGTGTGACAATATCATATTCAATAAAAGTCATCCGAAAATAGATAATACAGAGTGATTGTTTGTCGATGGTACATTACATGGGGAAACTAACGAGACGATTGTTTTAAAAATTTGAGTCATTGCACAGTCTATAGTATTTTGACTATTGTACCGCTTCCGTTTATAGCAGCTTTGGATAGGGGATAGTCAGTGGTATCAGTGGCGCTAGATTATTTGAAGGCATTGGATCTGCTAAGCCATGCTTTGCTTGTTGCTAAGCTGAAGTATTACGGGTTCAGCGATAGGTCTCTGTTGTTTTTTCAATATTACTTAGCGGATCGCACCCAATGCGTATTACTTAATAATAACCAGTTATTTCCCGTGTTCCCCAGGGCTCAGTTCAAGGCTACTTTTAATTTACACGTCTAATGCTGCATCCTCGGTGACTCATTCTCATTTGCAATTACTCTACGCTGATGATACTCATATTTTGCATTACTTTGATAGTAAAAATGTTCATTTAACTTCAGCCAAAATCAATCAAGATCTCAAAGTTATTTATAAATATTCTTTGGCCCATAAGTTGAAAATCAATCCAGGTAAAACTACGATCATGGTATTTTGCTCAAAAACCCATAGAGCTCACATTGAGTCCAACCTAGATATCAAAATAAATGACATATGATTAACTTTCACAAATCAAGCTAAATTTTTGGGGTTGATTTTTGATGTTAATTTAACGTTTAAGTAACACTGTAAAAGCTTACTTCAGAGATCTTATGTTCGAATGAAAATGCTTTATGCCAACAGAAATATTCTGAATTATAAAATGTAGAAAAAACTTTGCGAATCACTGATTATGACGATATTTTGCTATTGTCATTTAGTATACTATCCTTGCCTCCATTATCGCACTAAGAATAGGTTACAAATAGTTCAAAACACTTGCTGCCGCTTTATAAATAATTTGAATAATTTGCGAAAGTATGATCTTATTTCTTAAAAAATCTTTGGCCTAGGGTGGCTCAAACTACACAATAGCGTAAAGCTGCCTTACCTTATGTTCGCATAGAGGCGTCTGAAGTCTTGATATGCGGTGTACTTGCGTGAAAAATTGACTTGCAGACACAATGTTCCCAACAGAAATGTACGAAATGTAAACCTGTTGACCATGCCTCAGTATTCGCTTGCATTATTTAAAAGAAGTTTTACATATCAAATAGTAAATTTGTATAATTCATATTATAATTGTTTCAGTTTAAGACCTTTTAGTTTTAGGAAGAAAATAGAAGATATGTTACAATCGGAAGATATTTAAATGTAGAAATCGAGTGATTTGATTCTCTGATACATATTTTTTCTTTTATTTTTTTTTTCTTAGTGTATCGCATCAATTTATTATTAATATTTTTCGTTTTGTTATATTTAGAAATTTATTTGTAAAGTCATCTTGAAGGTTAAGTGTTAAAGAATAGCTTATTAGCTAAACTTCGCCTTCCTGATGGTTTGCTGTATAATGTATTTATACATTTTTAATAAAGACGTTTATTATTATTATTATAACAGAAGTTGATATCCACTTTTTGATTTCAAGTAAAACATCATATGTATAATTTATTTTTGGATTTCCTCTCAATTTTACTATTTTTTCTTAGCACTTCAATGCACTTACTTATCTCGAACTGTGTTTGAATAACATAACCAATAATGAAGTTAGTTTGTTCCAATACTTTAGGTCTGTACCGGGTGGTCCGTTTAAGAGGGACCACTACCTTATCTGAAAAACTATAAACAGTACAACAAAAAGTTAAATAGAAACTTTTGTTAGGTTAACTGGAATTTTTATTTATTTAACCTTCACAGATACAGGGTGGCTCATTTTGCTGTGACGGCATGCTATTGCCTTTTTTTACATAGCACACCCTATATATTGACACTTATTTAGATAGAGCCCTAAAACGGAAAGGCAACGATATAGTATGGGGTTTAAATGCATCGTTTCGAAGTTATTCTCGTTTACCTTCAATATTTAGCCTACACTTCAAGTAGCGTACGTAAGTTATTGATTTTTAGCTCTCCATATCATATATGTAATATATGTATATATGGAGACTATTAGTTTCATGAAAAAAATTTTTTTTTTAATTTCACCGGAATTACTTGTTTTTGGTCATTTTATACATAAATAAGTGGTTTTAAAAAAATGTCTGTCTGTCTGCCTGTATGCACGATAACACAAAAACCACTTAACAGATTTTAACCAAATTTGGTACAAAAATATTATGGGACATGGCAAGGAGCTGATTAGATTTTGGGAAACATTGAGCGTAGGCAAGGGGTTTAAAAGAGAGTTCAAAAATTTAAAAAATTCATAGTTCTTAAACTTATCCGAAATACTGAATAATTTTTTACGCATTTAATTGAATATAACCTAAAATATTGAACATAAAATATTAGATCACATTGGGGTTCGAAAATAGTGTAAAATGGGGTAAAAAATATTTAAAAAAATCGTACTTCTTAAACATAGCAGAAATATTAACTAATTATATATAGCTTTAATAGAATATAACCTATAAAATGTGTCATAAATCACTTACTTTCACAGGCGTTCGTAAATAGTGGAAAAGGGGTCAAAACATAAAAAATATATATTTCCTAAACTTATTCGAAATATGGAATAATTTTTCATAGTTGTGATAGAATATAACCTAAAAAATGTTACATAAAAGAATTGTTTCACACAGGCGTTCGAAAATCGTCTAAAAAAAGGGTCAAAAACGAAAAAAAAAATGTTTCCCAAATATACCAGAAAAATTGGCTAATTATTGTATATAGCTTTGATATAAGATAACCTAAAAAATGCAGCATAAAATTTTTATTCACAGAGGCGTTTGTAAATAGTAGAAAAAGGGGTAAAATAAAAAAAAATTAAAATGTAAAAAATTTTATATTTAGCTAGTTGAGTTGGTGTTAAAAATACACGACAAAAATTAATGTTCCATAGGCGTCCGTGAAAATTCTATAAAAGGGTCAGAAAAAATTCGTATCCGTGATAACTCAAAAACCACTTAACGGATTTTAACCACATTTGGTACGAAAATACTACAGGATATTTATAGGTGGTGATTAACATTGAGCGTAGGCAAGGGGTTTAAAAGACGGTTCAAAAATTTAAAAAATCATAGTTTTTAAACTTATCCGAAATATTAAATAATTTTTTATCGTTGTGATAGAATATAACTTAAAAAATGTTACATAGAAGAATTAGTTCACACAGGCCTTCGAAAATAATCTTAAAAAAAGTGTCAAAAACGAAAAAAAATGTTTCCCAAATATACCAGAAAAATTGGCTAATTATATATAGCTTTGATATAAGATAACCTAAAAAATGCAGCATAAAATTTTTATTTACATAGGCGTTGGTAAATAGTAAAAAAAGGGGTAAAATAAAAAAAATTAAAATGTGAAAAATTTTATATTTAACTAGTTGAATTGGTGTTAAAATACACGACAAAAATTAATGTTCCATAGGCGTCCGACAAAATTCTATAAAAGGGTCAGAAAAAAATTGTATCCGTGATTACTCAAAAACCACTTAACGGATAACCTACAACATGCAACATAACAATTTTGTTTACATAGGCGTTCGTAAATAGTAGAAAAGGGGCAAAATAAATTTTATAATAAAACTAAAAAAAATCAATTATTTTGCGTACAAGAACTTGGCCTAGATCTAAAATATAAAATATCTGCGTATAAATAGTGCCTCCAAAGAGAAGAAAAACGCACAAAACCCGATACTTAAAAAAAAAAAGCTGATGTCTAAAACAAAACAGAAATTTATTAAATTTAGATAAATGACAAAAAGGTCATAAAATTATTACTTTTACACTTAAATATGGAGAGCTATTCGTGCCTCGAGGGCAACAGTTTATTTAGATTCTTTTTGGATACAAAAAAAATACACATAAATACCGTACTCCTGCCAAAAGAACTGTTACTATAATTTGAAAAATCACACAGTATTGACATATTTGGCATTTCATTAATTTTGTCGTTTTTTCGAAATGCTCACCCCTGTATATTATGTCAGATATAAATGTAAAAGTATACAAGAATATAAATAAATAAATAATATAGCCGCGTTGACGATTGTGTTTTCTTTGGTAATTAAATTACCCTTCAATGCATCGTATAGATTACTTTTTAAACTCTCGAACCTCATCTCCCTAATCACTTACCGTTGTTCAAGTCAAGGTAACACTATAGAATTCGTTAGTGAATAAATGAGTTTTAATTAAAAATTCAATATGCAATTAACCTAAATGCCACACTCATCCTATAAAAAAGAGTACCTATAAAATCAAATTGGAAAAAGTGTCAAAATTCAAAATTTTTAAATGACAACCCCCCAAATTTTATATATTTTTATTTTTTTGCATTTAAAATAACGGCAAATTTATAGTTTTAAAAATATTGTCAATTTTACATTTTTCTATTACAATAGTGAGAGTGAAGGCAAATAAATATGACACTTCAAAAATTCTCAACAATTATGACAGTTGTGGATACTAATTAGTAGTCATAATCATAAATATAAATTATCCTAAAGAAGACTATTTAAATTTTTTTATTATTTATGAAGAATTTGACAGAATGATAACAAGAACTGTGCTACATTTGCTGCCAGATACCCAAAAAAATACAAACGAAACACCTAGCCGACCTAATGTTGTTAAACTAATAGTACATTATTTCGAATGTCTGCGACGAATTTGATTAACTATTATTGAGAACTTTTAATTACTTTTTTTATTCTTTTTTAAAATATTGAGACGTATGAAAGAGACTTATCTAAGGTTAACTCATAAAATAACTAGTTTAACAAAAATGTTCAAAATTTTGACCTTGCATTTCTAAACACTTTCCCTGTGAATTGTTCCTGTGTTGCTCGCCGAATAGATTGTTGGCTCAAATTGTAGAGTATTTTTGACCAAGTGTCATATTTATTTGCTTGCTAAAGCCAGCATGGCCAACTAAAATCAATTAAATTTCCTTCACTATTGTAATAGAAAAATGTAAAATTGTCAATATTCTGACAACTATAAATTTTTGGGATAGACATCTTTTCGTAAACTTGCCCTTATTTTTGATGGAAAAAAAATATAAAATTTGGAATTTTAACACTTTTTTCAATTTGATTTTATACTTATTGAAAAATATACATAGTCACCTGAAGGAGGTCCACAACTAGTAGGATATCCCAACAAATTAAATTATTATTATAATAAAAAATTGTAATTATTCTTTAATCTGCAAACATCATTTTTGACATAAAATTGCAGTTTCTCCATAATCGATTAAAACCCTTCCCGTTAGGACACCTGATATATTAACTTTTGACCTGTAATCATTTTTAGGGTTCAGGGGTCATGAAATTATGAAGGACTCCATAAGAATCTGCTAAAATACAACTCAGTTTACTCAATCTACTACTGGTAGTATGCTTCTACTTTAAAATGTGAAAAAAACTATGAATTTATTTACAATAGATAATAATTATAACATTTAATGTATTAATTTTGTACCTATGAGCTCTATTTTCTCACCCAAATCTTCATTTTATATGCCCACGCAATTTGCATTAATTTTTTGGTCCTGAATCTTCCAGAAATTATCAATAATTAGGAATATCGATTTACTCCGTACCTACACTTAGCTTGCCCGCACCACCGGATTTAATACATTTGTTAAATAAAATTGTTAGTTTTACAAACTTAAATTGTTACTAAGTTCTTAATTTGTTAAATGAAATTTGAAGGTTTATGTATAGGATACCGTAGTACTTTTTGAAAGACCATTGAATTGGCCACATATGTATTAAATTGGATAACAAATCAATGAACAGTTCGTTTTTGCGATGTCGAAGTAGTTTTGACAAAATAAGTTAACAATTAATTTTTTTTTGTTCGAAACGAAGAAAAATCAAATTTACGTAGAGGACACACTTCCAAAAGTATACCTTATTTTTCATAATTAATTCAACAATAAATTATAGATCATTCCAGTGAAAAATATAACTTAATTGAGATAGTTTGTCTGTCAACCACTATACTTTCACCAGATGGCCGTTTCGTCGATCCACGACTCATCAGTGGTGATAGGTCAGTTGTTGACAGCCAAACCCTCTAAATACTGTGATATATAACCCACACGGTATGGAGATGTAAAAGAGTGTGTTTGCCGACATCTAGTTTCTGTTGAAAATATGGCGAAAGAACAACAATTCACTACATCGACTGCGTGGGAGGTCACTGACCCCATAATGCAAAATTACCTACAAATAGATGCGCCGATACTCCCTTAGAAATGGGCTTGCTTAACAAAACAAGCCTTAATCCCGAGATACTCCCTTTAGCGGGAGATAAAGGGCGTATCAGCACATCTATTTGTAGGTAATTTTGCAGTCGATATAGTGAATTGTTGTTCACTCGGCATGTTACCAACAGAAAGTAGATGTCGCCAAACGTATTCTTTTACATCTATATAACTTTGGTATATGGCGGTTTATTTTGAAGCGCCGTGTATATTTTAAATGATTTTAAAAATGTAACCGTAATAGACCTACATAATGTCCCTGCAATAAAAAAAATCTAATTTTCTCATAAAACTCCGTGGTGTCCATCGTGACCACCTTGTATACGTACTACAGTTCGAAGAAATGCAACATCGTTCTTTTACGGGATAATCAAATTGGGAACCAATAATTGTAGTCAGTTTTACTACATTGCATTAATAATAATTAATAAGCAAATGAAACTTAAGCTATATAAGTTACTGGTATAGATTCGTACCTGCATGGTGATGACTCCACATTATATAATCAAAATTAATTACAATGTTAATTAAATTTCGATGGAATTACCACACTGGAGGCTTGATTGATAATAAATATGATGAGCTTGAACAATATTGTTTCATAATGTTAGGCATTTGAATTTAAAGTTACCTATATTAAATGTAAACTATCATTAATTTGTTCAAAACTATTGATGCATATTACAATTTTATTTAATATTCATGTTCACTACTCAATTGTTAAACTTTATACAATGTTATATTAGTAAGAAATTAACTTACTGTAGTAGTAGACTTTCGTTTCAACACTAGCATATATGTTCTAGCTTCTTGGTACGAATCAAGGTTACTTGGAAAATAAGACAAAATATTTTGATAAAGCAGTGATATCTGTGTACAATCTTAAATTAGTTGGGAAAAATCACTCCAATATTATTATCTTTCCAATAAACTTATTTTATTAGTTATTAGTTCTTGAAGGTAATATTTCCTGACTTCTTATGTTAGTTTATTTGCCCGACAAGATGCACAATCGCAGTATTAAAATATTGTTTAGTATTAATTTTTAAATAATAAATGAACAAATAAAATTTAAATATAATTTTAAACTTATTTGATTACACAATAAGCCCATGTGGCTAAACCGGGGACTTATGTCGAATGGGCCCTTTCCAAAAAAAAAACTTATTTGAAACCGCACGACAACTTGTCCTAAAAATATGTAGTGCCCATTATGGCCATTATTCTGAAAACATAATACTTTTGTTTGAATGTGAGACCCATGTCTTAGTAATATACACTCAATAGTTGAATAATTGGTTTAGAGGTTAATTCTCAAAGTTATGATTGTAAGCACTTGCACAGTGGTTTGTGATTGGAACTATCGTATTTTTCAGCGCCTTCAAAAGAAGGAGGATGTTCGACTGGTATGTATTTTTAGAATAAATAATTAATGCATTTAAAAACATATATTTTAGTATGTTAAAACAGCATGTGCGGATCGAATTCGTGTGACAACTTAAGTTGCAATTGGGTATATCAAATATCTAGTAAGGTTAAGAATTAATTATTATACGTAAAATAATGTGTTTGGCAACCAAAACAAGACTTAATCTCGAGAGTTTGTCTGTCAACCACTATACTTTTCGCAGACGGCCGTTTTGTCGATCTACGACTCATCAGTGTTGAACAGTCAGTAGTTGACAGCCTAACTCTTCACTTCCTTTGGCAAATACCCCACTCGGTACAGAAATGTAAAAGAATGTGTTTGGCGACCACACTTTACGTTGATAATTTTATGAATGAATACAAATTCAAATATCCTCTGTCATATGACTGCTGTGATTATCTAGAATTGACAAGATATGATCATTAAAAGATGGCCTAGCATGTTCAGAAAAATTTTGGAGCCATACCACAAAAAAATCTTGCACCATTCACCACAATTTTGAGCATCGATACAAATAACCCACTGAACCATCCTTCTCAAGCCCAGAAGCCAATCGAATTCCCAAAAAACAAACATTGGTCGAATATACTGTCCTTTAGCCCTTGTGCAGCAGCATATTGTGATATTTTAGCCGCATTCACCACTGGTGACAACTCCCACCTGTTCTTGGCCTTTTTAGGTGCCATATCTTTTTCTAGTCGATGGAGAGTGGTTATTCCTGCTTCGTCAACATTTAAAATTTTGTGTGGCGAAAATGTATGATTCTCCATTAGGTTCAACAAGTTTTTGAAATAATGAATATATGATTTGTTACACGTGGATACACTATTGAAACTCCATGATTCAGAAGAACGACCACTAACAGCGAAGTTAGGTTTTAAAAATGGGTAAATCCCACAGATCTAGAAACTCGAGAGATATAACATTATCTGAAATTTCATTCATAATTCACATTTGTTTACAATCAGACATAAGTTGGCAGATAATATATAAGATAGAAAAGGACAGATAGAAAAAATGGCAACGTTGTACCAATTGCGTCGTTTCGATTTCGTTTTATGTACCAGTGGCGTACGGTTTTGCTGGTTTGCCAGTATTTTCATAAATAAATAACATTGAAACACACCATCAAATAACTTTTAAATTTAATATAATTAATTTAAATAAAATATATACATTTAATGAACGTTTTTTATATGATCAGGATTGAACGGCTGTTAAACCATACTCTAATAAATAATATATTATTTATTAGACTATGGTTAAACTATACTAACTAAAAAATACTTAAATAATCCTATTTACACTCAGACGAGACGTGCCAATAAATAATATCTTTGGTCTTTAAGTGTTTTGGAAAAACCACAGATAAAAGCAAGACAGCTAAGGCGCCGATAAGGGTGCAATAAAATTATTAATAATTAGGTAAAAATATATTTACAAAGACAAGGGTTGGCGCCAACAATGGTTATAGGAAATAGGTAGCACCATTATATATTATCTGGGAAACTAGTACATACAAACTAACAATTAATTGTAATTTTAATTAAATTTTAATAGTTCAAATATTTTTCCATAGGGTGATTTCAGTGGAAATTTAATGGAATATTGTATGTCTTAGCGTTGTGTTGGTACGATTGTTAACATGCCACTGATGATGGGACTGGTCTAGTCCCGAAACATGTATGGCCGATAGTTTCTATTAAATATATCTTGTGGAGATTCGACTTTCATTTAAACACTATAATAAATACAATAGGTAAATACCACAGATCTAGAATCTAGATGTGTGGTAAATACACCATATGTTTATTACAATATTATTGAACATTATACCTTAAATTTTATATAGACACATTTTATTAAGCATATATATATATAATTACCTGTACGACAGAGGCTCATTAAAAAGAAATGATAATTGAGGTTCAGCATCTGGTCGAATTTGCTTGCGACCAGTAATCTCAGTTATCTTAATGTCGCTCACATCAAAATGGTTTGAGCATATTTGTGCATAGTTGCAAACGCTGTAGTCTTTCCGAATTTACTGGACACCTACAATATGAAATTATTTAATTCTTTTGTAACCTACCAATTCAGTATTAACATATTTAGTTATCTAACGAAGTGCAACCTTAGTTTAAAATTAAACCTTGATTTGAATAGTCCTAGCACCTCTATAACATCACAAAAATCAACAATTACATTAGGTATTTATTTACAGGAATTTATTTTTATTTTGTAGAGCAAGCAAACTACACTGATAAATAATAACAAGTCGTAACCTTACTTACCTCCGAAATATCAAATTTGGGTTGGAATTTTCATTATTTCTACACACTATACACTGACGCACCATTGTTAATTGTTTTTTATAGTTTTTGCACAAGAAAACACTCAAAATTCCTCAAAATCCCCAACTAACAACAAATAAATACGCAACCAAAGGATAGTTGGCAACAGAGCTCAAACTACCGGCTGATTACACAAAGAATGAAATAGTAAATTCTTCGCGTACTATTCAAGTTGCTCTGCTTTACAGAGTTGCCACGTGTACTTCATAAATAAATTATAATTTGGTGAAATATGTCTTGAATATGTTAAAATTCATAAAAAAGTAACTAAAAAATACCTTGGGTATATCGTTTTATAATACACAAAAATTAGTACCATCACCTAAGTTATATTTTGCTTTAAAACGGTAAAAAATGCCGTATCAAAATAGTGTATTTTAAAACAATGCGGGAATGAAAGCGGAAGTTTGGCATTATCGATATCTGCAAGTAATGATGTTTGATCGCTTGGAAATGTAAACAGTTTTATCTCCCCCTTCCTAGATCTGTGGTAAATCCAGTCTTTTCTTACTTCTTTTTTAGTTGGATTAAACGGATGTTCAATTTTATTTTTGCCACGTACAGAAATATAACAGAAACATTATACCAATCTGCATTAGGACGAAATTTTATACTATCTAACAGAGGTTTCACTGCTTCCTGCATTTCTGCAATTACTTTTCCATAACCCCGTTCTACTTGTTAGAGCAACAAAATTTTAATACCTCAATGAGCAGCGTATAAGAGAAGTTATACGTTAGGTAAATCCTAACAGCATCGAAAATGCCGCCGTTGGAAAACTAAAAGAGGTTGTGGCAGTGTTTATTTATGTTTTGTCTTGAGAATTATCCAAAATAATTATTTTTTTTAAGCTAAACATCGAATGTGTCCGTTTAACCTAAGTCCCCTGTTTCACGAAGGTACACACAAGCCTTCAATACCTTATAATTAAAAAAAAATCACCTACCTCATTTTATTCTACTTACAAAATTCTATCTTATCTACCCTGAAACTGTATATCTGTGAGCTGTTCTGATTTGGGCTGGTATTCCTAAAGATTTTACCAACCTATGTAAATAATTTTGTTGGAAACAAAAGTTAAAGGATAATTTCTTCTGCAGTACCTAAGTAAGTGTATTTAAATCAAAACGATTATACTTACATGATCTAACAAAAATAAAGAATATTTTCTCTCGACCTTAAGATTTCCAATATTAAGACCGCAACATTATACCTTCCATAATAAAACAATTTATTATGAATAAAATAACGCCATCTCAGACTTCGAACCCAAAATAGATTTCAAATATCTTAGGTTAGGTTACACCTGTTAGTGGGAAAGTCAAATGTTGCAAAAACTGTTTTATACAAGACACGTTAAAGGCTCACATCTAGTTTATAAATTCTGGTCGTTAAGTGAGAAAAAAATGGCATTTTCTCACTTACCGACCAGAAATTATAATCTAGATGTAAGATTTTACATTGTTACTTGTTGAAAAAAATATGTAATTGTTTTAGATATTAGTTCTAGGGTGATGTGGCTTGATTTTTGTTTGTATGTATTATGCATTTAAAAAGACATGTTTTGTACATGGATTTCTTAACGAATATCCTACCCTGACGAAGGCAGAAAACATGCCGAAACGTTGCGGCAGCAAACAGAAAAAATGACAACATATTTTGATATAAAACACTAAAAACCAAATTGTTTGAATATTTAATATAGAACCAAATCCCCAAGAAAAATAAAAAGAAAGAAATTTATAGACTGTTGTTTTAGTTGGAGTTTTATAACTATTATTAAGCTGTTATACCAGTCGGAAATTATTTTATTGTGTTCACAGTATAATAATATCGATAAGGTCTTAACCCTATGAATGTCAGTGCGAAAAGTCAATTTTCTAAACAAATATGGAGGCGTCCCGTATTTTACTATCTTATGATACAGAACCAACGCATGCAACTTTCTTCTATTAAACATATTCAACCCACGAGCCCTTTCCAAAGTGTGGCTGATCCTGTCAAATCGTCTAATGCCGTACGCAAGCCTTAAACATGAGTTTTGAACACGCTGCAAACGTTTCACGTCTTTTTGTAACAAACAGGGTCCATATACCTACAGTCACAAAAATTCAATAAAGATAAGACAAGTGATTCACATAATAACAATTTACTTTTAACATTCACTAGTTGGCGATACCCAAATAACACTTTCAATTTTACGAAACTTTTTTGAACTAGTTTAGAAATACGCTCCGAAAATCTTAGTTTTTGATCAATTATTAGACCTAAGCTTTTGACGTTGTTCTTACTTTCTAAAATATTGTTATCAACTTGAATCTGAAAGTTATTTTGTGTTAGGCCCCCAAATAGAATTACGGAAGATTTATCGGTACTTATTATTAAATTCTGCTGTTTCGAATAATCAACTAATCGCTGATGATCACTATATTATATTATAGTAACGACTCATTAATCTCATCATGGGGAAAAAAGTGGTACATTTGTGTATCATCGGCGTACCGGTGAATATCACAAAAGCTAACCACAGAAAGAAAATTACACGTGTATAAGCTATAAAGAAGAGACCCTAATACAGAACCCTGTGGAACACCTCTGGTAATAAAACTCTTAACCGATGACACTCCTGAATATATAACAGACTGGCTTCTATTATAAAGATATTTGGTAAATAAAGAAACAAAAGAAAAATAGTTATTTATTATACAAGGGAAAAAAGTACTAGATTTTAGCTCGAGGTTGTGTTGTCTCCCGACGCGCAGCGGAGGGAGACAAAAAACCGAGAGCTTAAATCTAACTTTTTTCCCGTGTATGATACACTATTTTTTTCTGAGACGGGAAAAACTTCGATTTAATATTGAAAAAAGTTAGAAAATTATTCAAGTGAAATTTGAAGTTTTAAAAAGGTAATCAAATATCTGTCAATTTTATTCTGTAATTTAATTTAAAAATTGCGAACACTCCACCGGAGTCAGTAGAAGCAGCAAAAGTAGCGCCACAAATTATTGCCAGTTTTGATATGTAAAGAAAATGTAACTTTTGTATAATAAAATTTCCTAAAATTAAATATCTACCGTTACTTATGTGTCCGGGAAAAAAGTGCTCACTTTTTTCCCGGGGAAAAAAGTACTCACTTTTTTCCCGGGGATAAAAAGTGACATTTTATTACCTGTCAAGAGAATAAATATGTCAAACTTTTTTCCCGTCACAGAAAAAAATATTTATACATTATTATTCTATGTTAGTATAGGTACTGTATTTATTTTAATAATTTTACATGGTTAATTAATTAAATAATTTAATTCAATTTAGTTTAATATCGTATGTTTGAATATTAGATCTGTTTTTCCTGGTTTATTTTGAATTGTCATATTTAGTGTTTTAAGTGTAGTTTTAAGACAAATATAGTGACAAGTTAGTGATTTAGGTAAAAATGCTTAGGTATTACTGTTTTGTTGCTGCTAAAGTAAAGAGGGCCAAGGATTTTCGTTTTATAGATTTCCTAAATATGACGACAGGTATGAAATTAAAAAAGTGTTAATTTTTGGTAATTAATGAAAATTAAAATATAATGAAAACATAAACTAAAAAAATAATCCCTTTTTTATGTGAACCTTTATTTAATTTGAAGAGAGGAAAAGTGCCACTTTCAACCCTAAAATAATAAAGTTTGAGACACCTGATACCTGTGTGCAACAATTTCTTCTTAGAATTCTTCTCTCTTTTAACCACACTGAATAATGGACTGGTTAATCGATCAGATACAAACGTTATTTTATATGATATTTATATTTTATAATTTCTACTTACATTTTAAAACGTCCTCATACGCGCATAAATTTCGATAGGACGACCGAGGCTAAGGCGTCAGATGGTACATTAAAATGTTCATATTTTAGTTCGTTTTGGGGAGATGTGGCAAGGATATGGTATAAAATGTACCTTGACAATGCTGAAAACTACTAGAAACTGCTAACACAGTATATATACGTCGAACCTGTAGTTTTGCCTCGTTCACAAGAATTTGTAGAAAATTTGAACTCTTACAAGACCCAATACTTCAGATGCAGAAATAAAAAAAAAACGAGGGATATCCCCATTTTACTACTCTCAAGTCGAAAGAGTACAGCGTCAGGCTTCTGACGATATGATTTCAGAAAGCCTAAGCTTCAGCATCGGTACCGTCAACAATGCGTTTGGAGCGACACCGTTGTGTCAGTATTTCAACAGGAACATGGTAAGAAAATCATACCTAGTGCAGCAACAAAACGAACTGAAAAACTATTAACATTAAGCAGGACGGAGTCAGATTCGATTAACTATAGGACTCCTCACTGGGCATTGCGCCCTGAGAAGTCACCTAAATAAGATGGGGCTGTATAACGGGGACCTGCAATGCAGATTGTGTAATGGGGCAGTTGAAACAGCTCACCATGTGGTATGTGCGTGTGTAGCTTTACAGCGAAGGCGACACGCTATTTTTGGGCACGCAGATACTGACCCCCAAAACATAACTGAACTCCACAAGTTAGTGAAGGGGACAGGGTTGTTGGATTGGGTGGCATAAAATACTGGGACTTTTCACAATAAGCCCATGCGGCTGCAGTGAAACCGGGGACAAATGTCGAACGGACCTTTACAAAAAAATTTCCAAGCCTTTTTGCTCTCAATGCAAAAAATAATGTATTTTCTTTCGGAATTGTTTCTCGGGAAGGAACGAACGAACTTTTACCGCTGTACGGAGAAACGTCTGTGTGCGCATTGCTTTAAAATCGGACACAGAGGCTAGAGCTCACCAAAAGAGAAGAACTTCTTGCAGACAGACTGACTAAATTTGAGGAAGTTAAAAGTATCACTAAACGGTTAGGACACGGAATATAATTGTTGATTCTCAAACCGATTATGCATCGTTTTCATCCGCCGAATGCAAAACTGCAGGCGGTAATTAACACAGACATCAACAAGATGCTACAGGAAGAACACAAAACCCCTGTATAGCCCCTTTTTTAGGTGCATAGAGAAAGAAAAATCGTGAATACAGATTTTGCATTAATTTTCATTTTCAAAAAGTTGTTCCGTGACTTGAATGGATATCTGATTAATAATCAAATTTATGGAACACGCTCCTTCGACAATGTGTCTGAGCCGGGGGTAAAAATTAGTTTATATAGGGCGTCCATCGACGCAGAACGCATTTAGATCCCTCCCGAGAAAGGTGGAGGCCACACGTTGACGTAAGTAACAAAATAAATTTTCATAACAATCATATGCCTAATTTTCCCAAAACTTCTAATGTACCATCGACCAAGTACCATCCTGCATATGAGTGTGCTGGGACACCATCATGCATGAAACCCATTTGAGCTCTTGTCCGCAGTGGTTTTTTTCCCAATACAACGGGTAAATTTTCTTACAGAAAACAAAGTAAGACTCACCATTTAATCGTATGGAGAAGATGCGGCACACTGAAAAATACTCGTCAACAATTCAAATCCATACGTTTAAAGAAAACTGATGTTAATGTCGAGTTTGTGTAATTAAATGCGGATATTCGTTAGTTTGTACAATATGCGTGTTATGTAAGTTCAAAATCGCGTCCCTTGAGTAACTAGCCTCATGAGAAAACACATTTTTGAGAAAATAGATAAAGAATGCAATAAAAATTCTGATGCTTAGTTTCCCCAAAACTTCTAATATTCCGTCGAGCAACAATCACCCTCTTTAAGTACAGGTATGACACTTTTTTTTTGTGGCTGGTTGTAAAAATTAACGAATCTTCTAGGAATGCGTTACTTGAAATCGCCTAGTCCATTATATTCATAGTTTATTAGTTTTAACAAGAAATTCCTTTGGGATTTCCCAGTCGTTTTGTGGTAGTCTTATCTATGACAAAATTCATTGAGGGTTGTAAAAAAAAATTTAAAAAAATTAAAAAAAAAGTTAAAAAATTAAAAAAAAAAAAATTAAAAAAATAAATTCAAAAAAATTATTGCCAGAGCTGGCATTCGAACCCCTAACTTTTCGCATGCCCTACCAATGACGCCACAGCCTGATAACAAATATTGTATTTTAAATTTTAAATGGGACACACACACCCTGTATAAAAATTTTATGTGCCCATTCTACCTAAAATACTGTGAAACTGTGAAAAAAATATACAAAAAACTTCAAATTAAAATTTTTTTGAAACATTTTTTATCCACCCTGTGCAATAATTTCATAAACCAATTTAAAAAACTAAAAATATCTGAGCATTTTTCTATTACGTTCTACCGCATCTAAAAATATTGAAAATAAATAGAAACATTTTTGAGTTACTCCGTAGATTACCTCTAGGAGCTTATAATTACACGCTAAAGAATTCATGGATTCAAATCTAAAAAATTCAAAAGATAATTCGAAATATTACTTTTTTATCCTTAAAAAAAATTAACGAATACATTTTTGACTCACCCCGTATATAAATTTAAAGTGTATGCTCAAAAATTTCTAAACATTTAAAATTTATTCGATTGCAATTTGGAAAATTTGTTAAATGGCGGCTAATTAATGTTTTTTTTTTTGCATCACCCTGTACATGCTGCTTATTAATTAATGTTGTTATAATGTGATAAATACTTAATTTAAATAATAAATCTATACTTGTCAAATTCAAAAACCTTATAAAATTTTATACTAAATACCTACTATAAATATATTACATAGGTATTTTAAATCTGCTAGCCTAAACATGGCTACCTATAATAATATGATTGTCATCATAGGTGACGTTATTTTTTAGGACTACCATATCTCTCTATTTGAAAATCGTTGGTGTTAAATTAACGTTAACGTTAATAGCGGTGGACGTTATTTTTTAGGACTACCATATCTGTCTATTTTGGTTCGTTGGTTTGTCAAAATTTGGTAATTTTTTTTCTAACGTTGGTGTCACTTATTTTGCATAATTTGCTTGACAGTTCCTTTTGTCAAAATAGTTTATGTTTATTTAACATATTTATGCCGTTTAGCAGACTCGAATTTATACGATATACTTTTGTGAGATCTAAAATTGTGTGCATGTTTTTGTTAATATTTACTTACTATTTATTATTTTAGTTATTGTTTACAAACAATTAGAAATTAGTCTATGCCAGTTTCTATTTTCATACTCCTCTGTTTCACTCCATCCTACACGCAATTTACATAAACGTAGGATATATTCGCATTAATTTATGGTCTGTTAATGAGAACATATTATTTACAGTCCAGTTAGCTAAGCATGTTGCACAGCCACCCACGTGGCATTACGAAAGTATTTAAGTATTGGTTGAATAATGGAGGATATGAGCTGATTTCATGTTTACCGCACACATATTTGCCCACTGAGTATGGGTATTACTTTGATTCGTCTCTCACAATTATTCAGATACGGTAGTAATTTAATAGAGAGTGTGGTAATGATGCAATGACTGTGTGCGTACAAGTGTATTGCTCATTCTCATATATTATCGGACAACGGTCAAAGCTCCAGAGAAAGGACTTCCGCTCTAACAGACTTCAAACTGCCTATTATGTATATGAATGTGTTTGTTGGCACATATACACGATTTTATATTTAATTAGTGCAGTGGCGTATAGTTTTTCACTTTATCAGAAAAAACTAGATATTCGATAACCTTTTGTTAAACGATATTTGTATCGAAATGGTAACATAAACGTAATAATTAATATGAATTTCAAAAAATTGGAAAGTTCTATTCTCGCTGGCATGAATGCAATTCTTTGCTACAAATAAATACAGGGTGTTGCAAAACAAATTCAAAAAACTTTAAGGGTGATTCCTTATTAACCAAAATGTGTTATTGTTCTCTATGGTACATTTTCCAGTTAAACGGATAAATTTAGGAAGCCAGTAAATGTGACCCAACAATTCCTACTCACACGTTTAAGCAAAACTGATGTTAATGTCGTGTTTGTGTAATTGAATGCGGATTTTCTTCAGCCTATTACATGCGTGTTATCGAAGTTCAAATAATGACCCATTAGAAACTAGCTGGATCAGAAATTAAATGGTGCCCTTGAGGTACGAACAGCTCTCCATACTGAAATTAATTTACTGTATTAAATGTACTGTATAATAATATATAATCTAAATTGAAAAACGAGAAAAAATTGGTAGATATAGAGCGCCGGTGATTTTTTTAAAGAGCTTATTATAAGGAACGTGCGGAGAAATTAGAGATCAAGGAAGCTATGTTCACAAACATAAATAATTTAACAAAATGCTGCCGTTTTAGATACCACAATTACGAAATGTGATGCTAAAATATTTATAATAGTACCTATATTATCCAACGATCATGTAATGATGGTTAATAATACACGAGCATGAACCGGGATACGAAACGAGCCGAAGATGAGTTTTATATGGTTTATGCGAGTGTATTAATAACAATTACATGAGAGTTGCATACGCTATTTTTTACACCCGATAAATAATGAAGACCTATAAATATATTTATATTTGTATTGACAAACGTCAAATGCACAGCATGCTTGATTGAAAAATTATGGGTTTCTATTGGTTAAAAATCTGTATCGTTATGAAAAATCTGTATGTATCTGTATGTACTGGATCTCATTATGAAACGGATTTTTGGCATATAAATGTATTATTATAGTACGGGTGTGGAAAAATATAATAATGCTCAAAGAAATATATGACAAAAAATAATAATAAGTGAAATGTTTTAAACTTTTTCGGTTTTACCGGCATTGAAACGTAGGAAAGGTGAGTTTTACCATAAATTAAATTTTTTCAGTTTAGGCTTATTTTTACTCATTTTACTTTCTCCCACAGGGAAACTATTGTGAACGCGCTAAAAATAAATTGAGATAAAGACGGATATAACCATTTTGAAGTTCCCTGAAACGATTAAGACCATTTCCAGATGGAAGTCTGTCTGTCTGTGTGTGTGTCTGTATGTATTCTTCCACGATAGCGCCTAAACGCTTTAACCAATTGAATCTTGGTATATGAGTTTGGGGCCGCCCTAGCATGAAGCCATTAGATTTTGGTTGAAATCGCTTAAGCCCTGTGATAGGGGTGGACACAACCGCTAATTTTTCTTATATCACTAGGGGTCGAGTGATACATCATTTTAAAGCATTTCTGCTGCTTTACAGCGATAGGTCACTTTTGATATTTGCCCCCATAATTCTCGAGAAAATAGCGTTTAAAATGTAAGCAGTTACTTTAGTTGGAACATATAAAAAAAAGTTAGGTAGCAAAACTTTTTTTTTTCTAATTTTTGAATAAAGTTTGTTACGTTAGTTTATTGGAAATAATGAAAATAATGCAATAATTATAATAATAATTATTAATAAAATGCTGCTTCCTTACGCAGGTCATATATTTTTGATTATATTATATCGTGTCGGGAAATTGTTGGAGTGACACAACCGATTTTTTCAATGTATACCTAAATTGTGTCCTATTTTGTTGGACTGCATGGTATCTTAGCTGTTAATAAAGATGGAGACTTGCGGTTTTCGAGACCATATCCCAGTTTTTTTTTTAAACTTTTAATGCCACAAGCAGAATTAATTCTGTTGCTTCTGAGATACAGGGTGAAAACGCAAATGTTGACATTTTGGGATGCTATTGACAAAAATCACTGAAACAGAAACATTACACATAGGACACATAAATGCTAATAACCGTCGGAATACTTGTAATGTAAGTGCAATTTATCGTCAATGCCTAGTGATGGTGTAAATATATATACGCTTTCAACAGACTCTCCACCTATCCATAATCAACCCTCCTTTAAACCTTAGTAGACTATTGTTAGACTGTTTCATAGGGTAGAGGACAAAGAAAAACACCAGAACTATTCAAAAATGCGACGTTTCGCAGCTATATTGCTGCTTCCTCAGGCACTACAATGAAAATACAAAATTACACAATCTTACAACTAAGTACAGCAAAATAAAATTACTATGTTCAAATTACGACACAAAATGAATCCATAAAAATGTAAAAAAATGTAAAAAACATCAATAACTAAAATTACCTTAGGCGTAGTCAGGTACAAAAAACAAACAATAATATTGATCTTCAATGAAACTTATCGATACGTACATACTGTGAGAATATTTCATGATCCTAACACAAATAAAATACTCATTTAAATTTTGGTATCGCATAGCAATTATACAAAAAAAAAAAAACGATACAAAAAACAGTTCCCTTCTATGTAAAAAAAAAAAAAAAAACCACCAAAATTGATAGATAAATCCATCAACTCAATGTGTACCGAGTGCACGCTATATATTACATGGGTTATCGTAAAAGTACCGAATAGTCAACTAACAAAAGTATGACGATAAACCACAAACATTTCCCCCGTTTTAAACACTCGAAACCCTATACCTTTCTATCACATTGTTATAGATATTGCTCAAGTTCTGTGTATCAGTGCGTAAATTGATTGTGTCATTCAATTGAATATGAATCATTTCAGATATATTTCTCTTTAGCCAGTGGCTTTCCCTATCCAACACCCTCAGGTCGTCAAACAAAAAACTGTGACCAGTCTCAAAATGATGAGCGGACAGAGCGGTCTTATCCCTTTCAGTATTACTATTGCGACAGTCACTCATATGTTGGCTAACTCTCCTCTGAATGTATTGCTTCGTTTGTCCAACGTACATTTTACCACATTCACATGGGATTCCGTACACAACACCTGAGAGTTTATCCTTTGGAGTTTTTTCCTTTAATCTGGTATGGAAAACTCCATTTATAGTCTTTAAGTTGTAGAAAGCCAGGCTTACTGGCGTATCTCTGAAACACGCCCCAATCCTTTGTGACAAGCCCTCAATAAATGGGAATCTAAAATATCGGCGTTCAACCAAAGTACCATCCTCATTTGGGACGGACGAAGTCCTGTGAAACAGATCAATACACCTGTTGACGAAGGATCCCGGATAGTTATTCTGTTTCAAAATCTTCCTAATCACGGACAAATTGCCCTCGTGGAACGAGCAATGACTTAATTTCAAAGCCCGAAATAAGAGATTATGCACGACAGCCATTTTCTGTTTAACAGGATGGTTTGAATAATAGTTCAGGACTCTACCAGAACTAGTAGGCTTCTGATACCAATTTGTCGTCATAGAACCGTCAGGGTCCCGATTAACCATAACATCAAGAAAAGGAATACGGAAATCTTTCTCTGACTCGATAGTAAACCTCAAGCTTGGGTGATAGTCATTAAAATACTGCAACACTATCGAAAAAGAGTTCTTTGGGACTGCCAATAAAGTATCATCAACATAAATTTTAATAAACGGTATATGAAATGGAATCACTTTTAAAACGCTTTCTACTAAATCGTTCATCACCAGACCAGCCAGTATAGGACTCGCAGGATTACCCATAGCGCTTCCATCTAACTGCAAGTATAGTAAACCTCCATAAGCAAAATAACTGGATTGAAAACAAAACTCCACAATCTCCAATAGAAGACTCTTTGAGACTGAAACATACGCAGAAATAAAACTCCATCTCTTCCTAATGATTGACAAAACCAGCTCTTTAGGTATGTTAGTAAAAAGAGAAACGACATCCAACGAAATTAACTCATAATCATCCGGTATTCTGATATCCTTAACGAAATCAACGAACTCAAAAGAATTTTTAATACTATGAATAAACGTCGTTGTTAAAGGCGATAAAATCTCATGCAGGTATTTAGCTATATTATACGAGGGAGATCCGATGCAGCTGACAATGGGACGCAAAGCAAACTCATTTTTATGAACTTTTCTTAATCCGTAGATTTTTGGTGGGACGGAATTGTGAAGTTTTAATAATTTAGATTTGTTTTGATCTATCTGTCCCACCTCAAGTAATTTGTCCACCAGTCTGTTCGCTTTAGTCTGAAAACTGCTTGTTGGATCACGTCTTATGCATTTATATACAAGATCATTGTTTAACATTTCTCTCATCTTTAAATCATATTCAGATTTATACATTACCACGGTCGAATTTCCCTTATCAGACCTTGAAACCATAATATCCGGGTTATCCTTCAGAAATGAGCGCGTCTCAGTACACAGTTGGTTTAAATATTTCGCTTTGTCACCACCGACATTACGTCTATTGTAAAAGTTTTGTATTATGTTAGTTGTTCTAAGTCTAATGGCATTCGTCTGACGATCATCAAACGACAAACCCGAAACGCACAATTCCAAGTCTTTAAGAATTGTTGGAATAGGCAAATCGGATGTATCATTCAACGGCAAACCAAACTTGGGGCCCAAGCCCAACATAGTTCTTACACCTACAGGAATATTAACATCTGTATAATTTCTAACAAAATGTTCATGCGTTTTAATATCAAATCTAGCCTGACTCAATTTGAGAGCGTTCAATTTTTTAATATTTACTGATTTAATCCTAGAAAATTCAACATTAAATCTTCTATTATTTACATTTAGTGTGTTAAGGTTTTTCTACTACAGTGTCGGTCACATAATTTGTTTCCGAATCATATTGTTAATAATCTGAGATGTGTTTATAGCATGTTGGTGGATGATCATCCGTTTGTGTACAGGGTGGATCGCTTGATTCAGAAGTTTAGAAAGGGTATTTTAAACCTTGAAATTACTATTAGTCATTGGAAAGTGAGACACATTTTTGAAAACATTGAAAACATTAAAAGGGAACTTGAAGAACTTATACCTTCGGAAACTTTTCTTAACACACTAAATGTAAATAATAGAAGATTTAATGTTGAATTTTCTAGGATTAAATCAGTAAATATTAAAAAATTGAACGCTCTCAAATTGAGTCAGGCTAGATTTGATATTAAAACGCATGAACATTTTGTTAGAAATTATACAGATGTTAATATTCCTGTAGGTGTAAGAACTATGTTGGGCTTGGGCCCCAAGTTTGGTTTGCCGTTGAATGATACATCCGATTTGCCTATTCCAACAATTCTTAAAGACTTGGAATTGTGCGTTTCGGGTTTGTCGTTTGATGATCGTCAGACGAATGCCATTAGACTTAGAACAACTAACATAATACAAAACTTTTACAATAGACGTAATGTCGGTGGTGACAAAGCGAAATATTTAAACCAACTGTGTACTGAGACGCGCTCATTTCTGAAGGATAACCCGGATATTATGGTTTCAAGGTCTGATAAGGGAAATTCGACCGTGGTAATGTATAAATCTGAATATGATTTAAAGATGAGAGAAATGTTAAACAATGATCTTGTATATAAATGCATAAGACGTGATCCAACAAGCAGTTTTCAGACTAAAGCGAACAGACTGGTGGACAAATTACTTGAGGTGGGACAGATAGATCAAAACAAATCTAAATTATTAAAACTTCACAATTCCGTCCCACCAAAAATCTACGGATTAAGAAAAGTTCATAAAAATGAGTTTGCTTTGCGTCCCATTGTCAGCTGCATCGGATCTCCCTCGTATAATATAGCTAAATACCTGCATGAGATTTTATCGCCTTTAACAACGACGTTTATTCATAGTATTAAAAATTCTTTTGAGTTCGTTGATTTCGTTAAGGATATCAGAATACCGGATGATTATGAGTTAATTTCGTTGGATGTCGTTTCTCTTTTTACTAACATACCTAAAGAGCTGGTTTTGTCAATCATTAGGAAGAGATGGAGTTTTATTTCTGCGTATGTTTCAGTCTCAAAGAGTCTTCTATTGGAGATTGTGGAGTTTTGTTTTCAATCCAGTTATTTTGCTTATGGAGGTTTACTATACTTGCAGTTAGATGGAAGCGCTATGGGTAATCCTGCGAGTCCTATACTGGCTGGTCTGGTGATGAACGATTTAGTAGAAAGCGTTTTAAAAGTGATTCCATTTCATATACCGTTTATTAAAATTTATGTTGATGATACTTTATTGGCAGTCCCAAAGAACTCTTTTTCGATAGTGTTGCAGTATTTTAATGACTATCACCCAAGCTTGAGGTTTACTATCGAGTCAGAGAAAGATTTCCGTATTCCTTTTCTTGATGTTATGGTTAATCGGGACCCTGACGGTTCTATGACGACAAATTGGTATCAGAAGCCTACTAGTTCTGGTAGAGTCCTGAACTATTATTCAAACCATCCTGTTAAACAGAAAATGGCTGTCGTGCATAATCTCTTATTTCGGGCTTTGAAATTAAGTCATTGCTCGTTCCACGAGGGCAATTTGTCCGTGATTAGGAAGATTTTGAAACAGAATAACTATCCGGGATCCTTCGTCAACAGGTGTATTGATCTGTTTCACAGGACTTCGTCCGTCCCAAATGAGGATGGTACTTTGGTTGAACGCCGATATTTTAGATTCCCATTTATTGAGGGCTTGTCACAAAGGATTGGGGCGTGTTTCAGAGATACGCCAGTAAGCCTGGCTTTCTACAACTTAAAGACTATAAATGGAGTTTTCCATACCAGATTAAAGGAAAAAACTCCAAAGGATAAACTCTCAGGTGTTGTGTACGGAATCCCATGTGAATGTGGTAAAATGTACGTTGGACAAACGAAGCAATACATTCAGAGGAGAGTTAGCCAACATATGAGTGACTGTCGCAATAGTAATACTGAAAGGGATAAGACCGCTCTGTCCGCTCATCATTTTGAGACTGGTCACAGTTTTTTGTTTGACGACCTGAGGGTGTTGGATAGGGAAAGCCACTGGCTAAAGAGAAATATATCTGAAATGATTCATATTCAATTGAATGACACAATCAATTTACGCACTGATACACAGAACTTGAGCAATATCTATAACAATGTGATAGAAAGGTATAGGGTTTCGAGTGTTTAAAACGGGGGAAATGTTTGTGGTTTATCGTCATACTTTTGTTAGTTGACTATTCGGTACTTTTACGATAACCCATGTAATATATAGCGTGCACTCGGTACACATTGAGTTGATGGATTTATCTATCAATTTTGGTGGTTTTTTTTTTTTTTTTTACATAGAAGGGAACTGTTTTTTGTATCGTTTTTTTTTTTGTATAATTGCTATGCGATACCAAAATTTAAATGAGTATTTTATTTGTGTTAGGATCATGAAATATTCTCACAGTATGTACGTATCGATAAGTTTCATTGAAGATCAATATTATTGTTTGTTTTTTGTTTTTTGTACCTGACTACGCCTAAGGTAATTTTAGTTATTGATGTTTTTTACATTTTTTTACATTTTTATGGATTCATTTTGTGTCGTAATTTGAACATAGTAATTTTATTTTGCTGTACTTAGTTGTAAGATTGTGTAATTTTGTATTTTCATTGTAGTGCCTGAGGAAGCAGCAATATAGCTGCGAAACGTCGCATTTTTGAATAGTTCTGGTGTTTTTCTTTGTCCTCTACCCTATGAAACAGTCTAACAATTCGTATTTGCGAAGGACACTAAAAGCATAATACTTAGTAGACTATTAGTAAGACCTCCTATTTTGAATTTGGAAGTAAGAAACTTTAAGATGGTATTTACCGTACATTGCTCAGGTTTACATACGGGATCGAGTGTAGCGGGGATGCTGTCGATTCTGTTGCTTGATTTCCCCTTTTTCCACCTTTTTTTTTTATCAGGAGCAAACTTAGTATAAGTTGTCTTGCCCGAACCCCACGCGAATTTTAATAAAATTATTCTATAGATAGGTTCAATGCATATACACGGGAAATAAGAAGCTCAACGTGTCAGAGCGAGCACAACTATTTACTAAAAATTTTAGGTAAATAATTTTCACCGACAAATAAAACTCCCTGCTTTATTCAAGTCTTCAACAAGGAATTTTGTGTGTAACGCAGAAGTGAATGCTTGTTTCTATAGGTATTTTTCGTAACAACAACTACACAACATGTTACTATTACATTGAGTTTAATTACACGTTTCGATTTGTTAAATGGACATAAAAGATTTTTAGAGTCTACTACAATAATTTTTTTCTCCTACTGTCTTTAAATGCCTTTATTATATGTTCAATCATGATTTGAAAATGTAGTACATTGTAATGCTGTTTATCATTTACCCGTGCGTAATAATATTTGCTAGGCAACTAGTGGGAAATATTATTACGCACGGGTAAATTTCCTGATAATGACAAAAATAGCGACGGGCATGAAAAATCACCATAGCGACGCCGAAAATACAAACACCAAATAGACAGTTTTGGTATTTATAATTAATAATAATTATAATTAAGTATTTCGCTGATTTCAAAACACATAAACAGTGATAGTGAATATAGTTTAACACCACCTAGTCAATTTAATACTTCTAATTTATCGTATTTAGGCTTATACGCTAACAAGGGTAAGTTTCGAAAAACAAATATTTTCCTAAAAATTATGTTAAATTTATTCAAAAGCATTAGAACAGTCGTAGAAAAAGTATAGTGTGGAACTCACATGAAATGACCATTTCCTACTCGTATGATTTGCTGCACTCGCCTCCGGCTCATGCTGCGAACTATCATACTCGTAGGAAATATATGTCATTTCATGTTCGTTGCACAATATGCTATTGTGACAACTGAGTACATTTTTCCGGGAATGTTTGCGCTCATGTATTTTTATTTAATTTTAATAAATGCACCATAACTTGGATGCGACTCTTACATTCTAAAAAATTGAAATATCTGATTTAGTTGAGGTGTCATTGACAACGTTCTTTGACACTCTTCCAAATATATACACAATAACACGGCTACAAAAGAACAAGGTAAATATAAATCACAAAACTTACAACACTTTGATATACGTAACATTTGTAATATAATTTGCAAAATATGCGAAAATCCACAAAACACCTAATCGATGAAAGGGATTTTGTTAATCAATAAAGAGGTCGACACTCATCACAAAAGCGCAGAAAATCAATAATGTGATTCATTTCGCTACGATGTCAACAATTTCCATAAATATCCCCACACACCCATTCACAAACTATTATTATACGCATTAAAATTCAATCACCATGGCAATTACAAATAAATGCCCCGTACATAACCTGTACCATAGATAAACGGCATAGATGCACAAAGCCTGTCTATAAATTAAAACACTCTAATGTACTCGATAGCAACCACGTGCTGTACTCGATAGGGCAAGACAGAGAGAGAATGTACACGGCATGGATAAAATTTTTTAGGTAGGTACACGGTATAGGAAGTGAGATGTTTTTTTTATCTAAGACGGTAGGTAGTTCCCTTTCAAGGTTACAAATACATTTATTTCGTTCATCTATGGTTAAAAGAAGTGCACCTGTTCGACAATAAACAAAAACTAGCTAACCGATGTTGAGAAATATTTACATGCATAACCGATAACCTAAAATAATCTGCATAATTTTGGCTTTCATTAACTGTTCATTGGCGTAGACATAGGGGGCATTTGGGTAAATTTTACACATAAATTAACTAAAGACAGCTTTCATTAATTTAAATTATTACTTATACTTATAAGCTACAAAAAAGTTAATTACGTCGATGTTGTGGTTTCTACCATTTTTATGGAAACCGATGAATTGCAAGTTAATGGTAGATTTAAATCAAAATAACGTTTACCAGAAAACAAAATGAAAAATCAAAGTTGCCGTGGAAAAATTTGTTGTTAAGTAATTTGTTATTATTAAATCGTTTTCCACGGCAACTTTGATTTTTCATATGGTTTTCTGGTAAACGTTATTTTGATTTAAATCTACCATTAACTTGCAATTTATCGTTTGCCATAAAAATAGTAGAGATCACAACATCGACGTAATTAGCTTTTTTGTAGCTCATAAGTTGTTCTTTTTAAAAAAGTAATAATTTAAAATAATGAAGCTTGTCAAAGCAGTTTTAATTAATTTATGTGTAAAATTTACCCAAATGCCCCCTATATCTATGCCAATGAACAGTTAACGAAAGCCAAAATAATGCAGATTATTTTAGATTATAGGTCCCAAAATGCATGTAAAATTTTGTCAAAATCGGTTAGCTAGTTTTTGGGAAATGAACAAAAAAGGTAATTTGACCACTAAATTAGGAGACCCTGTATCTCGATAACGAAGCATTCGCGGACATGGGTTCAATGGCAAAAAATGCTAGAATTGTTTTCAGGAATCTCCAGTTTTCGTTTGTTGCAACCATATTGAATCACCCAGTGTATATTGTTTTTCAAGTTGGTTTTGATACGAGAGTATACGAGGTGTTGTCAATTACATTGCGTGTTTCTAAATATCTATTTTAAAAATATTGAGTAGATACCTAAATAATTATGTAATATTAAATCGAGGGAAGTGCTAAAAAAAGTCGCAATACGTGCAGCTTTTATATGACTGTTCCAACAGGTTAAGAAACCTAGCTAATATACATACGTTTAGATTTCCTAAAAACCCACAAATTTCGAAGCAATGGGTATTAAAACCGGTAGTAATAATAACTAATTTACGACTCACGCCAATATTAATTCTTAATTTACACTTTTGAAAAGTAAGAGCCTTTTTTCAGTACCGTTCATATTGCTAGGCCTTCGCATTACCCACATTAGTTACACGTAATTAAGGAGGAAATATATGGATTACATACACAATTATACTAGATGGGCCATAAAATGTTTACAAATTTCTTTCTGTAATAGCTCGCCGAGGGCCGTCTTCTAGTGAATTTTAAAAAGCTTCATGTCATTTGTACACCATTGTTTCTCTTGAGTAATAAATATTGCCGTTAACCGATGATATCTCTTTGTTTATTGAATATACTTTCCTTGTTTAGTCAGAATCTTTGTAACGGCGCGTATTCGATTTTTTCATGTCTTTAGTTTTCTTCCCGATTGAGTTGCTTGATCAACGATAGTTTAAAGATTTAAAGATTAATGACCCCACTAAGATAAAACTTGGTGTTTATACTAATTTTAAGTCATAGAACATGTCACGACTAACAATATCCCCACCACTATTTTCCCACCCCGGCCTGCCGCGGAACCAAAAACTTCCCCTCGTATAATATATAGACCTAAATTTATATCATTTTAGGGCCTAATGTTTTATTGCTGGCAAAGGAAACTGTATATAATTAAGGCTATTATACCCTGCTCAACTAAGCCATAACGGTGTGCTGTTTTGTTTTCGTCTACTAAACTAGGGACGATTATGTTATCATTAATTTGACTACCAGAGTGTACATGATGTACAACCAATGCATCTTCTTTTGCTTTCGTCTCCATATCGTTCCGTGAGATTGTCTGAGTAACGAGAGTGTGCATCTCTACGCGCTTTGGTTTCTGTAATCAATTTACCAATTCCATGATTTTTGATTGGTTGTAATATTTTTAATAAAATACTTTCAACTATTAATAACAGAAAACACAACGTGAATTTTGGTTTAAATACCGGATTCGAACCTGTAACCTTAAGGTCCTTATAAAAAAAACTTTAATGAAAAATGTATCTTATTAAAGTATACAATATTAACTCCAACTTTTACCTGCATAAATTTCAGAATGGATAGATAATCGACAAATAATGTGAGTTTGGATAACAAACTATGTGCTAAAAATGCTTCGTTACAAAGTAAGTGTTGAAAGTTAAGAAAAAAAATTCGAATTTTGAAAATAATTTCGTGGCAAAGCGGACTAAAATGTTGGCTTTACCTACACAAGGAATTTTGTTTAATTTAGCAGGGCCCCAGTCTAATTCGATAGAAACCAGACCGAGGCATGGGTCGACAGGTACTGACGAATTCGTTTCGCTCTTGTTATGAGCTCGTCAGAGCACCATAGTCGCTGCCCATCACAAATATCGGCCTGCATTTAAGCACAATAGGATACACAACAGTAGACACATGTAAACACATATCATCTACATGTACATAGTAATGCATATCCTATACCATGCAGAGGCCGAACAAACTCAATGTATAGGTAAAACCAGTCGTATAAATAGAAATAAATAATTTTGTGTTATTGTGCTTAAATGCAGGCCGATATTTGTGATGGGCAGCGACTATGGTGCTCTGACGAGCTCATAACAAGAGCGAAACGATTTCGTCAGTACCTGTCGACCCATGCCTCGGTCTGGTTTCTATCGAATTAGACTGGGGCCCTGCTAAATTAAACAAAATTCCTTGTGTAGGTAAAGCCAACATTTTAGTCCGCTTTGCCACGAAATTATTTTCATTTATTATATTTACGGACATGAAATCCTCTTAATTTTTCATTATTTGGCATTAAACATCGACGGCAGAACGCTTGGTGACCACCGTCCGAGCATTGCTGAAACCCAAATATTTGGGAGATGCTGGCAGAAGGATAAAATGGTCTCCTGCTAGCGTTTTGTGTTCATACTATTTTTATTTATTTCTATTTATACGACTGGTTTTACCTATACATTGAGTTTGTTCGGCCTCTGCATGGTATAGGATATGCATTACTATGTACATGTAGATGATATGTGTTTACATGTGTCTACTGTTGTGTATCCTATTGTGCTTAAATGCAGGCCGATATTTGTGATGGGCAGCGACTATGGTGCTCTGACGAGCTCATAACAAGAGCGAAACGAATTCGTCAGTACCTGTCGACCCATGCCTCGGTCTGGTTTCTATCGAATTAGACTGGGGCCCTGCTAAATTAAACAAAATTCCTTGTGTAGGTAAAGCCAACATTTTAGTCCGCTTTGCCACGAAATTATTTTCATTTATTATATTTACGGACATGAAATCCTCTTAATAATTCGAATTTTATTAATATCTTTTAACCAATTGAGATATTTAAATGAAATTTGGCACGTGTAGAGGGGTAATCTAGCTTCATTTTTTCATGTAATAATATTATTCTTATTTCCACCAGTGGCGTGCGTACGGCTACCGATTGCGATATTTTGAATGAACAAACCGATACGCCACTGGTTTTTCTCAAAATAAAAATTATATCTGCAATCCTTATTCAATTTGAAAGAAAATAGTACTCTTGGCTTTGTTTCGTATGACGCAACATTTTCGAGTAAAAAAATAAAAATCGTCTAAATCAAATGTATTGAAAACAAACATAAAAATAACATCCCATTACACGTTTTAACAGATTTAATAATAAATATTGCCAGGCCTAAAATGGTAAGCCTTTCTACCATCTTTATGAAGTGACCTAAGGATGGTTGACCTTGATATGTTAAGCATGACAGCAGCTCTTCGTGAACCTAGGTTTGGATTTCGATCAAACGTTCTTAAAATACGCCTTTCATCGGCCAAATTGTTTCTTCTAGGGCGCTGCCTATTGTTGTTTATGTTAAAAGTAGTATTTAAACCTCGTTCTCGAAATGCCCGATTAACTTTAGAGAAAACTTCTCGTTGGACGACGTCTACTAGGGAATCTGCGTGCATACTCCCTTGCGGCTGCTACTGCATTTTCTTTGCAAAAACCGTAAATTAAATGAATGTATGCGTATTCTTGGTTAGTAAATAGCCGCGGCATTATTAATATTAAGAACACTTAAATGCAACACAATTTTGTTTTAATCAAAGCTAATTGATAATTATGCGCCTTTTACCAATTCTGTATTGACAATGACGTTAGTCATTTTGAACAGTTCCTCCAAAAAAAAACTGCAAAATATGTGTAAAACGTGTAATGATATGTTATTTTTATGTTGGTTTTCAATACATTTGATTTAGACGATTTTTATTTTTTTACTCGAAAATGTTGCGTCATACGAAAAAAAAAAGCCAAGAGTAGTTTTTTCTTTTAAATTGAATAAGGATTGCAGATATAATTTTTATTTTGAGAAAAACCAGTAGCGTATCTGTTTTTTCATTAAAAATATCGTAATCGGTAGCCGTACGCACGCCACTGGTGGAAATAAAAATAATATTATTACATGAAGAAAATAAGCTAGATTACCTCTCTACACGTGCCAAATTTGATTTCAATATCTCAATTGGTTATAAAGATATTAATAAAATTCGAATTTTTTTCCTAAATTTCAACACCCTGTAACTTTGTAAGGAAGCATTTTTCGCACATATTTTTTTAACCAAACTCACATTTGTCGATTATCTATCGATTCTGAAATTTATGCAGGTAAAAGTTGGACCACCCTGTATATTTTATACATAATAATAATAATAATAATAATAATATTTCTTTATTTCAAGTTACGAAAAAAATACATAAAATGAACGTCAATAGTATATTGTGCAACGAACATGAAATGAGATATATTTCCTACGAGTATGATCGTTTGCAGCATGAGGCGCAGGCGAGTGCTGCAAATCATACGAGTAGGAAATGGTCATTTCATGTGAGTTGCACACTATACTTTTTCTACGACTGTTTTAATGCTTTTGAATAAATTAAACATAATTTTTAGGAAAATATAATAATAAATATATAGGTGGTGTTAAAACTATATTCACTATCACTGTTTTTGTGTTTTGAAATTAGCGAAATACTTAATTATAATTATTAGTAATTGTAAATACCTAAACTGTCAATTTGGTGTGTTTGTATTGTCGGCGTTGCTATGGTGATTTTTCATGCTCGATGCTATTTTTGTCATTATAAGGAAATTTACCCGTGCCTACAGCATTACAATGTACTACATTTTCAAATCATGATTGAACCTATAATAAAGGCATTTAAAGACAGTCGTAGAAAAACGAAATAATCAAAGACTATATATACTATATATACGATATATCACACGTCAATTAATTTGGCACTAGAATTACAATATATTATACCTACATATTATTTTATAACTCAAAAGCTATTATTTAAATAATCATTTACACTGTATGGCTCAATTTCCAATAGTAAGTTCTTACCTATTTTTTAAATTTTTTTATACTATCAAGTGATTTCAGATTCCTTGAAATTTGTTATATAGCTTTACGCACATATAGGTAATGAGAACTTTTTTCTGTTAATGTTAACCTGTGTGTTCGACTTATAGCACATTCATGTTCAAATTCGATATGAAAAAGCTTTCTATTCTTAACAATAAACAGCATACAGTCGTATATGTATATTCTATATACGGTCATAACTTTTGTATGAATATAGATCGGCTTCAATTAAAACCATTTTTCCTAAATGAATTAGGAAATATTTTATAGTATAATTTTGTCTATGTTGTTCAACTAAATTTTCTATTTACGGATTGCTTGTTTCATAAAGTAACAAGACTTTAAGATATGTTGGAAATTTGTTTCACACTACCATGCTTTCACCAGACGCGCCGTTTCGTTGATCCAGAACTCATCAGTGGTGATCGGCAGGCAGTGTGACCCAAATTTCCAACATTTACCAAGAGCTTATATGGCGCGAGCGATGACTGACAACAACTACACTAAATCCTGTGCTTCACCAGGCACATTGCCTGCTCACACTAGATGTCGCCAAAAACATCTTGTTGTCAGTCATCTCTCTCTCTTCGTAAATGTTGGAAGTTTGAGTCACCTGCCTGCCGATTAACACTGATGAGTTGTGGATCAACGAAACGGCCCGTCTGGTGAACTGTGTTTCACCGGAGATATTGCCTGCTCACACTAGATGTCGCCAAAAACATCTTGTTGTAAATTTTCTATATTTCACATTATTTACAAAATGTATTGCCGTTTATTAATGGAAAGTATTAGAACATGTAAAATGTGTTGATTAACAAATTACCATATTCGCATGAGCTACGTTCATGGCATGTCACTGCCCTTTTACATTTAACTCAATACACAATATGTTTCCCGTATATGATCGATTTGTTTGTTAGGCTTACTTTGTGCATCAGAGAGATTGCAATGTTTATTGGATTACTCGGACAGGATGTAACTTCCACTCCAACAACAAAATGATAGGAATAAAAACATCCTACGCTTGTTTTAAACTATAATCCTCTAGATTACTGTTTTCATAATATACGAGATTAATTGCTATGTACACGAAATTATTAAATTGATGCGATATCGATTCTAACTTTTGCGCAATTGGATTCTAAAATAGTGTTAATAAAAGTGTTTTGTTTCACAATAGAACCAAAAATTTTGTTACATAACCTTATACAGTAATAATAGGTATATTAAGAAATACAGAAAAGCTGGTATTACCGTACATAGTCCCTACTAACGTACATTTTACGAGAAGGAGAGAAAAAGCTACTTGGTTTCTTTTTAAAACATGCTTCTTTTGCCTAACCGAAAGACGCAACGACATATTAGTGTTAGTTTGTCCAATACTGTTGATGAAGGAACATTACTTTTGTCTCTCATTTTATTAAACCTCACAAAATAAGCGGCAAATAGGTACATGGTGTCCCAATTTCGTTGTAATCACCGGGTTTCTCGTTAATTAGTGAAGATAGAAGATTCCCGGTTTCGCAATACTGTCCTACATTTTTGTCAAACTGTCAATGGCATAAATAAAATTTGCAGAGAATTCTTTCTTTCTAAGATTTTGAAAATAATGCATTTTCAGTCACCCCCTATATCTCAGTTACCTGATGTCTTATCAGAAAGGTGAAAACGGTTGCTAATAGAACTTTTTACGTATAATCCATCAGAATTTTTCCGGAGGTACCGTTTTTAAGTTATGACGCAAACTTATAGTTCTTCTAAAGGGACACCATGTATATTTTAATGTCATTAAATAGCAGTATTTTTTCTCTTTGAAGTGATATATTTAAAATAGTAAATTTACATTTTTTTAAAATTCGATGCTCTTGAGTTTCCGCTACGCCCATATTCTCTTTAACTTTTCTACAAGTTATTTGTGGTGTTGCTGCTGCACTTGCGAGAACAAACATTTCCTGATTTTCTTTGTTCACTTTGATATAAGTTTTTGATTTAAATTTCGAAAATGACCCGAAATTAATCAGAATCGATTTAATTCGAGAAAACATTATTTTGTTCGGTTGTCTTCTTTCAGCAAATCTGTAAAATTATTACAAAATAACTAGGGTTTGAACCAGTTTAATTAAATCATCTTACCTTGTAAAGTATAGTTCAGAAGCTTCATTAGCGTGTCGTTAGTATTCAGAAAACACTGAGCATATATTTCTGGTAGTTCTCAAATGTTTGATGCATATTCATAAATCTTATAATAATTTTATTGAAAATTTGCGAATTAATGACGATACTAACTAACTAACCTAACTATAACGGAAACGTCAATATTTGTTTATATAATTTGACAATAAAGTCAAGTATCTTGTTTTAGCATAGCCACCTATTTGCTTAAATAACTACGCACGAGTACCTAATAATTTTATTTGGCTCCTTAAGATATGATACGATATTATAGACTTTTTGCACATTGGACATTAAAATTTACGGGAACGCTAAAATACGTGAAACTAGGTATGTCTATGCTTAGTTTAGAAATTATTTTATTGCAACTTTGCATAAACGTGTACATAGTAAACAAACATGATGAATAATTTAATATCAGCAAAAGTATTTCAATAATTTAGTTGGAAATTGTGTATTAGAATATACCAAATGTGCCAGTATTTCCAAATCTCAATGTTTTCCTAATCTCACATAATTCTCTATACAAATTACTACACTTTAACCTGCCATCTAAAATAAAGATAAACGTGTTGCGAATATAAAACCTATAAGATCTCCTACTTCTCTTTGGTATATTATTCCGAGCCGTTTACTTCATACGGGTAGCGACCGTAAACGAATGCGCCTAAAAAGTACAAGTGGGATACGCTTCCAGAATGTCTATAGCAAACAGGTGTCATAAAACAAATACGTGTGAACGTAAACATCTTACAGAGACTCAGCATTGGTGCACCTGAGAATTTTTCATTATAATTGGGGTTCGTAAAATATACTTTGACTGAAAATAAATTAAAAGTTTTTTGTTGTCTGTCTAGTCAAGAAGCTTTGTATTAGCTAGTGTTTCATCAAACAATTACGGTTTGTTTTGTATAACTCTAATTATGGCTCGTCAGAATACCCGTCGTGCCCATTTACACCATCAACGTGCCTTTAAACACAACGAGATATATTCCAGCAGATATATGTAATACCATACAACCTCCAGAGACAATGAGTCCAGTATATACGTAACGCCAGCAGTAAAGATACAAATAATATAAAATGTAAAAAACAAAATAAGACACAACACGCCAGCACGAGACAAGTTCATTTTCTGACTGAATCACTCAGCAACCAAGTGGTCGGTTGTTGATCTTCAATGCCATGGAATCGGGAGAACCAAATTTCGGATTCAATGGACTGGAAATTAAGTAGCATCTAAAATGAAATTGAATTACGATACACATGTAAGGCGATAAGATGACGAAGAAATAATAACTTAATGTACAATTAAAGATTCTCTAATAGATATTTCATTAAAAATCATTATTGGTAGTTTAAATACATAAGTAAACATAAAATATTAAAATAAAAGTTAGAATAAAGTATACTTAATGGTTGATAAATAATTTTTTTGTACAGTTTCTTCAGTACAGTTTTTGACTTGCCACCCGTTCAATTGAAAAGTTAAAATAAGTGTTAAACAGGTCTTGCATCTTGTGAACATTTAGTTGCCCCTTGAATATTAATCTTTCTTAATTCAATTTTAGAATTAAACGTGTCAGTATCTATACACGGTGTTTTACTGTCGATGGTGGGCAGGGAATTCCGAATGCAGTTCCGAGATCATTGATTGAATTGACGTAAAATACATTTAACGTACAAGTATGTAGGTACCAAACTAGTACAAAAAATATTTACTTTTTGAAATTTAAGCCAATAAGTAAAATAGGTATTATTTGAGTGTCTAATGACGGGTTTTTAGATGTATATAAGCATGTTATTTTTGAATTAAGATATAAAAGTTTAATTTAGTAATTAATTTAATAATATTTTGTGTAATAATTATTTTAAACGATAAAATATTTTTAGCTTTTTTGGAATAAAGTTTATTTCGATAACAAAACAATATGTTTGCCTATAAATATGACTGCAAAGCTCTAATGATTACATCACAAACCTCTGGTATAAATCCGGATATTGTGCCTTCCTTAATTCTGGACGCAAGCATTAACGAACTAATAATATCGCTTATGTGACTAGAAACCGCAGTGTTACCTCTAACCTTTAACGCAATCATATTGTTAATAATGTAAAATTAATTAATGTAAAATGTACTTTACCTGTTTTTCACAGAAATGGCATCTCTATTTATGCATAATAATATGTTCAAATTGTTCAGTGGTAAGTCAAATATGTATAGGATATCGCATTGTCAATTATTAACAATTCGTCATTTAAAATATTGAGAACTCATTTTCTATGTTCTTTGGGCTACAGCTAGTTACGACTCCAAACATTGCATTTATATTTATTTCGTCTATGTTTTAATAGTAGGAAAACAACATTCACTGTTGGAGCCGCAGCCATCACATATAATACATTTGTGTCATTCATTTTGCATTAATTATTATGTAGGCGCACTTCTTCATATTGTCAGTCAACACCATATTATTTTGGTTTCAAATATTGAATTCAGGTTAGATAGTATTGTAAACCATGACATCAGCAAAACATCAACTAGCATGCTCATATTATATATTTACTACTAAAAGCAGCACAAGTAGCAAGCATTCGAAAAAGTATAACTCTCTGAATTATTAATTAAAAATAGTTATGAAATCAGTTCTATATTATTTAGTACTAAGTCTATAATCATGTCAAATATCCTTAAACTATTTATTCTCAGTGTTCATGATTTTCTCTAAACACCGATTTCTAATTTGATTTTTCTAATTGAGTTTATAGAATAATATAATCCTTTTTTTTCCAAATTCCGGTGCAATTGAAGCAGCTACTACCTTCGCAGTCGTATCTGCTTAAAACAATAGTAAATAACGAAATATTCTAATTTTCGAATAAAGTAGTTAGGTAGTTACGTTAGATTGGTATTAAAAACAAAACACAAATAATATACTGTGGTTATTTGAAATTTTCGCGTATGCTGAACTAATCGGAGGTAGCACGCACTTCTATTGTTGAGAATCGAGTAATAATTAGTGCAATAATAATGTGCTAGGGTTTTTTTGTACCGAAATGTAAAGTATTTATATACAGGGTGTCTCGAAATTAACTTCCAATAATTTAAGGGACATTCTACAAGCGAAAAGACTATTTTATTATTTAGAACAAATTTTGTCCCAACTTTTTCTTGTGCACTTTTAATAATAAACTTGAGACTTTTGTACATAAAAAATGTTCACTTGTTTCATAACGCTAGATGAAGCCATTTTCAAGATAAATGACTGAAAATTTCTATGCAACGTCTCCAATATTATTATAAGGCTACGATAATACAAGAAACAGGGTAGAAATGCGTATTAAGGGTTGACAGAATAACTTCTCCCTTAAAGATACGTAAGTGTGCCAAATGTCATTATGATATCGAAACGTGTTTCGGAAATATTACTAAAAACCCATCGTCAGGAATTTATAAATATCACCCTGTATCTGAAAAGCGAAGCATTTTTATACATATATGTTCATTCTACAAGCGAAAATAAGATTTTTTTTTCATATGAACATATATCGAAAAATGCCGATGGGTTGATATTTGGAGAGTTAAAGTAGGGTGCGTTTTAAATGCATGACGCTTATTTCATTATTTGTTATATTGATGTATAGTTCATTTCTGTTGTGTCACTAGTTGCATTTTTCCCATAATATCGCATGTCGAGTATATTGTTGAACTCAATATAATCACACATACCTTCATCCCTTCGATATCGCAATTTCAAGCATGTTCAGCAATAATCGCTTATTTCTGATATTTAAATACGTTTGCAAGTATTTTTGTTCTGCTGCGCAAACTGTCGTTCTCAACCCAACCCAAGAGGTATATTTACTTATCATTATCGGTCTTCCTATACTATCTTGTTTGCTGTCTAAAATCCGCTGAGGATGGCTTAATTGATTGAATACCGAGAGCCTGCAAGTCTCTTGAGAATAACGTCTTTTACTAACAGCCGGATATAACGGAGAAAACAAAAAGGGATTTATTTAATTCAGTTAATTTGAACGCAAATCTTCCTTTTTGTGTAGCATATTTTACCTATTTATATATTTTTTGAATACATTTGCATAAAATTTGTAATTCATGCTTCACGTTGAAGTTGGAAAATTAAATTACTGGCTGATTTTCATACAACAACATAAACAATACAGGGTGAGTCACGAGGAACTGTACATACGTCTACCATAAGTAGAGGCACATTAGGAGATGATTGTGAGGGTATAGACCTAATAGGATATACCAAAAAAGAAGTAGAATAAAAGTAAGGTTATAATATGAAACATCGTGTTTTATTATAAGAGTTATTGAACATAATTACAACAATAAATAAACTAATTAACATGGCGCAGTCAGTATAAGCTCATAGTAATAATTAAATGAATAATTATAAATAAGATTTTCACCATTTATAAATACACAATGGGTGATAATCGCGGTATTGTTCCGTTGTCGTTTAAGGGCAATGTGCCTGAAAACTGGAAACTATGGAGGGCCAGATTTGAAAATTATTTAATTGCATCCGAAGTAAATAAAAAAGATGAGAAAACGCAGTGTGCACAGATGTTACATTACATAGGCGATGATGGTTTCAAAGTGTGTTAATCAGTAAATTTATAAATAATTTCTCAAATAAAACGCTAATCTTGCGCAGTCTACTTAAAAAGGAAACTAGTTTTGAGTGGCAGCCGGAACACCAGTCAGCATTTGAAGATTAAAAATATATTAACAAAAACACCTGTATTACAGTTTTATGATGTAAGTAAAGAAACGGTGGTGTCAGTAGATGCTTCAAAGGCTGGTTGCGGTGCGGTGCTACTACAGAATAACTTACCGTGCGCATACGCGTCGATGGCAATAGTGGTAGGGTTAGAGAAATTTCATCAATTCGTGTTTGGAAAAAAAGTTATGGTCGAGACAGATCACTTACCTTTAATTAACATATTTAAAAAACCGCTCAATAAATGTCCAGCTCGATTACAAAGAATGCTTCTACAAGTTCAAAAATACGATTTCGATATAAAGTACAAACGCGGTAAAGATCTAATTATTGCAGATGCTCTTTCGCGTGCTTTCCTAAATGAAAATCAAAAATTGGATATGGATACTCAAATTTCAGATCATGTTTGTTTAATAGTGTCAGAAATAAATATTACTAAAGAAAAATGGAATGAATTTCAACGAGTCTCAAACAGTGATCAGGAAATACAAATGCTTAAAACAGTCATATTAAATGGTTGGCCTAATAATAATAAAAACTTGCCTATATGTGTTAGGAAATATGCTCAATATAAAAGTGATTTAACCGTGGTTGACGACATAATTTTTAAAGATAAAGCAATTGTAATACCTAAAGATTTACGTAATGAAATGCTGCAAAGAATTCATTATAACCATATGGGTGTAAATAAATGTCTTTCACTAGCTAAAGAAACTCTTTTTTGGGTTGGAATGATGAACGATATTAAACAAGTAATTTCTAATTGCGAGATTTGTTCAAAATTTTCTAAAAGTCAACAACATGAACCGTTAATGAATCATTCGATTCCACACCTACCTTGGAACAAATTAGGATGTGATCTATTCGAATTTAAAAAGGACAAATATTTAATTGTAATAGACTATTATTCTAAATACATTGAATTAGAAAATCTTGAAGCTGATACGACAAGTAATAATATTATAATTAAGTTGAAAAGTATTTTTGCTAGGCACGGCATACCATTAACTTTGGTATCAGATGGGGGACCTCAATTTACTTCAAAAGAATTTATACAGTTTTCGAAAAAGTGGGAATTTGATCATATAGTTACTTCACCTACTAATGCTAGAAGTACTGGTATGGCTGAAAGAAACGTGCAAATTGCTAAAAATTTATTTAAGAAGACTTTAGAAGATAATAAAGATATTTATATGTCACTTTTACTATATAGAAATATGAAAGTTGATTTAAATTATAGTCCTGCCGAAATTTTAATGTCAAGAAAACTAAGAACAATATTACCTATAAAAACTTCTGAATTAAAACCTTATAAAATTAAAATAAGTAAATTTAATAAATGTTTAGAAAATAAAGCTGAAAAGTCCAAAGCCTATCATGATAAACATGTTAAAGCTCTCAAACCTCTAAATGAAAATGATAAAGTATTTGTTCAACTTCAACCTAAGGGTCTTTGGACACCAGGTATTATTGTAAGAAAAGTTAGAGATAGAACATATGTAATAAAAATGAATAACGGCAAGAAGTATTTTAGAAATAGAAGATTTATAAGATTAAGCAGCCAGAGACAGGAAGAAAACCGTTCTTCATTTTTATTTCCTAAAATTGTAAAGGAAGAGAAAGAGGAAAAGAAATGTTATTTAGAATTAGAGAACAGTGACAGTGTGAATAGTGATAGTGAAAATAATATCGAAAGTGATAATGATACTGAAAGTGTTTCAATGGAATCCACTCAAAGTGTAGATGTAAACAATGAAAATTTGTTAAATGTTAATATTAGTAATGAGTCAGATTCTGAGGCTGCTTATATTCCTGTTATACAGACTTCCTCAGGTAGAATAGTTAAACCGCCTCAGGAACTGAGCCTTTAAAGAAAGGGGGATGTGAGGGTATAGACCTAATAGGATATACCAAAAAAGAAGTAGAATAAAAGTAAGGTTATAATATGAAACATCGTGTTTTATTATAAGAGTTATTGAACATAATTACAACAATAAATAAACTAATTAACAATCATCAAATGACCATTAAAAACTGTCTCCTTGTTTTCATTATTAATATACAGGGTGAATTATGGATATTCACCAATACAATGTTTCGTCATATCTTTTCAATGATTCAGTCGATTTATCTCATTTTTTTATAGAAGTGTGTATTGGTGTCTGGCAACTAACTGACATATTCAGAATTGAGAAAATCCAGGTCCGTCTTCGAGAAAATTTGTGGGATCGCTTCATATTCAACACTTCACCCTGTATATGATTTTTCAAAAATCTGATATAATTTTTTCAGAGGGCATAAATAGACAGCTAGACCTGGGTATTTGAATTTTTTGTTACACTCACCTCACATTTCCAATTAAAGATTCATTTTAGAGCCAAATTGAAAACTGGCAATAATGAGGTATCTTACTGTATAATAATGTTTAGTTATTAAAAATAAATCTTCAAAATAGACAGAAACGACACACAGTGTGCTCCAGTATGGTAAATACCATAATTTGAATTGAATTACAGGGCCGGATTTAAAAATCTGGCATATCTAGTTCATCCCAAAAATTCACCCTGTACGTAACTTTTTCCCCCGTAACAGACAGAAAACAGATAAAAAATGTTTGGAATAACCTAGTTTTCTTATTTGTTTGAGGAAAACTCATGTGTCTAATTATTTTAATCGGAATGAAATGAACAAGCCAGAGAAATGTTTATTCATAAATTAAGAAATAAAATAAAAAACAATAACCAAACAATAAAACAGTTTTAACAATGTGGAACAAAGTAAAAAACAATTTATCAAACATTACGATTATAAAACACAACAACTCATTAACGCAGAATTATTCACTGTTAATATTATCAGAAATGACCCATTGACAATCAGAAAATCCATTACACATTTAAACATTCGTCAAGAAAAGTGTATTAAGGCAGATGGATTTCATTTTGAACATCTTTTATAATCATAATGTTTATTAAATTGCTTTTTACTTTGTTCCACATTGTTAAAATTGTTTTATTGTTTGGTTATTATTTTTTATTTTATTTCAGTAAGATACCTCATTATTGCCAGTTTTCAATTTGGCTCTAAAATGAATCTTTAATTGGAAATGTGAGGTGAGTGTAACAAAAAATTCAAATACCCAGGTCTAACTGTCTATTTATGCCCTCTGAAAAAATTATATCAGATTTTTGAAAAATCATATACAGGTTGAAGTGTTGAATATGAAGCGATCCCACAAATTTTCTCGAAGACGGACCTGGATTTTCTCAATTCTGAATATGTCAGTTAGTTGCCAGGCACCAATAGACACTTCTATAAAAAAATGAGATAAATCGACTTAATCATTGAAAAGATATGACGAAACATTGTTTTGGTGAATATCCATAATTCACTCTGTATATTAATAATGAAAACAAGGAGACAGTTTTTCATGGTCATTTGATGATCCCCTAATGTGCCTCTACTTATGGTAGAAGTATGTACAGTTCCTCGTGACTCACCCTGTATAAAGTATTTTAATTTTACGAATGTGAAATATTTCAATAAATAAATCAGAAATTTTATCCAATGTTATCATGTAGTTGGAATGTTGTTTAATTATTATTATTAAATAGGTGAGACATGAATAATTGAAAGTTTCTATGGATCGATAGAAGCAACTCTCTAAGTTTGAAGTGATTAATTTAAATGCGGATTGATAAAGGTTCCCATCAAGTTTTACATATAGCCCCATTCAGTTCAAATATACTATTAAATGAAAATAAATGTAATATGCGGTTTTCTGAACTTGGAATTTGTCAAAGGGAAAAATATATTATTATTTAAAAACGAATATCATAATTATTTTCGCTATCCAACAGCAGAGTGTAGGAGAATCTTACACATGTGTAACATTCTCCTACACTCTGCTGTTGAATTTGAAAATCCGATAATAGGTTTTGGGATGTTGTGTCCAATATTGTAAATTTTGAACGTTAAATAAGTTAATTTATTCAGTCTCAACAAATTGTGAGTTTATTCTAGATTAATGAAATTTTGCCGCAACATGGTCAACTTAATACAGTTATGACTATAAAAGGCTTAACTTTTGTATAATTCTTTTATGGGAATATAGGCAAGCGATTTCATTTGTCGCTTAGGCGTTTAAATCTGACATTTGTGTATATTGTATGTATTAACGGACTGTGAAAATAACAAACAGCTAATATTGTGTTCAAAATGTTAAATCGCGAGAATGTTTGGCAACATTCCGGAACTAATACGGAATATGGAAATCGGCCAACCGAAAAACACGGCTGCGGCTATTCGGAATTCCGTGTAGTGGAATGGATAAAATTAGTACCCCTCCGGCAAACATATTTAAACAATGATACGAGACATACAATTTTTGAATTAATAATAATGAATCAAACATATATTACATATATAATATATATTATATGTATTTTGACACGTTTGTGTAATTTTTACACGTTTGTGTTATTTTGATGATTTTTATTTGTTGCAGTTTTTACCTATATGCTGCAATTATTTGCTTGGAATTATTAGTAAGTTCATTATACAAATACAAAGTTTTATGATAATAACTACCTATACATATTCCCTTTATCATCAATCAAGCAACAAAGAATTTTACATTCATAAGGATCATCAATATATATTTTCAATATTTAAAGCTTTCTTTTTAGTGAAGAAGCGAAAATATATTCACGAAACTTTGATCACTCTTAATTATTGATTGTTGTAACTTTATATCGTAGTACAATCCAGTAATCTGTTAAAAGTATCATTTTGGATGGTAGAAAAATATATTGAATATTATGTATTATAAATAACACGGAATCGAGGTATGGATTATTGTTCAGCGGTGGCACAAAATGTGTTAATGTTAGTTTTATATCAATTTTAATATGAAATCTACTGAAGAAGCATTTTCAAACCATTACTTAAATGTTACAAGAGATAACCGGATGACGTCAAAATTTTACCAGGTTACCGATATGAAAGATACGTTAGACACGTTGTGGAAAGTTTCGTGGATTTGATGGAGTCAATACTCCAGAATATATTATCTTCCTAGCATGCTAAAAGTGTTAACGAAACGTACGTCGAAATTAAAAAAAACTGTATTAGTAAACTTATAAAACGTGTTTATCAATAGTGATTGTTCTTGAGCAAAATGTTCACTTTCTTTTGTAATGGAAGTGAAAAGGCATTTGCCGCCTCGACTTCGCCTTTTGTAACTATGTTTGCAAAAGCTATATTATTAATATCACTAAAAGGATTTGAGCACGATGACACGCTTTTCCAAGATAGGTCTCTATGAAAATTATTCAGTATTTGACGCCATTTCTTTTGCTTTGTATGTTGCAAACTTCATATTAAAACATTAATATCATCATAAATATACATGTGGTGGTGTTGCAAGAGCTGTATTTGAAAGAGAGTCTATCTTACCAGGATGACAATCGTTTGCATGTTGTTTCAATCTGAAAGACAATTTTTTATGTCAAGCCAACATAAACATGATGGCAAGACATACACGTTATAAAATAAACTCCTTAAAAGACAACAAGATGTTTTTGGCGACATCTAATGTGGGCAGGCAATATGCCCGGCCCGGTGAAACACAGTTCACAAACGATGGCCGGACGAGAAGCAACAACTCCATCATATCCTATTGCCCACACTAGATGCGCCCGAATTCCCTGGCGGGACGCTTTATTTATGAATTGCTTGTTACATAAAGTAACAAGACTTTCAGTTTGTCTTTCATCTCTTCTGATAATATAACCTCTTCGTAAATGTAGGAATTTGGGTCACACTGCTTGCCGATCACCACTGATGAGTTGTGGATCATTACGAAACGGCCTGTCTGGTGAATGCATGGTGGGGTGAACCAAATTTCCAACATAGCTAAAAGTCTTGTTACTTTATGTAACAAGTAATTTTCATTTTCATCTCTCGTGCTAGTATGAGCTCTTCGTAAATGTTGGGAATTGGGGTTACTTTAAGTATCAAGCAATTCATAAACTACTTCAGATATATTCTACAGCGCGCCTATCCTTCAAATTAGTAAATATGTGTTAAACTTTCTTCTTTGATTACGTCACACTCTTAGCTCTAGACATTTGATAAATCTATTACTTGTAGATCCTCAAGGCCCAAGAATGACTGTTTCGGATGTTGTAGAGAAAAAGTATCTAAATATTCCACATGTTAGAGGTCTTAGTAAGAGACTGATTAAATGTCTAGAGACTCCCAGACTATTGTGACGCACTAAAAAAAGAAAGTACAACACGTATTCACTAATTTGAAAGATAGGACAGCGCTGCAGAATATATCTGAAGCAATTTTTTTGATACCGTGTATGGCTTGTGATAATGTTTATATTTTGGCATGACAAAAAACAAATTATTTATCCGAGATAAATCCCTAAATTTTAGCACTCAGACCATGAATTTGAGGCTTATTCAGGTTTATTATCGTGATAACTGATTTATTGAGGATGTATATTTATTCAGGTCTGGTTAGGTTTTGTTATAAATTTAGTATTATTGTACTTTGATTGTACCTCATAATATGTATATTAAATGCATGTCTAGTTCACCTACCTCCTCGCCTGTCACTGTGTTTTTAAGACGGTAAGTTTAGTTTGTGGTTGAAATCGCTTTATCACTGTGATAAGGGTGGACACAACCGCCAAATTTTCAAATAGCAGTAGGGGTCGAGTTATATATTATTTTAACGAATTTTTTATATGCTTTACAGTGAGGGGTTACTTTTGATATTTTCTCCCATAATTCTGGACAAAATTGCATTTAAAATTTCCCCATTAGAAGTTATAAGAATATAATACAAATTTACGAATTGCTTGTAATACCAAGCAACAAGACTCTCAGTTATGTTGGAAATTTGTTTCACACTACCATGCCCTCACCAGATGGGCCGTTTCGTTGATCCACAACTCATCAGTGGTGATCGGCAGGCAGTGTGACCTAAATCTCCAACATTTACGAAGAGCTTATACTAGCACAAGTCATGATTGACAAAGAGACGCTTTTGGCGACTTCTAGCGTGAGCAGGCAACATGCCCGGTGAAACACAGTTCACAAACGATGGCCCGACAACAGGCAACAACTCCATTATATCCCGCCAAAAGCGTCTCTTTGTCAATCATTTCTTGTGCTAGTATAAGCTCTTCGTAAATGTTGGAGATTTGGGTCACAATGCCTCCCGATCACCACGGATAAGTTGTGGATCAATGAAACAGCCCTTCTGGTGAGGGGATGGTAGTGTGAAACAAATTTCCACCATAACTGAGAGGCTTGTTGCTTTGTGTAACAAGCGATTCGTAAACAAAGACTCCCCGCTAGGGGATTCGGGCGCATCTAGTGTTGGCCATAGGATATAATGGAGTTGTTGCTTCTTGTCCGGCCATCGCTTGTGGACTGTGTTTCACCGGACATATTGCCTGCTCACGCTAGATGTCACCAAAAGCGTCTCTTTGTCAATCATTTCCTGTGCTAGTATAAGACTTCGTAAATGTTGGAGATTTAGGTCACACTGCCTGCCTATCACCACTGATGAGTTGTGGAAGAACGAAACGGCCCGTCTGGTGAGGACATGGTAGAGTGAAACAAATTTCCAACATAACTGAGAGTCTTGTTGCTTTGTGTATCAAGCAATTCGTAAATAACGCCTCCACGCTAAGGGATTCGGGCGCATCTACCCAGTAAACACATATACGTAAATTAAACGTTGATTTAACGTGTCAATCGTTGATAATTGGTCACCGTCACTTTTCTAACGTTAGCGTTAGAAAAGTGACGGTTTATTTTAAGTTTAGTTATACACCGTTCAATTTAAACGTTATAGACACGTGTTGTTATTATCTAAATACAACTACGTACATTTATTATGTTTAAGTAACGTTGTATATGTATTATAAATAAACCATAAAATAAAAACGTTTGTTTTAGGTGTTTATTAAACGCGTGTCAAACATTGTCAAAATTAAAAACGTTTATAAAACGTTCTTTATGTAATTTATAATAAACCGATATTTATAGCTAAAATAACGTTAGACAATGTTCATTAGAAGCGCATAATTTTTAGAGGCGACAACGAAAACGTTAAAATGACGTTTTTTAAGTATTTTATAATAATTCTAAAATTACAGTTAAGGTAACGTGTAAAATATCCCATAAAAATTCTTATTGCTTAATTTGGGAAAATTCAAAACGTTTATATAATGTTTATAAAGTATGTTATCACAATTCCAAATGTACCTACAAGAACGTGTGAAATTATTCTTAAAATGAGCAATATTTAAAGTGGGAAATTTTAAAACGTTGATTATTACCATTCCAAATACTTTTAAAAAAATGTGTCAATGAATCGTTTGATGTAAAACTAAAATTATTGAAATAACAACGAATATTACGTCCTAAATGTATTTTCAAAAATCTAGAATATACAGAGTGAACTATGACTCAGTACAAAAATTTTAACTAGAGGTAGAGAAAAATAAGATTTAACAGAATCGCCTTTAAAAAAATTTCCAACATTTTTATTAAGGCTGAAAATAATTTTTTTGTAAATCATGTTAAACTCTCTTTTTACGACGCCTATGAACGCCTGCCCAACTGAAGTTTAAATTAGACATTAGCTTAATTAAGTTGCTGCGTAAAAACCAACCACATACAAATTTTTAAAAATTAATCTTTAACATGATTACAAAAAAGAAAAACAACAAAATGTAGTAACTTAATTTAATTTAATTTCATTTCATTAGTATTAATTTAACAATAATTTTTCCTCGAGGTGACTTCAGCGCATTACTCTTGATATACTCCTAATAATGTAATACTTTCAAAATACAATTTCTCTACAAATTTTGCCACTGATGATGAAGCTAGTGAGCTTCGAAACATGTTTGGTAATTTAATCGACCTAACACATTAAGTGTAGTGTATTAAATTGATTTCGTGGAGTTTGACGTTTTATTTCCTATTACAATACATTCACTCCACTTCAGAATGGACTACTTCTTTAAAATTAGCTTAAAGGTTATGATACAGCGCCATGTTGCCAAGTGTATCGATTTACCGAGCATTTAAAGTAAAAAGTTATTTAGAAAATGTAGATGATTATGTGACTTCAATCATGCGAAATATCAAATATTATGTAAGCTCCTACCTTTCGGATAGGTCTAACATGCCATGCCATGCCGCCATGATTTGATGATTGAACTTCCTGGGGACCGCTTGATTTACCTCGTCCACTCTTCTTGTTTAATGTCAGGTACTCAGCCCGACGATCACAAGGTGTATCCCATCCGTTAGGAAAACCCCAAAGGGCAACAAAAAACACACAAATGCAGATAACACTAGCACTTCAAAGCACTACAACAGCAAATGTTCAAAGAGGCCACACTTCACCACACTTGTTTATGCACTTAATCACTGAACTACTTCTAGTGCCTGTACCTTTTGTATGTGATACGGTTGAAACCCGTTCTCCTTCAGAATCCTCCTTGTTCTAAAATATTCCCAATCTTTTTGCAATCTCCGTAGTACTTATGGAGGGTTCCTCCTCTATTAAATTTAGTACAGCCACTACATGTGCTAAATTATTTTGTCCTCCTTGTCCACCTGTTTGAGCTTGCAATGTACCACTATCTCACAAACGTTGTACTTACAACATTTACAAATGTGCGAGGATTAGATTAGGCATGTCTTTCCTATTTGGAAAACGTCTCCGGTATTACACTGCCACCCGATTTGCTCTTTCTTTGCATTTCCCATAGGTATAATATTATTACCATGTCTGTTAATTCCGCGTTTTTCAATAATTCAATTCAATTTTCAAACATTCACAAATCAATAAAGTAATATTCAACGTCAAAAACGCGATGACAAATGACAAAAGAAAACATCGCCATATCGATATTTTCAAAATATCGATATATCGGAATAAAAAATATCCATAGTCCCATCGACAACAAACTTGATCGATAATGACAAAACTTGCATAATAATTATTCGTGAATGCAAGCTTTCGAGATTTGGCCAAAAAAAGCCATAGTCAATAGGCGCTAAATATTCTTAGTTAGCTCTTGGCTTCCAAATCTGGTGATTCACCATTCGTCACATCATTAATATCTACGTTATTTCATAATATATTCATATTTATAATATTTCCGACAAAATTTTTGTTTAGTGTAGGTACGTAGGCAACCCGTTTTATCATATGTGTACTTTATTCTGCCTAAGATGTAAAGTATGTAATGCGCAATTTCTAACGTCTATTTTTCCACGATTTTTAATGTAATGTTAAAACAAACATAGTTACGTGAGAAATTTCACGTTCCTTTTAAAAAAAAAATCAAGTGAGGGCGAGCGGTAGGTGAGATGCCACATCAGCCAATCTGATCTGAGAAATTTGTGAGGAATTTCTTGCGAACGTGGTATACACATGCAAAGTACATGCGGAGGTGAAGGATTAAAAGTAGCATAATATGGCTCGATACACAATACACATTGAGTTTGAATAAGTTATTTTTTTACTCAAAATAAAAAGCTTAATATGTGTGTTATAAACTTGGCAACACGTTAGGTGTTGGTTGACAGATGACGTTGAACTTGTCTGCACTCTGCACAATAGATCATGCAGGTGCCCCGGGCGGTTATTAACCTATTACCGATATTTTATTATTTTTGTGTTTACATTTTCATCCCGATTGGAAACAGGGATTTAAATAAATTAAAATTAAACAGGCATTTTACATTTTAGTCCCAGATAAGTAAGTACAAGTTTTACTTATCTGGGGTTTAGTGTGCTACCGGCAATGTTTAGTTAGTGTTAGGTTTATTTTTTGAGGATACTGGGTATGAACCTCACGGAATAAATGTGGGTTACTGTCATCCCAGTAACGGCAATTGTGCCTATTTACAGCTCCATTCAAATAAAATGTGCATTCGTCGGAAAAACAAATGTTAAATAATAATTGCGGATCTTCAATTAAACGCTGGCTCATTGCTTCACAAAATTGCAGCCTTCTATCAGGATCATCCTCATTTAGTTCCTGTACTAATTTGATTTTGTACGGATGAAATTTGTACGCTTTTAAAATTCGTATTATGGACGAACGGGAGACACCTGAGGCTTCAGCTAGTTGACGGGTACTTTGACTATGATCCATTTCAACATGCCCTAAAACAGCGACTTCCACAGCTTCATTTCTGATCGGTTTCTGCGGCTGGTGTTTTACATTACAGACAGATCCGGTATCTACAAACTTTTTAACTAACTTGCCAACGTACACATCATTCACATTTTTATCGGGATGTCTCTCATTAAATAAGCGAGCCGTAAGTCTAGCACTACTATTATTTTGAAAATAAAGTTTAACAATTTCAACTCGTTCTAGAATGGAATAAATCATTTTGTACGGTAAAAGTAAAATAACTTGAGAAGCAACCAAACTGAATCAATGAAAAGACTAAAATAAACGGTGTAAATTCTTTTCCTACACGTATCTGCAGTTTTTATTTCAACAAAAAACGCAAACGATTAGTGAGGAATTTAGTTCTGATAAATAAGATAGTGTTTTTGAAATCCCGTTTTTCTTCAAAGTAAATAATTTAGAAATGATTGTAGTTGTTTTCAGTCGTAATAATTAAAACTTATTTGTATTTCTCATTAATACCAAAATTATCGGCTTAATGTCTTTAAAGTCGTTTTCGTATTAACTGTTTTAGTAAAATTCGACAAATAGGGTATCATTAGAAAGACAATTTTGTGTCCTTTCAAATGATATGTCATTAGACCCCTCTTTCCATTTAAAATTTTAGGGTTGTTACTCACCCCCGCTAGGGGGTTAAAGGCGCAGATCGAAAAATATGTTTAAAATGTGTCCCCCTCAAAAGCAAAATCGACGTGTCCGAGCATTTTCGCATTCGACTACAAAAAAAAGAGAAAAGCTAGGTGCAAACTTTTCGTTGGACCACCCTGTATAACCGTCTGTTCAGCTAACCCATTGTTAATAAATACAAACAAATACAACAGTAAAATCACACTCACTAAACATTACAGTAAAATAAAGTAAATACTTTTAGCATACAATCTATACAAGATATCTTCAAAATTATACTTATTAATTAAGCTTGATATGTCATTCCACCTCATTATGAAAAAAAAGATTTCAAGGTCGTAAGAGTTATTAAATTTTCTTTTAAACGCACATTTTGAAAAAGTATTCCTTAAATCATTGGTCCAAGTATTCACGCATTTAGAGACGGTATAAGAATAAGACCTCTTGAATATTTCTGTTTTGTGAATAGGTATATTTAGTGAATTAGGAAAACGAATGTTGATATTATGGATGTCTGTTCGAAATTGTATTTTATTGTAAAGGTATGGAGGCGTTTTATTCAGAAGAATAGAGAAATATCTCACCGATATGTGAAGATTTCGCCTTCCTTGCATATTTATCCAATTAGCTTGGGTCAATGTGTGGCTGATTCGATCAAACTTTCGTATTCCGAATATGAGCCTCAGTCAAGAGTTCTGCAATTTCTGGATGCGGCCCTTGTCAGCTACTGTCAAGCATGGATCGTATATTGTATCACAAAAATTTAAATGGGATAATACTAGAGTTTCACATATTTTAAGTTTTGAAGGTAGACAATGCCTGTTTTGAAATAAAAGCCTCAAATTTAAGTAAGCTTTTTGTAAAGAGTTACTTACGTGCGCTGTGAAGCGTAATTCATCATCCAGTATTAGACCAAGATTTCTCACCTTTTTCCGGAATTCTACAACAGAACCATCCACGTTCAGAACATTGGTGTAAGTGTTAAAAAATAGGGCTCTTTCGTTTTTCCGACCAAATAGTATTGCAACGGTTTTCTCGGTATTTAGTTTCAAGCAGTGATCCTCGGCATACCTTCTAAATGATTCAAGGTGTTAACGTTATTGATTAAATTAATAACCATGGGAGCTTCTTCCAGAGTAAAAGATAGATATAGTTGGGCATCATCTGCAAAGTAATGCTGCTGGCAGTTTGAAATACTTTTTGGTGCAGTGGAAGTATATATACAAAACAAAAGGGGTCCTAGGATTGACCCTTGAGGCACACCCTTACGAAGCGCATGAAAATTGGAAATTTCGCCGTTATATGAAACTGCCTGCTCCCTTCCACACAGATAATTTTTGAGTAGCGCGGATGCATTCGATGTCAGCCCAACATACTTTAGAATTGAAAAAAGAAGATTGTGACTTAAAGTATCAAACGCCTTTGAAAAGTCCAGGAGAGTCAAAACGGTCAACTTCTTATCATCTATAGATCGGAGGATATCATCTGTGATGTTAGTGAGAGCTGACACACAGTCATGACCAGGTCTAAATCCGGACTGCATCTGCGGTAGTATGGAGTTGTTACTAATGTGAGCTCTAAGCTGTTTGTCAATAATTTTTTCCATTTTTTTTAGAAAAAGTAGGAAGAATACTTATGGGTCTAATATCTTTAAACTCTTTAGGATTTTGGACTTTTGGAAGGGGTATCACTTTTGCCAATTTCCAGCTTCTGGGGAAAACTGAATTCTGTAAGCAAAAATTGATTATATGGGTAATATACGGAAGGAGATATGGAACACAAAGCCGAATTGTATCTATATTAATGCCATCGATACCAACCGCCTTGGTTTTAATACCGTTTATAGTATCCAAAACTGTAATTTCAGAAACTTGTGAGAACTCAAAATAAGGCGTGTTTAGTTGTCTAACATTATTTGTATAATAATCAAGTACCTCATTGTTTGGTTCAAGGTCGGGAATTGATGTCAAAAAACAATGATTGATGTCATTTATAATACAGAGCTCTTTAGGTAATGTACTTGTTGATCTTCCGCTTATGTTAAGTACCCTGAGCGCTTTCCATGTTTGTTTTTGGTGTTTATTACGTAGTTGTTCTGTAAAATAGTTTTTCTTTTCTCTTTTGACTGCAACAGTAAACATATTTCTAAGTGTCTTATAATTTTGCCGATTTGTTTCTGTCCCTGATTTTTTATATTTACTGAGAGCCTTGTCCCTATCCCCCTTCATAGCGCATAATGTATTGGTAAACCATGGCGCATAAGGCTTAGATATTCTAATTTCGCGATATGGAGCATGAATATCCAATAAAATATTTATCCCATCATTGAGTAAATTTACTTTATCGTTTATATTGTTATAATCATAAATATTTTTCCAGGGAATTAATTTTAGTTGTTCATAGAATTTGTCATATCTGAAATTTTTGAAGTCCCTTAGTCTTTTATAAGTTTGTGCAGGTTTTTGACCAGAAATTTTGATATTACATGATATTAATTCATGGTCGCTAATTTCAGAAATCGGCTCTACAATCACTCGGGTTATGATATCTTCAGACGAAGATACTATGTAATCTAGAAGCGTTCTACTACCACTAGTGATACGCGTAGGCTGATTTATCATCTGCGTTAATCCCAGTGCCTCAAACATGTCATTAATCAGAATGTTCATTCGACAGTTAGGATTCAGCATGTCAATATTAAAATTCCCATAGCAGATAATATAATCAGCTGTACCCAAAATCGAACTTACCACACTCTCCAGACCACTCACAAAATCTACATAGTTAGAGTTCGGTTGGCGATAAACTACCCCTATTATAATAGATTTTTTTGTTAACTTGAGCTTCACCCATAACTGTTCATTACGTGTAAACGTTCTTATAATTGAAAAATTTATGTGTGATTTTAAATACAACCCTACACCTTCGCCCCTAGAACCTCGATCGCATCTCAGAAAATTATAGTTACTTATAGAGACGACATTAGAAGGGATTTCCTCGTTCAACCAAGTCTCACTTAAACAAATAATATCATAGTCCCTCTCCAGTACAATACTCTTGACACAATTAAAGTGTGGAATGACAGACCTAGCGTTTAGCTGTGCATACTTTAAATTATTCATTAAACAAAGATTAATAAGAATATAAAATTTATACACAAATTTAAACCAAATGACTGTAAACAAAATATCACAATTTTGTACGCAAAGCGAAGCAGAAACTCAAAAACACACACACATATGAATTACAATAGAATCCAAATAAATAAGCAATATATAAAAATAAAGCATCTATTGCGGTATTTACACCACTAACAAAAAGGGACAGAATAAATAAAGGATAAATTATTACGATAATTAAGTAAAATACTAACACACTACTTAGAGTTTAAACGTTTTCTTTCAGAAGATCTAACTGTAATATTGGGTTTCTTCGAATTCGCGGGTTCTTGTGAAACTTCTTCCTCGGGTTTCCGTTTTCGATCAAATTCACGTATATTTTGGTTAGATAGTTCACTGCAATTCTTAATATTTGTTTGGATACTTGGCTTAAGAGTCTGGTCAATATTTGAAAGCGGAGCACCCCGATTTGTTGTTGCGTTTTCTAATTTATTAGCCGCTGCTAATTTATCAATAGGGAACAAAGCTTGTAGTTGTTCGATTGAGTATTGATTATCACTAATCTTTAATTTGCTACCAATAATCTTTGCAAATTTATTCTCGGAACGTGCTAACTTTTGGTATTCTTGTAGAATGCTTCTTTTTTCTCTATCTTCGGCACACAAGTCGTTCACTATAGAAATCGATGTTCCTTTCAGTTTTGGAGCGTATTTTAAGATGATTGATTTTTTTAAGTAGCTTACGAACTCTACTTTCAAGTACTGTTGCCCCTGACGAGATTTCAACAAATTTATGTTATTAATCTCCCCCAAATGTACTTCTATTTCCAACAAATCTTGAAATTTCTGCAGAACTGCTTCAACAACATTAACGGTGTCTGGAATTTGCAACCCAAATATAAGAATGTTATTTTTTCTCAACCGTCGCTCCTGTGATAAATATTTATCCTCTATTGTCGTGCAGCGTTGTTCCAGTTCCTTAACTCTATCTGATTGTTCTTCAAGTAAGTTGAATAATTTTTGATTTTCAGCCTTGAACTCTCTTTTTATGCGCTCTTCACAGCTGGCTACGGCTTGCAAAAGTAATTGTGTTTCCACCGATCGTTGTGTTTTATCAGTGTTTTCCAGTGATATAACATTTAAGGTAGACATAGTTTAACAATGAATTCGTTATTTTAATAATAGTGTATTGTATATTGGTGCGGTTTGTCTATGTCCACAAATATTGCAAGCAAAAAAGATTATCACTATCAATAATTTCAATTTTACTTTGAATGGAATATTATAACAATTTGTTAAACTAATTTGATTGACTTGAATTTAATTTTTCTCACCTTTATTTTTATGAACAGTTAGGTTTTATTAGAATTATTACTACAAACTTTTGTTTATATTTTAAAGTGCCTTTAACTTATAGAAGTTGATAAATTATTACAGAGCTATCCCCTTTATTTACTGTACACTCGCACCGCCCGCACCATCGTTTCTTTCTTTGTAAGATTTATTAATGCCACGGAAGATGGAACAGTAAAGTTCCGAAACATGTTTGGCTGATTCGAACATGTATATAAAAATATTTTCTGTAGTAGACGCCTTTGATTTATAAAATTTAAAGCTTTGTTTGGGTATAATAAGACAGACTTAAAATGACATTTAAATTTCATTAAGGGGCTACCCGACTTGGCAACAATGGTTTTAGGTAAATCGCGGGTAGGAATTAGAATTTATAATATATTTTATATTTATTACGTTACATCAAAGCACTGGAAGGGTTCAAGCAAAATAATTAATGTGGTAGCAGAGAATAATAATTAGGTATCATTGTTGATACATATGCGGTTATAATAAAAATAAAGTGCTACAATTAGTTAAAAAAGATTTAAGAAGTATAATATTATTAAAAATTAAGTGGGATTCGGTACTGAGGGACTTTGTAGAAGAACTATGGAGATAGCAAAGAATAATAATTATGATTGTAAATAGTGCGATTATAATAAAAATCAAGGGCTACAATTAGTTAAAAATTATTTAACTAGTTAAAAGTTATTAAAAATTAAGTGATGTTCGGTATCGAGTTTCTAGAAGAATTATGAAATTTTTAATGGCCAACCAATTAGGAATACATTTCAACTGTAAAGGTCGCTTCAACAAAATGGTTTTGAAAACGCAACACTTTTGAGCACTATTTTAGGTATGTAATAGGTATCAATAAGATAGAGCACAATCAGATTTTATTATGATACTAAAACGGCTTAAACATATTTGATATTTACACAGGGTATAAAATTAGTGCGTTAAGATCCATTTACGCATTATTTACCACCATATTTGCAGAAAAATATTATAAATAAAAATTATGCGTCCTATTAAAGTACATATTTTTTAAAATAAGTATACAGGGTATACCATAAAAACAACGCGTACCAAACTTATTTTAATTTTTTAAATAGCACATTTGATTTACTTACTAGTTGGATTCTGATCGTTGTTGGTTCGAGCAATATGGCATAATATGTTTGTTCCAGAATATTTTTTGGAAACATAGCAAATCTCGAATAAAAATTGAATTCAGTTAATTCTCTCAGGCGTTTCAAAAAGGCAATGAGAATGGATTCTATACTTAATATATATACTTAGGTTGACCAGTTTATATAAAAATACTAAGTAGTTGTTTAATTACATGTGTATGAAATGGTTGATTTCAAAAGTGTAATAATTTATGTCGAATATACACACCATGTATGTAATATACGTTTAGGCAGTGCATTGACTTTCCTTGAGCGGTACCACAATGAAGGTGAAGATTTTTTAGACCAAATTGTTACTGGTGACGAAACATGGGTGGCCTATGTCACACCACAATCGAAACAACAATCCAGGGAATGGCGACATTCATCATCACCCAAAAGAGTGAAGTTTAAGCAAACAATTTCTGCCCGGAAAATCATGTGCACAGTTTTTTGGGACAGAAAAGGAGTATTGCTAGTGGAGTTTCTGCATTTGTGATACAGTGGTTAACAAGTGAGGCGGCAGAATTTTATGAGGAGGGTATTCAAAAACTGTTGCCACGTTATGCCAAGTGCCTCAATACTCACGGAAATTATGTAGAAAAGTAGATTAAGGTACAGGCTTTCATGTAAAAATAAAATTATTGCGATATCTTTGCACGTCTTTTTTTAATTCCAAAACGGTACTTACTTAAAAAACATGCCTCGTAAAAAACCGGAGGTCTACGAATTTCTTTTATGTTTGGTTGAGCATTTCCTATTCTCAAGTTTGGTAGTTTTACGTCTACGAACTGTTCTCTTAAAAAATATGTTTTATTTTAATTTTAATAATTTTTGTTACAAAGAAAATATTACTAAGTACCGTATAGTTAACTAAATTTAAATTCTTTCAGTGTAAAAACAGAAATTTAGTTCAGCCTTTATTTATGGTACATCCTGTATATTTAAAACTATTTTAAAATGTGGACCTTAATAGTTTAGTGTAATTACATGAACAACGAGTCCTTAAATACGAAAGCAAAGGCGTAAATCGTCTTTAGCGCACTAATTATACAACCTGTGTGTATTCATTTCAAAAATCGGCAATATAGTCCAAAATATTTATAATTATTTTATTGATATGTAAAAAAATATTTATGTTGTAACGAAGTTACTAAATTGTATATATTTTATTATCTGCCCCGGCCGACTTAACGACATAGTGAGTATTTGCTCCGTCCTGCTAGCATTCATAGCAGGCCCCACTCCCGCGGTGGGGTATAAAAGAGCCAGCCGTTCAATGCAAACGGGACTCTGCACTCGAGCGCCGAACAGAGAACATCTACCTACAGCAGTAGTAGAGTAAGTTCACAGTCAGTGCAGTGTCGTACCAGTGTGGGTAGCGGTGGGAAGCCCTGCGTAGGCGGACGTCTCACCCCTGCTTAATACACGCCAAACTCCGGTATCGGTTGGGAGCCCTGCGTAGGCGGACGCCCAGCTTATGCTGGCAGTGGCGTACTGGTGTACCGAACCAGTGTGGGTAGCGGTGGGAAGCCCTGCGTAGGCGGACATCTCACCCCTGCTTAATACACGCCGAACTCCGGTATCGGTTGGGAGCCCTGCGTAGGCGGACACCCAGCCTGTGCTGGCAGTGGTGCACTGGTTGTATCACCCTGTACCGAACCAGTGTGGGTGGCGGTGGGAAGCCCTGCGTAGGCGGACATCTCACCCCTGCTTAATACACGCCGAACTCCGGTATCGGTTGGGAGCCCTGCGTAGGCGGACACCCAGCTTATGCTGGCAGTGGTGTACTGGTTGTTCACCCTCTAGTACCGAACCAGTGTGGGTAGCGGTGGGAAGCCCTGCGTAGGCGGACATCTCACCCCTGCTTAATACACACCGAACTCCGGTATCGGTTGGGAGCCCTGCGTAGGCGGACACCCAGCCTATGCTGGCAGTGGTGCACTGGTTGCTTCACCCTGTACCAGTGTGGTAGCAGTGGGAAGCCCTGCGTAGGCGGACATCTCACTCCTGCTGACAAACGTCAAACTTCGGTATTGGTGGGGAGCCCTGCGTAGGCGGACACCCGACCTCTACTGCCAGTGGCGTACCTGGTCATTCTGCGGTAGCGGTGGGAAGCCACGCGTAGGCTGACATTTCACCCCTGCTGCAGAGCGCCGAACTGCGTAGGCGGACGCTTCACCTTTTCTGCCAGTGGCGTGACTCCCGTTCGAAAGTAGACCGTATAGAAAGGCCGAGTTCTCAGAGGTATCCGCAAATCATACCGTCACCCCCTTATATTGTTCCCGTTTTATTGTTCATTTATAATTATTTATTTTCTGTTTCTTTATTGTATATATTAGAGTAAATAAATGAAAGTTTAATTTGTACCGACTCTATTGTTCATCCAGCTCTCAAAACTTGACCCCTGGTATAATAATTTCCTCGGCTAACTGCCCGGAGCAATACAGTGTTGTCCTTTACACTTTAAAATAAAGGACTGGCGCCCGAGAAGACCGAACAACACCGAAACCGACACTTAGGAAAGGAAAGAGCCATTACAATGTAGAAAATAAGAAATGAATTTAGAATTTTTCGATGTGAGACCAATCTGTCCCGCTATCGAAAATGTTATGTATAAATTTAGAGAACAAGGGAAAACAGCTACTCCACTGGCTAGTACCACGACTGGCATTGTACTAAAAGGACAAGTTTTCTAAATAAATACTGAAATGAATATTTTATTTAGCTTTTTCCGGCTTTTTCGCATCAAATTAACTGAGCATACCTATAATTACAACAAAAAACCAAATGAATCATTGAACTGTGAAATGCAATCAAAAAATATATAATTAATGTCATCAGATGTTAAAAAATTTAATTTACTAAAGTTATTAACACAGTATTTAAGAGAAAAAAATAAAATACACTTCACTTACTATTGTTTGTTTGTTGTTTCAAAATATCAAGTAGAGACTACTATATGCGCATATTTCGTACTCGTTTGTACTTATCAGCCAGCCACACCACTCGATATTTTGCTTTTAGAACACTAATAAAAATTAGATTATAAAATTTGAAAAAATTCACAGGAAAAAAATTTAAAATTGCCAAATTACAATGCAATGAATTTACTGGGTGTTTGGCTTATTGCACTCAGAAAATATAATTTTAAATTAAAAGTAAATATCTTTTACTTTTGCCTAAAGATGTATAAAGTATCTATACGCTTCTAGCAAAAATAACATTACATTCTAAATATTTATAATTATTTTATGCTAATACCTATGTAGGTATGCATTTTTTTCAGAAGCAACCAAATTGAACATTCCCGTACACCAGAAAAATGATTTGCAAGCATTATTTATGTATTAGATTTATGATTTATTGATTTTTTAAATTAATTAAAATTCCCTATCGTAAGCGGTTAAGAAGCAGTAAAAATTTAAGCATAATTCTGTATTTTATTCTTCTTAATATATGAAAGAATTATTTGTTCCTTAATTTAACATTCTATTTGTTATTAAAAAAATGTTCCTATGTTTAGAATAAATTACATATTTATAGCAAATTTGTTATCTTACATTTTACACTAGTGATGATTCTAGAACATTTTGTTATAATTATATACAACAAAAAATGTGAAGTGTTTTTAACCTAATAAAATAACGGACAATCTTAAGTCGTTAAACCAAAAAGTTGGATTGTTGGTTGTAAATATATTAAAAACAAATCAAAAATCCGTTTGTTTTTTTTGTGTTATTGAATATTTTTATATAAAGTATTGTCAAACATAAATTACAAAATTATTCGATACAACGTAAGTTTCGGCGACAGAAAGCGTTCGCCGAAACGTGCATTATTGTATCATATAATTCTGTAAGTTATATTTGACCACAATATTTAATATTAAAAAACACCAAAATGTTTATATTTTTTGGTTTTACTATTTAACAAAAAGGGCATTATTTTTTCATCAAACTTTTGTACCAACCCAACAATGGAAATCGTAGTTTTATTGATTTATTCCATACATTTTATCAACGTATATTTCACGTTACAAAAATATATAAAAGCCACATTAAATAACGTGAAATCAAACGTTATTTAAACGTTTCTAAAATGCGTAATTAATACGATTACACAACCGGTAATTATTAGCTTTTAAAATCTACTCTAATACATGCATTTGTCGTTTTTTAAAAGCTAAGAATTAACGTTTGTGTAATCGTTTTATTAACGTATTTTAGAACCGTTTAAATATCGTTTTATTTCACCGTTGAATATATATACATAAATACGTTCAATACACGTTTTTATATAGCATTTAACTAACGTTTCGTTATTAGTGTTATGTAACGTGAAAAAGCGCGACATATAAAAGTAAAATAATGTACTTATTTAATGTACCTTTTTTTGGAAAGGTGTTTTGTAATGATAAACGTTAAATAAACGTATGTGTGTTTACTGGGTAGTGTTGGCAATAGGATATAATGGAGTTGTTGCTTCTTGTCTGGCCATCGCTTGTGAACTGTGTTTCACCGGGCATATTACCTGCTCACGCTAGATGTTGCAAAAAGCGTTTTTTTGTCAATAATACAAATACCTATAATACAATAATTTGGTAAATGGTTTGTGGCGTCATTGATAGAGCGTTCGCTTCGCATGCAGAAGGTTATGGGTTGAATTCTCATCTCTGGCAATATTTTTTGTTCCAATTTTTGAATAAAGTAGTTTTTAATTATAATATATCTTGTCGGAAAAGTTTTGGGGCGACACAACCGATTTTTTTTTTCTTTATTTACCTAAATTAGAGTATCGATATCTAGTTAAGAAACTCTAGTAGAAACCGCTACTCGTCTACAGGCGACGTTCTGCATGTCGGTGATGTACCTGAAGATCTCAATCAGCCCAGTCACATTTCCAAGCGAGTAACATACTAAAATATTATTCTATTATATCTGAATAGATTAATGATTTATTTTTTAACTAATGGCCATGTCATTTCTGTGTGTGACATGGTGTAAATGTCAATGCCTTCTTTATTTTTTACTGAGTTAATAATTTATAATTAATGCTTTTTAAATAATTAACAAATTATCTGAACTTCCCGTTGGCAAAATCTTCTAAATGTGACTCTATATCAAAAGTTGTTTAAACTGTTCCCCGTTTACCTGCAAGCATATTCTACACAGTTTTCTCCTTGAAAAACCTGTGTTTCAGAATAAGTCCAGATTAGCCTTAATATACCACAGCGTGCATTCTGGCTTTTGGGTATTAGATAGCCGAAGTCAGATGATTTTTGGGGTTCACTTTGGGATCGTTAGGGTCCACCCTGACCAATCCATTTTCTTTCAATCGACTCTTTCTAAACTTGAAATTCCTTTCCTAAGTAAATTTGGCCTTTTCTATATATGACACATCATTTTGGATATTTTGATTTCCACCACATTTTTGTGTAAGGATCTAATTGAAAATTCCATACGAATCGGAAAATCTTTAACTTCTGATGCTTGAACATTAGCGGATTTGTAAGGCAACCTTTATTCTATGGAAACTTTCTATGCAATACCATTGTCTTCTCTTAGTGCATGGCCTAGAATTAGTAAAGATGGTGTTTCAGAAATGTTACCTTCCAGACGCACGTCTTTGTGGTTCGCAGCCGTTCACCATTATTTATTTTAATTAATAATATTTCCGATTCTTTATCACTAAGCAATATGAAGTCTCCTTCTCCTTTCTCTCGTTAGATCCAACCAGAAATATTTTAAAAAATACCACCTATATTAAAAAATAAAACTCTAAAGGAAATATAAGACCCAAGCGAACGCTCATGATGATATTAGGTAATAGCAATACTGCGGCCAAGTAATTGGCTCACCTTTAAATTCTCTTGGGATACATATAGTGGTAATGGAGTGTGCAAAGAAAATATATAAGGGTCAAGTAAAATCTGTATAAAAGGCAAGATAACACACGTACATTCATTTTATATAGGAAGTTTAATGAGGCAAATCCAAAACAACAAGAAAACGTTTTATAGTAAATGAAAATTAGTGTATTTTCTAAATATTCATTGTTTTTATGCGTATTATAAATAGAAAGTACAAGTAAATTCCCTGAAAGAAATTTTGAGAACATATAGAATAATAATAATAATAATATTTGTTCTTCCAACAGGCCATTGGCCCACTAACAGGAAACAAAAATTACAAATATATTCAAAATAATACATATACCTAAAACTAAGTTATAAGATACATTAATTAAAAATAACTTTAATTAAGAGAATAAAAAGAGAAGAAAGAAGAAATCAATATTCACAAATCATAGACAAAAATAAAAACTATTTGGATTATGTGTCCAATGGAATCATTGACCAGAACAGCTTCAGAACCACTAGAAGCTGAATTATAAAAATTACACATATAGAAAACTGGACTTGGACAAAGAACATTAGAATTGAGCGTGCTCAATCTGAAAGTAGGACTACTCCTTGCTCCAGGACGCGGAATATGAAACTCCAACATAGACAGGAAATACTCACAGTTTGTCGTGTTGTGAATTAAATTCTATAAAAATTTCACGGAGCTTATATCTCTGTCTAGACTAAGAGAACGCATACCGTATCTGTTCAATAAGTCTTGATGAGTTGAACCCCTTGCAGGATAAATGCCATCCTCTCTACAAGCCAAGTATTTCAGAAATCGCCTCTGCACAGACTCCAAATCTCCAATATAGCAACCGTACATAGGATTCCAAATTAATGAAGCAAACTCCAATCTGCTGCGAACAAATGCACAATAGAGGAGTAGAAAGTGGATACACCAAACTCTCCACCGTTCCGCAACACAAAACCAAGGAATAATGTGTTGTAAATGTGAACTTGGTATCGAAGACAACACCCAAATCGGTGACTTCGGACACGCGCTGCAGTATATCGTTATTTATTTTATATTGAAAGAGAATTGGGTTCTTAATTCTATGAAACGTTTACACGCAACATTTGGATACATTTAAAGATAATATATTAAATCCACACCAGTCATTCACGATATTCAAATTCTTGCAAGGCTTCGCAATCAGTCAAATAATCCACCACAGTGAAGAACTTAAAATCGTCTGCAAAAACAAGCCTAGAGACATCAATAACCTTAAACAGGTAATCTATAAATATTAAAAAGAGTAAGGGACCAAGGTTAGATCCCTGGGGCACCCCGGATTTGGGAGTAAATCTGTAAGATTTAAAACGTTCATGTCAATATATTATAATATTTTTTTGATTCTTCTTAAAACACCATTACATGTTAGGTATTTTAATTGACAATGCTTTATTGCATTATTGTTTAAAACACTTTCTAATTTACAAACCAATGCATTTTTTTCTTGCAGACATCTTACATTCAAAATTGGAACTTAAAACGTCGCACAAATTAGAAATGACGCACAACAAAATATTTGTTATTTTTTACAAATATCTCACCGTTCATTGGCTGAACGTACCGATTCGCGTGATGTCACTTGCAAGCCGACAGTTGGCGGTTGCATTTCGGACTGTCGGTAACCGTGGCATACAGAATAGCGTCGTTTTGATTCCATCGGTCGCGCAACCGTTGGATGTCGGTAACATACCGATACCGACGATTGTCGATTCAGTGTACAGAATAGCGCTACAGTTGTGATAAAACAGACAAATTCGTCGTATATGATCTTCCGGCAATAAAACCATGTTGCTCACTAGCCAATTTTCTTCCCAGCCGCTGAGAAAGATATTCATGGATAATTATCGCGAATAGCTTAGAGAAATTGCAGAGTATCGATATGGGACGATAATTCGATATCAAGTTGCTATCACCCTTCTTCAGCACTGGCGTAATTCTGACAAAGGACAGATAACGTTCACGAATCTGTATTTTTATTAATCGTCGCAGTCTCACAAACTCAGATCGGTAACATTCCATACCAAATTTAATATAGTTTTTATGTGTGTTTTCTTTTGCAATGATATTATTGATAATATCCTTAGAAGTAATTTTGAAAACGTTTAACATTTATCTTTGCTGGAACTGTAATATGCAGAATGTTATTTAAAATAGAATAAAAATTATCGCAAGCGTCATCCACATTATCTGAATTATAAACGTTACTCCAATCTCAAGGTTGTGCATTAAATGAAAATTTGCTTTACGAAAATTGAGTTGAAGCTGTGATAGCCAGTATTGTTCATATTAGATTTGTCTGTATAACTAAAAGAAGATGATTTGTTTATTTACAACCCTACGAATCAACATAAGAATAGGTGTACTTATCCGTCAAAAGCACTCCAATTTTTTGTGTGAAATTGACAAGTTTCAGTTGCGTTAAGTTCAAATATCGTGCCTTATAATGTACTTCTAATGTAACTTAAATGTTTGAAAATCATTGATATAAAATACCTGTTCAACACTGACATAATATGTTGTATCCCGTATGGAAGGAATTTAACGATTTAAGTACTCGTATAATATTATGTATGATGATGTGTACTATCCTGTACTGTAAATATCTCAAACAATTAAAAAAAAGGAAATCAGCGTAGAGTCATGAAGTGTTGTCAGCAGAATGTTTAATTTTAAAGCAGGGAAATCATCAGTCTTGATTGATTTGTGGCCATTCACTTAATCAACATATTGACGTTCTGGTGGTAACCAGACTTTTAGTAGTAATGAAAATGAGGTTTTCGTCAACAAATTGAGTATCTGATAGTAAGCTGAAATCAAAACTACATAAACTGTGGTGTGATAAATAAGCTGTTGCCATATGAATAATTACGTAAAGATGTAGACATTACTTTAAGTTTATCGAAAAGAGTTATTTTCTAGAAACTTCAGCAGCCTTCGAATGACAGGCAAAATTGGTCCTAATTAAAGATGGAGTTTATTTGAAATATAATCAAAGGAATTTACAAATGAATTAAAATAACATACAAAACTTTATTTCTCTCCGTGTATGAATATAACTTAGACAAATAGTTTTAACCCTTAGTTACTCGTGCTGGTGTATTTTGTAGGTACACGAGATGCCATATTTTCTGGGAATACTGAATGTATTAATTTAGAGGGTAATAGTTGCCAGGCAGTCATAAGTTGAGAATTGTAACAGTGTGTGATCGATAGAAGTTTGAAGTGTAGCTGTTTTGATGCCTGAAAAGCACCTGTTAATTATGTAAGTATATTCTGGGTGATATTTTTTAATAAATATGCGTCATGTACACATTAGATATTTATATTTTATGTGAATTAGAAAATTTACAAACATTCTATATTTGATCTTAAACGATTTTTTATATGCATCGTAATCAAGAATCCAAAACGGCTAACGGATGCAGCTTGGACAGCTACTAATTTGGAAGATAAAGTTGAGGGTGAAGAAGATTATTCTGAAGAACAACAGTTTTTGCAAAGTGACCACGCAGAACGTCCAACGAAAATAAGAAGCCGTTACGTATTATGTGGACGTGCAAAAAACAGAGTGACTACAATGAAATGCACATCTTGCAAAAGTTTTGTACGCAAAGAATATGCAACAACTGTCAATAAATGTCAACGCTGTTCGAATTTAATGGGAAATGACGATTTTGAAGATCAATATTGAACACTTATGTGTAATTCGTAAATATGTTTTGATTAGTTTGTCATTCTTCATGTTGTTCTTTAACTGATAATATTAATAAAAAAGTACCACCATAAGAAGTCCCCAAAAACAGTTGAATTTCACGTGGTGTATAAAATACATCACGCGAGTAATTGAATTACGGTTCACCGCGCGATTAACTAAGAGTTAATAATCTGATTTGATATACCGTTGATAAAAAAAAAATTCTAACAAAATTAGCTAAAATTGATAATATGAATCACTAAATTTTTCCTTCCTTCCCGCAATAATTACATCGGAAACTGTAATATAAGTCACACTAAATATTAAAGTCCGAGATCAAATTCAACCCATGATCAACAGGCCGAGAACACACATGCATACTACTAAAAAAACAGTCTGTCGTAAAATAGAATAGGAAGTTCCATCAGCCATCATATTACCCGGTATTCTAGAGAAACGGCTCTTATTATTTATACCCAACCAAAGATTAAATCAATAAACTAGAATGGTTAAAACACATTTTAAAATATTTAAATCTAAGAAAAAGAAAAAACACTCCAAAAATGGATTGGTAAAATTAGGTTTACTCAATTTTGATTATAAATATAAAATAAAATTCCACTAAGATCAGAATATATTATTAAGTTGTGTTGAGTGACTAGACTGAAGATGGCCTTAGCTAAGTCTGCAACATGTTTTTAATAAAGTAGAAAAGAATTTTACCTATTTTCTTGTATTACAGTAGCAAAAGAATAACTTTTACCACAGGGCGGCGAACAATATCATCATCTGTCTTGCCAATCACAACGCAACAACCGTTGTAACGAAAAGACTTTCAACAATAGAACACAAACCGCCAACGCAATGGATGGACTGATTAGTTCTTTAAAACTACCAGATTACCTGGTAAACCGCATAAGAATTGGTAGTCCATTGGGAACGATTAATTTGTGTTTGTCAATACTCGTTAAAAATGTTGATGTAACCTTTGAAGCTGCTATCGCGGTAAGCGATTTATCATTTCTTGAGTTAAATCAGGGTCAGGAATAACGGCTAGTGGTTCAAGAGGCAGGGTCTGAATTGAAAGGGGTTAGAGGTCGAGAATTTACTAGAGTCTCTACTGTGTTAATATGGTAGACAATTCTTGAGAGGTAAGTATTTGTTCACTTATGGCACGGCATATGTAGGTTTTTGACAGACTTTAGTCCCACCTTCCACAATGCACGAAAATGTGTGGCTGCAAGAGGACCAAAAGAAATTTGGTTCCACAATCAGAAAAGATTTGCGAACAACATCCTCTTTTAAACATATGCCGTCAAAAACATGCCAAAAGGCCTCCTTGGAAGAATCTGAGGCGAGTTCAATATGAAGCTTCTTTGTGCAAAAACAAACGAGGAGGCACATGTAATGCTTGAATGCTTTGGCTCAGTAGTCTTAAATCGTCCTCCGAAATTAATGCCAACGGTTGAAAAGGGTCTAATTGATACCCAGGATTTTTACGTAAATTACAGAAAAAAGGTTGAAAAACTGTAGAATTTACTTTAATACAGCGATACCAGTGCGAAAGAGTAGAACGAATAGCCGCTATTCATTAATGCACGAAAATGTGTGGCTGCAAGAGGACCAGAAGAAATTTGGTTCCACAATCAGAAAAGATTTGCGAACAACATCCTCTTTTAAACATATGCCGTCAAAAACATGCCAAAAGGCCTCCTTGGAAGAATCTGAGGCGAGTTCAATATGAAGCTTCTTTGTGCAAAAACAAACGAGGAGGCACATGTAATGCTTGAATGCTTTGGCTCAGTAGTCTTAAATCGTCCTCCGAAATTAATGCCAACGGTTGAAAAGGGTCTAATTGATACCCAGGATTTTTACGTAAATTACAGAAAAAAGGTTGAAAAACTGTAGAATTTACTTTAATACAGCGATACCAGTGCGAAAGAGTAGAACGAATAGCCGCTATTCATTAAAGATCCAAAAATTCTAACTCAAAAGAAATTGCAAAGTCTGAAGACCCGAGTGGAGATGAGAATTGTTAATTGAGTAAGTCCATGTTTAGGAGATAAAAGAACTGGATGTTTTTGAGAAAAAGATAGCTTATAGTTAACCAATTTCTGCCCATCCAGACTCCGTTCTGATCTCAAAAAGGCGATAATGTTCGAAGACGTTTATATAACAGTTTACCCTTTTTGAAACGGGAAATTCCTACAGCAAAAACCCGGGAGTGAGCAAGCTTAATATGTAATATCGGAGCTTTACCGGTATTAGATCGAGTAACAAATGAAATTATGTTTAGCGGGATGTTTTAAATTATCAATAAATCGACGAATATAACCTTCTACGCTCTGATTTTTTTTTGTAAAGAAGGAAACGATCTATAATATCGAGAACACTGTAATCTGAACCAGTAACAAATAACGACAATTTTTTATCTGCGGCGAGAACTTTTTGAAAAAAAAGAGTTGTTTCTAGCAGACCAAAAATGTTTGTCTTGAGTTGACAGGCAGAGCATCAGGTCATCCCTCATCGCGTCGGTCCACTAAAGGCGTCCTTGTACATTGAGGCCGTCATCAGTGCCATGATGGTTCAGTTCAGCCCCGCCACCTTGCTCTTGATCGATTATTCGATTCGGTCGGGTATGGGGGCCCCCACGGCTTTCAATATCTCGAAGCGCGGGTAAGTTTAGGCCTGGACAACACCCGGCAGACAAAGGATGATATTTAGTGTTGTTTCTCAACCATCGGTGGCACCTTGTCAGGCTGCCGATCCAATTTCCCCCTTTAGTTGGGAAGGTGGGGGCGCTACCCCCCATTACCCAACGATGTTGTTTGGGTACCCTGCCTATTATTATAATTATTATTATTTGTAGCTACAGAACATTTATATACCTACCTATACTTTTATGACAAATACAGTGGCGGCTTGTCCTATGAAGCAAGTGAACTTCTAAATAATCAGTAAAATTAATAATATTTAAGTATCTAATTTTATTTTATCGTGTAATTATTTTTCTCCATATAAAATTTAAACTATAAATTAATGTATACTTAATTTTCAACCTGCTTTATCCATACAACTGTAATTTTGAATTTCGTCTTCATCTGAGGCAGGCTTTATCGTATACGCCTATTTAACATACTTAATTTACATACCTTTTATTTTTTTCGTCTAATAATAGTAAAACATTATTGATTTCGGTCTCTCTCTCTTCCCTGTGTGCGATAGTTGACACCCTTGCCAGTGCTTGTGTCCCATGACTATAGCCTGTTTATTTATCATACACGTTCTTATGCAGATGAAGCGTGTCTCAAAGCATTTTCATCCATAATTCAGCACCAATGGGCAACACTGCCATCTGGCATATACCCACTATACAACCACCTATCGCTCTTCGTCTAAACATAGTTGCCAGCGTTTAATTGTACTAAGCATATCATACGAATCTTGCCATTAAAAAAACACTATAAGAAGCACGCTTCATATAGATGCAGCAGAGATTTAATGTAAAATAAGGTTATATGACAACGCTTGGCGAGTGTTTTGTACCTATATGATGTCGATTATTATTTTATGTCGATTATTATTTTGATTATATCTATCTCTATCACACAGTCGCAACTTTCTAGTGCTGTCACAGTTGTGCTATACCTGTGCTAATATTATTTTTATTTACTTTTCGGGAAGCACGCTTCATATAGATGCAGCAAAGATTTAATGTAAAATAAGGTTATATGACAACGCTTGGCGAGTGTTTTGTACCTATATGTCGATTATTATTTTATGTCGATTATTATTTTGATTATATCTATTTCTATCACACAGTCGCAAATTTCTAGTGCTGTCACAGTTGTGCTATACCTGTGCTAATATTATTTTTATTTACTTTTCGGGAAGTTTAGAGTTTTGATTTTTGATATTTTGAATACAAATTAGTCTTTCTATTTAGTTACCTACATATTTAATTTAAGTTTTAAAATCTAAAAAGTAGTGAACAAATTAAAAAAATATATGTACGGTTATTAATTAATAGGTACCTACCTATTTTTATAAAAATAACTATTGTTTTTTTAATAATATAATATATTATAATATCTCATACTTTAATATGGAAGAAGCAAGTGGAAGTACTACACATCAGCAGCGTAAATTATATTTACGCTGACATCAGGTAAGCGAAGTTATTATGAAAAATGATGTTTATTTTTTAATTTTAACTAAAGTTAAGTTTTTTCAATCAACACTCTTTTTAAGAACAGAAAAATCTTGTTAAAAATATTATACAGACACACCTGTTTTTAAATTTTAAATTTTTTAAATTAATGTTTGATAAATATAAATAAAGACGAATGCATAAAAGCAGAGCTTTTAATAATATCTGGTATGAGACGTATTATGATTGGCTAACAGGTAGCATAAAACTATCTGGAAGATACCGACTTCGATATCTTGGCTATAACTGAGACCTGGCTAAATGACTTAATAATTGATGAGTTAATAAATGTAAATGGGTATAGGCTTTTTCGATTTGATCGTAGACAAGACATGGGTGGGGGAATCATTCTATATGTTCGAAGTGAATTGGAATGCAAACTGATAAGTAATCATCCAGTTATTTATTTTGAACAATTGTGGATTGAATTCAAAACCCGAAACATTAAAACACGCTTAGGGGCGATCTACAGGCCCCCAGGGTTTGCAAATTTTGGTAAGTTTCTTGAAGAATTTGAATTGGCTGTGTCTCGAAATGTGCTAGGCTGTGATAATTTGCTCTGTCTTGGAGACTTTAATATTAATGGATTAGATTTGGACTCTATATACACCCAAAGATTTTTATCTGTTTTGCAGTCTTATGGTCTGTGTCAGATTATAAATGACCCTACAAGATATGGTATAGCGAATGCAACTCTTATTGATTTTATCATATGGTCGAACACAGAATTCGTGATAAGTAGTGAAGTTGATCCCAAACTTGACATTTCTGATCACTTACTAATTAAATGTAAACTGAAACTTCAAATCTTTAAGCAAAAACCTTTTTTCTTGACTTACAGGAACTTTCGCAACTTCGATATTGAACACTTCCACAATGACCTTCGCGATATTCCATTCCATAATGTCTTTTACACTGCTGCAAAACTTGAATTATTTAACAGTTATCTTATCGGACTTTTTGACAAACACGCACCAATACGGACAGCTCGCATTTCAAAAAAAAAAGGCAGCCTGGTTGACGCAGGATATAAAAAACAAAATGGCCCTGATAAATAAAGCCCTTAAGAAGTATAAAAAAACCAAAACCCCTGAAAACTGGCATACATACAAACTTCTGCGCAACCAGGTCACAATTGCTGTGGATAATGCAAAAAAACAATACCTTACTAACCACATAACAGCCAATAATGCAAAAAATAACTGGAAAGTCTTGCGAGATTTAAATATCTACTCTAAATCTAAAATTGCAGTTCCGACAACCTTGGACGATGTAAATAAGATTAATCAATATTTTATCGATGCGGCTGCATCAACCAACCCGCCTCCGGACACCCTAAATATTTACCTGCAGGATAAGAAAGATGGAGCTGGTCATTTCTATTTTATTTTGGTCGGTGTGGATGAGATTGAAAGGGCGTTGATTTCCGTAAAATCGTTGGTCCTGATGGTGTGGGAATCAGGATGCTTTGCAACTGTTATCCATATATTGTCCCAGTTATTCTGCATCTCGTCAATAGTTGTATAGAGACACATACGTTCCCTAAGCTATGGAAGAGCTCGTTACTGATACCCACACCAAGGTTTCAAATCCTGCGACCCATCAGCATTTTGCCTAATATGTCAAAAATCCTCAAAAGAATTTTAGACACACAAATACGTGGGTACATAGAAACAAACAACCTGTTACCGCATACACAATCAGGATTTCGCAGGGATCATAGCTGCACCACTGCCCTTTTAAAGGTTACTGATGATATATTAGAAGCTACAGATCGTGGTGAGCTTACCGCACTTGTCTTGTTGGATTATTCTAAAGCTTTTGACAAACTAAATCATCAGTTGCTTTTAGCTAATTTAAAATATCTTGGTTTTAGCAGTGATGCTTGTCTTTTGATAAAACGTTATCTTACGGGACGACTGCAGTCTGTGAAATTAAATGGACAAGTATCCAGTCGAATGGGGAATTCCAGTGGTGTTCCACAGGGATCTATTCTGGGGCCGCTTTTTTCATCCTGTATACATCTCAGCTTTGTACCTACCTAAATCATACACATTTACACCTTTACGCTGATGATTCACAAATTTACCTATCTTTCAAGCCAGAACACATCTTAGAAGTTAACAATAAACTTAATGAGGACCTTGCATTGTTGGTGGATGCTTCTGCTAAACATTGTTTGGAGCTAAATCCGAGGAAGTGTCAGCTGCTGATCTTTCGACGTACATCCACAAAAATCAATATTCAAACCGCCTAAAAATTATCGTTGGTACAGAGACACTGGAAAGCTCGGGCAATGCTAGGAATTTGGGTCTGATCATGGACACGGATTTGAGATTTGTGCCACATGTGAACAATTGCATTAGGAGAGCATTTGCTAATCTTAAACTTATATACAACCAACGTAATTTGCTAAACTTAAAACTAAAGAAATTATTGTGCGATGGTTTGGTTCTGTCACAATTTACATTTTGTGACGTAGTGTATGGTCCTTGTTTGTTAGAGCATGATGTTAAGCGTATTCAGCGAATACAGAACCACTGTATCCGCCTAATTGGTAGCATAAGAAAATACGATAGGGGTGTGACTGCGATGATGAGGGAAATTGGGTGGCTCACAATGAAGGAAAGAAAACTTTTGCATAGTCTAGTCTTATTTGATAACGTAATACTAAAAAAACGTCCAAACTATTTATACCAAAAAATTAAATTTAGGTATGATGCACATAATCTGGACTTAAGGCATAAGCAACAAGTATCACCACATTTGCATAGAACGGCACAGTACGAAAGATCATTTAGTTACCAGGTCTATACATGTTACAATAAAGTTCCAGATAATTTAAAAGGACTTAATAGCTTTAGGTTTAAGAATGAAGTTTGTAAGATTGTTTCATTCTTTCTATAAGTAACTGTCTATTTTTTGCTATTTCTCTATTTTATGTATTTTTTGATTTTTTGGTATTTTGTGAAAATTGTTGTTTTTGTTTAGACGTAGGTATATCTCAAATACAATAAATTCCAATGTATTGCCGTAGGTAAAATACTTAGGTTAAGATAGGAAGCTAAGCTTCAACTTCGCCTGTTGTAATATGATATATATTGCAATAAAGTCATTATTATTATTTAGTATTATTATGAAGTAGGTAAATATATTCTAGATACTAATTACGCTTTTTAAAGAAAACAATACTTGGGTAAGGTACCTACTTGTAAACATAACCTATGTTTTATGCAGTTGACGAAATAGGGATATCCCTATTAATTTTAGCTACCTATTAAGTATATGACTTTATTTTATGTTATGCTTCACCACATTAAACTGCCACAAGACGCCACTGGACAAATATGTTGAAGGCCTCTTATATCCTAAATTTATTATTTAATAAGTGATTTTTTGTATCCCATGGTGTAAAGAACGCTCTCCCACTATTGAATTTATTTAATATTATAACAGTGATTCTCATTCAAGCATTTAAAGTATTAAAATTTACGTAGCAATTCGTGTTGGTCGAACGTGCTTATAGCGTTTGTGGTGTACAAATTGCTTTTTATATAAACTCCATTATTTCGAGTATAACGTAATTGGTACTCAAAATCCTATTGAATTGTATGAACAGTCATCGATTTGAATGTGTAGTTTGTGTATTATTATAACTGCCATATTCCTATTAACAAGCAAGTTTTATCACCAACCAAATGCCAATTTCTGTAAAACTGTTTTTCGTTATGAATTTCTCGTGTTTATTTTACATTGTTTAAATTTAAACGGACATTTGTAGATTTTCAAAAAAAAATCTAACTATTCAAGAGATCGATACAATCGAAATTTTGAACATTTTTTATGCAGTCCTTCATTTTCAAGACCAGTTTCACTGGTCTTGAAAATATATATATATATATCAACTACGAAAAAATATTGGGGTATAGGGTATATCAATATATATATATATAATATATATTCAATATTATTAACTTACCTATCATAGATCTCGCAGAAAACTTCACACCTCATTGTAACTAATTAAAAATAAAACTAAAAGAAGCTGATAGGTTAGCAATACAAAATAAAAATAACAATTGGTTTATTTAAGAGGGTTGCCTCTTATATTGCGGGATTTGACAACCCTGGTGGCAACACCGGAAGTTGCCAGATTGCAAAATCTGGCAACTGACAGCTCTATCGTAAAGTTGGACATTTTTAAGGTTATCGTACTCAGAACGTTTTGACATACGAGCGCTATTTGTGTTGTTTACAGTAACTTAAAGGATTCATCTCGACCCAAAAATGGAATTAAATCATAAACATTTTCGTACGATTATTTTTTACAACTTTCAACGTGGATTAACTCAGCAACAGTGCATGGATGAACTTAATTCAATTTTTGGCGATGAAGCTCCATCAAGGACCAGTGTTCACTCCAAGACGAATTTCGTGAGGGTCGTCCAAAATCAGTTGTTCCGAAAACCATTGATGCTGTGCGCATACTGATATTGCAAGATCGTCATGTGACCTATCAAGAGATTCAAACAACCTTAGGCATTAGTGGGACCAGCATACATTCAATATTGCATAAACATTTGACTGTCAAAAAAATTTGTTCGCGTTGGATCCCACAAAATTTGTCAATCGCTCAAAAAAAAAATGTCTATGACATCGTGAGAGGCGATGAATCGTGGATTTACGCATATGAGCCCGAAAGTAAACAGCAGTCGACTGTATGGGTGATAACTGCATTTTTGAGCACCCAAAACATCGATTTGATGAGTCATCCGCGGTATAGTTCTGACTTGGCACCGAATGACTTCTTTTTATTCCCGTACGTAAAAAACAAACTGACAGGTCAACATTTTTCGACACCTGAAGAAGCGGTTGCTGCATTCAGAATACATGTTTTGGAGATACCTCAATCAGAGTGGCAAAAGTGCTTCGACAATTGGTTCAAACGCATGCAAAAGTATATACATCTTCATGGGGAATATTTTGAAAAACAATAAAGTGATTTTCGATGATTAATATTTGTTTTTGTTCTTTAATCCCGAAATATAAAAGGCAACCCTCGTACTAATCGTTAAAACAAAAATAATGTTCGAAAGAAGTAGTCCATATTGAAGTGGAGTGAGCGTTATTGAGGAAAAATAATGTTACCTAAAATCAATTAACAACTTCAGTTTGTTCATTGTTAAACTGAGTAGTTTTTTCTGTAGTTTTGTGGTTGTTTTCGATGTTGGGGCTACTTTGGAAATTGCTTTAAATCAGCTTCGCATATCGAAAGTAAATTTTATCCCATTTATATTAAATTGTTATACTGTACCGTTTGATCTCATATTTGTTGTAGCCCCGACGAAGGAAATCAATCTTTCCGAAAGATTGGCATACCCAAAAAGAGTTTCTCTTATACACGGTCCCAAGATATAGCCAATATTTTGTCGCAGTTGATATATAAAAAGAAGGCTAAGAAAAAAAGAAAAAAGTTATTTTATCTATACAGGGTTACTTGTAAGTAGACCTGAATATTTTAGGACGTGATAGCAGGAGTCATAAGAAGCCAATTTGACTATATAGTACCCTGGTCCAAAGTGGACCCTTTTCGAGATATTCGAATTTTTAAGATTTTTTGGGACAGTGTCACCTTGAAGTCGAATATTTGTAATATTTTTTTTAATTTAGTCTCGTTTTGAAGATTTTTTGGTGTTTTTTTTTGTTAAAAATAAGGCACTTAATTAAAAGTTAAATTTAAAGTACCAGAAATCTGGTGGCTGATTCAAAATTTTCAGTACATTAGTGACAGAGAATTGGCTGTCGCAAATGGAGAAAATTTGAAATGTATTGGTCAAGGCGAAGTAGAAATTAATGTACCGAACACGCGGATATGCTACAATTAAAGATGTTATACTAGCTCCTGAAATAAAGCTAAATTTACTGTCAGTGAGCAAAATTGTAAGCACAGGAAAAGCGGTAATTTTTGACAAGAAAAATGGTTGTCGAATTTCTGAGAAAAATATTTACTTGAAGCAAGAAGATATTTTAGCAACAGGCACTGAATTAAATGGAATGTATCAGCTAAATCAGTCTATACTTCAAGCAAATTCCGCGAATAATAAGAACTACAACTTATGGCATCGTCGTCTTGGACATTTAAATCCAGCAAGTATGAAAATATTACGAAATCTAGTAACGGGTCTTCAATTTACTGATTTAAATGTGGAAAACAATCGATGTGAAGTATGTGTTCAAGGAAAATTAAGCAGATCACCATTCAGAAGCAGTGAGAATAATCGTTCCAGTTGTTTACTTGAATTGGTTCACTCGGATTTGTGTGGTCCAATGCAAACAAATTCACTAGGTAGGGCAAAATATTTTTTGACTTTCACTGATGATTTTTCAAGAAAAAAAGATGAATTCGGAGATAAATTTTTAGAATACAGACATTTTGTAGAAAATCAAACTGGTCATCGTATCAAGTGCATCAGATTATATTCAGGTTAATGGCACTGAATATGTGAACAATAGATTTTAAGTTTAAGTTAGAGTTATTTATTAACAAGGTTTTAACTATTTCCAGAGTTTCATTGACAGGGACACTACTATATAGGTTTTTGACGTCAAAGGATATTTAACATTTCACATAAAATAATATTCGCCGACTATCGTAAAATCAAGATATTGCAAAAAAGTAAAAAAAAGTTTTCATATAATAATAATATATAATAATAATAATCTTTATTACAATTCTTACAAACAAACAACCTTATGACAAACTATATATAATAATGATAAAAGTTCTACGTACTAAAAGGTGACACCACTAAGTACAATGACTTGTCAGCAGCCATCAGACGACGATACCCTGCATAACCATATCAAAATAAATACAAATCTCCAAACATCATTCGTGAATAATACAATTACCTAATTACTCGTGCTATACAACAGCCATTCATTCAAAAGACGACCAAAGTATTTAAATTTAATCCTACTCTTGAGATCTTGAGGCAATGGGTTGAACACTCTAATCCCCACCTGATAGTAGGACCTCTGGCCTATACGCAACTGTGCCCTTGGCAGAAGCAGGTTCTCATTAAGTCTAAAACGAGTACTATATAGATGTGGCGTTGTTGTCAATAAGCCACTTTTGTCAAGCGAGAGCAAGGAAGTTTTATAAAATAATTTGTCAACCGACAATATCTGTGTTTGTGAAAATAGCAGATCTGAGGGATACCGCATATCCAATTTGAAGATTACTTTTAAGATTCTCTTTTGGATAACGATTAAAGGATTCAAAGTTGTCGAATAGGAAATGTAAACATTAAAAATAATAGAAAGTGACCTCCCAGGCAGTCGATATAGTGAACTGTTGTTCGCTCGGCGTACTACCAACGAAAACTAAATGTCACCAAACACATTCTTTTACATTAAAAATAATGTTGGTATTGTCATTTACAAAATAATCTATAATTGTTATATATTTGCTTTTTGAAAATAGCTTTGCTTTTGAGTAGCAAATTAAACACTATACAGTATTTCTAATTTTATTGCAACTCTATCGTCAAACATACTTGTGGGCAACATTTAATGAATGTGACAATTAGTAATGATATTTAATTTGATTACATTAGAAGTATAAGTTGATATAAATTGGTCACGTAATATAAAGCATCATATTACATTGCTCATACAGTAAATAACCGTAATTAGCTGTGTGCAGTTACTGCCTACAAAATGAGATTGAAATTTTATGAAAAGGAGAATTTATCGTCCTACTGTTTCTCTTATGTATATATATTTTTAAATATGTTGATTTGATTTTATTTCCAGTTCCTTTGTTCAACATAACGAGAAATTATTCGTTTTCGCCAGCAGTCGCGCCATACTTAAAAACTTTCTAGGAACGGACGGCAGCGTAAACCGCCTCCTGAATACAGGTACATGTTTAGGTGGCATTAACGTCTACCGCCGTCCCCGGTGGAGGTATCATTAAGACGAATGGCGTGTAAACGTAGAATCACGAAACACAAATGTGAATATTCTAGTTTCCGCACGTAGATATTTAACTATCTAAATATCAATAGCAGTTTTAATAATAGTCATTTCTCGCCTTAATTTTTTTAAAATCAGAAATTTAGATATAGGAATGTTTTTATTTTAAAAAATCTATAATTGGAATTGTTGTTTTGTAACTCAAGACAGTTTTGCAGTAGGACCTGCACAGCAACTAAATAAGTAATATATACAGAGTGTTAGTAAATAAGTGCGACAAACTTCACGAGGTAATTCTGCATAAAAAAATAATGACACTTTGCTATATAAACACATGTCCGCAAATGCTTCGTTTTCTGCTGAGATACAGTTAAAGTTTTTTTTAAAAACTGAAGATTTATTGATTGCTCTAAAACCGGTGAAGATATGCAAATGAAATTTAGTGGGTGTTAAGAGGTAGCTATTGCGCATTTTTTGACATGCAATTAAGAATTTTATGTTCTTCAGTGGCGCGCACACGGGTAATGATCTCAATTTTTTTGAAGAAAAAAAAGGTACGCAACTGGAATTTTTCAAACTAAAAATCATTTTGGAATTCCTCGTTCAATTTGTGATAAAAAAACTCTCTTGCTTTTTTATCGTAGGGGGCATTTGTGCAAAAAAAAAAATAAAACATCTCGCCGCGACGCTAGTAAGCTACTGTCAACATTCTGTTATACGAATATTTCAACGAAATGTCAAATTAGCGTTTGTTTATTATTAGTGTTATTTTCTTATTGTTTTGGTTTAATGTTTATTGTATTAGATAGTTCTTGATTAAAGGAATGAAAAATACGGGGTAAGATGTTTTATTTTTTTGCACAAAGACGATACACCCCGTATCAAACGAACCATTTGCGGACATATCTTTCTATAGCAAACTGTCATTATTTTTTCATGCAGAATTACCCCCTGAAGTTTGTCGCGCTTATTTACTAACACCCTGTATAATATATAATTTATAGAGATAAACAGACTATAGATATGAGCAGAACAGAAATATTGTATAGGATATTTACTACCTACTGGCAATGTAATCTTAATCCCGAGTTAAATCAATCTGTTTTGGTCTAGAATGTTTGTGTCAAAATTCATAAGATAGACAACAGGCGATACGGAATCGTGATAGCTCTTATTCACTCTAATCTTCAAACGTAATCAGGGTTCAAGTCCGTGGAGATGTCATCAAAATCAAAACAAGTGTATATACATTTAAATATTCAGCGAAGGTCAACGTTTACTTTTGATGAGGCTCCTTTGAATAGAAACAACTAGTTCCCAAATGGCATATTTTTTTATGAAAGCAAAGTCATTAGAAAAGAAAAATTTTGCGTGCTTTTCTTATGAAAGTTTACTTGCCTAAAAAAATACTAAATATTGTTATTAAGGTATGTTAAAGGCATAAGCAATTTCTTTTTGAATTTTCTCTTTAATTAAAAAATGTTTAATATCGATATGTTTTAGTCGTTTCGTTTTTTGGCTTATTAGCGATACAAATAGCTGATCGATTATCTTCAAACACAGTAATCTATTCTTTCATATCGAAATTAAAATATCACTTAAAAGCCTTTTTAACCACCATGCTTCTGTAATAGCTAAACTCAAAGCAACTTATTCTGATTCAGTTGATGATATAGACACATTCTGTTGTTTTTCACTTGTCCAACAAATAGTAGATCCGAAAACTATAAAAATACATCCTGTAGTTGATTTTCGATCTATAATGTCCTCACCCCAATCAGAATCGCCAAAAGTACATACAATTTTCTGGGTTTTATTAGGCTTGTAGACTATCAGTGAATGTACAGTTCCCTTAATATACATAAGCACTCGTTTTGATACAACTAACAAATTTGCGCTTGGTTTACCCTGAAATCTACTTAGTAATGTAATACTTTCAAGTGCAGTCTTGTGCCTAATGCAGTGTACATTAAGCTCCAAATAATTTGTCTACACGTTTTCTGCGACTTTAGATTAAGTTCCAAATCTCTTTTAAACATTTCTTGACCTAAAATTATATAACCTTCTACTAAATTCTCTTTTATATCAATTCTTAAATACTGAGAAATAATTCCAAAGTCTTTCATAAAAAAATTAGTATTAAACAACACAAACGCACTTCTTACGTCCATCTAATGTATTGGTTTGCGAATGTAATTGCTGACAACCAAGAATATAAATGTCGCTAATTTGGCTACCGGAGCGTATATATCGTACATTTCTTCGGAGTTTTCTTGCTGAAACCCCCGCCCGACCAATCTCGCCTCGTATTCGTCGTGATTCTTGATTTTAAAAACCCACTTACTTTCGATCAGGCTTTTGTTTTTCGGCCACGGCACTTCTGTCCACGTACTATTCTCGCATAACACACTTAGTTCTTTATCCATTGCCCCGCGCAACTCTGTTGAATTTTTAATAGTCTTTTCATCTAGGATCGGTTCTTCGGTTTCAGAATCCTGTGTCCACGTTGGCTTTTTAACCAATCTGCCACTTCTTGTCATTTTATCACTTTCGTTTTCTTGATCTGAGTCACTATCACTAGTCGCACTGAGAATTTCATTTTCTATCACTTGGGTTACTTCATTGTCAGTCTTCTTAAAAATTTAATTTGATTACACTTTCATTACATTCGTTTTCTTTCGAAATTTCATTCCCTTTAATAAATACCACATCTCGATTTTCACGGTGTTTTTATCAGACACAATATATTCTATAACCTTTTACAGTTTCACTGTAACCAACTAATATACCTTGGGTAGGTACTCTTTGCATCTAATTATTGCCAGTTTTGTTTAGGTACATGTATTGCTACTTTTACACCAAATTCTCTAAAAACTTTCAAATTATAATCCTTATTACACCATAGTTTATGTGATGAACTATCTTTTACGGGACTACTCCCTACTCTGTTTAAAATAAATACTGGTGCGTGTATACCTTCAGCCCAAAATGATTTATCTAGTTTCTTACTAGGTATTAACGTTCTGGCTGCCTCTACTATTGTGCGTATCTCTCTTTCAGCCCTTCCATTTTGTTCGGCTGTATAAACATGACGTTTCGTGTATTATACCTTTGGCTTCTAGTACACTTTCCAACTCTTTGTGTATGAATTCTAACCCATTATCCGTTCTTAATCGTGATACTTTGTTTCCTGTGCGTGTCTCAAACATATTGATTCAATACTTTATATTATCTGTTGCCTCTGGTTTATTCTTCAAAAAATATACAAATCAGAAAGCAGAATAATCATCCTTTAACAATAAAAAATACTTTGCACCAGCGAAAGATGGCACTTCAAATGGACCACACAAATCACGATTAATTATTTCACACGTGCCCTATGTTCTTGATGACCTTGATGGAAACGACATTCTATGTTGTGGTCCTGCTAAGCAATCTTCACAAAATGGTTAATTATCTTCTTTAAACTTAACGTCATTCTCTTTTAAAACTTTTCTCACCTGATCAAAGTTTATATGCGCGAGCTTACGATGCCATTCTCTTATCGTTTCTACGATATTGCACTTGTTCTTGAAAACACATCCTATATCGCTTTCCTTTTCTATTAGCTATAGCTCTCGTTTTTCCTTCTGTATCTATTATCCAACTTTTATTTTTATTTAACTGCATTTCAAAACATCTGTCTGGCACTGTACCTAAAGAAAATAAATATACATCCAAGTTTGGAACATACAATACGTCATTTAGTGTAGTATTTTTTTCATCGTTCCATGCTTTAACGTTTACATTTCCTACACCTTGAACTTCTACAATTTTCCGGTTCCTACTTTAACTTGTTTACTTTCTTTGGACTTCTCTAATTTTTCAAATTTGCTTTTCACATAGCACATATTAAGCTCTGTAGCACCACTATCGAGCCACTAATCTTCCTGCTGGAACTTCGCAATTAAGTAAACTCGATATGCCGACAAATGCTTGTGTTGTATTGGACTTGGACTTTGAACTGTTACCGTCCTGCTTTCTGTTCTTTTTGTTCTTAAACCAACAATCTTTCATATAATGCCCTTCTTTTTTTGCAAAAATGACATACTTTCTTCTCTTCGCAGATATTTGTGGACAATATTTCTTAACGTGTCCTATTTTATTACAACCAAAACATTTTAAACCTTTTACTTGACTCTTCCTTCACTCAGTAGAGCTGTTACTTCTTCAGACTGTTTTGATATCTGCTCTTCAATCATTAATCGCGACATTAATTGGTCTAACGTTTGTTTGCTGAAGATTAACAACAACATTAACAATAACATATTATGATATGTGATTTTCAATGGACAATTTGTAGGTCGGTAGGTCATTTAAGTCATTTTGAAGTTCAACACAGTCGCGCATAATTATAATCGGTTTGAAAATTTCCATGTGATGACAAGTTTAGTAAATGTTGTTTACTGCTGATGAGCAATAAACAACATTTACTAAACTTGACCACTGCTGCTATGTCATCCATATAGATATGAAAAACAGTGGAGGACCTAGGGTGTTTCCCTGAGGGACTCCCGATAAGGTTACAAATTTGTCAGACTCGACTTCTTGGAATGAACCGTATTGCTTCCTATTTTCTAAATACGATTGCAGAAAAGTACACATACTTTCTGAAAATGATTTTGCCCTTAATTTCATTAACCCTAGAGAACTCGCGCTAAGAAAATTACGGCAGAACTCGCGTGTGAGCATTTCCCTCACTATTTATTATTGTGTATTTTTTTTATTGTGACGAGACAAAATTCAACTCAAATAATTACGCATCATTTTTAATGAAGTGCTGCATCTTTTTTTTGGATTTTCGGTTTTTTCTTCTTGGGCAAAATCCACAAAATCCAGCTTGATCTTCTGCCGTTACACGTTCGGGTTCAGGAATGCCTACCAGTTCTCTACTTCGCTGTCGTCTGTTGAATGGCATACATATTACTGAAGCTTGGTATACTAAGTGTGGTTTCATCAACTGTTTTCATCCTCAGAAACATTTGACGATGTTCAATAATTTCTGTATTGTCTTTATGTATTTGGAAAATACAAACGCCAGGAACTCGCGCAATGAGAGAATCACTCACAAACCTGCACTTGATCAACAACTTCATATAATATCGCAGTGTACTGAATTTTGAATTTAACTAATCAGGGGGCGCAACGTGAACACTAAGTCAGCTAGAGAGCGAGGTAGGCTCATCGAGTGTCTATATCGTGAAATCTTGCGATTTTAGGCGAAGGGCAACGTTCAGGTATGCACCAAACTAAAATATCCATAACTCGTAATATATAGGTACCTAACTAATAATTAAATATAGTTAATTTGTTGTTGATTGAAGCGGAAGGCGAATTAGAGGGCAATGAAAGAAATTGGCTGCAATGACGTGATGATATTCGAAATAGAGTAATTGAAAACATTGTTTTTGAACGTCAATTAAGTAATTGCCTAATAAGTATAATCTTTAATTAAATAAAGTGAGGTTCGAAACTCTGTGTATAATTTGTTGTCTTTTTTAGTTATTATTGTTGTTGAGTTTAATATTATGTTATAATTTATAAATATCATAGTAGGTATTATTTTAGTTTAGTATTATTAGTACTATCCAAGTTCCACTATCAGTGGACGGCCATAAATTAAGATATTTAATAAAAAGGCTAACAGTTTTTTTCAGATTTCTTAAAACCCCTTACAGGTATGCCACCCCCCTCTGCTCCTGGTCAAAGTAGATTTTCCTGGCTTTTGCCTCCCATTCATTAAAAATCTTTTAAATTATATTAGTTATTGGCCATAAAAGATTACTTAGACTTAGAGGTTAGAAATGCAAAAAATCCTCTTCTTTTTCCATAGATCACCCCGAAACACAATGTTGCCAAATGCAAACTTGACACTAATTGCAACAAAATAATATTTCAAGTCTCGATACAGAATACCAATAATTAATTTCAATATATTCAACAATTACTAACTTATTTCAATATTGACATTGGAGTCAATGTTTTTACAGCATAAGGCTGAATAACACCTTTTTAGGTAGATATAGAAAATATTTGAGCAGAATATTAGCAATAGCATTTATTTAATGATTCCATTGTAGCGTAGATTATTAATAAATATGAATATTATACATATTAACCAAAATATCTGCGTTCTGTTTCAGTGAATATCAGAAAAACTTCGCAACAAAATAGCGATATAACCAATATCGAAAATGAACGCGCATTATCGACGATTTTCTATGAATCGATACGTCTCTTCTTCAACTGTTCTCTCCCTCTTTCTGTTTAAATTGTTAATACGAACAGTTATTTTGATAGATCAACTTCTAAGTTTTCTTAATTTATCCTAGAAAATAGTATCCATCTAATATTGTTATACCTGAAAACATGTTTTAATTTGATAAAACTAAAGGAAATATTACGTATTTTTCTTTGTTTCAGAAAAAATATAAAAATGGCCCACGTTGAAGTGTGAGTACAACCTAACCTTACATTGGAAAATATTGGAATACTTAAGCTTTTAATGTTTGAATGTATTAATATTTTTTAATTTTAGTGAAAATGCTCCAGTTGCACCAATACCGACTGGTGGTTCTATGGATGTTAATCAAGCTCTACAAGAAGTTTTGAAAACTGCTTTAGTTCATGATGGTGTAGTTCATGGAATTAATCAAGCTACGAAAGCCCTCGACAAAAGACAAGCTGTGTTATGTGTACTTGCAGAAAATTGTGACGAAGTTAGATATAAACAAATTGTAGCTGCCTTATGTGCAGATCATCAAATTCCACTTATAAAAGTAGATAATAACAAAACGTTAGGTGAATGGTCTGGACTATGTAAAATAGATAATGCTGGCAAAGCAAGAAAAGTTGTAAGATGTTCATGTGTTGTCATAACGGTGAGTTGCATTATTTATAAGCCTAGATAGAATTGCCAGATTGTGAACCGGTCGTTTAGTTTTTGAAAATTAAGTATTTTTTAGCCACAAGCACTTAAGTATAGTCACTATTTAAGGGCGAAAGCTCTTAAAATACCACAATAACAATAAGTGTCCTGCATTGCGAGACATCAGAAATAATTTTGATAAATGCACGTCCCTTTAAAAAACTTGATTGACAGAAAAATCAACCTGAACATTTTTTCACAGTTCTTACAACCATGATTGTTTATTATTTCTTGTCATGTGACAGAACTCATCTAGTTATTTAACTGGCATTTTTGACAGTTCTAAGAACCAATTACATTTTGTTCTTTATTGTCATGTGACAGAATTCATCCAATCATTGCAACATTTAACTGAAAACTACCCGAGGATAGTTGTTTTCAATCACTATAAAATCCCGACGCCGAAGGCGGAGAGTTGTTACAAACAAATGGGCTCGACAAATTTGACAGAAAATTATGAGACATTTGTCAATGTCACAGGGATATTCGGCCAGAATTTTTTTGTTAAACAATCGGGGTTTGTTTAACAAAAAAATTCGGACCGAATATCCCTGTGACATTGACAAATGTCTCATAATTTTCTGTCAAATTTCTCGAGCCCATTTGTTGGTAACAACTCTCCGCCCTCGGCGTCGTGCTTTTACCAAGCAATGTGCTTTCGAATGTCATAAAATTCTCTCGTTTATTATCAATGTTATAAAATTACGCAAGTGAGGTGACAGGTGATCTGAGTTGTAGAAGAGCACAATAGCTTGCGTCGTAATTTTCATTTAAAAGAATCAGAGGCATAAACTAGCCGCTAATGTTTCAAAGCTACAATAAATATATTGAAATTAGGAGTTCTTTTCTGCAAAGGTGTTGAAACCAGCCACAGATTTTTTGATTCATAGAGAATGTACTGTATCCAGGAGGTTGCAATGAGATTTAAAATAGTTTTTTCTTTGCATTTTGTTTGTTGTTTATTGTAATTGTCTGTCTTTCACCGGTTCTGCAATATTACAATGTTGCATTCTCCAGGGGTATTAATTACCTAAATCTTCGTAATCTTCCAGCGGATATTTTTGTGTCATACTCGGATAGTAGAATATGAATTGTATTGAAATATATCCTCTGGAACATTATAATAATAATAATGAAAGATGGAGGGTATGTAGAGATATAAGTACCCAATTATCCTTGAATATTGTAAGATTGCCGAAACTTTGATGAAGACAAAATTTACAGGAAATTAATTCAAGAAAATACGAAAACAAATCCCAACCCAAATTGCACCAGGTACATACAGAAAGTTCAATGAAATATACAGGATGTCTAGAATTCATTGTTCAAGATATGAACCAAATTTATGTTTGTTTCTTTTAATGGAACACTCTTTATTTTTGTACCTCGCTCAATTCATTACATTTTCCCTTCAAGATTTGAACAGTGTGTGTATAAAGTCAAGAAACGGCTTGATAACCTTGCTTACTTTACAGGCCGATTTTAACCAAATTTGGAACATTGGTCTCAGAGAATCTTCCGCAATTTCGCACGCTATTATGCTATTGGCGTTGTTGCCTGTCTCTATGTCTGGAAATCAAATCAATTTTAAATTTTTCAACGTAACACATTTCAAGATTATACGTTACATTTCCTATAATTTTGATCATAACACTTTTTTCCAAATTATTTACTTACTTAATTTTCCATTTATTAAGTAAAAAAAAAACAAACGCAAATCAAAATGTTCAAACGGTTTTCCCTTTACCGGGTGTACAGATAAGAAAGGACGCCGGCTCTCTCTCGAAAACTAATCATGTCACGGTTATAGTTTTTTTTTTGTCTTAGTAAAAGCGGACAAGGGAAACCGCTGGAAAATAGTTTTAGAAGTTGGTTTGTAAAAAGTTGTCTAACTTCCGAACTTAATAAAATTAGGCACAATACAAAGGTAATGTTTGGGAGTATCAAAAAAAGTATAGCTGCTTTTATTTGTTTTTTATGTTTTTTATATATTATGACCGCTAGATGGAGATATATAACAATGTTTTTGCCAATTTTCTTAGGAAAATCAAATGGAGTGGTACTATTAGTCTTCACTAGATAGAAAGAGCATATAAAAATAAAGAAACAGTGAAAACCGGAAGTCTCTATCTTTTTCCTGTCCATCTCATTGACTGAATATATTTTTGCCTAAATTTAACATTCAATAAATTTTTATATAATGAATAGTGGGCTGTGATGAAGAAATACTCATGTTATTATGGCAACGAAGTTAATGTCAAAGTCAAATATAATGAATATGGTTGTCACATTAGTGGGTGGATTTATTTCTTTTGTGTTACATTTGATTTTTTAATTAAAAATGCCTATTCCCAACGAAGAAGCATTTGATTTGTTGGCGGTTATTTCGAGTGCCTCAAAAATGCTTTGAGGCTTGCAAGGATCTACGCGCTTAGATATCCGCAAAGACGATGCTATGAGAAAAATATCATTATAAGATTGGCAAATCGTTTACGAACGAATGGAAGTATTCGGCGACCATTCCAAAGAAGGAGTTGGGAAATAAACGTTAATATTCTGAGATATATCCAAGTCAACCCACATGCCAGCATTAGAGAAATGGTGCAAGAACTCAGAGCTTCACACGGAATAGTTCACAAAATTTGAAAATATCACAAAATAGATAGATCCACAACTAATTTGACAAATACATTATATTTGACATTCAGATTAACTTCGTTGTCATAACAACATGAGTATTTTTTTATCAGAGCCCACTATTAATTTTATAAAAATGTATTGAATGTTAAATTTAGGCAAACATATATTCAGTCATTGAGATGGACACGAAAAAGATAGAGACTTCCGGTGTTCACTGTTTTCTTTGTTTTTATATGCTATTTCTATCTGGTGAAGACTAATTGTACCATTCGATTTGATTTTTCTAAGAAAATTGACAAAATAGGAAACATTGTTATATGTCTCTATCTAGCGCTGGCATATATAAAAAATTAATAAAAGCAGCAATACTTGTTTTGATACTCTGATACTCCCAAACATTAATTTAAGGATATTAAAAACGGACTACCATAAGAAAGTTAGATAACTTTTTACAAAACAACATTCTCCGGCTCCTCCACCATTTCTTTAAGGAGATAGGGAAAAAAGGCTTATATGAAAAAGTTTTAGAATTGTACTTCGATCATCCTCATTAAGTTTGACACTTAGGTACCTAATATCAGTATATTTTTAAATAAACAGTGTTTTTCAATTTTAGAGTTAGATTTACGCCCTCCAGCGGACGTTTTAGAAAGCTAAAACTATTTTCCAGCGATTTCCCTTGTCCGCTTTTGCTAAAACAAAAGAAAATTCTAAAACCGTACCATGAATAGTTTTCGAGATAGAGTCATTTCTTATCTGTACACCCGGTACAGCTTGTTGATTCTTCAAATGTTCCCGAAAAAGTAGTCATTAGGCGACCAATCAGGAGACCTGGATGGCCAATCGAATGTACCTCTACTACCGATCCACCTATTTGCAAAATTCTTGTCCAAAAATACCTTTATACCAAAATGGGGAGGATTTCCGTTCTCTTGGAACAATGAACTTGGGTAATTTGAACCCATGACATTTTGCATAACAGGCAGTATTTGACTTTTCAATAGCTCAAGGTAAAATTATGATGCTAAATAACCCTCAATAAAAAATGTACGGATCCAGTGTGGAGTTTCATTAGCCCAAAACCTGCAGTTCTGTTTGTTGACGTTACCATTTAATATAAATATTGCTTGATCAGTTAATACTATAAAATTGAAAAACCGGATATTCTGGTCCCACATTGACTTCATAATACACAAAATATTTAAAAAGGAACCAAGAATTTCAACAAAATATTGTTGGAAATTGTCCAAATGGTAAGGTAATGGGAATAGATACCTATAGAAAACGTGGTTTGTGTTTTTGTGTGACACGACATTTGTATTATTTTTTATCCTTTAATTCCCATTGAATAAAAATCTGTGTAGATTTCGTAAAATTTATGTTTTTGAGTATTTACATTAAAATAAACTCAACTGATACGTAGGGTAAGGTGGGAGTTCTCGTGTCGCCACGTCTGATGCACATGGGTAAAAAGCAATTCGCCGCGCATATAGTATAGTATCTTATAGTATACATATATATATATATATATATATATAGTATATATAGATATAGTACAGTAGTACAGCTCAAAAACATAAATTGCCTGTTCTATTTATCAAAATAATAAAAATGTGAGGTATTAAACGGTACAAAAAAATTAAAGGTTTTCCAAAATTATTACGCCTATCAGTATACCAAAATCACAAATTGGTAATGCAACAAGAATGCCAAGCATCTCAAATTAAAAGGCAATATCGTTATAATGAGTTTTTTATTTTCAGGATTTTGGAGAAGAATCACCCGCATTAGATGTTCTTAAAGATTACTTAAAAAATGCTAAGTAATAACCTTTTTAAATAAATATTTTAAGATATGACTTGTTTTATTTATCTAACAAGAAATCCCTTGAGGGATTTCCCAGTCGTTTTGTGGTAGTTTTATCTGTGATGAAAGTCATTGAGGGTTATTAACCAAACTGAAAATATGGGTTGAAAACCACCTAATCAAATAAATAGAATTACATTTGAGACACCCTGTATATAAATTTTATGAGACCATTCTAACAAACTAAGAAAACTCAAAAGTGTTACTATTACTTAGATTTTGCGGTGCCCAAAAATCATAAAAATAAATTAAAACATTTTTAAGTTCCCTTGTATCTAAATTGTATAACTACAAAACTTAAAAATCTCCTCTATATATAGTGAAACTCTAAAAAATATCAAAGAAATCAATTTTTTACTTCCTACATCGATAACTTTATTAATTTTTGAGTTACCCCTTAGATAACCTCTGGGAGCTTATAGTTTCTCCTTCAAAGAAATCTTGAATTGCAATATAAAAAAATCAAAAAAAATTATTCAAAATATTACTTTTTTGTCCTTTCCTTAACAAAATAAAGAAATACAATTCTGACTCACCCCGTATATAAATTTAAAGTGCTTATGATAAAAATTTCTAAACATTTTAAAGTTATTCAATTGCAATCTGAAAAAAATGTTAAATGTGCACAATCAATAACACATTCAAAAATGAACTGTGTATAACTACAGCACCTAAAAAAAAAACACCCCTGTATATACTGAAAATGATGAGTTTCAGTATATACAGGGGTGTTTTTTTTTAGGTGCTGTAGTTATACACAGTTCATTTTTGAATGTGTTATTGATTGTGCACATTTAACATTTTTTTCAGATTGCAATTGAATAACTTTAAAATGTTTAGAAATTTTTATCATAAGCACTTTAAATTTATATACGGGGTGAGTCAGAATTGTATTTCTTTATTTTGTTAAGGAAAGGACAAAAAAGTAATATTTTGAATAATTTTCAAAATCAAACTTTTACTTTAGACAAAATTATTAAGAGCATCGAAAAGTGTCGTATTACATAGAAGAGGTTATGCAAGCATCAATACCATAATGATGTTTGGAGGTTGCATAAGCATAAGATATTAAAATTAATAATTTAAAGGTGATTGATTGGTCGTTACAGGGATATCCTGAAATGTCGAAGTTCTTAATATTTCTACGTTTCACTCTAAAGAATTGCAAAAAAAAACTAAAACTAAACTATTATTATTAAGGGTATTTCGATACATGTTTCATCTCTATTAATGAAAGAATATATCGATATATTTCTACATCTCTATTAGTGACAGAAAGTTGACATTTCAAGCAACCGTGTCAAATTAAATGTATTTTCACTCACTTTTTCCTTTTAAAAATTGTAGACTCAGTGAACTGAGAAATTAACCTCACAATGGTTTATAGCATAATATGTTAATTTTGGCGAGTGAAGTTAGCGGTAGGTGATCATGTCTATTAGCCCGACTGAGCTGAGCTTGTAGTAGGTATCTGCAATGTAAAATATTAAATAGGTACAATTAATGATTAACGTAGTGGTTAAGTGATTCTGTTGATTTTTTGCCTTTCCTATAAAATAGTAGTAAATAAGGCTTTTGTTTATAAACTTTCTTCAAGATTAAATACATATTATTCTTAACAAAAAACTTTTTCGAATACGAATTTTGTTAAGGCAAAGTTTTAAATACTTATCCAGTGGAAAGTCCTTTACACTATATGGATTGAATTTCTTCTTGTATTTAACTTATAAAGAATAAATAGGTAAATGGAAAACTATGGATGGTTTTCTCTCAGCGATAGATAGGTACCATGCAAATAACAACCAGTACAATTTTTGCTACGTCTCTGTAATCAAAAACAACATACTTATTATATTCAGCAAATATTTTAAAAAGGTTATTGACAACGACGTTGTCAGAGTCAAAGATTTATGAGTGAGCTAAGCTCTATCTAAAGTAGTAAGTTTAATAATGAATATTATGTATTTGTACTAACCTAAACCTCTAGTTTGTATTTAGCAATGCATATTATATTGGTTTCTTCTGTTAGTTTTATCTGTTCATGTACTTTGATTGTTTATAGGAAACTTTGCATCCCATTATATTATTTGGTATGAATAGATTCTAATACTGCAATGTTTTTCATATTAAGTAGCTATACATGCTGTGTGTGGAATGTTTTTAATGTAGTTTAAATTGTTTTGAAAGACATTTGTGTCCAGGTTTATAATATTCATTGGAGGCGCTCTTGTTGGAAGGAGTAGTAAAGTAGGTATTTACATTTTGTACCACTTACACTGTACCTAATTTATTAGCCTAAAATAGGTATTTCATTATATGTTGCTATTATTAAAATATGTACTTACATTATTAGATGTGGTTAATGATAATTTTTTTGAATATTGGTTTGTGTTGGTTGGCATTTGAACGATTAGTATTGGCAAAGATTAATCTACACAATAGATAGTCAGCCCAATGCATTAAAATCAGAACATCTCTAAGTACGCCAGCCACTACGTGACGTATACTAGCGTGCACAGCATAGAGCAGTATTGTCACAGCCAGAAACCGTTTTGTAGTTTATTAATATCAGAAACAAAACGCAACGTATAACACTTATTTACATCATTTGCAACAGATATGCACCGGCAATGCTGTATTGTCAGAGAGAGAGATTGATGAAATTCTGTATTAATCTGGAGGGGATAGGTAGGGAGGGTAGAAAAAAAAGCAAGCGAATGTGGTGTGTGTCGTGCTGTTGCCGATTCGTCGGTAAAAGAAACACACAGGGTGATTTATTACAAGTACAGTATTGAAATAAAAGCCTAGTCTCTATGAATTAAATTTAATATAATAATATTTAATCCATGTCATTCATGTTTCAAGACTAGACCAGTCCCATGATCAGTGGCGAACAATCATTAAATGAAACGCTTTTAGATAGAAACATACTTTTGACTCCATTGTAATAATTTGTTGATGTATATAAAAAAATCTAAATATCTAAAAGCTTTTGATTTAATTATTGCTCGCCACTGATTATGGGACTGGTCTAGTCTTGTAACATGTTGTATGGCATGGATTAATGATTATTATATTAAATTTATTTCGTGGATATTAGACTTTTATACGAATACCGAAATCAAATAGGTATTAATGTACATTATTCTTTGTCAAAATTATAACTCCACTTAAGAATGGACTAGGTACTTTTTCAATTTATTACATATATTTTAAATATTTCACGTAGACAATGTGGCAAAGATGTAACAAGATTGTTGTATATCTTATAATACCTATAATAAAAAAATTATCATTGCTACCTATATTATATTAGGTATACCTATTATAATAGTCTGTCACTGTTATTGTGATTTTCATTGTTTTCATACCTACTGATTTTGTTTTGAAGAGAATTAATATATTAAATTTAATTTAATCTTTGATACTACCAAAGATTAATAAGTTAATCTTTGGCTGCGTAGTTATTTTTTTGTAAATATTTTTAGCTCTCCATATAATATATGTATATATGGAGACTATTAGTTTCATGAAAAAAAAAAAAAATTTTAATTTCATCGGAAATACTTGTTTTTGGTCATTTTATACATAAATAAGTAGTTTTAAAAAAATGTCTGTCTGTCTGTATCCACGAAAACGCAAAAACCGCTTAACAGATTTTAACCAAATTTGGTAAAAAAATTCTATTGGACATGGCAAGGAGCTGATTAGATTTTGGGAAACATTGAGCGTAGGCAAAGGGTTTAAAAGAGGGTTCAAAAATTAAAAAAATCATAGTTCTTAAACTTATCCGAAATACTGCATAATTTTTTACGCATTTAATTGAATATAACCTAAAATATTGAACATAAAATATTAGACCACATTGGCGTTCGAAAATAGTGTAAAATGGGATAAAAAAGATTTAAAAAAAACGTATTTCTTAAAAATAGCAGAAATATTAACTACTTATTTATAGTTTTGATAGAATATAACCTATAAAATGTATCATGAATAACTTACTTTCATAGGCGTCCGTAAATAGTGAAAAAGGGTCAAAACATAAAAAATATATATTTCCTAATCTTATTCGAAATATGGAATAATTTTTCATAGATGTGATACAATATAAGCTAAAAAATATTCCATAAAAGAATTGGTTCACACAGGCGTTCGAAAATAGTTTAAAAAAAGGGTCAAAAACGAAAAAAAAAATGTTTCTCAAATATACCAGAAAAATTGGCTAATTATATATAGCTTTGATATAGGATAACCTAAAAATGCAGCATAAAATTTTTATTTACATAGGCGTTCGTAAATAGTAGAAAAAGGGGTAAAATAAAAAAAATTAAAATGTAAAAATTTTATATGTAACTAGTTGAATTGGTGTTAAAAATACACGACAAAAATTAATGTTCCATAGGCGTCCGTGAAAATTCTATAAAAGGGTCAGAAAAAATTTGTATCCGTGATAACTCAAAAACCACTTAACGGATAACCTACAACATGCAGCATAACAATTTTGTTTACATAGGCGTTCGTAAATAGTAGATAATTGTGTTATTTTACTAGTATAGATATTTTTGAGTAAATTAATTCGGTTATAATCGATGAGTAGAATCTTTGGAGTAAAATACATTTCACAAAAACCCTGGACCATATTTCTCAATAGATTTAAATTTTCATTAAAAACAGATTAAAAATTCTAATTTTTTACATCCTGCATTTCGAAACCGTATTTTTTTAAATAATTATTGTCATGCTGGAAATTTCAAACCTTATTTACTTCAGCACTTGTAAAAAGCACAGCCTTTTTAATATTAATATTTCTTAAAATCGATATTACGCGATAACGATGACTTTCTATCAATATCACAGAAGGATACATTTATTACGTATATAATTTGTTATTTATTTTTTTGTTATTCTTGAACCGCTATTCTAATTCTAATTCTTTTCAGTTTACTTTCTTGGGGTGTTCGGTTCTTATAGAAAAAAATTCTTCTTTATGTTACATAGCAAAATTCATGTTTATTTTTGTCACGATCACACTGAACATAAATTAAACGACATTTCGTTACTAATTAGTAACTTCCTCAGGTTAAAACATTTCCTTCTGAAATTACATACAATATTATTTTCCAAAAACTATTTTTACATTTTGATTATTATTACCTAACACAAATTCCAATTCGTCAATGTCAAAAAAGGACAAACAATTTTCATTCTATTTACAAACACATTTATAACATTTAAATATAATAAAATACATATTTATTTATTGATGGAAACTATTGTCCGGTATGTTGTATTGAAAGTATTAGTAGTAGCAACAGCATAAAATTCAAATATGAAGGCATTTTTGTTTTTTTTTTCTTTTTTTTTTTTAATCAGGTGAGGTGCTTGAAAGGTATACATTTTATTATAAATAAATACAGGGGGTTTAAGTAAAATTGACAGACCCAGAATATAGAGAGGAGTGTATTAATAAAGCGAAAAATACACTAAACAAAAACAACTACCCCAAAAATTTTATAAACAAAATTTTTAAGAAACGCATCCACAAATTTTACAATAACGATGAACAAAACAAAGTTACCAACAACAATATAAAATACATATCCATTCCTTATATACCTGGTTTCTCAGAGTCGTTCCAAAAAAAATTAAAACCCTATAATTTGCAAACGTGCCACAAAAATACAAACACTTTCAAGGCAAACGTTTTTAGCAATTTAAAAACACAAACTCCACATCTAAAAAAATCACATGTAATCTACCAAATTCCATGTAACAATTGCGATGGTGTCTATATTGGACAAACCATGCAAAATTTAGGGAAAAGATTAAACGGACACAAAAACTCTAACACCAAAACAGCACTTAAAAAACATATTGAGGCCACAAACCACACTTTCAACTTTTGTAATACAAAAATTTTAGACATGGAACAACACACAAAAAAAAGAGAATTTTTAGAAATGATATACATCAAAAAAAAATAAAAACAGCGTTAATGACAGAACTGACATCCAACATCTAAGCAGTATCTATCACAATATCATAAAATAAAAATTCTACTTAAACCCCCTGTATTTATTTATAATAAAATGTATACCTTTCAAGCACCTCACCTGATTTAAAAAAAAAAAGAAAAAAAAAACAAAAATGCCTTCATAGTTGAATTTTATGCTGTTGCTACTACTAATACTTTCAATACAACATACCGGACAATAGTTTCCATCAATAAATAAATATGTATTTTATTATATTTAAATGTTATAAATGTGTTTGTAAATAGAATGAAAATTGTTTGTCCTTTTTTGACATTGACGAATTGGAATTTGTGTTAGGTAATAATAATCAAAATGTAAAAATAGTTTTTGGAAAATAATATTGTATGTAATTTCAGAAGGAAATGTTTTAACCTGAGGAAGTTACTAATTAGTAACGAAACGTCGTTTAATTTATGTTCAGTGTGATCGTGACAAAAATAAACATGAATTTTGCTATGTAAAATAAAGAAGAATTTTTTTCTATAAGAACCGAACACCCCAAGAAAGTAAACTGAAAAGAAATATAATTTGTTAGATTTTACATCTCCGAATTGAAACACACGCAAAAAATGTGCATAAAAAAGTTAGGGTAGCATTTCACGCCTGTATGGCCAGTTAATTTACCCGCCTCTGAGATTTATTTTTTCATAATGTTAACGACAAGTTGAATCTGCTGTTTGAGTTTGATCCTTAAAACTGAATCAGGTAATAACTGGAAGTCCTATCTATAACGCCAAATTCCGTTAATATAAATATAACTTTTTGATGCATCCTTATATCCGAAATTTTAAATGACTAAAATAATATTATTTTAGTCATTTAAAATTATTGTCTAAAACATTTAATGAACCAGCCCTGTATATTTATACTATTATAGTAATTTTTTTTATTTTCGTACATACACATTAATCTTTGCGTAGATAGGTAGGTATACCATATAATTTTATATTACCCGACAAAAAACACTGCTGCACAGTAGTACATATATGATACATATAATATAAAAACAAACTCCCACCTCGTAGGGGAAAGTATACTCGTCCTTGTCTAACATTGCCCATATGATTATTTTATTTCAACACAATACATATAACGCCATCTACAATTTCCATGGTTGCATGTTTTTCTAATAGATGTAGCTCGTGTCGAGACAGTTTCAATTTTTGTTTTATTTCCCATATACGCTGACTATCTATTGTGTACATTACTCTTTGGTATTGGTATCTATTAATAGATGTTTACATCTAAAATTACCTATATAGGATCGGGTTTTAGCTACAAAAATAATTAATATTAGGTATTAATAGAATATACTTACCGGAAAATACCGACATTACTTTTGTTTTTCATTTTTATAAAAAAAAATATTTATAATTAATATTTTTATTACACTTGTCACAGTTGTCATATGAAATTATGGATTGTCATATATATATCTCAGATTTTTGGCATCATTGTCAGATTTAGTTTTGGCTAGCATATAAAATATGTAATATATTTATCGGGAAGAATATTTTCGTGAAAGTGAATTGAAAGTAAAGTTTTTGTGAAAGAAAATAAAGCTTGGATAATTTAAGTTTGTGGTTAAATAGGTATTTGAACTTGTTTTGAGTGTGTAAATATATTCCGAATTGATTAATTGATTGTGCTATTACGGCAATAACGGTAGATGAAATAAACTGTGGCAACGGCGCTTTTCGTAATTTTTGTTAGGTGTTGTCAAATTTTGAATAAATTGAATTGAATGAAATATAATTAATATGGATTTTTTTCGACAAAGAAATTATTTTAGCAAAAATAAAATAAACTTGGGGAAATTGAGTTTATGTTTAAATTAGCATATTCATGTGTTTGGGTTGTAAACAGATTTCGGATTAATTACGCTATTGCAGAAATAATAAGTACGAAGTGTAGGATAGAGATAATTTGAAAGACATTCTGGCAGCAAAGCATTGTAAGTTGGTATGTTGTTTAAGCGAGTAGATTCCATGAGAATAACACACAAATCTGTTTTCTTTTCTACTGACTTTACTTTAATGAAAAATGTGACGATTTGGAAACTATTTTAAAAATGGTTCGCTTCAAAGGAGCCTCAACAAAACTAAACGTTGCAGTGCGCTGACTATTCAAACGTATGTTAAAACACATGGCAGATTTTACACTTGATTTGATTGTCAGAAATCCTGGCCTAGGCTTTACCCTGTTTTCGTTGAAGATTAGAGTGAATAAGGGCTTACACAATTTATATTTCTTGATTTTGGTTTTGCTCCGTCCGCCGTCCTTTTAATAATAATAAAGAACTTTATTAAGGGCGAGTTTCAGCTCAGTGTCAGATGTAGTTAAAACTGGGGTTATTCTACGTAAATAAAACGCCCAATTGGTTCGTAAATAAGTTTACTTATGAAAAAACTACTACTACTAAAAGAATATGAAATAACACAAAACTAAGTAAATTAATTATATTAAAAGATAACAAATTATTGAGAGCGTCCGTTTATATTTTTATTCACACGTTATGTCTCTATCTTCGCTTAAACTCAACTAATTATGGTTACAATTATGTATACATATACAAAAGGGATGAATAAGAGATAACAAATAGGTATTTAAGTATATATAAAAAACTGGTTCAACTCGTATTTACGCTCAGTGGTGTATCGATTATTTTGGAATGTCTTAGATAAACAAACAGTCTGGGTTTTTTAGATATTTTCAACATCAGATGCCACTGTCTACCCACAAAAATCTATTAATACATGAGCATGACAAAAAAAAAAGAAACAACAAACAGAAAATACTATAACATTTGCCTTAACTAACCTTAATCAAGTACGATAATATATAACAGGTAAGTATATCAATTTTGCAAAAGCATTTATCTCTTGTTATGAATTTTCTTAAAGCTAGATTTAGGCAATCCTTTCAATTCGCTTGGCAGTTCATTTATGCATTTAACAATATTAATATTATATGCATAGAGTCTTCTAAACATTTCAGTAGAGTGGATAGGCGGGGTAAGTGCGTGTTTAGGCCGAACATTTATATTATGCACATCCGTCCAGTGAGCCAATGGCTAAGATCTAAATTATGCTCACCGTCGTCCATAATAATAATAACAATAATAATGACTTTATTGCAATATGTATCATATTACAACAGGCGAATTTGAAGCTTAGCTTCCTATCTTAACCTAAGTATTTTACCTACGGCAATACATTGAAATTTATTGTATTTGAGATATACCTATAAACAAAAATTTTTACAAAATACCAAAAATTCAAAAAATACTTAAAATAGAAAAATAGCAAAAAAATAGACAGTTACTTATAGAAACAATCTTACAAACTTCATTCTTAAACCTGAAGCTATTAAGTCCTTTTAAACTATCTGGAACTTTATTGAAACATGTATAGACCTGTTAACTAAATGATCTTTCGTATTGTGCCGTTCTATGCAAAGGTGATGATACTTGTTGCTTATGCCTTAAGTCCAGATTATGTGCATCATACCTAAATTTAATTTTTTGGTATAAATAGTTTGGACGTTTTTTTAGTATTATTTTATTAAATAAGACTAGACTATGCAAAAGTCTTCTTTCCTTCATTGTGAGCCACCCAATTTCCCTCATCATCGCAGTCACACCCCTATCGTATTTTCTTATGCTACCAATTAGGCGGATATAGGCCCGGTTGTATAATGAGCGTTCAGCCGAAGTTCACCTTGATCTTCGGTTCAGCCAAGAAAATGCGTTGTACATTGTTGGTTTTGATGGTGAACTTGAACGCCCGAATTTGGTCGTTCAAGCTGAGTTCAACGTTTTTTTAACCTCACTCCTGAATGTTTTAGGCCCGGTTGTACAATGAGCGTTCACCCGAAGTTCACCTTGATCTTCGGTTCAGCCAAGAAAATGCGTTGTACATTGTTGGTTTTGATGGTGAACTCTCGGTGAACTTGAACGCCCGAATTTGGTCGTTCAAGCTGAGTTCAACGTTTTTTTAACCTCACTCCTGAATGTTTTAATGTTTTATTTATGCTAATATTTGTTTTTTCAAAATTTAATTTCCTAGAAAAATGGATGTGTGGGAAGACATTACAGATGATGAAGATTTCTTATTAGAATTAGTAAATAATGTTGCTCATCGTCGAGCCCCACATATAGAAATAGGCCAAATCATTTCAAAGTTTGGAATTAACGAGTGGTAATGTTTATTGTGGATTTGATATCTGAAAGAATATCATCTACCACAGACTTATACATTAAACATATCACCCTAACAGACTGTGAAATAAAATAAATTAAAAGAAAAAGGAGTGATAACGATAGGACTATGGGAAATTTAATAGACTTAACAATTCAACAGGCGACACTGCTCATCAAATAACATTTCAGATACTTTTAATTTAAACCTGGATATTGAGAGAGACGTAAAATTCTGAGGCAATTTGTTATACTCTGCAGCTATGGTATATGAAAACGACCGTTGAAATTAAGCTGTTCTATGGGGTGGTATATCAATGATATGCTTTCTTCTTATGTTTAAAGTATGAACATGAACATCCGTCCTGAAAGTTGCCGCCTTTTTCTCAGAATTAGGTTGTTCGATAACGTAGAGTTTCAGTTCACCCCATGGAGGATGCACAGGAGTACCCTAGGTGCTGTGACTTTTTGTGTCACCCTCCACCAATTCCAGATCACTAAATTTATTAAAATAATATCCTCTCTAGCAGAGAAATTAGTTGCTCTTACATTATTTTCCATAATTATATATTATAAATTTGTTTTTATTTAATATTCTAAGCTACGAAAATACAAATTTAAAAAAAAACTGAAAACAACATAAATATATCTAAAATCTAAAAATTATCTATTTTATAGGTTAGATTGTTATTTTTTTCTTCTCCTCATTTTATAGACTAGTTAAATGCTGGTTCAAGTAAACTTGTATTCGTACAACGCTCGAGACACTGAACTTAGTTCAAGAGTGAACTCATAGTGACCAGCAGTTCACGGGAAGTAATGGTAAACTATCGTTTGTACAACCGGGCCTTAGTGGTTCTGTATTCGCTGAATACGCTTAACAACATGCTCTAACAAACAAGGACCATACACTACGTCACAAAATGTAAATTGTGACAGAACCAAACTATCGCACAATATTTTTTTTAGTTTTAAATTTAGCAAATTACGTTGGTTGTATATACGTTTAAGATTAGCAAATGCTCTCCTAATGCAATTATTCACATGTGGCACAAATCTCAAATCCGTGTCCATGATCAGACCCAAATTCCTAGCATTGCCCGAGCTTTCCAGTGTCTCTGTACCAACGATAATTTTTAGGCGGTTTGAATATTGAATTCTTATGGATGTATGTCCAAAGATCGGCAGCTGACACTTCCTCGGAATTAGCTCCAAACAATGTTTAGCAGAAGCATCCACCAACAATCCAAGGTCCTCATTAAGTTTATTGTTACCTTCAAAGATGTGTTCTGGCTTGAAAGATAGGTAAATTTGTGAATCATCAGCGTAAAGATGTATGTTTTAGGTATGTACAAAGCTGAGATGTATAAAGGATGAAAAAAAGCGGCCCTAGGATAGATCCCTGTGGAACACCACTGGAAATCCCCATTCGACTGGATACTTGTCCATTTAGTTTCACAGACTGCAGTCGTCCCGTAAGATAACTTTTTATCAAAAGGCAAGCATCACTGCTAAAACTACGATATTTTAATTATGCGATTTTATCAGAGATATATATATATATATATATATCTGGATTTTATCCATTATTTCGTAAAAATCCTCTAAAAATGCCTTTATTTATTTACTACGCACGCGTAATAATGTTATTTAACTCCTTATTTACTTATAAAAACAACTACGATGGAGACTCGTTAATTTTGCGCCAGTTTTACTAATAAATACATTATTTGGCGTCATTTGTAAATTATTTAATCGTGAATAACGCACAGTACTGACAACATAGATATATTTTTATTTTTTAAACAATATCTTTAACAGATTCTCTGTTTCTGGGTTGACTTCAATAATAAAGTGGTTGTGCTATGTCATGTTAATGTTATTATTATATATACAGGGTGTCCCCTCTCAATTGGAAAAAACTTCTAGGTCATATTGAGGAACCATAGACAAGCAGTTTGAGATAAAAGACTGATGTCCGGAAATGCATGGTTTTCAAAATACAGGGTGTTAAAAAAACCTTTTTTTATCAATATCTCATAGACACGTTAACCGATTTTCTTGAAATTCGCTGGTGATAAGCTTAATAAGACGCTTAGTTAGTTAAATGTTAATTATGATTTCCAGTGGCGCCTAGGGGGAAAGTGTCACGAATAAAAATGACAAAAAAATGTACGCTACTTACTTTTTTGAAAATTTTGTATATTTCTTAGAAAGCTCAGTTAAAAATACAACTTTTTGTCACTTAATATTTTTTCATATCTCTCTCCGTTGTCGAGAAAAAATTTTTATTAAAAACTTTATTAAAAGGTTCTTTATTATTAGAAAGAAAAACAAGGAGGCTTTTTTACAAATAATTTATTATTAATAGTGAAAATCTAAAACAAAACAATGTTGTCATGGTAACACATAAATGTCAAACTTTAGTAAAAGTGTCAGTTTATAAGTACTTAATTATCTTCAAACGTTACACTAATTGCAAAAATGAATAGTTTTGAATTAGCCGAGCTTGCAGATATGCATCTCCTGTATGGGGAAGCGCGCGGTAATTCTTTGTTAGCACAACGGTTGTACGGGCAGCGGTTCCCAAATCGTGAATTGCCAAACCATAAGATTTTTGTCAAAATTAATCAAAATCTACGGGAGACTGTATCATTCGTGGTAAGTATTGCAGAAATGGCAACTTTCTGTGTTTTTTTCTTGCGCGTTTCTGTTTTACAGCCAATCTAAGAGGCTTTGTTATCTTTGCAGCCTATTCGAGAATTTGCAAGGCAGTGTCCGATCAGTAATACCGTTGAGGATGAAGTCATGGCACGCATTCAGAATGAGCCTAGTGTTGGGCCCAACACTAGCACTCGTCAGATTGCGTCGCGACTTGATTGCAGCAAAAATACTGTCCATCGAGTATTGAAAATCCACGATCTGCATCCATTTAAACTTCAAAAGGTGCAGCATCTACTGCCTGGCGACGCTCCTCGGCGGCTCGAGTTCTGCGAGTGGTTGCTCGGTCAAGCGGATGAAAACGCTGATTTTTTAAGTATAATATTCACGAGCGGTGGAAAAGGATTTTCGCGCGAGGGGACATTCAATCCTCGTAATAACCACGAGTGGAGCGAACAAAATCCCCATGCTACGCACATCAGAGGATATCAGCAGAAGTTTGGTGTTAATGTTTGGGCAGGTTTTCTGGGCGACCATTTGATTGGGCCGTACATTCTACCTGATCACCTCAACGGGAATAGCTATCTAGTTTTTTTGCGACATATTTCGCCGCAGCTGCTGGAAGATGTACCCCTCCAGTTGCGTAGAGAAGCCTGGTTCCAACACAATGGTTCTCCAGCGCATTTTGCGCGCACCGTGAGAGGTTACCTCGACCAAACCTACAACAACAGGTGGATTGGTAAAGGTGGTCCCGTCCCTTGGTCAGCAAGGTCGCCGGACTTGGCCCCCCTGGACTTTTTTCTTTGGGGCGAAATGGAACGGTTGATATATGCAACTCCTGTGCCGACAATGGAGGACCTAGTTGCTAGAGTTGTGGTGGCAGCGGAATTTATCGCGAACGATCCAGGCGTGTTTGCTCGGGTGCGCGAATCCTGGCTCGACAGGTGCAGAAAATGCATCGAAATACATGGTGAACACATTTGCTCCACTATTAATAATAAATTATTTGTAAAAAAGCCTCCTTGTTTTTCTTTCTAATAATAAGGAACCTTTTAATAAAGTTTTTAATAAAATTTTTTTCTCGAAAACGGAGAGATACGAAAAAATATCAAGTGACAAAAAAGTTGTATTTTTAACCGAAATTTCTAAAAAAAATATAAAATTTTCAAAAAAGTCAGTAGCGTACATTTTTTTGTCATTTTAATTCGTAACACTGTCCCCCGAGGCGCCACTGGAAGTCATAATTAACATTTAATTAGTTTTAACTGATCGTCTTATTAAGCTTACATCACCAGCGAATTTCAAGAAAATCGGCTAACGTGTCTTTGAGATATTGTAAAAAAAAGGTTTTTTGAAAAAAATTTTGACACCCTCTATTTTGAAAACCATGCATTTCCGGACATCAGTCTCTTATCTCAAACTGCTGGTCTATGGTTCCTCAATATGCCCCAGAAGTTTTTTCCAATTGAGAGGGGACACCCTGTATATATATATATATATATATATTGGCCTACCTATCTTACTTGCCTCCACACATATAACAGACACACATGCCTCCACCCTTTCCGCTAATGCTACAGCTGTGTAACGATTCGCATTTGTCTTCTTATTAAGGGCACAAAGAGAGGGGGTAAGGAAAAACAAAATAAAATTTATACAAAAAAAATGAAACACAAGATAGCAAATGGCCTCCATACACGCCTCCAGCATGGTGTTAATATAGATGGTGTGCTATCGCGCATGTAATCTACCGTCTCTGTCGCACCGGTGACGTCAGCTTGGGAGCATTTTTGAAATCTGGTTATTTGTTTTTAGGTGTTTCATTATTAACAAAAATAACTAAACAAAAAAGCCAAATGTGGCTTTTAGTTATAAATAATTAGGAAAAATAAAATACTTCACTGCGCTTAAAATGTTTTTTTTTTTATTTATAACATGACCTGAATCACAATATTTATTCATGTGTAATGTACTTTCAGTATTTATTCAAAAAGGTTTTAGGGCTAAATAAACAACAAAAACCAATTATTTACTTTTTTTATTTGTAAACTTGGACATTTTTTTTCCAGCTTGCGTTTGGAATTTAACAAACTAATATTTTTATTAAGCTCTCTTAATCTAATATAAGTTCGGGTACGAACCATACAAAGAATAAATTCATAGGGTAAATATTTTAAATTAGATGGTATTTTTTCAGTAACAATATTTGCCAACCTCTTAAATATTATTGGTTCTTTCGATAAAAAATTACCATGAAAATTCCGAAATTCTTCTTCTATGATCCGCCCCATTTCTATCAAATCATCACTAGGTTGAAGTAAAAACCCCCTTGAGAGGAAGTTCAGCCAATCAGGATTGCTATTAGTACTTAAAACAAGCACATTGTTTGTTTCATTACCTAAATTTAAATGCTTAAATTTATTTTTGAAACGATAGGCTACATAGCCTGCAATATATTTCAAACCTTCGTTTGCTATAGTATCTGAAAATTTATTAGTCTCCAGTATCCCCAATACATTTTCCCACTCGGTTGGCACAGCATAATTGGTCAGATCTATTTCGGGAACTAACTCTTCCGGTATTTGCGGTTCTACAAATGTATAGTTCGTAAAACAATCATCCTGAGTAGAAAAATCCTCTTTGTCAAGATTTTGCTCAGAGTTCACATCCGATAAAGTGTTTTTAAGTAACTCTTGAGATAAACAAATTTCAGTATTTGTAAGTAGACAAGATTCATGACCTTCTTCGGTATTATTGTTCATTGTAAATATAGCTAGGGAATGTTTACCAAGTATATACCATCGTATTCTACATTTAATTTGTACAGGATCTGGATGATCGTTAGTGGCACCCATTCCACGAATATATGAAAAAAAAAAAATCTATGACATCTTGGTTCAATCTTTACGTAATAAGATAATACCATATTTCTTATACAAATAGTCATACAAGTCAATTAAGGACCTATTACTCAAAAGGATTCCCTTCTGAAAAGGTACAAGTGATTTATGAGTTCCAACTATCATTTGTGATATAATTTCGTTCGTTTATCTTATAGCTGCAGTTTGTTTTTGTAAATCTGTGCCAAAAGCATTAGCTCCAGGATGGCTACCATACTTGAATTTTGCATTAAAAATATCAAACCAATCATTCACACACTCGATAGCTTTTGACAAACTGTTTGAAAAAATTTGTGCAGCCGGTTTCACTTTTTGTCTTTCTGTGCCTCGTAATGTGAGATGATATTCGCTTATTTTGTATGCAATTTTCAAATCATCAGAGGAAGCCGCAATTAGTTCTTCAATTGGACTTTTGTTGATAAAACTGTTGTTAATTGTAAATCCCTGATCTATAAAATGGTTTCTTGCAAGTTTTAAAAGATGTGGTACATCTGCAAAAACAAATACTTTTTTATCATTATCTACAGGATGGTTGAAAAAACAGTTTTTGTTATCTCAACCATTGATTTCTGACCATAATTTTTGATTCCCTATCCCCATGTCAGAGGTCATAGCAACAACTTCATAATCTGCTGAATGTAGATTGGCAATGATTTCAAATAGAATATTTTTCGTTATGGCTGTTCTAATTCATAATATATAGGTTGTTTCCATGCAGAAAAAAGTCCTCTGACAATAACTACTTGACAGGCCTTATGTGGCCCAAGGGCTTTTTGTTCCTTCGTATCTATACACATTTTATTAGAAATATAAATTTCATCAAAACAGATAACACAAACTTTTTCTAATGGTGTTAACGATAAAGATTTTTGCTTCATTAATTTTAAAACATCTTTTAAAATACCCTGACATAAATTTAAATTTAATGCCCATTTTCTTAAAGTGCTGAGCGCTGGCAACGGATGGCCAATTTTACGAAGGTATCTGTAGGCTTTAGGGCTTACACTTCTTAGTGAAATAGCGGAAGCAATGTCTCCAGGCGTCCATCTAGTATTTTTGGTTGGATTTAATAACCTTTTAATTTGACCGGGACCAAAATGTTTCTTTAACATAGATCTATATGTATCTTGTGTGGTGTTCACAGTTTCATCAGTCATCTGGCGCTGCCACGTCAGTCATACTCGTATTATGATGTTCTGGTACCTGCACTTTTAAAACTGCTCCCAAAATCACGTCATGCGCAGTCCGATCTAAAACACGTTCATAGGCGTAGCACACCATGTGTATTAACGCCACGGCCTCCAGTGTATATATAAAACAACACGGATTCGACGCAGTAGCCTCCAGCGCTGTTGCACGGTTTTTCTCTTATTTATTTGATTGTTTTTACTTCGCCGAAATAGTTCAGTGAAATATTTGAGCTTATGTATGTGACGATAAATAAAAAAGGTAAGTGTTTAATACCTTACTTAATACTATACAGTATAGTATTAAGTAAACTATACTATAATACTTAGTATATAGATACGATTACGTGGTATTGGTGCGAAAGATACAGAATTATCTCTAGTTTTAATTACGTTGTTAAATTAATTTAGGGTGATCAAAAAAAAATAATAATAATATTTTGTACTTGCATTGTCACTTTTTTAAACGTGTACAAATTCTTGTAAATATTGGCTTGTCTGAAGAACTAACTGCAGGTTTAATCAACAAACTTTCGGTTCCGGCGATCGCTACAGCGGGTAAATATGCATATTTTTCGAGCAGATATCCTGTAAGAATTTGTGGTACGAGAGTAATTGAATTTTTAGAATCATAAATGGCCGACGCAAAAGATTGGTCGCAATGGCAACACAAAGATGGCTTTTTCCTCTTTTTTTCAAGATTAAGTAGGCCTCCTATATGACAAAATTCAAATTGATTCGATATCTTATTAGTAAAGCAAATTACTGAGATTCCTTTACATAATATTAATATTTTATTGCATTTAAATAGATTGATTTATGGATTATAGTCAAACTATGATTATACTTATGGATTTGTATTGTATAATTATCTTAAGAAACAACTAAACGAGCTATTTCAAATAATGATAAAATGATTGCGTATCCTAGTTCCACATATTTTTGAAGTTTTTTTAATTTTTTCATTTATCGGTTTAAGAAATATTTTTTTAAATTGTTGTTCGTTGACGGAAATAGCGTGAGTCATTTCAACAAAATTAATGAATTAGTCGTGACAGCTAAACAGTAATCGAAGTTAACCAGGAAAGGGGTCATAAACAACTACATAAACAATATGCACATATTGTACGGACGGACAGTTAACATCAATATTGCAAGCATTCAATAAAAAAAAAGTTACACCGGTAAATAAGAGAGTTGAAAGAGGTGATGAATTAGTATACTCAAGGGTTGTTTATAGCGCAGCTAATCTTCAACTTTCATAAGAAAGACACATATTAGTCTGAGATAAACAGCAGTTTGTGCAAGTTCTGATGTTTGACCTCGACTGTTGAGTGACGAAACCTGCACAACAAAAAAAGAATCGCATGTGTACGAGTGAAACTTTGTTAATTTTTTACCCACTTCAATTGTCTATTATTCAATATCAAATGTCAGTGTGGGAAAATCTTTTAAATATTTCCGGAGGCTGAATGTTACTTGGATGTTAACATAACGGGTAGAAATCCATTAAAAAGGTATAATATGGAAAGTAAAAATGATTTTAACTAAAATTATATACAGGGTGAGTTACTAGTGCGTCGAAGTTCGATATTACCTCAAAGACCAAAAATTTCACGCAAAACTAAGCAGCCAGTGTTTAGGCAGTCAGTATTTTAAAATTATTGATATTTGTACAGGGTGGCTCATCAGGGTGAACCAAACTTACGTTTTTTTTAAATGGAAATCCCTATTTGTTATTCCACAATTTGATTGGTTTAGACTTGACAAGTCAAATATTTTAATAACCAGAAGACATACAGACATGTGATTTTCAGGAGATTAAAGACAAACCATTATTTGACTAGAGCCATTGTAGTAGATTTTTTAAATTTAATCGATACTGAAATTTACAGGCTGTAAGCAAAACTACTGATTTTTTCTCTAACTTAAAGATCCGAGATTTCCGTCAAAATTTTATTATTATTTTTTTATAATCACTGAAACGAAAAAAACCATGTTAGCCTAGTTAAAATTATAAAATAATAACAATAATCTTTTAGGTAATTATTTATTAAATGTTGATTTTTGGTTAAATACAAATAGATTTCTTGGAAAAGTAGTTCATTCTTATGTGGAGTTATAATTTCAGTAATGAAAAATAAAATAAAAATAATTTCGTGGAGATTGGACTTTTATTTTTCAATAAAGAACATTAAATTTGTCTAAATTCGGATTATTTTTACAGTAGTGCTGTAAATTCATCGCTAAAATGCTCTAAATTCATCGCTAAATACTGTAAATTCATCGTTAAAATATTGCATCATAATCACCTTCTGTACGGACTATAATAGACATTTTATGGAGAAAAGGAAAAACCTGTTTCGGCTTATTGGCCAATAGTTTTTACGGAAAATGTTTAAATACCTTTTAACCTAAACATATAGATACTTCATAATTTCGCACTTATAATCGGTAATATTAACTCGAAATTGAAACTCAAAGTCCAATCTACTATTTTAATTCAACACGTTCTATCAAACACACCAATGGGCAAAAGTACATTTCGAGAACACTGGTCCTCATCATCAACTTTTAACGATACAAAGCAATAAAATCAATATACAAAGTCAATATTGAAAATGGTTTGAAAAGCCTCCATTGGCTGGTGGAACGCTCACAACTGTGGATTGCAAATCAATTTTTATAATATCATTATTAGTAAAATGTAATGGAAAATTATATTAAAAAATTACATATTCGTATTCGTCATCATCATCGGCATTCACTCGCTAACGAGTATGAATTATTCCATCTCAGGGATTTCTGTTGTGAACTCTAAGATGGCTAAACATACCGATCCTCGAGCGGCAAACCTCATCACAAAATTGACACACCCAATCGCCAACATTTACCGGCTGTTGTAGGTGTGCTGCCCCATCGATGCGTTCTCTCTCTTTTCGATGCTGTTTCTTTGCACCCTCATGTCGTCGACGCTGCTCTTCAAAAACTTGATGACTCTAGTAAATGGTACGCCTCCATCTCGATCGGTCGTTCGCGATCTGCTACCAGTTGCTCTATCTAAGCCATACTTTATGTTGCTCTTAAGAACATCCTTGTACCTCTTTTGCTGCCCTCCATGATTTCGTGAGCCGACCTTAAGTTGTGAATAAAGGATTCTCTTTGAAAGGCGTTCATGCATGCAGATTACGTGGCAGATTGTGCCTCACAATCATCGCCTCAATGCTAGTTGTTTGGTCTTCCTGCAGAATGCTAATGTCTGTTCGTCGGTCCTGCCATTTGATTCCAAGAATTCTTCTAAGACATCGTTGATGGTACTTCTCTAGCCTCCGCCTCCGATAAGTGGTCCAAGACTCGCAGTTGTACGTAAGGGTAGGAACTACAATAGCATTATACACTCGCAATTTAGTTCGAACGTCGATGTTATGATTATGGAGGCCTCTCGGCCTTCTACGATGCTGAATTTCATCATCGATGTTTGCGTACGCCGCGAGAATACTGCCGAGGTAAGAAACACTCTCGATGTTCTGAAGTCTGTCTCCGTTAACTTGAATATGTGGTGGGACAGCCCTATTGTTTGGTGCAGGCTGGCAGAGAATCTGTGTTTTCTTTATATTTAGTTCATGCCCGATCTCGTGTATGCGCTGGTAATTGCATTTGGTATATATTGAAGATCCCCTTCTGTATCAGCTAGTACAACGCTGTCATCCGCGCATTGAAGCTCAAAGATGTGGATACGATCTTCGTCTCAGCTTGCAGTCTAGGAAGCTTGATGAGTCCGCCGCCATCAAATCTGTAGACGATCTCTATTCCCCCCGGTAGTTCATCCTTAACAAGTTGAGTGAGCGTTTCCACAAACATCGGAAACAAAATCGGTGCAATGACACAACCCTGTTTTACGCCAGTGTTATGGGAAAGGGCTCTCCCGGTCCGTTGCTGATTAGAACTGCTGCTGCAAACTTTGTAATAAACGAAAGAAAACTACCAGTGCCATTAATTACTTGTGAGCGTTTCCAAAGGTTTTCAAACATTTTTTTTTACTTTTATTAATTTTATCGCTTTGGACCGTTTAAAGCTGATGATGAGAACCACTGTTCTCGAAACGTGTACTTTTGTTAGATAGGGTGTTTTCAATTAAAATAGTGATTTGAATTTTAAGTTCCACTTCCGATTTATTGATTCCACTTTGAGTAAAGATTACTTGTATTCGTTAATTTTAAACTTTTTGTATCATGAGCCTCTTTTATTTTAGCTTTAAAACAAACACTAACACACAAAATTCTATGGTCGGCAGAACAATCTAAATTAGTAAAACGATACTTTAAGAGCCATATTCAAAATAAAAATGAAGAAATGATTAGGAAACATCCTAATTTATTGAGAAATAAGGGCTGGATTAGAATCAAGACATACGATACTTACCTTACAGAATGTAACAGTTTATTATGTTTAGCCTAAATAATAGTAACCAAAATATTACCATTTGATGGCTAGAATTTATTTGAATTTGACGATATTTGTTTTTATATTAATTACCTTTTTAAAAAACTTTCTAATTTTTAGTTCAAAGAGAAAACATATACATCTTCTTAATATTTCAAGTTGTTTCATTTTAAGTACAAAACCTGAATTTCCAACCCTTATCCTATTTTTTCGGATCACCAACTGTGTTATTAAATTATTAGAATGTTCAAATATCGTAACTGCCTCCACCACCTATCTTACACTTTGTAATGTAAGTATATCAATACCACTATTGTTTCAAATGCGTGTTTGCCAAATCTCAGAGGCCAGTAGGTCCATTAGATGTATGGAGGCAACTTCGTTCAGCTCACATAAAATTTGTATATGTGTATATCTCCAGGGCGCCACCTGAACTTTTTTTCTCAAACTAAACTGTATAACTGTATATATGTAAGTGGCGAACTGGCCTCCACCACAATTTTCGGCAGTGGCCTTCTTGGGTCTATTCTAATCATTTAAACTACTTATACACGGGGGTACTGAGTTGCCTCCGTAATTTCGCAGTTGCCTCCGTTTTGGAGGCAACTTCGTTCAGCGAATGTACTGATACGGAGGCCAATTTGACACTATGCATATATATATGCATATATATCTAACCCAGCCCTTATTGCTCAATAAATTAGGATGTTTCCTAATCAATTCTTCATTTTTATTTTGCATATGGCTCTTAAAGTATTGTTTTACTAATTTAGATTGTTCTGCAGACCATAGAATTCTGCGTGTTTGTTTTGAAGCTAAAATAAAAGAAACTCGTCATATAAAAAGTTTAAAATTAAAGAAAACAAGTAACCTTTACCCAAAGTGGAATCAATAAATCAGAAATGGAACTCAAAATCCAAATCACTATTTTAATTGAAAACACTCTATCCAAAAAACCGACGGACACAAGTACACGTTTCGAGAATAGTGGTTCTCATCATCAGCTTTAAACGGTCCAAAGCGATAAAATTAATAAAAGTAAAAAAAAATCTTTGAAAACCTCTCGCAGCGCTCACAAGTAATTAATGGCACTGCCAGTTTTCTTTCGTTTATTACAAAGTTTGCAGCAGCAGTTCTAATGAGCAACGGACCGGGAGAGCCCTTTCCCATGACAACTGGCGTAAAACAGGGTCGTGTCATTGCATTGTTAAGGATGAACTACCGGGGGGAGTAGAGATCGTCTACAGATTTGATGGCGGCGGACTCTTCAAGCTTCCTAGACTGCAAGCTGGGACGAAGATCGTATCCACATCATTGAGCTTCAATGCGCGGATGACAAGCTGACACAGAAGAGGATCTTCAATATATACTAAATGCATTTAACAGCGCAACAGGAGATCGGGCATGAACTAAATATAAAGAAAACACAGATTCTCTACCAGCCTGCACCAAACAATATGGCTGCCCCACCACATATTCAAGTTAACGGAGACTTCAGATTATCGAGAGTGTATCTTACCTCGGCAGTATTCTCGCGGCGGCGTACGCAAATATCGATGATGAAATTCAGCATCGTAAAAGATGGGCAAGCGCATCTTTTGGCCGACTGAAGCCGAGAGGCTTCGATAATCATAACATCGACGTTCGAACTAACTTGCGAGTGTATAATGCTATTGTAGTTCCTGCCCTTACGTACAGCTGTGAGTTTTAAACCACTTATCGGAAGGCTTTATAAACCCTAGAGAAGTACCATCAACGATGTCTTAGAAGAATTCTTGGAATCAAATGGCAGGACAAACATCAGCGTTCTGGAGGAAGACAACTAGCATTGAGGCGATGATTGTGAGGCACCAGCTGCCACGTATTCCGCATGCCAACGGAACGCTGTTCAAAGAGAATCCTTTATTCACAACTTAAGCTCGGCTCACGTAATCAAGGAGGGCAGCAAAAGAGGTACAAGGATGTTCTTAAGACCAACATAAAGAAGTGTGGCTTAGATGTGAAGAGTAACTGGGAGCAGATCGCGAACGACTGACCGACATCTACAACAGCCGGTAAATGTTGGCGAATGGGTGTGTCAATTTTGTGATAAGATTTGCGGCTCGAGGATCGGTCTGTTTAGCCATCTTAGAGTTCACCACAGAAATCCCTAAGATGGAATAATTCATACTCGTTAGCGAGAGAATGCCGATGATGATGACGAATACTGTAATTTTTTAATATAATTTTCCATTACATTTTACTAATAATGATATTATAAAAATGGTTTTGCAATCCACAGTTGTGAGCGTTTCATCAGCCAATGGAGGCTTTTCATACCATTTTCAATATTGACTTTGTATTGATTTTATTGCTTTGTATCGTTAAAAGTTGATGATGAGAACCAGTGTTTTCAAAACGTACTTTTGCCCAGTGGTGTGTTTGATAGAACGTTTTGAGTTTCAATTACGAGTTAAAATTACCGGTTATAAGTGCCTGCCAAAGGAGAGTAAGCGTAAATTTGTCTTTTTAATAAGAGCATGTGGCAACGAAATTATGAAGTATATTTTTAGGTTAAAAGGTATTTAAACTTTTTCCGTAAACACTATTGGCCAATAAGCCGAAACAGGTTTTTCCTTTTCTCCATAAAATGTCTATTATAGTCCGTATATAAAGTGATTATGATGCAATATTTTAACGAAGAATTTACAGCATTTTAGCGATGAATTTACAGCACTACTGTAAAAATAATCCGAATTTAGACAAATGTAATGTTCAGTATTGAAAAATAAAAGTCCAATCTCCACGAAATTATTTTTATTTTATTTTTCATTACTGAAATTATATCTCCACTTAAGAATGGACTACTTTTTCAAGAAATTTATTTATAATATATAACCAAAAATCAACATTTAATAAATGATTATCTAAAAGATCATTGTTATTATTTTATAATTTTAATAAGGATAACATTTTTACTTTCATTTCAGTGTTTATAAAAAAAATAATAATAAAATTTTGACGAAAATCTCGGATCTTAAAGTTTGAGAGAAAATCATTAGTTTTGTTTACAGCCTTTAAATCGATTAAATTAAAAAAATCTACTGTGATAGCTCTAGTCAAATCATGGTTTGTCTTTAATCTCCTGAAAATCACATGTCCGTATCTTCTGGTTATTAAAATATTTGACTCTCAATTAAGGCAAAATTTGGTGCGGTGCCCTTGTTTTGGCCAGCCGGTTATTTAAATTAAATCAGAATTTTTTTTTAAATGTTAAAACGCATCCCGAATGATATCTTTAATTTTAAATGAAATGCGTCGACTCCACAAAATATAATTTATTACTGTTCTTCTAGAATGTTGTATGGATTAATAACGTGATATCTTTAATTGGTTGAATTTTGATAATTTATCAAAGTTTTAACTGTTTATAATTATTATTAGTTTAAAAGCCATCCTACAGAACAAAAATATTAATATTAATGATTTATTTACATCAAACTGAAATAAAAATATCTGGTTCTGACAGAAAAACCAATACAAGAAAGATCAGGCCTCAATGTTGGGGAGAAATGTTGGCAAGTCCTAAAATTGTATTGTATTAATTGATGGACGTAAAATCCACATAAACATACCTATCGAATTAAACAGCAGGTCGTTAATACTAAAATATCAAAAATATATTCTTACCCAATGGGGCAAGTGGCAAAATTGAACTAATATTTTTAAGGCCATATATATAATTTTAGGTAAAATAATTTTTACTTTCCATATTATACCTTTTTAATGGATTTCTACCCGTTATGTTAACATCCAGGTAACATTCAGCCTCCGGAAATATTTAAAAGATTTTCACACACTGACATTTGAAAATGAATAATAGAATAAAAAAATCAGAAAATTTCACTCGTACACACGCGATTCTTTTTTTGTTGTGCAGGTTTCGACACTCAACAGTCGAGGTCAAACATCAGAACTTGTACAACCTGCTGTTTATCTCAGACTAATATGTTTCTTTCTTATGAAAGTTGAAGATTAGCTGCGCTATAACCAACCCTTGAGTAGCCTAATTCATCACCTCTTGCAACTCTCCTATTTATCGGTGTAAGTTTTTTTTATTGAATGCTTGCAATATTAATGTCTCTTAACTGTCCGTTCGTACAATATGTGCATATTGTTTATGTAGTTGTTTATGATCCGTTTCCTTGTTAACTTCGATTACTGTTTAGCTGCCACGACTAATTCATTAAGTTTGTTGAAATGACTGACGCTGTTTGCGTCAACGAACAAAAATTTAAAAAAATATTTCTTAAACCGATAAATGAAAAAAATTAAAAAAAGTTCATATGTTGAACTAGAATCCGCAATCATTTTATCATTTGAAATAGCTCGTTTTGTTGTTTCTTAAGATAATTCGCTAAATTTTTTGCATAGGTACAAATCTATGTTTAAACATAATTTGATTATAATCCCTAAATCAATATATTTAAATTAAAATGCAATAAAATATTAATATTATGTAAAGAAGTCTCAGTAATGTGCTTTACTAACAAGATATCGAAGCAATTTAAATTTTGTCATATAGGAGGCCTACTTAATATTGCAAAAAAGAAGAAAAAGCCATATTTTCATTTAAGTTCCTATAAAACTTTGTTTTGGTTTGTATTTTGGAGAAAGTGATATTTCATATAAAAATTTGGTTATGCAAAGCATAACTATTAGTTCCTGTCAATCTTAGGTCAATTAAATAGAATCTACGCTACCTCAGCTAAGGTCCTTGTATATATTTTTAAGTTTTGTTATTGAATTTTCATTTACCTTTTTCGGCCTTGTTTGTTGCCATTGCGACCAATCTTTTGCTTCGGCCAGTTATGATTCTAAAAATTCAATTACTTTCGTACCACAAATTCTTACAGGATATCTGATCGAAAAATATGCATATTTACCTGCTGTAGCGATCGCCGAAACCGAAAGTTTTTTAACCTTCAGTTAGTTCTTCAGACAAGCCAATATTTATAAGAATTGGTACACGTTTAAAAAAGTTAGAACGCAAGTACAAAATATTATTATTATTTTTTTTTTGGATCACCCTTAATTAATTTAATAACATAATTAAAACTAGAGATAATTCTATATCTATATCGCACCAATACAACGTAATCGTATCTATATAGTAGGTATTATAGTATAGTATTAAGTAAGGTATTAAACACTTACCCTTTTTATTCATCGTCACATACATAAGCTCAAATATTTCACTGAACTATTTCGGCGAAGTAAAAACAATCAAATAAATAAGAGGGAAAAACGTGCAACAGCGCTGGAGACCACTGCGTCGAATCCGTGTTCTTTCATATACACACTGGAGGTCAATTTGTCGATACGTGTATGGAGGCCATTTGCTATCTTGTGTTTCATTTTTTTTTGTATAAACTTTATTTTGTATTTCCTTACCCCTCTCACCGTGCCCTTAATAAGAATTCAAATGCGAATCGTTTGGTATATAATACACAGCTGTAGCATTAGCGGAAAGGGTGGAGGCATGTGCGTCTGTTATATGTGTGGCGGCAAGTAAGATAGGTAGGCCAATATAATATATTTATAAACAAACAAAGATATTCAACTAAGTTGACAGAGAATAGTATATCACCGATATACAAAGAAAAATGAAATAAACTAACTTGTACGAATCAAAAAAATCTCGTGACACAAGCTGGATATATATATATACATATATATATATAACTTAGTGTCTTGGGTTGATCAGCAAATATTTTAATTTTTACTATTAATAATAACACCCATGATGACAGTAATATTTCTTTTGAATCTACTTTCTAACCTAATTAAAAAACTTGACATTTCACTTAAAAAACAATTTACCACAAATTAACTAAACAAAATATTTTTGAATAAACATGTCAGTGTCAATCACAAAAAAATTCAATTAACTCAAAAATGTTAAATGTTAATTATTATTTTGCAAAGTTTACAAAAATTTATATAATAATGTTCTTTAATTTACAATTTATATTATTTTTACTAATGTAAAACTTACCGCGTATACTAAGGTAAACATATTTTTAAATTTTATATATATTTATACTTAGCTTACTTTTATATTTGTAGCCCCGAGGAAGATATAAAAATATATCGAAAGCTTGGCATAACGTAAAAGAGTTTTAATCAAAAATATTTGCTGATCAACCCAAGACACTAAGTTATCTATTAACTAGTCAGCAAAGACTACCACTCAACTTATATATATATATATATATATATATATGGTAACATCATTATTAGTATTTTAATAATCCGTAGCGACAAAAATGAACATCAGGTTTTATTGTATCCGTTTTAGACAAATTGTATTCATAATGCCTAGGATATATGTGAGGTTGATCTGATAGGTCTGTATATAAACATATAAAAAGAAACTGCAATGTGCCAGAAGTGCATTGCGTAATTTGTAATAAGACTTGATTCATATCAGAATTCTGTTCCTTGTTTGTTAATGTACTTACAGGGTAGTTAAGGAATAGTTAAGGGTTAGCATACACGTACAATGTAATAAACCACTAAGGGTGGAAGAGTGGTGTGTTCCCGCATTAAATAAATGGTACGCACATGCGTATACACGTAGCCATTACAATATAATGGTCGGCTAGAGCCCACCAAGCTCTCTACCACTTATACCTCACTACGGACAAGAAGTCCAATTCACTCTCAATATATATATGTATTATAAGTAGTAAATAAGATATCTCCCATGCCTATTCTATACCAGTTGTAATGTCGCTATGTGATATTCACGAGAATATGTTTGACTATTGAATAAATGAATAATATAAATTCCGGTCCTTTTAATTAAACAACCCCTAACTTAACATACATACGTCAGAGAACAGGGGTTACCGATGCAATCCAGCGAATAACATATTTAAAGTGGAACTGGGCTGGACATGTCGCAAGAATGACCAACGAAAGATGGACCAAAAAGATCATAGAGTGGAGACCTAGGCAAGATGCGTTCAGGAACAGAGGTCGTCCGCCGACCCGGTGGACGGATGATATAAAAAGAGTAACACCAAATGGGATCCAGGATGCCCAGGATCGAAATAAATGGAGATCGTTAACGGAGGCCTATGTTCAGCAGTGGACGAGACAGGCTGTTTGATGAACTTAACATACATTACACTATTATTGAGAAATCATAAACACTATTAAATAACCAAACTTTAATACTGTCACGCACTCGAACGAAATATAATCGCCACTGAACTGAATTAACTGATTTGGGAAATGATCAGTACCAGGAAAGTGTAAGGTTAATTTGAGTATACTTCATCTTAAAAAGTTAGTACCGCCGAAGCGGTGAACTGTAGTGGAGCAGAATAAGTGTAGCTGGTCCGGGGTTCGAACCCACTAGATTCCGGCACGACCTGCTCCTGATCTAGCGCGCTTAGCAACTAGATTACCCGTACTGGCAATTTGAGCAGTGTTGCCAATGGCTAAGATCTAAATTATGCCTACTGCCGTCCAGACAAAATAGATATATTTTTATTTAAACATTATTGATTATTAATAAATAAAATAATGTCTTTAGCAGAATATCTGTTCCCGGTTTGTCTTTAGAAAGAAGCAGCTTTTCTGATTGGAAAAGCAAATTGAATTCTGTCATAAGGCGCAGAGTACATAATACATAATACATAAACTCCATAATACGATCCTGACCGTAATTTTACGGCCGTCTCTAGATGGACCCTAGGAGAGTAAGTCTATAGAAAACAAGAAGAAAATTCTTGTTTTGTGCAATGTTTGTAAAAAGCTTAGACAAGCAAATTTTTCTTTCTTTGTCTAAGATAAAAAGCTAGGGCCTTCATATTATTAACTTTTTATACGATTATAGTGGAAATATGCGATTTTCTTTACAGTGCGATAATTATTCTCCAACTATCCGCAAATCGCATAATTGTGCGCCAATCGGCAACACTGCATCCGTCCGATATTTTATTTTTTGATGTAGATACGGCGGGGTCTTATCACGCACGATTCCGTAGAACCTGCAAGCAGAATGACAAAGCCTCCTATTTTCCATATCTAATCAACTAGACCGAGTGTATGAGAGATTCTTTGACATTTCCTAATACCATAAATCAAAAGGAGACAGGAGTTTTGCAATTTCTGTATTCTAAGCCCTGGTTTTTGTGTCAAGCACGGTGAATAAATCACGTCACAATAGTTAAGCATTGAAAGTACCAATGAATTACAAAGCTTGACACTCAGCTCAACATTAAGCACGGAACGGTTCTGGAATTAATTTTAAATTCACATATCCCAATTGAATACGACGCGAGATATACTCAGTATAACGAAAATCCTGATCAATCAGAAGCCCGAGGTTCTTAACCACCGGTCTGAATGGTATACAACGTCCCTAAAAATCCAAAGACATTACTATAAGTCTGTTCAAAAAGATTTCGGTCATTTCGCCTACCAAATACTATTGCAACAGTTTTGGCCCGATTTAACTTAAGGCCTTAGCAAACTCACTCAATTTTTATTATATTATTATATGAACAGCTCTTGGTAAAACTGAAAGAAGTAGATGCCGATGCTACAAAATAATGCGTAAAGAAAAAGATTGATTCGTTAAGGGCAGGCAACAGAAGGGAACTGAAAAAAGTTAAAGCTTCCAAAAAAATGGTCACTGGCATTGAAGACGTTTATAAACCTAATTTGTGGTTTGATGATCTCTCATTTTTAAGCTTGCGGTGAGATGATAACCGAAAATTTCAAATCTTCGTAGCTTCTTCCTGTGGCAAGAAATCTTAAAGTCGCGGTAAGACGCTCATGAGGTGTAATAGCTTTTCTTAAATGAGTGTCTTGTTTCTCAACCAGAGGGGTTACTAATTTTAGAAGAGTACAATAAGTCTCATAATCCATTCTTAAGTGATTAAACCAATCTCCAGGTGCAAGTTTTATTTCTCTCAGTACGTTATCATTTCTTTTCCAAAGCTATCTTTTTGCCCACCTCGGTCGTTTATTTTTCTGCCTTTTGAAATTTATGGCTATAGCACTGCACATAAATATATTGTTGTCATAATTTAATTAATAAAATATACCGTTTTAATAAAAAATAATGCCAAACAAAACCGAGCTCTGTGTGCAACTGGTTCCGTCGTTTCTGCTTGAACAGACTTGTTCGTCGAACAAAAGCGCCAAACAAGAACGCAGTCTGTGGGCCCCTTTAAGAATATTATATTGCCAGATGAGATGTGCTGCTTAAGTGAGACGTGAGTTGTAGTGTACTATCTTCTTGTATAAAATGCTTCACAATATTTTCAAAATTGTTCTGGAAAATGATAAGCAAAGAACAACAAAATATTTATTTTATTATGAACTTTATAAATCTTGTATAGAGCATTTCCCAAACAATTTCAAACTGTTTTAACTAATAATCTTTATATTTTTTTACTTTCTAAGTTTTATAATAACTGTAGTATAGCTCGTTGTTATCTCTATGACTTTATGTTCAAGCCAGCATCAAAAACAACAACACTTTAAAATAATGTCAACAACTGTCTGTTAACTTCACTTATGAACCGCGCGTCGATGCAAGTTGTTGAGATGTTGTTCCCGCCCATTAACGATACAACATTACAATACTTATGTAGTTATAGAATTATTATTTACTAATTAGTTTACTAATACCTAATAACCTTTCAACGACCTATAATTTATAGTAACTATACCACATTTTACTGGCGATGATAAAAAATACGGGGGAGAAAAGTGCGGAAAAATATTTAACAAATAGGCTTAGAATTCAACAAAGTTAAAAAGCAATATTTAATAACTCACTTCAGGGAGAGAGTTGTAATGGAGAGAGTTTTTGGACAACTAGAGCAAAGGTTTCTTCTAGGACAGGTTAAAACATCTTTTACAAAAGTTCCAAAAATAATTGTTTGCTGTGCTGTTTTACACAAAATTAGCAAGTATTTACGAGATAATTTTGTGTTTGCATTAGAGGAACTAGAAAATGATATATAAATTTATTGATGTAAAAACATTTACATAATACAGCTCTACAAAACAAAAAGACATATTTTTACGTTGCAGGTTTGGGAATGGTTCACTACAAGTCCAAAAGTTCTCGTAATTCTGAAACAGAAACTCGCTTGATCCTCCTTGGCTCTCTAAGTTACTTTCAGCGTCATGGCTGGGCCGATTTGTCAGCTTGTCTATCATGAGTTGTTACCTTTTGGCTTGCAATCTAGCGACATTCAACTATTGCTCAAGTAACTTTCTTGAGTTGACAGATTCTTTTTTGAATATTCGTTTCGGTATGTAACCTCTTTTTTCCACTGCGTCACAGGACATCATATCATGTCTATGGTTATTGTATGACATTGTGAACTGTCAACAGTCTATGTCAAGTGTCAGTTGTATAAATGAGACAGAAAGCCATGACAAAGACTTATTTAAAGTAAGGGAGGAGAATACAGGTATGGTAACTACATTGTCTTTATAAACATCTTAGATTAGGAAAGAGAGGGGATACCGCACGTTCGTATATCTGAATGCATGGCAAGTGTTACGCTTTTAATGCGGCTGCCATTTTTTATGTGCTGAAAAACAGAAAACTACGTTTGCATTTTTGATGATTTTATTTGTGAAAATTGGGAATAGAAATTTATTTTGTATATTAATAAAATGGTACGTTGTGTGGCTTTTGGATGCCCAAGTCGCAGTGAACAAAAGGAGTCCAGAATTTCGTTTCATAGGTAAAACTTAGAATGATGTATCAAGTCGCTTCTAGTTTTTATTAGTTTTTAATAATTATAAGTAATCTTTAGGCTATTATCTTTTAGTATGTAGTATAACAGGTTTCAGTTTACCTTATTAAAACTGTTGGATCCAACAATTCATTTAAAATCAACATGATAAAGCATTATTTTTTGATAGAAAGCTCTATAGATGTTTACTTTATCAGGGGCGTAGACATTATATTTTTCCAAAAAATTTGTTTTTTACACATTTTTGCGTTAAAAGTGAATAAAATAATGTCACTTTAGCTTTTTAATTGTTTCAATCTTTAGAACAACATGCACTAGATAGCCCAGCAAATCACATAATATACTTTTTAATAAAATCTATTTGTGTCAAATGTCTTAATGTTCGTGTATATTTCATAACAAAACTACAGTCTCAAAAATTAAATCCCATTCTCGAAATCAATTAACAAATCTCATTCTATTTAAAGGACAATAAAAACGTTATGTATTGGTGTTGTGTCTACTGCAGTACCTCTCACTCACAGATTATCACTAACCGAAAAATCAGCATTATATAATAATTAGATTTGTGAACAAACTACCAATCAATATCAAAGAAATAAATAGATTGAAGATATTTAAGAATGAAGTTAGGAAATTACTAGTGGAACTAGAACCATATCAATTGGCAGATTATTTTGATATGTAGTTAGGAGTATCAATTTTTTTTGTTTTTCTCTTTTTTGACGTCGTTTCATTTATTTGTATGCTCGTGTGATTGTGGAAATGTAGGTACATTTATTTGAAATAAAGATTTGTTATTATTATTATTAATATATCCACATGCCCATATCCTTTTTTATTAAAACTATTAATCATCAAAATTAAATAAAATTTCAAAAATATATCACATAAGTTATGTATGTTACGCCTCTGAATCTAAGGGATATGTGCTAGGTGGTAACATAACGACCGGCACAGTTACGGGTCCACTCTCTTTCCTTGTCTAAGATAAACATAGTCTGTCAGTGCGTGATTAGTATCTGGAATTCAACACCAGACGGCGGCGTTGGGATTTTCAGTCGTTCATTCATAAATTTGGGTTTATAGTAAATGTGTAGTAAGCTTGATGGAAAAGTGGGGCAGCCATGTTTTTAGACGTTAGATGTCGCCAAAAACATCTGTTTGTCAAATTAAATCTGTCATTTACAAGTGTGTGATTTGCAGAAAACATGAAAGCAAACATTTTGAAACACGTAGTTTATCTTTACCATGAAACCGAATTTCAGATGCGGCAATATTTAAAGTTTCCGGTGTTGATTTGACTGGACCTCTGTATATTAGAAATAATGTGAAGGTATGGGTCTGCATTTTTACCTGCGCTGTGTACAGAGCAGTCCATTTGGAACTGGTGTCTAACTTATCAAAAGATAGTTTTTTACAAGCTTTGCGTATTCGTAAATAAAGCCTTCCCGCTAGGGGATTCGGGCGCATCTAGTGTTGGCAATAGGATATAATGGAGTTGTCTTTTCTTGTCCGGCCATCGTTTGTGAACTGACTTTCACCAGGCATATTGCCTGCTGACGCCAAAAACATCTCTTCGTCTATAATAATTGTAGTAATCTCTGACCAACAGCACGCTCCGCATAATTTTCTTGTTCATAAATACAAACCATGTCCAGCATTTCTGCATTTGAGACATAATTATGACTTCAAAAATCTAGCAGGCTCACATTAAAAATGTTAAATATGTATAATTCATAAGAATTGCTTGTTACATAAAGCAACAAGACTTTAAGTAATGTTGGAAATTTGTTTCACACTACCATGCTCTCAATCAATTCCCGTGATAGTATAAGCTCTTTGTAAATGTTGGAAATTTGGGTCACACTGCCTGCCGATCACCACTGATGAGTCGTGGATTGACGAAACGGCCGTCTGGTGAAAGCATGGTAGTGGGAAACAAATTTCCAACATAACTTAAAGTCTTGTTGCTTTATGTAACAAGCAATTCTTAAATAAAGCCTCCCTGCTAGGGGATTCCGGCGCATCTAGTGTTGGCAATAGGATATAATGGAGTTGTTACTTCTTGTCCGGCCATCGTTTGTGAACTGTGTTTCACCCGGCATATTGCCTGTTCACGCTAGGTGTCGCAAAAAACATCTCTCTCTCTATAATTCATAATTTGGATGTATTTGATTGAGACGTACTGCACATAAAAACCGAGGCAAGTACGAATTGGGAAAGTTTCATATGATCATGTACCTTGGTAGTTCAATTGGTAGAACACCTGGAAATGGAGAGATATGGCAGTATATCCTACTTGTGTGACAGAATTTTTTAAATTAGTGTTGATTTATTTCATTTTTCTGGTATCGGTGATAAGGACTGTAAGTTAAGCGTTATTTACAAACCACCATCACACAAAAGTGAAGATTTTTTAATAACGTTAGAAACAATTTTAAGGAGACACCCGAAAAATCATTTAATAGTGGGAAACTTTAACATAAACCTACTCAGCAATAGTGATGTTTCTAGAAATTATGTGGATTTGTTAACGTTGAATGATTTTAGGGTTATTAATACCATTGATGAGTTGAACGCTACTAGAGTTACAGATTATAGCAAGACTATTATAGATCATGTGATAACGGATCAACAATCGAGATTGAATTGCGTAGTAAAAATTGAGAATAATTCCCTTTCTGACCATAAACTATTGTCAATTACTATTAAGAATAACTGTAGGATAGTCAAGTCAAAAATAAATCATGTATCTAAAACAATTGATTATGCAAAATTCCATTCTTTATTTAGACAACAAACGGAAAATACAAATGTTGAATCATTTCAAGCATTAATAGAGTTGATAAAAAATTGCAAAATACAATCTGAGCGTACAAAGGTTATTAGAATTCATGAAAATAACTTTTGGATGAATAATGAACTACTTGAGTTGATGAAACAGCGGGATTTGTTATATGACAAAAAATTAAAATATCCTAATAATCTACAAGCAGCTACCGATTATAATAAAACTAAAAACAGGGTTAACAACAAGATCAAAACGTTAAAAAATCGTTATTTTCAAAACAAGTGGCCACAGGCTGGTACTAATTTAAGAAAACAATGGAGTTTTGTAAGTCAATTTATAAAAAATAAACCATCTGAGGCGTGTGCAATTGGTTCTTTAAATATTAATAATGTAAGTGTAGAGGATACAAATGAGATAGTTAACCATTTAAATAAATATTTTGCAGAAGTAGGTGAAAGTATTGTTAAAGATGTAGAATCCGGACTAAATTTAATACAAAATTTTGTTAAAAGTGAGGAGATTTATTTTGATAGAAGTATGTATTTAGATCTTACAGACGAAAAAGAAATTGATGAAGTTATACTTGAACTAAAAACTAGCTCAGCGCCAGGTCATGATCAAATTTCAGTGTTAGACATAACCAATTTAAAAACTGACTTAAAACCTATTTTGAAAAAATTAATTAATAATGTTTTAACGAATGGAACTTTCCCGTAGGAACTAAAAATCAGCAGGATTACACCAATATTTAAAAGTGGAAAAAAAGACTGTTTAAATAATTATAGACCAATATCAGTTGTAAGTGTTTTGTCAAAAATTTTAGAAAAAATAATAAAAAAACGGATGTTAGCATTTATAGAAAAATATATTGAGGTGGACGTGTTCCAGTACGGGTTTGTTAAAAATAGTAGTACACTGAGTGCTACGGTGGATCTTGTAAATCACATATCCGCGGCATTAGATAATAAACATATAGTGGTGGCCGTGTTCGTGGATCTGAGGAAGGCATTTGACGTTGTTGATTTTGGCATACTGCTGCACAAGCTTCAAACAATGGGATTTAGAGGTAACATTTATGATTTAATCAAAACATATCTTTGCGGCAGGGAGCAATATGTGAAACATGGTGGCGAGTGCAGTAGTAGGTTAACAAATACATATGGCGTACCACAGGGATCCGTTCTCTATGTTCTTAATTTAAAAAAAGCAAATCTCAGAGCTCGGTATTTCACATTTGCTGATGACACGGTACTGGTGTATGATGCTTCGGACGAGCGAGAGCTCGAACGGGAAGTTAATGCTGATCTTCGGGTCTACGTGCAATGGCTACTCTCTAACAAGATCAAAATTAATATAGAGAAAACGAAGTATATGCTTTTGAAACAAAAAAGCAAGGTTGTCAATACTATAAATATAAAAATTAGTGATTTAAATATACAAAAGGCTTCCGTAATAAAATATTTGGGCTTGTACCTGGATGAGAGCTTGAATTGGTCTGAACATGCAAATAATATTTCTCGAGGGGTTCTGTCGATGATCCCAACAATATTCAGATGTAGAAATTATTTAACAAATAAAAGTAAGGATAACATTTATAATGCCTACTTTTTGAGCCACTTCAGATACCTATTTCCTGTGTGGGGTATGTGTGGTAATACTGTTTTTAATGCAATGCAAACGTTACAAAACAAGATTTTAAAAATACTCTATAGTTACGACAGACGAACACATACAACAGCTCTATACGGGGGGTTGGGTGTCTGGAAACTCGATAGATTACTAGAGTTAGAACAGTGCAAATTAATGTATAAAGTAATTCACAAAGAACAAAAATGTAACACACACATTCGATTTTCTCATGAGGTGCATGGATATGAAACAAGATCACAGAATAATATATATCAGATATATACGAGATCGAATATAGGCTTAAATAACCCAATTCTAAATGCTGCAAAAGTATATAACAGACTACCTGATGTGATCAAAAATAGAAATAATTATAACTTATTTGTTAAGAGTGTGAAGATGCATCTTGTTTAACATAATTATTAATATTAATTAACATAAGGTAATACCTACAGTATAGGCTGTTTGTAACACTTATTACTTATCATAGATTAAAATCTAGTCCGCTATTTATATGTATTACTCTCGAGGCCAGAGCTTTTAGGCACTGATTGGAGAGTTTTGTTGCTATGTTTGTAAATTTAATTGTTAAATTTGTTGATAAATAAATAAACTGATTTTCAAAAAAAAAAAAAATATTTATCTAATGCGCAAGATGCGGACTACAGAGTGACAACGGATTTTATACAATTGCTAGAAGATACATGTGATAAAACACAGATGATTTTCTCTAGTGTACAAATATTATGTGAATATAATCAGGTTTTGGTCAAGCCCACTAAGACTAAAGTCATTCTTTTCACGAAAAGATAAAAGCAGAACGCCCGTTACGTTTTCAAAATCGCAGAAACTATAGTTTCAGTTAATCTCCGGGACGTATACTTCAGCAGTTAAGTATTTTCTAAAGATTGTTGAGGTCAATCGCATCCACTCAATTCCAAAAACGTGCATCCCATAATAATATAGTAGTTGCATACGCTATTTTTTCTACACCCGATAAATAATGAAGAACTATAATAGTATATTGTGCAAAGAACATTAAATGACATATATTTCCTACGAGTATGATCCTTTGCTGGAAAGTCAGAGATATAACTAATGCTGCTACTTGATTTTCGTTTTGTATATATTATATAGTATTATTTACAATTTTTTGTTATCGTACAAAATAGCCAAAAATCCGTTTCATAATGAGAACCATTATGATACAAATTTTTGATAACGATACAGATTTTTAACCAATAGAAACCCATAATTGTTCAACCAAGCATGCTGTGTATTTGACGTTTCTCAATACAAATATAAATATATTTTCGACACCCGTGCAATACACTTATATGCCAAAAATCCGTTTCATAACAAGATCCATTATGATACAGATTTTTCATAACGATTTTTAACCAATAGAAATCCATAATTTTTCAATCAGGCATGCTGTGCATTTGACGTTTGTCAATACAGGTATAATAGTATATTGTGCAACTAACATGAAATGAGATGCATTTCCTACGAGTATGATCATTTGCAGCATGAGCCGCAGACGAGTGCTGCAGATCATACGAGTAGGAAATGGTCATTTCATGTTAGTTGCACAATACACTATTATACTTGTATTGACAAACGTCAAATGCACAGCATGCCTGATTGAAAAATTATGGATTTCTATTGGTTTTTGTGTTTTGGAATTAGCGTTGCACAATATACTATTATACGTGTATTGACGTATAATAGTATATTGTGCAACTAACATGAAATGACATGCATTTCCTACGAGTATGATCATTTGCAGCATGAGCCGCAGACGAGTGCTGCAAATCATACGAGTAGGAAATGGTCATTTCATGTGAGATTCACACTATACTTTTTCTACGACTGTTTTAATGCTTTTGAATAAATTTAACATAATTTTTAGGAAAATATTTGTTTTTCGAAACTTACCCTTGTTAGCGTATAAGCCTAAATACGATAAATTAGAAGTATTAAATTGACTAGGTGGTGTTAAACTATATTCACTATCACTGTTTATGTGTTTTGAAATTAGCGAAATACTTAATTATAATTATTATTAATTATAAATGCCAAAACTGTCAATTTGGTGTTTGTATTTTCGGCGTTGCTATGGTGATTTTTCATGCCCGATGCTACTTTTGTCATTACAAGGAAATTTTATCCGTGCGTAATAATATTTCCCATTAGTTGCCTAGCAACTAGTGAGAAATATTATTACGCACGGGTAAATGTTAAACAGCATTACAATGTTCTACGTTGTCAAATCATGATTATTTTTTCTACGACTGTCTTTAAATACCTTTATTATATGTTCAATCATGATTTGAAAATGTAGTACATTGCAATGCTGTTTTTCATTTACCCGTCCACAATAAATATTTCCCACTAGTTGCCTAGCAGGTAATTTTCCTGGTCATGACAGATCATACGAGTAGGAAATGGTCATTTCATGTTAGTTGCACAATACACTATTATACTTGTATTGACAAACGTCAAATGCACAGCATGCCTGATTGAAAAATTATGGATTTCTATTGGTTTTTGTGTTTTGGAATTAGCGTTGCACAATATACTATTATACGTGTATTGACGTATAATAGTATATTGTGCAACTAACATGAAATGACATGCATTTCCTACGAGTATGATCATTTGCAGCATGAGCCGCAGACGAGTGCTGCAAATCATACGAGTAGGAAATGGTCATTTCATGTGAGATTCACACTATACTTTTTCTACGACTATTTTAATGCTTTTGAATAAATTTAACATAATTTTTAGGAAAATATTTGTTTTTCGAAACTTACCCTTGTTAGCGTATAAGCCTAAATACGATAAATTAGAAGTATTAAATTGACTAGGTGGTGTTAAACTATATTCCCTATCACTGTTTATGTGTTTTGAAATTAGCGAAATACTTAATTATAATTATTATTAATTATAAATGCCAAAACTGTCAATTTGGTGTTTGTATTTTCGGCGTTGCTATGGTGATTTTCCATGCCCGATGCTACTTTTGTCATTACAAGGAAATTTTATCCGTGCGTAATAATATTTCCCATTAGTTGCCTAGCAACTAGTGAGAAATATTATTACGCACGGGTAAATGTTAAACAGCATTACAATGTTCTACGTTGTCAAATCATGATTATTTTTTCTACGACTGTCTTTAAATACCTTTATTATATGTTCAATCATGATTTGAAAATGTAGTACATTGTAATGCTGTTTTTCATTTACCCGTCCACAATAAATATTTCCCACTAGTTGCCTAGCAGGTAATTTTCCTGGTCATGACAGATCATATGAGTAGGAAATGGTCATTTCATGTTAGTTGCACAATACACTATTATACTTGTATTGACAAACGTCAAATGCACAGCATGCCTGATTGAAAAATTATGGATTTCTATTGGTTAAAAATCGTTATGAAAAATCTGTATCATAATGGATCTTGTTATGAAACGGATTTTTGGCATATAAGTGTATTGCACGGGTGTCGAAAATATATTTATATTTGTATTGAGAAACGTCAAATACACAGCATGCTTGGTTGAACAATTATGGGTTTCTATTGGTTAAAAATCTGTATCGTTATCAAAAATTTGTATCATAATGGTTCTCATTATGAAACGGATTTTTGGCTATTTTGTACGTTAACAAAAAATTGTAAATAATACTATATAATATATACAAAACGAAAATCAAGTAGCAGAATTAGTTATATCTCTGACTTTCCAGTAGTTTCATTAGGTTTTTAGTTTTGAAGTAATTTCTCTACTCAGGTCTGATAACTATTTCCCATTTATTTTAAAGCAATTTTCTCTTTCGTATATTTACAGATTCGATTGTTATGTGCATTAGTTGTTGTTATGGATATTCATGATATTTTGATTAAAGTTTATTTCTTCATCCTTAGCCCAAACGCGTGTTTTATTACTAAAAAAGCAATTATCTTTAGTAATAAAATACTGAAGATGACCCTCATCTAGGATAGAAAAATGTCCATCAATTGATTATATTATTGTACTGTATTATTAAATTACAGTAAAGTACACGAAGCAGCGGGCACTCACTGGTAACTAACATGTATTTTTATAAAACTCCTAACTCCTTGTTTCTGAACGTCGTATATTATAAGCTCGCTATTACTAGCTTTGGTAATAATTAATGAATGTGATGTGATTAATTAGTACTATAATATGGGAAATGTGGGTTCAACGCGTGTCAGCTAAACATCGAGATACACTCTGGGTAATTCGTTTGAGAATTAAGTTTATGCGCTATAACATATTATTTTTTTTACTGTAATTATATAACAAACTACAGGCACAGTTCTAGCATTAAATATTTCTTCTATATACAGTGTGCCGACTTAAGTGGGAAGAATATGGAAAACTTTGTTATTATTGGTTTTGTGGAAAAATTTATTTTTGATGAAAAGTTCTGCATGGTCCAAAACTTAAAACGCAATAATCAGATAACCATTTTCTAAGCCGTATACGAGGTTTATCAAAAAATATTAACTTCACTCAAGAGTAAAGTACCTTATTTTTTACAATACAGAAGAATGTTATTAGGAAAGCTTATTTTGAATTAAAAGTATAGTCAAATTACAGCCATTTAGCATGGAAATTCACTGGTCTTGAATTTATTTAATACTTTTGTAATTGTTGAGAAATGTTTCTATGTGGATGTTTATTACCTATTAAAAATTATTAGTGCCTCTCTATGTGTTTTGTATTTTCCTCCAACAATTAAGACAATTTATATTTTTCTTTATTATTTAGTAACTTTACCATGTGTTGTGTGCCCACACGCACATGCGTACGGCATAGTAGGATAACATTGTAAACAGTAGGTTGTCGTAGACCGCACTCTCTGCCACCTGACACCAAACGAATAACAGATAACTATGATAATATTAATAGTAATAAAATACAATATAAATAAATATATAATATGTGGTTTAATCAAACACCTTAAATTAATGAAACACAACACCATGTTTACTGTAATTTGACAAATATCAACTCACTCTGACATTCACTGTTCAATATTTTATGTCAGTGCATCCTAGATTACGTTAAATTGTGGCAAGCCAGAAAAATTAATACAAAGTGATCAGTAAATAATCACCAAACCTCAATTTTCATGCTAAATGACTGTAATTGCATAATATGTGAATATAGCTTTGCATGCAAAATAATTTTACTCTATAACATTGTTCTGTATTGTAAAAAATAAAGGTACTTTACTCTTGATTAAAATTGTAATTTTGTACACACCCCGTGTACGGCTTAAAAAATTTGATATCTGATGGTTGCATTTTAACAACCATGCAGTACTTTTTATCAAGAATTAATTTTTTCACAAAACCAATATTAAAAAAGTTTTCCATATGGTTCCAACTTAAGTAGAAGGGATTTTGCGGTTCATGAAACAACAAAGTTTACTTTGAAACTAAAAATATAACGTGCCGAAGCCGATATTCTACAGGATTGAAATGGATGAATTTCATAAAATAATTTATCACGGGCTGGATAGGAATGCTAACAGAGCTATCATCATAATTCATCATGTGAGAGTAGTAATTGTATACTTTTATACGTAGGAGTATGCCTTTCCCCTGTATGAATCAGTGAGGAATTGTTTGCTTTACGTGACCTCTTTAGAAATAAAAAGAAAAATATGCATTTAGCTGACTAAATAGAATATAATAATAGAATAATATTAACAATTTTTTTCTCAGTAAAAAAAACTATTAGACGAACTGCATTCAATTGCAATATTTATAGCTTTTCCATACTTGTTTCGAAAATAGCAAGCTGTTTTTAACGGAGCATACATACAAATAAATAAAGACAATATTAACAAATTAAATTTTGCATAAGAAATCATAAAAATCAAAAGTATTTGTTACATACCAAAAAATTACTTGAACTAAATTAGACACTGTAACACAGTTAGCCACGCAGGCGAAATAATAGTCTAAGAGCCGGTGGGAGATCGACAATCACCCATCTGACCAGATGAGACATATTTTTTATAAAATAATATTAATTAGCTAACATGCCTATGATAACTTGCCTATGGAAAGGTGGCCAAGGTTAAAAGAGAAATACAAAACAATAAATCAACAAAATGAAATAATATCAAAAAAATCCCGATTTATATATTTTTTATTATTTATACTTAGTCTACCACTGAAACCCACTATTAATAAACAAATAATTCTGACAGTCGCCAAATATAACCAAAGTGCCACATTGACAGTTATTTTAACTGAAATACCCACGTAAGCACGGTCTTATTGTTATTTCACAGGTGTTTATTTGTAAAAAAAAATTACAGGTGTAGCGGGTGATGATTTTTTTTTTATTTTTTGTTACTTTATATTGACTTTTATTTACTTAAATATGCCAGCGATGAAAAAACTCTCCAAATCAACATTGTAGAGATTTAAGTGCTCTATTATTTGATATGTAACATCGGTATTTTCTATTAACAATGAAAAAAAGATTTTTTTAAAACTTTAACGGGCCGCCATTTTAAAATTAGCTATCCGATTTCAATCGCCAACGAACTCACAAGATTCTATGACCGAGCCGATTTTTCAACCAAATTTTGGTTCGATTGGTCAAGAAATGCGGTCTAGAAGGTGCCGCAAAGTTTTCTGTATCCCATATACATATATAAATTTTTGAGCTGAAGTCATTTTTATGATCCAGGGGTCATGAAATGAAGGAGTGCATAAAAAAATTTCAAAATTTCCGTTGTGTCGATCTCCTGAATAGTTAGATTTTTTTTAAAAATCTACTAAAAATTAAATATACAACGTACAATCGCTACCTACTTTTATCCAACAGATATTTCTTGAGTTTTAATTAAGGCTCGCTATCGTCAAAAAACACAGAGACGTTTGCAACAGATTGTACAACCGGGCTGTACTATGTTTAGTTGTACTCAAGAGGCGTCGACATCTTGTGTTCCTGTCATGAATCGCGCACACATAAGACAATTGTTCCTTAAATTTGACGGAAAATCCATCGTTAATATCTTGTGTACCATGCAAGCGAAATGCAAGTCTCTACGTTCAGTCATTCGTAGCTACCATAGCTCTCTCAATTTAGCGCCTACATGGTCACCCACCCTAAGACGAAACACAAAAAGAACACGCGAATTTTGAATTTTTTGTGTTTTATAGCTGCTTTTATTATCTAAACATGGGCCATCAATGGCTAAAAATCTAAAATTGCAATGGCTCAAAACCAAACATTCGCACAGTTTTTTTTTTAGTTTAACATTTAGTAACTGTCTACTGCGAAACAAGTTCCGTATAGTCATAAGTGATTTCTGAACAATTTTGTTAACATGCGTTTGAGATCTCAATTTTTCATCAAACGTAATACCCAAGTTGTTTACCTCCGTGTAAGAGAGGACACTGCTATTATCTATTTCGATCTTTAATTTATTTGAGTCGTTTTTTAACCATGCCCCCTATAAGACACGAAAACCTGAGTGTCATCAGCATACTGGTGTATGTGACAATCACGAACACATCGTCCATACGCAATGTTAAAATAACAAACGGCAGAGGTCCCAGAATCGACCGCTTAATTCGAGCATTGCTATAGACAAGACATATTTATCTATTCCGCGCGAGTTATTTTTTGGTGTGTAGCGATATACCTATTGTAGTTGACGAGATAAAAATATTCATTATTTTGTGATTTTAATATTTGAAAGACCTTTTTTATAGGAAATTCAACTAATATGAATAATAATGAGGCCCCAGGTAAGTACTTTTCCAGATTTAAATAATAGATATAGTGCATCTGACACTGGTCCTTTTTACGTTTTTCTAGAGCATCAGGCAAAAAACTTAGGAAGATTATTCCCTATAAGAGTCGGACACTATTTACAAGAGAATGTTTCTACCTATAGATTTAATATCAATTATATCGTTTTTAAAAGAATTATTCTCTTGTAAATAGTGTCCGACTCTTATAGGGAATAATCTTCCTAAGTTTTTTGCCTGATGCTTTAGAAAAACGTAAAAAGGACCAGTGTCAGATGCACTATATCTATTATTTAAATCTGGAAAAGTACTTACTTGGGGCGGTCCGCTTGGACCGCCCTCATTATTATTCATATTAGTTGAATTTCCTATAAAAAAGGTCTTTCAAATATTAAAATCACAAAATAATGACAGGGTAAAAGTTATATTCAAATCATATATGGTTGCTAATAGCCTAGTTAATCATGAATGCATTACAAAAAGAGATTTATTAGCTTATATACCCATATTATTCACTCATAAAACGGAGTAGTAAAACAAATAGATACTTTTTTTACAGAAGAATTTCTGAAACAAAATATTGAATCTCCCAATAAGGTAATAGAAGTAAAACGAATGAAACGGAAAAGTTATTTAGAAGACAATACTTCAGAATTTGTAGACAGACAAATTATAATAATGACCTTCCTAGGGAATAAACTTCCTGACAGAATAAAAATAAATATCTGCAGTTTCATCGTCGAACCATATATATATATATATATATATATATATATATAGAAAAGCCAAATGAAGAAAACGAACGTTTGTAAGTTGGAAAAAACATTCGCTTCAGGTGGGAATCGAACCCACGTCTCACGCTTTCCGGGCATTTGCTCTACACCATTGAGCTACCTGATACTGGTGATAGTAGTGCATAAACGCGATACTATTATACCAATGCGTGAGACGTGGGTTCGATTCCCACCTGAAGCGAATGTTTTTTCCAACTTACAAACGTTCGTTTTCTTCATTTGGCTTTTCTATATAATATATATAGAATTTATTCAACTACTAGTTGAGTCACTTTAAGTGAATATTTTCCCTTAGCTTATATATATATCCTGTCGTTCAATGTCTAAATTGCTTAAGATATGGACATACAAAGGTACAGTGTAAGGGTAACAGCAGGTGTCAAAACTGTGGCGAAGAACATGCCCAAAATGATAATTGTGATATTTGTCAGAGTGAAAAATATTGTATTTACTACAAAAACAATGAGCATAACAGCTTATATAAACAGTGCGAATTTTACACAAAGCAGAAGAAAATTAAAACGGTTATGGCCCATAATAATGTCTCTTTCAAAGATGCTGAGGCGCTTGTAAACAATCCATCTTATGCCAAAGTGGCCACGAATAATAGATTTGAAATTTTGAATAATTTAGATAATTTTCCCGAACTACCCAACGCATCAAGTTCTACAAATATAACCTTCAAACCGAATGTATCGAAGCCCCGGTACACATATAACACGCCTTCAAATAATTTGTCTATAAATACACCATCTAAGAAACGAAAGGCTTCTTCGCCCCCTCAATCCCCAACAGTGAGCAATATAACTAAAAAACCCCCTAATATTGTAATAACAAATCCTTATCGAGATGAGTACATATACACATATATACAGATAATTACATCCTAAAATCATTCTTAATTGTGAGTTCGAAAAAATTGATAAAAAGGCAGTACATATATACACCGACGGTTGGAAGCTTGTGGGACGCGTAGGTTGCGCCTTTTTCGTTCCCGAATTCACTCATATGGAGAGATATCGTTTGCCTGATGTAAGTTTTTACGGCAGGAGCGATGGCTATTGAATCAGCACTCTATTGGGCAAAAAACAACAAAGTACTATCAGCCGGGATAACATATACAAATTTCGTTCCTGTTTATTGTTGTTTGTTACCGGTAAAAACTTGTAAAAAAAAAACGCAAAAAAGTACAATGAGTGATACAAGTGCTGATGAATCGGAAAATGAAAAAGGAAAACACAAATTACGAAGCGAACACCTGAAAAAACGTCGATTTTCTGTGGGTTCAAGTTCGATTTCGGTTAACGAAATTAAAAAGATATTGAACGAAACAAAAACAAAGCCAGATAAGAAATCAAAAAGAACTGATAAGGTGAGGACAGTAAAAGATAACGCCGAATACATACAAATACACGGTAGTGCAGAAGTAAATCAAGGAAAAATGAATGAAGAAGATAATGTTAATAATCTTACAAGTAGTAGGAAACGAAACCGATCTGTCTTAAGTCCAGAAGATCGGAATTTTAAGCGACTTTGCGAAAATGTATCACCAAACCATGAAACTTCCACTACAGAAGGCATTGAGGGTATCTATGCAGCACTCGATGAGATAACCTATATGACGGCTATTGACAGCAACCATCAAAAAGTGCTTGCAGTGCAAGACAGAGAAACAATCCAACTTGCTATATATGATATCACCAAATATCTCACCAAAATGGTACATCGCATGGGAATCCTAGAAGCAGAAAACGATTTAATGAAAACAATTATTAATACATTTAAATTAAATAATCTGGCAACAAAGACTGCCTGCTCATATGCTGATAAGGCTGCCAAATCCCCTCAAATACGAGAAACTCGTAGCGCCGTACATGGTGTTTGGAAAACCCCTCCCATCCAGAACCGTCACGTAACCATAGTCAAGATATCAGACGAAACTGATCCAACAAAGGTATGACGTAAAATAAAAGAAGATCTAAGCGTTGCAGTTATAAATGGACCACTCAAAACAGTAAAAAAATTAAGAAGTGGCGCAGTCATACTTGAATGTAATTCATCTGAACAACAGAAGAAATTGTCAACAGTCTTATGTAAAAGTAAAAATGTTGAAGCAAGAGAACTACTAAACTCAGATCCAATGTTTTTGATAACCGGGATAGAAGCTGGTTATACTGTAGATGAGTTCATTGAAGAATTAGTGAAACAAAATGAAACTCTAACCAGTGAATTTAGAATAATTATAAAACAAAAATTAAAATTTATAACTAAAAGAAAATGTAGAAATCCCAACAGGGAAAACTGGATACTTCAAGCACCTCCTGACATATTTAAGTTTTTTATGAGAGCAGAAATTTTATATTTTGATCTGGCAGAAAAAAAAATATATACAAGAATACCTAAGTGTTGCTATATGTTTTAAATGCTGTTCATTTGGGCATGTTTCAAAATATTGTAAGAACCAAGCTCTTTGTTACGTCTGTGGTGGAAATCATGGAGCTACAGACTGCAAAGACAAGACTACATATGATTGTCCAAATTGTAAAAAGCTTGGATTACCAGATCGAGAACATTCTGCAATAGACTACTCATGCCAAGCATACCAGAGAAAGCTAGAACAACACAGACGCAAAATAAACTACAAAGGCTAATACAAAAAGCAAAACATCTTCACTAGAAGTTTACTACCAGAACGTTAGGGGCCTCCGCACGAAAACAAGTGACTTCTACCTAAACGCGATCCAGTGCATGTGATGTTATTGGCTTAACGGAAACCTGGCTTCATGACGGAATTTACAACGGGGAACTTTTTGACAGCAGGTATGAAATTTTTAGGTCTGACAGAGACGCCAAACAAACACAAAAACAAAGAGGAGGTGGAGTGCTCTGTGCAGTGAATAAAATGTATAGTGCCCAAAAGATTGATGTTAAGTTGCAGAGTCCTTCATCAATTGATTTTATTTGTATAAAAATAGGTCTATATTCCAGATCGCTTTTAGTCTTTTTAGTTTATATCCCCCAAACACAAACTTCAATAAGTATGATGAGTTTTTTGAATTGGTAGAGGATACTGTAATTAAATGCAATAACAATTTTCTAATTATGGGTGATTTTAACTTAAATAGTAGTAATAATAATACTAAAAATAGATTTGAAAATTGCATTAGTCTATTACAAAGTAAGCAGTACAATACAATTCTAAATAAAAATAATAATGTAAAAGGATGTGTTTGGCGACATCTAGTTTTCGTTGGTAGTACGCCCAGTGAACAACAATTCCTATATCGGCTGCCTGGTGAAAGTATAGTGGTTGACCGACAAACTCTCGGATTTTAAGTCTTGTTTTGTTAAACAAGCCCATTTCAAATATAGGCGATCCCGCTTAAGGGAGTATCGGCGCGTCTATGTGTTGGTAGTTGCTTTATGGGGTCAGAGACCTCCCAGGCAGCCGATATAGGAACTGTTGTTCACTCGGCGTACTACCAACGAAAACTAGATGTCGCCAAACACATCCTTTTACATCTCTGTACTGTGTGGGGTATATACCACATTATTTACGAGAGTTTGGCTGTCAACTACTGACCGATCACCACTGATGAGTCGTGGATCGATGAAACGGGCGTCTGGTGAAAGTATAGTGGTTGACAGACAAACTCTCGGATTTTAAGTCTTGTTTTGTTAAACAAGCCCATTTCAAAAAATAATAATATTATTGACTTGATAGTATCACGTGAAATGTAATGTACAAAAAAATCATGACCCTCTAGTGTCAGAGGATGATTACCATCCAGCACTTAGTTTATATCTGATAAATTATCATATTCAGTATTGTCAACCCAATAATGTAACTTCATATAATTTCAAACGGGGAAATTATACAGACCTTTACAATTATATTATGATTGAGGACTGGAGTTGTTTGGCAAGCTGTGACGAGCCTAACCAAGCGTTAAATATTTTCTACCAGAAGATGTATGCTATATTTGATAAATGTATTCCGCGTTTAACGTATAAAAAAAGAAAATATCCACCGTGGTTTTCACCGGAAACTATATTGGACATCAAATCTAAGGAAAGAAATTTAAAAAACTATAAAAGGACCAAACTCCAGCAATGTTTGGATGACTTTAAATTTCTAAGAGCAAAAATTAAAAGAGATAAAAAAATCATACAGTGAGTTCATTTCTGGATTTGAAACCTCTATACATACAGATCCTAAACAATTTTGGTGTTTTATAAAATCAAAGCAAAACCAAAACTCTGAAATACCTTCTGAAATGTATCAAAATAACAAAAAATTCTGTGGATCTAAACAAATAGCTGAAGCATTCGCAAATTACTTTGATTCTGTATATGAGGAGTCTGGAAATGTATTTAATGAAGATGACTCACACGAAAATTCCGAACCGTACTTTTTCATAGATAACGTTACTCCTGATGAAGTTGGTAAGGCCATACAAATTCTGAAACCAAAAAAGTGTATAGGGTGCGACCTCATTCCAAGGTATATAATCAAAGGATGTGGACATATATTAAAAGAACCACTAAGTATAATTTTCAATATTGCATTAACTAAACAATTATTTCCAAATTCCCTCAAAATAACGAAACTAAGTCCAATCTTTAAAAATGGAGATCGTAACCAAATTACAAACTACAGGCCTATAGCAATATTGACAAATATAGCCATTGTATTTGAAATTTTACTGTCAACTAAAATCGGTTGGTAAATGTTCAGTATGGTTTCCGAAGAAATACCTAGGTCGACAACTGGAAATCTTTTAGACTTCGTAACTATTGCAACGGACACACTGGCAGAGGGTAAGCAACTAGATGTTTTCTACACCGAGTTTGAAAAGGCGTTTGACAAAGTTAGCCATACACTTCTTATAAATAAGTTAAAAAATAAGTCCTTCTCTGTTAGCTTATGTAATTTTAGTAGATTTTTAAAAAAAATCTAACTATTCAGGAGATCGACACAACCGAAATTTTGAAAAATTTTTATGCAGTACTTCATTTTATGACCCCTGGATCCTAAAAATGACCTCAGTTCAAAAGTTTATATATCTATATATATATATATATATGGGATATAGAAACTTTGCGTCACGTTCTAGGCCGCATTTTTTGACCAATCGAAACAAAATTTGGTTAAAAAATCGGCTAGGTCATGGAATCGCGTGAGTTCGTTGGCGATTGAAATCGGAGAGCTAATTTCAGAATGGCGGCCTGTCAAAGTATTAAAAAAATCATATTTTTTTCATTGTTAATAGAAAATACCGATGTTACATATCAAATGATAGAGCACTTAAATCTCTACAATGTTTATTTGGAGAGTTTTTTCATCGCTGGCATATTTAAGTAAATGTAAGTCAATATAAAGTAAAAAAAAATAAAAAAAATATCATCACCCGCTATACCTGTAATTATTTTGACAAATAAACACCTGTGAAATAACAATAAGACCGTACTTACGTATGTATTATAGTATAATGGGTATTTCAGTTAAAATAACTGTCAATATGACACTTTGTTATATTTGGCGACTGTCAGAATATTCCATTATTTGTTTATTAATAGTGGGTGTCAGTGGTAGACTAACTATAAATAAAAAATACATAAATCAAAAATCTACTTTTCCGACTGGCTGCCATCGGGATTTTTTTTTTAAATCGTATCTATCAAATAGAAGCCTTTTCCTATCGATACAAAATTCACACTCTAGAGTTTTGATTTCAAAGTCAGGTGTTCCTCAAGGAAGTACATTGGGTCCGCTTCTATTTCTTATATTCATCGATGACATAACAGCAGTAATCAAGTCTAGTAAATGTTCATTATTCGCTGATGATATGAAGATTTATAAGGCTGTTGAAAATCATTTCCACTCTCGTGAACTTCAACATGATTTAGATAATATCTATCAGTGGTCCATACAAAACAAGCTACCTTTCAATATAAACAAATGTAAAGTCATGACATACACCTATTCAAAAACACCAATTAGATTCCCCTACGCTTTAAATAACTGCCTGCTCTCTAAAACTGATTCAGTAAAAGACCTTGGTATAATATTTGATAATAAATTAAGTTTCACAAACCATATAATTCATATCACAACTAGGTCCTACCGAAACCTAGGCTTCATACTGCGAAACATCAAACAATTTAAAAATAAAAAAACACTAACTTTATTCTATAATACATTCATTAGAGCCAGACTCGAGTACTGCAATGTGATTTGGTCACCAATGTATACCAAATATATTTTGATGCTAGAGAGGATTCAGAAGAAGTTTGTCAGACAATCCAATTACTCTCTATATAATAGTCACCAATCCAATTATGAATTAAATCTTAGGAAATATGATCTTATATCCCTTTTTAACAGAAGAAATCTGCAAAGTATTTTATACCTCTTTAAAATACTCAACGGTTTAGCAGTGGATTGTAGTACACTATCCTCAATAAATTTAACAGTGCCTTCTTCGAAAACTCGAATAAAAAATAATAGAACCTTTTATATACCTACACCCAGAACAAATTATCAATATAAATCCCCCATTACAACTATGGCTAGAAATTATAATTCATACCAGAACCAAAGATTAATGTACACAATAGATAGTCAGCGTATATGGGAAATAAAACAAAAATTGAAACTGTCTCGACACGAGCTACATCTATTAGAAAAACATGCAACCATGGAAATTGTAGATGGCGTTATATGTATTGTGTTGAAATAAAATAATCATATGGGCAATGTTAGACAAGGACGAGTATACTTTCCCCTACGAGGTGGGAGTTTGTTTTTATATTATAGGTATCATCGTTGATTGAAATATTAAATATTTCAATCAACGGTATCATATATGTACTACTGTGCAGCAGTGTTTTTTGTCGGGTAATATAAAATTATATAGTATACCTATCTACGCAAAGATTAATGTGTACGTACGAAAATAAAACAAAATACTATTATAGTATAAATATACAGGGCTGGTTCATTAAATGTTTTAGACAATAATTTTAAATGACTAAAATAATATTATTTTAGTCATTTAAAATTTCGGATATAAGGATGCATCAAAAAGTTATATTTAAATTAACGAAATTTGGCGTTATAGATAGGACTTCCGGTTATTACCTGATTCAGTTTTAAGGATCAAACTCAAACAGCAGATTCAACTTGTCGTTAACATTATGAAAAAATAAATCTCAGAGGCGGGTAAATTAAAGGGGCATACAGGCGTGAAGTGCTACCCTAACTTTTTTATGCACATTTTTTGCGTGTGTTTCAATTCGGAGATGTAAAATCTAACAAATTATATACGTAATAAATGTATCCTTCTGTGATATTGATAGAAAGTCATCGTTATCGCGTAATATCGATTTTAAGAAATATTAATATTAAAAAGGCTGTGCTTTTTACAAGTTGCTGAAGTAAATATGGTTTGAAATTTCCAGCATGACAATAATTATTAAAAATAAACTGTTGCCCATGAGGCACGAATACCTCTCCATATTTAAGTGTAAAAGTAATAATTTTATTACCTTTTTGTCATTTATCTAAATTTAATAAATTTTTGTTTTGTTTTAGACATCAGCTATTTTTTTTTAAGTATCGGGTTTTGTGCCTTTTTCTTCCCTTTGGAGGCACTATTTATACGCAGATATTTTATATTTCAGATCTAGGCCAAGTTCTTGAACGCAAATTAATTGATTTTTTTAGTTTTATTATAAAATTTATTTTGCCCCCTTTTCTACTATTTACGAACGCCTATGTAACCAAATTGTTATGCTGCATGTTGCAGGTTATCCGTTAAGTGGTTTTTGAGTTATCACGAATACAAATTTTTTCTGACCCTTTTATAGAATTTTCACGAACGCCTATGGTACATTAATTTTTGTCGTGCATTTTTAACACCAATTCATCTAGTTAAATATAAAATATTTTACATTTTAATTTTTTTTTATTTTACCCCTTTTTCTACTATTTACGAACGCCTATGTAAATAAAAATTTTATGCTGCATTTTTTAGGTTCTCTTATATCAAAGCTATATATAATTAGCCAATTTTTCTGGCATATTTGAGAAACATTTTTTTTTCGTTTTTGACCCTTTTTTTAAACTATTTTCGAACGCCTGTGTGAACCAATTCTTTTATGGAATATTTTTTAGCTTATATTGTATCACAACTATGAAAAATTAATCCATATTTCGAATAAGTTTAGGAAATATATATTTTTTATGTTTTGACCCCTTTTCCACTATTTACGAACGCCTATGAAAGTAAGTTATTCATGACACATTTTATAGGTTATAGTCTATCAAAACTATAAATAACTAGTTAATATTTCTGCTATTTTTAAGAAATACGTTTTTTTTAAATCTTTTTTACCCCATTTTATACTATTTTCGAACGCCAATGTGGTCTAATATTTTATGTTCAATATCTTAGGTTATATTCAATTAAACGCGTAAAAAATTATGCAGTATTTCGGATAAGTTTAAGAACTACGATTTTTTTTTATTTTTGAACCCTCTTTTAAACCCTTTGCCTACGCTCAATGTTTCCCAAAATCTAATCAGCTCCTTGCCATGTCCAATAAAATAAAATAAAATTAAATTTAATATATTAATTCTCTTCAAAACAAAATCAGTAGTTATGAAAACAATGAAAATCACAATAACAGAGACAGCCTATTATGATAGGTATACCTAATATAATATAGGTAGCAATGATAATTTTTTTATTATAGGTATTATAAGATCTACAACAATCTTGTTACATCTTTGCCACATTGTCTACGTGAAATATTTAAAATATATGTAATAAATTCAAAAAGTACCTAGTCCATTCTTAAGTGGAGTTATAATTTTGACAAAGAATAATGTACATTAATACCTATTTTTGATTTCGGTATTGGTATAAAAGTCTAATATCCACGAAATAAATTTAATATAATAATCATTAATCCATGCCATACAACATGTTTCAAGACTAGACCAGTCCCATAATCAGTGGCGAGCAATAATTAAATCAAAAGCTTTTAGCTTTTAGATATTTAGATTTTTTTATATACATCAACAAATTATTACAATGGAGTCAAAAGTAAGATGTTTCTATCTAAAAGCTTTTCATTTAATGATTGTTCGCCACTGATCATGGGACTGGTCTAGTCTTGAAACATGTATGACATGGATTAAATATTATTATATTAAATTTAATTCATAGAGATTAGGCTTTTATTTCAATACTGTACTTGTAATAAATCACCCTGTGTGTTTCTTTTACCGACGAATCGGCAACAGCACGACACACACCACATTCGCTTGTTTTTTCTACCCTCCCTACGTATCCCCTCCAGATTAATACAGAATTTCATCAATCTCTCTCTCTGACAATACAGCATTGCCGGTGCATATCTGTTGCAAATGATGTAAATAATTGTTATACGTTGCGTTTTGTTTCTGATATTAATAAACTACAAAACGGTTTCTGGCTGTGACAATACTGCTCTATGCTGTGCACGCTAGTATACGCCACGTAGTGGCTGGCATACTTAGAGATGTTCTGATTTTAATGCATTGGGCTGACTATCTATTGTGTAGATTAATCTTTGCCAGAACTATTGTGATATATTTAAAGATAATTTAAAACAATTCACAAATGCTCTATCAAACCAACTTAAATCTGATTAGTATTGCTAATATGGAAGTGTCCGTCATTTAGGTTTTTAAGTTAGTGTTAAGTCTAGTTTTTAAGTACTTTAATTTAGGTAATTCTAGTTTTAGTTAAATTAAATGCAACATGTAATTGGGAATTTATCCTGTAGTTGATTATAAATAAATAAATAAAATATATGATTTGATTATCATAACGGATTCTCAATCAGTTCTGAAGTCCAAATATTATAACAATGCATTAATCATTAATATTAGGACAATTCTTTGCGAACTAATTAAGCATGGCAAAGTAAGTTTTGTTTGCTCCAAAGGGCATGTTGGTGTCACAGGTAATGAGACTGTAGACAAAGCAGCAAAATCTGCTTGCAACTTGGAAAATACATCAAAAGTTTTTATATATAACGATGTTATACAATATTTTAAAAGAAACATTTTCTTAGCATGGGAAAAACTCTGGCAAGATCACTCGAGATCTTCAAATAATCCCTATTTTAAAATACACCCTAGTTTACCATCTAAAAAAGATATACCACATATTTTCAATTTTAATGTTGGTAGGAGCTACTCGTCAACAGTTACTAGATTAAAGTTGAATCACGGTTGTTTGCCTTAACATATAAATAAAAGAATCTCCTTACTGCGACTGTGGAAACACAGTGGGTGATCTTAATCACATATTCTTTGCTTGTGACAAGTACAGAAATTTTTCACGCTGCTTCATTGAGAAACTAGTTGCTGAGGGTCTTGAATTACCTATACATATAGTACAATTACTTATTACCAATAGGAACACATCCTATGATATAATTATTGAATTTCTGAAGACTTGTAAACTGAACATTTAAGTAATTCAAACAGTCAACAGTTTCATTGTTAACAATCTGTAGCTAATAGACTACGTCTGAAGCCAAATCTTGAAAAAAAAAAACCTAATTTTATTTTAATGTGATGGATTTTTGTTCTGTATTGGATGTGTTTAAATCTGTGAATGGCAGGCCAATGTTTGTAACACCTTAAACAAAATAATATACTTAATGGTTCTTTGGGACTAAAAAAAAAACTCTTACCTTGTAAGTTCATATATTATACTTAAATTGATAAAGAGAAAATGTACTTATATATAAATTATTTGTTGTAGTTTGCTCCTGAAGAAGCCAATAAACATTGGCGAAATATTGAGTAATAAAGAAATTGAGTTAAATTTTTTACAAACCGCATACCCGATATTGTTTCTCTTAATATATACCGGGTGTCCTACGGTGGCAACCCATTAGATTATTTCAGAAACTACTTCGAATTAAATTTTGAAAATTTCACTGTCTATGTTGTCAAATATGCTCTACTCAAATAATATAATAGCAACGACATAGCACTTCTGGTTATACCGGAAGTTGATGGCAACTTTGTTATTTTAAATGGAACATCCTATATATTATTACATTTTTGGATTCTAAATAAGATTTCAGATATATTTCATGTATCATATCCTATACCTAACGTCAGTCGTTTTTGACTTATATTAGGATTTATGTCAAAATTGACAGTTTAGGGCTCCATAAGAATTCCGTTTTTTCATTGTAAATCAGTATTTAATAATTATTTTGCAGGTATTTTCTTATCAGGTGGGATCTTCTTTTTCGAATTGATAAGACATTTTCTGATTAGTTTATACAGGGTGGTCAAAAAATTATATTGAAAACGGTTCAAGAAAAACAGTTGAAAGTCAATTTTTTCAAATGGAATGGGTATATTATTATTATTTTATCTTCCATAGCATTAAAAAATAATGCATATTTGTAATAGGTTATCATTTTCTAAAATGCATAGTTTTCGAAATATCGTCATTTTAAATTTTTCTGCAGCGCCTACCGTTTTCTCTCTGGAAGCTAGCTAATTAATTTAGTTAGCCATGAAAATAATGACATTTCTCTGAATTAGCATAAACGTCAAACTAAATATGAAATTAGTTGTTGCTATCCAACCAACTTTGGTACATACACGTTGTGTAGTAGACACAACAGACAGGTTTAATTAATCAAATGACAACAGTTATTTATTTTTTGTACGACCGACCTTTTTTGATTGTTTACCGTGTCTGTTACTGACAGTAAGTGACATTTACTGGCTGACAACCCAAACACGACGGTAAGTAATTCACTTACCGTTCAGAGAACGGTAAGTAAATTCACGACGGTATATCATTGCGCATTTATGCTGACGTCATTATTTTGATTTTTAAATTGTATATTAAACGGCATTAGGTATGAACTTTTATAAGCATTTTCATACCGTTCTCTGGAATTATAGCGGCTATTCCAACATTCCATGCTTCATCAATAGATTCACATTCAAAGTCACTCATTTTCAATAATAATACTTATTTAAATACGTTTTGACAAATACATGACATAAAAAATACGATAACAATCATAACAATAACAATTAGTTCCATGACAACGTTCAACTGCAACTTTGTAGAGGGTATTCAGCTAACTTGAATTTGTATTTAATTGAAAATATTAATTATTAAAAATAATAAAATTGCAATTTCAGCTGTTTCGATCGTACAAAAAATAGTATAAGCATCTCAAACAGTAAGTAGTTTACCGATCTCCTCCAATTTTGTCGTCGATCGGTAAACTACACTTACTGTTCTCAATACTTAATATACTATAATGAGGGGGAATAATAATGCTGTCGTCTCCGCTAAATTTCAGTATATTAACAGATCAGATCCTAATCATCACATATTTGTTACAGACATGTTTCGACCACATATATGGTTATCTTCAGTGTTTGTTTTATACATCGAAGCTATAACAATTTAAATTATATTATTAGATAAATACATATATTATTTTATATAGGTAATATAGGAATTATTAATTGCATCAAAAGATATATAGAGTAACCCTAATTGTTAATTGTTTCTATGGCTGACTTTTTAATAAGACAAAAGAAACTCAAAAAAATTGTAAGTGTTACCTGTCTTCAAATATTATAATTCGATTGTTGTATTTTTTATTTTAATGTTTTGAATTTATGTTCCTGTTTTGATGTGTTTTGTTTTTTTTTTTCTTTTATATAATTTTCAATTAATTTTTTTTTGATAATATTTTAAATGTATGCGTTTGTAATTTGCAGCACTGTGAGGATGATCTAATATAGATCGAAACGTTAGTGATATTTAAAACTGAGTTTTATTGTTTACGACCTACAACCCAAATAAAGAAAACTTACTTAAATATTTAACAGAAGGTCAAAAAAACTTAGCAAAATATTATAACTTTTGGGAATTGTTCTACTCGACAACAGCAATGGGTTTTCTAAATAACATCAAACGAGAATATGGTGACGATGCATACCACACTTGAAACTCTGGGCCAACACAAACAAACAATTAGCGAATTTTGTGAATCACAAAAAATTTTTGTTACAATATAATTTATTTTCTTTATATACGTCCCAGTTTACCGAATCCTTAAAATTTTGTAGGGCTCACATGTACGCGGATGATGCTCAGGTATATTATTTATCATTTGCACCAAATGCTGTCGAGGAAAGTGTTGACAGAATCAATCATGACATTTCAGAAAGTGTGAAAGCATCTCAATCTCATGGGCTAGAAATAAATCCAACGAAGTCGGAACTTTTGCTATTTGGTAATAAAATCCATAAAGAGCGCTATAAGGACTTAACTGTGGTGATTGATAATGTCGCTTTAAAGAGCACTGACTCGGCAAAAAATCTGGGGATCGTACTGGATACCGAATTGAGGTTTACGAAGCATGTGAGCGTTTGCATAAGGAGAGCTTTTACTAATTTAAAAGCAATATACGGTAGTAGAAGATGGCTTAACTGGCAAACAAAAAAACTTTTATACAACAGCTTAGTACTGTCACATATTAATTATGGCGATGTTATATACAGCCCTTGTTTGACAAAAATTGATGAGAACAGGATTCAGTTTATTAGCGCTAAGATTAAGGAAATCGGGTGGTTAAGAATGAAACAACGTCGGAACTTTTATTCACTAATTCTATTTAATAAAATCATTAGAAGAAAAAAACCCGAATACTTATATGAATGATTGAAGTTCCGGGGATCTGTGCATGATGTGAATATTCGTCATAAGACTGTCATTACGCCACCGCTACACACAACATCAATGTTTGAACGGTAATTTTCCTATACAGTTTCTAAATATTACAACGCCCTACCGGAGAATATAAAAAGTTTACAGGGATTTTCGTTTAGGAGCGCTGTCAGACACGTAATAGAGCAAATTAATTTGTAAAAAAAGATACTTATTTTGGTCAGCAATATAAAACAAATTTCAGTTTAGATTAAGGTAAAAAATAAGCTAAACTAAAGTTAAAGTTAGGAAGCACTGCTCAATCTTCGCCTTTTGTAAAAATATCCTTTTTTTACAATAAAGTCTTTATTATTATTATTAAAAGAAGTCAGGTAATACCTTTACACTTGCAAAATTCAATTAACATTTTACAATTTTTACTCATAGATGACAATCCTTTCAAAAATAGTTACTATAATATAATAAAAAACTATCAAATAAGAATACTTAACTTAGAGGTTTCTTACAATCATTGGGAAGTTTCCAAACTAACAAATATTTTAAGTGAATGTAAACAAAAAGCTGTAGAAACTCTTCCTTCAAACTTTTTTCATTCTTATAATCGTTCACAAGAAATGTTTTATAACACAACTCTTAAAAAAGTCAAGGAGAAACAAAGACGGAAATTGAATCTTCTAATACAAAGACAACAAAGGAATCTAAACCCAACATTGAATAATAAGTCGGTTGTTAATTTAACTGACAAGATTGTTCCAGAGAATGTTAGCACTTTCTTAAGTCTTGGAGAAAATTTCAACTTACCGTATAACGAACATAACCTTCCATTAGATAAACTACTAGTAGATACCGAATATTTGATTGAATATATTGATAATGCTCAAAAGGTTGAATTACGTAATAAAGTAGTGAATGCAACTACTAATTTTTTACACGGTTTTAACAAAAACAAATTTAAAAACCAAAATAGAATAAACACAAAAAGAGAAAAAGAAACTATCAATTTTCTAAAGAATAACAACGATATTTTAGTACTGCGTGCTGATAAAGGAAACACTACAGTTCTTATGAAGAAACAAGAATATTTTGAAAAAGCACATGAACTACTTTCTGATAGTATAACCAAAGATTAATCTACACAATAGATAGTCAGCGTATATGGGAAATAAAACCAAAATTGAAACTGTCTCGACACGAGCTACATCTATTAGAAAAACATGCAACCATGGAAATTGTAGATGGCGTTATATGTATTGTGTTGAAATAAAATAATCATATGGGCAATGTTAGACAAGGACGAGTATACTTTCCCCTACGAGGTGGGAGTTTGTTTTTATATTATAGGTATCATATATGTACTACTGTGCAGCAGTGTTTTTTGTTTAAAATTATATGGTATACGTATACCTATCTACGCAAAGATTAATGTGTATGGACGAAAATAAAAGAAATTACTATAATAGTATAAATATACAGGGCTGGTTTATTAAATGTTTTAGACAATAATTTTAAATGACTAAAATAATATTATTTTAGTCATTTAATTTTAAATTTCGGATATAAGGATGCATCAAAAAGTTATATTTAAATTAACGAAATTTGGCGTTATAGATAGGACTTCCGGTTATTACCTGATTCAGTTTTAAGGATCAAACTCAAACAGCAGATTCAACTTGTCGTTAACATTATGAAAAAATAAATCTCAGAGGCGGGTAAATTAAAGGGGCATACAGGCGTGAAATGCTACCCTAACTTTTTTATGCACATTTTTTGCGTGTGTTTCAATTCGGAGATGTAAAATCTAACAAATTATATACGTAATAAATGTATCCTTCTGTGATATTGATAGAAAGTCATCGTTATCGCGTAATATCGGTTTTAAGAAATGTTAATATTAAAAAGGCTGTGCTTTTTACAAGTTGCTGAAGTAAATAAGGTTTGAAATTTCCAGCATGACAATAATTATTTAAAAAAATACGGTTTCGAAATGCAGGATGTAAAAAATTAGAATTTTTAATCTGTTTTTAATGAAAATTTAAATCTATTGAGAAATATGGTTCAGGGTTTTTGTGAAATGTATTTTACTCCAAAGATTCTACTCATCGATTATAACCGAATTAATTTACTCAAAAATATCTATACTAGTAAAATAACACAATTATCACAATTAGGTTCAAATTCTGCAACGCCGAATTGAAAAAAAACTTACAGTCTCCCTAATATTGGTTTTTGTGCAATGATCATAAAACTTTAAAAAACTAACGATTTATGTAGATTGTATTGTTAACACGTTTCGTATAAAGCTTTAAAAACCCACCAACAGGGTGTTAAAAGTATCACGACAATAACTTTTTTCATGTTTTAACAAGTACAATCGTCTGCTTCAGATTGATCCTTAAAAACTGAATAACAGTTTCTCTATATAAAAAAATAAAACTCGTAAATATCATCCCCAAACATTTAATTTGATTACAATTACATAACACCATATTTGAAAGTAAATAAAAAAAAACAGCATTACCTAGTTTGACAGATTTGCAAATTGCAAATCAAAGTATCTATGTATACAGGGTGTTGCATAAGTACTTGTACAAACTTTAAAGGGTGATTCTTTGACTAATTTTAAGATACAAATTTCATATGTACATGGGTCCGCTACGGCTTGGTTTTCGAGATACAGGTAGTTCAAAAAGAATATTATATTTAGGATTATATGCTTGTTCAATAGCATCGCAATTTGGTGCAATTCGGGATACAGGTGTATTGATGACACCAGAGCTGTCAAAAGAACTAATAAAAAATACGAAAAATAACAAAATACAAATATCATTCAAAAGACAACAATGCACATAATAGTCGGTACCAAGCCAAATAGGTAGTAGGTAAATATAGATTTATTTTGTTTCGGGCTTGGGCTTGGCACCGACTTATTGTAATCAAAACTACCCACCAAACGGATACATTTAATTTTACGCAGATGCTCAAAATGTTAACTTTCTTTCATTAATAGAGACCTGTGAAGTGAGCTTACCTCTTACGCCCACGTATTAAGTACTAAGTTTCAGTTATCAGTTATAATTTTTTGTTTTCCAAGAAAGCGAAACGAGATATTTAAAACGGCATTGCGCCGCCCTCATGTATACCTCCGGAGGCGGCATCGAAAATCGCTACACGTCACAAACTTGTAAATGCTTAGAACTACCCCTATATCAAATTTCTATTTTCTATCTTTTTTGTTTCATACCCAAAGCCCTATTCCTACCGAACTTATTATTTACCCGAAGAAACATTAAAAAGAAGTAAAATTTAAGTACCTAAACCGATAAAGTGGAACTTATACCTGATGAAGAGACAGACTATTATAATAGGTATACCTAATATAATATAGGTAGCACTGATAATTTTTTTATTATAGGTATTATAAGATCTACAACAATCTTGTTACATCTTTGCCACATTGTCTACGTGAAATATTTAGTCAAAAGTATGTTTCTATCTAAAAGCTTTTCATTTAACGATTGTTCGCCACTGATCATGGGACTGGTCTAGTCTTGAAACATGTATGACATGGATTAAATATTATTATATTAAATTTAATTCATAGAGATTAGGCTTTTATTTCAATACTGTACTTGTAATAAATCACCCTGTGTGTTTCTTTTACCGACGAATTGGCAACAGCACGACACACACCACATTCGCTTGTTTTTTTTTCTACCCTCCCTGCGTATCCCCTCCAGATTAATACAGAATTTCATCAATTTCTCTCTCTGACAATACAGCATTGCCGGTGCATATCTGTTGCAAATGATCTAAATAATTGTTATACGTTGCGTTTTGTTTTTGATATTAATAAACTACAAAACGGTTTCTGGCTGTGACAATACTGCTCTATGCTTTACACGCTAGTCTACGCCACGTAGTGGCAGGCATACTTAGAGATGTTCTGATTTTAATGCATTGGGCTGACTATCTATTGTGTAGATTAATCTTTGGTATAACATACCAACCCGTAAACAAGGATGCCACTACAACTATACAAGGTAAATTAAACAAACTACTCGACAATTTCACAAGAGACAATTATTTCTCACCTCAAGAAAAAAAGTTTCTAAAGTGTATCAATGGTGTTTTTCCTAAACTTTATTTCTTACCTAATTTATGTTCCTGTTTTGATGTGTTTAGTTTTTTTTTTTTATATAATTTTCAATTAATTGTTTTTTGAGAATATTTTAAATGTATGCGTTTGTATTTTGCAGCACTCTGAGGATGATCTAATATAGATCGAACCGTTAGTGATATTTAAAACTGAGTTTTATTGTTTACAACCCAAATAAAGAAAACTTACTTAAATATATTGGAATTTGTCGATTTTTTTTAAAACCATTTTCATGCCTATATTCTTAGAAAAACATATGGGACAAGCAATTTCGTATATTTTTAGTCACAATCGTATAAAAAGAATAACGTAAATTGCATTGAACAAGTATTAATCTTTAAATCTTATTTCACAACAACGAGGAGTAGCAATTTTCACTCACCTATTTTAAATGCACGTTCCTTTTACACAACAAAAAAAGTGTGTGAGGTTAGAGTTGAACAATGTGCGCCCCAAAATATTTTACAGCTGATCTGAGTTGTAACATATGTATAGGATGACGTCACAAATTAATCTAAAATACTTACATTTAGTTTTAATCTTTTGCTACCGAATCAGTTCTTTCATTACTGTTTTTGTTACAAAAATTCTAAGTAGTATGTAGTATATTAAAAACTTTCAATGAAACTAAATATAGATATGTGATTTTGTACCTATATTAAACAAGTAGCCACATACCTATAGGAGGTATCCATATAAATAGAAGTACGGAATAAGGAATTACCTATAGTAAAATTAATTTGTTACTTATTTATCTTATACCTAGAAAATCACGTACCTATAACTACGCTTACTTGCTCAATGTTTTTATTTCAAAATACACAATAATTAAAACTCTTTAAACAACAAATACAAACAATACACTTTACAGTTTTGTGTTAGGTACATCATTTAACTATATTAATAAACTAAATTTGGGCTCCGGGCGACTTTAACGACAGTGGATTCTTCTGGTTTTTCACACACATTTTAAAAACATTGGTAAATTAATAGGTATAACCTACACACACTGAAAATATTATAATATACCGAACGAAATCATGATTTTGTCTATGTCGCCTGCATTCACTGTTCACAATCTCACACACATCTTCGCTGAGCAGAGCTTCGTTGCTGGCCACTTTATAGTCCACAAAATTTTAAACAAACGCCTGTATGTCCACATTTTGAACGCCTCTATTTTTTATTAACAATTTCTCACTAAAATTACTTCAAATACACAATGACACCTTCTAAATTTACTACAACTATATGGAATTGATCTTAAACATGAAAATAATGCCGAAAACTGTTAGGCTGTTAATGTAAACAAAGAAACTATTTGACACAAGCAATTTGTTACCAAAACCAAATTATGACGCGAACTAGAAGTATCAACTAAACTAAAATAAGTGACACCAACATTAGAAAAAAATACTGCCAAATGACAAACCAACGAACCATAATAGAGAGATATGGTAGTCCCAAAAAATAACGTCCGCCGCTATTAACGTTAACGTTAATTTAGCACCAACGATTTTCAAATAGAGAGATGTGGATTTAATATTTAAATTAAGTATTTATTAGATTATAACAACATTAATTAATAAGCAGCATGTACAGGATGATGCAAAAAAAAAACATTAATTTAACAAATTTTCCAGATTGCAATCAAATAAATTTTATATGTTTAGAAATGTTTAGCATACACTTTAAATTTATATACGAGGTGAGTCAAAAATGTATTTGTTTATTTTTTTAAGGACAGAAAAGTAATATTTTCAGTATTTTTTTGATTTTTTTAGATTTCAATTCAACATATTTTAGAGGTGAAACTATAAGCTCATAGAGGTTATATACGAGGTAACTCAAAAATGTTTCCATTTATTTCTCAAGACTTTTAAACCCGGCAGGACCTACTAAATAGAAAAAAAATACTTGTTTTCATTTGTTAGAATGGTCTCATACATTTTTAGCATAAACACTTTAAATTTATATACGCGGTGAGTCAAAAATTTATTTATTTATTTTGTTAAGGACAAAAAAGTTATATTTTCAGTAATTTTTTGATTTCAATTCAAGATTTCTTTAAAAGTTAAACTATAAGCTCCTAGAGGTGATCTATGGGGTAACTCAAAAATGTTTCTATTTGTTGTCAATATTTTTAGTTTTTTATTTTTTTTTTATTTTTTTTTACAACCGTCAATGACTTTTTTCATAGATAGAACTACCACAAAACGACTGGGAAATCCCGCATGGGATTTCTCGTTGTTGTTAATAAAGTAGAAGTTATTTAGTAGAAGTTATTTATTTGACCAAGATTAATAAGACAATTAAGACAAAGATTATACACAAGTATATAACTGTTTGATTAATCTTTGCTTAAGATATAAAAAGTCCCATTCATGAGAAATTAAATTCTGGCGCAACTGTATAATATTTAGTGTTGTATTTAAATTAATACAACTTCGTCGACAGGCAGCTATCGGTATACCTACCTACTCCCAGTCACAAAACTGAAGTTAAATAATCAGTTTATATGTGTGAATAATAAATGAATTTGGACATGAAACTTACTCTGAACATTCTCTGGCAAACTCATACATAATATGACGAAAACTTATAGTAAGAGTGTTAATAAGCTGCACAATCGTGTAGGGGGTGTAGGTTATAATTTAAAGATGCAAGCGATATTACAAAGAGGGAATTACGATATGAGAGTGATAGATGTTGTTAACCTACAAAGTTGAAAATTGGTAGCTAATGACCTTATATTTGATTTTCTCTTCAGTCCAGTAAAAATTCTTTATCCATTACAACTGTTTCTTATAGTGACTTTTTTAGAATATACCGCAACAGATATTGGCAGCTTAGAACTCAGAAAGTTGTGTAAATTTAGAGGCGCAATAAGTTTAATAAGAACCTTATTTTATTAAGGACACTCTGTATATTCGGAAAATAAATTCTGAATAAAACTCTAGGCACATCTCATGTTTACTGTTATATACCTAAATACGTAAGTCTCACAGTTATTGACATATTGATAATTGTGTATCCAAAATGATGTTCCATTTTAAGTTTCAAAAAATACACAGGGGTTAACTGCAGATACTGTGAGTCAAATAATGATGATTGACCCAAACTGGCCTTAACCAAATCTTGATAGTTTACGAAATACATGTGATCAAAGCTATTATTTTATTTGTTTGTTTTTTTGATCAATATTATCGTGCTTCTTGGCCTATCGACTTGGCAGCTTTATGTTTTTTGGTATGAGAACAATGAATATGTTTTTTTTACGTTGCTCATATAGGGCGCTTCTTACAACCTATTGCTATGATAAATTACGCTATAACTTTTCACCCTCTATATATTTAACGCTAAAAAATAGGTATTAAAATCTGAAACAGCATTCTCTTTTTTCGTGAAAAGTTAATTTTTGTTCATTTATATTTTATTCAGTTTTCAAGAAAAAACGATTTAATACAGATTATATATATCCTGGAAAGAAAACAAGGTAGGATTTAGTTAAATATACCTATCTATCTTGAAAATGTACAAGAAAAACAAAGCAAAAACTAATAAATATTAACCTTTAAAGTAGTTGTTCGAAGTGTCAAATCAACTTTATTGTTCCTAAAACATACAGTTTTCCCATAATGTCACTGGAGGCTCCACCTGTATATGGTAGGAAACAATATGATCTTGTCTTCTCTTATATTATAATACGATACTTGGTTTTCAGAACATTGTCAAATATCTTTTCTAATGTCAATTGTAACTTTAGTTAATGCAAGTTGTTGTTTTTCTCTGTTAACAAACTGTAAAGACTTTCGTTATTAATAGAAGTACTGCTTTGTTTACCTAATAAAAACAAAATCCTAAAATTATTTATCAAATACTTCTAATTAAACTTTGACCAAACCTACATTTATGATGAGTCTTCTGAAAACGTAATTCGGTCTAGTTATTGAATACATCAAGCCTGATGAGAGATGTGCCGGTCCTAAATACTATGTTATTACTAGTATCTCTATAACGTTTCCACATTCGACCAATAACACGTTGTGTCGTCTTCAGTACCTGTTCTTACAGCTTCCCGCTGTTAGCAAATCAAATCGCCAATAGGTCTGATGAGGAGCAAATGATTGCGCCTCTATTCTTCATGGATGTTTTGTTTTAAGAGTGTATTTACCCATATGGAAATCAGTCTGTTTGAGACGTTCGGGTGTCCGAGCTTAAAAGTATGCAGACAATATAAAAAGTTAAATATGAAGTATATTACAGAAAAAAAAAACTATTATGCTTGTCCTGTAAGCTTTTTTCAATTTTTCATTTTTAGTATTTTTAAAATTTGCTGAAGTTTATGCTTTATATACAAGTCATTTGCTTAACTTTTTGAGCAAACATCAAAAATATATTCAACAGCTTTGTTTTTTGGACTCCCTGTTGATTCTGCCATGCGCTTGTCACAGGATGGTGTGGCCATTCAAATCTCCGATCATGCCAAGAGCTTGGGACTAATTATTGACAATGGGCTTAGATTTACTCAGCATATAACATCCAAGCTTCAAATTGGCTATGCTATGGTCCTGTATAGACGCACGAGAGAGCGAAGCGAGCGAGGGCAGCTATGCGGGCGGTAAAACTCTGTTTACGTGCAGGCAGGCGAAAAAATATTATTAGAACTCGATTTTGGCCACTAGACGGCAAAAATACGGTGCGAGGTATATTACGAAAATGCGTAATTTGTTTCCGGGCAAATCCTATAAGTATAACATACCTGAAAATCGATTAAAACCTATTAGACCATTTTTAGTAGATTTTTAAAAAAAATCTAACTATTCAGGAGATCGACACAACCGAAATTTTGAAAAATTTTTATGCAGTACTTCATTTTATGACCCCTGGATCCTAAAAATGACCTCAGTTCAAAAGTTTATATATCTATATATATATATATATATATATATGGGATATAGAAACTTTGCGTCACGTTCTAGGCCGCATTTTTTGACCAATAGAAACAAAATTTGGTTAAAAAATCGGCTAGGTCATGGATTCGCGTGAGTTCGTTGGCGATTGAAATCGGAGACCTAATTTCAAAATGGCGGCCTGTCAAAGTTTTAAAAAAATCATATTTTTTTCGTTGTTAATAGAAAATACCGATGTTACATATCAAATGATAGAGCACTTAAATCTCTACAATATTTATTTGGAGAGTTTTTTCATCGCTGGTATATTTAAGTAAATGTAAGTCAATATAAAGTAACAAAAAATAAAAAAAATATCATCACCCGCTATACCTGTAATTATTTTGACAAATAAACACCTGTGAAATAACAATAAGACCGTACTTACGTATGTATTATAGTATAATGGGTATTTCAGTTAAAATAACTGTCAATATGACACTTTGGTGATATTTGGCGAATGTCAGAATATTCCATTATTTGTTTATTAATAGTGGGTGTCAGTGGTAGACTAAGTATAAATAAAAAATACATAAATCAAAAATCTACTTTTCCGACTGGCTGCCATCGGGATTTTTTCATTGTGGTTTGCTGGTCTTTTTATATAAAAGACGGGAAAACGCGTAACCGAAAGTTGGTTAAGGTATAACTTTGTGTTTTTGTTTGTTTTTCTAGTAAAGCCACTCATTTTGAATTAACTTCTGATCTAACTTCAGAAACATTTTTAAATGCATTAAAACGCTTTGTATCTCCCAGGGGTATTTGCAAAAATATCTACTGTGACAATGGTACAAATTTTGTAGGAGGCAGCAACGAGTTACAAAAGGTTTATAATATTTTGTCCAAATTCCCCGATGAATCAAATGTTGTCAATTAAAATAGCAATAACATTCAGTTTCATCATATTCCTCCAAAGGCTGCACATATGGGCGGCCTATGAGAGTCTTGTGTTAAATCAGCAAAATACCATATAAAAAGAATTGTTGGAAATGCTAATTTAACTTTTGAAAATTTATATACTGTGTTAACTCAAATTGAGGCAGTATTAAATTTGCGACCATTGACACCACTGTCAAATCATCCAAATGATTTGGCAGTCCTCACACCTGCTCATTTTCTGATCGGAGATGTTTTAACATCGATTCCGGAAATTAATGTTATTGATGTGATACCCTATCGAGTATCACATTATGAACGTCTTCAACAAATGCTACGTGGAGTAATGAATATTTGAACACGTTACAACAAAGAACTAAATGGCCGTTGCAGACAAAAAATGTGACTCCTGGAACATTGATATTGTTAAACGAAGACAACATTGCTCCATTAAATTGGCAAAGAGTGCGTATTACTGAAGTCTTCACTGGTCAAGATGGCATGGTTCGAGTGGTCAATGTCAAAACAAAAAATGGAATTTTCAAGAGACCTGTAACCAAAATTTGTATTTTACCTTTAGATTATTAGTTAAGTAGTAGATATTTAATATTGTATTTGTCCTATTTTATTATTTCAAGTATCAACTTATTAAAGTTAATTCTTTCAAGTGGGCCGGTATGTTTGATACCTCCTGTATATTATTATAAATGTTGTATAAAAGTTAGTTGCTATGGTTGTAAAAGAACAAGAGAGAAAAAACAAGAGTAAAAATTGGCTGTTGCAAATCAAATTATATCCTTAAAAAAATTAATAATAAAAGAAAAAATACTAAACCTAGAATAATACAGTCCACTTATTCAACGGAAGATTACCATAATGCTCCGGATTAATGGAATATTAAAATTTCTGAGTACAAAGACAATAGACTTAAAGATGATAAGTTGAAGCAGATCGCGAGTAAATACGAGTGCACGGTTGTTGAAGTGAAAAAGAGAATAAAAAATTTGCGTTCAGCTTTCCATCGTGAAAGAAAAAAGTTAGAACTAAAGAAGAGTTCATCCCCTTCCAAGAAGACCAAATGGTTTGCATTTGATCTCCAAATCATGCAACACATCGATAGGAGCTCTGTATACCTCTGGAATAATTCGTGAAATGCTGGGTTCAGATATCCGGAACAGATATATTAGCGAGGGATAGATATCGCCAGTAGCTAAATATCTTAATGTTAGTAATAATCTGACACGAACTGGTATTGCCTCACGAAAGTTGGTATCACATTTTTTTACAATTGGCGAGATCTTCCCTAGTAGGCACTCAAAATCTTCTCTGCGTATTCGCGTAAAATTTCGAAAGAAACTTTCATCATCAGAAATCAATTTTGTGTAAAAGTCATTCTGAGCTGTAACATGCTACATGTTGACTAATGTTGCCTCAGTGGAATTGCGCTTGAGATGGATACTGATATAAAAATTGAAATACTGATTTCTACGGACTACTTGATTTTTGTTTTAAAAAAATAAATCAGATTAAATTAAAGATATCTTTATATTTTGTTGATGCATGTTTATTTAAAACAATGTAGTTTAGACCTAATATAACGCTTTATTATTTAATTATTTCGCCACCAATTAACATTAAAATAAAAAATATTAACTAATAGTTTCGATAAAAAGATCTAAGTCAGCCAAACCTCTAAGGACAGAAGCAAATTGGTTTCCGAAACGTTAGGATTTAATTGAGACAAGTTTTTTAATTTACGTTTTAGTTACATTAATTAACTTTATGTTACTTCAAAGATATCCTTTAATTGAAGCAATGGTTTTTCTTATTAATCTTAAAGGATTATTTTTACTGATTAGAGTTTAGATAGTTATTTATTTTAACTTTTAATTTATTAATGGCGAAATACCCAAATAATGAACCGTAATAACTTCGCCCACAACAAACACATAGGAACTATGATTCCGTATTTCGCTAATTATTACACTCACATTAATGCTACCAAATGGAAATTAATTTCATCGAAAATCATATTATACGAAAAAGAGGCTAAATGGTATAAGCTTTAACTAATTGAAATTTGCGCAATTTAATCACATCAAAGTGATTTATTTTTAGAAAGACACTTTCCTAAATAAACTCGAAAATATAGGATTAATGACGCTTATTTCAAAAGCAGCCACTCCAAGATAGAGAAATTTGTGATGCATAAAATACGATTATTATGCACGAGCGGATAAATATTTCGTATGTTCTCTAAATGAGTTTCATTTAAACTTTAAATATTCATTTGTGATAATAGTTTATGAGATTTTCCTTCATCTTTTAAAGGTAGACGAGAATTTAATCTTGTAATAACTGTTTTCAAACAATGTAATATATACCTATATATTTCAATCAAATCTTCTTATATTGATTTAGGATTTATTGTAGTTCCAGAAACCATCAATTTCTACTATAATTAGTTTAAGCCCAACGAATTTTGAAGACAGAGTAAACTCAGCCATATTTACAGCTAAAAATATTTAACAAATATACCGGCATGCGTAAATACATTGTTTACCACGGTGCAGCTAAGTTCGCGGCTGTACCGCGGTAAATGCATAGAAATCTTATATTATATATATGTACACTAGAATGCTAACTAAATCCAGCCTAATATCAAACAATGTAAGTGTAACGGGTATGGAGTCTTCACGATATACGCATGCTCCTAAATAGCATATTTTCCGTACAAAGCTGCCATATTTAATAGTATATTAAGTATAAAGGGCGGTAAAGCATTCGTTGCAGCCCGCCGCTGTATAGACGCACGAGTGAGCGAAGCGAGCGAGGGTAGCTATACAGCGAAGGGCTGCAGCGGCTTTACCGCCAGTGCAATATTAAACCAAAAGAACTTTATTTTAATAATTAGTTATTACTGTTATGAACTGACAGTTTTTGACAGGAATTAATAAGAGTATATTTTGACGTACATGATAATAGACGTTATCCTTTGACGAACTCAGATCAGATAAACTTATGTGACAGGCTCACATGTCAATGTTGAGTATTTTAAATGTAGAAAGAAACTGTCAGATTATTATCTGAGCGTGTACGCTATAGAAATTTGATTTTAGAATCTTAGGTATAATTCGGTACTACAATAATAATTAACAAGTGATTACTAATTAATAAATAATTAAGTGAGTTTAGCGGAATGGCAGAGGACTACGTAAGTAAACTTTCTCAATTAATTGTCAACTTATTGTCTAGATGGAATGCACATTAAGTTAAGTGAGTGAAAACTACTGATGTGAACGTTATTATTGAAAATCTAACAGTAGCGCCATCTATGAAAAAAAATAAAAAGAGCGGGCCTAAATGGTCATTTACCGCCCGTATATGCGGGCGGTAAAACTCTGTTTAAGTGCAGGCAGGCGAAAATAGTATATTAAGTATAAAGGGCGGTAAAGCATTCGTTGCAGCCCGCCACTGTATAGACGCACACGTGTGAGCGAAGCGAGCGAGGACAGCTATACAGCGAAGGGCTGCAGCGGCTTTACGGCCAGTGATGCTTACAACTGTTTTTCGCCTGCCTCTTCATACTACAATATTAAACAAAAAAGAACTTTATTTTATTAATTAATTATTACTGTTATGAACTGACAGTTTTTGACAGTAATTAATGCGAGTATTTTTTGACGTACATGATAATAGGCATTATCCTTTTACAAACTCAGATCAGATAAACCTGTGACCGGCTCACATGTCAATTTTGAGTATTTTAAATGTAGAAAGAAACTGTCAAATTATCATCTGAGCGTGTACGCTATAGAAATTTGATTTTAGAATCTTAGGTATATTTCGGTCCTACAATAATAATTAAAAATTGATAACTAATTAATAATGGACAATTTTAAATAGTTAAATGTGTTTAGCGGAATGGCAGACCACTACCCAAGTAAACTTTCTCAATTAATTGTCCACTTATCCTCTAGATGGAATTCACATTAAGTTAAGTGAGTGAAAACTACTGATGTTAACGTTATTATTCGAAACCTACCAGTAGCGCCATCTATGAAAAAAAAATAAAAACAGCGGGCGCGAGATGGTCATTTACCGCCAGCATATGCGGGCGGTAAAACTCTGTTTAAGTGCAAGCAGGCGAAAAAAGTATTTTGTCGTTCGCCTTACATAATTTATGCGACATATCTGTTTTATAAATAAATCCATATGTTGTGTCATACCAAACTGCTGAGTTTTGATTCTGTGCAATTACATATTTAGATTGTGCTTGTGGGCTAAAAATGAAATTTTTATATTTCCAAAGGTAAAAATAATATTATTTGTCTGCCAATTAGTTAAGAGTAATGGTGACCTAATATCATATCGCATGATTTTGAGCTTGTTTTTACATTACTAAAAGTACCGGGTGTACAGATAAGAAAGGACGCCGACTCTATCTCGAAAACTAACCATGGTACGGTTTTAGGATTTATTTTTTGTTTCAGTAAAAGCGGACAAGGGAAATCGCTGGAAAATAGTTTTAGTTTCCTAAAATGTCCGCTAGAGGGCGTAAATCTAACTCTCAATTGAGAAACACTGTTTACTTAAAAACATACTTATATTATGTAAGTGTTAAACTTAATGAAGATGATCTAAGTACAATTGTAAAAATTATTCATATAAACCTTTTTTCCCATATCTCCTTAAATAAATGGTGGAGCAGCCGGAGAATCTTGGTTTGTAAAAAGTTGTCTAACTTTCTTATGGATAGTGCGATTTTAATAAAATTAGGCTCAGTATAAAGGTAATGTTTGGGAGTATCAAAAAAACTATTGCTGCTTTATGTTTTATATATGGCCGCTAGATGAAGATATATAACAATGTTTGCGATTTTGTCAATTTTCTTAGAAAAATCAAATTAAATGGTACTGTTTATCTTCACTAGATGGAAAGAGCATATAAAAGTAAAGAAAACAGTGAAAACCGGAAATCTCTATCTTTTTCAATTCAATTCAATAAATTTTTATATAATGAATGGTTGGGATCAGGAAATACTCATATTATTATGACAACGAAGTTAATATCAATGTCAATGTCAAATATCAATGTCAATGTCAAATATAATAATTAATATGTTTGTCACATTAGGCTGTGAATTTATTTCATTTGATTTTTTAATTAAAAATGCTTATTACCAACGTGGAACTATTTGATTTGTTGGCGGTTATTTCGAGTGCCCCAAAAATGCTTTGACGCTTTGCAAGGATCTACGCGCTTAGATATCCGCAAAGACGAACCTATAACAAAAAAGTCGTTATAGGATTGCCAAATCGTTTACGAACGAGTGGAAGTAATCGGCGATCATTTCAAAGAAGGAGTTTTTCAGGTCGCTGGGAAATAAATGTTAATATTCTCAGATACGTCCAAGTTAACCCACGTGGCAGCATTAGAGAAATGGCGCAAGCACTCAGAGTTTCACACGGAATAGTTCACAAAATTTCAAAAGATCACAAAATAAATCCACCACAGACTAATTTGACAAATATAAAAAATAAATAAGAGAAGCAATACTTTTTTTGATACTCCCAAACAAACGTTTTACCCTTTTTCATGACCATGACTTTGTTGACCTACAGACCCATCTTACCCTTGTTCGGTACACGTTCACCCGTAGAAACCCTCTGTTTCGATTGTTGCTTGGTCATCTACGGTAACGATACGCGGCGAAAACTGGTCACACGGTTGTATTTGTGGTGGATTTTGAGCAATCGCGGCACCTATCGCGCGAACTGCTTTTTCATATACAAAAATTCATGAAAAATATGATGCATCCGCTCAGTTGGGATGCCTGCCAGCTCGCGCACTTTCAGTCTTCGATCGTCCAATACCATTTCATTTTATCAACGATTTCTGACGTAACGGCTTCTTTTGGACGACCTGAACGTTCAGCGTCACTTGTACTGGTAAACCACTTTTTATAATAGCTAATTGAAATTGATCGTTCAGAGACCCTACAATTATTACTGCGCGGGAAATTCAAAAAGACACGGACTTATCAAACCAACCTCGTAGAATATTCTTGTGAATAGGTACATTAGTTTGATTGTAAGAATTTAAATTCAATGTTTATATAATTATAAATAAGTAATTAGAATGATCGTGTCCTTAAGATCTTTTTCCAGTATTAGAATTTCTACTTAGATTTATTATTCTTGTACAGGTTGTACCTCTTAGGCAATAAAGGATATATAGGTTTAACGTAATTTTTTATTACTTTCGAAAATTCCTTTATTCCATTTTTTCATTTGAATGTTACCAAAAGGGAAAATTTCGGTTAAAATATAATAACAGTAATATTACATTTGATCAAAGCCGGCCCTGTGGAAAAATAAGCTACTGGTGACCATGCGCATTAGGGACAGCTTTACACTTTTGTACTTCGGGATTATCATTCTAGAGGATATAGATATATAATAATATGATTTCTGTTGGTAAATGATGTACCTTTTATATAGTATATTAAGTATTGAGAGGAGATCGGTAACCACTTATTGTTTGAGATGCTTATACTATTTTTTGTGCGATGGAAATAGCTGAAATTGCAAATTTATTATTATTTTTGATAATTATTATTTTCAATTAAATACAAATTCAGGTTAGCTGATTACCCTCTACAAAGTTGCAGTTGAACGTTGCCATGGAACTAATTGTTATTGTTATGATTGTTATCGTATTTGCTATTTTTTATGTCATGTATTTGGCAGAACTTATTTAAATAAGTATTATTATTGAAAATAAGTGACTTTGAATGTGAATCTCTTGGTGAAACATGAAATGTTGGAATAGCCGCTAGTATTCCAGATAAATCCAGAAAATGGTGTGAAAATACTTATAAATGAAAATAATTTCGTGGCAAAGCGGACTAAAATGTTGGCTTTACCTACACAAGGAATTTTGTTTAATTTAGCAGGGCCCCAGTCTAATTCGATAGAAACCAGACCGAGGCATGGTATGGGATATGCATTACTATGTACATGTAGATGATATATGTTTACATGTGTCTACTGTTGTGTATCCTATTGTGCTTAAATGCAGGCCGATATTTGTGATGGGCAGCGACTATGGTGCTCTGACGAGCTCATAACAAGAGCGAAACGAATTCGTCAGTACCTGTCGACCCATGCCTCGGTCTGGTTTCTATCGAATTAGACTGGGGCCCTGCTAAATTAAACAAAATTCCTTGTGTAGGTAAAGCCAACATTTTAGTCCGCTTTGCCACGAAATTATTTTCATTTATTATATTTACGGACATGAAATCCTCTTAATTTTTCATTATTTGGCATTAAACATCGACGGCAGAACGCTTGGAGACCACCGTCCGAGCATTGCTGAAACCCAAATATTTGGGAGATGCTGGCAGAAGGATAAAATGGTCTCCTGCTAGCGTTTTGTGTTCATACTATTTTTATTTATATTTATTTCTATTTATACGACTGGTTTTACCTATACATTGAGTTTGTTCGGCCTCTGCATGGTATGGGATATGCATTACTATGTACATGTAGATGATATATGTTTACATGTGTCTACTGTTGTGTATCCTATTGTGCTTAAATGCAGGCCGATATTTGTGATGGGCAGCGACTATGGTGCTCTGACGAGCTCATAACAAGAGCGAAACGAATTCGTCAGTACCTGTCGACCCATGCCTCGGTCTGGTTTCTATCGAATTAGACTAGGGCCCTGCTAAATTAAACAAAATTCCTTGTGTAGGTAAAGCCAACATTTTAGTCCGCTTTGCCACGAAATTATTTTCATTTATTATATTTACGGACATGAAATCCTCTTAATACTTATAAAAGTTCATAATGCCGTTTAATATACAATTTTAAAAATCAAAATAATGACGTCAGCATAAATTGGCAATGACATACCGTCGTGAATTTACTTACCGTTCTCCGAACGGTAAGTAAACATACTTTACTCCATTTTAGCTGCGACGCCCGCTTGCAAGCTATCGCGGTTTGGCTGGTATCTGGTTTAGAATATACTTAGTTATCGCGTGCTTTTTTGTTCAACAATGTCGAAAGAAAGAGTTTTAAATCAATTAAAATCAGTTTGTAATCCAGAAGATTTAATTATCGACTATTACTATAAAGATAACAATAAGTACTTTGATACTGTCCGCACTAAAATGGAAGAAGAGGTGGAAATAGTAAATGGTGTGACGATTGGATAAAAAAGTTAACTTGAATGACGAGGAACATTCAACTGCAGTTGTTGGATTGTTAGAGCAGTTTCAGAGTATTACAAATATAGCTGCTAACTGTAATTCAGTTGACATGACAAATAGAGTGACAAAATTAACAAAAGCATTGACGTACATAGAAACTCCTGCTATTTTATTAAATTTCTGTCATTCGATATTTACTTCCAGAAAAAGTCAAATAGGTGTTCAACCTTCTTCCATTTAATAAAAATAAACGACTTTATTTATCGAATCAAAGGTACCAATTACAATTTGAAACGAATTTTATGGTAATTGTCAAGTCGATATTAGAATAACCAAAGCACTCAATGAATAACGCTTTTCGTATCTCTTTTCGAAAGAGTCTCACATTTAAGTATTTCGTTTAGGGTCTTAATCCATTGTAAAATTTAACCGCGAGTTAAGTTTCTTGAATAACCGAAGGTATTTTTAAAAAATAAAAATTTATTTTCAAAAATTATAAAGAATGAAGTGATTGTGACAAAATTATAACTTATAATCCTCTCAAAATTGGTATTTTACTTGTATTTATAACATTTATGAAATATGTTGAATTAACAAAAAGTTCTTATTCTAGGTATCTTATTTTATATTATTATATGTCGTATACAGGATGTAACACCTCCCTCCTTAAGAATCGGCTTCGGGCTTGAACAGGATTGAAGGCGATTGATCGTGTTGATTACGTCGTGGTTTCTTCAATTTGATTACGATATAGATGATGATGAATGTAACGACCAAACCAAATGTTGTCCATAAGGTCCAATATATTGGATTGTTCAAATTTATTTCATTTGTTGATAATGGGTTAATTGCTTCGATGTTGTCTCGTAGTTGATGAATATCTTCTAAGTTGATGTTTTCAATATATAACGGTCTTTGCTGATCGTAACTTGCATTCGAGTTAATTTGGAATTTTGGAAGGATGAGCGGTCGGCCAAGTTCTGTTTTTTCAGTGTTGCCAAATTTATAGTTCGAATATTCAATACTGCAATTCATTGGCACGTAAATCAGTTTGTTTCCATATATTATATGTGGTTGTTCATCTTGACATTTTGACTTAATTTTTATTTTATTATTAGAAATAATAATCAAGTAATTATCGTTGATTCTATTGATAATTAATTTTGGCGCTATGACAGGAACATTGTTGCAGTACGGATTTCTATCCATTATCAGTCCGGGTATACATGTCGATTTTGTGTCAAACTTTAGGGCTCTTTTTTCACAAAGGAAAACGCCTTCTATGTGTTTACAGGGTTATTCCATAAATTGATATACATCTTCTTCAGTAGCCAAATAAGGTTCATCAGGGATAATAATGGTATTTTATTTTGTGGGGATTGGAAATAGATGAAAGTATTGAAAAGTTTTAGGATGGACTATGGGAACTTCTATAGCAAAAATTATATGATCGCTTGAATAATAACAATTTGTACGAATAATAGTAGTATGGTTTAATTTCATCCGAAATTACCCTAGGCCAGTCTTCTGTATTACCTAGATGTATCACCTGACGCAGAATTACATTACATCCGTACTTGTCTCCTGCTGAATCAACTCATTATCAATGGGCCAGTCTTTACATCTATTAGCAAAATAAAGATAACTCACCTTTTCGTCATCTTCCTCATCTTCTTTAGACGCTTTTGCCGGAAATCTTGAAAAGAAGTCTGCTACAATGTTCGCACGACCCTGAATGTATTCAACATCATTATCAAATCCTGATAAATAAGCACTCCATCGCTGAAGACGGTTTTCATACATTTTTGGAACTCCTTTGTATTTTCCAAACAGCGAACACAACGGCTTATGATCTGTTCTAATTACAAATCTCCTTCCCGCTAAATAATGATATAATCTGGAAACCGCGTAGTAAATACTTAACTCTTCTTTATGTATCGTTGAAAATTTCTTCTCCGCTGGTAACAATCTTCTTGATATAAAGCTTATCGGTCGCTCTTCTCCATTCTGCATTCTATGACTCAATACTGCTGCTATTCCAGTGTCTGATGCATCTGTGGTAAGAAAAATAGATAAGTCAGGATCAAAATGTAAATGTAAATGTAAAAGATTATATCGGAAATGTGACGTTCTTTTTGAGCAAATCATAAATAGGGGACATTATAGTAGCTAAATTTGGAACAAATTTTCCACAAAAATTTACTAATCCTAACAATGATCTTGTCTCAGTCACGTTCGTTGGTCGAGGAGCTTCTAAAATTGATTTTATTTTATCTTTTGTTTTCATTAAACCATCCTGTGAAATTCTATGGCCCAAATATGTCACACAAGGTTGGAAAAATTGACATTTACTTACTTTAATAGTCAGACCTGCATTTTGTAACTGTTTTAAGACTGTTTCCAGAACTTCTAAATGTTCTCGAACTGTTGAACCTGTCACAATTACATCATCTAAATAACAAGCACAATTATCTATACCCTGCAATATTTGCTCTATATATCTCTGAAATTCAGCACTAGCCGGTGCTATACCAAACGGTAATCTGTTCATTCGCATTAACCCTTTATGCGTAGACCAAACTAAAAGTTTTTTTGCTTTATCGTCTAATTCGAATTGATTATATGCTTGACATAAATCTAATTTAGTAAAATGCTTACCTTTATGTAGCTTCGCGAGCAATTCTTCTATTCTCGGCAGTTGATATACTTCTTCCTTAAGATACCTGTTAACTATCGACTTCTAATCTGCACAAATTCGTATATTTCCATCTGATGTTATAATTGGTACTAAGGGTGTTGCCCAATCACTTGTTTCTATCGGTGTTAGTACTCCAATTTTAATCATATTGTCCAACTGTTCTTCTAAAGGTTTCTTATACGCCAATGGAATAGATCTAGGCTTACAGAAAATTGGTTTAGCATTATCTTTTAATGTCAGTGAAATTCTATGATATTTAAAATGACCTAAAGAATCACTAAAAACCAGTGGGTACTCCAAAGTAAGATTATTTACAATATGTTTAACATTAATTTCATCGTTTATTGAATTTACTATTTTAATTTTCAAATTAAAAGCTTCAACGAAATCTCTACCCAGCAAACAAGGCCCTCCATTATCGATAACATGGAATTTCAAACGCTTACACACATTCATATAACATACACACAATCTAAAATAGCCACTGGGAGCGACCACACTTCCATTATAACTTTTCAAAATTGTATCATCATTTTCTAACCAATATTTATCCTGAAAATATTTCCAAAACATATCTTTGCTTATACAACTTACTGAACTTCCTGAATCAAATAACATTTTAAAATTCTTATTATCCAATTTTAAATCTAAATAAAATGGGTTTGAAGATTTATTTTTACTTAAATCTATATTAAATAGTGTTTTTACATTAGTATTGTCTATAGTTGTATGATTTATTTCATATCTACTTACATTGCCATTAGTATTTCTTGTTCCTAAATTGTCTTCGAACCTAACTCGGTCCTCTAAGTAGTTCATACTCTTATTTCTACATATTTGAGCTAAATGACCTTTTAAATCACATTTTGAGCAACGATAATTTCGAAATTTACACAAACCACTATGATTTTTACCACAATGTTTATACTTATCACTTTTCACATTGTTTACGTCGCCATGTTGTTTGTAATTTCTGTTCTTCTCCGGATCATGGTGTTGTCGGCGGTCATCTCTCACGTTGCTGCGGTGTTGTCCTGCTCTCATTGGTTGATATTGCTGCTGACGCGTGTCGTGTTGATTATTAGGTTTGTTCCCGCTTTTAACGTACCGAACATTTTCGATTTGACCCGATCGCTCTAAACTTTCGCGTTGAATTGCTATTTGTTTAAATTTTTTGAGGCTTTGACCTGCGCTTTCTTCACACAGACGATTTAAAATAGCACCAGGTTTCATACCTGTTATAAATTTATCTCTCATGACCTCAGTTAAGATGGCACCGAAATCACAATTAACACTTAAACTGGATACTCTTATATACCATTCAGCTATCGACTCGTTTTCTTCTTGAACAGCCTGATAAAATTTGCGCCTTTCTCTCCACACATTACGCTGTGGACTGCAGTGCATCCTTAGCATAGCACACAGTTCCTCATAATTTCTATCTTTCGGCAAGGACGGGAAACATAAATTACGTAACAGTTTATATGTCTCGTTTCCTATTGCACTCAATAGATTTGCTACCTTGGTTTGTTCTTCCCTTATGGCATTTGCAGTAAAGTACTGGTCAAGGCGTTCCTCGTAGATTGTCCAATCATCAATCTCGATGTCAAACTCAGCCAATTTACCGGTAGCCATTATGGTTTCCACAGCGTACGTTTTACTTTTATTCAAAGTTAAGTCTTAATACTTTAAATTCACTTTTTTCTCGTCGCCATTTGTTGTATCCGGGTGGTAAGGCGTTATAGTTAAACTCGGTTATGTAATATCACAGCTTTTATTATCACATTAGTCGATGCCATAGTGTTTATAAATATCGCGTATGTACCTCAGGTTCGACGGCTTATTCTAGACTGACTAATACTTAATTCTAACTATACACGCGCGCATGTGCGCAACGACTAGGCGATGTTGCCTACATCGCGATAACCTTACTGGTTTTATAAAATGAAAACAATTTTCCAAATAAATACTAAGATGCCGGGGCGCGTGATTTCTAATCCCAGTAAACTTGTGAATGAACGCAAGTAGAAAGCATAAGATTGGTCAGGGAGAAGCGATAGTTTGAATTTATATTATGTTCGTTCCAACCCCCCTAAAACCGTGTAATGTACGGTCAGGCTCATGCACAATGCGTTAAATGCCTTCCAACCGAGCGATGATCGTTCATGTACGGTTTCGTTAACGTTCCAACCAAACCTGTGACTGTTCAAGAATCGGTTTAGGCACCGTAATTTCGATCACAGGTGAAAATCAAATACCGTTTTGACTAATACATGACTGACATGCGTAATTTAATTTTGTTTACTTTGTTCTATGTTATGTATGTCTCCTGTTAAACAACCAATCTCTAACCTCTAGCGTTTTGGCTCTTGAATATGTTTTTATTTTTTTCGGGGTTCTACTAATTGTTTGTGTCCTGCGACCTAGTGTTTAATAAAGAAATTACACAATACATTTTAAGAAAAATGAGTGACGACGGCAGCAGTTATTTGTTGGACAATACTGACACAAGTAAAGACGATTTACGGATCTTAGGAGAACATAGACGTAATTTAAATAATTACATGTTTATTGAAAATTTAGTATAGGCTTATTACATATTGAATGTTTCTTATGTACATATTCAAAAATATAATCATGATAGAGTTTAAACCGTACCGAAGTGGTATAAACGACGATCATGGTACAATAACAATACGTAATCAGAAAACTTAAAATTAATTGTAATTTCGACACTTAGGTACCTATTTAAAAATAAATCAGCGTTTTTCTGTTCCAACCACCTATCTTTTCTGTACCGAAATAAAACCGTGCCAGGTCAACGCATGCGCCTGCAATCGATCCTAACAGTTCCGAAATAGTTTCATGACGATACTAAAACCCGGGGTTGGAACGAGCCTATTACATCATTGGGCCACATAGACAGATAGTTATATTTTAAATAAGTGTAATTAATTAAAAAAAGATGAAAAAGTGTGCAAATTTGTATTCTTGAAATGTTTTCACAATTTTACATCATTGGGTCACAAGGATAGATAGTTATATTTTGAATAACAGTAATTAATTAAAAAAGATCAAAAAGTGTGCAAATTTGTATTCTTGAAATGCTTTCACAATTATTTATCATATTGCAGAAAAACCATTTATCAATGATTCTATCTTTTCTACAAAGCCCCGACCTTCTTCCATTGGTAATATTGCATACAACTACAAACACAATTACAAAATAAATTCAAATTACTACCTCTCCTCTAGAAAAGCACTCAAATTAAATACTTACAGTTTTGCTGTGCTCCACATTTTTAATTTTTGTAAAATCAATTAGGGCATGTAACCAGAAAAAAAAACGAAACAATTCAACATGTAACAGAATTATTCTCATTGACAAAATAATAACTATTATATTATTATCTGTGTTGATTATTTTGGTTGACGACAAAACAATAATAATTCATAAAAGAACCACAGAAAAACGAGATATTTTGTGCAACAGAAGTGTCTGGAACACAGATCTAGAACCTCGATCTAGAAACTCGAGAGACATTATCTGAAATTTCATTCATAATTCACATTTGTTTACAATCAGACATAAGTTTGCAGTTGATATATAAGATAGAAAAGGACAGATAGAAAAAATGGCAACGTTGTACCTGGTTGGTCGATTCGATTTCGTGTTATGTACCAGTGCCGTACGGTTTTAAAGACATCCTTTATAAATAAAAGAAAACAAACAAAAATTTTCAAAGTCAACTCCACAAAAAACTTTTAATTTAGTTATGTAAAGGAAACTAGTTTCGGCTCAACAAGCCATCATCAGTCCTACAATAAAGATAAAAACGAACGCACAAGAGAGATTCTTTATACTTTAGTTAGGCGGTTGATGTTCACTAAAGTGATATAAAGCAATGATAAATTGTAGGTTTTTAAAATAACGTTATTTTTTTTTTTTGGTTTATGATAACAATATATTTTATTTTATTATTATTATTACCGTATCTAATTCAGTATTTATGTATATCTTGCTATTTTATTTAAGTTAAAATTGTATTTATTTATTATGTTAATGTTTAAATATTTGGTTTGTCAAGTTCTCATGGCTGACTTGACAAATATTATAATTTTGAAAAATTCTTAATAATAAAAATATGTGCTTTTTCAATGCAAAATGAAAAATATACACTAATCTATAGGAAATCCTTATAGTGATTAATAGATAATTAATTTCATCATCATCAAATACAAGGTGGTCTACATGAAATTAACAGGTTCAATTAAAAATTCGCCTAATATTATGAATATGTGTATTTTCCACGAAAATGTCAAGAGTTATACCAAAGATTAATGTACACATTAATCTTTGGTTATACATACGAAAGTTTTATAATATTTGACAGATAATTACTTTGTGCATCTAATTTTGACCTCATATACCGAGTGTTCCATTTGAAATAAGTATTATTTGTTTGTGTTAAATTACATATATGTAGATTTATCTGGTTTTTACCAAACACCAAAAATTTATATTTTTAAAGTTTTATAGATAAGTATACGTACCTACGCATTTAGAAGATCAAACGACATAATATCTGAATGTTTGCGTAAAAATAGTGACTTACCTGGTCTTATTCGGGGCAGTAAAGTAATTTAGGTTATATGTAGACTTGCCGGGTTTCTTTCATTCAATGCGTTTTTGTCTAACGAATACAACGGTGTATAAAACACAATTTCACCATATATTCGACTTATCTGGTTTTTACTTGGCAGTAGCGAAATTGTCTATAAATATGTAATTTATTCTAAACATAGGAACATTTTTTTAATAACAAATAGAAAGTTAAATTAAGGAACAAATAATATTAGGATAGATAGGAGATAGGTAGAACTACTATATAATATTATCTGGGAAACTAGTATATTATACAGTGTGTACCCAAATACTTGTTGCCCCAAAAATAATTTCCAAATGTAATGTTAATGTGATAAATAAATGTAATACAATAAAAAATTCACTAAAAAATATCTTGGGTATAGCGTTTTATTATACACAAAAATTAGTACCATCACCTAAGTTATACTTTGTTTTAAAACGGTAAAAAATGCCGTATCAAAATAGTGTATTTTAAAACACAGCGGAAGTTTGGTATTATTATTGATATCTGCAAATAATGATGTTTGATCGCATGGAAATGTAAACAGTTTTATCTCCCCCTTTTCTAGATTTGTGGTCTGTAACCTTGAGAATAAAACTATATCGCTTCTCTCTCATATTATGCTTTCTAATTGCTTTCGTTGATAAGTTTACTGGGATTAGAAATCATGCTGCCGGGAGCGCGTGGTCTAGTGGCTAAGCGCCCTAGATCCGGAGCAGGCCGTGCTGGTGTGTAGTTGGTTCGAACCCCGGACGGGCTCCACTTATACTGCTCTATTAGTATAAGGATTTATTGAAGACAACCAATTAAAAATAAAAACTGAGCTGGCTGAATGCTACCGTAAAAGGTCGCAAGAGGCTATACAAGTTATAGTACTCGCTTAGACGGTACTAACTTAAAAAAATATACTAATGTTATGTTTGTTTCTCTATTTAATATAAACTTTATAATTACGAAATATTTATTTATTTACCATTTGGAATACAAACAGATTACAAAAGAATCCACAACAGTATTTACAATATAATACAAGTTTCTGACGAATGTATTTAAAAAAAAATTAATTTAAAATATACATAAAATGAAGAATCTATTTACTTAATATTACATTAAATAAACACAAAAATGAGTGAAAAAAAGCTGGTTACAGACAGAAGTACCCAGTAGACTAAAAGAGCTAGCTAGACTCGTTGTTTTCTACAGTATAGAAAACGCTTTAGTTGTAGATATGCTTGGTACCTAATCGATGCATGAAGGAGGGCGATATATGCAAATTGTTTCTACCACTGGTGATCCAATTGATTAAAATTCCTACACCCCTTTGCCGCTTGCTGATTTACCGCTAGGTATGGGCACAGTATATAGGGAGACAGTAAAACCACTATGAAATATACCCGAAATATTGTCTATTTCACACAGCCTCGGTCGTTCTGATTTATACCGCTTGGCCTGCAGCATGCACAGGAGTATTATTATACCAGTTGTACTTTCTTTTATGAGATTAAATAGTTCTGGTTTCCGAAAAATTAATTAATTAAAAAATATGTTATAAATTATTTATAGCCAATGTAAATGTTGTGATTGTATATTTTTGTACGCAAGTGACATTGTCTTGTATTAATTTATGCACACGCAATCAAGGTTTCTTACAAGCTCATTTATTTATCAGTGTTCCTGGTGTGATGTTTGGAAGCAAGCCGTAGGATTTATAAATACACATAAATATGCAAACATTACTCCAACTCAGGCTTACAATATGTTAAGAATTTGCGATTCCCATTTTCAAGAGGAAAACAGTAAAAAATAATTACAAGCCTTATCTTCTTTATAACGTATTTCCCTTATTGAAAAGTACGTGATAAGATTTTTTAATTTTATAAAAAAATTATAGAATATTCGTATTTGATTTTGACTGTAACATTATTATACTCAGCACAAACTTCCTCACTGAAAATAGCTTTTGATTTTTGATGAAAAAAGGGTTTTGATTATTGATGCAAAATCATCTTTTGATAATCTAAATGAAAGTTGTATTAATGTGCTATATTCATATAGTATGTCGTAAGTGAAATAGTGAGAATTACTAAATTTTATCCCGGATTAAAGCAGCCCATATTTGTGGTATTGCTAATTCAACAAGCAAAACGCTTCTATTTCAAATAGCCTTAAATTTGTCACCATGCTATAAGACGAACAACCCCAGTGTCTGTACAGAATTAGTATAAGAAACCTTAATCAAACGATATTAATTTTGGTCTAAGCAGCTAGGTTAGGGGTAGGATCTAATATATAATTACATTTATTTAGTTTATATACAATATAACTGATCGATAGGCCTATATAAAATATATATTACAAATGTAGGTATCTTTTTTTTATGTGCTAAATTATTGTGTTTCATACCAGACCTATGTTTTAATTTATTAAATAGGCTTAGTTAAGTATATACCGGGTATTCCATTACGGGTGGACAGGTAACATATCTCAGGAAATAATAGTCGTACGACAATGGGAAAAAAATTCTTTTAGGGAAATCGACAATGGCAAATTGCTGGAAATAGTTTGTTAGTTCCTAACTATACCGCTAGGGGGCGTAATAGATATAGTAATGCGAAAAATGCATTTTTATTGAAAATTTCGCAATATAAGTTCGAAAAACAATACTACCAGAGTAATGCTACTGATTTGGCATCTTTTTGGTGTATCACTTTTTATTGTGCGTCTTGAAATAACGGCAGCAGAGAAGGACGAAATTTTACCTATGATAATGTGGATAACTTTGGTTTGGCTTAACCGAATTTATCAATCTAATTTTTGTTTAAGAACTCAAGCCTTGCCGATGAAGAAAAAAAAGATTTCAAATCACAATTGTTTTTGGGGCTCTGCTAGATGGCGATATTTGCATCGCCTAAGGTTTTTTTTGATTTTTCTCTAAAAACTTAAATGGAATGATACAAATATTTTATCAAAAATGAAAAGTAAATTGAATTTGCAACAAAAAAGTCCAAAACCGCACAGGAAAATCTTTATTCGTTTGAGAGTTATGGCCAAAAGAATGTTGTTCACCAAAATTCGTTGAAAAATCATGTATCTTTAATTTTCCGTGATCAAGAATGCCATGGGAAATAAAAAAATAGGTTTAAACTTTATTAAACTGATAGCTTAACAAATAAAAATAATGAAAGATCCATTAAAATTACCAAAATGCAGAGCTTTCATAAAATTTGTTAAAAGAGGTAGATCTAGATACACATGAAACAAAATTGGGAAGACAAATAAATAAACACGAACATGCTGCTAAATACCCTGACCGAAGACACCATAGCAGAAAAGTGTTCCGTCGGTTAGTAGTCCGTTTACGAGAAACGGGAGGTGTAAGAGTTGATCCAGTTTGCTCAGAAGACGTCCAGTTAGCAGTGAAGAAAATATTATAAACGTTCTTGCGTGTGTGGAAGCGAATCCTCATGTAAGCGTTAGTGACATTTCTTCAGACTTAGGAATAAATCGCACTTCAGCATATTGGATTTTAAAATCTTTTAAGCTGCATCCTTACAGTATGGTTTTACATCAGGCACTTTCAGATGCCGATATTGACAAGAAGCGCCTATAGACTTTTGTTATTGGCTGAGAGATATGTGCACGGAAAACCCGCAATTTCTCTCACAGATTTTATGGACTGCGCCTTTTTTTCTAGTTGTGGTAGTGTTAGTTTACACAATACGCATTATTGGCCACAAACAAATCCTCATTGGATGCCGGAAATTGACCATCAAAGTAGATGGAGTGTAAACGTGTGGTATGGAATCGTAGTCAGGGTATTTGGCAGCATATTCGAGTTTATTTATTTGTCTCCATGCATGGAAACTTCCCAATTTTGTTTCATGGGTATCTAGATCTACCTCTTTTAACAAATTTTATGAAAGCTCTGCATTTTGGTAATTTTAATGGATCTTTCATTATTTTTATTTGTTAAGCTATCAGTTTAATAAATTTTAAACCTATTTCTTTATTTCCCATGGCATTCTTGATTACGGAAAATTAAAGATACATGATTTTTCAACGAATTTTGGTGAACAACATTCTTTTGGCCATAACTCTCAAACGAATAAAGATTTTCCTGTGCGGTTTTGGACTTTTTTGTAGCAAATTCAATTTACTTTTCATTTTTGATAAAATATTTGTATCATTCCATTTAAGTTTTTGAAGAAAAATAAAAAAAATCTTAGGCGATGCAAATATCACCATCTAGCGAAGCCCCAAAAAACAATTATGATTTAAAATATTTTGTTTCTTCATCAGCAAGGCTTGAGTTCTTAAACAAAAATTAGATTGATAAATTCGGTTAAGCCAAACAAAAGTTATAGACACTATAATAGGTAAAATTTCGTCCTTCCCTGCTGCCTTTATTTCAAGCCTTACAATAAAAAGAGATACACCAAAAAGATGCCGAATCTCAGTAGCATTACCGTGGTAGTATTGTTTTTCTAACTTATATTGCAAAATTTTCAATAAAAATGCATTTTTCGCATTACTGTATCTATTACGCCCCCTAGCGGTATAGTTAGGAACTAAAAAAGTATTTTCAGCGCTTTCCTATGGTGAATTTACTTAAAAGAATTTTTTTCCCATTGTCCTACGACTATTATTTCCTGAGATATGCTACCTGTCCACCCTTAATGGAATACCCGGTATGTAATTTTGTACCTTTTCAATTTATTTTTCTTTTGTATATCTTTGTTACAGTTTTTTATTAAAAATCAAACATCTGTAATTTTGTGTAAAATAAATAAAAAAAAAGCTTTTATGCAGTTTTAATGTAAAAAAATTACCTACTTCATTTATATAACAACGATTATATAATTACAATTTTTACCGCCCTCGTAAGAATAATTTTTAAACATGCGTACATAGGTGCCCCCGTATTACGCTTTATCTGTTATCTTCTATTGCTGCATGTCTCGATAGGCGGTACAAAGTGTGCCGAAAAGAGTGCTTATACTGTATCTCTTCTATATATTGTGGTATGGGTTAGTTTATTCAGTTAACAGTTAACCTCTAAAAGTATTGAATATTGAGAGATAATAATTTAGAATTCTTGGAATATGATTTCGAATAAAACAAAGTGCAAGACAATCACAAAAAAGATGATTTTTCGGTTTCGCCAAATATTCAGTTCAGTATAATCTCATTCACTTGTTCAGATCAATCACTACGAAAAGATAACCCTACTGTAATTCTCAAAAAAAAAAACCCTACTGTAAGATTACCTACTACTACTACTCCTACTAAAGGTGAATTTGCATCAGTAAATGAAACTAAAGGTTTGTAGTTGACTTGTATATTATATCACACGTAACAAACGATATAGGTATTACTAAAAATATATACATAAAATATGACAGCAAATGATTTGTCGTATAAACTACTCAATTATTACTTAAAAATAACAACCTATTCGCAATATCGCACACATATTAACTATAAATCAAACCGCTTGCTAAATGTTCATAGATTTACATTTAGTCACTAGACGATATCTGTTTGTTTACATAATTATACTTATTACTTAAAATAGATACGAGATTAGAGAATTCAAACAACACCACCGAACAAGTATTTGAACGAGTCTTAATAAATTACCGATACTTTTCTATCATATATTTCAGAAATATTGTCAAATTAATTTATACATTCTTTCAATAATAACTATAGTTTAGTAAATAATAATTTCCTCAGGAGGCCGCCATACTGGATAAATTTTGGCAATATTATTGGTTGTTTATCATGACGTCACTTCGAATTGAATATAATATGAGAATCAAAAAGGACCAAGTCCAAAATATGTGGTCATATAGTTTTCTTTTTTTAAAGTCATTTGGGCCCTGTTTATTATCAACTATTCAATTATTATTGAGAATAAGTGTTTGAACTAGTCTTAGTAAATGAAAGAAAACATATCGAACGGTTCAATTTCAACCTTAGACGTAATTTCTAAGTCATAGTTATTGTCGCCAATTCTCACTTTAAATTCCTCTAACTCCTCTGGAGTGATACCTTCCCAATGATTTAACTCCGTTAGAACTTTCAACTTGGTACAGTTCATAAACATTTCCACAGCTTGCATATTCATATCACAACTACGAAACAAACGGAACTCTCGTAATTCCTTTAGGGGATTGTACTGGAATATCCGCATCATACTAGAATGAAGTACCCCTAACATTGACCTCAAATAAACACTCTCTATACTAACTGCATGTATTAGTATAAATTCTATGTGCGCCAACGAACTATCTACCCACCAAAACAGTTGCTTTAAACATTGAAATGGAGGTGATTTGCGTATCAATCGTGGAATCTGTAACTCTCGGGTTCTCATCTCACACATGCACACCACAAAAACTTCAAGATTTGGACACTCCCTACCGATATCAGTTATCGAATTATAGTCTAGCTGATCGACATATTGCAGATGTATTATTGTAAGTTGCGTTCCACAGTACTGAATAAGTTGCGGAATATAACTGGAATAAAATTTGCCTGATAGTAGTTTCAACATTGTTAAGTTTTCCAGTGATGCCAATACACTTAAATCAGGAGACACCTTCTTGTGAAACAGTACTACACCATCGACCTCACGAAACTTGTCCACTACTACACATAAGCTTTCCGTCGACATCTCATGTCCATTTATTCGCCTCATTTTAAAAGGTCCACTATTAGGGTAATTTTGTTGTAAAGACCTTAATACACCTCCATAATCAATACAACGACCTATTATCTCTAACTTGGGACTTTCAGCGATTAATTGTGCCATACCATCAACTGTAACCGACGTACCAAACAATACGGCTAATCGTAAATGTTGACATGTAGTTAGAAACGTGACACTTTGGTCTGTTACCGCCTCAGACCATGTGAAATCAACAGCTTCGATCAGTGGACAGTTTTCACAAACTGTTTGAACTAACAAGTCCGAACCATCCACACTTAAAGTCAATTTACGTAATTGATGCATAACTTTTAAGCCGTCGATAATGAGTTTATGGTGAGGGATGTTTCTAAAATCTTCAATAATCGAACCTAAATCTAAAACTTGTAGACTAGTTAACTTTACTAGGTATTTGTAGAAGCCACAACACAAGAACGGTGACCATCGCATGAAATTCAACTCTTTTAACCTAGAATTCAGCACAATAGATCCCATACTATTCACAATATTAATGTCCCGGAGGAAGGTTACTCCAGGATGCGCCCCTTCGTATTCAAGTTCTTCCAATGGTATTGAAAGATTGTCAAACAATTCGTCTGCTATATAGTTGAACAGGTTGTGTGGAACATACGCGATTAAAACATCAGACATAATATTAAAAGAATCTTGAAAAGAAGCTATGATGTTATTGACGTCCCTGGCTTGCAAGTTTTTGATTTTATCTAGGATTTTCGGTAGCATATTCAAGACCAGTAAGCCAACGGCTTTGATTGATTGTTGTTTGAGAGTTACCACCTTACGGTATGGAGGCATCTTCTGAAATAAACACGAAGGATTACGAAAACCGAGCGCGATTATATTAGCGACCTAACCCTCAACTATACCTAATTATTAATATGTACTTACTGTATTTGTTTTTGATTTTAGCCGTGAAATGTGATAATCTGGCTTCCAGTTCTTCAAACTTTGATAATGATGCTTGCTAAGAGTGATAAAAAGTTGACCCTGGCGTGTTCAAGCGATAAAAGGATCACAATCAATGCATGTGTTGATACTTAACAAGCTGTACTGTCCATTTCTCACAAAACATGCCACAAACTCCTTCGTAACCAAGTCATGAACATTTAGGTTTGATATTTTATATTAGTGGCAATCAAATGATAGCGTCTCCGTGAAATCTTGAGGCAATACTAAACCATGTGGTATAAAAATGGAAATCGGTCATAGTTCTTGCAGAATCAAAAGTTTCGCTCTTGTATTTTTCTATGTGAAAGTGTGATTCTGGGACCTTGAACTACCTCAGGACAAAGCATTCTAAAGTATTAGCAGCTTACAGCAACTATTACGCTAGTATTGAGAAATCATAACACACACACTATTATTGAGAAATCATAAACTATGTATTAATCATGGACAGAACACACTATTAAATAACCAAACTTTAATACTGTTGCGCGCACTCGAATGAAATATAATCGCCACTGAACTGAATTAACTGATTTGGGAAATAATCAGTACCACGAAAATGTAAGGTTAATTTGAGTATACTTCTTCTTAAAACGTTAGTACCGCCGAAGCGGTGAACTCATTGAGAATAGGGTGAACTGTAGCGGAGCAGAATAAGAATTTGAGCAGTGTTGCCAAAGGCTAAGATCTAAATTATGCCTACCGCCGCACAGTGGGGCCACAAACCCAAAAAGTTGGCAATAACTCAAAAAACTAAATATCAAATACACCTAATCCAATATTATTTATCAATGCACGATACCTTCTGACATAATAAACCCAATGAGTGAGGTCACTAACCTCATTCAGTTCATCGTCACACGTCTCAGTCGATGTTCATTGGTTGCAAACACTATACGTAAATTGTTACTGTGTAAATTTTAACCTATTTTTGCGATGTGCTTAATTTAGATTACCTCAATTTTGTTAAACTTCGGAAATGGAACCTTCAAGTTCAGATATGTGTTGTTATATAAATCAGTATAAAAGTATATATTAGTTAATATAAGTTTATAAATATGGGTTCAAGCAACAGTAAGGTAATATTTTAAAATTTTTAAAAATTCTGAGAAATATAAAGGCTGTTAGTTATGTTCCAAGGCAGTCCAAGGTTTAATTTTATTATTTTTGTAATAAATATTGTTGGCACTTTTCAACGCCACGTGATTTTGGTGCACGTATGTGCACTTCTCGTCTCTATTTGATTTTTTAAAGGTAAACGTAAACGTAAATAATAATTTATTACGGTATACATATTGTTATGATGTGCTTGGCAACGTTGGAATGACAACGTACAGACATGCGGGTACAGGACAGTCCTGTTCTAACCGTCATATTGTTAAATATACTGTGATATTAATAATTAAAGGCTGGTTTAGCCAACGAAAAGCATAAGAATATGATTAGTGTATAGTTATAGTCACAAGCACAACTAGTTAAAATACATTATGTCAAATGGCATTGTTTATACAACGTTTAGTTTAAAAGTTGTTATGATTTGTAATAGTCATAACTTTAAATGTTGTAGTAAGAATAGCGACAGCCTCGGCTATAGTCGTCGGCGTTCGGAATCATGTTATTGAGAGAAAATTCAAACTATTGACATAATCGCATATCATATATATAATAATTGAAATTTCATTAACTTTATGATATAGATTATGAAAATATTATTATTATGTTGAATAAAACTGCGTCTACTCCACAAAAATCTTTTTGTGGAGTAGACGCAGTTTTCTTCAACATTATCATTCACTCCTCGATAAATGGATTACTTCAGAAAAAAAAAAAAAATATTATTATTATGTCTCTCCTATGAACAAAATTATGCCGTAGTTTGAATTTCCCGCAATGACGTTTCCGAAAGCCGACGACTACGGCCGAGTCTTTGTGACTAAAACAGTTTTTTGTGAAAGTTCAATTATTTCAACTTTTATGGATTATGCATTACGACAAATGGCAATGTAATGTGCGCAGGTCCGCAGGCGAGCTTAAAAAACCAATATCAAATGTAACCTATAAAAAAAGATAAACAGCTTGAATGTAGATTATTTCATGGACGTTCCGATTCCTTTTACCATCAGTTTTCATGCATACATTCCTGTGTCCCCCTAGTTACTTCATCCATCTTGCATCTTGATTTTCTTTCTGTAGAAGGTGTTAGATGTTTATGCGCTTTTCTAGAGGATTGCTCCCTAAAGTTGTATTTTTGTGTAAAGTAGAAGTTATGGGATCTCACCCAGATTCACTTTGCTGAGGACTTCTACTTATTTTTTTCTCCTAGTACACGCACCTGTCGAGGTAACGGGTGTTCCCTAAGCCGGGCCGGGTAGCCTAGACGGGATCATATAGTGACTACCGTCGAAGTGCAGCTCTGTGGAGCGCGGCTACAAGTTGGATGGGTGACCGTCTGGGGGGTTTATTAAAAACGGACCTGGCGGTGGCTCATCTAGGTTGTAGAATGAATGTTGTGTGATAGTTGTGTGATAGTAGAATGATAGTGAGTGCAGTATGGTCCTGAAAAAGGCACAATAAGCCTTCAAGGCTGAAGTACGCCATTCGTACACGCCGGGGGCTTAAGTGCGTACCGAGGTGTGCGAGTGGAGGACCAGAAGGATGTTAAAAAAAAAAAAAAAAAAAAAAAAAAAACGGGTGTTCCCTAATCTGGCCGAATAACCCAGAAGTTCAGGCCTCAGAAAAATATACATTATTTTTCTGAGGTTCAAGCCATATAATTGAAGAAGAGGAAGTAACTAGGGATGAGAAAATAGTAGAAAGTATCGATTCCGATACCCGTAATTTTTGACAAGTATGGGTTCTACCGATACTTGTCTAAAAAGTATCGATACTCTTAGGTATCGGTATCGAAAGTGTACAGATCACTTTTAAAAATAAAACTGCTGAATGTATAGTACATTTTGTGTTACATAACATAGGAGATCTATGAAGTATGATGCAAAATTGTGGACAAATTTACAAAATTGTTTTAAATGTTTGGTAACATAGAATAATGTTTATTGTTTGGTATGGCCCAAACAAAAATAATAGGTCTGTTCCAACCCCACCGAAAACCATTTAATAACAGTCCTATTACCACTCCCCACACCAAATCCGTGCACTGCTCAACTCACAAGACCTCTGTGCAAGAAAATTACCGCGTTTGAACTGTTTTCGGCGGGGTTGGAACAGACCTAATAATAATCATGTTGTGTATTATTGCCCGCATGCGCATAATATACAGATTTTGATTGGCTGGGCACTTTGGTTATGCTTGTTTTTATGACTATATGTTGGATAAACGCTCGCTTTGGTTATGCATTATACACTAAAACCACATAACACCCACAATATAAGGGAAACGACAATACTAAAGGTTTGGGAACTGTTTGCAGCGTTCCAGTGGTTGTCGACAAGAACTAATTTTAGAATGTACAGGATTCGTGAATTAAGTTTGGAAAGACACAAAAAAGTTTGTGTATTAATTGACAGATGGCGCCACATTTTATTTCAAATAATTTGGCTGGAAATTTGAAAATTAAGTATGGGTCGTCACAAAAAAAAAACTAGGACTTCAAGATCATTTCATAAGATTGAAATATAGCATAATTTTTTGTTAACTATGTCATTCTCATTTCAGTGAAGTGAAAACCTTGAATGTTCTAGTTTTTTTTTTTTTGTAACGACCGTACTACCTCTATTCCCCGATTTCAGTAAAATAGTTTCTAAATCCAATGTTTTGTGATAAAAAAGTTTGGAGGATCCTTCCCACTCATGTTGCCTAGATTCTTTTTTTCGAGAATACTGTTTTAGATAAGGCTCAGTTAAAAGACCTCCACTAAACATTTCTTAAAACTAAACATTTGAACTTAGTATCTACTTTATTGATATCAGAGTATAGTGGTTCATGTAACAGATTTAAATAATGAAAACAAACAACTTTGAAATTTGCTCTATTAATGAATTTTTACATCATGTGTAGGTTCGAAATAATTGTAAGTATACATAACAGGAACCACTCGTAAAACAATACAAAAATATAATCAGAAATATGTTTATCGCAAACGAAATAGGTATTTCAGATGTATTATTTCAGGTGATAATTCATTTAAAACTAGATTATTAATATTAGTAAGTCATTCACGCATAAGATTTGAATCCTTATCGGGAAATCTATGTCGTTTACTGGTTCTATCCACATACCCAGGCACTAAACACTTATTCCACCCATTACAACTATCTTAAAGTTGTAGCAGGAGGCACGTGAACAACAAGTACAGCAATAGCTTTCCACAAAATTGCACAATAATAATATTATAAAAAGGATTTATAATATTCTAACAGCCAGACTTTTTTAACCACAAAAACAAAACAATGATTTTTTTTAACCTTCTTCTTCTGGTTGACAATTGACAGGACTGACAGAACGCAGTTACCAGCAGCCGGCAGGGAGAGTTCTTTAATTTTCGACTCCAACACCATGCAACGTCTGTATACAGAACTAAAAACAGTGTCCAAGGTCGTACGCCTTCGTTTCCTTTATATTGTGTGTGTTATGTGACTAAAACTGTGAGAAAATAAAATTGACTGCGTTATACATAAAACGTTGGGTAAACCGGGCTTTAAGATAATAATTTGTTATGATAAAACACAACCTCGTTAAAATAAAAACTTTAACTTGAATACATAACATTGGCGACGAGTTGATAAATAATAAGGCTATTTAAATCGTGTAATTAAAGAAAAGAAACCCTAGAACGGTGGTTGTTGCACGTGCTCATTTGGTGAGTTTAATGGCTACGTCAAATATGGCGGGACTCATTGGTCAAATATCACAATTTAATAGTATAAATGATGACTGGAATCTTTATAAAGAGCAATTAGACGCGTATTTCGTAGCTAATCAAATAAACAATTCAGAGATAAAAGTAAACACCCAAATAAGTAGTGTCGGTATCGCGACATTAAAAACATTACGTGATTTGTGTGATCCCGAAAGACAAAACGTACGAGGAATTATGTAATATTCTATCACAACAGTATGCTGCTCAAGTATCTGCATGGAAACAGCGAATAATATTCTTCGAAGCCAAACAAGAAAATGGCGAATCCATTGCTGATTGGTACGCGCGTATGAAAAGCTTATCGGTCGATTGTAAATTCGGGAATCAATTAAATAATAACTTAATAAATAAGTTTATCACAGGCCTCATCAAAGGAAAAATACAGGACAGATTATGCGAGGAGGATACGACAAAAAGTTTAAATGACATTGTAAAACTCGCTTTGCAACGGGAATCGATAATGGAATACCAAGGAGCAAGTATTAATATAATTAATAACCACGGTTCAAATAACAGTTTCTATTCAAAAAGACAAACGCAACGTGACAACACTGTTTACCGAAATAATCGAACCGCGCTTCCCCCTAATCGATCCGTCAATTCTGTAAATGTCAAAAGCAAAAACAAGAACAATATGGGTAATATGAATAATTATGGTAATAATTACGATAAAAATAAAAAAATATGTAATGTTTGTGGTAGGAAACATGTAGGAAGATGTAAGTACTTAAACTATAAGTGTAATATTTGTAAACATCAGGGACATCTGCCTAATATGTGTTAAAATAAAACTAAAAGTCACAACTACATTCAATCAGAGCATGTAGAAGAAATCGAATATATCTACTCGATAGGTAAACCGTGTAAAACGGGAGACAATCCTTTTAGAATCTTGGTATCAATAGACCATAAACAGTATTTTATGGATATAGACTCAGATGCAAGTGTTTCTTGTGTTAGTAATCAGTTTTTTGAGAACAATTTTAAAAATTATAAGTTGGAAACCGATAGCACTTTCTTAAAAGGTTATGATGGCCAACATTTTACACCAATTAGATATTTTCGTGTTGATTTAACGTATAGGAACATAACAAAATCGGTTAAATTTCATGTGATTTTAAATGGTGGACCATGTATTGCTGGACGAGATTTTATGAGTGAATTTAATGTAAAACTAAGCGTCGTAAACATAACAGAATTTAACGAAATAAAAATGTTAACAGATAAGCATAAAAATGTGTTTGAAAGGGATTTAGGCTGTTTTAAATTCAATAAAGTTTCATTACAGTTGAAGTCAGAAGCACGACCTATCTTCTGCAAGCCTAGAAATGTTCCGTTTGCATACAGGAATTTGGTGAATGAGGAATTGGATAACCTTGAACGACTAGGAGTCATAACACCAGTGGATAGTAGTGATTATGGGACGCCAATAGTTGCTGTCTATAAGAGTAACGGTAAAATTAGAATAGCTGGTGACTAACAGATTTCTTCAGAAGATGACATATCCTATGCCCAAAAGATACGATATATTTGCAAAACTTAATGGAGGACAAGCGTTTTCCAAAATTGACTTATCTTTTTCGTTTATGCAACTTGAATTAGCGGAGGACTTTAAAGACATTTTAACATGGTCAACACCAAAAGGATTATATAGATTGAATCGAATGCCATATGGTATTACGTGCGGCTCTGCAAATTTTTCAAAAAACTATCGATCAAATATTTTGCGGTATAGCTGCTATATTGATGATATACTGGTTACAGGTCAAACAAAGGAGGAACATATGGAAACATTATCTCAAGCGTTCCAGCGACTCGAGGAAGCAGGTTTAATGTGCGAAAGGAAAAATGTACTTCCTTTCAAGACGAAATAGTATATCTTGGTTTTAAAATCGACAAAATAGATTGCATAAGACGCAAGACAAGGTAAAAGCAATTTTGAATGCACCAGCACCAACTAATTTGACAAAGGTACGTTCATTTATTGGCATGGTAAATTACTATAGTCAATTCACACCAAATTTAGCTGCATTATTAAGACCAATTTACAACTTACTTCAAAAAAAATCAAAGATTTTACTGGTCTATGGATTGCAGGAAGGCTTTTGAAATTATTAAGAAAAATATCGCTGAAGATGTCACTTTGACCTACTTTAACCCTAAATTGCCTATCATATTAACCGTTGACGCTTCTCTCAAAGGTATAAGTGCAATATTAAGTCACAAAATGCCTAACGGTAAAGAAACACCTATTTCATGTGTTAGCAGAACTTTAATGCCTGCTGAAAAGAAATATTCAAGTTTATCTCTGGAATTGTTAGCAATTTATTATGGATGTTATCGTTTCCAAGACTATTTGTTGGGACATCACTTCATAATAAGAACAGATTGTGAGCCACTGCTTGGTATTTTTGGCAAACATAAGGAAATTCCCCAAATGCAAAATTCTAGAATGCAAAGAATAGCATTATTTTTGCGGGATTTGATTACCAACTAACTTACGTAAGGGGTAAGAATAATGAGTTTGCTGATTATTTTTCCAGAGCACCATTGGAAGTGAACATGATAGATGCGGAATATGAAGGAAAAAGTGAATATTTTAACTTCATAAAAAACGATAAGGAATGGCCAATTGATGCTGAGGCTGTCAAGCAACACACCAAGGAAGACCCGGAACTAAAACAGGTTTTCGAGATGGTAAAATCATAAAAATGGCGAAAATGCTCAGAACTAATGCCGTACTGGACCAGAAGGTATGAGATAAAAGAAGAACAAGGTATTTTAACGTGGGAATATAGAGCATTATTCCTAGGAGCCTAAGAAAACAACTTCTGGTGGAATTGCATTTGGAGCACTAGGGTATAGCCAAGACAAAATCAAGCTAGGAGCTATATGTGGTGGTCAAAAATGGATTCAGACATAGAAAATCTAATAGCATCGTGTATTCCATGTCTTCAACATCGTTCAGATCCACCAAAATCTGAATATTCTCCGTGGAAACCAGAATCAGGTCAGTGGATAAGAATACACGCGGATTTTCTTGGTCCGACTAATAGTAAAATGTTCTTGGTAGTAATTGATTCATTTAGTAACTATTCAATTATCAAACATATGAAAAGATGCACTGCGGAAATAACGGAAGAAAAGTGTAGACAAATATTTTCTGAATATGGTTTACCTCATATTTTAGTAACTGATTGTAACGTTTCAAAAACGTACAAAGTAATTTTAACACATTTTTATTATTTGACTGATTAACAATACTTACAGTTTATAAATCCCTAATAATAATTGTTTTACTATCCGGATATACTATACCATCTGCTCGTGTATGCCTTTTGCCTTTTATGTCGTTCGTTATTAGCAAGGAAACTGTTTAGTCCTGACCTGCACATGGTTGTTTACTAATGTTGCCCTTATTCTGTGTTTCTATAATGTCAGACACCTGTAATGTTTAGATCTGTTTAATTATGAGTTGATTTCTGTATAGAAAGTACTTACTTGTTTTGATATGGCCCTCGTAATTGGAATTTTGAGTATGGAGTGTGCTTCCATGGGTTTTTCTTGAGGTTGATGGCACGGATGTGCTTTATTCGGTAATTAGGGTAATAAGTCAGGTTCATACCGTAGTTTTGTTGTACCTGCTGGGTGGGATCTTAACTTACGCTGGAGATATTCTGTATAGTGAACATCTCTAAGCTGAAAATAGGCGGTCATCTGTCCTGTAAGAGATTGAGGAATAACGTTACGATACAGTCCATCGTATCGCGTTGTTCTGTATGCTACTATACTCACCTATTTTGTGTGTTGTTGTCATGTTTCTTTTTGGTTGGTTTGTTTCGTTGGTTGTCACTGGTCCTTGTTCGTTCTCCTGAATTTTCGGCTCTCGGGCGGCAGGTGCTCTCGGGTCTTCAAGGGCTGCCTTCAATGGTGAGGTTCTTTGGAAGGGTGGTCGACGGGGGGTGGTATCTGGCGAACCATTGAGGGAGTGGTTCTAGTCTATTAGACCGGATGGTGACGCTGGGTGCCACTACTGCGATTCACCTGAGCTCCACTGGATCGTCGGCGAGGAGATCGGGGCAGTGTCGTTCGATGGGAACACCCGCTCCTGTTTTTGTTTTGGAACAAGCGATTAGTGGCTCCGTCTTTCCTTTTTCTTTCCTATCTTGTGATGTCTATCTTTTCTTTTCTTTATTTTGGTTAATTCGTTCGGCGGGAGGGTACTGTTGTGTGGAAAAGTTGAACTTTCGGGTAGGAGTTGTCCCTGCGAAAGACTTCCTGGGATATGCGACCGGAGGGTATATGAACGAGGCTTTCCGCTGCTTAATTCGGCTTGCGCAACATATACCTAATCTCATTCTATCTTTCAAGAGATCACTAACCTGGTTGTATGTCTCTGAGTGGCCGATGTCGAGATCCGCACTCAAGGGGAAGTTCTGGACCACGCACTCTTACTGTGACTGGACACAACGGCGATGGTGTCCTCGCGTTGAAACTTTATGTTAGATTTAAGGTTTCAGTATGGCATATACTATAATTATGCTGGGTAATCTTCGTGGACACCCTGGACTTGTTCTTAAAACCACACAGTTGTATAGTTTACTATGCACTATTTGTTTATTCCCGGACGTGACCCAGAATAATAGCACTACGTTAGTGTTATGTTCTACTCGATTGTGTAACTCTTCCGTATAGACAGACTGTATGAGTGTTTCCATAATCTCTGTCTATGTTTTTTTTCCCGATTTTGGACATTTTGGTTGTGGTATTATTATCATATTAACTGGTAACAATTTATAGATATTATTAACTCAATAAAAGGTTATGGTTATTATTCATTTATTGTCGAAAACTCAGCTGTTCATGGTCCTGTGTTGCCATCGATCTTAAGACGAACTTGCGTAATGAATTATTTAACTTTTCCGTTTATAGCGAGTAGTGCAGTTTCCTAGTGTTATTCTGTTACTGTTTTATTGGAAAGTATGTAATTACACTTATCACCGGGTTATTCTATTCGAGTTCTATTAAGCTTATAACAGTAGCGGTATTCAACTGGCAACTCTGCGATAGTGTTGTACCCGGTCTGGCACGTTGCCTGGCTCCAAGCTGGATGTTGTCAAGTTTCACCATGAAGGAAATTGTACGAACTGGGTTTCAGTGGAAATGCTTTTGGCAGTGGTTGTTCTTGAGTGTTTCAGTCAGACTTTAGTACCTGGACTTTTGAGGTTATATTAATGTATGATTCGAGAGTGATTTCGTATTTCCGAGCGTCCTTGGTTATGACGGGAATATTCAGGGAGTAATTACTTACAATCTGGCAAGCGCGAAACAGCGTGTGATTTATTGGTTGCCTACCATTGGGACCTGCTCGTTATATTATTGCTAATGGATATTGCGCAGGCTTGTTTCGTGATTATTGATTTTCGAACAAAGTAAGATACATAGAGGTTTTCCGTGTGAGGAACCCGGAGAACAATATTTAGAGTTCTTTCTTGGTAGGGAGGTCCAATAACAGTACGAGTTTAAGCTATTGCGTTTCAGTATAGTTTTGGCAAGTTGAGAGATAAGTGGTACTTATAGTTTTACTCAATGGCGTAACTAAACGTGGTGGAAAATAGATGGTGATGCGAATCTACCTTAGTTAAAGGGATATACACCACGTTTATGTAACCCAAAGTATTGAAGCTGGTTTTTGGTTGTTATTGAACATCGTACGATTGATGGTTCAATAATGTTGATATGTAAAGGCTGAGATACGACTTCCGTTGTGAGGGATATAGACGCCATCTTGTAGTGGAACACTCTCGACTTGGTAAGGAACTTCTGTTGAGTTATGTTTTCTGATTTTGACCGGCTGAATTATGTTTCATAGCCAACTGTATTCACTGGGACTGCTGTGGAATTCACATCCAACTATAGACTATGGTTTGACCGTAGTAAGGGTATTTTTGGTTACTGTGGACTGAAACTACGCAGTTGTGTTTGGAAAAAAAAAACCCTCAATGTAACGAGGTAGGAATTTAATTTTAACGAAATTGATATAGTAAATTTGGAATTTCTCTAATAATACTGTGTGAGTAATTGAGTTTTCTTTCTTTCTCTCACAGGGTTTTTTTTTATGGTTTTTTATGGGCTTTTATTCTATGGTTCTTTTTATGGATTTGTTTTTATGGTTGATTTTTGAGAAGTGGATTTTCCCTTAAGGTCAAGTTCTCCTATGAACTAGTTTTGACCTTGGACGAATTCTTCTGCTGAATTATCTGATTTCCGTGGAGTTCAAGATATGGATATGGAACCGAAGTGTAACCGTAACCACAGCTAAGTGCTAAATTTAAGCGACAAGTTTTTCTTTAAAATTTTTTCTTTGTGTATATCATTTCTGCGATGCAGTCATAATCACCTTCAGTGAGATCATTTAATTTTGAAAAGGAATTATAACCACCTTCAGTGGGAATCATTTATTTTTTTTTGAAAATAATTTATAATTCACCTTCAGTGAAGTTCTCTTGTCAAGTATTTGCTATCAATTAAAGTTTGTTGGAAGTTTTCTAAACCATTCAGTTTGTCCTTACAATTTTTTTTTTCTTTAGGTTATTGAATTGAATATTTGAATACCTATATATAGATACTTGTATAGTGACTGAGTTGTGAGTCATAAAGCGGTGCACTGTTTCATGATAGATCTCAGATCCAGGCGAGACAAATAACTTTTGTAAAAGAGAATATATTTTAGGAAACCATTGCAAATTCTTGGGCCCATGTGGGTGATTATTTTTTTTATATTATAGTAATTAATACTTTTTAATAGTTAACTTTATTTTTTTTATCTTACCGAAATATACGGTTAAGGACTATTTTTTTTTATTTAAAATTTCTTGTTTTCTTTTGAGCCTGTTTATCGTCACTTGGCTATGGTTTATATTTCCCCAGAATTAAATCGGTGCCCTCGGTGAGAATTGAAATATTGGCGCCCTAAAATATTTAACTGTTTTTGTGGTAATTAAATATTAATTGCTCACTCCCATTCTCCACTGTCTAAAAGCTAGACCGCTGTGCCACCGACGCATCTTGGCCCTCAATTCAGATAGAACAGGTGAGATAAATTTTAGGTTTTGTTATTAAATTCCTTAGTGACGATTTTGTGTTTGTGTTGATATATATATATTATTAACTGATAAAAATTTAAACGCCACATTTTGGCGCCCAACGTGGGGCCTCTTTTCATTAAAAGAAACGAACTGTCATTGTGACAGGTGTTGTATTTTTGATTGTATCCAGGGTTAATCATTTTTATTTGATAGTTTAACTCATTTTTGGGTGCTTTTGTGGGTTATTTTGATATCTGTCATTTTGACAGGTTTGCGAATTTGATTGCATTTTGATTTTCTTGATATTGTACCCGATTTTGAGTGTACCCGAATTTTTTTGACAACCCCGGATTTGATGATTTACATTGGTTAATTTTGAAATTTTGACATTTTGAATGTATAGCAATTAAACTGATATTGAGTATTTTATTATTGATCATTTAACTTACTATTTTACGTGCTTATTATCACCATCGGTCAATAAATTTATACGCCATGTCTCGTAAGATGCTCGTTAATAGACTGAGCTCAGATGAGCTAGAATATGAAGTAAGGATACGTGGTATCGCGACTGGAACCGTGGAGCAGATGCGTTCGAGTTTGTCGGCTGCTGTGCGACTAGAAAGTGCGGGTGATAGCATTACTTATCCCGATTACCCATTTTTATTCGAGGAGGATTGTACGGCAATTGAGATAAAGTTTACTTACTTGTCTGATAAGGTTCAGGGATTTTCTGATTCTATAAGAAGCAACGACTTCAAGAAGTTGGAATCTAAGTTAGCTCATGTGCTGCATCGAATCGAAAATTCTAAGCCCACCCAAGTTGAAGAAAAACAGAAGAAATCGGAGTTGTTGGCTAAATGTTTGGAGTTGATGGGGAAATTGATGGAATCTGCTGAGCAATATGATAAGGTCACGGTACCAGTACCGCCAGCTTTGAATCTTCTGGAAAATGTTGTGGAAGAGCGACTGCACCAAGGACTTCAGAATGCTCCAGCATCCTCGACCCATAATATAAGTAACACAAACAATAACTCTGTTGTTCCCTCGACTTCGTTTAAGCCCGTGTTACCCAGTAAATGGGGTCTTAAATTTTCCGGGGATAGAAAATGTTTATCTTTGAATGCTTTCTTAGACCAAGTTCAAGAACTTTCCCGCGCGAGACACGTTTCTAAGGATCTTCTTTTGGATTGCGGAATTGACTTATTTTCTGGACCCGCCTACACTTTTTATAGAGCAAATCGAGAAACTGTTAACACCTGGGATCAGTTTGTTCAGTTATTGCGAGAGGAATATCAGCCGGATAATTATACGACGAAGCTTTTTGATGAAATCAAGAGACGGACACAAGGAGCTGACGAAAGTGTTGGTCAATATTTTGCAGTTATGTCGGAGTTCTTTAAACGGTTGAATTGTCCTATGTCTGAAGAAGCTAAACTGGAAATTTTGTCAAATAATGTGCTTCCATTCTACCAGGAACGACTTGCTTTGCGAGACGATGTAAGTTCGGTGCAGGAATTGAGAGACGTACTTAAGAAAATGGAGAAGAGACGAATTGGAGCTCAGAACTATGTTGGTCCTTCGAGGAAAAATTGTTTGGAACCTGACCTGGCTTACGTCGAGACTTCGAGTGAGTTGGTAACTGTGAGTGACGTTGCTATTCCTAAGGAGAAGGAACGCTTGTGTTACAAGTGTAATCAACCCGGTCATCTAGCCAGAGGATGTTTGTCTAATAGGCTCACCTGTTATAAATGTGGAAAGGAAGGTTTTACCGTGAGGAATTGCCCTAATTGTAACCGGTCGGGAAACGGACGTCGACGCCAATAGTTGGTCGCATTGGTGTTGACACTACTACGACTAATAAATTCACACCAATTTTAAACTTTATTCTAGAGCATGCCAATCATGATGAAAGACCTTACCTGGAAATTGACATTCTCGGGAAGACATTATTGGGACTTCTTGATAGTGGCGCTAGTCGCACTTTTCTTGGAGGCAAAGGATGGAATATTGTATCTAGACTGAGCTTGCCCTTGGATGTATCGAGGGCGGTTCAATGCACTGTGGCGAATGGTCAAATTTGTAGTAGTATTGGAACCTGTACTCTTCCAATGGCTTTGAAGGGTAGAGTAAGGTTAATTGACGCTGTTGTTGTGCCGGAATTGCCACATGTATTGATATTGGGCCTTGACTTTTGGAAAAGTATGGGTGTAGTTCCTGATTTGAGACAAGATGAATGGAAGTTTGCTAGTATTGACGAGGTTTGTGCTATTGAAGATACTGAGGAGGTACTTACTGATGCAGAGAACCAGAAACTTCGTGATTTGATAAATGCCAATAACGGACTTATGTCTAAGAATTTAGGATGTACGAATTTGACCGAGCATGTAATTGTTACCAACGCTGAACCAATTAAACAACGATATTACAGAGTTTCTCCAATAATGCAAGCTTACATAGATGAAGAGCTAAATGAACTTCTGGCTCAAGGTATAGTGAGGAAATCTAGAAGCCCTTGGTCATCTCCGATCGTGATGGTTAAAAAGAAGGGAACGGAAAAATGGCGGATGTGTATCGACTATAGAAAACTTAATAAAGTAACGGAACGCGACAGTTACCCACTTCCTTTAGTAGCCGATACCCTTGATAAGCTGCGTAATGCCAAATATATTTCCAGTATGGATATAAAGTCTGCTTATTATCAAGTCCCCATGAGCGAATCCTCTATACCTTTGACAGCTTTTACTGTTCCTAACCGTGGCTTGTACGAGTTCACGAGAATGCCTTTCGGGCTGCATAATGCCCCGGCTACTTGGCAAAGGTTGATTGATAGAGTTCTGTCTGATTTAGAGCCTTTTGTCTTTGTATATTTGGACGATGTTGTGATTGTTACCGATACATTTGCCAAGCATCTGGAGGTTTTGGAGACGGTTTTTGAACGATTACGGGAGGCCAGATTAACCGTGAGTATAGATAAATGCCAATTTTGTAGGCCACAGTTAAAATATTTGGGATATGTTGTGGATAAAAATGGTCTGCATGTTGACCCGGACAAGGTTAGAGCTATGTTGGATCTACCTGTCCCAAGAACTGTCAAGGAGGTACGTAGAATTGTTGGAACGTTCAGCTGGTACCGGCGTTTCGTCCCGGATTTTTCAACGGTTATTGCCCCAATCACTGCGCTTCTTCGTAAGTCAAATAAGTTCATATGGACTCCGGAGTGTGACCTTGCGTTTCAAAAAATAAAGGAATGCCTAGTGCAGGCACCGGTTCTGAGCTGTCCTGATTACTCACTACCATTTACGATCTCTACGGATGCTTCAGGATACGGAATTGGCGCCGTGTTATCACAATTGCACCCGGAAGACGGAGAAAAGGTCATATGTTATTTATCTAGGTCCTTGACTAGACAGGAGCGAAATTATAGCACGACAGAGAGGGAATGTCTGGCGGTTCTCTGGGCGGTTGAGAGGCTTCGATGCTATGTTGAAGGTGTACCATTCACCGTAATCACAGACCACTACAGCTTGGTGTGGCTTCAAAAGTTGAAAGAGCCTACTGGAAGACTTGCGAGATGGGCTGTTAAGATGCAACAGTTTGACTTCCAGATCATCCACAGGAAGGGAAAAGACATGGTTGTTCCCGACACTTTGTCCAGGTCTGTTCCTATGTTGGACTCAGTTGTTCCCAATGTTGTTCCAGAGCCTAATATTGTTCAGGATAAGTGGTACAATAAGATGGCTGCACAAGTTGAGAGGGATCCTTTGAGGTTTGGTTCATGGAGAGTTTCTGGAGGTGTGCTGTTTAAGTATGTAAAGCAACCCTACCCCGAATTGTCTAAGAGTTCTGATTTTTGGAAGGAGGTAGTACCGAAGGAGAGGCGACGTGAAGTTATGTCGAATGCGCATGATCCGCCATTAGCGGCACATGTTGGACAGTACAAAACACTGGCTAGAATAGTGGAAAGATTCTACTGGCCTAAGATGAAGCAAGACATCGCTAATTATATCCGGAGATGTAAAATCTGTTTGGCACATAAGTCCAATAACAAACAGACAGCAGACAAAATGGTAACACATTCCAAGCCTGATCGACCTTGGCAATTGATTTCCGCGGACCTTCTTGGACCTCTGCCGAGATCATCAAAGGGAAACTGTTATATATTGGCTGTGACTGATTATTTTAGCAAGTTTTCATTGGTTTTTCCGCTAAGAGATGCGAAGACTCCCGCTATTGTTAAGCGTATGGAAGAAGAAGTGTTTTTACTCTTTGGGGTTCCGAAACATATATTGGTTGATAACGGACCGCAGTTTAGAGGACGCGAATTTCAAAAATTGGCTAATAAGTATAATGTCAGAATTAAATACAATGCTTATTATAACCCTAGGGCCAATCCAACAGAACGTTTTAATAGAATTATAAAAACGATGATATCGATATATGTTAAGGACAATCACAAGAAGTGGGACGCGAATTTACAGGAATTGGCTTGCGCTGTTCGCACGTCGAGACATGAGGTTACTCAGTTAACCCCATATTTTGTTAATTTTGGTAGAAACATGTGTTTGTCGGGAGATGATTATGCTGAGCGAACAATTGAAGAGATTGAAGATGGTACTCAGACTGGGGATACGACAAGAAATGAGGCATTTAAGAAGATGTTTACCGATGTGAAGGCGAGACTTTTGAAGGCGGGATGTGACGGTGTTAACAAATACAACTTGAGGAAAAGGCATGAGGAATATGTTTCCGGCCAACTTGTGTGGAAAAGAAATTTTGTTTTGTCCGATGCAACTAGGAATTTTTCTAGCAAATTAGCCCCAAAGTATGTGGGACCTTTTAGAATTTGTAGACGCGTGTCACCATGGACATACCAGCTGGAAAATTTACAGGGCCAACCTTTGGAGGGAACCTGGCATATACGACATTTAAAGTCCGATTGTTTAGAAAATTAATCGGGTTAATTTTCTTCAAGCAAGGGGGGAATTTGTAACGTTTCAAAAACGTACAAAGTAATTTTAACACATTTTTATTATTTGACTGATTAACAATACTTACAGTTTATAAATCCCTAATAATAATTGTTTTACTATCCGGATATACTATACCATCTGCTCGTGTATGCCTTTTGCCTTTTATGTCGTTCGTTATTAGCAAGGAAACTGTTTAGTCCTGACCTGCACATGGTTGTTTACTAATGTTGCCCTTATTCTGTGTTTCTATAATGTCAGACACCTGTAATGTTTAGATCTGTTTAATTATGAGTTGATTTCTGTATAGAAAGTACTTACTTGTTTTGATATGGCCCTCGTAATTGGAATTTTGAGTATGGAGTGTGCTTCCATGGGTTTTTCTTGAGGTTGATGGCACGGATGTGCTTTATTCGGTAATTAGGGTAATAAGTCAGGTTCATACCGTAGTTTTGTTGTACCTGCTGGGTGGGATCTTAACTTACGCTGGAGATATTCTGTATAGTGAACATCTCTAAGCTGAAAATAGGCGGTCATCTGTCCTGTAAGAGATTGAGGAATAACGTTACGATACAGTCCATCGTATCGCGTTGTTCTGTATGCTACTATACTCACCTATTTTGTGTGTTGTTGTCATGTTTCTTTTTGGTTGGTTTGTTTCGTTGGTTGTCACTGGTCCTTGTTCGTTCTCCTGAATTTTCGGCTCTCGGGCGGCAGGTGCTCTCGGGTCTTCAAGGGCTGCCTTCAATGGTGAGGTTCTTTGGAAGGGTGGTCGACGGGGGGTGGTATCTGGCGAACCATTGAGGGAGTGGTTCTAGTCTATTAGACCGGATGGTGACGCTGGGTGCCACTACTGCGATTCACCTGAGCTCCACTGGATCGTCGGCGAGGAGATCGGGGCAGTGTCGTTCGATGGGAACACCCGCTCCTGTTTTTGTTTTGGAACAAGCGATTAGTGGCTCCGTCTTTCCTTTTTCTTTCCTATCTTGTGATGTCTATCTTTTCTTTTCTTTATTTTGGTTAATTCGTTCGGCGGGAGGGTACTGTTGTGTGGAAAAGTTGAACTTTCGGGTAGGAGTTGTCCCTGCGAAAGACTTCCTGGGATATGCGACCGGAGGGTATATGAACGAGGCTTTCCGCTGCTTAATTCGGCTTGCGCAACATATACCTAATCTCATTCTATCTTTCAAGAGATCACTAACCTGGTTGTATGTCTCTGAGTGGCCGATGTCGAGATCCGCACTCAAGGGGAAGTTCTGGACCACGCACTCTTACTGTGACTGGACACAACGGCGATGGTGTCCTCGCGTTGAAACTTTATGTTAGATTTAAGGTTTCAGTATGGCATATACTATAATTATGCTGGGTAATCTTCGTGGACACCCTGGACTTGTTCTTAAAACCACACAGTTGTATAGTTTACTATGCACTATTTGTTTATTCCCGGACGTGACCCAGAATAATAGCACTACGTTAGTGTTATGTTCTACTCGATTGTGTAACTCTTCCGTATAGACAGACTGTATGAGTGTTTCCATAATCTCTGTCTATGTTTTTTTTCCCGATTTTGGACATTTTGGTTGTGGTATTATTATCATATTAACTGGTAACAATTTATAGATATTATTAACTCAATAAAAGGTTATGGTTATTATTCATTTATTGTCGAAAACTCAGCTGTTCATGGTCCTGTGTTGCCATCGATCTTAAGACGAACTTGCGTAATGAATTATTTAACTTTTCCGTTTATAGCGAGTAGTGCAGTTTCCTAGTGTTATTCTGTTACTGTTTTATTGGAAAGTATGTAATTACACTTATCACCGGGTTATTCTATTCGAGTTCTATTAAGCTTATAACAGTAGCGGTATTCAACTGGCAACTCTGCGATAGTGTTGTACCCGGTCTGGCACGTTGCCTGGCTCCAAGCTGGATGTTGTCAAGTTTCACCATGAAGGAAATTGTACGAACTGGGTTTCAGTGGAAATGCTTTTGGCAGTGGTTGTTCTTGAGTGTTTCAGTCAGACTTTAGTACCTGGACTTTTGAGGTTATATTAATGTATGATTCGAGAGTGATTTCGTATTTCCGAGCGTCCTTGGTTATGACGGGAATATTCAGGGAGTAATTACTTACAATCTGGCAAGCGCGAAACAGCGTGTGATTTATTGGTTGCCTACCATTGGGACCTGCTCGTTATATTATTGCTAATGGATATTGCGCAGGCTTGTTTCGTGATTATTGATTTTCGAACAAAGTAAGATACATAGAGGTTTTCCGTGTGAGGAACCCGGAGAACAATATTTAGAGTTCTTTCTTGGTAGGGAGGTCCAATAACAGTACGAGTTTAAGCTATTGCGTTTCAGTATAGTTTTGGCAAGTTGAGAGATAAGTGGTACTTATAGTTTTACTCAATGGCGTAACTAAACGTGGTGGAAAATAGATGGTGATGCGAATCTACCTTAGTTAAAGGGATATACACCACGTTTATGTAACCCAAAGTATTGAAGCTGGTTTTTGGTTGTTATTGAACATCGTACGATTGATGGTTCAATAATGTTGATATGTAAAGGCTGAGATACGACTTCCGTTGTGAGGGATATAGACGCCATCTTGTAGTGGAACACTCTCGACTTGGTAAGGAACTTCTGTTGAGTTATGTTTTCTGATTTTGACCGGCTGAATTATGTTTCATAGCCAACTGTATTCACTGGGACTGCTGTGGAATTCACATCCAACTATAGACTATGGTTTGACCGTAGTAAGGGTATTTTTGGTTACTGTGGACTGAAACTACGCAGTTGTGTTTGGAAAAAAAAAACCCTCAATGTAACGAGGTAGGAATTTAATTTTAACGAAATTGATATAGTAAATTTGGAATTTCTCTAATAATACTGTGTGAGTAATTGAGTTTTCTTTCTTTCTCTCACAGGGTTTTTTTTTATGGTTTTTTATGGGCTTTTATTCTATGGTTCTTTTTATGGATTTGTTTTTATGGTTGATTTTTGAGAAGTGGATTTTCCCTTAAGGTCAAGTTCTCCTATGAACTAGTTTTGACCTTGGACGAATTCTTCTGCTGAATTATCTGATTTCCGTGGAGTTCAAGATATGGATATGGAACCGAAGTGTAACCGTAACCACAGCTAAGTGCTAAATTTAAGCGACAAGTTTTTCTTTAAAATTTTTTCTTTGTGTATATCATTTCTGCGATGCAGTCATAATCACCTTCAGTGAGATCATTTAATTTTGAAAAGGAATTATAACCACCTTCAGTGGGAATCATTTATTTTTTTTTGAAAATAATTTATAATTCACCTTCAGTGAAGTTCTCTTGTCAAGTATTTGCTATCAATTAAAGTTTGTTGGAAGTTTTCTAAACCATTCAGTTTGTCCTTACAATTTTTTTTTTCTTTAGGTTATTGAATTGAATATTTGAATACCTATATATAGATACTTGTATAGTGACTGAGTTGTGAGTCATAAAGCGGTGCACTGTTTCATGATAGATCTCAGATCCAGGCGAGACAAATAACTTTTGTAAAAGAGAATATATTTTAGGAAACCATTGCAAATTCTTGGGCCCATGTGGGTGATTATTTTTTTTATATTATAGTAATTAATACTTTTTAATAGTTAACTTTATTTTTTTTATCTTACCGAAATATACGGTTAAGGACTATTTTTTTTTATTTAAAATTTCTTGTTTTCTTTTGAGCCTGTTTATCGTCACTTGGCTATGGTTTATATTTCCCCAGAATTAAATCGGTGCCCTCGGTGAGAATTGAAATATTGGCGCCCTAAAATATTTAACTGTTTTTGTGGTAATTAAATATTAATTGCTCACTCCCATTCTCCACTGTCTAAAAGCTAGACCGCTGTGCCACCGACGCATCTTGGCCCTCAATTCAGATAGAACAGGTGAGATAAATTTTAGGTTTTGTTATTAAATTCCTTAGTGACGATTTTGTGTTTGTGTTGATATATATATATTATTAACTGATAAAAATTTAAACGCCACATGATAACGGAACTCCGTTCATGGCTGAAACTTTTCAGGACTTTTTAGGCATGAATGGTGTAAAACACGTAACCACGCCGGTTGCGCACCCACAATCCAATGGATAAGCTGAGAATATGGTAAAAACATTTAAGAATAAAATAAAAACGGGTTTGTCGGATAAAAACAATAGCAACATAAAATTAAAAACTATAGTTTCAAGATTTTTGGGAAGCTATAGAGCTATACGACATGAAACAACAGGCGAAACTCCTTTCAAGCTTATGTATGGAAGAGATATGAGAACTAGGTTAGACCTAATCAAGCCTGAAAATAACGTCGTGGAACATCCGACGAGTACAGTAATAGAAGAAGCTCAAGAGCGACAGAAGAAGTATTATAGTAACGAGAGAAAACGAGATTTTGAAATAAGAGAGACAGTCATGATAAAAATGTACAAGAAAAATGTAGCAGTATGGACAGAGGCTGAAATTTTATAAAGAAATGGCCGCACAACGTACTTAGCTAAAATAAATAGTGGTAAAATTTGTAAAAGACATTCTAACCAGAGTATTAAACGTAATAAAATAAATGCTCCTGATGAAAACACTTTAAAAATACGTGTAAATAATTCAAAAATTAAGACATCATATTATACTCCACCGGAAAACCATAGTTTAAACAATGCCGATCGTGGTGAAAGTGTTTCCAACCCGAACTTTGTAAATAGGTCATTTGCTAACTCTGTTTTGACAGGTTTGACGAACCTAGAGGAATTCGCAACATGCACCGCCAACTTTACTAGTGGTTCGACCACAGAGTCAAGGAGGACGAGTACGGAAGAGCAGAAGACTACCCCAAAAATAGATGACAACCAATTGAGGCAGACAAAAACATTTCATCCATCTAATTCTGTTTTTAAAAATAACAATCTTGTTTTAGATAAATCTTTACTTCAAGGTACCAGTGACATTACAGAAGATTCATTGAGTATCAAGGAGGGGGGAAGAGTGTCAAGACAGATAAGAAAACCATCATGGTTGAACGATTACGTAACAGAAGAAGATGAAGACTGAAGTTATAAGAACGGAAAAAAGAAGAATGAAGATAAAGGTCATGGTACAGAAACTTTATTCATTTTAATGTTTGTTATTTTAAATGAAAAGTAAAATATAAATTTTATCTTAAACTCACAATAGAGTACTTTAGTGTATGCGAAATGCACATTTCAGTTGTAAGTAGAATTTGAAAATTGTGACGGCAAATATTTGAAGTGTGGGGAGTGTTATGATGTGCTTGGCAACGTTGGAATGACAACGTACAGACATGCGGGTACAAGACAGTCCTGTTCTAACCATCATATTGTTAACAAATAAATATACTGTGACATTAATAATTAAGAGATAATAATTTGTTATGATAAATAAAAACCTCGTTAAAATAAAGACTTTAACTTGAATACATAACACCTATATTAAATTAGATATTTTTGTTTTATTTCAAGAACGCGTTCCAATACTATGTTTATAACAAAAAGAGGACTTATTATGAGTAGTTTTCAAAAGAGTGAAATTGATGACCAATTTAGTTTTTTAAAAGAAGAGGTTAAGAAACGAATAAAATGTGATAAAACTTTATTGAAGGCCTTAGATAAAAATTATTCTCATTTTAAATCTCAATATAAAGCGCGTTGGATAAAAGCATTTAAAATGGAAGAAAAATTCCTTAAAAATATTGGTGAATGACTAGATGCCTATATTTCCTTTAAAAAGATGGATGAATCTAAGACTAGAGAAGAAACGTGGCCGGCCAACAATTTCTTTTGAATCCAAGTTGGAGCGGACAAAGCGATTAAAAACAAAAGCGTTAAGAGATTCAACGCCTGTGACAATCCTAAGTTATGCTATCCAAATGGGAGTAGGAGTAACAGGACAAGCACAGGAAATAAGAATTGGGCCCGAGTTATTTTGAGGCCAGTGATAATAGTGAAGACAAGGACGAAAATATCTCATCGCAATCTGAAAATGATGAGTTCTGTTAAAAAAAAAATATTTTGATTTCTTGCAGCTTGATATGTATTTATTTTATATATATATATATATAGGTATATATATAAGTTGAGTGGTAGTCTTTGCTGACTAGTTAATAGATAACTTAGTGTCTTGGATTGATCAGCAAATATTTTTGATTAAAACTCTTTTACGTTATGCCAAGCTTTCGATATATTTTTATATCTTCCTCGGGGCTACAAATATAATATAATCACAAAAAAATTCAATTAACTCAAAAAATGTTAAATGTTAATTATTATTTTGCAAAGTTGACAAAAATTTATATAATAATGTTCTTTAATTTACAATTTATATTATTTTTACTAATGTAAAACTTGCCGCGTATACTAAGGTAAACATATTTTTAAATTTTATATATATACATATATATACAAAATATATCGAAAGCTTGGCATAACGTAAAAGAGTTTTAATCAAAAATATTTGCTGATCAACCCAAGACACTAAGTTATCTATATATATATATATATATATATATATATATATATAATAACATTAACATAACATAGCACAACCACTTTATTATTGAAGTCAACCCAGAAACAGAGAATCGGTTAAAGATCTTATCTTCTTATTTATTAATAATCAATAATGTTTAAATAAAAATATATCTATGTTGTCAGTACTGTGCGTTATTCACGATTAAATAATTTACAAATGACGCCCAATTATGTATTTATTAGTAAAACTGTCGCAAAATTAACGAGTCTCCATCTCAATTGTTTTTATAAGTAAATAAGGAGTTAAATAACGTTATTACGCGTGCGTAGTAAATAAAAAAAAAGGCATTTTTAGAGGATTTTTACGGAATAATGGATAAAATCGAGAGATATATATATATCTCTGATAAAATCGCATAATTAAAATATCTTGGTTTTAGCAGTGATGCTTGCCTTTTGATAAAAAGTTATCTTACGGGAAGGTAACAATAAACTTAATGAGGACCTTGGATTGTTGGTGGATGCTTCTGCTAAACATTGTTTGGAGTTAAATCCGAGGAAGTGTCAGCTGCTGATCGTCGGACGTACATCCATAAGAATTCAATATTCAAACCGTCTAAAAATTATCGTTGGTACAGAGACACTGGAAAGCTCGGGCAATGCGAGGAATTTGGGTCTGATCATGGACACGGATTTGAGATTTGTGCCACATGTGAATAATTGCATTAGGAGAGCATTTGCTAATCTTAAACTTATATACAACCAACGTAATTTGCTAAATTTAAAACTAAAAAAAATATTGTGCGATAGTTTGGTTCTGTCACAATTTACATTTTGTGACGTAGTGTATGGTCCTTGTTTGTTAGAGCATGTTCTTAAGCGTATTCAGCGAATACAGAACCACTATATCCGCCTAATTGGTAGCATAAGAAAATACGATAGGGGCATCGAAAATATACTACGCCTTATCAAAAATTTTCTACAATGTACAGATTGCCTCAAAAAGCACTCTAATGCGATTTACAAGACAATGGAGAATTAATCCCGGGTTTAACGATTTTATTTTTCACCTAATTGAAGTTAGGAGTCGACTCTTAAACGAAAAAGAAAAAGACTGTATTCTTTGTTTAGACGAAATGTCTTTAAAATCACATTTATACTACGACATCTCAAATGATAATATTATAGGTTTTGAAGATAAAAATGCCGAAATATCAACTAACGCGTTAGTTGTAATGGCAAGGGGGATAGCATGTAGCTGGAAGCAACCAATTGCTTATTTTTTTTATAAGTCTACGGCACCCTGAAATGAAATTAAAAATATTATATTTGAAACGGTCAAACGGCTGAGTACCATTGGTATGAATGTATTAGGAGTAGTTTCAGATCAAGGGTCGAATTTTAGAAAATTAGTAAAAAATTTAGGAATGTCCGAAGAAAATTGTACTTTCGATGTAGATCATCATAGGTTGGTCTATATTTTTGACGTTCCACACTTAATAAAATCAACAAGAAATAATTTTTTTTCGTATAGTTTCTTATTACCCGATGGGACCACAAAAAAACATTATTTAGAGACCATTTATAATATTGAGAAAACAAAGGAATATAGACTGTGCCCTAAGCTAACCGATGGACACATTTTTCCAAATAGCTTCCAGAAAATGAAAGTCAAATATGCTACTCAAGTATTTAGCCATTCTGTAGCAGTGGCTATGCATACTTACATTCAGTTTCGTGTTTTGCCTTCAGATGCAGAAGTAACTGCAAAGTTTATTCAACAGATGAACGATGTGTTTGATGTACTCAATTCTTGCCATTTAAACAACTTCAATGCGTATATGCATACCGAAAAACAGGTCAAAATTTTGCAGCAATTTCAAGATTTACTAAATAATCTGATTATTACAAACAGTGATGGAAAAAATATCACTAAGCAAATGAATTTTATATCTGGGTGGAAACAAACAATCAATGCAATTAAGATGTTATGGGATACATTAAAATCTAAAGGATACACCTTTTTATTTACCAGAAACCTAAATCAAGACTGTCTTGAAAATTTTTTTGGTCAAATCAGGAACTATGGTGGAAATTCCAGAAACCCAACACCGATACAGTTTACTAGAGCGTTTAAAAAATTATTCACTTTAAAATACATTGATCAAGTTGAGGGTGCTAATTGCTCAAATGATATTAATGACATTTTCTTAAATTTTCGACCCGACATAATGCCAAAGTCTGACAAATTGGCTATTGCTCCATCCGTACAACAAAAACCTTTAAAAATATTTACTACTGATTATAGAAATCTTAACAGTACAGAGGGAAATGCTATTGTATATGTGTGTGGCTACTTATTAAAAAAATGTTTAGTACAACACTCTTGCGAAATATGTTTAGATTTTAATGAACAAAATAGTTTAGGACATTTATCAACTTTATTTTCTAAAGCGAAAGCATATGTTAATACTGAAAGACTACCATTTGGTGGTTTAACAATGCCTCCTACAAATATCGTTGAGTATATTATCGATTTGGAAAATATCTTCGTCGAAAATTTTAATAATTTGGCTTTCCGTAATGATGGCATTGGAAAAACCCTAAAAGATTTATTCAAAAGTGTAAATTTTGTGCATCCTTGCAACAGTTTTCCAAGAGAATATTTATTATCTCTTTACACGAGAGTACGCCTATATTATACAATTAAATTTGCAAATCGAGATATTAAAAATAAAAAAACTAATAAACCAAATACTAAATTAACGATTCTTCAAAATTTGTAAGTGCGACTATAGCGTGCTGTTAATTGAAGACCATAATTTTTATCCTACTTTTTGCAAAATACTAGTGATTAATATTTTTTACCAAAAAAAATATTTGAGATTGATTTTCATTAAACGGAACTGGAAATTGCGGCTTATTACTTGGGTATCTCGATAATAATTATAGATACAATTAAGAATTTAAACGATAAATGATTGAAAATAATCCCAATAACATTATAACAAAAAAATCAAAGCATTTATAATAAATATATTATCAAATAAAAGAAAACAAACTAAAACTTCCAAAGTCAACTCCACAAAATCTTTAATTCAATTATAAAAAAAGGGAAACTAGTTTCGGCTCAACAAGCCATCATCAGTCCTACAATAAAGATAAAAACGAACGCATAAGAGAAAAAAATTAAATAAATAAATAAATAAAACGTACAACGGGCTACAAAACTATACATAAGTTCTAAGGTAAAAAACTTACCATTCTTACAAAAACATCCGTGTACAAAAAACAAAAAAAACATCAAACATGAATATGAATATGACTATGACATTACATTACACGAAAACAAACACCTGTGTTGAGTAAATAAATAAAATAATTTTAATGCATCCGAGGCCAGATTCAAATATATGAAAAGGAAAAAACGAAAAACGTTTAACCTTTTTCCATAAGTACAGTATGTCCAAAAAGAATTGAATTGAACTGGACTGGACTGAAATTTTAAAGAATTGTAAAAATAGTAAATTTAAATGAGGCAAGCAAAAACAGCATTAAAGAGGGGCACAAAAATTGAACACGTTACAAATTAAAGAGTGAATTAATAATAGGGGACTCAATGAAAGATGTTTGGTCATTCAAGCAAGTGACACTATTATTTGACTTAGCCTTCATGATCTCTAAAATCTCCAAATAATTTAAACGGGAGCCCTTGTTACACCTATGTAATAACATTGAGTTATTCAAAACATCGAAGCTGTGATTTGTCGCGATTAGATGGTTTGCAAAAGTAGATGGAGTATTAAAAATATCGGTATCCTTATAACGGTTGTAATAATACAAATGTTCCTTGATTCTCGTAAGGATCCTACGGCCAGATTGGCCGATATAAATGCTATTACAGTCCTGACAAGAAAGTCCATAAACTCCCGAACATTTCAAAAAATTTGTTCTATCTTTAGAATTCACTAGACAAAGGCTAACGTTGTTAACAGTTCTAAAAATAACGGCAATATCCGGAATACTACTTCTTATAATTTTAGCAATCTTAAGACAATAGCTACCGGTATAAGTAAGAGAGACGTATCTTATATTTTCCACAAGAGGACTCACAACCGTAAAAGAAAGTCTAAATCTTGTATAGAATCTAAAATATAGTTTCATAATGGTTGGAAGAGGGTAACCATTATTATGTGCTAATTGTTTAATCACATTAATCTCTCTCTCAAACCCATCACCACTAAGTGGTAAAGAAAAAGCCCTATGAAACAAACAGTTGAAAGAAGCGAACTTATGACTAAACGGGTGGTTAGATTTAAAAGGAATCAAAGTGTCAGTTGTGGTCGGTTTTCTATATACCTCAAACTCAAAACGATGCGCTAGAACATCTCTAATAATCCAAATGTCCAAAAACGGAAGTTTGTTGTTAGATTCGAATTCAATTGTAAAATTGATATTAGGGTGTAGGGAATTAACAAAATTCAAAAAATCAAAAATAACAGTTGGAGTGCCATCAAACAAAATGACACAATCGTCCACATATCTGTAATAAAATAGAATCCTCCCAACAAACTGAGGGTCACTAAGAAAAGAACGCTCCAGATTCTTCATAAAAATTTCAGCTAAAAACGGGGAAAGGTTCGAACCCATAGCCAAACCCGTTTCTTGTCTATAAAACTTATCATTAAATTGAAAGAAATTCTGTTCCAAAACCAAACCTAGCAACAAACACAAATCGAGTGCAATATGAGTTGGTACATTGTTATGAAGAAGCTCATGTCTAACTAAAGAGATGCATTCCTCCGGTGGAATACTCGGGAATAAATTAGTTACATCAAGTGAGAACAGCAAAGAAGAAGAAGGCACGCTAACATTCTTAATCTTAGAACACAACTCAATTGAATTCTTAATCGAGTGTACATTATTAAATCCCGTAAGTTCCCTCAAAGTAACATTCAGCCAGTCAGCAAGAAGCGAACATGGTGAATTAGTATAAGAAACCACAGGTCTTATGGGGCAGCTAGGTTTATGAATCTTCGGTAATGGCGGCACCCATTTTGATTCTAATGAGGAAAGTTTTTTGAATCTTGGTTTAAAGTTTAACTTAAATAATAATGTTGACTCAAAAACAGTACGGGATAACCTTGAGATTGTATCTGTTGACTGTGATAATATTTTAAATTCTTATCCGGCTGAAGATGAACAGATTGTGAGAACTAATATTATTTCTTGTTTAAACCGAGTTAGGACATCATATGATTTTGAATATGGAGGTTTTAATACTCGAGCACTCTCAACTCTGAAATCTATTAAGAGGAAGATTAAGAACAATAACATAATTTTCACAAAGGCAGATAAGGGGAATTGTTTGGTCATTCTTGATAGAGTTGACTACATTTCGAAGGTTACTAATTTTTTAAATGAACCTTCTTTTTCATTGATTTCCAGTGATCCGACCCTTAAGTTTAATCAATTAGTGAAAAACACAATAAATTCGCTTACTAACACACTTGATACTTACTTCAATAAGAAATCATATTTTTTCATTCAAATGAACCCAGCTACTCCTAGATTGTATGGTCTACCGAAGATTCATAAACCTAGCTGCCCCATAAGACCTGTGGTTTCTTATACTAATTCACCATGTTCGCTTCTTGCTGACTGGCTGAATGTTACTTTGAGGGAACTTACGGGATTTAATAATGTACACTCGATTAAGAATTCAATTGAGTTGTGTTCTAAGATTAAGAATGTTAGCGTGCCTTCTTCTTCTTTGCTGTTCTCACTTGATGTAACTAATTTATTCCCGAGTATTCCACCGGAGGAATGCATCTCTTTAGTTAGACATGAGCTTCTTCATAACAATGTACCAACTCATATTGCACTCGATTTGTGTTTGTTGCTAGGTTTGGTTTTGGAACAGAATTTCTTTCAATTTAATGATAAGTTTTATAGACAAGAAACGGGTTTGGCTATGGGTTCGAACCTTTCCCCGTTTTTAGCTGAAATTTTTATGAAGAATCTGGAGCGTTCTTTTCTTAGTGACCCTCAGTTTGTTGGGAGGATTCTATTTTATTACAGATATGTGGACGATTGTGTCATTTTGTTTGATGGCACTCCAACTGTTATTTTTGATTTTTTGAATTTTGTTAATTCCCTACACCCTAATATCAATTTTACAATTGAATTCGAATCTAACAACAAACTTCCGTTTTTGGACATTTGGATTATTAGAGATGTTCTAGCGCATCGTTTTGAGTTTGAGGTATATAGAAAACCGACCACAACTGACACTTTGATTCCTTTTAAATCTAACCACCCGTTTAGTCATAAGTTCGCTTCTTTCAACTGTTTGTTTCATAGGGCTTTTTCTTTACCACTTAGTGGTGATGGGTTTGAGAGAGAGATTAATGTGATTAAACAATTAGCACATAATAATGGTTACCCTCTTCCAACCATTATGAAACTATATTTTAGATTCTATACAAGATTTAGACTTTCTTTTACGGTTGTGAGTCCTCTTGTGGAAAACATAAGATACGTCTCTCTTACTTATACCGGTAGCTATTGTCTTAAGATTGCTAAAATTATAAGAAGTAGTATTCCGGATATTGCCGTTAGTTTTAGAACTGTTAACAACGTTAGCCTTTGTCTAGTGAATTCTAAAGATAGAACAAATTTTTTGAAATGTTCGGGAGTTTATGGACTTTCTTGTCAGGACTGTAATAGCATTTATATCGGCCAATCTGGCCGTAGGATCCTTACGAGAATCAAGGAACATTTGTATTATTACAACCGTTATAAGGATACCGATATTTTTAATACTCCATCTACTTTTGCAAACCATCTAATCGCGACAAATCACAGCTTCGATGTTTTGAATAACTCAATGTTATTACATAGGTGTAACAAGGGCTCCCGTTTAAATTATTTGGAGATTTTAGAGATCATGAAGGCTAAGTCAAATAATAGTGTCACTTGCTTGAATGACCAAACATCTTTCATTGAGTCCCCTATTATTAATTCACTCTTTAATTTGTAACGTGTTCAATTTTTGTGCCCCTCTTTAATGCTGTTTTTGCTTGCCTCATTTAAATTTACTATTTTTACAATTCTTTAAAATTTCAGTCCAGTCCAGTTCAATTCAATTCTTTTTGGACATACTGTACTTATGGAAAAAGGTTAAACGTTTTTCGTTTTTTCCTTTTCATATATTTGAATCTGGCCTCGGATGCATTAAAATTATTTTATTTATTTACTCAACACAGGTGTTTGTTTTCGTGTAATGTAATGTCATAGTCATATTCATATTCATGTTTGATGTTTTTTTGTTTTTTGTACACGGATGTTTTTGTAAGAATGGTAAGTTTTTTACCTTAGAACTTATGTATAGTTTTGTAGCCCGTTGTACGTTTTATTTATTTATTTATTTAATTTTTTTCTCTTATGCGTTCGTTTTTATCTTTATTGTAGGACTGATGATGGCTTGTTGAGCCGAAACTAGTTTCCCTTTTTTTATAATTGAATTAAAGATTTTGTGGAGTTGACTTTGGAAGTTTTAGTTTGTTTTCTTTTATTTGAAACTGACACTCCACTTTGATGATGGATAATTTATTTCGTTTGAAATATATTATATTTATAATAAACTTCGTCATACACTTTTTTTTTAATTCTCGCTGTTTAGCCATCCATTTCGATTATCTCCAGAATACGCTAATATTATTAACGAAAAGCGCATCGATATTTGTTGCTTTCCTACATAATATTTGCGGACCCTGTAGTACATTACATTACAACATTGTTCTACTTGAAGTACCTTCTCCATTCAATAAAGATCGGCAACAATCTTGGTAAATATTTAAGTAAGTATTTTGTTTGCACTTATTCTTTCCCTAACGTTACGTGCTGTCTAAAATTGTTGCCATTTCAGTACAAGGACTAACTATCATATGAGCTAAGTATTGGTTTTGCGAAAAAGGCTGTTTATTACATAATGTAATTTAATTTAGCATCATAAATCCACAATCTACAAAGGACAGCTTATTCGGACACACTGTATAATTATTATTATAATATATATTATAATGCCTATTACTGTATATTTATTCTAGTCTGGTATTATTAATTGCTTTTAAGGTAGTTAAAAATAGAGCCTAGTACTGCTTTTAATATTGTGTTTATTCTGTATGAATGCTGTTCTTCTTTTTAAACTATGATTTTAAATGTGAAATCGTTAATTAATATTTTAAATATTCCCATTACTCTTTTTTAATATTAGTAGTACTGTTTAAAAATATTTGATTAATACATAATTTTAATTAGATTTTGTACTAAAAAAAAGTAAGTATTTTATTAAAGTAAAATAATATTACAGCTTAAACTAAAATGTTCAAGCATTTTTTTTGTAGACCCCGTAGTATATCATCGCCGTGTAACGTAAACATTTTGCGATAGGTGACCTCGTACATGTCCCTACCAGCACGTTCGTCGGCAAGCGCTTTGTAACCGTAAGATGAAACGGCCGACAGCCAGTGACACTACTTATTTTTATATCTACGGTCAAAGATTAATCTACACAATAGATAGTCAGCCCAATGCATTAAAATCAGAACATCTCTAAGTATGCCTGCCACTACGTGGCGTAGACTAGCGTGTAAAGCATAGAGCAGTATTGTCACAGCCAGAAACCGTTTTGTAGTTTATTAATATCAAAAACAAAACGCAACGTATAACAATTATTTAGATCATTTGCAACAGATATGCACCGGCAATGCTGTATTGTCAGAGAGAGAAATTGATGAAATTCTGTATTAATCTGGAGGGGATACGCAGGGAGGGTAGAAAAAAAAACAAGCGAATGTGGTGTGTGTCGTGCTGTTGCCAATTCGTCGGTAAAAGAAACACACAGGGTGATTTATTACAAGTACAGTATTGAAATAAAAGCCTAATCTCTATGAATTAAATTTAATATAATAATATTTAATCCATGTCATACATGTTTCAAGACTAGACCAGTCCCATGATCAGTGGCGAACAATAGTTAAATGAAAAGCTTTTAGATAGAAACATAATTTTGACTAAATATTTCACGTAGACAATGTGGCAAAGATGTAACAAGATTGTTGTAGATCTTGTAATACCTATAATAAAAAAATTATCAGTGCTACCTATATTATATTAGGTATACCTATTATAATAGTCTGTCTCTTCATCAGGTATAAGTTCCACTTTATCGGTTTAGGTACTTAAATTTTACTTCTTTTTAATGTTTCTTCGGGTAAATAATAAGTTCGGTAGGAATAGGGCTTTGGGTATGAAACAAAAAAGATAGAAAATAGAAATTTGATATAGGGGTAGTTCTAAGCATTTACAAGTTTGTGACGTGTAGCGATTTTCGATGCCGCCCCCGGAGGTATACATGAGGGCGGCGCAATGCCGTTTTAAATATCTCGTTTCGCTTTCTTGGAAAATAAAAAATTATAACTGATAACTGAAACTTAGTACTTAATACGTGGGCGTAAAAGGTAAGCTCACTTCACAGGTCTCTATTAATGAAAGAAAGTTAACATTTTGAGCATCTGCGTAAAATTAAATGTATCCGTTTGGTGGGTAGTTTTGATTACAATAAGTCGGTGCCAAGCCCAAGCCCGAAACAAAATAAATCTATATTTACCTACTACCTATTTGGCTTGGTACCGACTATTATGTGCATTGTTGTCTTTTGAATGATATTTGTATTTTGTTATTTTTCGTATTTTTTATTAGTTCTTTTGACAGCTCTGGTGTCATCAATACACCTGTATCCCGAATTGCACCAAATTGCGATGCTATTGAACAAGCATATAATCCTAAATATAATATTCTTTTTGAACTACCTGTATCTCGAAAACCAACCCGTAGCGGACCCATGTACATATGAAATTTGTATCTTAAAATTAGTCAAAGAATCACCCTTTAAAGTTTGTACAAGTACTTATGCAACACCCTGTATACATAGATACTTTGATTTGCAATTTGCAAATCTGTCAAACTAGGTAATGCTGTTTTTTTTTATTTACTTTCAAATATGGTGTTATGTAATTGTAATCAAATTAAATGTTTGGGGATGATATTTACGAGTTTTATTTTTTTATATAGAGAAACTGTTATTCAGTTTTTAAGGATCAATCTGAAGCAGACGATTGTACTTGTTAAAACATGAAAAAAGTTATTGTCGTGATACTTTTAACACCCTGTTGGTGGGTTTTTAAAGCTTTTTACGAAACGTGTTAACAATACAATCTACATAAATCGTTAGTTTTTTAAAGTTTTATGATCATTGCACAAAAACCAATATTAGGGAGACTGTAAGTTTTTTTTCAATTCGGCGTTGCAGAATTTGAACCTAATTGTGATAATTGTGTTATTTTACTAGTATAGATATTTTTGAGTAAATTAATTCGGTTATAATCGATGAGTAGAATCTTTGGAGTAAAATAGATTTCACAAAAACCCTGAACCATATTTCTCAATAGATTTAAATTTTCATTAAAAACAGATTAAAAATTCTAATTTTTTACATCCTGCATTTCGAAACCGTATTTTTTTAAATAATTATTGTCATGCTGGAAATTTCAAACCTTATTTACTTCAGCAACTTGTAAAAAGCACAGCCTTTTTAATATTAACATTTCTTAAAATCGATATTACGCGATAACGATGACTTTCTATCAATATCACAGAAGGATACATTTATTACGTATATAATTTGTTAGATTTTACATCTCCGAATTGAAACACACGCAAAAAATGTGCATAAAAAAGTTAGGGTAGCATTTCACGCCTGTATGCCCCTTTAATTTACCCGCCTCTGAGATTTATTTTTTCATAATGTTAACGACAAGTTGAATCTGCTGTTTGAGTTTGATCCTTAAAACTGAATCAGGTAATAACCGGAAGTCCTATCTATAACGCCAAATTTAGTTAATTTAAATATAACTTTTTGATGCATCCTTATATCCGAAATTTAAAATTAAATGACTAAAATAATATTATTTTAGTCATTTAAAATTATTGTCTAAAACATTTCATAAACCAGCCTTGTATATTTATACTATTATAGTAATTTCTTTTATTTTCGTCCATAAACATTAATCTTTGCGTAGATAGGTATACGTATACCATATAATTTTAAACAAAAAACACTGCTGCACAGTAGTATCCCTGTTGAAAATACCGTATAGAATCATATTAAAACTTGATCTGGATCTATAAGTATCTATAAGTGAATGTAGGTTTTAATCTGGCTTTGACAAGCTCTATGTTATTTTAATAGTAATCTTATATGATTCAATATGGTTTGGGTTTATTTGGATATACATATAAAACACATCAATGGAATTGTATTGGTCTCTATAAGTTTTAAATATGATTAGATCTAATATGCCATTACAGATTCAAAACAAAGTGGGTTTTATACGGATTTAATAGGTTAAAATGAATAGTGTTTAATATGGAATTGCTGAATAAAAATTACCATAAAACGAATTGGTTTCAATATGGATTAATAAGAAATTCTTTATTTGGGAATTGTTGGTTTCAATAAGGCATTCCAAATCAAATGTTTAATTTGGTTTTATCAGTTTGAATTAGTTTTTATGCGGCATAAAACTGCTTATTTCAATTGCGTTTAATATGGAAGTACTGAATAAAAATTACCATGGAACGAATTGGTTTCAATATGGATTAATAAGAAATTCTTTATTTGGAATTTATTAGTTTCAATAAGGTATTCCAAATCAAATGTTTAATTTGGTTTTATCAGTTTGAATTAGTTTTTATGCGGCATAAAACTGCTTATTTCAATTGCGTTTAATATGGAAGTACTGAATAAAAATTACCATGGAACGAATTGGTTTCAATATGGATTAATAAGAAATTCTTTATTGGGAATTTATTGGTTTCAATAAGGTATTCTAAATCAAATGTTTAATTTGGTTTTATCAGTTTGAATTAGTTTTTATGCGGCATAAAACTGCTTATTTCAATTGCGTTTAATATGGAAGTACTGAATAAAAATTACCATGGAACGAATTGGTTTCAATATGGATTAATAAGAAATTCTTTATTTGGAATTTATTGGTTTCAATAAGGTATTCCAAATCAAATGTTTAATTTGGTTTTATCAGTTTGAATTAGTTTTTATGCGGCATAAAACTGCTTATTTCAATTGCGTTTAATATGGAAGTACTGAATAAAAATTACCATGGAACGAATTGGTTTCAATATGGATTAATAAGAAATTCTTTATTTGGAATTTATTAGTTTCAATAAGGTATTCCAAATCAAATGTTTAATTTGGTTTTATCAGTTTGAATTAGTTTTTATGCGGCATAAAACTGCTTATTTCAATTGCGTTTAATATGGAAGTACTGAATAAAAATTATCATGAAACCAATTGGTTTCAATATGGATTAATAAGAAATTCTTTAATTGGAATTTATTGGTTTCAATAAGGTATTCCAAATCAAATGTTTAATTTGGTTTTATCAGTTTGAATTAGTTTTTATGCGGCATAAAACTGCTTATTTCAATTGCGTTTAATATGGAAGTACTGAATAAAAATTATCATGAAACGAATTGGTTTCAATATGGAATAATAAGAAATTCTTTAATTGGAATTTATTGGTTTCAATAAGGTATTCCAAATCAAATGTTTAATTTGGTTTTATCAGTTTGAATTAGTTTTTATGCGGCATAAAACTGCTTATTTCAATTGCGTTTAATATAGAATTGCTGAATAAGAATTTCCACGATGCGATTGGTTTCAATACGGATTCAATAAAAAATTTCATTCATGTCCGTTATCCTAAATAATGCAGATTTCTTGAGCTCCTTATTTTAAGAAATTATATTGCATAAAACAACACGGCGTCTTAAGTTATTAAAATAAAATATATACCTAAACATTAATAATGTAAGGGTTATTCTTTCGTACTGAACTAAGTGAACAATCTGAAAATTGTCAGTTCATTCACGATTGTGCGTATTGTTTCGACATCGGTCACTTCTAACAAACTGATTAAAATTCCTACCCCCGTTGCCGCTTACTGATCAAACTCTAGGTACCGGTTAGTTCGTTCAGTTAACAGTTAACCTCTAAAAGTATTGAGAGATAATAATTGGCATATGATTTCGAATCAAACCAATAAATTGTAAAAGTTTAAAACATGGATAATAATATCATGGAAGAAATAATTTTCCAATTTTCAGAGCAGATTTGGTTGTTTTCGAGGTTAAGTGAAAGACAATCACAAAAAAGATGATCTTTCGGTTTCGCCAAATATTCAGTTCAGTATAATCACATTCAGTTTAATCACATTCACTTGTTCAGACCAATCACTACGAAAGAATAACCCTATAGATAGGTCTTTATAAAGACAACTACTACTTTGTTTTTTGTGTTTTGACAAAATAGTTATGATTTTCTTACCGTATCCACTGTTGCCGATAACATGCTTAAACATAATATTATAATGTTATAGCTGCTCAGATTTTACAACATATTATGTTACGTCACCAAGAAAAAAAGGTCAATTGTTGGCCAATTTAGTATATAAAAAATCCTAGTACAGATTCATTAAATTCATCTTACAGTACAAATTTAGTACCAGATTTAGTGCAAAATTGTAATAATAATTATTATGTTACAACCGGCAACGCTGACCATTTACTAATACTCAGTGTTGCCGAGGTATAGTCTTCACTATTACCAAAGACATTAATCTTTGATATTACCTACCTATATACATAATTATATACATAGTAATTTTTACTAACGCACAGATAGGTATTCAAAATTTAATTACATTTTTTACATAAGAAAAGATAGCAAAGTATATCCAAAGAGTCACAATTGCGTTGGCATGAACATACATTTGCTCCTGGTTTTGCCTATGACATGATAACTAAATAAATAAAAAAATAACTAATAAGAAAAAAACTAAAATTGAAATAATGGACAACCTGTAAAATATATCACGATTTATATTTTAGTTTATAATAAATATATCAAATATATATATATGAATATTTTATTAAGAAAATCGCGACAAAACTGCGGATTTGACGTAAATCTGGCAACTAGTAAGTAGGTATAGTGGTTTATGCTTGACGCTTGTGAATAGTTCAGAGTTCAGTGTTGCCGATTGCAGCTGACTTCTGACACGGTATAGAATTATATCATAGTATATTTCAAAATTATTCTAGAATGGGTGAAGACATGAATATTAATACAATCACATCCAGAAGTGTGTGTGAATACAACATGTATGTCGTCAAAACTCAATTTTGGTAGCTTATTTAATACCTACTATTCTCTATCTATAACAATAATAGCGTATATTTATATACCTATTATCTATTATTATATTAATTGCTATGGCGCATATTTTGTTATTGCCTTTATATAAAAAGTCAAAATATCTAAATGTAATTAAAACATCTGTTGCAATCTCCATGTCGTCATTATATATATATTCCAGAAAACAATAAAAAACTATCGTCAACTGAATAAACTCATGCATAATAATCAGACAACAAGGTCTGTAATAATCTTGATTTTGGAATTGTCGAATAAAATATGTTACAATTTGATAATTCCCTATGACAACACTGCTGCGGTACAATTTTTTTCTTAATCTAACCTAATATCACACAGCCACACACAAACAACACGTGTTTTGTTATGGCGTCGGTTTATGTTTTGTTTTTCATTATCAATAATACGTTAATTACTCTATCTCAATTGTGTTATAAAATAAGTGTAAATGCTAACCTAAATATATATTATAATATCTTTCATCTATGACTATCTAACAGCATAAAATAACTAAATAACTTTGTGTTGTGTGTTGTGTTGTGATTTGTTAACGACCATGTGAAAAAATTGATTCCAGGTAAGCAAATAAATTATTCTTTTTACCAAGGTATATCATTGTCTTTATAAGGAATAAAAAACATTGCCTATGCTCTGCTAATATAATATTATAGTGTTCATTATCATTAGTACGCACGCAATTATTATGTATATTAATCTTTGGTACCTATGGTTATTTGTATAAGATACAGGTTGATTGCTGGTCGATGGTATATTGGAAGTTTTTGCGACAAGTAACCATACGATTGTTTTGAAAATGTAAGTGATTATTCAGTTCAACCTAATACGACAGCTAATTGTGTGTATTAGCTGTACTAATACCTAATCTATCAGCATACAATAATATTGTCACTATAATATGTAATTTGGGTGAAGTGGTAGAATACATTTATTCTTGTGAACTTTATCAACGTTAATAAAGAAAAAAACGTTTTAATAGTTGTCTACCTAATTAACTATATCGAAAAAATCCAACTTAAGTAATTACTTACATTTTCAAAATATTCGTACTTAGTTACTTTTCCCAAAACAACAAAACAAAGTGTATACCATCAACCAGAATACACCCTGTACATATAGGTACTGTAATAATAGATATTTCACCACAATCAATTAATAAAACAAATGTGTTAAATTTTCCAAAACGGTGAAATATGGAACATTATTCGTAGTTATTTTAACAATTTTTATTTTATTAAATTTTCTTCAATTTATACACACATTTAAGACTTTTGGGAGATGAAAGAAGATCTAAAGAATTAATGATAATTTATTATTATATTAAGAATTGAGAATTAATGACAATATTTAAGAACTTTTTACTCTTTTTAGTATGGGGTATGCTTATCTCAGATTCCTTGATGATGATATAGTACAGGAGATTGGATTGGATTGGATCACCGAAGATATAAAAAACTTACAAACCTTTGTATTTTATATATTGAAGGTATTTTTGCTAGTTTTATTATTGATTACTTTTTAAATTTATATTCGTCTGTAAATCTAAATAAATCATGTTGTTTTAGACGATATTGATGCTCTGAAAACGCAGATAAGCGAAAAAAACGCAGATAAGGGAAAAGCGAATTAAAATGTTAAACCCAGAGGAAATTCTGAAAGAAAATTCACGAAAGCCAATGAGACTAAATAATTTGAGGGAACAACTGAAAGCAACAAATGAGTTATTAAATGTTCAATGGTTGCAAAAAATGTCTTCGACGTTGTTTCAAAACTAAGTAAGAGTGAAATCATATTATTTAGCTTTATCCATCTAGTACTTAGTAGTTTATAAAGTGTTTGCTTGCTATTTTTGTAGAAACTGTGTTCTTGGTCCTTACCAAGAACACAGTTTCTCCTTAGAAGGTAGCTTTGGTATTTTGAAAACCGTATAATTTTGAACGTTCAAGTATCATTGATATCATGACTAAAATAGAACTTTTGGGTTCTCACTTGCTACCGTTTTATAGGTTTCATTATGATCATGAGGCAGATTTTCCTTATGACACAAAGTTAAAAAAACCAATTCAGGAAGTTTATTTTATTTCCACACCAATAATTTAATTTATTATTCTTTGCAATGTTTTTAAACAAATTCTGTATTCAGTGCGATAAGAAGTCTGCCGTTGTTCTATGATTCTTATACGTCTGCAATTTAAGGTTTTGTTTCTGGACAAATTTGTCATCTGGAAGATTCTTTCTATATTTCAATATTAATCTTCAAGTACATTTCTGTCTCATCCACCTAATTATAATATCTCTTATTCAGTCTGGAAAATTAACAAGAACCCTGTCCGAGGACATCTCCAATATTTTTAGCAGCATGATTCTAATAATACTTTAATTATCAATGCAGATATTAGTCGGAATTACTATATAAACATGTTTCCGTGATATATCACTCTCATCATCAGTCTGTAGCAATATAAATACCGTTATTACAATGTTTGTATTGTAAATACTTACGTTTTACCATTTAAACTCTTAAATGCTCCCCAGTACAGGTTCTGCATTGAAATGTGAATGTTTAATTGTTCGGTTTTCCAGCGCTAGGTTGCTGCAGGCTAATGATGAGTGTATTATACTCTCGAAACGTGTCTCTATAAAGACGTTAATATAAAACATATTTGTGGTGACATTTGTTTTTTACTTTGCTATTAAAATTGTACACCGCTCGCTGTAAGAATGGCCTATTTATTCAAATTTTATTTCTGTTTGGGCATATTTAGATGGCATATCTGAAGCCAATAAATGGAACTGATTCGTTTTGCATTTTCAGATATTACAACATTTTATTTAATTAAAAAGGGACTGATGAATTCGCCATGCGTACCCAGTTATCAAAAGTAAATACCTGGATTGGGATAAAGGTATCCGATATTAATAGGGCGCCCCGGCAGAGCTGTGGTAAGTACCAATTAAATAAAAGTATTGTTTATGTAATGAACTGCTTAACAGTATTTTCATAACTGATATTTTAATATTCCAATGTCTAACTTTTCCACAAAAAGTTAGTCATGACTTGAAAGTTTTTTTAGATGGGATGAAAAATAATAATTTAAAAGAGAATACGGAAACCTCTGAAGAAATAAACGTAGAGAGTGAAGATATTTTAGACAATAAGACATGAGGAACGGAAAGTTAGTATTATTCAATAACAATTTTATGTTATACTTTTTTCTATAAAAAAAGTCCTACCATCTTTATTTTATAGTCGACAAAAATATTGGGTTTACTTTTTATCCGTTTTATACACTTTTCACGAGATTCTCTAAGGCACTCATTTTATATCGCGTATGTAGACCAAGTTTACTATGTGGCTATGTGGTGTATCTGCTGTCTTCAGGCAAGCCCAGTAAGATTTTTAGGTAGTTATGTTTTTTTTTTATTTTGCCAAAAGTTCAGAACTTAGAAATGTTCAGTAGTATGGTTTACCAAATTTGGTTCAACAAGTACTTATTTACGTATAAAATGACCTAAAACACTTATTTATGAAAACATTATGTTTGGTGAAGTGATAAAACGTACTTGTTTCTACTCACCGATTAAGTATTATTAATATTTTGCTATATAAAATATTTTATATTTTGTTTTAGGTGAACATTGAGACAAATATTGACATGTAATTTTAAAATAGAAAAAAAGTACATGTAACCGAGTGCAGACTTTTTTTTGCTTCCACAAATCCCAAAGTTATGGTTTTTTAAGACAATAATTCTAGACATATATAAAAAATAATAAAAATAAATGAAAATTAATTCGACGAAGAGGTAAGTAATTCTATAATACTATAGACCTTAACGTTTTTCAACAAAATTGAAGAGTTATAATTTATTTATAATAATATACAGGGATTTACATTTAAATCCGTTCTAGATTTAAACAGGTTCTAGTGGGCAATCCTGATTGAATCTGATAACTACAAATTAATCCCAATAGCTTTTGCATTTGGATTTGCTTATAAAACCATATTAAATCCGTTCTAAATGTAAACAGGTTCTATTGGGCAATCCTGATAGAAATTGATAACTACAAATTAATCCCTATACCTTTTGCATTTGCTTATAAAACCATATTAAATCCGTTCTAGATGTAGACAGGTTCTAGTGGGCAATCCTGATTGAATCTGATAACTACAAATTAATTCCAACAGCTTTTGCATTTGGATTTTCTTATAAAACCCTATTAAATCCGTTCTAACCGTAAACAGGTTCTATTGGGCAATCCTGATAGAATCTGATAAATACAAATTAATCCCAATAGCCCTTGCACTTGGATTTGCTTATAAAACATATTAAATCCGTTCTAAATGTAAACAGGTTCTATTGGGCAATCCTGATAGAAACTGATAACTACTAATTCATTCCATTAGCTTTTGCATTTGGATTTGCTTATAGAACCATATTAAAACGTTCTAAATGTAAACAGGTTCTATTGGGCAATCCAGATAGAAACTGATAACTACAAATTAATCCCAATAGCTTTTGCATTTGGATTTGCTTATAAAACCATATTAAATCCGTTCTAAATGTAAACAGGTTCTATTGGGCAATCCTGATAGAATCTGATAAATACAAATTAATCCCAATAGCTTCTGCATTTGGATTTGCTTATAAAACCATATTACATCCGTTCTAAATGTAAACAGGTTCTATTGGGCAATCCTGCTAGAATCTGATAAATGCAAATTAATCCCAATAGCTTTTGCATTTGGATTTGCTTATAAAACCATATTAAATCCGTTCTAAATGTAAACAGGTTCTATTGGGCAATCCTGATAGAATCTGATAAATACAAATTAATCCCAATAGCTTCTGCATTTGGATTTGCTTATAAAACCATATTACATCCGTTCTAAATGTAAACAGGTTCTATTGGGCAATCCTGCTAGAATCTGATAAATGCAAATTAATCCCAATAGCTTTTGCATTTGGATTTGCTTATAAAACCATATTAAATCCGTTCTAAATGTAAACAGGTTCTATTGGGCAATCCTGATAGAAACTGATAACTACAAATTAATCCCAATAGCTTTTGGATTTGCTTATAAAACCATATTAAATCCGTTCTAAATGTAAACAGGTTCTATTGGGCAATCCTGATAGAATCTGATATATACAAATTAATCCCAATAGCTTTTGCATTTGGATTTGCTTATAAAACCATATTAAATCCGTTCTAAATGTAAACAGGTTCTATTGGGCAATCCTGATAGAATCTGATAAATACAAATTAATCCCAATAGCTTTTGCATTTGGATTTGCTTATAAAACCATATTAAATCCGTTCTAAATGTAAACAGGTTCTATTGGGCAATCCTGATAGAATCTGATAAATACAAATTAATCCCAATAGCTTCTGCATTTGGATTTGCTTATAAAACCATATTACATCCGTTCTAAATGTAAACAGGTTCTATTGGGCAATCCTGCTAGAATCTGATAAATGCAAATTAATCCCAATAGCTTTTGCATTTGGATTTGCTTATAAAACCATATTAAATCCGTTCTAAATGTAAACAGGTTCTATTGGGCAATCCTGATAGAATCTGATAAATACAAATTAATCCCAATAGCTTCTGCATTTGGATTTGCTTATAAAACCATATTACATCCGTTCTAAATGTAAACAGGTTCTATTGGGCAATCCTGCTACAATCTGATAAATGCAAATTAATCCCAATAGCTTTTGCATTTGGATTTGCTTATAAAACCATATTAAATCCGTTCTAAATGTAAACAGGTTCTATTGGGCAATCCTGCTAGAATCTGATAAATGCAAATTAATCCCAATAGCTTTTGCATTTGGATTTGCTTATAAAACCATATTAAATCCGTTCTAAATGTAAACAGGTTCTATTGGGCAATCCTGATAGAATCTGATATATACAAATTAATCCCAATTGCTTTTGCATTTGGATTTGCTTATAAAACCATATTTAATCCGTTCTAAATGTAAACAGGTTCTATTGGGCAATCCTGATAGAATCTGATAAATACAAATTAATCCCAATAGCTTTTGCATTTGGATTTGCTTATAAAACCATATTAAATCCGTTCTAAATGTAAACAGGTTCTATTGGGCAATCCTGATAGAATCTGATATATACAAATTAATCCCAATAGCTTTTGCATTTGGATTTGCTTATAAAACCATATTAAATCCGTTCTAAATGTAAACAGGTTCTATTGGGCAATCCTGATAGAATCTGATAAATACAAATTAATCCCAATAGCTTTTGCATTTGGATTTGCTTATAAAACCATATTAAATTTGTTCTAAATGTAAACAGGTTCTATTGGGCAATCCTGATAGAATCTGATAAATACAAATTAATCCCAATAGCTTTTGCATTTGGATTTGCTTATAAAACCATATTAAATCCGTTCTAAATGTAAACAGGTTCTATTGGGCAATCCTGATAGAAACTGATAACTACAAATTAATCCCAATAGCTTTTGCATTTGGATTTGCTTATAAAACCATATTAAATCCGTTCTAAATGTAAACAGGTTCCAATGGGGAATCCTGATAGAATCTGATAAATGCAAATTAATCCCAATAGCTTTTGCATTTGGATTTGCTTATAAAACCATATTAAATCCGTTCTAAATGTAAACAGGTTCTATTGGGCAATCCTGATAGAAACTGATAAATGCAAATTAATCCCAATAGCTTTTGCATTTGGATTTGCTTATAAAACCATATTAAATCCGTTCTAAATGTAAACAGGTTCTATTGGGCAATCCTGATAGAAACTGATAACTACAAATTAATCCCAATAGCTTTTGCATTTGGATTTGCTTATAAAACCATATTAAATCCGTTCTAAATGTAAACAGGTTCTATTGGGCAATCCTGATAGAATCTGATAAATGCAAATTAATCCCAATAGCTTTTGCATTTGGATTTGCTTATAAAACCATATTAAATCCGTTCTAAATGTAAACAGGTTCTATTGGGCAATCCTGATAGAATCTGATAAATGCAAATTAATCCCAATAGCTTTTGCATTTGGATTTGCTTATAAAACCATATTAAATCCGTTCTAAATGTAAACAGGTTCTATTGGGCAATCCTGATAGAAACTGATAACTACAAATTAATCCCAATAGCTTTTGCATTTGGATTTGCTTATAAAACCATATTAAATCCGTTCTAAATGTAAACAGGTTCTATTGGGCAATCCTGATAGAATCTGATATATACAAATTAATCCCAATAGCTTTTGCATTTGGATTTGCTTATAAAACCATATTAAATCCGTTCTAAATGTAAACAGGTTCTATTGGGCAATCCTGATAGAATCTGATAAATACAAATTAATCCCAATAGCTTTTGCATTTGGATTTGCTTATAAAACCATATTAAATCCGTTCTAAATGTAAACAGGTTCTATTGGGCAATCCTGATAGAATCTGATAAATACAAATTAATCCCAATAGCTTCTGCATTTGGATTTGCTTATAAAACCATATTACATCCGTTCTAAATGTAAACAGGTTCTATTGGGCAATCCTGCTAGAATCTGATAAATGCAAATTAATCCCAATAGCTTTTGCATTTGGATTTGCTTATAAAACCATATTAAATCCGTTCTAAATGTAAACAGGTTCTATTGGGCAATCCTGATAGAAACTGATAACTACAAATTAATCCCAATAGCTTTTGCATTTGGATTTGCTTATAAAACCATATTAAATCCGTTCTAAATGTAAACAGGTTCTATTGGGCAATCCTGCTAGAATCTGATAAATGCAAATTAATCCCAATAGCTTTTGCATTTGGATTTGCTTATAAAACCATATTAAATCCGTTCTAAATGTAAACAGGTTCTATTGGGCAATCCTGATAGAAACTGATAACTACAAATTAATCCCAATAGCTTTTGCATTTGGATTTGCTTATAAAACCATATTAAATCCGTTCTAAATGTAAACAGGTTCTATTGGGCAATCCTGATAGAATCTGATATATACAAATTAATCCCAATAGCTTTTGCATTTGGATTTGCTTATAAAACCATATTAAATCCGTTCTAAATGTAAACAGGTTCTATTGGGCAATCCTGCTAGAATCTGATAAATGCAAATTAATCCCAATAGCTTTTGCATTTGGATTTGCTTATAAAACCATATTAAATCCGTTCTAAATGTAAACAGGTTCTATTGGGCAATCCTGATAGAAACTGATAACTACAAATTAATCCCAATAGCTTTTGCATTTGGATTTGCTTATAAAACCATATTAAATCCGCTCTAAATGTAAACAGGTTCTATTGGGCAATCCTGATAGAATCTGATATATACAAATTAATCCCAATAGCTTTTGCATTTGGATTTGCTTATAAAACCATATTAAATCCGTTCTAAATGTAAACAGGTTCTATTGGGCAATCCTGATAGAAACTGATAACTGCAAATTAATCCCAATAGCTTTTGCATTTGGATTTGCTTATAAAACCATATTAAATCCATTTAAGATTCTATTGGATTCTTGTGGGTATTCCTGATTCATACTAATTATTTCAAATATGTTTTTAGTTTGGAATTGCTGTTTCAAATACACACTATGAACCGTATTAATCCATATTAAATTTTTTTTTATATGGTTCTATCTGGCATTTTCAACAGGGTACATATATGATACCTATAATATAAAAACAAACTCCCACCTCGTAGGGGAAAGTATACTCGTCCTTGTCTAACATTGCCCATATGATTATTTTATTTCAACACAATACATATAACGCCATCTACAATTTCCATGGTTGCATGTTTTTCTAATAGATGTAGCTCGTGTCGAGACAGTTTCAATTTTTGTTTTATTTCCCATATACGCTGACTATCTATTGTATAGATTAATCTTTGCTACGGTGATAGGGGTTTGACTGCGATGATGAGGGAAATTGGGTGGCTCACAATGAAGGAAAGAAGACTTTTGCATAGTCTAGTCTTATTTAATAAAATAATACTAAAAAAACGTCCAAACTATTTATACCAAAAAATTTAATTTAGGTATGATGCACATAATCTGGACTTTGCATAGAACGGCACAATACGAAAGATCATTTAGTTACCAGGTCTATACATGTTACAATAGAGTTACAGATAGTTTAAAAGGACTTAATAGCTTTAGGTTTAAGAATGAAGTTCGTAAGATTGTTTCTATACTATATATTCTCTACTATAACTGTCTATTTTTTTGCTATTTCTCTATTTTATGTATTTTTTGAATTTTTGGTATTTTGTAAAAATTTTTGTTTATAGGTAGGTATATCTCAAATACAATAAATTTCAATGTATTGCCGTAGGTAAAATACTTAGGTTAAGATAGGAAGCTAAGCTTCAACTTCGCCTGTTGTAATATGATATACAGGGTGGTCCAACTTTTACCTGCATAAATTTTAGAATCGATAGATAATCGACAAATAATGTGAGTTTGGTTAATAAACTATGTGCCAAAAATGCTTCGTTACAAAGTTACAGGGTGTTGAAATTTAAGAAACAAATTCAAATTTTATTAATATATTTATAACCAATTTAGATATTTGAATGAAATTTGGCCAGTGTGGAAAGGTAATCTAGCTTCATTTTTCCATGTAATAATATTATTTTTATTTCCAGCAGTGGCGTGCGTACGTCTACCGATTGCGATATTTTTAATGAAAAAACCAATACGCCACTGGTTTATCTCAAAATAGAAGTTATGTCTGCAATTCTTATTCAATTTAAAAGAAAAAAGTACTGTTGACTTTTTTTCATATGACGCAACATTTTCGAGTAAAAAAATAAAAATCGTCTAAACCAAATGTATTAAAAATCATCATAAAAATAACATATTATTACACGTTTTAACAGGTTTTACAGTGTTTTTTACAGAAACTGTTCAAAATGACTATCGTCATTGTCAATACACAATTGGCATCTTCTGGTGATGCTATTAATTGCTGCCGATGGAATGTGATTGTTACGATGCAACTCATCACAAGCTTCTTGAGTTTCTAAGACTAATTTTTCGCATTTTCTGACCGGCACCCTATACACTTTTTCTTTTAGGTAGCCGCAAATAAAGAAATCAAGTGGAGTTAAGTCAACCGACCTTGGGGGCCATGATATAGTTCCCTCATGATTATTTTCGACTTCTCCAGGGAAACGGCTAATCCATTGATTTCCGTAATGCTCTGTTATCTAGTTTCTCACATTCCGTCTGAAATGTGCTGGTGTTCCATCCATTTGAAACCAACCATTCGCACGTAAATGAAGTGGCACGTCATCCATTAAATCATTTAAATTATTCTGTAAAAAGTCTAAAAATAATTGTGGTGAGAGCCTAGCTGATAAAAAGAATGGTCCGAGGAGATTATTGGATATTACTCCTAGCCACACGTTCACACTGAATTGGTGTTGAAACTCGCTCGCACTTCGTACGGATTGTGTTGTGACCGAATATGAAAGTTGCAGTAAATCGTTATATACCAGTTCTTGTATTCAATAATCATTTGCAATAGTTATGCCTTTTAACATAGTCCTCAGGCAATAAATCTTGCACAGCCCTAAAATGGTAAGCCTTTCTATCATCTTTATGAAGTGGCTTAAGAATGGTTGACCTTGATATGTTAAGCATGACAGCAGTTCTTCGTGAACTTAGGTTTGGATTTCGATCCAACGTTCTTAAAATACGCCTTTCATCGGCCAAATTGTTTCTTCTAGTGCGCTGACTATTGTTTTTTTATGTTAAAAGTAGTATTTAAACCTCGTTCTCGAAATGTCCGATGAACTTGAGAGAAAACTTCTCTCGTTGGATGACGTGTATTAGGGAATCTGCGTGCATACTCCCTTGCGGCTGCTACTGCATTTTCTTCGCAAAAACCGTATGCTTGGTTACTAAATAGCCGCGGCATTATTACTAACACTAAAAAGAACACTTAAATGCAACACAAATTTGTTGTGACAAAATGATTGACATTTCTGTTTTGTAACCAAGTGTTTTGTTTTAATGAAAGCTAATGTGATAATTATGCGCCTTTTACCAATTATGTATTGACAATGACGGTAGTCATTTTGAACAGTTTGTGCCGACAAAAACCTGTAAAGTCTGTTAAATATGAGTAAAACGTGTAATGATAATGTTATTTTTGTGTTGGTTTTCAATACATTTAATTTAGACGATTTATATTTTTTTACTAGAAAATGTTGCATCATACGAAAAAAAGCCAAGAATACTTTTTTTATTTTAAATTGAACAAGAATTGCAAAAATAATTTTCATTTTGAGATAAACCAGTGGTGTATCTGTTTTTTCATTAAAAATGTCGCAGTCAGTAGCCATGCGCACGCCACTGGTGGAAATAAAAATAATGTTAATACATGGGTGGGTTAGCTGAGCAGACTGTTATATTCTTTGAATATTACAGTACTGAAACTCGCCCATGAATAAAGACCTTTATTATTATTGCATGAAAAAATGAAGCTAGTTTACCTCTCCACACGTGCGAAATTTCATTGAAATATCTCAATTGGTTATAAAGATATTAATAAAATTCGATTTTTTTTATTAAGTTTCAACACCCTGTAACTTTGTAACGAAGCATTTTTCGCACATAGTTTATTAACTAAACTCACATTATTTGTCGATTATCTATTGATTCTGAAATTTATGCAGCTAAAAGTTGGACAACCCTGTATATTGCAATAAAGTCATTATTATTATTGTTATTATTATTATGGACGACGGTGAGCATAATTTAGATCTTAGCCATTGGCAACACTGGACGGATGTGCATAATATAAACATTCGGCCTAAACACGCACTTACCCTGCCTATCCACTCTACTGAAATGTTTAGAAGACTCTATAGATATAATATTGTTAAATGCATAAATGAACTGCCAAGCGAATTGTAAGGATTGCGTAAATCTAGCTTTAAGAAAATTTATAAAAAGAGATAAATTCTTTTGCAAAATTGATATAGTTACTTACCTGTTACATATTATCGTACTTGATTAAGGTTACTTAAGGCAAATGTTATTGTATTTTCTGTTTGTTGTTTCTTTTTTTTTTTTGTCATGCTACTGTATTAATAGATTTTTGTGGGTAGACAGTGGCATTTGACACTGAACTGAAACTCGCCCTTAATAAAGTTATTTATTATTATTAAAAGGACGGGGGACGGCGCAAAACCAAAATTAGATAAATAAAACAAGTGATATCTTAAAATATTTATTTAAAAAGGTTATTACTTAGCATTTTTTAAGTAATCTTTAAGAACATCTAATGCGGGTGATTCTTCTCCAAAATCCTGAAAATAAAAAAACTCATTATAACGATATTGCCTTTTAATTTGAGATGCTTGGCATTCTTGTTGCATTACCAATTTGTGATTTTGGTATACTGATAGGTGTAATAATTTTGGAACACCTATAATTTTTTTGTACCGTTTAATACCTCACATTTTTTTTGATAAATAGAAGAGGCAATTTATGCTTTTGAGCTGTACTACTGTACTATATCTATATATACACTATAATTTTTTCACTATTATATACTATAAGATACTATACTATAAGCGCGGCGAATTGCTTTCTACCCATGCGCATCAGACGTGCCGACACGAGAACTAACTGTTCCTTATTTTAACTGCGGTAGAGTGGGGCAGGTTCGGGCATGGGGAACCACCGGCCATTTCAAATTTACCGCGATAATATGATAGAAAGTTAATTCAATGCGCCGGCGCCGCCGCATATTGAGTAAGTAGTAGTAGTAATTAATGATAAAACTTCAAAAAACGGTCTTGTAAATCCCGTTATAGAGTGTTTATATTTTTTTGCAACATGGGGAACTTTCGGACAGTGAAGGTTTACCACGCGATTTCTATTTCGGTTTAGTTTGACTTAAATAAAAAATAGTGGCAAAACTGTCATTACTTTTTTTTTCAATCGAAAAAATCCGCCAGATCCCACCTTACCCTACCCATCAGTTGAGTTTATTTTAATGTAAATACTCAAAAACATAAATTTTACGAAATCTACACAGATTTTTATTCAATGGGAATTAAAGGATAAAAAATAATACAAATGTGATGTCATAAAAAAAAACACAAACCACGTTTTCTATAGGTATCTATTACCATTACCTTACCATTTGGACAATTTCCAACAATATTTTGTTGAAATTCTTTGTTCCTTTTTAAATATTTTGTGTATTATGAAGTCAATGTGGGACCAGAATATCCGGTTTTTCAATTTTATAGTATTAACTGATCAAGCAATATTTATATTAAATGGTAACGTCAACAAACACATCTGCAGGTTTTGGGCTAATGAAAATCCACACTGGATCCGTACATTTTTTATTGAGGGTTATTTAGCATCACAATTTTACCTTGAGCTATTGAAAAATCAAATACTGCCTGTTATGCAAAATGTCATGGGTCCAAATTACCCAAGTTCATTGTTCCAAGAGGACGGAGATCCTCCCATTTTGGTATAAAGGTGCAGGCATTTTTGGACAACAATTTTGCAAATAGGTGGATCGGTAGAAGAGGTACATTCGATTGGCCATCCAGGTCTCCTGATTGGTCGCCTAATGACTACTTTTTCGGGAACATTTGAAGAATCAGCAAGCTGTACCGGGTGTACAGATAAGAAATGACTCTATCTCGAAAACTATTCATGGTACGGTTTTAGAATTTTCTTTTGTTTTAGCAAAAGCAGACAAGGGAAATCGCTGGAAAATAGTTTTAGTTTTCTAAAACGTCCGCTGGAGGGCGTAAATCTAACTCTAAATTGAAAAACACTGTTTATTTAGAAATATACTGATATTAGGTACCTAAGTGTCAAGGATGATCGAAGTACAATTCTAAAACTTTTTCATCTAAGCCTTTTTTCCTATCTCCTTGCAGAAATGGTGGAGGAGCCGGAGAATGTTGTTTTGTAAAAAGTTATCTAACTTTCTTATGGTAGTCCGATTTTAATATCCTTAAATTAATGTTTGGGCGTGTAAGAGTATCAAAACAAGTATTGCTGCTTTTATTAATTTTTTATATATGCCAGCGCTAGATAGAGATATATAACAATGTTTCCTGTTTTGTCAATTTTCTTAGAAAAATCAAATCGAATGGTACAATTAGTCTTCACTAGATAGAAAGAGCATATAAAAACAACGAAAACAGTGAACACCGGAAGTCTCTATCTTTTTCCTGTCCATCTCAATGTTTGCCTAAATTTAACATTCAATACATTTTTATAAAATAAATAGTGGGCTCTGATAAAAAAATACTCATGTTGTTATGACAACGAAGTTAATCTGAATGTCAAATATAATTAATGTATTTGTCAAATTAGTGTGTGGATGTATTTATTTTGTGATATTTTCAAATTTTGTGAACTATTCCGTGTGAAACTCTGAGTGCTTGTACCATTTCTCTAATGCTGGCATGTGGGTTAACTTGGATATATCTCAGAATATTAACGTTTATTTCCCAACTCCTTGTTTGGAATGGTCGCCGAATACTTCCACTCGTGCGTAAACGATTTGCCAATCTTATAATGATATTTTTCTTATTGCATCGTCTTTGCGGATATCTAAGCGCGTAGATCCTTCGAAGCCTCAAAGCATTTTTGAGACACTCGAAATAACCGCCAACAAATCAAATGCTTCTTCGTTGGGAATAGGCATTTTTAATTAAAAAATCAAATGTAACACAAAAGAAATAAATCCACCGACTAATGTGACAAACATATTCATTATATTTGACCTTGACATTAACTTCGTTGCCATAATAACATGAGTAATTCTTCATCACAGCCCACTATTCATTATATAAAAATTTATTGAATGTTAAATTTAGGCAAAAATATATTCAGTCATTGAGATGGACAGGAAAAAGATAGAGACTTCCGGTTTTCACTGTTTTCTTTATTTTTATATGCTCTTTCTATCTAGTGAATACTAATAGTACCACTCCATTTGATTTTCCTAAGAAAATTGTCAAAATCGGAAACATTGTTATATATCTCCATCTAGCCTTCATATAATATACGAGTATAAAAAAGAAATTAAAGCAGCAATAATTTTTTTGATACTCCCAAACATTACCTTTCTACTGTGCCTAATTTTATTAAATTCGGAAGTTAGACAACTTTTTACAAACCAACTTCTAAAACTATTTTCCAGCGATTTCCCTTGTCCGCTTTTACTAAGACAAAAAAAATCCTAAAACCTTGACATGATTAGTTTTCGAGAGAGAGCCGGCGTCCTTTCTTATCTGTACACCCGGTACAGGGAAAACCGTTTGAACATTTTGATTTGCATTTGTTTTTTTTTTTACTTAATAAATGGAAAATTAATTACCTAAGTAAGTAAATAATTTGGAAAAAAGTGTTATGATCAAAATTATAGGAAAAGTAACGTATAATCAATCTTTAAATGTGTTACGTTGAAAAATTTAAAATTGATTTGATTTCCAGACATAGAAGCAGGCAACAACGCCAATAGCATAATAGGGTGCGTAATTGCGTAAGATTCTCTGAGACCAATGTTCCAAATTTGGTTAAAATCGGCCTGTAAAGTAAGCAAGGTCATTAGCCGTTTCTTATACACACACTGTTCAAATCTTAAAGGGAACATGTAATGAATTGAATAAGGTACAAAAATAAAGAGTGTTCCATTAAAAGAAACAAACATAAATTTGGTTCATATCTTGAACATTGAATTCTAGACATCCTGTATATTTCATTGAACTTTCTGCAAGTACCTCCCAACTAGCAATTCGACATTCTTAAAGAACTAATATATTTTATAATTATTTTATTGCCGCTTAGTAAAAACTTTTTTGTTCTTTAAAGGTTCGTTTGGTGATAAAACTGCTGTGTTAAACTTTTCTGTGAGAAAAACTGTTTTAAGAACGTTTTTACAGTAAAATAATAAAATAGTTATAAAATATGATATCGTAACAGTTTTATAAACGTTTATAAAATATTTTTTATAGGACGAATTTGTTCCGAATGATAATTGGTTTTAAAAGCATTTTGTAAAAGTACTAGTCTGGATTAACTTGTTCCTTTAAAAACAATTATAAAATTATTCTGTTAAAGTACGTTTCGTAATAATAAAATAGTTTTTTTATTGTCGTTATTAAGAGCGATTTGTTTGCTGCAGCAAATTTGTGCGCAAATTAATAATTACAAAATTGGTTTTTAGTTATTTTATTAAAAACAATAAAAAAATAAATATGTTGCCAATGCATATTTTATAAAATTAAAATGCTGTCATAAACATTACCTAGAACTAATATATAACATAGTCTTATTTATTTTCAACTGATATTTATTGTTATATCATACACAGGTTTAAAATGTTGTCCAAACGAAAATCAGTTGTGCATTTAATAGAAAATTAATTACAATATTATAAATTATCAAAGGGAAAGCATTAGTGACTATAATAATGAATAGGAAACTGTAATGGAATCTAATCAAATTAATGACAATTTATAAGACACCAAATATTTTGGAGACTGATAAATTCTCAGGAGGAATTATTACGAGATGGTGAGCGGGTAGCCGAAATAGAGAATTGGTGATCAATATCATGCTTCAAGCACAACAAGTGAGCTAGAAAAAAATGCAAAACTAAGAGAAAACATGGGCAGTATCAAATCATGTTCCGCATTTTTCCAGAAGAAGCTTTTTGCTATACTCAATAAACGCATGCCAAATTTTCTACCTCAAGATCCTCGAACTCTCTTAAAGACACTCAACAAACCGTTTTAATAACGGGAGTTATAACATACATACCTACATAACATAAACAAAGAGCTCAATTTAGGTTATGTTTAAATTACTCCCGTAAAAGCTAATAAGAGAGTAATTATAAAAGCATTTTGTTTTATAAGAACACATTAAAAGCTTTTATAAAACATATTATATTAAAGTTTGTTTTGTAAAACTCTGTTTACTATTTTATTATTATTCCAATATTGCGACGATGCGACACACAGCGGCGACTCACACAAACATCAAAGTATCAAGCACGAATACTTCAAGTAGACAGGAGTAGACTTGATTAATTTGTATACATTTTATCTTATATATTTTTTGCAGCACCTTTTAATTAAATTTTGATTTTTTAGAGCATTTATATAAAAGCTTGTTTTAGTATGTTTCACTATTAATTTATTTTAAATAACGGCAAAGGATAACTAAATACATAAAACTTCAAGAAAATACTTGTAATTACCTTCATTATTCATTATCAAGCTTAGTGAAATATATACTTTTTTACACCATAACTGGTTTATAAAAAATTCTTCACGTTTACATAAAACATAGGTATCTACTTATATTTTGGCTAGTGTCCATATGATAGATATAAAAGAATCATATCATCATCATATCATTCTTATGCTATCAAAGGGGTTTCAGGTAATATTAATTTTATATTACCCTTAAAATATAATGAGATTTATGTTTTTGAACGAATACACCCCTGTATAAAACAATTCTGCAGTTATTTTATAATAGCTATCTAAAGAGCATACTCGTCTGGGTTGAGATAATTTTGTTTAATAAGCATCGTATAAGGAAGAAGCCATTTTTGATTTCTTTAAATTATTAGCCATGTTGACCAAACTTTTAAAATTAATATTTTTTATGATTTGTAAAATTATCTTAGCTAGTAAGGTATACAGAATCAGTCATTACATAATGAAGGATATACCAAAAGATTATTTTCAACAATAAGTGACAATAAAAAAATATTTTATATAATTTATAAAATCTAAATTCATTAATTTACATAATTCACGAGGCGCATTAAAATTTTAGTAATAATATACAATATATTTAACAGTAAATTTTGTTTCGCAGCCAAATCTGCTCACGGGTGAATTTTATCTGACTTATTTTATTATTCATTATTGGGTATTATAGCGTTTTATATTATTTTTACCTCCATGATTGTTCAGATTTTATTAATGTGTACCAACAACAATGCATAATAATTATAAAACAATTTTGTGTAAAAAGGTATTTTATAACAACGTTTATATCCTTTAACTGTTGCTGTTGATAGCAAAAATGTTGCAATTGAGGCTCTTATAAAAGAGTTATAAAATATGTTTATAACAGTTTTATTTGATTTTTATTAGATATTTATAAACGTTCTAAAAACTATTGTATAATAGCAACCAGCAACATTTATAGAACCGTTAACGAGTCGATTTGTTTTATAAATCTGCGCCTTTTTCGTGTTTATAAGGCGCGTAAGAACGTTGTGAAAATGTTTATAAAACAATGGGTGTTTTATAAAATATATTTTATAAACGTTCTTACAGCAATTAAAAAAATTAAATTGTTAGTTGGGCTGGTGCAATTTGGGTTGGGATTTGTTTTCGTATTTTGTTGAATTAATTTCCAGTAAATTTTGTCATCATCAAAGTTTCGGCAATCTTACAATATTCAAGGATAATTGGGTACTTATATCTCTACATACCCTCCATCTTTCATTATTATAATGTTCCAGAGGATATATTTCAATACAATTCATATTCTTCTATCCGAGTATGACACAAAAATATCCGCTGGAAGATTACGAAGATTTAGGTAATTAATATTCCTGGAGAATCCAACATTGTAATATTGCAGAACCGGCGATGAAAGACAAACAATTACAATAAACAACAAACAACAAACCAAATTAAAAGATAAAAGTATTTTAAATCTCATTGCAACCTCCTGGATACACTACATTCTCTATGAATCAAAAAATCTGTGGCTGGTTTCAACACCTTTGCAGAAAAGAACTCCTAATTTTAATATATTTATTGTAGCTTTGAAAGATTAGCGGCTAGTTTATGCCTCGATTCTTTTAAGTGAAATTTACGACGCAAGCTATTGTGCTCTTCTACAACTAAGATCACCTGTCACTTACCTCACTTGCGTAATTTTATAACATTGATAATAAACGAGAGTTTTATGACATTCGAAAGCACATTGCTTGGTAAAAGCCCGACGCCGAAGGCGAAGAGTTGTTACCAACAAATAGGCTGACCGAATATCCCTATGACATTGACAAATGTCTCATAATTTTCTGTCAAATTTCTCGAGCCTATTTGTTGGTAACAACTCTCCGCCTTCGGCGTCGGGCTTTCATAGTGATTGAAAACAACTATCCTAGGGTAGTTTTCGGTTAAATGTTGAAATGATTGGATGAATTCTGTCACATGACAATAAAGAAGAAAATGTAATTGGTTCTTAGAACTGTCAAAAAATGCCAGTTAAATGACTAGATGAGTTCTGTCACATGACAAGAAATAATAAACAACCATGTTTGTAAGAACTGTCAAAAAATGTTCAGGTTGATTTTTCTGTCAATCAAGTTTTTTAAAGGGACGTGCATTTATCAAAATTATTTCTGATGTCTCGCAATGCAGGACACTTATTGTTATTGTGGTATTTTAAGAGCTTTCGCCCTTAAATAGTAACTATACTTAAGTGCTTGTGGCTAAAAAATACTTAATTTTCAAAAACTAAATGACCGGTTCACAATCTGGCAATTCTATATAGGCTTATAAATAATGCAACTCACCGTTATGACAACACATGAACATCTTACAACTTTTCTTGCTTTGCCAGCATTATCTATTTTACATAGTCCAGACCATTCACCTAACGTTTTGTTATTATCTACTTTTATAAGTGGAATTTGATGATCTGCACATAAGGCAGCTACAATTTGTTTATATCTAACTTCGTCACAATTTTCTGCAAGTACACATAACACAGCTTGTCTTTTGTCGAGGGCTTTCGTAGCTTGATTAATTCCATGAACTACACCATCGTGAACTAAAGCAGTTTTTAAAACTTCTTGTAGAGCTTGATTAACATCCATAGAACCACCAGTCGGTATTGGTGCAACTGGAGCATTTTCACTAAAATCAAAAAATATTAATACATTCAAACATTAAAAGCTTAAGTTTCGTATATTATTAGATCATAGATATCAGTTAAAGAAAAGCGACATTTATAATTCAGTATTAAAAATTTTGGCTAGGTGTACACTATTAAAAGTTCCTATACGAAACCACAACAAATATTCCAGTATTTTCCATATGTAAGGTTAGGTTGTACTCACACTTCAACGTCGGCCATTTTTATATTTTTTCTGAAACAAAGAAAAATACGTAATATTTCCTTTAGTTTTATCAAATTAAAACATGTTTTAAGGTATAACAATATTAGATGGATACTATTTTCTAGGATAAATTAAGAAAACTTAGAAGTTGATCTATCGAAATAACTGTTCGTATTAACAATTTAAACAGAAAGAGAGAGAGAGAGAACAGTTTACCAAGAGACGTATCGATTCATAGAAAATCGTCGATAATTCGCGTTCATTTTCGATATTGGTTATATCGCTATTTTGTGGCGAAGTTTTTCTGATATTCACTGAAACGGAACGCAGATATTTTGTTTAATAGGTATAATATTCATATATATTAATAATCTACGTTACAATGAAATCATTAAATGAATGCTATTGCTAATTTTCTGCTCAAATATTTTCTATATCTACCTAAAAAGGTGTTATTCAGCCTTATGCTGTAAAAACATTGACTCCAATGTCAACATTGAAATAATTTTAATAATTGTTGAATATATTGAAATTAATTATTGGTATTCTGTATCGAGACTTGAAATATTATTTTGTTGCAATTAGTGTCAAGTTTGCATTTGGCAACATTGCGTTTCGGGGTGATCCATCGAAAAAGAAGATTTTCTGCATTTCTAACCTCTAAGTATAAGTGTTAAATTTTAAAATCGTAAATAACCAGGACGCAGGAGCCATCGAACATTGTGTGCTGAACTTAACGAAAAAGAAAACTTCGTAAGAAGGTCCTATAAGAAGAGGGTAAAAATATAAAAGTAATCTTTTATGGCCAATAACTAGATTTTTAATGAATGGGAGGCAAAAGCCAGGAAAATCTACTTTGAGCAGGAGCAGGCGGGGGTGGCATACCTGTAAGGGGTTTTAAGAAATCTGAAAAAAAAACTTTTAGCCTTTTTATTAAATATCTTAATTTATGACCGTCCACTGATAGTGGAACTTGGATAGTACTAATAATACTAAACTAAAATAATACCTACTATGATATTTATAAATTATAACATAGAACTAGATACATAATATTAAACTCAACAACAACAATAATAACTAAAGAAAAAAAAATGATAAAAGTGAAGTTATTGTATATCTAAATACTACATGTGAGTAATTACTTTTGTTGAATAGACTTAGTTTTGCTAACAAAGTAATATCAAATAACAACTTCTCGATCATAGAAAAAACAAAAATACAATATATAGTGCGCGGAACAATTAAAAATTGCCGCCTGTGCCTTCGGTGCCAGGACCGCAATAAGGATGAATATTACCAATAAGGAAATTCCTGACTACAGGGATGACCAAAGTGTATCATCTAACTCACTAAGTGAAAATCCCCAAACCAAGTCATATTCAGCAGCTGTCAACAATCCTAGCTTTCCAAAAAAAGACCAAGCTATAATATTTGCGTCCGTTGAAGGAATCAAATTAGAAGAGTATTTATTTGCATTGGGAACACTAATCCCTCCGAAAAACATTCTGTTTTCTTCCCGGATCTCAAATAATTGAATATACAAAGTAAAAATAGTGTTGACGAATTTATGAATCAACACGGACAAATTACTATAAATAATACACCATTCCAAGCTCGAAGATTTGTTACGCCGTCCGAAAGGCTACTACTGTCAAACGTATGCCCATCCATTCCGCATGATGTTCTTGAATCCGAACTACATAAAATTGGCCTAAAATTAATGTCGCCATTCACATTTTTAAAAATTGGATCATCTAGACCAGAATTCGGTCACGTGCTAAGCTTTCGTAGACAAGTATTCATTACGCCACCAGAGAACACAATACCAGAGTCCATTGTTATAGCACACGAAGAAACTCAATACCGAATCTTCTTTTCGCAAGACTCTACCGCATGTTACAATTGCAAACGACAAGGCCACATAGCATCTAATTGCCTTGCCGAAAAACCGACAGTCAACCCAAAGCCGAAGAAAAACCATCAACACACAACCCTACTATTGGAAGATCAGAATCTACTTCTGTGGCAACAAATCAACAGTCTACCAGTTCGAATATCCTAATAAATCGACCTCCACAATTTTACCCTTAAACACCAACTACAAACGCAACCTCTCACAGACACTTACCCCACCTATAGATCCAACAGAAGAACTAAATCCTATCGACAAACATCCCTTTCGTGAACCTGAACTAAGAAACCCAAAAAAATCAAAAAATACTCCCTCTGCAGGCAACACCCAATTCGTCTTAGCTCCAGCGAAAGAATACATCGATACCAAATCATTCGTTATAACATATGACCAATTAGTGGACCTATTTGAAAATACGTATGGATCTGCTGACCCCATAAGTATTGTAAAGAGATATACAACCAACTTAGAAGCTGTTGCTGAAATGCTACATGCTGTCTATCCATACCTAATAGAAAGGTCTATAAAATCACGGCTTACGAAACTTAGGAAAAAGATATTAGCAGTGCTTGACATCGATACCACAGACCATGAGAGTGATGCATCATCTCAAGGACGTTAACAAATAATCAGCAAAAAAAAACTTAAATGGCTAATAATTCATCTCAATCAATTCTACAATGGAACCTAAATGGATATTACACACAATTAGAAATGTTACATATATTAATGAAAGACTACAACCCTACCATCATTTGTCTACAAGAAACACATTTCAAAGGAACAAAATTTCAATCTCGAAAATTCTACAATTGTTTTTTGCATAACAGAGACACTCAAAACAGAGCCAGTGGTGGTGTAGCCATTTAGGGTAAATATGGGAGAGTTGCCGCATGTTTTGGTAAATTGTCGTAATAAATTGTATATTACGGAATATGTATAAAATGAATGTAGCTATACAATTGGAAATCATTTACTCACAAAACAAATTGTTACAATATTGTTTATAATAAAACATAAAAAAATAAAAATATATTATTTAAAACTCTGCAGTTGGCCATCTCTCCCTCATGGTGTGGGTGTGTCGCCCTTGTTTGATGGGAGAGATGGCTTATGGGAATACACATTATATTCTCTTTTTGACTGGTGCTGTTTTCAATAAAAATCTACCGCACTGGTTACAAGTAGTTTTATAGATAGTACACGATTCGTGAAGCCAACGACCACAACGTACACACTGAAGCCAGTCAGATTTTGAAGTAGTCATCTCATACAGTTCAAAACATTCCACACATTCGTTTTCGTTATTGCTAACCTCACTACTTGAAGAACTAACGGATATTTCTACTTCAGATTCAGACGATGATGATATGTTCTTCTTTTGTTTTATTTTTTTTTTTTTTGAGAATTTGGTTTGATTTTAGCATTATTGTTGCTTTTGGATTCATTGACATTTTTCTTATGTTTTATATAGCTTGGACTTGTTAAATGAGTGGCTGTCTGTTTTCTGCGTTTTCTTTTCTGCGACAATACAGGAATCGGTGATATAATTTTGAGCATCTTTCCTGGAGTTACATCAGATTCAGTAGAAGTTGACGGTTGAGGTTCTGATTCTGAGATATTATCTGAATTTCGTAGTAAAACCTCAGAACCCGTTAAATTTACAATATGATCATTGCCATTATCCAGTTGTACGGCTGCAGGAATTTCTTTAGATGTTGTGGCTTGATTTTCAATAGGTTCAGTACCACCCAACTGTAAATCAGAGATATTGAAAGCATGTTCTGGTACTGCTTGTGGATTATGCGGATAAGCACCAGATGCACGGAAACCATTTATTGCGGTACCAGTTGAAGCTGCTCGAGACCATGCGGTGTTTAATAATGTGCCAAATTGTAATCGAGTGATTCGTCTCTCTGGATGTGATTTAATCCACTGATCGCAAGCTTGATAAAAATACGTTTTTAATGGCTTAAAGAAACTGCGGTCAAGGGGCTGCAAATAGTGTGTTGTATGGCTTGGCAAGCATACTAAAAAATGTTGTTTTCGACAGCAAACTCTAAACAGTCGACACTCATATGTGAAGTATGGCCATCAAGGAGTAGAACGACATTCCCTTGTGGCTTTCTCGGAGCAAAATGGTTTTTTATCCAATGAAAAAATATATCACTATTTACGTAGGCAGATTTTCTGTTCATAACAACAATCGAACCGGGAGGTAGGTTATCCTCAAATTCAGATTTCTTATTTACGCCTTTGAATATACAGAAAGGCGGCAAAAAATTTCCTTCTGCGTTGCAACAGGCTATTACAGTTATGGTCTCCTCTTTTTCACCTGACGTAATAGTGTGCACTTCTTTGCGACCTTTAGCAGCTACAACTTTTCCAGGTACATTATTGAGTTGTAGTCCCGATTCATCCACATTAAATATGTGTCCAGGTTTATCCAATAAGTCGTTATCTCTATACACGGTCTCTAAAAGATTAAAATAATCTTCGACTTCCTTTCTGTTCATACCTTCGGCCCTTGACGTGGATATTCCCTCAGCTTTCCTCAAACTTAATTCTGGATTCCTTTCCATAAAAGAGCGGTACCAATGATCTCCTGCTTCCTTTTTTTCATCATTAAATTTAGGATTTAGTTGCAAACGTTTGGCTAATGTATACGCCATTGATTTTAGTGTTTTAACTGTTGGTGGAAATCCAGACTTCTGCAGAACTTTAATGTGATTAACTAGTTTTTTTTCTGTTTCCTTGCCCAAATATGAGGAGGGTCCTTGTAAACCCTTTTCAAATTTATTTTCCTTTAGTCTTCTTCGCAAAGTACGCTCAGGTATATTGGACAATCTGCCTGCTTCTCTAATGCAAACGTTACGATCTCTTATTAAACTTATAGCGGTATTCAGATTTTCTTGCGTCCACGGTGCTCTGTTGCATTTTTTTACATATTTACGAGGCATGATTTTCTAAAAAAGTTAAAAATAAAACATTTCAGATGCGTCATCTTTCCCAAAATTATTTGCGGCATCTCTCCTTAATTCGTGGTAGAGATGCCGCAGCAAATATTTATTACAATAATAGCATCGAGACCATTATATCACAGTTAAAACATAACCTTACTTATTCTAAATTAATGGTAGATATAAATTTCAACAGATATCTAAACATATGTGTTACTAACTGACTACCTTTGAGGGAGTGATATATTTATTTATTGCTTACCTGGATGAAATTCTCCAAATACCTGCAAATAGTTATAAAGAGCTACTCTATACCTTATTACTGAAACGGTGCCGGCACAACTAACTACATTAAAAACAGTCAGACGATTTACTTGTATCAGTGTTGCCAAATAAATACTGCGTCATCTCTCCCACTGCGTCATATCTCCCACTTTTACCCTATATTAAGAATAATATACCAGCCACTGAAATTAAACTGATGACAAATATTGAAGCAGTAGCAGTTTCACTAAGCTTTACTGATAAACTAATTAACGTATGCAACATCTATTTACCTCCCAACCAGGATTTTACAAAAGCAGAATTAAGTACACTCTTTCAACAAATACCGGAACCCCAAATCATTCTGGGAGATCTGAACAGCTATAATTATATATGGGGTAGCAAATTCAACGACAAAAAGGGTAGACTTCTCGCAGAAATAATCGGTGAGGAAAACTTAATTGTGCTAAATTCGGGGGAAGACACTAGATTTAATTCTGGAAACGGAACAACATCTGCTTTAGATTTAACATTATGCAGTCCGCTCATGTCAACTACTTTAAGTTGGGAGGTAGTAAAAGATCTTTATGGAAGCGACCATTACCCAATCATTATATCCAAACCAAACAGTAAAAATATAACAAATGACCCACTAGAGACATGGAAATTAAAGACGGCAAACTGGGACATGTTTCAATCTATTATCCAGAATAATATTTCGAGTATATCTCTGTGCGAAAGTATAGATGATACCCTTTATGATTTTATCTCCTTTATAAACAAAGTTGGACTAACAGCAATAGGGAAAACAACCAAAGTACGACAAAAACAATCAGTTCCATGGTGGAACAAACAATGTCAGACGCTTTTAATCGATACAAAAAACAGCAAACTCAGGAAAATCTCAATAATTTTAAAAATGTACGAGCTAAAGCGAGACTAATTATAAAAAACAGCAAAAAGTTATCCTGGAAAAACTATGTCTCTTCTATAAACCCAACAACTTCTATGACTCAAATCTGGCGCAAAATTAAAAAAATTAATGGAGAGCCAATTGCTTATGGAGTTCATGTTTTGCAAAAAGAAAATCAAAAGATTTACACAAATAACGAAATAGCTGAAACTCTAGCAGACAACTTTGAAAAGTATAGCAGCGATAAAAACTTAGCTCCAACTTTCTTGAAAAACAAACAACATGAAGAAAAGTACCCGATAGAAATAACTCAGAATGACGAGAATCCTATAAACCATACATTCAGTTTGCTTGAACTATATGGGGTATTAGAAAGTTTCAAAGACTCGGCGCCTGGGCCTGACAACATCCCTATATCCTTTTTAAAAAACTTACCGAATATCGCCAAAAACTATCTTCTGTCAATATATAATAAAATATGGGTCCAGGGAAAATTCCCAACATTATGGAGAAGATCCATCATAATCCCAATTCTTAAATCGAATAAGAAAAAGACAGACCCTGAATCGTACAGACCAATCTCCCTTACCTGCACTATGTGCAAGGTTATGGAGAAACTGGTTAATAAGCGCCTAATATGGGTATTAGAAACTAAAGGACTTATTAACCCACACCAAAGTGGTTTTAGGGCGAATCGGTCTACTATGGATAATGTAATATCTCTAGAGTCAAATATCCATGAGGCCTTTTTGGACAATCAATACAACATTGCAGTCTTCTTCGACATTAAAAATGCATACGACACGGTGTGGAAATACAGAATAATAAAGAAACTGAAAGATTGGAATATTGAAGGAAATGCACTGCGCTTCATCAATAACTTCCTACAAAATAGAGAGTTCTACGTTCGAACCAATGGTGTAAATTCTCAAAAAAGAAAACTGGAAAATGGTCTTCCACAAGGTTCAGTAATCAGTGTAACATTGTTTCTAGTAGCCATAAATGATATCATTGACAATATCAAACTCCCAATACAAGCTAAACTGTTCGCAGATGACCTAGTCCTGTTTACAAATGGAAAAAATTTAAAATCTATGGAACTCAGAATGCAGAAAGCTCTAAACTGTATTGAAAATTGGTCATTAGAGAGTGGCTTTAATTTCTCAACTGAAAAAACAAAATACATGATTTTCTCCAAACATAAATACGAAAACACCTTAACTTTAACTCTAAATAACAAGAGGCTTGAATTTGTGAGAGAGATAAAGTTTCTTGGCATGATCTTCGACGAAAGACTAACTTGGGAGGCACATATTAGAAATCTGATTTTATCGTGTCAAAGAGGCATAAATCTGTTAAAAACATTGGCAAACAATAAATGGGGATCGGACTCAGAAATACTATTACGTACATATAAGTCAGTAATACGGTCCAAAATTGACTACGGGTCACCGATCTACTCAACCGCTAGACACTCTCTGCTGAAATTAGTAGATTCGATACACAATAAAGGTATACGTATAGCTATAGGAGCCTTTTGTACTAGTCCTACAGAAAGTCTACTCTGTGAAGCTGGAGAACCTCCACTATTTCTTAGAAGGGACTATTTAACATTAGCATACTGTACCACAACAATAGCCAACACAAAGAATCCTGTACGAAACGGCATCTTATCCGACAGATTTTTAGAAGTTTTCAACTCACGAAGAAGAGCAGTCCCACCAATCAACATTAGATACCGGAAAATACTGGATTCCCTTCAAATTTCTCCTGAACCCGTCCCATTACAAATTGCTAACAGCCCACCCTGGAATATCCCTATCCCTAAAATAAACCTCAGACTGCTTGATATGGATAAATCAAACACACCACACTCGCAAATTAGACAAAGATTCTACCAAATAATAGAAGCTTACGGAGAATACAATGTAATCTACACAGATGCTTCAAAGTCGAAACGGGGCGTAGGCGCTGCAGTTACATCAGAAAACCTAAAGCTTAAAATGAAGCTTTCAGACGAAAGCTCAATTTATTCTGCAGAAGTTTGCGCGATCACACAGGCTCTAAGATCAATACTAAACTTAAATACAAGTACCAAATTCTTAATTATAACCGACTCTCTCAGTGCTATCCTTAGCTTAAAACAAATGTTTCCCAGGCATCCACTTTTGCAACAGATAAAGGAGACGCTAGCACTGATACAGAATCAAACGAAAAAAATAGAATTTATGTGGGTGCCATCTCATGTAGGCATTGTGGGAAATGAAGAAGCAGACTCCATGGCAAACGAAGCCCTGATAAACCCGTCTTCGGAAATAATAAAAAACGCGGTGTCAACAGATATCAAGATGCTGGTTAAGAGTAAAATCATGGATCACTGGCAGAATATTTGGAAAAACTCCACCTCTAAGTTGGCCGAAGTCAAGAAATCCGTCGCACGTCAAAATGATCTTCCACCAGACAGACACCAACAAGTTATGATGTCTCGGCTGAGAATTGGACACACTCGACTCACCCATAGTTATCTGATCTCAAAATCGGAGCAACCCTTCTGTGATAATTGTTCCACAAGTGTTACAATAAAGCATGTGTTAATGGAGTGCGCTAGGTTTTCCGCTCAAAGAGTAAAAAATAATTTTCCCTTATCACTATCAGAATTACTGAATACCAGCAAGTATACAATGTAAAATCATTTCTAATAGACTGTCATCTTTTAAATGAAATCTAAACACAGACATACTAGAGTTTTAATAACAAGTGGAAATATATTTATCAAATCAATGTTACCTACTCCCTACTCTCATACGAATGTAAAACGCTATTAATGTAATGTACTATAGTGATGTAAATTTATTCTTCAAAGTTTCTAACAAACAAAAAAAAATTTAATTGTAATGTAATGTAAAATGTAATGTAATGTAAATTCCGTACCACCTGCTAATAACCCCCAGGGTTGATGCAGTTGTTCTCTAATAAAAAAAAAAAATAATAACTAAAAAACACAACAAGTTATACATCAGAGTTTCGAACCTCACTTTATTTAACTAAAGATTATAAGTAATTGACGTTCAAAAATAATGTTTTCAATTACTTTATTTCGAATATCATCACGTCATTGAAGCCAATTTCTTTCATTACCCTCTAATTCGCCTTCCTCTTCAACCACATCGCCATCCTCATCAATATTCATTACCACAATTATCTTTAACATACAAATTATCTATATTTAATTATTCGTTAGGTACCTATATATTACGAGTTATGGATAAAAATATCCATCTGGCAATTCTATCGCCAAACTAAAAAGTTTGGTGCATACCACGCTGCCCTAAACCTTTCTGGTACGACCTTTCACTTAAAAAATTAAGTGTTGTAAAGAACTAAAATATTTGAAGTTTACTTTGGAGATAGCTCCTGCCCTTACAGAGGTTCTCATATGTGGCCTTATTTGGTTTAAGATTCAATTCTCTTGAGACTGAACAGTCTCTTAAAAATAATTTGGGCCTAATAATAACTACCCGTATCAATTTTTTCCCTGGCGGGAGGTTCTATTGCTTGTTACATAAAGTAACAAGATTTTAAGTTATGTTGGAAATTTGATACACACTACCATGCTTTATAACCAGACGTATTGCGAGATATCAGCAATAATTTTGATAAACGCACCTTCATTTTAAAAATTGATTGACAGAAAAATTAACCTGAACATTTTTTCGCACTTTTAATAACCATGGTTCTGTGTAATTTCTTGTCATGTGGCAGAATTCATCGAATAATTCCCACATTTACCTGAAAACTAACCTAGTATGACACCACGATTGTTTAACAAAAATTTTTTGACAAATATCCCTCTAACTGACAGATGCCTCATAATTTGATGTCAAATTTCTCAAGCTAGTTTGTTTGGTAACAGATCTAATAAATAATTGTCATAATGTTGAGGCTTTGAAAACAAGAAATTTTCAATAACAACTTTGTATTTTCCAATAAACAAGAATCATTTAATAAAATCAGAATATAATATCAATTATGGCATCCGTTCTATATGCCGGCCCAACAATAAGTGTTCCTTTCTTTTTACCAAGAGTCCTTTCTTTCCTACTCTATCATCTATAAATCTACTATAATATAAACACACAAAAGTAGAACATGTAACTCACTTAATATTATGGAAAAGATAACAAATAATTATTCCCAGCCTATAAACTAAAAATATTTCGTAGACACGTCTGGTAATAAATTGTCTTTAAGAGTCACATGAACCGTTGATATGTTAAGGTATTCTAACATATATATATATATATATACATCTTGAGACTTTACTGCGTCTTTACATATTCCAACCTTATGGCGTCCCCTGGAAGGGCTATAGTTAGAGCAAATCTGATTCAAGTATATTAATCAGCGAATTTTTTTATCGGGGGAAACGGATTTTCGTATTGATTGGAGCAACTTTTAATATACAAATTTTTAGGTCGTGCTATCATTACTAGCTCCTTTCATCTTGCTATCATTATCAACTCCAAAATATATATTTTCCTCGTTTTTACGGATATTGCAGCGTCCCACAGTGCTGCCGCATCGTTATTTTCTCTCTTTTTCGAGGGATTTTAAATTAGTAGACCTATAAATTAACACGATTGTATATAATACTGCGTCCCTCAAGAAAATATATTATATATAATGAAAACCTACATACCACGCATACAATATTGCATCCGTTCATGTTTCGACATGTCAATGAACAACGTTTTTTTTAAGTTATTTTTTGCTGATATGTTACGGCGCCCTAAAAATATATATTTAAATTGAGGTTATGTTTAGTCTAGGTTAGCGTCATCCAATTATTTACTTACATACTTTGCTGCATCAATTTGTTAAATATATTATATATTATAACCAACATAACATATTCTACATATAATACTACATCCGTTCTAAAAATAGAATAGTTTTTATAAGGGTTTTTTTTATTAAACTGCAACAATCCCTACTATACTTTTAAATTTGAAATTAGTTGTATTTAGCATGCTCCAGCTACATACACTCTTGCGTCCAAATAAAAATTGATAGATTAGGTTTAGCATGGGTTAAAGTTATTTAATTATGGGCATACTTTGCTGCGTCTTTTCGTTAGACATATAGTATACTATAACCAAAATATCATATTCTACATATAATACTGCATCCGTTCTAAAAATAGAATAGTTTTTATATCATTTTTTTTTTGTTACTAAACTGCAGCAATTAAAAATTCTTATGTTATGTTTAGTTTGGGTTAGAGTTATTTAATTATTTGCATACTTTGCTGCATCCATTTGTTATATATACTGTATACTATAACCAACGTAACATATTCTACATATAATACTGCATCCGTTCTAAAAATAGAATAGTTTTTTCAACAAGTTTTTTCTTATTAAACTGCAACAATCCCTACCATACTTTTAAATTTGCGATTACTCTGCATTTAACATGCTCTGATTGCATACACTCTTGCGTCCGATTAAAAATTCTTAGGTTGGGTTTAGCTTGGGTTAGAGTTATTAAATTATTTGCACACTTTGTTGCATCCATTTGTTATATATAGTGTATACTATAACCAACATAACATATTCTACATATAATACTGCATCCGTTCTAAAAATAGATTAGTTTTTTATCAAGTTTTTTTTTTATTAAACTGCAACAATCCCTACTATACTTTTAAATTTGAGTTCAGTGTGCATTTAGCATGTTCCACCTTAATACACTCTTGCGTCCAATTAAAAATTCTTAGGTTAGGTTTAGCTTGGGTTAGAGTTATTTAATTATTTGCATACTTTGCTGCATCCATTTGTTATATATAGTGTATACTATAACCAACATAACATATTCTACATATAATACTGCATCCGTTCTAAAAATAGAGTAGTTTTTTATCAATTTTTTTCTTACTAAACTACAACAATCCCTACCATACTTTGAAATTTGCGATTACTCTGCATTTAACATGCTCTGATTGCATACACTCTTGCGTCCGATTAAAAATTCTTAGGTTGGGTTTAGCTTGGGTTAGAGTTATTAAATTATTTGCACACTTTGTTGCATCCATTTGTTATATATAGTGTATACTATAACCAACATAAGATATTCTACATATCATACTGCATCCGTTCTAAAAATAGATTAGTTTTTTATCAAGTTTTTTTTTTATTAAACTGCAACAATCCCTACTATACTTTTAAATTTGAGTTTAGTGTGCATTTAGCATGTTCCACCTGCATACACTCTTGCGTCCAAATAAAAATTTTTAGGTTGGGTTTAGCTTGGGTTAGAGTTATTAAATTATTTGCACACTTTGGTGCATCCATTTGTTATATATAGTGTATACTATAACCAACATAACATATTCTACATATAATACTGCATCCGTTCTAAAAATAGATTAGTTTTTTATCAAGTTTTTTTTTTTATTAAACTGCAACAATCCCTACTATACATTTAAATTTGAGTTTAGTGTGCATTTAGCATGTTCCACCTTCATACAGTCTTGCATCCAATTAAAAATTTTTAGGTTAGGTTTAGCTAACCACGTTCTTGAGTGGAGAGTAAACCAAGTCAGTGAAGCAATAATGGAAGCTTTTGACTCCAATTGCCCACTCACACTGCAAGCTGTTAAAGCAAGTAAGGACGCTCCTTTGTAGAATGACAAACTGTCAAAACTCAGGCTTGAGGTCCGTTGGCTTTTTAATAAAGCCAAACGTGACGGAAATTGACAGGGTACACTAACCGGTTAACTTTGAATAATAAAAAAAATCAGGAAGGTCAAAAGACCTTTTCTGAAAATATCGCTTCCAGTTCTACAGGGGCGAAGAAACCCAACGGTGGTACTTAAGAAACCAGATGGGATCAATACGGAAGGGGGAGAGGAGCGAGCCATCCTACTCCTTGAGACTCGGGTAGTAGATCAATCCCCTCAAATGAATAAGAAGCGGAATCCACCAGAAATCCTCACAAGGAAGATAGAAATTGCTAAGAAAATCTTTACGAACATATGACTGAATGTCTATACATTCAGTCATTGCTAAGAAAATCTTTACTAACACATGACTGAATGTCTATACAAGAAAAAAAGTGTGAAATTCGTAATAATAGTCTCCAGTGCTCTAGTTGGACACGTTTATCATAGCCCCACTAATGCATATGCCTCCTAGTCTTTGTATCCTATCAAGTTTTCTCCTTGTAGTTCTGCCTTAGAACCCAGACTATTGCCGCATATGTTATGATAGGTATCAAAATCACGATGTATATCCACCGCAGTATTTTGGGGTAACAACCCCAAGTCTCCCAGATTTCTGAACACCATCAGAGCTTTTGTTGCTTTATACTAACCGTTATTTCAACATGCTTATTACAAAGAAGTTTAATATCAAGGGTGATTCCTAGATATTTTACTTCCAAATTCTTTTCAATGACCTCACAATTCAGGCTAATTCGTCTGATATTTAGAGTTCTAGTGAATGTTATAATTGCGGTTTTTGCTGAATTTATGCTCAGCCCCACAGATGTACACCGTTACTCAGTTATCCGGAGACAGTTTTGTATTATGTTACCCAAAGTGCCTTCAATCTGCCCCTGGCTACTATGACAATACCACATATCATAGGATATGCTGACGATATTGCGAAGAAAATCTTTACGACCACATGACTGAATGTCTATACATTCAGTCATGTTTTCCAAGCGGAAATTCACGCAATCGGTAGATGCGTACAAATTAACCTTTACGGTGCGACATTGTGATCCACACTACCGACATTATCGCTGAGTTCATATGTTATTAGCTCAAAAATGGGAATGCTTAGCAGGTCTTCTAACTTAGCAAGAATAACAGAGTTTCCCTTGTTTGGATACCCGGATATTCTGGTATCAGGGGAAACGATGCAGCCAATAAGTTAGCAAAACAGGGTGTGTCCAATCTCTTTTGTAAGGCCTGAACCTTTCTGCGACTTATGGAAACACACCTTCAAAGAGAAGTTCAGAATTAAGAAGAAAACAGACAGAGCAATACTCTGGCAAAATCTACCTGGATTGATACACTCCAAGAAATTCCTTGGAAACTTCAACCAAGAAAGATCGAAGATCTGTTTGGATCTCGGGCTACGTATTCTTACAGGACATTGTCGCCTTAGGAAACATATGGAAAAATTACGCCTAGAAGAGATCGATGACTACAGATTCTGTAGGGAGGCTAAAGAAACTCTTGATCACCTAGTACCAGAATGCACCGCTTTCAGAAGACAACACAAGAAATACTTGGGGCATGAAATCGTGCAAGATGGAGACGTGTTGTCCCTAATAACAGCCAAGGTACTTGAGTTCAAAATAATTCAAAAGAAGTACACAATCAACATTCAAATTAATTACGCATAAATTGGATAACAATATCATAACATTCTACACTATTACAAAGCAATATAAGACAATACATCAATTAGGTATCAAATAAGTGCCTGAGCCCAAAAAGGTTCTTCTCGGGACAAAAAATTAAAAAAAGCGTCACCTCACTGTCATTGGCAAGACGAACCGAGCGCGCCAAGAACGAATTGCAACCATAATTTTTTCTGGAATGTGTTTGATGACACCACGGCTCGCAAGCGTTGAACCATATGAAACACGAATTTCAATTTTGTTTAAAAGATCAGGACAAGTCAACCTTCCATTGATAAGATGATAGAATTAAATCAAATAATGGCGTTGACCACTCAGCGTGTCAATGCCAAGATAGGACTCTAATCATCATCAAATACCAAGTCAATATGCAGTTTGTAGGCAAGGTATCTGAGAAATTTGTGCTGAACAAGCACAATTTTCACTAGTTATACAGCATAATGTGCAGACCAAACGCTGAGGCATACTCAAGGCATGGTCTGACCAAACTTGTGTAAAGAAGCTTCAGAAAATTAACATGCGTAAACCCCCGTGACCAGCGTTTAATTCAATTATGTTATACGTGGAATACAAAAATCCAACCATTATCAAGCAACTCCCATATCTAGTTTAGTTATTTAAGGGTTGTTTGGTTCAGTGAGTAATCGAAAATACTAGCCTGTCTTGATCTCAAAAAGGACACGAAAGAACATTTATCACCGCTTTCCTATTAATTCAATAATTTCAGATGTAATCCAAGGTTTTAGTTTTATTTTAATTTCTGAAGTAGCTCGGTTTATGTTGTCATTTTTGGTTTGTATAAACATTTCAGTTTTGTTGTTAATATTGTTATGTGAAAGAATGTCGTGCCAGTTTATGATTTTTATATTTGAACAGAAATCTTGATTGTGTTTTATATTTTGTAAAACACTTATATTTAATTAATCCTTCCTAATCAATATCAAAATATTTTTTTTTTTGTCTGTCTAACACGATTCCCCTAAAAAATACTAGTAAATAATGTAAATATCATATCAAACTTGTTCGAATGAAATAAATGTTAAAATGCAAAAGGGTCAAAAGAAAATAAGCAAACAATGTTGCCACTTCAGGGACGCACTAATGTATACTTTCCCATATATAATTCTTTAAATGTATATAACATCAGAGCCCTCTACGGCAACACGCTGAACCTTCATAGGAATTTTTGTATGATGCTGCGTCCCTTTTTGTTCCAATTTTACAGTCTTCTGCAGATCTACCGGAAAAGGTAATATCAAATATATTCAAGCTGAGTAGCAATCCGACGAGTCCATCTAAAAATCATAGTCGTATCTGCTCACAGAGCGAAGATATAAGGCCGTGACTTTAGTGCGTCCTATATACGGACGCAGCAATTCTTTGGACGCAATATTAACCGTAAAAGGGCGTAATACGGACGCAGCATTGATAGCAGGATATATATATACATACCAATCGTATGATACGACGCCCAGAGCGCTACATTGCTCGGATGATACGACGCCATTTTGGAGATACGACGCCCGACCTCGGGCGTTGGAAAAATTCACGTGTATATTCTTGATATGTTGTTCTATAGGCCCCTACCAACCCATAGACGAATTTTAGTGTGGGCGTCGTATAGTCATATACACATGGACATTATATATGGAAATAGTTCAAGAGAAAAGCGTGTAGGTGGCGCGTCGTTAAATACGTATACAGGGTGGTCCAACGAAAAGTTTGCACCTAGCTTTTCTCTTTTTTTTGTAGTCGAATGCGAAAATGCTCGGACACGTCGATTTTGCTTTTGAGGGGGACACATTTTAAACATATTTTTCGATCTGCGCCTTTAACCCCCTAGCGGGGGTGAGTAACAACCCTAAAATTTTAAATGGAAAGAGGGGTCTAATGACATATCATTTGAAAGGACACAAAATTGTCTTTCTAATGATACCCTATTTGTCGAATTTTACTAAAACAGTTAATACGAAAACGACTTTAAAGACATTAAGCCGATAATTTTGGTATTAATGAGAAATACAAATAAGTTTTAATTATTGCGAGTGAAAACACCTGCAATCGTTAGTACATTCCAATGTTTGTTAGTTTTAACATTGCTTTGTAAAAAAAGTAAACAAGCTGTTAAATTGATTTATTAAAACGTTACATTAACAAATGTTGAAAATGTGACCCATTTGATTCCATACAATAATACAGATTTTGTTCAAATCTATTTCTAACATTTTGTAGCATATCAGGTGTTATGTTTCTGCACTCTTCTGTAATGCGTTGGCGAAGATCTTCTATGGACTCGGGCTTCGTGGCAAAACATTTATTTTTTAAGTGCCCCCAAAGAAAAAAGTCTAAAGGCGATAAATCCGGTGACCTGGCAGGCCATTCAATTGGGCCCCTCCTTCCAATCCACCGTCCAGGGAACCGGTCATCTAAGAACTGTCTTACAGGAGCCACATAGTGCGGAGGTGCTCCATCTTGCTGGAAATAAAGCCGATCAGCAGTATGATTTTGGTCATCTTCTATTATTTGTGTTATTAAAGGATCAATTGTGTCTTCAAGCATGTTTAGGTACACTTCACCAGTTAAATTTCCAGGAATAAAAAGTGGTCCTATAATATGATTTCCTAATATGCCACACCAGACGTTTATTTTTTGAGGATACTGGGTATGAACCTCACGGAATAAATGTGGGTTACTGTCATCCCAGTAACGGCAATTGTGCCTATTTACAGCTCCATTCAAATAAAATGTGCATTCGTCGGAAAAACAAATGTTAAATAATAATTGCGGATCTTCAATTAAACGCTGGCTCATTGCTTCACAAAATTGCAGCCTTCTATCAGGATCATCCTCATTTAGTTCCTGTACTAATTTGATTTTGTACGGATGAAATTTGTACGCTTTTAAAATTCGTATTATGGACGAACGGGAGACACCTGAGGCTTCAGCTAGTTGACGGGTACTTTGACTATGATCCATTTCAACATGCCCTAAAACAGCGACTTCCACAGCTTCATTTCTGATCGGTTTCTGCGGCTGGTGTTTTACATTACAGACAGATCCGGTATCTACAAACTTTTTAACTAACTTGCCAACGTACACATCATTCACATTTTTATCGGGATGTCTCTCATTAAATAAGCGAGCCGTAAGTCTAGCACTACTATTATTTTGAAAATAAAGTTTAACAATTTCAACTCGTTCTAGAATGGAATAAATCATTTTGTACGGTAAAAGTAAAATAACTTGAGAAGCAACCAAACTGAATCAATGAAAAGACTAAAATAAACGGTGTAAATTCTTTTCCTACACATATCTGCAGTTTTTATTTCAACAAAAAACGCAAACGATTAGTGAGGAATTTAGTTCTGATAAATAAGATAGTGTTTTTGAAATCCCGTTTTTCTTCAAAGTAAATAATTTAGAAATGATTGTAGTTGTTTTCAGTCGTAATAATTAAAACTTATTTGTATTTCTCATTAATACCAAAATTATCGGCTTAATGTCTTTAAAGTCGTTTTCGTATTAACTGTTTTAGTAAAATTCGACAAATAGGGTATCATTAGAAAGACAATTTTGTGTCCTTTCAAATGATACGTCATTAGACCCCTCTTTCCATTTAAAATTTTAGGGTTGTTACTCACCCCCGCTAGGGGGTTAAAGGCGCAGATCGAAAAATATGTTTAAAATGTGTCCCCCTCAAAAGCAAAATCGACGTGTCCGAGCATTTTCGCATTCGACTACAAAAAAAAGAGAAAAGCTAGGTGCAAACTTTTCGTTGGACCACCCTGTATAGTGTTTTATACGCACCGCATGATAGGAAGCCCACATCATATTGCGTATGATGCGACGCCCGAAAGCCTGGCAACAACGTAAGGCATAACTTTTATTATTTGAATAAAGAAATTAAATCGTATTTGTACATTTATTTGCTTATATTCAACATACCGGGTTACGACAGAAAGTTGAAACAAGAAGATAGATATTTGAAACTTAAATATTCCGTTTTCCAGAAAAATTATTAATCGACATAGCATCTAAGTTATCAGAAATGCTATCGAAATTAGACTTTTAAATGATACGCCTGGTACAAGTAAGATTTTTACATTGTACGAATCATTTAGGGTACTATACCGCAACTTTTAATACCTAAATTTAGAATTGGGTTTGATATATGATAAAAAATGCAATGTTTTAACTAGTTTGTATAGAAAATATATAAACTTCGAATAAAATTAAAAGCTTTCTCTCACTATTCATCCAAATTCTGATTTAAGGCAAATTATATTTTTAAGAATTTTAATAGCCAATAACAAAGCTAAATTCGTATCAATTCTTTCATGGTTTTTTAAATGCACACATATAATTTATAAAGGGTAGTTCTTCTAAAAATTTGACACTCAGTAAAAAGTTGAAATACTTTTAATTATAAAAAGCTGTCATTATGAAAACAGCACACCCAGTATTCCTGAACTACATTCAAAATTTCAAGAGTCTGTTTATTCTAGTCATGAAATGGATAAAATTTTCCGGACTAAAAAAAAATTCAAAATAAATAATTTATTCAAAAAGAGTTGAGGGAATGGGTTAACACAAAATACTCCAGAAAGGAGGGGCAATCCAAACGTATAATAATATATAGGGTACTCCATTTACAATAAGAAAGTTCGTTTCAACTTCCGGTATAACCGGAAGTCGTACAAATAGGACAATATTCTAGGCTGATATTATTACTTTTCCCAAAACTTCTAATCTACCAGCAATCACCCTGTATATATCATGGCGTAAAAAAATAGACAGATTAATATGAAGAATAAAAAAGATCAGTTGAGTAACGTCTTGTCAAATAAAGGACTTGATATTTAAATAAACATTCATAAAATCCACAATTATAATAATCCCAAACAAAATGATCCTATAAATATAAAAATGTAATTAATATCTTATGCTCCACTTCAAATTAAATTTGATAGATTTCTGGAAATGATTCTGAAACATTACCTATTGTCAAAAAATCGACATTTTTGTTTTAACTTTTGAATTCCAAAAAACTTTTGTCGTATCGAAAAATAAATTATTACATCACAGAAGGCGAAATTCAGCTACCTATACGACACGACGCGACCCCCATACACTCTAAAGAGCTTCCAAGGCCCGACTTGTGCGCCTAGAAGGATTAGGAGAATACATTTTTGACAGGAACGTTTTTGTTACTACAGTGGGGAAATACTAGTTTATGTGATTCCCATGATTTGAGAAGAACAGCTATACGCAGCCCGTTTTATTATGTTATATTACACATATTTTACGATTGCTATTTCAAACAATCCATGTTTATGATTATAATATGGGAGATAGAACTAAATTTATTTTAAACTTGGCGGACAAAGATAAAATAGGTTAGCAATTTTAAAATGTTACTTTTATTCAATAAATATACACTGTGTCCAAGATAAGAATGGGATAGCATTGGAATCTTGGAAACGGTAGGAGTTACAATATCGGTTAAATTAGAGAAAACTTGTACAATTTAAACACAGTTTAAACGGTGTTCTTAAAAGTAAAGTGACTTTAGCCGTTTTCGAGAATTTTTGAAAAAACTATTTTTTGCGATTTTTATTTATTTCAGCCATTATTTTTACAGATATAAAAAAATCGAAAGCATTTCCTCATTGTTACTTTTTGAGGAGAATAAGTTAGCGTTTACAAATTGTCACTACGACGTTTCGTTTTCGAAAAACAATCATTACTTCGTTTTTTAAAATACGGCCCTGGATTTTTTATTGTTAAATTTAAAGCCATTTTCAATTCAAAAATAGGTGGTATATCACACGTAATGGTCTAAACAAGTTTTCAGTATTTTTAGCTGTTATTTAAAGTTATTCAAGAAAAATCGCCATCGTTTAGCACTCAATTTGCGTAAAACATTCATCTGAGAAAGGCGTTTTTTGAATAACCTCAAAAAGCACAAAAATTTCACCTAAATTTAAAAAGCCGCGTACAGAATAAAATATTGTACTGAGACAGAAATAAATTGTAAAATAATAATAGTGAGTAACGACGAAACAATGTTTTTGGTAAACCTACTACTCTGCATTCAGTCAGCAGTGGCAAACCATGGCGATTTTTCTTGAAGAAGTTTAAATAACAGCTAAAAATACTACTACGTGTTTACATCATTACGTGTGAAATACCACCCTTATTTGAATTGAAACCATTTTCAATTCAAATAAATTCAATTTGACAATAAAAAATCCAGGGCGTATTTAAAAAAACGAAGTTGACGATGGTTTTTCAAAATCGAAAAGTTTGTGAAGTCTGAATTTAACTAACAGTGTTTTGTTTATTAAAATATTTAACATGATTTCACTCATTTGAAAGAAATATCAAAAAATCAGGTCTATAGCTGCTAATAGTATTGTTTTATTTGAGAAAATCAGGTTGCACTCATATAACTGGCAATAGACTTTGGTTACTAATTGTGAATCTGTATACTTGCATATAGTTTTTGCAGCATATGTGGCGTATTAGATCTACCATTAAAGAAAAAATCATTTTTAATACAGTAAAACGACGTGTCTTGCTAGACTCACCCTGTATGTATATTAAAACACAACATTCATATGCCACTTTTTTGAAGGAACCCGAAGATCTGATAAATATGTCATGAAGATACATAATGCTGGAGATTCATTTATTTTTGCAGATAAATACATAAACAATAAAGTGAAAATATTTCTTAAAAACGACTTTTAATGGCCTACTGAATTAGATAAAGTACAGGGTATCCCATTTCGAAACTTTTATTGGATATCTCCGTAATTGTTAGTGCTACCAAAATATAATATAGATGTCATGTGTTTGCTCTCTTTGAGTCATACTTAAAATGGTAAATTAAAATTTGAAAATTTTGTCACAATCATATTTTAACAAAAATATTCCATCACAGGTCAAATTCAATATTTCTACTGATTCCTAATTTATAAAATTTCAACACTCTACCATCGGTATTGTACGAAATATACAAAATTGGCTTATTGACATTTAGTTGTTTAGTTTTTTAATAGTGAATAATTAAAACCAAAAATATAATTTCTATTAAATAGCAGTAATTGATGTGAATTTAAAAATTAAGAAAAGAAGCAAATAAATAAAGCCCAAAGTAAACCTCTTCTCTTATCTTTTTATTATTGTGACAATTTTCGCCCGCAAGAGATCGGCGGAAAATAAAAGTGTGAATTTCAAAATAACCCTATATTATCTTAGTTAAAAGAGACACAGGTAAATGTTTGATGCAAAAATTTCTTTACAACGAATGTTGAATTATCTGCCGATATCAGAGTGAGTATAGTGGGTCAGGTAAAAAAGTTCTCGGACCTAACCCCGTTTTTTGAACTGGGACAACCTGTATATTTGATTCTAAGAAGATATAATTTTAAGTTATCTTTTCAAAAATATAACACCCCATGATATTGGTTTTCTATGCGATTTATTTCAACTGTATTATTTTAAACCACACTACTAACTGTGGTTTAGTAGTCAATGAAACAAAAGCTAATATCGTAGAAACAAAACTATGTTGATATTAAAACGAAATCAAGATTCAGATAAAGCTATTGAGGTATTGGGATTTTAAAGCATTCATGATGATCAAGTTGCTCACAAGTTAAGATGACTTCTTTATAAATTTTATTTTCCAACACTCCCCAAAGAAAAAATCTGGAGGTGTTAGATGTGGAGATTGTGCTGGCCCCCTTATAGGTCCGTGTGTTCTTATCATCGGTGAAAGTAAATCTCTCGTACTTCATTTAAGGGAACATAATCAAGGATATTGAAAAAGTTTGATTAGACTATATCCAGATATCTATCTGCATTTAAATAAATAATAATAATGAAAAGTAATTTATTGGTACAAAACCCCAAAAGGCCATTGACCGAATTCTTTCAGCCTAGCATTTAAATTTTCTTCAAACCAGATACAAAATTCTATCATCCCACATCATCAAATATTGGGTAATACAAACATCATAAGGTAAATATTTATTGGACCTCAAAATTCTTTGCACCTTAGATTTTTAAATTCCAATTTTAACTGACCCCGTATACTCATTCTGAAATGCGCAGATTATTCAACAATCATTATAAACAAACTTTTATATAAAACATTTTTCTATATCTCTTTTAGCTAATACATTTTTTTATTTTCCCCCGTATCTCTGCGAGATCAAATTTTGATCTTTCAATTATAAGATTAACCCAAAAAGAACACAGGATATCATCTATATTACTTTCTTGAGATTTTTTTAAGCAATTGAAGGAAACCAAATTTCTATAAACGAAAGTAGTTATCGAGGATAAATTTGAAAATTTGTAGAACGAATGAGTGAATTGACGGTGCAGTGTGACTTAAAAATGAAGAATTTTGAATGAAATAAATTATTCGAAAATAATTTGAAAAATAGATTTCAAAGCAAATAGAGAAACGAAAACAATACAAGAATCTTTCATGACATAATAAAATAGAGGTTCACTGGACATCCAATCTGTAATGGAGAGAAAAGAGTAAATCTCTTATAATTTATTTATGTGACTTTAATAAAACTTGTATGATTAAAATGATATTTCTGCATGGAAGCAGATTATTTCCTTTAAAAACACTTACAATACATAATATTTTTGTTGTTTCGCAAGTTAAAGGACTCCCGTTATATTAGGAGTACTATATGATGCCCATGTGTGTATGTTGTATAATATAGATTCTACCGCTTTAATGATGCCCGTTAATGTTGTCACTAAAATGTGATAGAGGCAACGTTGTCGGGCGTTATTGAATATGTAATATATATACAATATATACAAACGGGCTTCATATAGTTGTACGTACATAGCGGGCGTTTGGAAAACTGGAAAATATCAAAATTTTGTATATTGTTTAAAGCTACCCCTCCCAGGTTGCCTCGACTAAACAAATTAAATCAAACCGTTATATACAAAATACAATGCCCCTGGCCCTCTAGAAGTGCCGGGCGTCTGAGTGCCCATAGTGTGTACTGGGCTTCCTAAAGGTAGATAGGTACGTATATATATGTAAAGCTTCTATCAGGACATAGATTTAAAGCCGCACTCCGTCATATTGTCCATTCTTTAATTTGAAATTGTTAAAGTCAGTAATGTAATTGGTATCTGTTTAGGGTTAAGTAAATTAACAAGGTGGGTTAGAGTATAGTGTGGCAAACGGATCTGTAACAGCGCGACGTCGGTAAGGGGAAATTCAATATTACTCGATATTCCAAGAGAGGAGGGCGGGAAATATTTCAGTTTCCACCAATTGCGAATCGAATATCCCCATGTGGGGATATTCACAAATTATTATTATCGTTCAGGCGGCGTCTTAAACAGCCATATGTCGTGGTGTTGCCGGTTTTACAGAAACCCATAATATCTTTGGAGAAATGTTTCTCTATTTTAATATTCAGTAGTAAAAATATTAGTTTAAAATAATTTTAAATAAAAATAGAACCGCTCAGCGTTTTTCATCATTAGTTGTGATTGTAAAAAATCGATTTTCAAATTAAAACTACGTCATGACAAGCACTAGTGCTTCTCTGTAATTAAACTGGCAATATGGAATTTGTCCAAATTCCTTTCGCCGTTACAGATCCGTTTGCCACGCTATACAAGGTGTATTATTTATTGCTTTGGCCATCTACACAAGTCGTACCCACATACATCGTGGTTTGTTTAGTTGTGTTCAACGTTTTACTTTCCCGCACATGGAACGTATTATGAACGCGCTAAAAAAAATTGAAATAAAGACGGATCTAACCATCTGGAAGTTCCTTGAGACTATTAAGACTATTTCCAAATGGAATTCTGTCTGTGTGTGTGTTTGTATGTATTCTTCCACGATAACGCTTGAATCAATTGAGCTAAATTTTGGTGTATGAGTTTGGAGGAGTCCTAGGATGAACCCATTATTTTTTTTGGTTGGAATCGCTTTAGCCCTGTGATAGGGATGGACACAACCGCCAAACTTTCAAATAGCTGTAGGGGTCGTGAAACATCATTTTAAAGCATTTTTTCTGTTTTACAGCGATAGGTTACTTTTGATATTTGCTCCTATAATTCTCGAGAAAATTGCGTTTAAAATTTCACCAGTTATGTAGTTGGAACCTATAACTTTTATTAGAATATAATAAAGTAATTTGATAAACAAATTTGATGATGGTTTTTCAAAAACGAAACGTCGCACAGTGGGGTATTTGGCCAATTTAGCAAGACAAAATTATACAAGAAAGACACTAAGTGCAAAACAGGTTCTAACAGTAAGGTTGGTTATATAATTACTAAAATTGATAAATTAGCTAAGTTTTCTTACACAACGTAAATATACAGGGTGTCCTTGGCAAATATAACAAGAAAACATCTAGGAGAAAATATTAAATACAAAATAGTTTTATAATGATCAAAAATATGGGTCAAATAGATTATTAAAAAAAAAAAAAAAACAAACAGGGTGTTTTGTAATTTGGGGTGTTTCGTGTATGTAACTTGATTAAAACACTGGTTACGGTATTTACAAAATTAAATATTTAATTACAGAACTTAATATGAATTTCGTATATTGAAGTACATTATTTACAATCATTACTAAACTTAAAATATGTATACAGTGTGGCACAAGAACAATGATGGTCGCCACAAGCACAGATCTAGAAGAAAATCGAGTTTCTAGATCTGTGGCCACAAGTGTACCAAACATTTTCACCACTTTAGAAAAATTCTAGGGGAAAGATATTAATTGAAAATTAGTTACGTTTTTTTTACAAATTTATCCATATACAGGGTGTTCCAATTCTGACACCAACATACAACTAGCTTAGTTCTAAAAAAAAATATGCAAACATAATCAGAGCCGCTAGGGGAGTTATTTGGCCTTTATCTTCTTCTTCGTTCGATTATGTTGTGTAAGATTTTTAATATTTTTTCCACGGATAGGAGTGCGAGCAATATTTTTTAAAACCTGTGCGGCATCTCTTTTTCCTGTAGACTGGAGCTGACTGTGTGTAGCAAATAAAATCTCACTGCAGCTTACATTGCTTCTTAACTGTTCTGTTTTTCGCAACTTAGTGCGATCACTTGCAAGCTCAAATGCTTTTATTGGACGACCTGCAGCCTGCTTTGGTAGTTTGGGTAGTCAAGCCAATTTGTATTTTTTATCTAAGAACGTCTTTTCGTTATAGTGATCAGCTGTCCATTTGCTTTTCATCTAGGATTTAAAATAAGAAAATTTTATTTTAACGTCTTTCATATCTTCTTCGGAATAATGGAATCGATTTTGCAGATGATGAAGAATAAAATCGTGGATATCCATATCAGTTTGTTCTCGCATAATGTTGAATAACTCCCTTTTAGTGATTAGAGTCACAGGTGATGGGTCTATAAAGAAAGATATATTGATGATGTTATAATCTATTCGAAACGTTAAAACATTTTTTTTTATTTTAAATGAATATTTGCAATAAAAATATCCAACACTTTTATTGATAAGGTATTATTATTATTATTATTATTAGAGAAGTTTCAACTTTAGATTTTAAAGAATTTTAAATCCAATGAGACAAAAAAATATGGCAACCTCTATTTTTGTATTAAAAAAAACTATAATAGTTTTAAAAACAATTTATATCAAAATATTTTTCGATTTGCAAAATTTTTTAATTATGTATTTCGAACAAAGTGCATAAAAATAGTGATGATGTCTTGGACACAGCGTATTTTTAGAATGCCGAATTCACTAAAAAACCGGACAAAACCGGATGAGAATTTCATTTTGCTTGAAAGCAGGATAACTATACTTCATTCTAAAGTAAAAATTATAGCTGGAACTCGCTTGGAGATATAACAAATTTCTTACGGTTTTTTAAGTTCCTTATAAAAAGTAAAAAATAAAAACACTATTTTTGTCAAATATGATTATTAACAAAAGAAAAGTAAATAAAAGTGTACTTATGTACTATATATAACATAACTTACCTGAAAGACTAGATTCCATCATAAATTCTATTTAAAACAATGTCCAAGTACAAAAAAATTATCACACAAAGACACACTTTATATAACGAAATACTAACTGAAACACATGCTCTTATATAAATAGTCATATATACACTAACCCTATGCACCTATGGGTAAAAACAGAGGTCCAAAAAGAATATTTTATGGTTCTTTGTCTATCTGGCTTTATGATAGGTACATTTACTACCCATTTCTAACAAATTTACAAAATTGAATTTTGGCGCGCTAAATTAGGCAAATACCCCACTGTGCGTCGTCGTGAAAATTTGTAAACGGTATTTTATTCTCCTTAAAAAGCAACATTGAGAAAGTGCTTTTAATTTTATTTATCTGAAAAAATAATATCAGAAATAAATAAAAACTAAAATCAAAAATTCTCGAAAGCGGCTAAAGTTAGTTTACTTTCCAAAACACAATTTAAAAGGGGTTTAAGTTGTACAACTTTTCTCTAATTTAACCGCCATTGTAACTCCTATACCGTTTCCAATATTTTGGCTGACATATCGGGTTTTTTTCCTATAGAAAACAGTTTTTAGGCCTCCAAAGTGAAATTAGTGAAAAACCGAATCACGTTATCATCTTCAAATAAGTCGTGACTCACCACTGCAACAAACATATTATTTGTCGTTGAAAAATGTGTTTTCAAATTATATTGTTTGTTCAAATATAATTTCTATTTGTTAGGTAGACACAATATTCATTGATAGTGGCTAATGATTTCCAAAGAAAGGTTTTTACAAGGCCGTAAATATGGCTCCTTCGTAATGATATTTTTTTTATGCGGGGTAGTTTTGGACATGTTATTGAAATCTCTATTTAAACATTGATAGGAAAGGCCGGTAGATACAATTTTGTTTTTGTTCAGACGGTTTAAGCAAATAATACCTGCCCGTCATAAAGGTCTTAAGAGGATTAAGAAATGAATTTATAATTTGAAAAAGGTAATAAATATTGGCATGGGTTTCTTTTAATACTTGCAGTGTGTCATTAAAGGTCTTATTTTATTTTACACTGCATTGTAAAAATATTAAGAAATGGGTTTAAATTTGAATATTTTCTAAGACATCTGAAAATATTCAAATTTAAACCCATTTCTTCCTAGGTACCTTTATCTAGTACCTTTCTTCAATTTAAAATAATTTTACGAGGGTTGGTGTATGTGAGCTTATCGTTTTTACCTCTATCTATATATGAAATAATATTATATTATGTATTTATATTTATGGAGGCTGTCATATCCACAATAACTGGAAAACCACTAAACATATTTGAAGCAAATTAGGTACAAAAGTAGTAAATGTATGTCTAGGTGCTGATTAACATTTAGTAAACATTGAGCGTAGGCAAGAGGTTTAAAAAAGGGTTCAAAAATTAAAAAAATCAATAGTTCTTAAACTTATCGGAAATATTGATTAATTTTTGATTGATTTAATAGAATATAACTTAGAACATTTAACATAGAAAACTAGATTACATTGGCGTTCGAAAAAAGTGTAAAAAGAAGTTAAAACCCAAAAATAAAACATATTGCCTAAACAAGACAGCAATTTTGACTAGTTTTTTATAGCTTTGATAGAATGTGTCATAAAAAAGTTGCTTACAGAGGCGTTCGTAAATAGTGGAGAAGGGGTCAACCCCCGAACAGAAAAATGTCCCATATTTGATGGCATTGTTAAGGTATTCCATGTTATTTCCGTGATGGTTGACCCCTCGCCGACAATACCTCGTAGTCCAATTCAAATAATTTAGCCGTGGAGATTCGGGAGTATTTTCTTGGGGCGAAATGGCTTTTTATTTGCGATCCAAACGAGGCTTGTTTTCCTTTTTTTAAGTAAACAATAAAATATTGAGATCAAGAAAGAACTTGTAAGGAAAATGAGCAGCGTGCAAAAAGGGGTTTATGAAAATAAAAAAACCAACACTCGATTTTATTTGAAATTTGTATAACGTTTTGATGAAGTGCAGATTTGGTGAATATTTTAAGGTTGTGACTAAATGATCGAATTTAGCTCTTGCTGAAATCGGTTACGATAACCAAATATTTTGTTAATGGTTTCTGGAAATGATCGAAGAAGGAGCTATACAGTGTTTTTGAGGACGTGTTTTTTGAAAATGTGTCAAACTGATTAGTTTTCGGTATACCTACAGGGTGACTTTTATTTTTTTTGCCATTTTCTTGGTGAAAATAGTTTGTTTTTACATAAAAATAATTGTTTCTTATTCTTGAACCTTCTTATTTATATTTAAGACACAATTCTAATTGCGAAGGTTTATTATGCTGTCAAAAACTGTACATCTAGAGCGACGCGATGTTTCGATGCCATAATTTTTACCTTCATCAATTTTCACCAAAAACGAACAATACGATTAAGTTATACAAACAAAAAGAGGACGTTTACATGTTTAAAATACATAATTTTACAATTTAAAACTCAATGTTTTTTTCAAACAATTTAGGCATAAAGTGCAAATCATGGCACCGAAACGTCGCACTAGATGTAAAGATTTTTTTTGTAGAAGAATCTAAAAGTCTGATAAATACAGCCTTAAAATTTAACATTTCAACTTTCTTTTTTTTCATCTATTTTAACGCTTATCTTTGGACACACTTTATGTACCAAAATATTTATTGTCAGTTCCTCATTGCCCAATAGTATTTTATTTTTATACCAAATTTCAGGATTTTTAATTATTTTGCATACCAGCAAAAAAAAATGTTCGTGAGTACAAATAATTTTTGGGCTAAATGAGGTTCTGTGCTAAGGGTTATAGAGCGAAGCCGTCCAAAAGGTTCATCTTCGTGGAAATTGGAGATTTGGTATAGGAGGGTAGTTGCAGTCCTTCGTGTGCTTGGTAATTTCGACCAAGTACCTTGGGGGAATAGTTTGCCTGCACCAAACCATTAATAATAACAATATAATAATAATAATAATAATTTATTGGTGTATAGAACTATCAAGAGCATTACATATGTCAATATAAAAACAAAAAACATCCCTAAACAATAAACAAAAACAAACAGTCAAAAAGTTAGATAGTCAGATCACTGAAATCATTTAACCTAAATTCATCAAATGAATAAATTTAATTTTTATTTAATCTAAATGGAACACTATGTATATTTTGTTATAATGGTTATTTTACTTATTTAATTAATTAACGTACCAATCATATTTTGTGTTAAAATTTTCTCAAAACCAAATTGACTAATTTGTAGGTGTTTCATGTTTATTATTTCCACGTACAGCCAGTGGGGTAGTTGTTTTGCATTGTTCTCTAAATATATACATAATTTCGACCACACTTCTTATTTCTATTATATTTGCTACCTAAGAGAGTAAAATATCTACACGCTTCAAAAAAGATATCATCATCATAATACTCCAGTACCTAGTAATTGTTATTTTGATCTACCTATGGTGGGAATCCACATTTAAGTTTTAAGTTGTTACCAAAATGATTCGTCGAATATATTATTAGGCAGGTACATTTGTATATTTAAATAGAGTTCAATACTATTGTGTTATTACACCATGGGTATTTTATTGCCTTTTAGATTTAGTTTAAGGGTTGTCAAGGTAGCGGAATGGTACCTGGCTGTCGTATAAGAACTCTGGTTCCTAGCCCGTCTTCTCATTCCTCAGTACCGATTACAACTTACAAGGCTTGTGTGAATTTTTACCTTATTCGGTTGTTGTGATTGAGATAAAGTTATTACGAGTTTAAAAAACTTTTTGAGCACGCGTCAGTTTGTAGTGAAAGTTCGTGGTGTTAACTCTAATTTATATAAACGAAAGCTCGTGTTGGTTTTGTCGTAAAGTTAGTTAAGTGTTTATATAATTTTATAATAATAAAGACGTGATAATGGAGCCTAAAATGCCGTTTAAAGGTAAACGCTCAATGTCAATAACGCCAGAAATGAAGCTGGAAGCTATCCGTCGAGTTCGTGATAATAATGAAAGCAAAGCTTCAGTGGCACGGGACATTGGAGTACCGGAATCGACACTGCGCGGGTGGTTTAAAAATGTCGACAAAATTCAAAATTTAGTTGCGAAATCAAGTGATAAATCTGGTGGTGAACCGCCAATAAAGCGGGCAAAAATTTATTTAAACAAGATTAATAGTAGTGCAATTCCTGGTAATTCTGGAATGAGCAGTAACTTTTGCGAGTCACCGCGGACAGACATTAATGTTTCGAATTATTTTGGAGTGAGACCTTCAACACAGTTGTTGGAACCAAAACGTTCGCCAATACAAACAGCAGCAGTCCCGGCAGCAGAAATTTCGGTGTTAGAAATGTATCAAACAGCTTATGTGCAGAACCTTCAACAGCAGTTGAATTATCTGTTAATGAGTGGCAGTGGAAGTTCGCAGGCAACCACGACTTCACATAATAATAGCAATAGTGTTCATTCAACGCCAGCACATTCACAATGGCGGCTTCAATCTCGTGGTCCAGTAAGTACTACTACCACTAATTCTAACTTATCAACTGGAGGAATTTGTGCTACATTTCCCCAACCACAAATACTTTTTGATCAGTTGACAAAAAATAATAAAATTCATGATTGCCCAATCGAAGCTAAGAACTTATCGATGTCTGATAACTCGGTGAGTCCACCAGGGAACTTTGCAGCTCAACAGCAGCAAAGTTCAATAGCTTTGACAAATCATGTTGCATCAACACCTGCAATTAAAGCTACTGCTCCAAGTCCAGTAGCTTTGACAAATAACGTTGTACCAGTACAACTTTTACCATTTTCCGCAAATCCTCCGGTTGGTTTAGCGATTCGTGTGGATGACAATGAGGTCGGATTAAAAAATCTCAGCCTAGAAACTGCAGCTTGTTCTCCTGGTCCAACTTCGGCTTCAACAAATGAAGAGGCACCAGGTTTGTCTTTTATGTTGAGGAATGTGAACTTTTCCAATTTGGAAGAGTTCTTTACGGGCTGTAATAAATTGTCAAATCGCGATGATCGATTAAAGGCTGCTCTGCTGGCTGGGAAATTTTTTGAAGATGTTATGTTGAAAGATAACTACCCAATGGCGACCTCAACATTCATGAATTTATTTCGGTATCTTCTTGGGCATCTAAATGATGATGTTCAGAAGTTAGATGGGACAGTCAGTAAGCCTGAGAAAAAGAGGCGAAAATAATGGTAATTTTTGTAAATAATGTTTGTGAATTTTTTTGGTTTTAATTTTAAACTGTATATATGTATAGTCAATATTTATTTTTGTAAAATTCGATGGTTTTCTAGAATATCTTGAAAATTTCTGTAGAACTTGTAAAATGTACAGAAAAAATGGACACCATCGAATTTTTTATTTTTTCTATAATTAACTTTGTACAAATTTAATTAGTGTGTATATTATGTATTTATATTTGCCTTATTTTTGTGTATATATAACTGAAGTAAAATTATTAAAAAAATTTATGATAAACATGTAAATATGAGGGTAGAAAAACATTTTTTAATAATTTCATAGTTCCTATATAAATATTTTACGTACCTATGAAAATGTAAAATATAATAATATTTATAATTTTGTGAATATTATATCATGTACCAAATAATTTTAACAAATGTTTTTTCTTGCAATATAGTTTATACTATGAATACTATATTAAATATATAATTGTTGTTTTAATTTGTATTTAGTATTAAGGAGAATTTAGTGTATAAGATTTTTTGTATATATTTTATTTGTTCAATTTTTTAAAAATTTATAAATTATGTATTTTTCTTGACCAAATGCAAATATACTTGTGGGATTCATTTTGTTGTTTTATTTAATATTATTTAAAAATGTTGAAAAATTTGCATTTTATTTTAGAATAATCAAGGAATTAAAGTAGGTATCTCAAAAAATGTTGATTTTGCAAAAAATTATATATTCTACGAGATATTTAAGTCTTATCTGATTTTTTTTTGATTCATAACAATATCTGAATTTAAAATCAATTTTCAAATAACCAAGACTTAATCTCACAATTTTTGTTTTATTTATGGCTACCGGTTTCGCTGTAATATGCACAGCATCATCAGGCCAGCAAAATATCACTTAGATACATAATTGCTGTTCGACAAATTATGTATCTAAGTGATATTTTGCTGGCCTGATGATGCTGTGCATATTACAGCGAAACCGGTAGCCAAAAATAAAGCAAAAATTGTGAGATTAAGTCTTGATTATTTCATTTGAAAATTTATTTTAAAAAATGAACTCACAAAGAGTTTCTCAGGTTGTTAAGAATATCTGAATTAACTAACATATAACTTAGAATAATTAAAACTTTTTTGGTCAAAGGCTATGAGGATATTTTTTTTAAAAAACACATGAAAATGGCCTTAAAGATCTCCAAAACAAACATTCTTAATAGTCATATATTCCAACGAAACAAACTTTTATTTTATTTTTCAATAATTCCGAAGCCCCTGTATATAGTAGTTTTTAGAGATCAAAATCTCATACAAACATATCCGTGGAAGCTTTGTTTCTGAGATACTGGGTGTCAAAGTTTCAGGATTTGTTGTTTCTTTCTTACGTTTGAATTAAAAAAATCCCGATGGCAGCCAGTCGGAAAAGTAGATTTTTGATTTATGTATTTTTTATTTATACTTAGTCTACCACTGACATCCACTATTAATAAACAAATAATATAACATTCTGACAGTCGCCAAATATAACCAAAGTGTCATATTGACAGTTATTTTAACTGAAATACCCATTATACTATAATACATACGTAAGTACGGTCTTATTGTTATTTCACAGGTGTTTATTTGTAAAAATAATTACAGGTGTAGCGGGTGATGATATTTTTTTTATTTTTTGTTACTTTATATTGACTTACATTTCCTTAAATATACCAGCGATGAAAAAACTCTCCAAATAAACATTGTAGAGATTTAAGTGCTCTATCATTTGATATGTAACACCGGTATTTTCTATTAACAATGAAAAAAATATGATTTTTTTAAAACTTTGACAGGCTGCCATTTTGAGATTAGCTCTCCGATTTCAATCGCCAACGAACTCACGCGATTCCATGACCTAGCCGATTTTTTAACCGAATTTTGTTTCGATTGGTCAAAAACTGCGGCCTAGAACGTGACGCAAAGTTTTCTATATGCCATATATATATATATATATATATATATATACAAAGAAAAATGAAATAAACTAACTTGTACGAATCAAAAAAATCTCGTGACACAAGCTGGATTTGAACCAACATCTCCCAATTGCCGGTCAGGTGTTTTAACCAATTAAACTATCGTGGCACATGAATGAAACTTCTTTAATTCGTACATGCCTTGCTTCCTATGTGCTGTGCTACGCCTCGACCTTTTAATTCAAAGGCAACATAGACTACACACTGCCATAATGCAATGTTATTTCTCTTTTGCTCATCGCAAATAAATATAAATAAACAAACAAACAAAGATATTCAACTAAGTTGACAGAGTATAGTATATCACCGATATACAAAGAAAAATGAAATAAACTAACTTGTACGAATCAAAAAAATCTCGTGACACAAGCTGGATTTGAACCAACATCTCCCAATTGCCGGTCAGGTGTTTTAACCAATTAAACTATCGTGGCACATGAATGAAACTTCTTTAATTCGTACATGCCTTGCTTCCTATGTGCTGTGCTACGCCTCGACCTTTTAATTCAAAGGCAACATAGACTACACACTGCCATAATGCAATGTTATTTCTCTTTTGCTCATCGCAAATAAATATAAATAAACAAACCAACAAAGATATTCAACTAAGTTGACAGAGTATAGTATATCACCGATATACAAAGAAAAATGAAATAAACTAACTTGTACGAATCAAAAAAATCTCGTGACACAAGCTGGATTTGAACCAACATCTCCCAATTGCCGGTCAGGTGTTTTAACCAATTAAACTATCGTGGCACATGAATGAAACTTCTTTAATTCGTACATGCCTTGCTTCCTATGTGCTGTGCTACGCCTCGACCTTTTAATTCAAAGGCAACATAGACTACACACTGCCATAATGCAATGTTATTTCTCTTTTGCTCATCGCAAATAAATATAAATAAACAAACAAACAAAGATATTCAACTAAGTTGACAGAGTATAGTATATCACCGATATACAAAGAAAAATGAAATAAACTAACTTGTACGAATCAAAAAAATCTCGTGACACAAGCTGGATTTGAACCAACATCTCCCAATTGCCGGTCAGGTGTTTTAACCAATTAAACTATCGTGGCACATGAATGAAACTTCTTTAATTCGTACATGCCTTGCTTCCTATGTGCTGTGCTACGCCTCGACCTTTTAATTCAAAGGCAACATAGACTACACACTGCCATAATGCAATGTTATTTCTCTTTTGCTCATCGCAAATAAATATAAATAAACAAACAAACAAAGATATTCAACTAAGTTGACAGAGTATAGTATATCACCGATATACAAAGAAAAATGAAATAAACTAACTTGTACGAATCAAAAAAATCTCGTGACACAAGCTGGATTTGAACCAACATCTCCCAATTGCCGGTCAGGTGTTTTAACCAATTAAACTATCGTGGCACATGAATGAAACTTCTTTAATTCGTACATGCCTTGCTTCCTATGTGCTGTGCTACGCCTCGACCTTTTAATTCAAAGGCAACATAGACTACACACTGCCATAATGCAATGTTATTTCTCTTTTGCTCATCGCAAATAAATATAAATAAACAAACAAACAAAGATATTCAACTAAGTTGACAGAGTATAGTATATCACCGATATACAAAGAAAAATGAAATAAACTAACTTGTACGAATCAAAAAAATCTCGTGACACAAGCTGGATTTGAACCAACATCTCCCAATTGCCGGTCAGGTGTTTTAACCAATTAAACTATCGTGGCACATGAATGAAACTTCTTTAATTCGTACATGCCTTGCTTCCTATGTGCTGTGCTACGCCTCGACCTTTTAATTCAAAGGAAGCAAGGCATGTACGAATTAAAGAAGTTTCATTCATGTTCAATTAAAGAAGTTTCATTCATGTGCCACGATAGTTTAATTGGTTAAAACACCTGACCGGCAATTGGGAGATGTTGGTTCAAATCCAGCTTGTGTCACGAGATTTTTTTGATTCGTACAAGTTAGTTTATTTCATTTTTCTTTGTATATCGGTGATATACTATACTCTGTCAACTTAGTTGAATATCTTTGTTTGTTTGTTTATTTATATTTATTTGCGATGAGCAAAAGAGAAATAACATTGCATTATGGCAGTGTGTAGTCTATGTTGCCTTTGAATTAAAAGGTCGAGGCGTAGCACAGCACATAGGAAGCAAGGCATGTACGAATTAAAGAAGTTTCATTCATGTGCCACGATAGTTTAATTGGTTAAAACACCTGACCGGCAATTGGGAGATGTTGGTTCAAATCCAGCTTGTGTCACGAGATTTTTTTGATTCGTACAAGTTAGTTTATTTCATTTTTCTTTGTATATCGGTGATATACTATACTCTGTCAACTTAGTTGAATATCTTTGTTTGTTTGTTTATTTATATTTATTTGCGATGAGCAAAAGAGAAATAACATTGCATTATGGCAGTGTGTAGTCTATGTTGCCTTTGAATTAAAAGGTCGAGGCGTAGCACAGCACATAGGAAGCAAGGCATGTACGAATTAAAGAAGTTTCATTCATGTGCCACGATAGTTTAATTGGTTAAAACACCTGACCGGCAATTGGGAGATGTTGGTTCAAATCCAGCTTGTGTCACGAGATTTTTTTGATTCGTACAAGTTAGTTTATTTCATTTTTCTTTGTATATCGGTGATATACTATACTCTGTCAACTTAGTTGAATATCTTTGTTTGTTTGTTTATTTATATTTATTTGCGATGAGCAAAAGAGAAATAACATTGCATTATGGCAGTGTGTAGTCTATGTTGCCTTTGAATTAAAAGGTCGAGGCGTAGCACAGCACATAGGAAGCAAGGCATGTACGAATTAAAGAAGTTTCATTCATGTGCCACGATAGTTTAATTGGTTAAAACACCTGACCGGCAATTGGGAGATGTTGGTTCAAATCCAGCTTGTGTCACGAGATTTTTTTGATTCGTACAAGTTAGTTTATTTCATTTTTCTTTGTATATCGGTGATATACTATACTCTGTCAACTTAGTTGAATATCTTTGTTTGTTTGTTTATTTATATTTATTTGCGATGAGCAAAAGAGAAATAACATTGCATTATGGCAGTGTGTAGTCTATGTTGCCTTTGAATTAAAAGGTCGAGGCGTAGCACAGCACATAGGAAGCAAGGCATGTACGAATTAAAGAAGTTTCATTCATGTGCCACGATAGTTTAATTGGTTAAAACACCTGACCGGCAATTGGGAGATGTTGGTTCAAATCCAGCTTGTGTCACGAGATTTTTTTGATTCGTACAAGTTAGTTTATTTCATTTTTCTTTGTATATCGGTGATATACTATACTCTGTCAACTTAGTTGAATATCTTTGTTTGTTTGTATATATATATATATATATATATAATAAATTATATCTTTTCGACCGTACTTGAATTATCAAACTAAGATTAAACTGGGTTAACCAATTTATTATGGGTTATCGGTCTGTTAAAAATTACTGTTGATTAATAAACACTCATTTAATTATATAAACCTCTATATTTCGTCGGAATTTCCAACATCTTCAGGAGGATACACTGAAAAAGAGACAATTTATTTTTATAATTTTCCTTAAAACTGCATACATGTCATGAATGGTCATAATAAAAATACTTTAATAGTTTAAAACTTACTTTGAGAGTAAATCAATTAAAAATCAGAACTTTAGACATCGTTATACACGTTAAAAACAAAAAACATTTGACTAATCATGTTAATACGTCACGCAAATAAAACCAATTTCAATTTTTACAAATACATAGAATAAGTTAAGAATGCATTGGTTCTTTCAAGCAAATATAAAATGAAATTTGGGAAACGGCAGCAATACATAAAAAGTCTCTTGAAAAAGCTTTTGATAACACTATAGTTCGTCCAGGTACAGTGTGAGAACAAGAGAGTGCCGCTTAATAAACAATATCTCTTATTTTAATATATTACAATAAATAACGCTCAACTGACTTATGTCAGATCTCGAATTAATTGTATCAGGTGTGACGTTAATGTGTACAATTTCAAGAAACAAACGTTTGGTGAGATTTCTCTCAACCTCAAGAATGCCAGCTTCAGCATAATTAAAAGTGTGATCCAAGTCAATTGTAGCCCTAAAGAAGATATTGTCACCTTCAGGTTTAACGTGAACCACGAGGGCATGCCCTCGTCATAGAAAATAAGGACCTTATCTAAAAGATGAACCACCGAATACCAAGTTTAAATAGATTAAGTTTCTTAACAGTTAAAGTTGAGAAGAATTTACTAAATTATGAAAATTAAATTAGAGACTATAGAGTTATAATAATAGAATACAAATAATATTACTTACATTAAAATATAAGACCACATACGGTCAAGATGTACTATGGTTCACATTTTACTGCCTTAAGGTTTTCTTACTATTCGTTTAAAATCAGGACACAACTAAACTTATTTCTCTGGGAGGAGAATTTATAATAAAAGGGTTATGCCTCTCTTAAACAATCTTGCGCCGAAATCCTCCCTGTCTTTGGTTTCTAGATCATTCGTATCAATTGTCTTGTAGAAACATAGCTGGACTAAGAGGTATGAGATCAGTGACTCCTTCAGAAACATATGCCAGAGGTCTCGAATTCATAGAGCCTCACACTCACACAAAGTTGTTTGTAGTTCTTCATAGCTCTTCATTTTACCCAATGAAAAAAATTTTAAATTGACAAATTACAATGCAATGAATTTACTGGGTGTTTGGTTTATTGCACTCAGAAAATATAATAAATATCTTTCACTTTTGCGTAAAAATGTATAAAGTATCTATACGCTTCTAGACGCTTCTAGCAAAAATAACATTACATTCTAAATATTTATAATTATATTATGCTAATACCTATGTATGCATTTTTCATTTCAGAAGCAGCATTGAACTTTCCCGTGCACCAGAAAAATGATTTGCAAGCATTATTTATGTATTAGATTTATGATTTATTGATTTTTTAAATTAATTAAAATTCCCTATCGTAAGCGATTAAGAAGCAGTCAAAATTTAAGCATAATTCTGTATTTTATTCTTCTTAATATATGAAAGAATTATTTGTTCCTTAATTTAACTTTCTATTTGCTATTAAAAAAATGTTCCTATGTTTAGAATAAATTACATATTTATAGACAATTTGTTATCTTACACTTTACACTAGTGATGATTCTAGAACATTTTGTTATAATTATATACAACAAAAAATGTAAAGTGTTTTTATCCTAATAAAATAACGGACAAGGTTCGATGCTAAAAGTATGTCTCCAATATTCTAAATCGTTAAATCAAAAAGTTGGATTGTTGGTTGTAAATATATTAAAAACAAATAAAAAATCCGTTTGCTTTTTTGTGTTATTCAATATTTTTATATACAATATTGTCAAAAAGAAATTACATAATTATTCGATACAACAACGTAAGTTTCGGCGACAGAAAGCGTTCACCGAAACGTGCATTATTGTATCGTATAATTTTGTAAGTTATATTTGACCACAATATTTAATATTAAAAAATACCAAAAACACCCAAATGTTTTTATTTTTTGGTTTAACTATTTAACAAAAAGGGCACTATTTTTTCATTAAACTTTTGTACCAACCCAACAATGGAAATCTGGTAGTAAATGATTTATTCCATACATTTTATCAACGTATATTTCACGTTACAAAAATATATAAAAGCCACATTAAATAACGTGATATCAAACGTTATTTAAACGGTTCTAAAATGCATAATTAATACGATTACACATACGTTAATTATTAGCTTTTAAAAAACGATAAATGCATGTACCTATATCTAATACATGCATTTGTCGTTTTTTAAAAGCTAAGAATTAACGTTTGTGTAATCGTATTATTAACGTATTTTAGAACCGTTTAAATAACGTTTGATTTCACCGTTGAATATATATACATAAATACGTTCAATATACGTTTTTATATAGCATTTGACTAACTTTTCGTTATTAGCGTTCTGTAACGTGAAAAAGCGCGACATATAAAAGTAAAATGTACGTATTTAATGTACCTTTCTTTTTGAAAGGTGTTTTGTAATGATAAACGTTAAATACACGTATGTGTTTACTGGGTTTACATAATTATACTTATTATTATAATTTTTTTAATCAAATGACGTCTAATCCACAAAGTAGTAGTACACTACTGCTACTTGCGGAATACAACTGGAATAAAATTTGCATGAAAGTAATTTCAACATTGTTAAGTTTTCCAGCGATGCCAATACACTTAAATCAGGAGACACCTCGTCGTAAAACAGTACTACACCATCGACCTCACGAAACTTGTCCACTAGTACACGTAAACTTTCCGTCGATATCTCCTGTCCATATATTCGCTTCATTTTAAAAGGTCCACTATTAGGGTAATTTTGTTGTAAAGACTTTAATACACCTCCATTATCATCACAACGACCTATTATCTCTAACTTGGGACTTGCAGCGATTAATTGTGCCATACCATCAACTGTAACTGACGTACCAAACAATACGGCTAATCGTAAATGTTGACATGTAATTAGAAACGTGACACTTTGGTCTGTTACCACCTTAGACCATGTGATATCAACAGCTTCGATCAGTGGACCTTTTTCACAAACTGTTTGAACTAACAAGTCTGAACCATCCACCCTTAAAGTCAATTTACGTAATTGATGCATAACTTTTAAGCCGTCGATCTAAAACTTGTAAACTAGTTAACTTTACTAGGTATTTGTAGAAGCCACAACACATTAACGGTGGCCAACGCATGAAATTCAACTCTTTTAACCCAGAATTCAGCACAATAGATGCCAAACTATTCACAATATTAATGTCCCGCAGGAAGTTTGATGCATCCACCCCTTTGTATTCAAGTTCTTCCAGTGGTATTGAAAGATTGTGAAACAATTCGTCTGCTATATCGTCGAAAAGGTTGTGTGGAATATACGCGATTAAAACATCAGATACAATATTAAAAGAGTCTTGAAAAGAAGCTATGATTTTATCGACGTCCCTGGTTTGCAAGTTTTTGATTTTGTCTAGGATTTTCGGTAGCATATTGAAGACTAGTAAACGAACAGCTTTAATTGATTGTTGTTTGAGAGTTACCACCGTATGGCATGTAGGCATCCTCTGAAACAAACAAAAAGGATTACCAAAACACAACGCGATTATATTAGCGACCTAACCCTCAACTATACCTAATTATTAATACGTACTTACTGTATTTGTTTTTGATTTTAGCCGTGATAATCTGCCTTCCAGTCCCAAAACTTTGATAATGATGAGTGATGAAAAGGTGACCTTATGTGTTAAAGCGATACAAGGATAACAATCAATGCATGTGTTGATACTTAACAAGCTGCACTGTCCATATCTCACAAAACATGCAACAAACTCCTTCGTAACCAAGTCATGAACATTTAGATTTGATATTTTATATTACTCGAAATCAAATGATAGCGTCTCCGTGAAATCTTGAGCAATACTAAACCATGTGGTATAAAAATGGAAAACGGTTATAGTTTTTGCAGAATCAAAAGTTTCGCTCTTGTATTTTTCTATGTGAAAGTGTGATTCTGGGAGCTTGAAGTTCCTCAGGACAAAGCATTCTAAAGTATTAGCAGCCTACAGTGGTGCGTTCCCGCATTAAATGAATAGTACGCACATGCGTATACACGTAGCCATTACAATATAATGGTCGGCTAGTGGCGACCAAGCTCTCTACCACTTACACCTCACTACAGACAAGAAGTCCAATTCACTATCAATGTATATATGCATGTGATATTCACGACAATATGTTGACTAGTCAATAAATGAATAATATAAATTCCAGTCCTTTTAATTAAACAACCCCTAACTTACCAGTGGCGACGAGAAGGGTTTAAATAATCGAACAGATAACGCAATAAAGTAAATCTTAATACCTAATATACGTATAAACTCTAAGTTGAAAAAAAAATTACACATGGCGGTACCAAAGTTTCAAGAATTCGTTCCAGAATATGACGATTTCGCCATATATTGTGAAAGACTGGAGCAACATTTTACAAATCACTCGATCACCGAAGATAAAGTAAAAGTTGCTGTTTTAATAGGTTCCGTCAGTGCATCGGTATATAAATAGCTGCGTGATTTACCATTTCCAGAATTACCAAAAAGTAAAACATTCGCAGTACTGCGTAAACATTTAAAAAGTCAATTTTCCATAAACAAAAGTGTCTGGAGAGAACGCAGAAAATTTTATGAACTCCGAGAAAATAATCGTGAAACCGTAATTGAGTAGTAAGCTAAAATTCGAAGTGCGGTCGTAGATTGTAAATTTGGTGCATAATTGGAAAAAATGTTAAAAGACAAGTTTGTAACCAGAATTTTTTCATCAAAAATTTTCGATCGGCTGTGTGAAGAAGATGATAGCAGAGGATTGGACAACTTGATAAGCTTGGCACAAAAAAATCGAACATGTTTTTAAAAATGGCAGCAACAATGAAGGTCGTATGAATTTCGTCGGATCAGTTCGGCAACAATCGTCTTACGAACATAGAAATGGGTATCGAGCGACTGGCAACGTTGGATGGCAGCAACAGCAACGCCATCAGTAGTATAAACAGGGAAGTAACACTCTAAATGACAGAGTTGACAGTCAGTCAAATTCTACGTCAAATTTTAATACAAACAGAAATAAATTTTCAGCAGCAGCATGTAAGCAGCAAAAATATAAACAATCGAAGAAATTTTTCAAATGTTAGTAACAATAATGATAATATTGTAAGTTTTGTGGTTTCAACCATAAGGTGATTTGTTATTATAGGACAAGGAAATGCGATATTTGCAAAAAAATAGGGCATTAAAAACGAGTTTGTTTTAAAACTAAAGTAAATTTTGTCGAAGGTGAAGATAATAGTGAGGTAAACAGAGCAAGTTATGGGGATATCAATCACATTATCGAAGAAAATGAGCATGCATTTTGTTATTTTAATACATTGATGGCTAATAAAGTACAAAATAAAAAACAGTTAGATTTTTTCAGTATAAACAAGAATAATCCGTTTATGGTGAATGGAAAAATTAATGATAAATATTTTGAAATGTTGATTGATTCGGGGAGATCTGTTAGTGCCATAGATTATGATGTGTATGCTAAGCATTTTTTACGTTTTAGGTTGGATTCGGAGGCAGTGGTGCTGAGAGGCTATGATGGAAGTACTTTCGTGCCAAAAGGAAGTTTTTGTGCAAATGTTATGTAATGTAATGTATATGAACAGCTCTTGGTAAAACTGAAAGAAGTAGATGCCGGTGCTACAAAAGAATGCGTAAAGAAAAAGATTAATTCGTTAAGGGCAGGCTACAGAAGGGAACTGAAAAAAGTTAAAGCTTCCAAAAAAACGGTCACTGGCATTGAAGACGTTTATAAATTTAATTTGTGGTATTTTGATGATCTCTCATTTTTAAGCTTGAGGCGAGATGATAACCGAAAATTTAAAATCTTCGTAGCTTCTTCCTGTAGCAAGAAATCTTAAAGTCGCGGTAAGACGCTCATGAGGTGTAATAGCTTTTCTTAAATAATGAGTGTCTTGTTTCTCAATCAGAGGGGTTACTAATTTTAAAAGAGTACCTACAATAAGTCTGATAATCCATTCTTAAGTGATTAAACCAATCTCCAGGTGCAAGTTTTAGTTCTCTCAGTAGGTTATCATTTCTTTTCCAAAGCTATCTTTTTGCCCACCTCGGACGTTTATTTTACTGCGTTTTGAAATTTATGGCTATAGCACTGCACATAAATATATTGTTTTCATAATTTAATTAAAAAAATACCGTTTTAATAAAAAAATAATGCTAAACAAAACCGAGCTCCGTGTGCAACTGGTATCCATCGCTTCTGCTTAAATATTATATTGCCAAATGTGATGTGCAAAGCTTAAAAACGAGACGTGAGTTGTCGTGTATTATCTTCTTGTATAAAATGCTTCATAATATTTTCAGCATTGTTCTGTAAAATGATAAGCAAAGAACAACCAAGCATTTATTTTATTATGAACTTTATAAATCTTGTATAGATAATTTCCCAAACAATTTCAAACTGTTTAAATTAATAATCTTTATATTTCTTTACTTTCCAAGTTTTATAATAACTGTAGTATAGCTCGTTGTTATCTCTACGACTTTACGTTCACGCCAGCATCAAAAAGAACAATACTTTAAAATGTCACTTATGAACCACGCCGTGATACAACATTACAATACTTATGTAGTTATATAATTATTTTATTTTATAATTAGTTTACCTAATAACCTTTCAACGACCTATAATGTAGAGTAACTTAGGGCCGCGCCATTCACGTGTGCAATGTGTGCGGCGCACACAGGCGCCAGATGCGAAAGGGCGCCAAAAGCCTAAATACGATGAGCGCTATGAGGCGCCAAAATTCGATAAGCGTCTAAAGGCGACCCTAAACCGTATTAGGCATAACATATTTTTTACCTCTAATTTTTTAAACAACAATCCATTAAAAAGCATAGAAATTTTAAAATCTCCCATTTACAAATAATAAAATTTAACAAATGTTACTTAGCCTGTTTGCTGTTTGAAATTAATTAATTAAAACATATTAGTTTGACACTGATTTTCAATGTAATTATTTTTTAAATTGTTGATAATTTATATTTCGGTCATTATTTTATGAATTGCGTGTATTTTGAAGTGTCTGAGTGTTTTATTATTATTGTTTCTACAGACAGGCATGTCCATAAAGTTTCAATGTTTAAGTAAAATTTCTTTCCGGAAGTACGAAAAACAATAATTGGATTCTTATAAATTAGATATATTTATGTAAATTATTGGTTTTCAGATGTCTCACAAAGAAAAGAAAAAAAACCATCTGGGCATCAAAATTTAATAAACAAGAGGAAGCGAGAGGAAGAGCGTGATAAGAATAGTACAAAAATAACATAGTTTTTTCCTGTTCCGTCGGAATCAACTTCTGGTTCGTCGGAAACGCTGACTTCCATGAATAATGAAGAAAACCAAAGTCCACATGAGCCTGATCTGCAGCTTACAATTTCAACTACTACTGGTGAAACAAACACTGATGAAGACACGCCTGAGGTAACAACCACTACTTACGATGATCCAGGTCTTTGGCCAAAGATTCTAAGTACATCTTTTAGACAAAGCATAATCGAAATTGGCGCAAAACAAATTGTACAGTTTAATTTTCCTCGTGATTTATCGGGGCGCCGATTTGCTTCTAGTTATTATAAAGGACGTTTAAGAAATGGAGAAGTTTATCATAGAAATTGGTTACTTTATTCGATTTCTAAAAACGCTGTTTTTTGTTTTTGTTGCAAGCTTTTCGATGTACAAGAAAATAATACATTTTGTCGGGGATGTAATGACTGGTTGCATTTAGCGATGTATCTAAGTAGACATGAAAAACATTCGTCTCACTTTAATAAGTATCAAAAATGGACAGATCTATGTCAAGCGTTAAAAAATTAAACTACAATTGATAGCGCCCATCAAAAACTCCTTGATATGCAAAAACAACGATGGCATAATGTAATTAAAATTATAGTATATGTAGTAATAGATATTTAAAATTTTAAGTTGTTCGCGCCCTTTATTGGATTTCCGTTGTGCGTGGCGTCGGTAGAAAGTGCGTGATAATAAAACCAAGAGAAAAAGACGCGGTTAAGTTTAATTTTAAGTTGTTAGTTATGGTATTCGTTATGTTAATTGTTAATCATGTTTCATCTTCTTTATATCTTTTCAACTAAATGAATAAATATACTAAAAACGTACTGTTAAGTTTCATTTATTGACAGCAGTACCTTGTCTTTAGTCCAGGTGTGGAGTTAAAAATCGCGAAAATTGTTTTTCGTTACCGCGTGCAGTTAGGTAACTAAAAGTTAAACAAATGGAAAACAACCATATAAATGTGTTAGAAAATGAGCTGCAAGCATCGCCAGCTCAATCACAAACAACAGCAACGGTCGAAGATATAATTAATAATAATAATAAATCGTCTTTATTTGGAACAAATTTACAAACAAGGCGAAGTTTAGCAATATGCTACTCCAAGCACTTATCCTAATTTGCAAATTACACAGACATGAGACAATTCACTTACACACTACTTAGATACTTTAAATTAATAATAACAATATGCTGCAAAGGAGAAAAAAAATATATAAATTAGCATTATTATGAAAGTATATAAATATGATGAAAATCATACATATATCTAGCCAATCTTAGGATATAAGACAAAACACACACATAAATGAAATATTAAATATTATTTAATAGCCTGAAAGGCTACTGACTTTTGCTCAACAACATATTTCTTATTTTGTTTGCTCAACAACATATTTCTTATTATGAGTTTAAACTGGATTGTACGTATTGGGAAATACAGGAGTTATACAACTTTACCGCGTTATAAGTAAAACATTTTCTAAACATGGTTGTTCTATGCCTAGGTATATGTAGCAGATTTCTTGATCTTACATTAACGCTGTGAATGGATGAACGCGGGCTCAGCTTATCAAACAGTACTTTCGGTATTTTTGTTTTAATAATTTTAAATAATAAAGAGCAAAAACTGAGTTCCCGTCTCTCAGACATCTTTAGCCAATTAAGTTCTTTCATCTTATGTGATATGTGATCATATTTTCTCAAGCAAAAAACAAACCGGCATCAGAAGTTCTGTACCCTCTGTATTCTGGCTTGATTTTGTTTATCGAGGTAAGGTCCGTAAACAGTATCGGCGTAACTAAACTTGGAGAGAACCAACGAGTCGGACAGCATTTTCTTTAGAGAAGGCGTGAAATCATGTCTGTATGAAAACAACAACTTCAACGTTCCAAAACATTTCTTTAATAAATAATTAACATGTAGGCTAAATTTCAAATCGGGATCAAGCTTTGTAGAGATTGAAGGTCCATATTTATATTTTCAATAGTTTCACTAGTATTTGTTTTATTAAAGGATAAATAAATCTGCGTGTCATCTGCAAAGGCATTGACTTTACAAAATTTTGTAGATGTAAGAATATGCCGTGTACAATATGAAAAGGAGCGGCCCTAAAATTGATCCCTGAGGAACTCCAGAACTCACATTTTTTAAGGATGACCGATTACCATTTACGTATACACGTTGAGTCCGATTGGATAGATAAAATTGAATAAACTGCACAGCACCAACAGAAAAGCCATAAAACTTCAATTTGGCAGACAACAAAGTATGACTTATAGTATCAAAAGCCTTCGAGAAATCTAAAGTTGCAAGATACGTCAGTAGTTTATCATCAATTCCTCTAACATAGTCATCCGTCAGTTGGTTAAGAGCCGTGGAAGTACTGAATCCTGAGCGAAACCCAGGTTGACAATCGGGAAGAATTTTGTGAAAATCCACATACCGAACAATCTGCCGATAAACTGCTCTTTCCAAAATCTTTGACAACACTGGAAGTATGCTTATAGGTCGTAAGTCTGAAAAGGCTTCTGGCGTCGTAACCTTCGACAATGGATTCCCCCTCCTTCCACGCATCAGGAAAATAATTCGTTTCTAAACAGGAGTTTATTATATGTGTTATAAATATATTTATGTAAGGACTAGCATATTTTAACATGTGTAATGTTATCTCATCAGACCCATACGCATTAGATTTAAGAGAATGGATGATATCAGCCACCTCATCCACAGACAGTAGGTTAAAATGGAACATATCTTCAGCAACATTAGGAAAAATATTGCCTTGATAGTAATTAATTAGGTCCCTATGCGTCAGTAACATAAACTGATGAAAAATAATTGTTAATTTGTTCAACATCACAAAGATGTTGAGGGAACAAAATCCTTACTTTTTATCAAAAATGACAATTTCTCACAGTACGTACTGGAGCATACACATCATAAATAGTTTTTAAGAGATCCGTAAAAAAATTGACTTTATCATCCATATTATAAATGTAAAATAGATTGTCAAAAGGGGCCGAAATCAAATCATTGTGGATATCCTCGTAATTGAAATTTTTAAAATCGCGAAATAAAATAAATTTAGGTTGAAATGAATTTTTCGGAACGGAGATCTCACAATAGACCAAATAGTGATCCGATATAGCAGTAGCATCACACACCCCACTCTTACTTAATAAGCTTGAATTAGACACAAATACAGGATCTAGCAATGTCATAGAATCCCGAAAAACACGGGTTGGTTGATCTATAATCTGCACCATACTATATGATTCCAAAGTCGTAAGTAGAATATTATCAACTTTAAGCATGTCAATATTCATGTCACCGACCAATATTAGATCATCAACCGTCGGTATAATTTGAGATAAATAAGTTTCCAAACTCTCGATAACAACATGAACATTTCCTCTAGGGGGCCTATATATGTTTCCTATAGCTAAGGTGTTTTTTTGAATTTTGAGTTTAAGCCACAAAAACTCGCTGTTTTCATCACTTGAAGAGGCAAGTTTACAAGAATTGACACTAGTATCAACGTAAAAGCCTACGCCACCACCCCTGCTCTGTCTTTTTTTTTTTAATGAGGACGTAGTCTGCGCCAATAGGGGCTTACAGAGCAAGAGGCCCTCATGAACCGCACTCTATCTGGAACCGCGTCAGCATTACTTCGGATAGAGGCTGTCTTCAGATTCGTCATAGTTTGTAGCAACACATTAACATACAAGAGTAGAGTACAATAACAAACAGATGGGTATGACATAACACAAACATGAATTATACATTTTACAAGCACATACACATACACTACATATTCCTCATAGGGAAAAAGCTATCAGTCTTTTAATGACAAAGACTACGCGCCTGCTTGGAATTTGGTTTCCATTACCATACGGACAAAGCTATCGATAGCTATCCACTCTTCAGTCGAGCTCAGCATCTGCTCAACAACATTGAATTCAGATATCACCATGGGCAAACTAGCATTGCAGATATTTCGCTCTCGTTCGAACCTGGAGCAGTACAGAACACCGTGAGGGGCATCATCAATTTCACCGCAGAACAAACAGCTATCATTTTCGGTCCTCTTGAATCGCTTCAAGTAGCCCTGAAATGCACCATGCCCGGAGAGGAACTGCATGAGGTGATAGTTCACTTCGCCAAATTTCCTATTTATCCACGGCTCTATGTTAGACATCAGCCTATGCACTGTTAAAACAGAATAGTAAATTTACGTAAAATATAACTGTAATATTTATTCAACCATTCCCTCACGTAATTTTTCACCTTGACTGTACAACTACAATATTAATCGAAATATTACAATTTAAAATTACGCCACATTTAGTGTAAAAATACAATATTAAGGTAAAATTACAAATTAAAGTTACACTTAATTTGGTGTACAATTACACAATATCGTAAAATTACAAATGAAAATTACGCTGCATGTCATGTAAAAATACACTTATAAGATTAAGATTACAACATAAAAGTAGGCTTAGTTACGGGTACTTTTACACAATCGCTGTCTAAATAATACCAATATTTTAACGTATTTTTGCGGTAAGGCCCGGAAATTTACTTAAAATTTACAGTGTTCTTACATAAAAAATGGGGGGAAAATACCATTTCTGTACAGTAAGAAAGTAATTATACGAAAACGAAAATTTTCGATACGATTTGAATACACACAAATTATATCGTGAAAACACATTTCGGTAATGCGTTTTTACGATATTCCTAAGGAAAAATACGTGATTTGGGTAAATTATCGGCAATATTCGCGAATATTTAAGATTTACCTAATATTACATAAAAAAACATGTATGTTTACTACAAATCTTACGTATTTCTCACCCAATTTTTAACAGTGTGTGTCCAGCGCCCGGTGCTTGCAGTTTGCCACTTCTCTTGCCATTTCGCCAGCAGTCTTTCCGCTGCCACGTTCTTGGATATTCCCTCAGACACTTGACTTCTTTGTTTCGCCAGCAGATCTATTGGCGGTATGCCAGCAATCACGCACACAGCATTATAGGACACCGTTCTGTAGGCACAGCACACCCTTATGGCCATTCTTCGATGGACGCTCTCGATCATACATCTGTATCTGTCATATCGAAGCACATCGATCCAGGTCGGAGCCGCATAGAGTAAAATATTCTGGCAGACGGTGGCCAGCATTCTTCTCTTCATTAATAACCCCTGCTCTGTCTGTCTTGGCGATATAACCTGTAACCCCCAATTGCAATATCGTTATCTAGAATATGTGGTCTTAACCATGTTTGAGACATAGCTATAATATTATAACCCGATGTCAACTCGACGAAATCATTAAAGTGACTTATAAGAGAACGTGTGCTTATATGACAAATCTTTATGTTGTTGAGCATATTTTTAAATGTATAACAAAAGAAAAAATATATAAATATAATGTACCTATGTGAATAAAAATAAAAGGTAAAATCAAATGTCTCAATAAAAAATTCAGAAAACACAAACTGAGTCTCATTCAATTCATTCACTTGAACTTCTAACTCTACCGGTTCGTTTTGCCACGTTCCCAATATTATCCTCGACGTTTCTTCGCTTTTTTTCGTTGGCAACAATAGATATTTCAGGTGTTAACGTATCATGGCTTTCCACACATAGATCCACACTAGCTTCAATGTTCTTTCCCTTTATAGGTTTCACCGCAGTTCCAGTCCCGTGTTGTTGACTCAAATATGCCGGAATTTCGGATTCAACTCGCAGCTCCTCAACTGTAAACACTTTGTCATCGACAATCAAAGTCGATTTCTTTATTTTTGCGGAAAGATTGTGTTGTCTGGCTTGCTTTAGAGGCGAGAATGAGAGGATTCTGCACTCTAGACGAATTATTCAACACAATGAACAATTTAACCCGCAACGATAGAGGTATAAAAGAAGGAACACCTAAAATTTCTCAAGGTAAGCCTAAATCTAGGTCTGAAAATTACGTACCAGGACCGAACTTAGCAGTTGGTGTGCGCCATACTCTAAAATGTTTCAACTGCAATCAAGACGGACACCGTGCCCTGGAGTGTCCAACGCCGAAGCGTGAAAAAGGTTCAGGTTGTGGTCAACTAACACACAAAGTTAAGGACTGTCCGCAGAAAAACCGTAAGCCAAACATTAATAGTTCTACGAATGTTGTACACAATATTAAAAGCCCTTATTTGACTCCTATTTCTTATTCTGTATATAATGAAAATAATGTTTTTTATCAATACGCACTTATGTCTATTGTGGATTCAGGAAGTCCTATTAGTTTGATACAAAAGAAATACATACCAGAGAATTTGATTTTGCCATTTTCTAGTAACCAAAATTTTACTGGTATAAACGGTAGTAAATTGGAAATTTTAGGTATTTTTAATAAAGATGTTGAGATTGAGAATATGAAACTAAATTTACAACTGTTTGTAGTTCCTGACTCGACAATGGCATATAATGTGTTATTCGGTCGTGATTTTATAGCAAATCCATTGATAAAAGTTACTCTTACTGATACTTTAACCATTGAAAAAGATGATAGTGTAAATTATGAGTCTGATTCGAGTGTTACTAATTTTACTAATAATCTCATGCACATAAATATTGATGAGTCCGAAAGGATTACTAATGCTTTAGATATTAATTCTGAGATATCTTTAGATGTGTCTAATAAATTAAAATATATTTATTTATTTTTATATTTATAAAACCGAATATAATATAAGTGGTGTACAGATATTTCAGATCATGATTTTCAAATGAATATTATTTTGAAGCATTCACAACCTATCAGCTTTAGGCCTCGTAGACTATCTTTTTTGGAAAAATAACAATTAAGGAAATTGTTAGACGAATTACTTAAAGACAACATTATACGTCCTAGTAAATCCCCGTATGCTAGCCCTATAGAGTTAGTACCGAAAAAAAAAATGAATTAAGGTTAGCAATTGATTATAGAGAATTGAATAAAATTACCGTAAAAGATAACTTTCCTACGCCGTTGATTGATGGTCATATTGACAAATTAAAAAATAAAAAATATTATACTACGTTAGACTTGAAAAGTGGATTCTTTCATGTAAAAATGGCGGAAAACAGTATCCCATACACTTCATTCGTGACATGTTTTGGACAGTTCGAATTTTTTCGAATGCCCTTCGGACTAACTAATTCTCCTAGGGTATTTCGAATATACGAATTATATATTTGAACAACTACTACAATTGAAGAACATTTGGATATATTAAAACAGGTTCTTGGTTTAGCTAGGAAATATGAATTAAAATTTAGATTAGATAAATGCTATTTTTTGTTTTCTGAAATAACTTATTTGGGTTATTTGATAGATCAGGAAGGTATTCGACCAAGTACCTAGTGCCAATATTAGTTCTATTTTGAGTTATCCTATTCCAAAAAATAGCAAAGAAGTTCATAGGTTTATCGGTTTAGTCAGTTATTTCAGGCGGTTTATTTTAAATTTTTCTATAATTGCTAAACCACTTTACCAATTAACAAAAAAGAATGCTACGTTTAAATTCGGCGAAGAAGAGTTGGAAGCTTTTGAAACATTAAAAAATTCTTTGGCTACTTATCCAGTTTTGGCAATTTACTCACTAGAGTTAGAAACTGAATTACATTGTGACGCAAGTAGCATAGGTTTTGGTAGTATTTTACTACAAAAACAAGCAAACGGTTATTTTCAACCGATATTTTATTTTAGTAAACGAACTAACGAATTAGAGTCCCGTATGCATAGTTATGAACTGGAAATGCTCGCGGTCGTTTATGCATTAGATCGTTTTCGTGTGTATCTCCAAGGTTTAAAATTTAAAATCGTAACTGACTGTAATTCTGTTAAAATGGCATTAAATAAACGCGAAATTAATAGATGCATTAATAGATGGGCTCTTACTCTAAAAAAATACGACTATCAATTAGTTCAGCGCGATAATAAACGAATGTGGCATGTAGATGCTCTTAGTAGAGCTAATAGTATTTTAATATTGGAGGAGAATACATTTGAAAAAAATGTATCTATTGTACAAAGTCTTGATTCTGATGTAACGAAGTTACTAAATTGTATACATTCTATTATCTGCCCCGGCCGACTTAACGACGTAGGTATTTGCTCCGTCCTGCTAGCATTCATAGCAGGCCCCACTCCCGCGGTGGGGTATAAAAGAGCCAGCCGTTCAATGCAAACGACACTCTGCACTGCGCCGAACAGAGAACATCTACCTACAGCAGTAGTAGAGTAAGTTCACCGTCAGTGCAGTGTCGTACCAGTGTAGGTGGCGGGGGGGGGGGAGCCCTGCGTAGGCGGACATCTCACCCCTGCTTAATAAGCGCCGAACTCCGGTATCGGTTGGGAGCCTTGCGTAGGCGGACAGCCAGCTTATGCTGTCAGTGGCGTACTGGTTTTTCACCCTGTACCGAACCAGTGTGGGTAGCGGTGGGAGGCCCTGCGTAGGCGGACGTCTCACCCTGCTTAGTAAGCGCCGAACTCCGATATCGGTTGGGAGCCCTGCGTAGGCGGACACCCAGCTTATGGTGGCAGTGACGTACTGGTTGTTCACCCTGTAGTACCAGTGTGGGTAGCGGTGGGAAGCCCTGCGTAGGCGGACATCTCACCCCTGCTTAATAAACGCCGAACTCCGGTATCGGTTGGGAGCCCTGCGTATGCGGACACCCAGCTTATGCTGGCAGTGGCGTACTGGTTGTTCACCCTGTATTACCAGTGTGGGTAGCGGTGGGAAGCCCTGCGTAGGCGGACATCTCACTCCTGCTGACAAACGTCAAACTTCGGTATTGGTGGGGAGCCCTGCGTAGGCGGACACCCGACTTCTACTGCCAGTGGCGTATCTGGTCATTCTGCGGTAGCGGTGGGAAGCCACGCGTAGGCTGATATTTTACCCCTGCTGCAGAGCGCCGAACTTGAGGATCTGGTGGAGAGCCCTGCGTAGGCGGACGCTTCACCTTTTCTGCTAGTGGCGTGACTCCCGTCCGAAAGCAAACCGTATCTTAGTATATAGAAAGGCCGAGTTCTCAGAGGTTTCCGCAAATAACACCGTCACTTCCTTATACCGTTTATATTGTTCATTTATAATTATTTGTTTTATTTTTCTTTATTGTATATATTAGAGTAAATAAATGAAAGTTTAATTTATACCGACTCTGTTATTCATCCAGCTCTCAAAACTTGACCCCTGGTATAATAATTTCTTCGGCTAACTGCCCGGAGCAATACAGTGTTGTCCTTTACAGGACTGGCGCCCGAGAAGACCGAACAGCACCGAAACCGACACTCAGGAAAGTAAAGCGCCATTATACTCTATTAAAAATAAACTTTTGGATGGAGAAGATAAAGACTTCGAGTTACACAACGGTTTAGTATATCGAAAATTTAAGGACAAAAAGAAAGCTTTATTTTACGTACAGAAAACTATGGAGGATAAGGTAATATTTAATTCTCATGACGAATTAGGACATGTCGGTATTGACAAGACAGTAGAATATTGTCACACCCGGTATATTGTAATAAAAATATTGCATCCGGTCGAACTAGCTATTTTACGCTGATTAATAATTTTTAAAAGTTCATCAAAGTTTATACAAGTTCATGGCTTTAGCATCGGCATTGTATCTACTAGACAAAATTAGCTGACGGACATTTTTTCAAATAAGCGGTACGACGCTAGTAATAGACAATTTGATTCGTCTATATTCGTAAGAGTGGTAAATAGAAAAGTTATAAATATTATTGTAACAGGAAGTTACGGAGGGATTTTGATTTCCACTTCGGTGTAAGAAAGTTTGAAGAGAGTGGTTGGAGATTTGGCGGCTCGGACCATGAAGTCTCCCCGCGTTGGAGCACATATGTGTCCGAATGCTCCGCCAGGTTCTCTAACCACAAAACTCTCTTTTTTGGGGTTCTTGAGTAGTGTCTTAAAGTTTTACGGTTTATCAGCGCGAGGTTATAATATAGTATTAAGAATAAAAATTCTGACCGTTTCTTTTCAAACTAAAAAAAAAGATCAGCTCTGCCGAGGATGATGTTTGAAATGGAAGTACCAATTTTTATATATTGTAATTTTGATGAATTAATTTTGAAACCTCTCCTTTTTCATCGAATTGATTTTCTCATATTTTAAATAGTTGATTTAATAAATAATAGTTCCTTTTATTTTTAATATAGTTTATTTCAATTTAATCAAATAACTATTAACTGAGAGACGCCGCTCAAATACAAACCGTCACTCGTTTACGAGGGAGAATCAATAAGATCCTCTTTCGTGAGCGTGATGTAAGTGGGCGGTTTTCGAGTAGCTAAACAAGCCAAGCGAGTAACTAAATTAATTAACATAACTAATAAAACTCAAACCCTTCTTTAAACTCTATAGTAAGATAAGATATAAAAATAGTAAAAGACATAAGGGAGGCTCTACCCTTAATTTCTAACTCTCAAATTGGGACTAGCTGAAGGCACCGTTCCTATTAAATCCATATTCTTATACTATTCTCTTTCTTATTGTGACAATATTTATCTCGAGTTTATTGGTTCCCGACTTAAAGAACAAAGTTAAAGATTATATTGCTTCCTGCATTAAATGTCTACGTTACGCACCTAAGTATAATAAAAAGGATATAACGTTACACAATATTCCTAAGGGTGATAAACCATTACATACCCTTCATATCGACCACTATGGCCCTCTTCCGAAAGCGCCTTACGGTAAAAAGTATATTTTTGAAGTAATGGACGCCTTTACTAAATTTGTGAAATTTTATGATGTTAAAACCGTGACATCACACGAGGCAATAGCTTTATAATAACAAAGTTAAAAGATTATTTTAATCATTATAGTCGTCCCTTAAGAATTATCTCAGATAGAGGTTCTGCATTTACTTCGACTGAATTTGAGGAATTTCTTAGAGAAAATAATGTATTACATATTAAAGTAGCTACCCATACACCTAAAGCAAATAGAGACTTGACGCCCATGCTATCTAAGTTAATGGAAAATAATAACTGGACTGAATACTTGCCTCAAGTAGAATTTGGCATTAATAATTCCTTTTGTAGGTCGATTAATACTTCGCCCGCTAAATTATTATTCGGAATTAATCAACGCGATTGTAACGATTATTTGAGAGAGTATTTAGAATCTGAAAATGACGACGATCCCGATTTAGAGACTTTGCGCAAAAAGGCACAAATTCAAAACAAAAAAATTCAAGAATATAATAAGAAATATCATGACAAGAATCACAGTGAAGTACGAAAATACAAGATAGGTGATTACGTCATGATCAGAAATGTTGATAAAACCCCCGGAGTTAATAAAAAATTATTCCAAAATTTAGGGGACCTTACATAATAAAAAAGGTTCTAAATAATGACAGATATTTTACTTCAGACGTTGAAAACTTTCAAGTTACTCAAATGTATTATGAGGGTATTTGTAGCCCTGAGAACATGAAGTTATGGTTATGTAGTGACTTTATTATGTACTCGAATTTGACTTTTAAATTAAGAATTAATGGAAAAAAAAACTTATGATTATGAAATAAATTTATTTATTTATATTTATGACATTTTATTATGATGTGCTTATGAATTATGTTATGAAATAAACTTATGGTTAAGACCAAAAATTATGTTTTATGATTTACAATTATGTTTTATGATTAATAATTATGTTTTATGCTCAATAATTATGATATGTTTACGATAAATAAACAATTATGTTTATGTTTTGTACACTGTTTAAGTATTTATGTTTATGATAAGTGTTTATGAATTTATGTTTAAGTTAGGAACCTTTGTAATTAAGTAGGTTGATGACAACCTAATTTGTCAGGCTGGCCGAGCTGTAGTAATAGATATTTAAAATTTTAAGTTGTTCGCGCCCTTTATTGGATTTCCGTTGTGCGTGGCGTCGGTGCGCGGTAGAAAGTGCGTGATAATAAAACCAAGAGAAAAAGACGCGGTTAAGTTTAGTTTTCAGTTGTTAGTTACGGTATTCGTTATGTTAATTGTTAATCATGTTTCATCTTCTTTATATCTTTTCAACTAAATGAATAAATATACTAAAAACGTACTGTTAAGTCTCATTTATTGACAGCAGTATCTTGTTTACTAAATATATGTTATTCAATTTTTCAAAATCACAACGGAAATTTTTTGAAGTGTATAGAGATGATAAGTAAATTTGATCCCGTAATGGCAGATCATATTCAACGTGTCACAGCTAGTTCACAAGTTAAGAAAATGCCAACTTATCTTGGTGATAAGATCCAAAATGAAATCATATCTCTTTTAGCCAAGGAAATCCAAAATTCCATTTTGCATTTATGCAAGCAGAATATAGTATATTGTGCAACGAACATGAAATGATATATATTTCCTACGAGTATGATCGTTTGCAGCATGAGCCGCAGGCGAGTGCTGCAAATCATACGAGTAGGAAATGGTCATTTCATGTGAGTTTCACACTATACTTTTTCTACGACTGTTTTAATACTTTTGAATAAATTTAACATAATTTTTAGGCAAATATTTGTTTTTCGAAACTTACCCTTGTTAGAATATAAGCCTAAATACGATAAATTAGAAGTATTAAATTGACTAGGTGGTGTTAAACTATATTCACTATCACTGTTTATGTGTTTTGAAATTAGCGAAATACTTAATTATAATTATTATTAATTATAAATACCAAAACTGTCAATTTGGTGTTTGTATTTTCGGCGTTGCTATGGTGATTTTTCAGGCCCGCCGCTACTTTTGTCATTACAATTGATTACACAATGAAATTTTATCCGTGCGTAATAATATTTCCCCCTAATTGCCTAGCAACTAGTGGGAAATATTATTACGCACCGATAAATGAGAAACAGCATTACAATGTACTACATTGTCAAATCATGATTGAACATATAATAAAGGCATTTAAAGACAGTCGTAGAAAAAATATATTTTTCGATTATATTGGACTGTACACCAGATATTGCACACACGGTGCAAATAAGTTTTATCATACGTTTTATCCACTTCTACATCTGTTCTAAAGAACTAAAAATACGTGAACACTTTTTAGCTTTTTGTCCTATTTTTGATACAACCGGCATTGGTTTGAGTTCTTTTATACTAGAAGAGTTCGAAAACTCGATTTAGATATAAATAACGGGCGGGGACAGGACTACGATAACAGTTCTAATATGCGCGGTAAAAATTGCGGTTTGCAGAAAATTATTTTATATCTCAATCCACGAGCTTTTTATATGCCTTGTACTACTGACACATTAAATTTAACAGCTAATGATGCCTGCAAAAATTAATCATGAAACAGTTGGTTTTTTTAGTTTAGTCCAAGAATTATACAAATATTTTTCATCCTCTACTAAACAATGGAATGTTGTCAAACAACACTTCCCCAATTTAACTTTAAAACCTTTATCAGATACGCGATGGTCGAGCAGAATGGATGCTATAAAACCATTGTATAAAAGTTTACCATAAATTTATGACGCATTATACGATATAACAAATTCAGATAAATTTGATCAGGAATCAAAATATCAGGCTAGGTGTTTAGGGGATAAAATATCGACATTTACATTTATATGTTCGGTCCACATTTGGTATGAAGTGTTAACGAAAGTCAATTTTGTTAGTAAAATTTTGCAGTCAGAAACTATGTATTTTCAATTGGCTCTGAAAGCTTTACAAGAGCTGAAACAATTCTTACATGACTTCCGAACAGATGACAAGTTTAATGAAATTATTATTGCGTCAAAAGAAATGGCAGAAAAGTTAGATGTTCAACCTAATTTTCAAACAGCCACACCGTTACGGCGTCGACAAAAAACTAAACATTTCGATTACGAACATAAAGATGAATCAATTTCTGATCCTCAAATATTTTACAAAATTAATTTTTTTTAACTGCATTCTCGATCAAGCATTAGTTTCAGTGAATGAAAGATTTTCCTTATTAGTAAACCATATGGACGCCTTTAAATTCTTATATAACTTAAACGAAACTCCTGCAAAATCGTAGTTAAAACTTTCATGTAAAAAATTACAGGAAAAACTTAGTTTTAATGATAATTGTGATATAGATGGGGACGATTTATACGAGGAAATTGTACAGATCCAGCCTATGTTGTGTAAACTACCTAATTTTAAAAATGAAAACTGAACAACTTATAAGTATTTAATAATTTTTAATATCAAACAATCGTAACAAATAAATATCAAACGTATCGTACAAGAGCTAGATGTATTCTGTCCCCTATGTCGCTAATCATGCCTACATATATCACAAACGTTTTTAGTGAATCAGCCATAAGCCGGGGGATGTGATTCACAGTCTATATCTAATAAATGCATACTTTACAGTCGGCCAACCGACGATGCTTCACGTCCGCGTGAAGTTGAGCCTGCAACATAACACACAAAAGAATAAGTACAAAATATTGGCGACAAATGACGTTAGTCGCTATCAGAGCTGATGCTCTCGCTTGCGTTAACGCGAGTAGCGAATAACTTCATTCGTTCGGAGGGACATATCCCTATATAAAACTTTCCGGACCTCTTAAATCCCGGTAATTCGCTGACCACGTAACGGTCGTTGTCAAGGACTTTCGTAACAGAAACGGTCCTTTAAACCGTGGCCTGAGTTTTCTACTCTGACCATCGTTAGAGTCCTTGACTTTTTGGACAAGAACATGTTGTCCTACGTTAAAAGTTTTCGGTAAAGCATGCTTTTTATCGTAACTTTCTTTTTGGTACCTTTGCTTAGTCGTAATTAAGCTAGAGATCTCTTTCCGTAACGCCTATAAATTGTTCTGTTCCTTTAACAGACTTCGGCCATCACAAAGGCATCCTTAACACCTCGTGGTCCATATCTGAAGAACAATTCATAGGGGCTTTTGTCAGTGGTCGAATTAATCGTAGAATTAATTTCCCACTTTACCTTACTTGCTCGTCCCAACGTCTTTCATAGTCAGTCGAAGCCGTTAAAGCCGAAAGAATCGACCGATTCATTCGCTGCACTTGGCCGTTAGCCCTTGGGGTTGCCGTAGCACATATAATGCGTTTAATCCCAAGTTCTTGGCAAAAACTCGTAAACTTTTTGCTTGTAAAAGCTGTACCGCGATCACAGACCCGTCTTCTCACAACACTCTCAACAGTAGGCGTTTTGAAAGACGTTTGAGCCTCGTCGCGTAACATTGATAGGTATTCCTCAAACAATGCTTCAGGTCCTACGTAACGACCCGCTCTTGCCGTATTTTGAATTGTAGCATCAGGAATGCCATCAATAAGACATGAAACTGCGTTGTTACCCGCGATTTGACAAGTTCTCAACAACTCCATTTTACTAAAATAATAAGAAGTCATAGTCCCATTTTGTTCTTTGCATCTCTGTAACATTCGTCGAAGTGCGCTTGCGTAGCCTACATGGTCAGGAAACGTTTTAGTAATCACCCCCTTCCAGTTTGGTCATGTATAATTTACATTGGATACCAAGTACGTGCCATGCCTGTCAACTGCGACTGCATATGATATATGGTGGTTACGTCATCCCACTCGTTTTCAGGATTGAACTCAGGAATATATCCTGTTCCAATAGGTAGCTTACGATTTTCAACATCAGTACCCTTTTTAGCCATACGTTCGATAAGACTTTCTAAACGTTCTATTCTGGCTTCGTACGTTGATAAGGTTTCAGAAAGATTGGTCGAATTCCTAGTATTTACGCTTGTATGAATACCATTCGTATCTGTTCTAGAAGTTCTATAACTAGATTCACGTAATTGTCTAGTGATACGGCGCTCTGGAATGAAATTTCTTTAATCTCGTGATCTACTTTCGTAATGTCCTACGTTTTGTCTCACAGACACATATTTTTCTCTTGTTCCACTTATTTTGCGTCTTCCATCAGAAGAGTTTGATGGACTGGATGAACTTCTATGAGTTCTTGTGCGGGTACGTTTAGGTGTACGTATCATTATAAATTACTACTAGACACTACTTGCACAGTTTAAAATAATATACTGTTACTTCACCTCGTGTCGGCACGTTTGATGTTCATGTCCTTCTTGTCTATAGTTAATATTCGATGCTACTTGTATATTTATGCTTAGTTTTTCGTAATAAATAAAGCAATGTATTATTATTACATTGTCGTATTATATTTTCGCGGACACACTGTATACTTGAACACGTAACTGTTCAACTTAATACAGTATCACATATATATTAACAAATATAATAAATACTGAAACCGTAACGACAACTTTTTAATAAACAAATTTAAACACTATTATTTTAACACGTAGGTAGGTAACTAAACTTATTATTTAATATTTAACACAACTATTTTATATTAAAAGAAAACGATATTATAGTTCACCTCACACCTGAACTGTAAACTACCTAATTTTAAAAATGAAAACTGAACAACTTATAAGAATTTAATAATTTTTAATATCAAACAATCGTAACAAATAAATATCAAACGTATCGTACAAGAGCTAGATGTATTCTGTCCCCTATGTCGCTAATCATGCCCACATATATCACAAACGTTTTTACTGAATCAGCGATAAGCCGGGGGATGTGATTCACAGTCTATATCTAATAAGTGCATACATTACAGTTGAAAGATTTAAAAAGTGATACATTTGAAATTTTACAGTTTATATTTTCTAACGATTTAACCGCAGTATATCCAAACGTAGCAGTTGCTCTTCGAATTTTACTAACTTTACCAGTATCTGTTGCAACTGCAGAAAGATCTTTCTCAAAATTAAAACTTATAAAACATTATTTAAGATCGTCAATGAGTCAAGAACGGTTATCAAATTTATCTATTATTTCAATAGAATCATCTGTACTAGATGACATAGATATCCCCGATATCATAAAAAAATTTGCTGGCTTGAAAGCACGAAAAGTGGATCTTTCGTAAACTACTTACTGAAATGTATTGTTGATTTTTAATAGTATTCGAAATAATTTTTAGATCTCATATGTAATAATTATTATATTATTTGGTGATATTAGGTATTAGGTAGTTACCCAATATAAAAAAAAAATATTCATACCTAGGTATTTTTTTTTATTGATAGTTTGACCTTGCAAAGAGAAGTTTTCTTTTTTTTACCAAAGAGATTTTAATTATTTATGTTTTATATAATATATATTCTGTTTTTGTTATGTCTAATTAATTATTTTGATTTGAAAAGAGTTTTGTTTTTTTTAAGCCAAAGAGATTTTTTAATATAATTATTTGTTTTGTATTATATTTTATGTTTTTTATGTTATATAAAAATTTGCTGGATTATTTTATATTTAATAAACTTTTGTTTTATCTGACGTACCTACTTTTTTTATTTAACAAAAGCAAAACCAAATATGTTTTTGAAAACTGAATTTGTATGGGCGCTACGGAAATTTTTGCACACAGGCGCCACCGAGTGTTGGCGTGGCCCCGGAGTAACCACAAAACATACATAGGGGGTATGTTTTGTGGGAGTAACTATACCACATTTTACTGGCGACGATAAAAAATACGGGGGAGAAAAGTGCTGAAAAATATTTAACAAATAGGCTGAGAATTCAACAAAGGTAACAAGCGATGTTTAATAACTCACTCCAGGGAGAGAGTCGTAATTGAGAGACTTTTTGGACAACTAGAGCAAAGGTTTCTTCTAGGACACACAAGGTTACATTTTTCTCAAAAGTGCCAACAATAATTGTTTGCTGTGCTGTTTTACACAAAATTAGCAAGTATCTACGATATAATTTTGTGTTTGCATTAGAGGAACTAGAAAATAATATATAAATTTATTAATGTAAAAACATTTACATAATACAGCTCTACAAAACAAAAAGACATATTTTTACGTTGCAGGTTTGGGAATGGTTCACTACAAGTCCAAAAGTTCTCGTAATTCTGAAATAGAAACTCGCTTGATCCTCCTTGTTTCTCTAAGTTACTTTCAGCGTCATGGTTGGGTCGATTTGTCAGCTTGTCTATCATGAGTTGTTACCTTTTGGCTTGCAATCTAGCGATATTCAACTATTGCTCAAGTATCATTCTTGAGTTGACAGATTCTTTTTTGAATATTCGTTTCGGTATGTAACCTCTTTTGTCCACTGTGTCACAGGACATCATATTATCATGTCTATGGTTATTGTATGACATTGTGAACTGTCAACAGTCTATGTCAAGTGTGTCAGTTGTATAAATGAGACCTTAGACAAGAAAAGAGTTCCTAATCTAAGAATGAGACAGAAAGCCATGACAAAGACTTATTTAAAGTAAGGGGGGAGAATACAGGTATGGTAACTAGGTCGGGACTATTATCTTACAGAGGAAAATCTAAAGAATGTTGAGGAATATTCTGATGCTGTAAAATTATAGCATCATTTGTGGTGTGGTGTTGTGGTTTTCTGACTGATTGATTCATCTGCTTTACAGAAAGTCAATTGTTTATCTTTGGATATTGGATATGACGATTGCATCTTGCATAAGATAATCGTCCCGACCTAGTTACCATACCTGTATTCTCCCCCCTTACTTTTCATGCCTTTCTGTCTCATTTATACAACTTGACACACTTGACATAGACTGTTGACAGTTTACAATGTTTAACAAGAAATGTAAGTTGATTAAATTGTGAGCATTTTCTAATGTCTTTTTCGCCTGCCTGCACTTAAGAGGGGAATCCGAAATGGTTACTTACAAAAATGTCCGATGGTGGCGCTAGTGAATCTCATTTCATTCCAAGTTATTCATTTCTTAACTTCGAGTAATTTTATAGAATATTTTAATACATTCTTCTCCTCAATAGGTGTCGCCAAAAACTAATACATAGTGGCACTAAAATGTCATATTTCTATTTTGCGTAAATTATTTTCACATTCTTTTTTGTGCTAGTATTCTTATACGTTTGATGCTTATCTTCGCTTAGACTAGTTATAGTTATATACTATTATACATAAAAAGGATGAATGTAAAAAAACTGGTTTTATTTACAATAAATAGTCAAGATTTTTAAATATTTTCACAAATTGATGATTTTTGTGAAAACCGTAAAACATAGGTAAATGACACCTTAAAACGAATACCAGTTATTTTTGAGGGACTATTAAAATACTCCAATACAGGGTGTTCTATTTAAAAAACCAGAACTATGATAATACATACTTATCTCTTCTTTGGACCGCCCTGTATGCTTGCAGTGTTTTTCAAAATGTATTAGGTTAGCCCTGTTGTTTTAGTTTGTCAGTTTCAAAACCATGAGATGCTTATTTCATGCATCAAAGAGTGTCTTTCCTAATAGTATACAATGTGTCCAGAAACTAATGCACCAAGCGAAAGCCACAAATTCTAGAGCAGATTTCATGGCAATTCAACGCCAAACTTCTAATGCGAAATTGCTTCGGAACGAGGTTATAGTTTTTAAAAGATGGCGGCTTAGCATAGGTTTTTAAAGGTATCGCGAAAGCGCCTTTAGCCATTGGAGTGAAAGGTGACAAAGATATTTCCCTAAATAGAAGCATTCGTTAGCCATACACTGCTAAATTAAAATGCGAACTTAGGCGTCCAAACGGGTATCAACGGACATTTTTAATAAAAACTTCTTTTTCACTAACTTTTGGAGAATTCTGACATCATTCTTAGGAAATAGGAGGTATTTTTAGCTCAATATGATAGAATGCTACATTTTCGAGAAAAATTAAGTTTTAGTTTCATATGCGGTTTAACATAGTACCTATCTATTTGATTTACGATTGGTACAGTGATTATTTTATCAGTAAAAATTTTAAAAATTAAGTAGGGTATTAAGTATTGTGAGTCTATACAGGGTGTCCCAAATATAAGAAATGAACCATAGTTGTGTTTTTTTAAATGGAATGCCCTGTATATGAATATATTTTTAGATTCCCCGTTCAAAATAAACCTAACTTTCATTAAAGTACATCTCACCTAAACCTGACAGTTTTTTAAATATTTAAATTTTTATAAAAATATAGACATAATATGAATGAACAAATTCACACCTATTTGTTTGTTCTTTTTAAGCCAGTCTGGGCTGATAGATATACCCACTCATCACTTGTTACGCCAAATATAAAAAATCCGCAATCCTAAATACACGGTGTCCAATAATATAATTTATATGAACGTAAAGTTTAATTCTAAATAAATTGTTTATTTCAAATGGAACACCCGGTATATGAGGTCAAAATTAGATGCATAAAGTAATTATCTGTCAAATCTTATAATACTTTCCTATGGATAACTTTTGACGTTTTTGTGGAAAATGCATATATTCATGATATTAGGGGAATTTGAAATTTAATCTCTTAGTTTCATGTAGACCACCATGTATTTGATGAAGCAAAAATTAAAGTTAAATTAAAGTTTTCTTATAGATATATATACTTATCTTTAATTTTGAATGGAAGAGGCACACATACTGACAATAAGAGGAAGAATTTTCAAAAATATAATATTTATCAAGTCAGCCATGAGAATTTGAGAAGATAGAATACCTTTTTTTTAATTTGATATTTACTGTCAAATAGTCTGTTGAAAATTCTTACTTAAGAGCTGAGAATTATTCATAAAACAGTTTTTTATATGTGACATTTGATTTAATTCCATTCAAAAATGCGATTTTAACTCGTGTTGAATTTTGTACATGGGCCAGGAACAAAATCATCGCAAATGAAAACTTTTTTAATAGAGGAGATGAAGAACCAAATAAATGAAGCATTTAGAAGCGTTACACCAGGTTAAAGTTGTTGAAGGATTTAAGAAAAGGATTCATATGTGCCTAGAATCCAATCATTTTGAATATTTATTATAAAATTTATCAGTTTTTATGTAGATATATCTTGTTATTTAATTAAAGTGAAAAATGTATTTATTTATTATGTTAGTGTTTAAATTATGGTTTGTCAAATTCTCATGGCCGACTTGACAAATATAATTTTAAAAAATTCTTCCTATTACTACCAATATGTGCTTTTTCCATACAGTAAAAAATATACATATCTATAGGAAACCCTTATAGTGATCAATAGATAATTCATTTCATCATCATCAAATACAGGGTGGTCTACATGAAATTAACAGGTTAAATTAAAAATTCGCATAATATTATGAATATGTGCATTTTCCACGAAAACGTCAAGTGTTATCCATAGGAAAGTATTATAATATTTCACAGAGAATTACTCTGTGCATCTAATTTTTACCTCATATACCGGGTGTTCCATTTGAAATAAACAAGTTATTTAGAATTAAACTTTACGTTCATAGAAGTTATATTATTGGACATCCTGTATTTAGTATTGGCGATTTTTTTATATTTGGCGTAACAAATGATGATGCCTAGACTGGCTTAAAAAGAATAAACAAATAGGTGTGAATTTTTTCATTCAAATTATGTCTATATTTTTATTAAAATTTAAATATTTAAAAAACTGTCAGGTTTAGGTAAGATGTACTTTAATGAAAGTTAGGTTTATTTTGAACGGGGAATCTAAAAATTTATTCATATACAGGGCATTCCATTTAAAAAACACAACTATGGTTAAGTTCTTATATTTGGGACACCCTGTATAGACAATATTTTTAAAATGTAGCCCTAAATCATTTTTATCGAACCCATGAATAAAACTTTAAGGAAATTAAATAGTTTAGCCACAGTATTCCGTGTAGTATGGCGTGAATAATCCTGTATATACGTTCCAACTACCTAACTGGTGAAATTTTAAACGCTATTTAAACCCCCACTAAGGGTATCTTATAATTTTATAATAACTACCAGTCGGGAGTTCTTGTAATCTCTCTATAGATCATAAAAAAATCAGTTGCGTCACCCCAAAACTTTCCCGACTGGTTATAATATAATCAAAAATATATGACCTGCGTAACGAAACAGAATTTTAATAATAATTATTATAATTGTATTATTTCCAATAAACTAACGTAACAAGCTACTCGTAACTACTTTATTCCTTATTATATTTATCCTCTAACAGTAGGTATACCTACATACCTAATATTACCATAGATGTTTATTCTTTGATATTACTGTACAGGGCTAAAATTAATAATCCCTACTACATACAACTATAATATTAATAATATAAGTACGACAAAACCATTAGATTTTTGTGTCACTGTGTATAAACAGCGCCATCTCTTCAATGCTGTGCCAACTACGCTGGAATTCTTCCTTGGCTTAATTTATAAAAAAATTATAAGAAAATGGCGGATATTTGAAGGGAAATTTGAGGGTTTTTTTTATATATGGATATTGTCTAATACAGAAAGTTTTCACGTACAATTTTAATTACAAGTGATTGTTAAATATATAAATTAGGTAATAAAGTAATATTATCATTACTAAATATTAGAATCATAGCACAAAATGAGAAAAACGTTGCTGACTTTAAACTCAATTTATTAAGTAATTATTTATTGTTGTAGCCTCAAAACACCTTATTACCTAATCCAAACATTAGTCTTTAAAACCCTATTAAAATTTTTGCTACTAGATACGTATTAGTGGAGATTTCCATCCACAAAAATATATATGTAAATTTGAAAAAGTTACCCATGTTTGAACTCAATTTATGAGTTAACTATTTAATCTTTCCGCTTGAAAATACTTCATTACCTAATCCCATCTTTTGTCTTTAAAACCCTATGAAAATTTTTGCTAGCAGATACGTCTTAGTGGCGACTACCATGCGCAAAAATAGGTCTGCAAACGATTGTATTCAAACGCCCCTCTTAAGATATGCCTCTAAAATAAAAAAGACTAAACGGTTATTAGCCTTGGCACCAGATATCGAAAAAGTATAAACCTTGACAGTACAAGAAATAAATACTGCTGAATGTTTTCTAATTAAGGAAATACAAAAGGGTTACTTTTTTGAAGAATATACCTACATATCTATAACATCTATACGAAAACAACAAACATATCTATAAGAAAACTTTAATTTAACTTTAATTTTTGCATCATCAAATACATGGCGGTCTACATGAAACTAAGAGATTCAATTTCAAATTCCCCTAATATCATGAATTTGTGCATTTTCCACAAAAACGTCAAAAGTTATCCATGGGAAAGTATTATAATATTTGACAGTTAATTACTTTATGCATCTAATTTTGACCTCATATACTGGGTGTTCCATTTGAATTAAACAATTTATTTAGAATGAAACTTTACGTTCATATAAATCATATTATTGGACACCCTGTATTTAGTATTGCGGGTTTTTTATATTTGGCGTAACAAGTGATGAGTGGGTATATTTATCAGCCCAGACTGGCTTAAAAAGAACAAACAAATAGGAGTGAATTTGTTCATTCATATTATGTCTATATTTTTATAAAAATTTAAATATTTAAAAAACTATCAGGTTTAGGTGAGATGTACTTTAATGACATTTAGGTTTATTTTGAACGGGGAATCTAAAAATATATTCATATACAGGGCATTCCATTTCAAAAACACAACTATGGTTCATTTCTTATATTTGGGACACCCTGTATAGACTCACAATACCTAATACCCTACTTAATTTTTAAAATTTTTACTGATAAAATAATCACTGTACCAATCGTAAATCAAATAGATAGGTACTATGTTAAACCGCATATGAAACTAAAACTTAATTTTTCTCGAAAATGCAGCATTCTATCATATTGAGATAAGAATACCTCATATTTCCTAAGAATGATGTGAGAATTCTCCAAAAGGTAGTGAAAAAGAAGTTTTTATTAAAAATGTCCGTTGATACCCGTTTAGACGCCTAAGTTCGCAATTTAATTCAGCAGTGTATGGCTAACGAATGCTTCTATTTAGGGAAATATTTTTGTCACCTTTCACTCCAATGGCTAAAGGCGCTTTTGCGATACCTTTAAAAAACCTATGCTAAGCCGCCATCTTTTAAAAACTATAACTTCTTTCGGAAGCAATTTCGCATTAGAAGTTTGGCGTTGAATTGCCATGAAATCTGCTCTAGAATTTGTGGCTTTCGCTTGGTCCATTAGTTTCTGGACACATTGTATACTATTAGGAAAGACACTCTTTGATGCATGAAATAAGCGTCTCATGGTTTTCAAACTGACAAACTAAAACAATAGGGCTAACCTAATACATTTTGAAAAACACTGCAAGCATACAGGGCGGTCCAAAGAATAGATAAGTATGTATTATGATAGTTCTGGTTTTTTAAATAGAACACCCTGTATTGGAGTATTTTAACAGTCCCTCAAAAATAACTGGGATTCGTTTTAAGGTGTCATTTACCTATGTTTTACGGTTTTCAGAAAAATCATCAATTTGTGAAAATATTTAAAAATCTTGACTATTTATCGCAAATAAAACCAGTTTTTTTTACATTCATCCTTTTTATGTATAATGGTATATAACTATAACTAGTCTAAGCGAAGATAAGCATCAAAAGAATACTAGCACAAAAAAGAATGTGAAAATAATTTACGCAAAATAGAAATATGGATTTTGTTGCCACTATGTATTAGTTTTTGGCGACACCTATTCAGGAGAAGAATGTATTAAAATATTCTAGAAAAAGACTCTAAGTTAAGGAATGAATAACTTGGAATGAAATGAGATTCACTAGCGCCACCATCGGACATTTTTGTAAGTAACCATTTCGAATTCCCCTCTTAAACAAAATGCTAATATACGTAATGATTTGTTATAACACGAACAATTATTTATTAAATTTGAAATTAATTCATTTGTATATGTTTTTATTTGGGTAACATGCGCAAACGATTTTAATTCAGGGATATCCTTACATTGAACAGATTCTTCTAATTTCCAATTAGAACTATCTAAAAACAACCAATCGGGACCTTGCCACCATAAGTTGCAAGCTTTTAGATCTAGCGAATGACAACCGCGAGATAATATATCCGCAGGATTATCTATAGATTGTACGTGATGCCAGTCAGTTATTTGTGATAATGACTGTATTTCGCTAACCCTATTTGCAACAAAGGTGTGCCATCTTGAAGGTTCGCCATTGATCCAACATATGACTATAGTAGAATCTGTCCAAAGGTAAGTATTATTTACAGATTTATCTAAACTATTAATTACCTTCTTATAGAGTTGGGCTAATAAAACTGCTCCACACAATTCCAGTCGCGGAAGGCTATTTTTTTTTAATGGCGTTACCCTCGATATAGCACATAAAATATTACATGTTATCTTTCCCCACAAGTCTATACATCGAATATATACACATGCCCCATAAGCCCTTTCGGAGGCATCACAGAACCCATGTATTTCTAATTTTGTATACGTTCTAGATGTAACTTGCCTAGGTATTTTAAATTAATTTATAACAATTAAGTTTGATGCGAAAGAAAGCTATCTACTAGCCAACTCCTCAGGCACTTCAGCATCCCACTGAATATTTTTTTGCAGTAGCCTGCATTATTAGTTTTGCTATAATAACGATAGGTCCCAGAAAACCTAAGGGATCGAAAATCTGACAAGTGACCGCTAGTATTTTGCGCTTTGTTACATTTGCTTTAATATGATTGATATTGTATTTTATAGTGTCACTGTCCGCATCCCAGTACACTCCTAGAGTTTTAGAGGCCTCATTTTCACCTATGGGCATCAGATTAAGTTCCAAATTTTCACCTACTTTAAATTGTTTCGTTATTTCAATATCATTTGACAACCATTTTCTTAGTAAAAATCCTCCACCCTTTAATATTTGAAACACGTCACTTTGTAGTTTTAACAATACATCTACATTATCTGCTCCCGTTAGCAAGTCGTCCATATAAACATCTCTTTGTATTATTTGACTAGCTAGCGGATATATTGTCTCATAATCTATTCCTAACTGTATTAAACATTTTACGGCCAGATAAGGAGCAGATGCTGTACCGTACGTCACTGTATTTAAATGAAAACATTTTATGTAAAAGGATGTGTTTGGCGACATCTAGTTATCGTTGGTAGTACGCCGAGTGAAAAACAGTTCCTATATCGGCTGCCTGGGAGGTCTCTGACCCCATAAAGCAACTACCAACACATAGACGCGCCGATACTCCCTTAAGCGAGACCGCCTATATTTGAAATGGGCTTGTTTAACAAAACAAGACTTAAAATCCGAGAGTTTGTCTGTCAACCACTATACTTTCACCAGACGGCCGTTTCGTGGATCCACGACTCATCAGTGGTGATCGGTCAGTAGTTGACAGCCAAACTCTCGTAAATAATGTGGTATATACCCCACACGGTACAGAGATGTAAAAGGATGTGTTTGGCGACATCTAGTTATCGTTGGTAGTACGCCGAGTGAACAACAGTTCCTATATCGGCTGCCTGGGAGGTCTCTGACCCCATAAAGCAACTACCAACACATAGACGCGCCGATACTCCCTTAAGCGGGACCGCCTATATTTGAAATGGGCTTGTTTAACAAAACAAGACTTAAAATCCGAGAGTTTGTCTGTCAACCACTATACTTTCACCAGACGGCCGTTTCGTCGATCCACGACTCATCAGTGGTGATCGGTCAGTAGTTGACAGCCAAACTCTCGTAAATAAAGTGGTATATACCCCACACGGTACAGAGATGTAAAAGGACTCTTCGCATTTTTTTTATTTCAGTCATATGCCCTAATTTCTGATATTCATTAATAAAGTCACAATATTCCTTTTTTAAATCTAAATTATTCGATAATTTTCTTTCTAAACTAAAAAACCTATTAATCGCGATTTGCCGTGAATCCCCTAAATTATGTACATTCTTTTTAAATGGCATTCTTACCAAAAATCAGCCGCAAGATGTACGTTCAGTAGTTTTTTCAAATCCAGCTTCACATAGTGTTTCTTCTACACTAAGTATTTTATTTTTATTATTCATTTCCTCAATACTCCAAAATTTTGTTATTATTTCATCCGTTAATTGACAAGTATTATTAGTAACCGAAGTTGTAATTAAAACGTGAAAATTCAATGAATTATTTGAAGGGATCAAATTCAAATTTCCCGCCAAAATCCAACCGAACTTGCTATTTTGTAAAATTGGCATATTCTCTCCCAATCTTTGTATTATTTGGTATGTAAGAATACTCACTAGAGTGATTAATGAATAATATTTATTATGATCAAGTAGATAAACAAGAATAATTATAAAAGTAGTATATGATATTATTGTGGTTAACATTTTAGAAGCGCGTCATCTAGTGGGTTGTCATATGATAGGGATGGGCTATGTTGAAAACATTACATATAGGGATGTTGGGGACGGGTGATACTAATACATTATAACACATCCTCCCCATTATAAATCCAATTTTTTTGGAGCTTTTATAAAACGCCCAGACCTTGACCTTGGAAGTTGTGAAGGTAATGCTGAGGCATTTTCCTGTGAATTCAAATCGCAATATTTTTCTTCACTCCTATTGTGTTCAACATTTTTAATTGAATCAGGAGAATGACTGCCAACTATCAAGGGCTGTTCGTTTTTACATATGCCGGTATTAAGGAAAGGGTCATTTACCAGGTCCTCAGATGAAGTGGGTAAGCACTTATTCAATGAATGTTTAAGGTCAACTCTATTTCGCCTGATTATATTACCAGTGTCATTTTGAATTAAATATGACCGAGGAGTTTCATGTTTTTTAACGACAAGTGCTGGCTCCCACTTCCTCTGAACATGGTTATACATTGTTATGTTCGTGTTGGGACTAAATTCTGGTAAATCTTTTGAGCTGCTATTATAATATTTTCTATACAAACAGTGTTTCTTTTCAAATTTCTGTTTTACATCCAAACATAATTGAGGCTTCAGTAATTCTGAACACATTGGAACTTTAGTTTTACACATTTTACTCATTAACAATTGAGATGGTGAGTAGCCAATATGTTTCAAAGGTGAATTTCTGTGCTGAAGTAATGCAATCTGAACTTTATCTTCATCAAATGAACACTTCCTAATAATGCTCTTAGCTATGCCCACCCCTTTTTCCGCAAGGCCATTAGAACGTGGATAATTAGGGCTCCTAGTGACTAATGAAAAATTCCATTCTTTGGCAAATTGCTTAAACTGAAAGCTATCAAAAGGAATATTGTCGCAAGTTACAATATCTGGCGACCCAAATGTAGAAAATATATTAATTAAAGTTGAAATGACTGACTTAATAGATTTATCTTTCATAGAACGAATTTCTAACCAGTTAGAAAAAGAATCTATTACGACTAAATAACTCCTGTTTGCTATGGAGAAAATGTCCATACCCAGACGTTCCCAAGGACGTTCTGGAATCGGGAATAAGTTCAGGGATTCTTTTTGCTGTTTTCGGCAATTAACTTCACAAGTTCTACACCTCTTAATATATAATTCTATATCGTTATTCATTCCTGGCCAATAAAATACCTGACGGGCGCGTGCTTTACTTTTTTCAATACTCACGTGACCTTCGTGCAAGAGCTCCAACATTTCCAGTTTCAAAGATTCCGGTACCACTATCTTGTCACTAAAAAGTAATAAATTGTCGAAGAATGTAAGATTGTCTTTAAGCTTAAAGTAAGGACGAACAAAATTTGCCAGAGATGTTTTATTTTCGGGCCATCCGTTAATGCAATAGTTAGAAACAGCTTTCAATTGTACATCATTTTCTAACTCTCTTCTAAATTGTGATTTTCTTTCTTCAGACATCGGGACATTTTTTACGACAGAATGTACTGTATAATTAAACTCATTATCAGATTTGAGACCCTTATCTAGTAGGAATGCTCTCGACAACGTATCAGCTATGTACAAAAATTTACCTGGTTTATATTTTACATTCAGCTCATAATTCAAGAGTCTCAAACGCATTCGTTGCAACCTCGGGGAAATAGATGCCAGCTCTTTTTTGAAAATACTCTCCAACGGTTTATGATCGGTATTGACAAGGATTTTAAGGCCATACGCAAAAAAATGAAATTTCTGCAGTGCGAATACTATCGCTAGCATCTCCTTCTCAATTTGAGCATACTTTTACTCCGTCGCACTCAGACTTCGAGATGAAAATGCCACCGGATGACCATTCTGTAGGAGACAAGCACCTAAACCATCTTTTGAAGCATCTGCTTCAATTTCTATGGGAATACTGGAATCAAAAAACTTTAATACTGGGGCCGTTGTTAGGAGATGCTTCAACTGGATCACAGATTGAGCATGCACATCTTGCCAATGCCACTCAACACTTGATTTGGTCAACTCGCGTAAAGGTGCGGTTACTTTCGACATGCTGGGGACAAATTTACTCAAATATTTTGCCATACCTAGTAACCTTAATAAGTCATTTTTAGTCTCGGGGGCTGGTAAATCTAAAATGGCTTTGACATAATTACTATTATATATATATATATATATATATATTCGAAAAATGGAATTGAGCTGAATAGTAATTATGTCAAAGCCATTTTAGATTTACCAGCCCCCGAGACTAAAAATGACTTATTAAGGTTACTAGGTATGGCAAAATATTTGAGTAAATTTGTCCCCAGCATGTCGAAAGTAACCGCACCTTTACGCGAGTGTTGAGTGGTCAAATATTTGACCCATAAATTTCACGGACTTCGATTTAAATTGAATCTTAGAACTATTAAACTTAATATTATATTTTAGTGCACGTTCAAGAACCAGTTGCAAATTACGGTCGTGCTCTAATTCGTTTCTACCTGTGACTATCAGATCATCAAAGTAGAGGCCTACTCCTTCTAAATCGCCAAATAATTCATAGTTTTTTTTCTGGAAAACTTCAGGCGCAGAACAAATACCAAAGGGCAGTCTTAAAAATTTGTAGCGTCCAAATGGCGTACCAAATGCCGTATAATCTGAGCTTTCCTTATCAATTTTGACCTGAAAATAGCCGTCCTTCATATCAAGAACAGAAAAGTATTTTTTGTCGCATAACTTAACGGCAATCTCCTCTGCAGTTGGTATCAAGAAATGCTCCCGCTGAATTGCTTGGTTAAGGTACTTAGGGTCAAGGCATAGTCTAAGATCATTATTTTTCTTTTCTACTATTACCAATGGATTCAGCCACTCAGTCGGGTATTCTACTTTTTGAATCACACCTTGTGACTCAAGCTGATTTAGTTTTAATCTAAGTCTGTCACACAGTGCTCTTGGCACCCTCCTGGGAGGCTGAATATGCGGTTTAGCGTCAGATTTTAATGAAATATGATGTTCTTTGGGAAATTTACCTAATCCATCAAATACAGACTTATACATTTGTATTACCTTATCTAAAGACTGAAAAACTGTGCCTGTACTAACACTAGCTAATCGTTTAATTAGTTTTAAACTGATACAACCTGGCAACCCTAGCAATGGAAATTGATTATCAGAATCTACCACTATGAAATGAATATAAGCTTCAACATTATTCGTTTTACATTTCAAATCTATTTCACCATAAGGTTTTATTTTAAAGCTATCACTGCCGTATGAAATTAACACAACTTTAGTGTTTTTTATGTTTCTATCAAGTTTTAGTTTTTTTACAATAGATAATGGAAGAACACTTACTTCGGCTCCGGTGTCTAGCTTGAACTCTACCTGTTTCTGTCCTATGCTTATAGACTGCACCCACATAACCTCATTCTTGTTGGCTGCCGTGTTCGTATGTACATCTTTCAAGTTCGTGAATATTTTTCTTTTGGTCCAAATGCAAACGTTGTTTGTTAGGGTCTGGCTTGAAGGTTTTTTTTTTATTGCGGCAAACAGCTGCAAAGTGGTTTCGTCCTTGGCACTTCACGCATGTTTTGTTGAACGCAGGACACTTACTATTTTTTTCATGATTATACCCGCAGTACATGCACGCGTTTTGTTTATCGCTTGTGGGTGAATTTCTGGACTTATGCACAGCATTTAATTGCAGCTCATTTTGTAAAGCTTTTGATTGTCTTTTGCTTGCTTCTGTTGCTCGACAAAATTCAATGGCTCGAGTTAGCGTGAGATTTGATTCCCGTAACAACCTTTCTTGAGAGCCTTTGTCTGCTATTCCCATTACAATTCTATCTCTTACCATATCATCTTGATCTTTATATGCTGTTGTCTTGACAGCTTTTCTCAGTTCAGTTAAAAAAGAATCAAAAGTTTGACCCTCTTTTTGACATACACTGTTGAATTTGAATCTTTCAAAAATAACATTTGCTGTGGGAGAGCAGTATTCTTCAAATTTGTTTTTAATTGCATCTAACGATTTCTTTTCTTATTCTGAATAATTAAAGCTGTTATGGAGCTCGAGCCCGTCATCTCCCACTAGATTGAGAAAAACTGCAATCCTCGTCTCTTCTGGTTTAGCCCCAAGCCCTGAGGCGGTCAAAAAGACTTCAAATTTTTGCGAAAACCTTTTCCAGTTGTCCGCAATGTTACCGTCCAACACTAATGCTTCCGGAGGTCTAAACAAACTTTCCATTTTAAGTCACTAAATACCTGACACCATGTATTATTTGGTATGTAAGAATACTCACTAGAGTGATTAATGATTAATATTTATTATGATCAAGGAGATAAACAAGAATAATTATAAAAGTAGTATATGATATTATTGTGGTTAACATTTTAGAAGCGCGTCATCAAGTGGGTTGTCATATGATAGGGATGGGCTATGTTGAAAACATTACATATAGGGATGTTGGGGACGGGTGATACTAATACATTATAACACAATCTTTGTTGTCCTTGACAAAGACATCTAAGCCCTTCTTTACTGAAGGTACATCTCGGTAGCTTATCTGTAATCTTTGGTAATATCAAGCAATTTACTTCTGCCTTATAATTATTATAACTCGATTTTAAAACTATATTTGCCTGATATTGAATATTTGTCAAAGAACCACCGACTCCTCTTATCGTGTGATTTATTTGTTTCGGCTTAACTCCTAATTTATTTATTAGTGTTTCAGTGATAAAGTTTCCTTGTGACCCACTATCGAGAAGTGCCCTACAATATATTTTTTCTGCGACTGTCTTTAAATGCCTTTATTATATGTTCAATCATGATTTGAAAATGTAGTACATTGTAATGCTGTTTATCATTTACCCGTGCGTAATAATATTTCCCACTAGTTGCTAGGCAACGCACGGATAAAATTTCCTGGTAATGAAAAAAGTAGCGGCGGGCATGAAAAATCACCATAGCAACGCCGAAAATACAAACACCAAATTGACAGTTTTGGCATTTATAATTAATAATAATTATAATTAAGTATTTCGCTAATTTCAAAACACATAAACAGTGATAGTGAATATAGTTTAACACCACCTAGTCAATTAAATACTTCTAATTTATCGTATTTAGGCTTATACGCTAACAAGGGTAAGTTTCGGAAAACAAATATTTTCCTAAAAATTATATTAAATTTATTCAAAAGCATTAAAACAGTCGTAGAAAAAGTATAGTGTGAAACTCACATGAAGTGACTATTTCCTACTCGTATGATTTGCAGCATGAGCCGCAGGCGAGTGCTGCAAACGATCATACTCGTAGGAAATATATGTCATTTCATGCTCGTTGCACAATATACTATTTTCTACGACTGTCTTTAAATGCCTTTATTATATTATGTTCAATCATGATTTGAAAATGTAGTACATTGTAGTGATGTTTTTCATTTACCCGTTGCCTAGCAACTAGTGGGAAATATTATTACGCACGGATAAAATTTCCAGGTAATGACAAAAGTAGCGGCGGGCATGAAAAATCACCATAGCAACGCCGCAAATACAAACACCAAATTGACAGTTTTGGTATTTATAATTACTAATAATTATAATTAAGTATTTGGCTAATTTCAAAACACATAAACAGTGATAGTGAATATAGTTTAACACCACCTAGTCAATTTAATACTTCTAATTTATCGTATTTAGGCTTATACGCTAACAAGGGTAAGGTTCGAAAAACAAATATTTTCCTAAAAATTATGTAAAATTTATTCAAAGCATTAAAACAGTTTTAGAAAAAGTATAGTGTGAAACTCACATGAAATGACCATTTCCTACTCGTATGACGATCATACTCGTAGGAAATATATGTCATTTCATGTTCGTCGCACAATATACTATTTTGAGGTATATATTATATTATATAAACGATATTGTCAGTATCTGTGGACCCATGTCTCAGTCTGGTTAAATAAAATTAGACTGATGTTCTGCTAAATCAAACAAAATCTCGTGTATAGAGAAAGCCAGTAATTTTGTCCGCTATGGTACACAATTATTACATGTATGTTATTATATTTACCGACAAAACTTCTTTCAGTAATTTATTATTATGATTTAGTACTAACCTGCTTAGTAAAGGTTACATACAAAACGAAATGTAGTTTTTTTACTCTTACATGTAAATAATATTTGAGGTCAGAAGTTCTTTCTTTTCTTCGTAATTATTAGGATGGTACAATATTGTAAGTACCAGTATATAATATTATAATATATTATGCTCGTTCTTTAAACCTATTCAAAGTCTTGTGCATAACTTTTAATGATGTATATTTTTGTACGTTTGCGTACGAATGGTAAACATAATATACATATCCTGCATTTCTTTTGAGATTATTGCTATAATGTATATATATATATAAATATACTGCTGTTGGTATTATGTATGGTATATACAGTACGAGTTTTTTTCTGAAATAATGTCAATACGGAGGTAAGAAGCTATTTGAGCGTGAAATAATATTGAAAACATCGAAACATCACTCACTTAAAATATTTTCTTACCGAAGCAACCAAGCTTGTTATGATATATTTTCAGATACCATTAAAGATGTTTACCTAACATAGAAAAACGTAAATAACAAGCGGGAATATTTGAGAAAATTGATATCACAATAAAACATCATTTAATTTAAATGACATAAATTGGCCCCCATTTTCTCGCAGAAGTAAATAAAAAATGATGGATGGTTACGAAAATAGTGTTAGTACCTACGTAGTTATAAACAATTTTGTTTGCTTGCAGATTTTATTTTTAGAACACAGCAGGGATAATTTTGATGCCGGAATGAATTTCAAATTACGATACAGTTTATTAAGAAAGATCAAAAAACGTCTTTCATATAAGTCTATATAAATTAATTAATCACGTATAAAAAAGCGTATGTTGTTATTCAGGAGGATAATTTTATGTTTAGTTGTTCACAATGATATAATAAAATAACTATATTATGTTCGTTATTCACGGTGAGTTTTTATTAAAACATTGGTGGATATACACACATAATAGGTGATATTATGGTTTATATCTTAAAAATATGTTTGTAAATGCGCAGCGTTGCCCGAAACCAATAGTAACAGTGGAAATTTAAAAGGAAAAATAAGTTTTCTTTTGAAATCATGTTTTACATCAAATTAAATTTCGTCACAAACAATACAAACACAAAAATAAAATAATAAAATATTACATACCTATGTTTCATTTAAATATTCATTTAATTGATATGGCTCTAAATGTATATAACATTTGAAAATATACAAAATAGTGGCCCGGTCAACTGAATTCTATGGAATTATACAGGGTGAAATATCACTCAGTACAAAAATTTTAACTAGAGGTACAGAAAAATACGATTTAACAGAATCGCCTTTCAAAAAATTTCCAACATTTTTATTAAGGCTGAAAATATTTTTTTTGTAAATCATGTTAAATTCCCTTTTTACGACGCCTATGATTTAGTACCAAACAGTGGTCGGCAGTAAATCTACTAAGAGACTCCAAGTCAGTGTTTATTTGCGGTACAATATCAGCAGCATCCCTCAAGTAAAAACTGTTATACAACTGAGTATGATCCGCATAGTAATGCTGTCGACACACAGAAAACACCGATGGGAAGTTGGAAGTGTATATAGAAAATAACAGTGGTCCGAGGATTGAACCCTGCGGGACACCCCTACTCAACATTCGAAAGGCTGAAGAAACATTATCATATTTTACTGACTGGTATCTATTTTTTAAGTAACTTGCGAATAATGCAACAGCCTCATTAGAAAGGCCCGCATAATGCAATATTGATAACAACAGCGAATGATTCAACGTATCAAAAGCTTTGGAGAAATCCAACATCATCAGCAAAGTTAATTTGCCTTTGTCTGTCGCCTGTATGATGTCATCCGTAATGCTCAACAATGCCGTGATGCAGTCATAACCGGATCGAAAACCAGACTAATTGGAAGCCAGTATTTGAGCATTTTCTGTATGTTCCCTTAACTGTCTCTCAATTATCTTCTCGTGGATCTTTGATAGTGCAGGCAATATGCTGATTGGGCGGATGTTACTATAAGTTGTGGGGTTCAATATTTTTGGGAAAGGCAATACAGTGGCCATTTTCCAGGCATCCGGAAATACAGAATTACAGGCGGAAAAATTGATTATATGAGTAATATACGGTAAAATAAAGGGAACACAGAGAGTAATCGTATCAATATTGATACCATCATGCCCGATAGCTTTGGTCTTTATATTTCTAATCACATTTAATACGTCAATCTCTGAGACAGGATGAAACAGAAACATAAATACGTTATTTACTCCTGGAGCAGTATTATTTTGGTAGAAATCAGTAACATCTCTCGATGGACTCAAGTTTGGTATAGAGTTCAAGAAGAAGTCATTTAGAGAATTAACATCTGATAGGTTTTGTGGAAGTTCAGAAATCTGCTTACCATTAATACCCAAATGCTTAGAGGTGGACCAGGTATTTTTTGATTAACATTTTTATCTCGAGTAAATATCAAATCATAATATGCTTTCTTCTCACGTCGTACGGATGCTGTAAACAAATTCCTCAATCTCTTGTAGTTTTCCCTATCAATCTCCGTGCGTGTTCTTCTGTACTTTGCCAATGCGCGATCCCTAACTTTTTTCATTATCCTCAGTACACCAGTAAACCAAGGAGCATACTTCTTTGTAACTCTGTAGGTCTTGATTGGAGCATGCTTGTTTAAGAGGGTAATAATATTATAACTCATAAAGTGTACTTTTGAATTAATATCGTCCAAATCATAGATATTCCTCCATGGTAGAGAGCGCAGGTCTGAATCGAACTGCTGATAGTCAAAATTTTTAAAATCACGGGTTGACAAAAACTGGACTTTGGCCTTTTTGCATTGCAAGCTTAACACGCAAGATATCATTTCATGATCACTCAGCTCAGGGACAGGTTCAAGAGTCACCCCATCCGTAAACTCCGCACAAGAGGTCACTATATAATCTATGAGAGTAGCCGATTTGCTGGTTATTCTGGTCGGATGACTCACTAATTGCATGAAATCAAATGCGCGAAACAGATTATCAACAGCTCTGGCCATCACACCATCACAAACCAAGAGCTCGATAATGAAGTCTCCTAGACATATGACATGGTCGACAGTACCAATTAAGGACGAGAATGTTGTCTCAAGAATCTCGAGAAACTGAACATAATTTTGATTTGGGGGCTATACGTGACACCCACCGCAAGACTAACATTGTGTACATGAACCTTAATCCATAATTGCTCAATGCTTCGGTCTGTCCCCATTAACATAGACTGAATTTCAATTCTCACATACATACCGTGAATTCAATTCAATTTTCAAACATTCACAAATCAATAAAGTAATATAATAATTCGACGTCAAAAACGCGATGACAAATGACAAAGGAAAACATCGCCATATCGATATTATCAAAATATCGATATATCGTAATAAAAAATATCCATAGTCACATCGACAATTTACGCTTTATTATAACGATATATTACCTTAAAATTTAGCAGATATATCAATATATTTGATTGGATACCTGGCTTTGCCAACGATAGTGCCAATGTATCGGATCAAACATCGGTATTTGTTAACATTAGTGTAGTTTCTAGTTATTGTTCTATTTATACGAAAAATATTACCATTTTATCGGTTGAAAATGTACGATATCGATTGTTCAAATTTCAATAACAAACTCGATCGATAGTGACAAAATCTGCATAATAATTATTCGTGAATGCAGGCTTGCCAGATTTGGCCAAAAAAGCGATGGTCAATGGGCGCTGAATATTCTTAGTTAGCTCTTGGCTTGTAAATCTAATTCACCATTCATCACATCATTAATATTTACGTTATTTCATAATAATGATTATAATATTTCCGACAAAATTTTTGTGTAGTGTACGTAGGCAACCCGTTTTATCATATGTGTATTTTATTCTGCCTAATGTGTAAAGTATGCAATGCGCAATTTCTAACGTCTAATGTAATGTAAAAACAACCATAGTTACGTGAGAAATTAAGCTCAAATTATTTCGTAGCTAATGATAATTTTGACAGTTTCACGCTCCTTTTATAATAAATTTCAAGTGAGGGCGAGTGGTAGGTGATTATCCCACATCAGCCAATCTGATCTGAGAAATTTGTGAGGAATTTCTGACACTTGCGAACGTGGTATACACATGCAAAGCGCATTAAAAGTAGCATAATGCTCGATAGATAATAAAAAGCGTAATATGTGTGTTATAAACTTGGTAACACGTTAGGGTACTGATTAACAGATGATTAAAGTCGAATTTGTCTGCACAATAGAGTATCCAGGTGTTCCGGGAGGTTATTATCGTTGGATAATTAATTATGTTTGTGTTTACATTTTCGTCCTGATTGGAATGAACGATTTAAGTAAATTAAAATTAAACCGGCATTTTACATTTTATTCCCAGATAAGTAAGTAGTAGTTTTACTTATCTACGTTTTAGATCATATCTGTTCGAACGATTACAATTTGTAGAATATGAAGGCTTTAAGTCTTTTGTTTTTCCCTCCAGCTCGGGGGTTCCACAGGGCTCCAATCTCGGTCCTTTGTTATTCAATATTTTCATTAATGACCTAATTGAGTCTTTTACGTGTGGTAGGCTTGCTTATGCTGACGATCTTAAGATCTTCCAGCCCATTAATTCCCCGAATGACTGCAATCATCTGCAGAGTAATTTGAACACTGTGTACCTGGTGCACGGACAATCGTTTAGAGCTTAATGTATCTAAATGCAAGATCGTTAGCTATTCCAGACTAAAGAACGCATTGAATTTTGAGTATCAATTGAACAATGAGTCCTTGGAAAGGCTCAGTGAAATTAAAGATTTGGGTGTTGTCCTCGACAGTGAATTTACATTTATCCAGCAGACCGTCAGTGTAGTATTGAGCGCAAATAGAATGTTGGGTTTCATTATTAGGAATTGTCGGCAATTCAACGATGTTTTCACGGTTAAACTTTTGGTTTATGCTTTTGTTAGATCTAAACTGGAATTTGCCGCGATTATATGGAACCTAATATATAATACTCATATTAGATCCTTAGAGTTTGTTCAGCGCCGTTTCCTTAAATACCTAGCCTATAAAGCCGACAATGTTTATCCTCCACGGGGAGTAGATCTTGCGTCTCTTCTCTTGCGTTTTAATGAACCTTCTCTCTTGACCAGAAGAAATATTCACGCAGTCAAGTTTTTATACAAATTATTGCACTGTGCCGTTGATTGCCCATATCTATTAGGATGTATTAGATTCCACGTTCCGCGACATCTTGTGTCGTTCACTGTGGGCCCAGCCAGGACTAATATTTTGTTACAAAGTCCTGTTTACTTTATGTGTGACATTTTTAATCGGTGTTGTCGTGATTTTGATATTCATTTCTCAACTTTGTCAGCTATTACTGATAGTTTATTTAATGGATAGTAATTATTTAATATTGAACTGATATTGATTGCATTTATTTTTGTAGTGTTTAATGTCAATAGTGTTTATTTATTTTATTTATTTTAAGAATTTAAAGTATACTTGGACAGAGTGAGTTAATTTTTTTCCGAAATATTTAATCAGTTTTTTTTATTATTTTGTTTTGTAACGTATTTATTTGGTTGTTTTTTTTTTTTTTTTGTTTTTCCTGGTAATTTGATATGTATCTCATTTCAATTAAGTAGTGTACAATTCTGCAGTAGTAAAGATGGATTTATTTATAAGGTATTATAATAATTATTATTTTTTACAAAAATGTTCATTTTCACCCCTCTACAATTGGCAACGCCGAGTATAGCTGTTCGTAGGTTGGAAGCCATCGTGAAAAATAATTGTCATAGGGAAAAACGTGGATTTGCCCCATTTTGTAAACATCGAATAAAAATTCCGAAACAAATTTTTTATGGTTTTTCATGCTTTTCGGAGCATGTGGTTAAAATTTTTGTACTGAGGGATAGTTCATCCTGTATAGATGATAATAATTCCATTTCCATTTGAGAAAATCAAGTTAGATCCATTTAATTGGTAATAAATATTAGTCATTCCTGTATAACTAAAAAAAAATGGTTTTTGACATCAATAAGTTAATTTGAAAACTAGTTATCATCAGCTTGAACAGTTCTTGTTGAAATATAACATACACCGAAATATTAATTTTTTACCAAGGCCCTATATTTTCACAAATTGATTATTTTTGTGAAAACCGTAAGATATTAGGTATAATGACATCCTATACCGAATCACATTTGTTTTGCAGGGACTATCAAAATAGATTAAAAACAAGGTGTTCCAATAAAAAAAAAAACTTTAATACTTATCTATCTCTTTTTTAGGCTGACCTGTATACCTTTAGTGTTTTCAAAAATGTGGCTGTATTAATTCTACCGTCCGCCGAGGTTAGCGCAGGCTTCCGTTCCTATAATGAGGTGAATGCAGTTGACCGGTTACATGGGGTCGGTTGATCTGAGTTGTAGAAAATATCTACTGTTATGTGTTCGTGATATTATTCCGGGCATAAGGTTATTGTTATTAATAAAGTGATGTTTTATTTTTTAGATTGATTTATTTTATTATTGATAATTAGTTGGACCACCACGATCGGTTTTACGGTTATATTTTCGTGCAGTTACTGTGCTAACCATTTTGTTACACACTATAAATCTCATTAGAGGTTTCCATAATAAAGTTTTGTTTATTCTGTGTGATAAGTCAGGGAGTTGGAATCTGGTCGGCAATAGTGTTTGTTTTTCCCTTTCTTTCGGGATGACAAGTTTGACGTTGATTTTGCAACTATCTAATCTGAAGTTTTTGATGCATTTTTATGGTAGAAACGATTGGTGATATCAGCAAGATTGAATATTTTGCATAATTTATGTCGTTTGTGCTTTCCGATTACGGGATTTCTCAATATATCCAAATAAAACGTTCAGGCTCCATTTGATAATTAGCTTGCCGTGGATGTCTCGAAAGTTTTCGGATTAAGTTTGTTGGTTATTACCACTGGGTAAGTAATATCGTATAATGCCTCGTGTTTGATTCACGAGTAATTATTATTTTTTAATCGTTTCGACAATCCTACCATAAAACCATTCGGAGGATGAATCCTACGGACTCGTAGTAAGCCCCACACACAAAAAAGTAAGCGAATTTGGCATATAATTACAGAATTCTTTGATCACATTTTCGAGCTGCCTAATTTTCGAATTGATACTGATTTTTCTTCTAGGGCTTTTTCCTTACGTCGTTACTTGTACCCAATACTTCATCGTATTGAAGGTTTTATTTTTTTTTTGTCATCGGGTATGCGTTTTCTAGCTAGTTCTAGCACAAATAGAAAGATCTGTAGGTAATAGCCTTAGAGTTTGTTTGAGCGAACTATCCCGTCACTAAACCTTGCAAAACAAGTCACGAGTATTTGGACAAGTGTTTGGTAAACGATCAGAACCAATGGACTGCCAGCGCAAAATTTCTATTTCATTTTGTGTTTCACGGGTCTTGTTTTTTGGCCCCGCTTAGTGAATAACAATATTGCAAGCTCTCGTTCTAGTATTAGATGGTTGTCGGGTATATACATATATACCATTTCGTTATATTATTTTTTCCGATAAAAAAAGGTCTGTCATCTACATCTTTGTTCCCAGTTTCATCTTCAGTGTCTGAATACAGAATTTAAATCTGCTGTATTTTCTTCCATATGATTTTCCTCATCATGGCCGCTAATATCCTCGGATTAGTCGTTACCGTTTTCATGGCTGCTGAGGAGGTTATACCACTATAACCATTTATTAGTATACCTGCTACACTCGATTTTTTTGGTTTCTTCTGTTCAGACATTATGTTCAGTCCTTTTAAAACTATAATGGAAATAATACACGTGTAAATAATCACAACAATAATGAAAATAAATAATATATATTATTATTGGAATAAAAGGCGTCTACTCCACAAAATGATTTATATATATACGTTAAAATTATTCTTCGTTTTAGCTGCCAGACATGTTTCGGACTACACGTCCATCATCAGTGGCTTAAAGAACTTGTACAATGTTGTTACATGTGAGAGTCATACCTCATACAGAATCAACAGAGCGGTTTTACATGGATTTATGATTTAAACGTCTATACATATCTGTAATATAATCGCTTATTTAGGATGTAATGTAAGTAAGATTCCTACACGTATAATAATATTACATTACATCCTAAATAAGCGATTATATTACAGATATGTATAGACGTTTAAATCATAAATCCATGTAAAACCGCTCTGTTGATTCTGTATGAGGTATGACTCTCACATGTAACAACATTGTACAAGTTCTTTAAGCCACTGATGATGGACGTGTAGTCCGAAACATGTCTGGCAGCTAAAACGAAGAATAATTTTAACGTATATATATAAATCATTTTGTGGAGTAGACGCCTTTTATTCCAATAATAATATATATTATTTATTTTCATTATTGTTGTGATTATTTACACGTGTATTATTTCCATTATAGTTTTAAAAGGACTGAACATAATGTCTGAACAGAAGAAACCAAAAAAATCGAGTGTAGCAGGTATACTAATAAATGGTTATAGTGGTATAACCTCCTCAGCAGCCATGAAAACGGTAACGACTAATCCAGGGATATTAGCGACATTACATGATCGTTGCATAATATACTAATATATATTATTTTTTTCTGAAGTAATCCATCTATCGAGGAGTGAATGTTATTATTGGAATAAAAGGCATCTACTCCACAAAATGATTTATATATATACGTTAAAATTATTCTTCGTTTTAGCTGCCAGACATGTTTCGGACTACACGTCCATCATCAGTGGCTTAAAGAACTTGTACAATGTTGTTACATGTGAGAGTCATACCTCATACAGAATCAACAGAGCGGTTTTACATGGATTTATGATTTAAACGTCTATACATATCTGTAATATAATCGCTTATTTAGGATGTAATGTAAGTAAGATTCCTACACGTATAATAATATTACATTACATCCTAAATAAGCGATTATATTACAGATATGTATAGACGTTTAAATCATAAATCCATGTAAAACCGCTCTGTTGATTCTGTATGAGGTATGACTCTCACATGTAACAACATTGTACAAGTTCTTTAAGCCACTGATGATGGACGTGTAGTCCGAAACATGTCTGGCAGCTAAAACGAAGAATAATTTTAACGTATATATATAAATCATTTTGTGGAGTAGATGCCTTTTATTCCAATAATAACATTCACTCCTCGATAGATGGATTACTTCAGAAAAAAATAATATATATTAGTATATTATGCAACGATCATGTAATGTCGCTAATATCCCTGGATTAGTCGTTACCGTTTTCATGGCTGCTGAGGAGGTTATACCACTATAACCATTTATTAATATACCTGCTACACTCGATTTTTTTGGTTTCTTCTGTTCAGACATTATGTTCAGTCCTTTTAAAACTATAATGGAAATAATACACGTGTAAATAATCACAACAATAATGAAAATAAATAATATACGAGTATATTAGTATATTATGCAACGATCATGTAATGATGGTTATTAATACACGAGCATTAACCGGGATACGAAATGAGCCGAAGGTGAGTTTCGTATGGTTAATGCGAGTGTATTAATAACAATTACATGAGAGTTGCATACACAGTAAAAAAAACTGTACGGATAAATATTATTTTTGGTGTGGTGACATTGTGATTGTTAATTTATACACTCTAGATAGGATATTTAGTAGACCTGGACACTTAAATTCACACCCAACACTTGGATGGACATTTCTATCAAATTAGTGTGAATCTTAGACTCAGTAGATTATAAAGCATGTATTTTAGTTATACATTGTCTATTGGGTGTACATTTTGTTGTACTAAATTGTAACGTGTAAAATGTGTATGGGCTTCGTGTCAATTTACACTCGTGAGGGTAAAGGTAGAGGAATGGGTAGATCAGGTGCCGATACTCGCCAGTCGCCATCATTCGACCATTTGCTACTTACGCATTCGTGAAATGTAAAAATTGTGAAAGTGAAATGCATTATTTGTATGCTTTCCCTTACTGCAAAAGGGAAATATCAACAACAGGCCAATCTGCCGATGAACTTTTCTGAAATTTGATTTCAATTTTGTAAGGTAAGCTTATTTTATTAAATGGAACATATTTTTTCCTATCGTATATGTTCATTATGAATTAAGTAAGTTAATGTATAAATGACATATTAGGTAACTATATAAAAGCAAAAGATAACATAAGATATAAATAGTTCAAACCTTAGTGAAACTATGTACCATCTAATTACATTATCCGTAGATCGGAGAGCCCCTACAAGACATAATTACAAAAAGGCAAGCAAAACATCCATACATTATTGCTATTATTGGTGTTAATAAGGCAGTTATTCAAGATTACAAAGTTGCCATTGACGTGAAATTTTTGGAAACCGACTGCATTTGATTTTCATTTTAAGACTCATTTTGTTTTTCATATCAAATTTGATTGTGGTTTGGAGAATATTTTAACATTGGAAATGTTTATGTTCGTATGTGGCAGTCAAGTTACGAGTTTTCGTTCAAGGTCAAAAGACAAGGTGTCGCACAGTAGACCAAATAAAGCAATCGCGTAAATCGTGATGTATTGGGCCAACATGCGACCGCAGAGAAACTAGAACCAGGCACTCGTAAATTCAGTGTTGCCAAACGTACCAAAATGTGGTAGATGAAAGGGCTTAAGTGAAACAGTCGTAAAATTCCAAAATTATTATTCTAGATATTAATATCTAGATTTTTCTTAATTTACGAATTTGGATTGTATTATTAATTTTAATGGAAATTATGGCCTGCTTCTGTAGTTTCAATTTTTTTTTAAATTGATATGTTGTTAGAAGTTAAAAACTCTTTGCGTTATGCGTGTAATGCGTATTTTGTAGAGGGTGGTTTTAAAATGCCCATTTTAAATTAAATTTTCTTAAAATCGCCTTATTTCTTTTAAAGGATTTTTATAAGCCTAAGAAACCCAACTATTTATAAAGTGTACGGTGTTCGTTTCCGCTACATGTCATATAAATGTATGTGGCAACGCTGCGCTGTAGTCGAGACTCGAGTATTTTAGGCGTTTATAAATTGAGGCGTTCGCGGCATACTGAAAGTATTTCCATCCTTTGATTGTTTGATTGTTAATAAAACGAATGTGTTTATATTGTTAAGAGTTGATTTAAAGTTTGGATTCAGCAGGCAACAACAATAATTATGAATTCTAAAAGTTCAAAAAATAGTGAAAAGTGTAAGCGATATCGAGAGCGTAAACGTTTACGCGAGGTTGCGGATGGACATGGTTGTAATGGGTTAAGCGAGAGAACGCCGTTAACAAAGAGTGAACGAAATAGGCGGTACCGTGAGCGTGTAAAGATTCGAAAACTTGAAAATTCTGGTATATTTCCAGAGAACAGTGACAGTGACATTATTTTTGAACGTGCACGTGATAATAATGGCAGTGATGAGGTAATACAGGTAAATAATGACAATGAAATGGTAACAACAGAGGTCTCTTCCTCGTTCGATGTATGTATTGATTTTTGGTCCGGTCGTAAAGACATGGTGAGGCAACCAGGCAGACGATTTAATATTGAACAGAACTTTAAAGAGTATATGGATAACAAATTTTTTTCGGATAAATTGGACGATTATTGTCGCGTGTGTGATCGGATTTGGTGGACAAGTAGATTATCTCACGTTCGAATTGACACTGATTTATATACTTTCGTTAATTCCCTAAATCATTATGACATGCAAGAGCCGTTCATGGTGTGTTCTAATTGTTGTACATTTTTGCGGCGTAAGCATATTCCTTCATTGGCAACATTTAATGGGTACTGTTATCCCAAGATTCCTAAAGACTTGCCCGATTTATGTCCGTTATCTGAGCGTCTAATTTCGCCTCGCATACCTTTTATGCAAATTCGTCATATTAGATATTTTGCTGGTTCTCGACGTTTAATTGGTCAAATTGTAAATGTGCCCGTGGATGTTAATAACATGGTTATGGCTCTACCGCGGCGTTTAGACGATGATTTTACATTTAATGTGTGCCTCAAACGAAAATTACTTCATAAAAGTTCTTATATGGCGGGTTGTATTTCGAAAACAAATATAAAACTATGGCTCAAAGAGTTAGTGAAAACGCCATTATATAGAAAACACAAAATTGTGATACATGATTCGTTTTTCCACACCAACTCTTCTGACGACGAAGAGGATGATGGTACTTTGCGTTACACCCACCTCCTTGCAAACAGCTATCAGAATATCGATATCAATATTCGCCACACCATTGAACAGGTTCCTAAATGTAACGAAAGACGAATGACCTCAGAAGAAATCTTATCTAAGATGCAGGAAACTTTGTTTTGGGGAGAGGAGATGATACTAGATATGGCTCCAGGACAACATACTCAACCATTTGCCTTATCATTCGATGCGGATGCTGAAGAATTATCCTTTCCTATGATTTATTTCGGTCAACCACGAGAGTTCAAGGTGCGCGCTACTGCTTATTCGATGGCTACAAGTGAAATACGACGACGTGATCGACGCGGAGTCAGGTCGAATCATATTTTGTATATGGCCGCAAAGATAATGAGGTATCGAGTTATAGATAGTCTAAATGTTATGTTTCGAGCTAGTACTTCTAACGTTCATAATATTACTAGAAGTGACATCGAAAGTCGACAGTTCATTAAAGAAACCTTGGAACGGAATGAATCTTTTTTGCGCCATATTCCTAATTCTGTTCAGTATTGGCATACTCGTAAACAAGACTTATTTGCTATGATGAGACAATTAGGCAAACCGACGGTGTTTCTTACCTTAAGCGCATCGGAAACTTATTGGTTTCCATTATTAAGATATATTTATAAATTTCAAAACAACTTACCTGCTGAACAAGATATTCCGGACGAGATATTTGATTGCATGAATGCAACAACTAGAGCTGAGTTGGTTAATAGTGATCCAGTTATCTGTTGCTTGTATTTCGATAAGTTGGTTGATACAATAATGAATGCTTTAAAACGAACAACTGGGCCATTCGGAAAGTATCGTGTTATAGATTTTTTTAGACGCGTCGAATTTCAGCATCGAGGTAGCCCTCACTGCCACATGTTACTATGGTTAGAAAATGCACCATCTGATACAGAGAGTCGATTGATTGAAGGTATAGATGTACCCGAGGTAGTTCAATTGTTGGATTTTTTAAGTACAGTTGATCAATCATTATTACTTGGTGACAGACAGTTACAGACTCATCGTCATACGCACACGTGTTATAAAAAGAATGCAACAAAATGCAGATTTGGTGCCCCATTTTGGCCGATGAATGAAACTAGAATTTTAATACCGGTACCTCCTGCAGATCGAAACGAATCGTTAGTTCAACGTTACAAAAGTTTGCACGAAAATTTAGAAAATAATCATTACACTGATGTTCGTCAGTTTCTGACAATGAACTTAATCGAGACATTGGATGAATATTTACTTATTATAAGACATGGCCTACACCGCCCAATGGTGTTTTTAAAGCGTGATATCGATGATATTTGGACTAGCCCATTTAATCCTGCAATATCTTCTGTATTACAATCTAACATGGATATTCAATTCATAATAGATGAGTATTCGTGCGCGGCTTATGTAGCAGATTACGTTAATAAATCTGAACGTGGATTTAGTTCATTGCATCGTGAATTGGTAAAGTTGAGAGATGAGTATCCTGATATGGATTACGATGCATGTTTAAAACAATTGGGAAAACGCGTGTTAAGCAATGTCGAAATGTGTACACAAGAAGCTGCTTGGTTTTTACTACGTTTACCGATGTCGGAGGCCTCGAGACAAGTTGTGTTTTTACCAACTCAACATCCAGCAGAAAGATTTCTTGCCAAAAAACGGAAACTACAAATGGAAAAAGAAAATTTATCGGCGGATTCAACTGATATTTGGTATAGTAATATAATTCAACATTATGAGAAAAGACCTTCCGAATTAAACAACGTGTGTTTAGCAGATTTCGTTGCCTGGTATGATCGAAAGCGCACTTTGCAAAAAAAACAGGTGGTTAATGAACAACAGCAGCGCTTGGAAAATGAAAGTGAGAATGATAGTGATAATGTAGATCGTGATGATATTAAATGTTTACAATATAGGAAACGAACTAAAGCAAAGGTTTTACGATGGAAAACATATAAATTTAACGATGATCGCATGAATTATATACGAGAAGTAGTAACTCTATTTTGGCCTTTTCGAAGCGAGGAATTAGACTTACTTGATCGAGATGAGTACTTGCGTGTTTATGAAATACATGCCGATACACTTCTGGCTAAAAGAAAAGAGTACGAAAGCGGATTGTCTATCGAGAATGTGGTGCGTATTATTAGCGAAACAGAACATGAAGAGGGTGAAAATAATAACAATAATCCACTTGGCCCTGCGCTACGGAATGTTGAAGTGCCGTATTTACAACAACCGCCGGATAAGCTGAATGGAAGTGAACACAAGGATTTTGATGCCATACAACGTACTAGCACAGTTCGACCAGTGGAAAACATATTATCACATGCAGAGTTTTGTTCCCTATTGCGATCTTTAAATGCTGGACAACTAAAATTTGTATTAGAGTTAATTCATCGTCTGACTAATGCTAACACCTCGCCATTGCAAGTGTTTTTTACTGGCCCTGCAGGATCGGGTAAAAGTTATGTGCTAAAAGTATTAATGGAAATTGCTAATAGATTTACCTGCCGCAATAATATGAGTAAATGTGCTTTTATCGCCTGTGCAACTACTGGTAAAGCAGCGGTAAATATTGATGGCACGACTGTTCACACAGCATTTAATATCGGTATTAACACGAAACGACGATTACCGTTAAAAAGTGATGTCTTACAAACAATGAAATGTGACTTCCTTGGAGTTAAAACGGTTATTGTAGATGAAGTGAGTATGATGAGTTCCGATATGCTAATTCTAGTTGGAGATCGGTTACGTTCGATTGGCGCCGATCCGACTCAGCACTTTGGAGGTATGAATATAATCTTTTGTGGCGATTTGCGTCAATTGCCGCCCGTTAATGCGAGAGCTGTTTACGTTCGACCTCCAAACATGTTGCAAGATAATATGTTGTGGCAAAATTTAAATTATTATCAATTGACGGAAGTAATGAGACAATCAGATATTCAGTTTTCCTCCATACTAACTAAAATCGGTAACGGTGACGTACTTAATGATATTGAGCGCTCCTTGATTGAAGGGCGATTCTTTACCTCTGAGGAATTGAAACACATGGATGTACGGAGTGCTATACGATTATTTCATAGAAACGTAGATGTAGATCAATACAATTATGATGTTATGAACGATGCTAATGTTCTTCTTTCATTAGCTAAAGACGAAGTGCGAGGTTATGTGAATGTGCAACAATTGAAATCAACGCATGACAAACTAAGAAAAATGGATGTGGCTAGCACTGCCAATATGCCTTTGAAACTATTATTAGTTATAGAGAGTCCGTACATAGTAACGAAAAATCTAGATAAAACAGACCGATTAATTAATGGATCATTTGGCTACTTAAAATACGTGGAGCTGGATGAAAATGGCGAAATCTTACGTTTGTGGATCCAATTTTCAGATCGTAATGCAGGTAAAACGTTGCGGTTAAAATATGCAGCACACGCGCATGCACTTGGCCTATCCTCAGAGTGGACCCCACTTTTGCGAAGGGAAGGAATTATTGACGTAAAATCAAAAATCATTAAAGTTCGACGAAAACAATTTCCCATTGTACCGGCCCATGCTATGAGTATTCACAAATCACAGGGAGGAACATATGATCAAGTAGTTTATGAATATTCCAAGTCCCATGATATTTCACTGGTGTATGTAGCGATGTCTCGTGCTAAAACAATCGAAGGCTTATTTTTAACAAATAACAAAAATGATCACAAATTCTATCATTGTAGCAAGAATAAAGACCGCGAGGTTCTACGAACTGAATTTAAACGATTGAAAAAAAATAGATTAGTAACAATTGTCGACAAATTTACAGATTTTTTTTCTAATCCCACGTATCCAACAATTGCATATTTCAACGTGCAAAGTTTGAACGCGCATATGCTTGATGTTTTACATGATCCAGTATTACCAAAAGCCACATTACTTAGCATGTCGGAAACTTGGATGCAAGATAATATACCCCCAATTGATGTTGCCGGTTATCGTTGTATAGCACGTAAAAATAATGGAAAGAATAAAGCTGGAGGAGTTGCTATTTATGAATCCTTGACTTCTGGATTGGAAACTACACATAAATTATCTTACGATACTACGTTTCTTATGGTGATGTCTGCTGTGCTCGAATAGAATATAGGTGCAGAAACCAGAAAATAAAACATTTTTACCTTATAACAATTTACGCTAAACCAGGTGTAACGAAAAATCAAGTAATGCAGCTCATGGACTTTGCTTTGATGCGATTCAGCAAGTATACATTGATGTTTGCTATTAATCATTTAAACAGTTTGTATAATAGTCCTTTACTTATATGCGGTGATTTTAATTATAATGTAAATTGTCCAGAGTTAACAACATATCTGCAGGATCGCTACTCTGTTAATTTGGCTACTAAAAGTTTAATAACAAGTCGAAACGGCACGTCAATAGATGGAATATTTTATAGAAATGAACAATTTGAAATTATTCCATACGTATTGTATTTTAGTACACATGTACCGTTGATAGTGCGATTGGCAGATAACCCCACCCTTCAAACAGGCCAATCCATTGCAGAATTATCGACGCGTCGATCTGAACATGCAGTACCTCAGTGTTCCCAATTCGGGTGTAATTACACCGTTTTGGGATAATTTGAGGTCACTGTGTGTAATTTTCTAACAACCAATTATTTGGTATAATTTGGCACATTAGTGATTTCAATTGAATTGTCAAATTGTCTTTTGCTTCTTTTTTTTGGGATATGGCATGACATGACCGCCAGTTTGCGTGCTGCCTGTAACCACTCTTCTTCTAGTATGGCTTCCTACCTGCTACTGGCTATACTATAGAACTATAGAGGCAAAATGCAAAAGCAAACAGCCACCTACCACCACCACCTATAACACAGGTGTATTAGCTGTGCCTATCACATAAACATCATTGCATTCAATTGTCAAAAGCATTACAGGGTTTTTTTTTTTTTGTTTTAGTTCCTTTTGCATAAATATTTTTAGGTAGGCATTGGCAACAATGTTGTGTGTAAAGTGGTGTATTTTGATACTCATTCAGGGATATTTTCGGTCTCAAGTGTTGGGAACACTGCAGTACCTGCACCACCCCGCACTCAGTTTCAGTTGTGCCTTCGACGGATGCGGAGCAGTCGAGCAGTGCTGTAGTGAGTCGGACACAGACGACGTCGATGTTAACTTGTCATGCGCAGGAATAAACCGTGATTTTAGTGCCGACTAAGAATGTTTTCGGTTAAAGATAAAGACTCTGCTTTAAAGCGCAACTTTTCGCAAAATGAACTGGAAAATTACAGCCAGCAGTCTACGTCCCAACGTAAAAAGCTAAAAACACGACAGACATATTCCATGCCGTCAGCAGAGGATGATTCTGAAATTCGTGATAGTTCTATTGTGTTGTGTTCACCTGTACTTTCACCATCGCTAGTGCCGAATTACCAGGAGGCAGCATCGTCATCATCCGATGAGGCAGAACACGATGACATTGGCAAAAGTCCTTACATGATTAAGCCGTCATTAGGTAAGAAAAATACACTGCATATATACACCCTTTCATCTTATTTTTGCAGGCAGTAGGCCATAACTTCATTATTGATAACAATTAAAGTATTGTTGTTAATAACGAAATCATGGGCTACTGGCCTGAAAAATAACATGACACGGTGTGTATATGTATAGGTATATTGTAATTTATTTAAATTAAAGTTTATTTTTATAGATATTTTTATGTCACTTTATATAAACTGCCCTTTAATTAATGATGACATTGCTTTTTTATGTTTGAATTATGGAGGGTAGAGGGGAGGAGGAAAATCTCCGTACATTAAAAGTGGTCCATAAAAAGGTGAAAATAACGAGGGCGCTAGCGTCGCGAGAGGGTATAAATTTTAAATTTCGCGCCTCCTTTTATGTCCAATTTACTTCATTGGCCTCTTTTATACATAACCTGGCTTGTTTTTTATGTTTAAATTTTGATTATAAAAACAATAACAGTTTTTTTTGAATTAATGCTAAAGCAAAAAGGTGAATTTTCTGTTATGAAAATATTTTAAAAGCACTGTGCTGCACTCTTATTAAAATGTTAAATAGTCGTTTCAATAATTTCAGGTTATGGTACACACATATACAGTTTATTTGTAGCTAGCGGCTAAGTTCATCTTATACCCTCTGGCTACACCAGCGCCGCCTATTTGATCCTTTTTGGCGATTATTTTTTAGCTTTAATCCCATAAATTACTTGCAAAAACATTGTCAACGAATTTTCTCAATATTGGGGTCTCTGATGTGATGACGCTGGTGGTTACAATAGTTTTGGCCTGATTATCTAAAAATAAAGTCAATTTATTAATTTTAAAAGAATTACTAGTGGCAGATTAATTTATTTATATAATAATATAACTGTTTACCTACTTCTTCCTTCTTCTTTTGTTACAGGCACATTGTTCGATACATCTGAAATGGAGAAGTTTTTTGAACGTTACAAGAGGTCCTTACCAGATTGTCATCCAATTCGCACTGCTGCTGAACTTCAAGATATGAATTACAAGTTTCGGAAAAGTGCCATCAATAAGAACCATTTTTGTCAGTTTCAATATAAGAAGCCTCCGTTGTTATTCATTGTAACTAACACATTTGGTGTTTTTATATCTACATCCGAAGAATACTTTTCTAGATCGACCATTCACGATATTAGAGCCTTACAGCCGCGACATCGCGTTTCATTATTAATTCCCACTATTCAGCATTGGTGGAATGAAGAAAGCAAGGCGATGATGTTAGCTTTCTTGGAGCGTTTTATCAATGATATGAAATGTTTGGCTGCAAGTCAACAGTTTCGTTCGGCTATAGATCGCTTTGGCATTGTAGATATCAAAGAATCGTTAAAAGCATTACGAACTAAACTGATCACAGCAACCAAAAATATAAATGGTCAAACCACTCCTGGTGTCTTTGGTCTACGTATAGAAAACACTCTAAATGTTCCCAGTCAGATACATGTCAGTTTAGCAGAGATTAATGGTAGAACGATCCAACCCTCAAAATGGAAAAAGTTATTAGTACCATCATACATGCACGCTGCTTTAATGATTTCGGTAAAAGGGTTTAAAATCACCAAAAGTGGTTTTAGTTTAGACTTTAATGTAGAGTCGTTAGCATATATGAAGGTCTCCCAAATTGATAGAGCACCAAGACGGTCTTTCGGATTCGACCAATTACAAGAATTTAAAAAGAGTCCAGGAGTTAACTCATCTTCAAGTGATGATGACGATAATGTAAATGTAGGTGCATCTACTAGTAGTGGCTCTGCTAAGTTTGATACATCCATGTGGTAATATTATTATGTTTTATTATATCTTAAGAACACTTAAAGTTATTTTTTGTTACAAAATAAAGAATATTGCTACATTTATTTTTAAATTAAGATATGTATTACTTACTCTTTTGAAATTTACTATACAAAGAAATAATATAATATGTTGCTTGTTTCTTGCAATTATTATTACTTATTATTATTATTGGAAATACTATTTTTGTTCATGGTAGGGATTAAGTTTTTATTTTTAAATTAAAATATGTATTACTTACTCTTTTGATGTTTACTATATTATAATAAATAATATATGTTGATTGTTTCTTGCAAGTATTATTGCTTATTATTGGAAATACTATTTTATTTTAAGTTTAACTGCAAATAAATGTTAATAATATTTTATATGTGGTGTTATCATTTCCAATGTCTCTGATGGTTGCAAGAATTGCGAAATCTGTAAGTTTTTTAAGATCATCCAATATTTTTATTATAAATTGAAACAGGAGTTGTACTGACCACAAAAATGAGGGAATTAAAAAACTGGCTACTAAACTTTACTGAAGACTAACTCTAATATAAAGTCTTGGAAAACTGTTAAGTTAAGTTAAATAAAGTTGAAGCCAAGACTGATGATATAAAAAATGTTAATGTTATTGATTTAAAAATGTTAGTTTGCCCGGAACCTTTTGAAATTAAACAGGTCAGGGATAAACAATATTTTATATTGTTCCCAAATATATTTTTGTTTAAAGGAATAGGAAAATAATTATTTACGATTTTTTGAAATGAATTATATTTTATTTTTCACTAACAGAAATTTTAGTTTATTAAATTAAAAATAAATATGTAAAATAATAATATAAAACTAAGTATTGTCATAATATTATACTATTTTTTATGAATTTGATATATTTTCGGAATAAAATATTTTGATATTGATTTCTGTTTTATATCACTTGTTCCTTATCCTTAATTAATACACACTGGGATTTTGCAATTTACTCTTTAAACAAATAAGATTTACACTTATTTAATTAAAAATCAGAATTCTTGAGTGTCATTTCACACTGAGAATTTACAATTAAATCTTTGGAATAATAAGATTTACACTCATTTAATTTCAATTCATCATTGTTGAGTGTCATTTCACACTGGGATTTTACAATTAAATCTTTAAAATAATAAGAGTTACACTCATTTAATTACAATTCAGAATTCTTGAGTGTCAAACTGTCAAGTGTGGTTGGTGATTATGATGGACTCAGTGTAAATAGAATGCACGTAACTTGGAAATGAACCAATTTTATGCAATAAAATTAACATGCAATCACTCTCATATATTTGACACTGAAAGTGCAGGACCTATATGCACCATCTCGAGTGTTGTTTGAGTGTGAAATTTTACACTCAATTTTTTACTGTGTACGCCATTTTTTCTACACCCGATAAATAATGAAGAACTATGAATATATTTATATTTGTATTGACAAACGTCAAATGCACAGCATGCTTGATTGAAAAATTATGTGTTTCTATTGGTTAAAAATCTGTATCATAATGGATCTCATTATGAAGCAGATTATTGGCATATAAGTGTATTATTTTAGTACGGGTGTCGAAAAATATTATTATATATTATTATATGTACCTTTCAAATAGTAACATGGTTAGTCGCGCGGGTGACAGATGTCAACCAGTGATGTTTATAAGGCAATAATAACGCACAAAGGCCCATTCTACATGAGCCACAAAAACGCGACCGTTAGTCGCTCAGTTGCTTGAAAATTTTGCCTATAGGGTCCGTTACATTAGTTAGCGAAGTTAGTTGAAAGTCGCTGGCGACTGAAGTCGCCTGCCAGTGAACGAGTTGAAACTCGCAGAGTGGTTTGCAATTACATACTGCGATTAAAAACGCAGTTGCGCTAGTCGCTCTGTTTATTTTATTCTGATAATTTTTATTAAACAGGTGTTAATTCCCTCAATGCCGTGCAAAATGAAGTGGAACGCAAACAATATTGCATTTGTAATAATGTATCAAATTGTAACCCATCCATCCTTAAAATATTTCGATAGGCTTGAGGATCTTCGTCTCTCAATTCTTTCAACAAAGTACTGAATGCACCATATTCTTCTCCCCTTTCTACCCACTTTTTCACTGACATTTTCCTAGGTTTTTTCCTTTTGCTGGTCTGCAATTCTCGACGTAATGCAAAAGAGCAACAACTATAATCTGCGCCCGAACTACTTCGTCCGCCATGTCTTCCGACTACCTGCAACGATTATACCAAGAACTGTATTTTACACTTGACGACTTTGCTCGTTAGACACTAAAATATCCGGCGAATAGCAACAAAAGTAGCCAGGTTGGCTACTTTAGTCGCAGTAGCGACGCGAGCGGCGAGTATGTTATTACACATAGCTTTTTTAGTCGCCGCTACTAAATTCGCCAGCGACTACCTATTAAATTCGCCTAATGTAACAGATCCTTATTCTATACGAGCGTGTAGACGCCGCGCCTTTGTAGCGCGTATAACCGGCGAGTGACAGCGACCCATTCTAGACTAGCGACAAAACGCCTCATATTTGCTATGGATCCTCTACAAGTTGGGTGTATCGCTGGTCAACAATTAACGTTATTAAGTTTGTTGGTCAAAAAACGTAAATAAAGACGTTGGTGGGTACAACCGGTTGGTCCAATCTTCAAACATTACTTCTGCTACTTTCACCCAACACTTAGCTTTCACATCCCTATTAGAATAATCCTTACTCTTAACATAATAGAGAGGAGGTTGATCCTCAATTTCACAAATAAATCGTTCATTGTCAAAAATCTTGTTTGCAAAGACACCAAGAACAACAATGATCTGCACTACTCGTCGTGGACTGGTGGAGGACAAATCGGCTCTTCCGGCCAGACGTTTGCAAGTAGCAACATCGTGTAGAATGACACGCCGCCACCGGTCTCCGGAGCGCGACTTTTACGCAACCTCTTGCGTTCAACACGCCAGCGAACGCGTCCACACGCGACCGCATAATTGCCCGTATAGTCTGCCCAATTAACACTCTGTGGTTCTGTGACACACGCGTGTCGCTCGCAGACAAACGGTCCCGTTTTTGTGGCTCGTGTAGAATGGGCCAAATACTGGATCTAATACAACTGACGTGTAGAAAATGCACATCCAATAAATATTAACTGGAAGGTACATAGGAGGGGGCACAGTAGAACTGCGCCAATTAAATGCAGTGACCAGAAATATAGATGTGGGTGACAGGAGTCCCTAGGGTTAATTTCGTGTTGTCCGAATACTTTATCCCAAATTTTATTCCTTAATAATTTTTTCATTAACTAACCCATCGAAACGTTATTTTGTTATTCATATTTTGAAACTATGTATTCGGGGAGAGAATAATTACGCGATCATCAGGATTTTCCGGATTATTAATTCTCAATTTATTGATTTATTGAACGTTACTAGTTTACAGTGTTCACGAATTTAACTTGATATAGTTAAACTTTATATTTCTCCAAGGTAAATATATTATTCCCGTTACATTAGAACGGAATAAGACTTTGAAAAGTGAATACAGAATTTTGATGTATAAAATCAGTGAGAACTCGTGCGTTTCGGCCTTTATGTTTTTAGAAATAACCAAAAGTAATCAACAAGCACCTCTTAAACAAATTGATATGTAACGGCCGGGATCATTGTTTTTTTACCCCGTGACTACGGCGAATAAGTGTTAGATAATATAAGCACCTTCATAATACAAATGGCCAAATGATTGGATGCGGTAATGTTATCTTGAATTAAATTTCCTGAAATGAGTTGAGATTTGATTTGATTTGAGTTTGAGTTTTTCAAGATATACACTGTTGATTTAATTGAATATCAAGCAATTTTCTGCGATAATTGCGAGTCTTAGATAGTTATATAATTTTTGAGTATTACATTGTTCTGTATAATAGATTGTTTTAACGGAATTAACTGGAAGAGATAAACCATACTTAGCTTTAATCAGGTACACAAGAACAACGGTGAGTTTTCTGATTGTACCGCTAAAATCATTGGCGCGAGCTCATATCTATCCGATGAGTTATATTTTTATACGCTTACCTAAGGCTAGCTGCCGAGGCTTGGATCTGGTTTCCCTTCTTTTCGTTTTTGTTTTCTTTACCTTCGAAATTAAAGCTAAGCGTAACAAATTAAGAGGAATTAAAAATCTAACATCATTTTCTGTCTAAATTAAACGAAACTCGATTAGAGACTTCTTATAAAAGTTTACTTAACCTATTTATTCTCGGGAACAAAATGTTTTTAAAATATATATAGGGTGTTTCATTTGAAATTTCTACGCTACGCGTTGTATTATTAACGCTCAAATAATTCTTTAAAACCCATAAACGTATATTTATTTAGGTACACATTTTTTTTGCTAAAGGCTGAGAAAAAGACCCCTAATAATATGTCTATAAGCACTTTCTTTTGAATAGCATTTCCAATGCCTAATTTTAAAACAAGTATTTGGCGACCATGCATAAAAGCCAGCCATCAAAAAAAGTGATAAAAATAAACAAGTACTTAACGACATTTTCGTTCTCGCCTTGCGAAATCCTTATCTTTCCAGAAAAAGCGTGCCAAGGGACCGTAATAGTCTCATTTGAAACATTAATGAAATTTGTTCCATCTGAACATGGTCGCGCATATTGAGAGGTAATGACTTAGAACGTTCTCGTTGAATTTTTTGCTGTAAAATAAATAATGATAATTATTATGCATACAATGACATTACGGTGTGCGGAAAAAGCAGCCCAAATGGATTTCCTGAAAAGGTTAAAACTATAAGAGTGTTAACAGTATATTTTTATTGATGTAGAATAAAATTAAAAACAGGAAGGGTGCTTCGAAAATTACTCAAAATAAAAGAAAATCTCAATTTGAAATAGTATGGTCAATGAAACTAGAGGTTGAAACTTATGACCCGTTTGTTTATAAATTGAATTAGAAAAAGTATATTACTATTAGACCGGGTGTCACACCAGGAATAGATTTATACATATATTTATATGGAAACTTATAAATAGAAAAATCTTGAAAATTCGTTAGTAGGGGAAAGTCGGGCAGCCGGAATCACTTTTGTTGAACCTCAAATTGTTCATGTAAATAACAAATTACTGTCTGTTGTCTGAACTGAAACCAGAAAGTTAATAATTTTTAATAAGTGTACCTGTTTAATAACTTTACCTGTTTGGTTATAAGGTATAAGAGATATATAAGGTATAAGACTTTTAGTTATGTTGAAAATTTGTTTCACACTACGCTAGATGTCGCCAAATACATATCTTTGTCAGTCATCTCTAGTGCTAGTATAAGATCTTCGTAAATGTTGGAAATTTGGGTCACATTGCCTGCTGATCACCACTGATGAGTTGTGCATCAACAAAACGGTCCGTCTGTTGAAAGCATGGTAGTGTGAAACAAATTTCCAACATAATTAAAAGTCTTGTTACTTTATGTATTAATTTAAAAATATTTTTAAAATGTGTCTGACGAATTTAATTTAAATATAATTGAATAATGTAAGACAAAACTCTAAAGTGGGTACGCACGTAAGACACTAAAATCACGGATGTATCAGAGATGGTTTCGTAAATTAGGAAGTGTGCCTACCTAATTAATTCTATTATCATTTGTATTGATTGTGTTTGCGGTGTATTCAATTATAATTATTGTGTATATAAGTAAAGAATATTGAAAAGCAAATGTATACCTAGGTGACTGTGTACGGAGTAGATAAGTAGGTATCTAGCAAATTAATTCTACTGTCGGTAACTAATTATTTATATGAATCACGCTACTTACTTAAACTCGTACAAAACCATATCGGTATTTCGTTTCATTGAACGTTGTTGATATATCTAGGACATGTTTAATTACTTTTTATCAAAAATAGACATATTATTCGGTACCTAGTAATAGGTAGATTAATGTGTGGTAGTGGACTTGTAAATTAAAAAAAAACCCTAAAATAGTAACAAAAACACGACGTCATCGAATACATATGTGATTCTACAACATAGCTCAGCTGAGCTAAAGTAGCTGTAAAATATTTTGCATATAATTTCTCTCCTAAAACAAATGAAATATGGTGGTCTACTATTTTGGGGCACACATTGTTCGACTCTAACCTCACACACATTTCTGTTTTGGATGAATTTTGTTTTATAAAAGGAGCGTGCGTTTAAAATAGGTTAGTGAAAATTGCTGATATTTCGCGTTCTACAGCTCGTTGTTGTCAAGTGATATAAATTTTCAAATATATACGTTTTCAATGCAATTTACGAATGTCTACGTAATTTTTTGATACGATTGTGACTAAAGATATACGAAATTGCTTGTCGCATATGTTTTGCTAATAATATAGTCATGAAAATGGTTTTCAAAAAACTATCGACAAATGTCAATATAGGTGACACCTCTAGTGTCACGTCATAATTTGGTAATATTTTTTCTAATGTTGATACCACTTATTTTAGTAATAATTCGTTTGACAATTCCTTGTGTCAAAAAATAGTAAATAAAGTGTAATAAAGGGCCGTACCATACCGTGAAAATGTATCCAGTCTGTTTAGAACAGATCGTAGTAGAAATCAAAAGCCTTTTATTGTACGTCTGGATTTTGCAAAAAATGTATATTTATTGATTGTAGTAGTTGCATTTTATGCAGTTATGTATTGTTGTTGTTTCGGAAAATACCTGTAGGAAAAAGTATTTACCTCTTTCTCACTCCCTAATTTCGTTTTTGTAGACGTAAATTAATTGATAAAATGCATAATTTTGCCGAATTAGTACACCGTTGAAAAGTACCCTACACACATTTGCAGAAAAGAAATTAATAATTTTTAAAAGTTCATCATAAAGTTTGACAAGTTCATGACTTTAGCATCGGTATTGTATCTACTAAACAAAATTAGCTGACGGACATTTTTTCAAACAAGCGGTACGATGCTAATAGACAATTTGATTGGTCTATATTCGTAAGAGTGGAAAATAGTAAAGTTATAAATATTGTTGTAACAGGAAGTTACGGGGGATTTTGATTTGCACTTCGGTGTAATAAAGTTGGAAGAGAGTGGTTGGAGACTTGGCGGCTCGGACCATGAAGTCTCCCCGCGTTGGAGCACATATGTGTCCGAATGCTCCGCCAGGTTCTCTAACCACAAAACTCTCTTTTTTGGGGTTCTTGAGTAGTGTCATTTAAGTTTTACGGTTTATCAACGCGAAGTTATAATTTAGTATTAATATTAAAAATTCTGAACGTTTCTTTTGAAACTAAAAAAAGATCAGCTGTGTCGAGGATGATGTTTGAAATGTAAGTACTAATTTTTATATATTGTAATTTTGATGAATTTATTTTGAAACTTGTCCTTTTTCACCGAATTGATTTTCTTATATTTTAAATAGTTTATTTAAATAAATAATAGTTATTAAAATATATTTGACTTTCCTTTTTATTTTAATATAGTTTTCTATATCAAATTAAGTAACTGAGAGACGCCGCTCTAATACAGACCGTCACTCGTTTACGAGGGAGAATCATTAAGATCCTCTTTGGTGAGCGTTATGTAAGTGGGCGATTTCGAGTAGCTAAACAAGCCAAGCGAGTTAACTTTTAATTATTATAATTATTAATAGGTTTTAATACTTATTCTTTTATCATTAAATTGATTTTCACATTCTTAAAAATTTATTTTTGTGTGACATATTCTAAAAAATATACTTTTTCGTTACATTATTGTTTCATGTTTGTATTTATCTAAACTCATATAGGTATATTCGTGGTTGCTAAAATTAAATGCATATCGACAGATGTTAAAATAACGTTAATAATGACAGACGTTAATTGGGTCTGTCATATCTATCTACTTTGAAATTCGTTGGTTGCAATTATATCTCTCTATTATAGAAATTTCCTTGGTTTGCCAGGTGGGCAACTGTATGTCTCTTTGCAGTTTTTCTATCTATATTAAAAAATATTCAATGTGGAATGTGTGTCAAATTTATTTTATTTATAGGTTATATTATGGGTCTTATAGGTTAATGGTAAACACTAGCAACAAAATAAAGGCGTTTGAAATGTGGACCTACATGCGTTAGCTTAAAATTTCGTCGTGACCAACAACGAAGCTCGGCAAGTAATGCATAAATAAAGAATTATTTATCACAACATAGAAGAGAAATACTGCATACTTTGAAGAAAGAGAGGTAAGGGACAATTGTCATGGACTTGAAATACCAGACAATATACCGGAATTAGATCAATTGGAGAGCCACAGTGCAAAAACAGAAATCAATTTGGAAATGGAAATTTGGTCGCCAACATCCGTTAATTATGGATAGGCAGTCGCATAAGTTTGATAATAGGTGGTGTGTAAAAGAATAAGTGTAGATAATTCTATTATCATCTGTATTGATTTGTTGTGTTTACGCTACGTGTTTAATACAAAATCACATATCTGTATTTATTTAGTTTCATTGAAGGTTTTTGATATACCTAGAATTTCTTTAACAAAAACAGACATATTCGGCACATTGTAATAAAATGTAAAAGCACATCCAATAGGTGAGACTTGTTCTACACCGAGTACTTTGTAATCTAATAACGGATTCGGTATCAAAAGAATAAAACTAAATGTAAGTATTTATAATTAATTTCTTAATTCAAAAAAAATCCCGATGGCAGCCAGTCGGAAAAGTAGATTTTTGATTTATGTATTTTTTATTTATACTTAGTCTACCACTGACACCCACTATTAATAAACAAATAACGGAATATTCTGACATTCGCCAAATATAACCAAAGTGTCATATTGACAGTTATTTTAACTGAAATACCCATTATACTATAATACATACGTAAGTACGGTCTTATTGTTATTTCACAGGTGTTTATTTGTCAAAATAATTACAGGTATAGCGGGTGATGATATTTTTTTTTATTTTTTGTTACTTTATATTGACTTACATTTACTTAAATATGCCAGCGATGAAAAAACTCTCCAAATAAATATTGTAGAGATTTAAGTGCTCTATCATTTGATATGTAACATCGGTATTTTCTATTAACAACGAAAAAAATATGATTTTTTTAAAACTTTGACAGGCCGCCATTCTGAAATTAGCTCTCCGATTTCAATCGCCAACGAACTCACGCGATTCCATGACCTAGCCGATTTTTTAACCAAATTTTGTTTCGATTGGTCAAAAAATGCGGCCTAGAACGTGACGCAAAGTTTCTATATCCCATATATATATATATATATAGATATATAAACTTTTGAACTGAGGTCATTTTTAGGATCCAGGGGTCATAAAATGAAGTACTGCATAAAAATTTTTCAAAATTTCGGTTGTGTCGATCTCCTGAATAGTTAGATTTTTTTTTAAAAATCTACTAAAAAACCCTAAAATAGTAACATAAACATATGTGACGTCATTCAATATATATTTTATTCTTCAACTGAGTTCAGCTGAGCTAATGTAGCTGTAAAATATTTTGCGTATAATTTCTCTTAAAAAAAAAATTAAATCTGGTATTATACTATTTTGGGGCACACATTGTCTCTTCAGTCTGATTTCAATCACCTCAGGTTGGACTACTTTTGTTTTGTAAAAGGAACGTCCATTTGAAATAGGTAAGTGAAAATTGCTGATATATATTTTTAAATATATACGTTTTAAATGAAATTTACGAATCTCTACGTTATTATTTGATACGTTTGTGACAAAAAATATGCGAAATTGCTTGTCGCATATGTTTTGCTAGTAAAATAGTCATGAAAATTGTTGTCAAAAAACTATCGACAAAGTTTTCCTATTTAATATGTTGTGCCTGAAATTCTCAAGAAATTAATGGAAACATTTTTGAGTCACTTTGTATAAAAATTATATCAGACATTCTAACAAAACTAAAAGAAATTAATAGTTCTTCAACTTTTTCGTCTCGCCCTAAAATATTCCTTGTGCTCAAATTAATACCTTTGACTTACCTCGTATATAAAATAATAATAAATAAAATAGCGTTATTATAATCTTATCCTATGTAGGTATTTATTTTATAGTATATGATTAAATACTGCTTTCCTTGAAACAGGTGGTAATTAAGTCAAGCATTAAAGAGATGTCGCAGTCGCAAATAAGGTCTAGAAGTATCGAGGTTAACTTTATTTTTCATTTATCTTCAAAATAAGGTAAATTTTAATAAGGATAGTAGTAGATATTGCAGCTGCAAATAACATTTATTTGCACACCCTGTATACAGCTCGACTATATTTTTTGTACTCGTATTTGAACTAGCCACAATAGAAAAACATTTATATAATAATATCACAGATCTAGAAAAGGGGGAGATAAAACTGTTTACATTTCCAAGCGATCAAACATCATTATTTGCAGATATCGATAATGCCAAACTTCCGCTGCGATTCCCGCATTGTTTTAAAATGCACTATTTTGATACGGCATTTTTTACCGTTTTAAAGCAAAATATAACTTAGGTGATGGTACTAATTTTTGTGTATAATAAAAGGATATACCCAAGATATTTTGTAGTTACTTTTTTATGAATTTTAACATATTGAATACATATTTCACCAAATCACAATTTATTTATGAAATACACGTGGCAACTCTGTAAAGCAGAGCAGCGAAGAATCTACGATTTCATTCATTCTTGTAATCAGCCGGTAGTTTGAGCTTTGTTGTCAAATATCCTTTGCGCTTGTTTTTATTTGCATTTAGTTGGTGATTTTGAGGAATTTTGAGTGTTTTTTGTCCAAAAACTATAAAAAAACAATTAACAATGGTGCATCAGTGTATAGTTTGTAAAAATAATGAGAATTCCAATCCAAATTTGATATTTCGGAGGTAAGTAAGGTTACGACTTGTTATTGTTTATCAGTGGTGTAGTTTGCTTGCTCTACAAATTAAAAATAAATTGCTGTAAATAAATACTTAATGTAATTGTTGATTTTTGTGATTATAAAGATGCTAGGTTCATCTTACAGTATTTAAATCAAGGTTTAATTATAAACGAAGATAGCACTTCGTTAGATAACCAAATATATTAATACTGAATAGGTAGGTTCCAAAAGAATTAAATAATTTCATATTGTAGGTTTCCAGAAAATTCGGAAAGACGCTAAAGGTGGCTACAGCTTTTGGGTCTGGAAAATCAGTATGTCCCCAAGTATGCACAAATATGCTCAAACCATTTTGATGTGATCGACATTAAGATAACTGAGATTACTGGTCGAAAGCAAATTCGACCAGACGCTGAACCTCAATTATCATTTACTTTTAATGAGCCTCTGTCGTACAGGTAATTATATATATGCTTAATAAAATGTGTCTATATAAAGGTATAATGTTCAATAATATTGTAATAAACATATGGTGTATTTACCGCACATCTAGATTCTAGATATGTGGTATTACTATTGTATTTATATTTATTTTTATTTTCAGCTCAGATTCAACTGTAGCCGAATCCTCTCCAAGCAAACCTAGTAGTTAAGTAGATATTGAATATTTAGAGCATCAGATGTTGATCAAGCAAGGACCTATGTGATCCACAAACTGTAGCAATGGGGTCTTATTAAAATTAACTTCCTGGCTTATCTATAGATAAGATATTTACAAACTATAGTTTGTAAATATAGCTACTAAATTAGAATGGTACCACTCACTGAAATACTAAGCTAAAACATTTTATTTTTTAGAACTTCAGATGTTCATGAAGCAGGGATCTGTGATCCAGAAACTTTTGAAATGCTAGCCCCTCGAGTGGCCCATCTAATTTGTAAGTATATAGCTTTAAATTACAACATATAGCTAAGATTGTGGAATTATGTGTTCTAAATATAATGTTATCAACGATTTATATTTTGTAATCATAAATTTTTCTTGTTAATTTTTTTATTGTATTACATTTATTTATCACATTAAACATTACATTTGGAAATTATTTTTGGGGCACCAAGTATTTGGGTACACACTGTATAATATACTAGTTTCCCAGATAATATATTATAGTATACCTATCTCATATATTATCCTATAACCATAATAGTCTAAAGTTATTTAGAATTAGATACGGTATTAATAATAATAAGATAAAATATATTTTTATCATAAACCAAAAAAAAAAATAACGTTATTTTAAAAACCTACAATTTATTATTGCTTTATATCACTTTAGTGAACATCAACCGCCTAATTAAAATATAAAGAATGCCTTTAAAACCGTACGCCACTGGTACATAAATAAAATCGAATCGACGAACCAGGTACAACGTTGCCATTTTTTCTATCTGTCCTTTTCTATCTTATATATCAACTGCCAACTTATGTCTGATTGTAAACAAATGTGAATTATGAATGAAATTTCAGATAATGTTGTATCTCTCGAGTTTCTAGATCTGTGAATAATATGATACAAATATATTCCTACGTGACGTCACACAAACTTTGGCAGTACGAGAAAGAGACACTGCGAGTCTTTGCTTATAATAAATATGTTGTCTATGACCGTGGATGTTATATAATTGATAACTGTTTGTTGATATACATATCCCTATATATCTAGCGCTCGCCCATCCCTAAATATATGTCCAGCTTATTTGAATAATAAGGTAACAAAGGTAGTCTTACTTATCAGCCACTTTCCCAGATATTTCTAAATAATAAGAATTTAACAAACCATAAACAAATTACAATTAGTTTACCAAAATATTGCACATTACGGCAACATTCATGGTGCCACCTGCACCCTCTGTAACTACACTATTGCCCCCAGTTCTCTTGTGATCAGTCAAGTGTCAGCAGACGTGTATTGAACCAGAACTTGCATTCTAAAAGTAAGTAAGAATTCCTTCACTTTTAAATATGTTTAATAATACTTTGTTCTCATGTACTTGCATGCATGTTTTGTTTTTTAATATATTTAGGTTAAGTACATCCTAATAAGCTGAAATATCGGGTTCTTATGAAGGACTTAATTTATATTCTGGGTGGCCGAAAACTAGGACACTGAAAAATAAGCATTTGGTAGTTATCGGCCAGGTGGCCGATGATAGAGACTTCATTAGAAACGTATATATTGTTGTATACGAATTTGAATTTGGCGCTAAATAAGTTTAGTATGTATTATGTTCTATTTAGTGTATACTCTCTGATTTGTGTTATGTGCCTAGATTTAAGAAGAAGACTATTTTTCAAATGTCAATTGTCACATTGTGGGTAAGGAGAGCGTTTTGGGCGGGGAAGTGAGTTGAGAAATAAAAGTCGTTTTGTATTACATTTTATTTAATTCCTTATAGAAAACCCATCCTGAATCGCCCCAACAATTCTCAGAAGTGGGATACGATTACGATACGTTACGTGAGAATACGGAAACATACGTCTAGAAAGTTATAATCGGGATACGCCCCCAAAAAGTATAAGATGAGTAGATTTGAAACTTCTTGGGATGAGGATCATAAATTACACAAACAGGTTAAATAACGCCTTGTTATTTATTGTCAAAACATTTTTTAAAAAACAACGTTTCGGCAACGTACATCTGTTGCCTTCTTCAGGTAGTTAGAAAAAGAAAACACTACTTGTCCACTAGACGATTTTTGTATGTATATTACCTGAAGAAGGCAACAGATGTACGTTGCCGAAACGTTGTTTTTTAAAAAATGTTTTGACAATAACACACAAGGCGTTATTTAACCTGTTTGTGTAATTTATGAGCCTCATCCCAAGAAGTTTCAAATCTATTCAAATATTTATTGAAGCTCAAGAAAAGAAAACTAAATATAAGATGAGTGAAGATAACCTAGAAGACGATGTGCATGTGGAAAATGTGCCACCGGTTTTCGATATAAGTCCGATGTTAAACGCGATTAACCAAATGATGGAGCAGAACGCACAGCTTATGGGTATGTTGTCCAACCAATTGGCTCAGCAAGCAGCTCCTCATCAAAGCTACAACGTTATACCAGACTTCTCTAAGTCTATAGCTACATTTAGTGGTGAACGCCTAAACGAAACCCAACAGTGGCTTAATGCTCTAGACACTGCCGCTTTACTACACAATTGGCCGGAGTCTTTTACATTAGAAAAAGCACGGACACACCTAACTGGTGCCGCAACTCACTGGTATCAAGCACGATCCAGCGAACTTACGACTTGGAATGAATTTAAAACAGCATTTAAGAAAACGTTTGTACACGAACGCAATTTAACAAGTTTGTGGAAAACAATGACGTTAAGAGTGCAAGGCACACGCGAGGAAATAGCTTCATATTTCCACGAAAAGGTGAAATTTTGCAATTTACTAGGACTCGATAGCAGAGAAATAAAGGAACAGATAGCAATTGATGGGTTAAATTCACGTGAATTAGCTACGATGATTATGAATAAAGAGTTCCATGATGAAGACGAGCTGTTTATAGATCTAATTACGAACCAGCGAGTTATGAATGAGAGACGTTCACGATATGGACAAGCGAAACCTCAGCCGGTCCACAAGCCGACAATTGCTGTACGCAGCACCGATACTACGGTAAATACGAATCCCCCGAACCCCATTAAGTGCTTCAATTGCAACATGACGGGACATTTGTCAACAAACTGTACAAAGCCAAAACGACAGAGAGGATCATGTTTTACATGTACGTCTACAACTCATCAGCAAAAGGATTGCCCTCAGCGAGCCAGTTCAAGAACAACTGCGAATCTACCAGATTGCACAACAAACTTAGTACATACTGTAAGTGAAAACATTTCTGCTTTTAAAGTGGACATTAAAGTAGACATAGACGACGAGATTTTCGATTTATGCCCTATTTTAGACTCGGGTAGCCCTATTTCTCTAATCATTATCAGTTTAGTACCCGATTATTTGTTATAAAATAATTTTATTGCACAAAATTTTCAGGGAATTAATAATTCAGTTCTACAAATTTTATGTAAATTTCATACACATATCGAAATATGTGGTATAAGAATTCCTTTTACATTTTTTGTTGTACCGGACAATACAATGAAATACTCTTGTTTACTAGGACGAGATTTTATTGCAAACGAAAACTTGAAAATAACTCTTGGCAACACTGTTAAAATTGAGACTGTAAACAAAGATTGCGACATAAATATTCATGTGGAGGAAGAGAATGACATATTTTTAATTGACACGGATAACCTGAATAACAGTGACAAGATAGAACTGGACGTTAGTGACGAGTATAGAGATGTACTGTTACACAATTTTTACGAAAGGTATGTAAATTCTGAGAAACCTAACAAACCTGAGGTAAATTTTGAAATGAAAATATCGGTTATTCAAAATAAAACTCCTTTTTATTTTAAACCCAGACGTTCATCATGTTATGAAAAAATTGAAGTTCGTTCGGAAAATTTTAGACAATCTTCTAGAGAAAAATATTATAAGAGAAAGTAATTCGGAACATAGTTCTTTTATAGTATTAGTTCATAAAAAACCCACCGGTATTCGAATGTGCGTTGACTATCGTGTATTAAATAAAATCACTGCACGCGACAATTTTCCATTACCCTTGATAGAGGATCAGTTAGATAAAATGCGTAACAAAAATGTGTTTACCAGGTTAGACCTAAAATATGCATTCCACCATGTTAAAATTCATGAAGATAGTATAAAGTATACATCTTTTGTAACTTTTTACGGTCAGTTTGAATATCTGTACATGACGTTTGGTTTGAAAAATAGTCCGGCTTGTTTCATGAGGTATATAAATTTGATTTTTCGTGATTTAGTTGATAATGATAAAACTAGTATGTACATCGATGATATCTTGATAGCAACCAAAACTGAAAATGTTGACATTTTAAACCAAGTATTTGATTTATTGACAAATAATATGCTCAACTTGCGACTAGATAAATGCTCTTTTTTGAAAAACGAGATAGAATTTTTAGGTTATATTGTTTCTAAAAATGGGATTACCCCAAACAAGAATAATATCGAAGCGGTTTTAAAATATCCAGTTCCGCGATATTTTAGAGATATACGAGGATTTTTAGGTCTTACGTCCTATTTCAAAAAATTCATAAAGAATTATGCACTTTTGGCAAAACCTCTTTACGACCTTTTAACGAAAAACGAGGAATTTAAATTTCAAGAACAAGAATTGGAAAGCTTTGAACATTTGAAGTCTTTATTAATAAAGCAACCCGTATTAACTATTTACAGTCGGAAAGCTGAGACACAGCTTCACTGTGATGCGTCAGCTCAAGGATTCGGAAGCATTTTGTTACAACGGCAGGATAATGGTAAGTGCCACCCTGTATTCTTTTTCTGAAAAAGAGCCACATCTGTCGAAAGTAAATATCACACAGTTATGAACTAGAAATGCTATGTATTGTTTATTCGCTTAGACGTTTTAGAGTGTACTTACAAAGTCTAAATTTCAAATTTATCAACAGATTGTAACAGTATTAAATTAGCTTTGAAAAAAAAAAGAAATAAATGATAGGATTTTAAGATGGGCATTACAGTTGCAAAACTTTTGCTATACTATAGAACACAGTTCCAATAAACAAATGATACATGCAGATTCACTGAGCAGGCATTGTATTTTAATTTTAGAAAATAACCCTTTCTAAAGAAGTGTGAGTATAAAACAAGATCAAAATAAGAGATAGTTTAGAAATTCGCGAAGACAAGTTTTTTGAACTTAGAAATGGACTGGTGTATCGGAAATATAATGATAGGTCATTATTTTACGTACCTAAATTTATGGAGCATAATGTTATTCAAACATATCACGATAATCTAGCTCATGTGGGCATATCTAAAACTTACGAATTAATAACGAGAACATATTGGTTTCCACATATTAAAGATAAAATCAAAAACTACATATCGAACTGTTTAAAGTGTATTAGCTTTTCTCGTAATCAAGGTAAACCAGAAGGATTTTTAAATCCCATATCAAAAGGTAACAAACCATTTGATACTTTACACGTCGATCATTACGGTCCATTAAACAAAACACGTTTTAAGCACAAATATCTTTCCGTTGTCATAGACGCTATTTCAAAATTTGTAAAAATATATGCTTGAGTCTCCACAACAGTGAATGAAGTTATTAAACATTTGAAAGATTATTTTGTACATTACAGTCAGCCTAATCGAATAATTTCGGATAGAGGTTCCTGTTTCACAGCTTACGAATTAAGAACTTTTTTTGATAATTTAAACATTAAGCATACATTGATTGCCACAGGCGTCCCTAGAGCTAACGGTCAGGCGGAAGTAATTAATAGGTCAATCACTTCCATGTTATCAAAGCTATGCCACACCCCAGATAAATGGGACGAACATTTACATAATGTCGAATTTGCTTTAAATAATACGGTAAATAGGTCCACTAAACAAAGCCCTTAGTATGATGCATTTTGGCATGCACCAAATGGGACAAATACAGGATAATGTACGACAGTACTTAGACACAATATCTGAAAATGACAGAGACTTAGAATAAATTAGGGAAGTTGCTTTCGATAACATTGAACGGAATCAAGATTACGCGAAACGATATTATGATCCAAAACACAAAAAATCGATTGAGTACAAAGTAGGTGATTACGTTATGATAATGAACGTAGGTACAACTCCCGGTATCAGTAAGAAATTAATTCCGAAATATCGTGGTCCTTACGTGGTAAAGGCTGTATTGGGAAACGACAGATATGTCATAGGTGACATAGATGGATTTCAAGTTACCCAGGTACCGTATGAAGGTGTTACTGCCTCTTCTAGAATGAAGCCGTGGTTACAAGATTCTTAAAGTTTACATTCCTTATTTTGCCGCTCATAACGATATCTTATCTGACAGACAATTTTATGTTAAATACGCAATTTTACGTCTTACGAGAAAATAGGTTTTCTTGTATTTATGATTGATGTTTTATACAGGGTGGTCCAACGAAAAGTTTGCACCTCGCTTTTCTCTTTTTTTTGTAGTCGAATGCGAAAATGCTCGGACACGTCGATTTTGCTTTTGAGGGGGACACATTTTAAACATATTTTTCGATCTGCGCCTTTAACCCCCTAGCGGGGGTGAGTAACAACCCTAAAATTTTAAATGGAAAGAGGGGTCTAATGACATATCATTTGAAAGGACACAAAATTGTCTTTCTAATGATACCCTATTTGTCGAATTTTACTAAAACAGTTAATACGAAAACGACTTTAAAGACATTAAGCCGATAATTTTGGTATTAATGAGAAATACAAATAAGTTTTAATTATTACGACTGAAAACAACTACAATCATTTCTAAATTATTTACTTTGAAGAAAAACGGGATTTCAAAAACACTATCTTATTTATCAGAACTAAATTCCTCACTAATCGTTTGCGTTTTTTGTTGAAATAAAAACTGCAGATACGTGTAGGAAAAGAATTTACACCGTTTATTTTAGTCTTTTCATTGATTCAGTTTGGTTGCTTCTCAAGTTATTTTACTTTTACCGTACAAAATGATTTATTCCATTCTAGAACGAGTTGAAATTGTTAAACTTTATTTTCAAAATAATAGTAGTGCTAGACTTACGGCTCGCTTATTTAATGAGAGACATCCCGATAAAAATGTGAATGATGTGTACGTTGGCAAGTTAGTTAAAAAGTTTGTAGATACCGGATCTGTCTGTAATGTAAAACACCAGCCGCAGAAACCGATCAGAAATGAAGCTGTGGAAGTCGCTGTTTTAGGGCATGTTGAAATGGATCATAGTCAAAGTACCCGTCAACTAGCTGAAGCCTCAGGTGTCTCCCGTTCGTCCATAATACGAATTTTAAAAGCGTACAAATTTCATCCGTACAAAATCAAATTAGTACAGGAACTAAATGAGGATGATCCTGATAGAAGGCTGCAATTTTGTGAAGCAATGAGCCAGCGTTTAATTGAAGATCCGCAATTATTATTTAACATTTGTTTTTCCGACGAATGCACATTTTATTTGAATGGAGCTGTAAATAGGCACAATTGCCGTTACTGGGATGACAGTAACCCACATTTATTCCGTGAGGTTCATACCCAGTATCCTCAAAAAATAAACGTCTGGTGTGGCATATTAGGAAATCATATTATAGGACCACTTTTTATTCCTGGAAATTTAACTGGTGAAGTGTACCTAAACATGCTTGAAGACACAATTGATCCTTTAATAACACAAATAATAGAAGATGACCAAAATCATACTGCTGATCGGCTTTATTTCCAGCAAGATGGAGCACCTCCGCACTATGTGGCTCCTGTAAGACAGTTCTTAGATGACCGGTTCCCTGGACGGTGGATTGGAAGGAGGGGCCCAATTGAATGGCCTGCCAGGTCACCGGATTTATCGCCTTTAGACTTTTTTCTTTGGGGGCACTTAAAAAATAAATGTTTTGCCACGAAGCCCGAGTCCATAGAAGATCTTCGCCAACGCATTACAGAAGAGTGCAGAAACATAACACCTGATATGCTACAAAATGTTAGAAATAGATTTGAACAAAATCTGTATTATTGTATGGAATCAAATGGGTCACATTTTCAACATTTGTTAATGTAACGTTTTAATAAATCAATTTAACAGCTTGTTTACTTTTTTTACAAAGCAATGTTAAAACTAACAAACATTGGAATGTACTAACGATTGCAGGTGTTTTCACTCGCAATAATTAAAACTTATTTGTATTTCTCATTAATACCAAAATTATCGGCTTAATGTCTTTAAAGTCGTTTTCGTATTAACTGTTTTAGTAAAATTCGACAAATAGGGTATCATTAGAAAGACAATTTTGTGTCCTTTCAAATGATATGTCATTAGACCCCTCTTTCCATTTAAAATTTTAGGGTTGTTACTCACCCCCGCTAGGGGGTTAAAGGCGCAGATCGAAAAATATGTTTAAAATGTGTCCCCCTCAAAAGCAAAATCGACGTGTCCGAGCATTTTCGCATTCGACTACAAAAAAAAGAGAAAAGCTAGGTGCAAACTTTTCGTTGGACCACCCTGTATGTTATAATATATTCCGTTAGGAAATAATATATTTATTGTTGTCGTTGTTATTGTTCATATTATGTACATCCTTACCAAATAAGCAACATATGTGTTCTTATTTTGAAATGTTTTGTTTCTTTTTGATTAAGGACAATCAATTGTCAGGATTGGCCCAACTGTTGTATACGAATTTGAATTTGGCGCTAAATAAGTTTTGTATGTATTATGTTCTATTTTAGTGTATACTCTGTGATATGTGTTATGTGGCTAGATTTAAGAAGAAGAAAAGTATTTTTGAAATGTCAATTGTCACATTGTGGGTGGGGAGAGCGTTTTGGGCGGGAAAGTGAGTTGAGAAATAAAAGTAGTTTTGTATTACATTCTATTTAATTTCTTATTAAAAAACCATCCTGAATCGCCCCAATAATATATTATTAAATATAATATTCTTGAAATAAAAGTCGACCTCCACACAATAAATTTAATAAAAATCCTCAATAAATGTCACCATACATGTTTCACAGCTCCGGGCTGCATCATCAGTGGTTATAATAGAAAATTGACGAAAAGCTATGTTATTTAACTAAATTAGTACATATTATTTTGGGAATTTTATTTATCAACTCTAGAAATAAGAATGTATATATTATTTTCAATTGCACCAAAAAGATTTGAACTTTAAACTTACCATTGTGTGAAAAAATAAAAATTTATTGTTAAATTAATTGTTGTTAAATATTTAAACTAAAACTAGTGAACTTAAAAAGTTCACATTATTACTAATGTAAGCTTTGTAACATTTTTCTTTTTATAAATCATCGAAATTCTTAAAAATTCTTTCACCACGAAAACACTAGATTGCAGTTTCACACAACAATGGCGTTTCAAATTTTCTCAAAAAATAGATTTTGTATATGTAGGATAGATGCAATTGTAATGTTGTTTTTAGAATTCTAATAAATATATTAACAATAATATTGTGGTGACATCTATTTCCTAGAGCCAATATCACTTCCGTACATGTGATCTACAATGTTAGATTTCTTTTTTATCTCAACTCTATACTATACAGATCCCTATGTTAAGTGTATACAGATTTCTTTGATAATTAATATGGGATGGTATTTTTCTTATGGTTATGTTTATTTTGTTTATATAATCTATGAGCTACACATTAATACACAATAATATCAGTTAGTGTGACAATCTATTTATGTTTTAATTTACATATACTTAATTGTACTACAAATAAAATCAACACACAATCTCATGTCAATGTTTACATTTACGTATTTATTATTAAATAAATTATTTGAATAAAAATTCGGCTACTAATCCTAACCCTATCCAGTTATCGGCCTACCATTTTGCTTCAAATAAGCCGTCAACATATTTTTAAAACAACAAGGACGATAATAGGAACATGTAGTGACCGATAACAGAGGCACTGTATGACCAGTATTAGGTTCTCTACGATAAACCCAAAAGACCCAGTCATCGGCTGGACTGGATACATCAGATGAATAATTAAGTGCTCATTTTTATTTTCAGCTTTTGAAAATCAATATGGCACAAAGGCTTCTATACACGGAAGATGATATGAAACGAGCAATAGGGGCTGTTAATAGTAGAGTGTCCATCCGAAAAGCCAGTAAGATATTTAAGGTCTCAAAATCAACATTGTCGGATAAAATAGCTGGAAAAACACCTATAGCGAGAAAGATGGGGCCTAGCACAATTTTAAGCGCCGAATAAGGTTACTTAGTGTCCTGGATTTTAAACTCCTCAAAAACTGGTTTTCCAATAACCAAGACACAACTGGCGGATAGCGTTCAGCTACTGATGCGTGAACTTAAACGAAAAAATCCTTTCCCCAAGGATCGACCAGGCCGATATTGGTATGAGAACTTTTTAAAACGGCATCCTAAAATAACTAGAAGAGTACCATAAACTCTTTCTGGTTTAAGAGCTAATTTTAGCGAAATGAAAATTCGCCAATCGTTTGAAGAAGTTGCAGCCTATTTGAAGGATCATAGTCTGGATATCGAGGAGCCGAGTAGAATATATAATTGTCTTTGTGCCCAAAAGGCGAAAAAGTACTTACAGACAAGGGTGAAAAAACTGTATATACCGTTTCTAATAATGACGAGAAGGAATATTTGACTACATTATTAATGTGCAATGCAGCTGGTCAGTTACTACCGCCGCTTATAATGTATTCTTATAAAAGGGTTCCAAAAACCATAGTTGACAAAGTACCTAAATCTTGGGGAGTAGGAAAATCTGACAGCGGTTGGATGACTGGGCAATCATTTTTTAAGTACATTGCAAACGTGTTTTTTCCTTGGATTAAGGCAAATAACATAGAGATGTCAATACTTTTATTCGTAGATGGTCATCGATCACATCTCACGATGCAATTAAGCAACTTTTCTTCAAGGAACAACATTATTTTGATTAGGTTATACCCAAACTCTACGCATATACTCCAGCCCTTGGATGTGGCAGTATTTCATCCCCTTAAATTGGAATGGAAAAAGACAGTGACGCAGTGGCGAATGAAAAACAATGGTTCCAAGCTGTCAAGGGAATTATTCGCACCTATTTTTGATCAAATACCTAATCAGCTTAAAGATCGTTTTCCAATCATAATACAAAACGGTTTTAAGACTTGTGAACTTACTCCGTTCAATCCTAACAATATTAGATTTGAAAAATTTTTCACAACTCCTATTGCTCAAAACAGTAAACCAGAAAAAATGACGAAACTCCTCCAGAATTATTTTTGGTTTTCTTCGAAACGCATAACAAAGATAAAATGGCAGCATTCAAATCTTCTGAGGCCACATAATATATGGCAACATTTAACTAAATCGCATAAAAATAATTCTGATTATGAGGATACAGATATACAGTTCAGATCAGGTCAAGAAAAAAATCAGGAGCCTGAGGCAAACAGTGTTACACAACTGACAGTTGAGCTAGACAGGGAAGTAGAAATAGATTTATTGGCGAGATGACTAAAGAAGATCTGGGTTTGACAGATGAAAATTCGTCACTTTTAAACCTTTTAGACGAGAATGATATAAATATGACCGCTGAAGATTTGAATTTAGATGTATTTTCAAACACCTCCTTGTTAGAAAACACCTCTTCTCCAATTCCAAACTCCAACCCATGTATTGAAGTTTGGTTGAAGAGGTTTGGTTTTAATATACGTATTTACTCCTCATAGGTATAATAAAAGTTTTTCCAGTTTAAAATATTCACCATTCATTATGGGATGGTTTCGTTTAATTATCGCCTATGGCCCATAACTAGGACACATTTAGGCCGATAATCCGAACATTGCACTTTTAGGGTGTCCGATGATTGATACTTATGGTATTTACTTCATATTTTCTTATATTTATAAAAACTTTTAAAATTCTTTCTACATATAATTAATTTAACTCACAGGTAATTAAATTAGGAAACTATAAATACAATTTAAATATATGTTTAAATGGAATTTTTACAATCCTCCCAAGTTGAACTTTCCCTTAAGTGGCCGATAATTGGTACTGTTACCTTAGAGCAGTTGGATATATTCTTTATGTGTCATTACGTTAAATGTTTACTCCAGTAAGATATTGTTTTAATAAATACTTAATTCAAATAATGCAATTACCTGTGTTTAATTCATAAACAGTGAATACAGCCGACATAGACAAAATCACGATTTGTAGTAGTAGCATTTTGTGTAGTTTTTCTTATGAAAATTCTCTAAAGAAAACAGTATTCGCCTCTGCGCGACATTTTTGTAAGTTGAAAAGTAGAAGAATCACATGTGCAAAAAAAGAAATATATCCATATTTTATTAAAACATACTCAACGAAAACATATGCTTATGATACTACCCTGCTCTATTCGTTCCACCCGAGATGCAAGAAAGCTGCGATTAAATTAACGGGGATTTGAATGTCTTAACTCGTATATCTGAAGAACATTCCTTATTTCTAAACCCTAACAAGTGTGTGGCAATGCTGTTTGTTAGGCCTGTGGACTTGGCAAAACATGTTAAGATTAACATACAGGGTGGTCCAACGAAAAGTTTGCACCTAGCTTTTCTCTTTTTTTTGTAGTCGAATGCGAAAATGCTCGGACACGTCGATTTTGCTTTTGAGGGGGACACATTTTAAACATATTTTTCGATCTGCGCCTTTAACCCCCTAGCGGGGGTGAGTAACAACCCTAAAATTTTAAATGGAAAGAGGGGTCTAATGACATATCATTTGAAAGGACACAAAATTGTCTTTCTAATGATACCCTATTTGTCGAATTTTACTAAAACAGTTAATACGAAAACGACTTTAAAGACATTAAGCCGATAATTTTGGTATTAATGAGAAATACAAATAAGTTTTAATTATTACGACTGAAAACAACTACAATCATTTCTAAATTATTTACTTTGAAGAAAAACGGGATTTCAAAAACACTATCTTATTTATCAGAACTAAATTCCTCACTAATCGTTTGCGTTTTTTGTTGAAATAAAAACTGCAGATACGTGTAGGAAAAGAATTTACACCGTTTATTTTAGTCTTTTCATTGATTCAGTTTGGTTGCTTCTCAAGTTATTTTACTTTTACCGTACAAAATGATTTATTCCATTCTAGAACGAGTCGAAATTGTTAAACTTTATTTTCAAAATAATAGTAGTGCTAGACTTACGGCTCGCTTATTTAATGAGAGACATCCCGATAAAAATGTGAATGATGTGTACGTTGGCAAGTTAGTTAAAAAGTTTGTAGATACCGGATCTGTCTGTAATGTAAAACACCAGCCGCAGAAACCGATCAGAAATGAAGCTGTGGAAGTCGCTGTTTTAGGGCATGTTGAAATGGATCATAGTCAAAGTACCCGTCAACTAGCTGAAGCCTCAGGTGTCTCCCGTTCGTCCATAATACGAATTTTAAAAGCGTACAAATTTCATCCGTACAAAATCAAATTAGTACAGGAACTAAATGAGGATGATCCTGATAGAAGGCTGCAATTTTGTGAAGCAATGAGCCAGCGTTTAATTGAAGATCCGCAATTATTATTTAACATTTGTTTTTCCGACGAATGCACATTTTATTTGAATGGAGCTGTAAATAGGCACAATTGCCGTTACTGGGATGACAGTAACCCACATTTATTCCGTGAGGTTCATACCCAGTATCCTCAAAAAATAAACGTCTGGTGTGGCATATTAGGAAATCATATTATAGGACCACTTTTTATTCCTGGAAATTTAACTGGTGAAGTGTACCTAAACATGCTTGAAGACACAATTGATCCTTTAATAACACAAATAATAGAAGATGACCAAAATCATACTGCTGATCGGCTTTATTTCCAGCAAGATGGAGCACCTCCGCACTATGTGGCTCCTGTAAGACAGTTCTTTAGATGACCGGTTCCCTGGACGGTGGATTGGAAGGAGGGGCCCAATTGAATGGCCTGCCAGGTCACCGGATTTATCGCCTTTAGACTTTTTTCTTTGGGGGCACTTAAAAAATAAATGTTTTGCCACGAAGCCCGAGTCCATAGAAGATCTTCGCCAACGCATTACAGAAGAGTGCAGAAACATAACACCTGATATGCTACAAAATGTTAGAAATAGATTTGAACAAAATCTGTATTATTGTATGGAATCAAATGGGTCACATTTTCAACATTTGTTAATGTAACGTTTTAATAAATCAATTTAACAGCTTGTTTACTTTTTTTACAAAGCAATGTTAAAACTAACAAACATTGGAATGTACTAACGATTGCAGGTGTTTTCACTCGCAATAATTAAAACTTATTTGTATTTCTCATTAATACCAAAATTATCGGCTTAATGTCTTTAAAGTCGTTTTCGTATTAACTGTTTTAGTAAAATTCGACAAATAGGGTATCATTAGAAAGACAATTTTGTGTCCTTTCAAATGATATGTCATTAGACCCCTCTTTCCATTTAAAATTTTAGGGTTGTTACTCACCCCCGCTAGGGGGTTAAAGGCGCAGCAAATATGTTTAAAATGTGTCCCCCTCAAAAGCAAAATCGACGTGTCCGAGCATTTTCGCATTCGACTACAAAAAAAAGAGAAAAGCTAGGTGCAAACTTTTCGTTGGACCACCCTGTAGGTAATACAATACTATCAGTTGAAAATAAAACTAGAAGCTTGAGATATAGATGCTAACCTAAGAGTTGAAAATCATGTTTCGGAATGCATTAAACAGGCAATAGGTAGTCTTATGGTTCTGTTTAACTCGAGACATATATATTAGATATAAAATTAAAAATTACTGTATGTAAATCCCTAGTATTCTCAAATTTTAATAACTGTGATGTAGTTTACGGTCCTTGCCTCACAGTATCTGCTGCCCAACGGCTTAAAAAAATTCAGTGCTGTTTCATATAGGTATATGGTACTCGTATTAAAAAGTGTTGCCATGTTAGTGATAAATTGGGGGACATTCCTTGGTTGGATATGAAGCAGAGGAGACTTCTACATCGTTGCAGTCTGCATTACAGTGTAATTCGTATCCACAAATCTTCATACCTATATCAGAAAATTTGAGATGCAAGGGCCGACTTACGCCGCCGTTTCACGGTACTGGGATGTTGAACAATATTTTTCGTTCAATATTTATAAATCCTATATTGACCTACCCAAAAATATCAAATCGGCATCCGTGGTTACCTTTAAAGAATATTTTAAAGCATTGCTCTTGGGTGCTTAGAATGGTCGGAGACATTTGGATTGATGTGTATTATTGTAAATTTTAGTGAATTATTGGGTATTTATTATTCATTCTCTGGTTTATTATTGTATAAATATTTATATATTATATCATTTTCCCTTTATAACAGGTGCAGAAACGGTTATTGAATGGCATATTATTTTAAGTGATATATTGTATTATTTGGTGCTGTGTGCGTGGGGTATGTGTTTGAGGTATGTGTGTATGTCATTTGTGTGCGTGTGCGTTGTTTGTACGACCCAGGATAAGTGTAGTTATAAAACAGATTGTCTCTCGGAGTCAGCTGAACTCGTACCTTTTCGGTGGCAATCGTATACAATGTATTATTTTTTTCTTACCGAATAAAGACTATTAATATTATTAATTAGTGTGGTCCATTATAAAAACCTAACTTTAATATGCTACACTTTCTCGGTACACGCTGTATAGTAGGCACTATATTTACAGTGGGACCATAGCTAATTAGGTAGTTTTCCTAATTTACTCTGCCCCGTTATCCGTGATTGACCCTAAAAGCGGTGAAACCAATGCATAAGAAATCACATATTGTTGTTGTTTTTTTTGTAGGACTAAGCACGGTTGGTGGAATCATCATTTTGTTTTATTTTTTTAACGTAATTTAGCTACAACGCTCAATTATATAGTTGCCGACGTTTTGCGGTCTTCATTTCCGCTTTTTCATGCTTCCTCTAACGCGAATTTGGAATTAAGTGTTCTTATTAAATTATTCTAACCCACAATTATTCCGATTAAAAAAATTCAGAGAAAGTATCCAATAAGTTTAAGGGTTGGCTTTTATTTATACTGAATAATTAAAGAAACTTAAAAACTCAATGTGAGATATTATTGGGACAATATGATGAAGGTAAGTAATATTTTTAAATAATTTAGGTTAATAAGAGGAATTAGACTAAGATATTATTTTTAGGAAGTAGTCCATACTGCTATGGACGTCCAATAATTCGGAGAGAAAACGCTGTCGCATCCACTAAAATTATCTTTAATAGGCCTCTAATGAACTAATCAAAACAGGTCTCGGCCCTAGCAAGGGTCATCATCAGTTGAAACAAATATCATACGACTAAAAGGAAAACAAGGATATCTAGATCAATCATTAAAGATAATTTTAGTGGATGCGACAGATTTTCTTTCCAAATAAGATATTATGTTAATATGAAAAGAGAAGATAATAATATTTTGTACGAGGATATATAGTTAACATACATTTGGGTTTAATCGTTCAGTACAACACTTATTGTAGAATAAACTTTAGAAAGTAGTTTATTCGACTCGAAGCATTCTATACTCGTATTTTATGAACACTGTTTAAATGCTTTGCAAGCAAATTGCCTATTTTGACATTATTATATACTATATATATTTCGGTCAGTTAATAATTTTTTCTAAGGGGCAAGAATTATAAATTTTAATATACTTCTTCAATAGTATAGTTGTCGATAACAAACATGTTTTATTTTCTCAAGTAATTTATTACGAAGAGAATCGAAATATATTTTTTTGATAAATACGTCTACTCCTCAAACGTGACGCAGTTTTATTTATAAAAAAAAACATGCTTTAATTTTTCTGGATGTTTCATCTAGGTGGATTAATTGAAAAAAAAATTAGGAAAAGACTCTTAACCTAAAGTTTTTGTTAAATTTTATGTTTAATTGCATTTAATTTTTTATTTCTAATCTAGAATGTAATACAAGTTCATTTTATGGCCTGGTCTATTTTTGTTTGACCACTGATGATGGGATTTTTATAATTTTGAAAGATATCGTCTGGTGTATTCTAGTGAAATTGTGTGATTCAATTTGTGGAGTAGACTTGTCTTATTTAGATTTGAATTCCGTTTAACTCCTCTTCGCTTACTAAAAAAATCTACAATGTTCATTAAGAAATTTTCCAATCTGTGGAGCAGTAAATTAATAATGAAATTAGGATTTCAAAACCATTAGATTTTTACATCTCCGCTATGATGATCACTTTTCATAAGTAGGTACATTAATTCCAATGGTATTTTTGTGAATTAAATCCTGTCCACTAGGCACAACATACAAATTGTACTTATAGCATTGCACAAAATCTTCTAGATGCGAAAACAATTTCTGTTAAATCGCTTTCAAGCAGAGTGCCTTTATATTCCATTATACAGTTTAAGGGATTTTCAAAGCTTAAGACGAGTATTATGTACGAGATAATAAGCCGTAGGCTTCAAGAAACAGTGTCGGATCGTAAATGAGAAAACTCTGAAATCCTACGTAGCTAAATATAAAAGGTTTAAATAAATATACAAATTTTGCTAACTATTTTAATATATTGCAGCAAATAATATATATTATCTTATATACATATTCAATTCTGAATTACTTTAAAAAATTCGTTAGTTATTTTTTAGCTGTTGTAACTAAGTTTATAAGTTAGTCCTAATGTTCATCGAGTAACACAAGGATATTATGATGAGAAAGTTGCGAGTTATGTTTTTGGTTCTTCAGAAGAACTTTTTAAAAAGAAAATCAAAGTTTGAACACAGGTTCTTTTATTATATTTAATCTTTACAAAATAAACGTTTCACTTAACGTGAGAAAAGCATAAAAGACAATTACAATAGAGATGTACTTGTATTTATAACACCATATTATCTGTAATATAAGTACTGGCTGAATAAGCAGAATAGTTGTCTATGTGTACAGGAATGCGTTCTTAACTCCTCCGGCCTTAGTCGAGAACTATGGGGTTGTCCACAAAGTTCGAGTTGTCATTTCTTATTTTGCTTGCACGTACTTTTTGAATCATCCCTGGTAATGTTCTTTTCTTACAGAAATCATAGATACAGTAAGCAATAGCAAAAATTAATATTAGATATTATAGTACAATAGTAAATACACTTGTTTTATTATAATATTTTGGTACTTCGCGAATGTTATTGATTTGATGTTTTTGATTATTTAAGTCACTATAAATGTCTTTAAATTCGTCTAGATTAATCGTGTCTATTTTTAATGGTTTTAATTCCGAGTTTTCACTTCTTAATTTTAAATTGAATTCAGATTGGAGGTTTGGTAGTTCAATGGGTTTAAAGTTTGGTTTATTTTTTCGCGAATTTCTAATGAGAATGTTTTTTACTTTTAGTTCACATTTATTGTCCATGCCAACCACATAACTTCCGTTTATGAAAATATTGTCTTTATTTTGTCTTTGTTTTGTTTATTTTGTATTGCTACTGTACTGTTTGGAGCAATTATTATCCACTGATTATTTTCCATTTGCTGGACTTTCACTTCTTTTAAATTAACTGGTATTTGTTTACAGAATGAGGTATTATTTGTGTATTTTATTATCTGTACCTTGCACGGGGTTTCTTCATAAATCTTCGTAGTTTGGACATCTTGACAAAGGAATTCTTCAGCTGTGATTTCTTTGCATTTTTAGTTGGAAGAAGCGTAATTCTCTTCATTTAACAACAGGTATTTGGATTTAGGTATAATAATTTTATAGAATCTCGGAGAAGGGGTAGGAAATGAGTAAAGGTGGAAGTAATTATAATTTTCGGCTTCAACAATAGGAATTTCTAATATAAATATTATTTGATTACTTTTACTATAACTTTTTATGTCAATGACTTTTTCGAATAGTAATATGTTTTTGGGATCTGCTTCAAAAGGAAATTTTGTGTTTTTATCTAAATGTTTTTCTATAGAACCAATTTCTAAAAATAAATCTTGAGGTTCGATAATAGAGTTATGAAAAGTATTTATTTTAGAGAAAGTGATTGCTACTTCAATTCTTTCTAAAATATCATACATAATTTGAAATGGATTAGAAAACTGAGTTATGACAGTTTGTTTTAGAAAATAGTTGTATGTCTCAATACTAAGTAAATCGTTCTTTTTAATAGTTTGTTCCAGGTGTAAAATCCTATTTTTCAAAATAATTTGATTATGTTCGAGTGTGTTAGTAGTATTTTTAAATTTATTAATAGATTTTGAAAGTAATGTGATTTGGTCGGCAAGTAAGGTTTTAATTGTATTTTGGTATTCCGATAATGCACAGAAAAAAAAACTTGGTTTATCCAAATAAAAAATATTATTTAGAGGTGAATTTGCTAGTTTTCGCAAAATTTTTGTTAAAGTAGTAAATGTAGTTATCAAGTATGAGTAGCTACATTATCTAAAAACGACAATTTTTCCTGCTAAGCTGATATCTTCTCATCTAAACGAGTCTTGTATGTGCATTAGTTAAATAAGATTTCAAATTGTGAACCTATATAAAATTTTATTTGCGCTAAATGAGTTCGGTATTCTGCTTGAATTAGGTATTGTACACCTACAGATTTCCATACGTACCCACTTAGGTGTAGCTATTATTATTAAGAAAATACTTAATGAGGTAATTAGGTAGGTACCTATACGTACCTAACTATTCTCAAAAATCGTTTTATGAAACCCAAAACTAAATTTGTTCTAATAGGAACATATACCTACCTACCTATAAATTTTATTTATCTGCTTTAGTATATTAATGGACCTAGGTATGTGCATTATAATATTTAAGTATAAATAAGATTTTAACAACTAAGTACATAGCTAAAATAGGCACTGATTTAATTATATCTGTGTAATAGTTATTTTACCTAATACTTCTCATTTACGAAATTTCTAACCTCCAAAATATCGAATTATTTTATCTGGTAGAGATAGGAACCTATAGTTGTCTACATAAGTCGTCATTCTATTCCAGCCAACGGTTATTCCCCGTTCTACCTAATGTGTTTGTCCCCGCTGCTAGTCCACGTACCTAAAAATCCTTTGTGGAGGCGGGTGCCGACAACAACATCTTCTATGTGTACCACCTTGTACCTAGCGCGTCTCGCTTGGTGTAGAGGGAGGGGGTTTCATTTTGGTATTTTTTGATTAGAGTCTTGGCGTCGCTCTAACTAGGATCTAGTTATTTGGTGTTCTAATCTGAAGATATTTTAATTTAATATATTAAATTTTGATTTATTGATAGTAAGTGTATACCTAAATATTGATATCCCAATTTCTACAAGTGGTGAGGACGGACTATACAGACAGTAACAGATATGTATTATACCAATGTGCATCCAACATAATTAAGTGTAGTGATTAGTTTGGTGTGTTGAGTTTTGTTAAATATTCATATATTATTAATAACAATGGAGGAAACAAAAAAATATTAATTAGCTGGAATCTGGGGGAGCTCGTTGTTACTTTTCTCGGTAAGTAAATTATAATAATTATTATTTAATTATTTATTTTTATACTTTTACGACCAATGCAAACAATCTTATTTCATGGCAATATCAGATATAATCTGTGGCAATAGATACCTATCTAGTTACGTATTATTTAGTAGGTACTTAATCCTAATTTAAAATACTTTTTCTAATTTAATCAATCTTAATATGGTATTCCTCCATTTACAGCAACTAAACAATAGTTTAGATGGGTTCACGATAATATATTTAATTTGCCAGGGACGGATTAATTTTTAGCAAATTAATGCAGTTTTTCAAAAGAAGTTACATACATATTTTAGCTAGGTATGACTTTTTTCTTTCTTTTGTAAAGGTAGGTATGTATTGATTTGTTTACCATTTTACCAATGTCTGTGAATTAGTAGTTGTGGATTGGAATTGTCTTATCATTCCTCGTACGTACGGGTAGAATCTGTTATTTTACTTAGTTTCCTCATAAGGAATCTAAAGTTTCTTTGATATTTTTTTTTTGTTTCAGCGTCATTGTTTTTCGGAAAAATCGATTTTTTTTTAAATAGCCAATACATTTTAGGTTTATTTGTCCCCAAATTAGATAACTACCTAGTACCTAGTTAGTAGATCTTGAAATGTATAATATTTATAGTAGAAAATGAATTAGGTATAAACTATATTTTACAAGGCCGTATTTTTTAATAAAATGCAATTTTTTTGCGATTTTAGTTTTTATTGATTTCTGACATTATTTTTACTGATATAAAAAACTTAAAAGCTCTCATTGTTACTTTTTTATGAGAAAAATATAGCGTTTACAAATTTTCATTACGACGTTTCGTTTTTGAAAAACCATCAACTTCGATTTTTTAAATACGGCCCTCGATTTTTTATTGTTAAATTTAAAGCCATTTTCAAAACAAAAATAGATGTAACGGAATGGTTTCAACAAGTTTTCAGTATTTTTAGCTGTTATTTAAACTTCAAGAAAAATCGCCATAGTTTGGAATTTATTTTGCGTAAAAGAAAGAAAGGCGTTTCTTTAATAATTTCAAAAAGCACAAAAATTTTAACTAAATTTAAAAAACTGCGTACAGAATAAAATGTGCTGACAGAAATAAATTGGCAAATAATAATAAATAATTTTGATTAACGTCGAAAGAATTTTATTGCAAAAATTACTAATTAGGTATATACTCTGCATTCAGTCAGTTAAGTCCCAAACTATGGCGATTTTTCTTGAATAAGTTTAAATAACAACTAAAAATACTGAAAAGTTGTTTAAACCACCTATTTTTGAATTGAAAATGGCTTTAAATTTAACAATAGAAAATCAAGGGCCGTATTTAAAAAATCGAAGTTGATGGTTTTTCGAAAACGAAACGTCGAGTCTCCTCAAAAAGCAACAATGAGAAAGTGCTTTTAATTTTTTTTATATATATGTAAAAATAATGTCTGAAATCAATAAAAACTAATATCGCAAAAAATTGATTTTTAAGAAATTCTCGGAAACTGCTAAATTTACTTTACTTTTGAAAACACCATTTAAAAGGTGTTTAAATTGTACAACTTTTCTCTAATTTAACCGACATTGTCACTCCGACCGTTTCCAAGATCAACCAACCCTAGTTGTTTATGTGCTGAGCAATATTCTCAGGAATTCCGGCAAAGGATTCAGCCGCATTATACCTACCCACTTTAACATGTGTAGATTGAAGTTTGACTATATATACCTAGCTTATATTATACCTAATACAAGATTTTCAGTAGGCTTAAGTTTATTTTAAAAAAATAAATAAATAAGAGTCGCACTAAAAACCTGATGGTGGTTCAGATAAAAAAACGTAAGCACCACAGGGACCCCAAATCTTGTCTACCCCTTCTAGAAAAAATTACTAGAAGAGAGAGACAAACACTATTTGTCATTTAAATAAAAATATATTGTATGTTAGCAAAGTTTATTAGTTATTTTAGTAATGTAGAAAAATTTACTGGATAGACATTAAACGAGTATCATCACTAAAATAACTAGTAAACTTTGCTAGCATACAATATACTTTTATTTAAATGACAAATAGTGTTCGTCTCTCCCAGACAAGGAGCATATGTAAACTATTCAAGAATATTATCTAAATGACATAATGTCTATCCAGTAAATTTTTCTACATTACTAAAATAACTAATAAACTTTGCTAACATACAATATATTTTTATTTAAATGACAAAAAGTGTTTGTCTCTTTTAGACAAGAAGCATATGTAAACTATTCAAGAATATTATCTAAATGAAATAATGCCTATCCAGTAAATTTTTCTAGAAGGGGTAGACAAGGTTTTGGCTGTCCCTGTGGTGCTTACGTTTTTTATCTATCTGAACCAAGGTTTTTTTTTCTGTGTGAACTAATAGTTCTATCATACCTTTCTGCATCTGCTTGATCTAGATTTCCAGTAATTGATTTGATAATGGAACCTAATCCGTCAATAAGGCCCCTTTTTGTTCTATTATTATTTTGAAATAACAGTGGATTGATTTGATTTATTTGAACAGTAACTTTTTGTTCCAATATGTTAGCAATGCGAAGAGAATTATAAAATTCATGTTTATATTGTTCTTTGAAGGTAGAACTGTCAAATACTAATTTAAGTTTAGAGTATGAATCCTTTATTACTGTAAATTCTTCAAGTAAGTTGAATATGTCATATATTTGTACAAAAGTCCACACGTCAGTTTGATGATAAGCGGTCCCAAGTTTGTATGGAAGTAATCCAGGATTATGATTTAGGTTGTGGATGTTAAGCAGTTCTGAATTTACTCGGAAGATGAGGATGGCTCTGTAAAAACAGGAGGTTTTTTTAGTTCTTTTATATGTACTATTTTTTCTTTATTTCTATTATTTATTTGTACACGATTTCGACATAATATTTTGGTAATGATAAAAGGTCCTAAAAATCGTTTCTCTTTTTTATTTCGTGCCTTAGAATTTTTGAGAAACACGGTTTGCCCTAGTTTGAATTCAGTACTCTCATCTCCTTTTGTATTATTTTTACTTACTATGTTTCCTTTTTTTTGCAATGAGTTTGTTTTCTTTTTTTTGCAATGAGTTTTTCAGAAACTTCTTCATATACATGAGTTAGTTTTTCTTTATGGTTCTGTATATAATCGTTATAAAAGGTGGTTGGTATAAATTTTAATTAGGATTTCTATTAGATGTGTCCAAAGGTTAATTCGAATGGTGTAAAATTTGTTGAACTATGTATTGTACTATTATAACCAGTAATATCATAATCCATGAGATCATTATTTTCGTCAGGATTTACTTCTTTAAGTATTCTTAAATTTTCTATCAGAGTTGAATGGAATCTTTCGACAACAGAGTTTGACTCGTGATGTGCAGCTGTGGTGAAATGAACATTTATTTTATGTAATTTTAATAATTCTTTAATAGTTTGATTATTGAACTCAGTCCCTTTGTCGACAATTATTTTTTCTGGTACTCCAAAGGATGTGAAGTATTTTACAAGAGCTTTACTTATGTGTATTGCTGATTTTCCTTCTATGAAAATAGCTTGTCCGAATTTTGTAAAAGAATCAATAATAGCAAGATAGCTTTTGCCGTTAAAAATGAAAACATCTATGTGAATAATTTGAAATGGTTTAGTAGGAGTCTCTGTGGTCATCATAGGAAAATATGGGGTTTTTCTTGCATATTTCATGTGTTGACAGATTTCACAAGGATTTATATAGTTAGTTATAGTACTTTTCATATTTTTCCAATAATAATTTCGTTTAAGTTTTTCAAGAGTTTCATTAATTCCTCTATGGTTAGTTTCAGCTTCGTGATAACCTTTAAGTATAAAGAGTTGTTGTTCTTTATCAGACACTGTTTCTACCATTTTTAAACATAGAATAAGTTTGGGTTGTCCCGAAAAATGTTTGATATACGTTTTAGCGAAATTTTTATAGAGTTCATCCTTATGAAAATACATGTAATAAGTAGTATTAGGGTCAGTGAATTCTTTCAAGAATTTTATAATAAATTGTTCATTGTTATTTTCTGGAATTTTTATTTTCTGAATTTTGTGGTTTTCATAAGTTTCTTATTTAATATCTAGTTTAAAATGGATATTTGGAAATACTAAAATTTGGTTAACCTTATTATTGACTATCTCATCCGAAATTTTGATGCTGTCGCTTGTATTATCATCTAATGTTGAATGTTGAGTGGATTCAGGTAAGCTTATATTGTGTGGTTTAATTTGTATATCTGATATGATATTAATTTTCTTTTCTTTATTAGGAGGTTGGGTTTCTTTACTAGTGGAAGGTTGAGGAGAGGTGTTTGAATTTCTATTAGGTGGATCGACATCTATATTTTTTGAATATTCTAATACGTCAAAGTTAATGTCACCAGGATTGTTAATTACTGATTCTTGTTCAACTGCGTTAAGATTTATACGAGAGAGACAATCAGCATTTGTATTAAATTTGCCTTTTTTGTATACTATTGTATTTTTATTTTTTGAATTTTGTGGTTTTCATAAGTTTCTTATTTAATATCTAGTTTAAAATGAATATTTGGAAATACTAAAATTTGGTTAACCTTATTATTGACTATCTCATCCGAAATTTTGATGCTGTCGCTTGTATTATCATCTAATGTTGAATGTTGAGTGGATGCAGGTAAGTTTATATTGTGTGGTTTAATTTGTATATCTGATATGATATTAATTTTCTTTTCTTTATTAGAAGGTTGGGTTTCTTTACTAGTGGAAGGTTGAGGAGAGGTGTTTGAATTTTTATTAGGTGGATCGACATCTATATTTTTTGAGTATCCTAATACGTCAAAGTTAATGTCACCAGGATTGTTAATTACCGATTCTTGTTCAACTGCGTTAAGATTTATACGAGAGAGACAATCAGCATTTGTATTAAATTTGCCTTTTTTGTATACTATTGTATAGTCAAATTCTTCTAGTTTAAGTCGCCATCTTATGAGTTTTGAATTGGGTTCTTTGAGGTTAAAAAGCCAAGTTAGAGGTCGGTGATCGGTGTATATTGTGAATTTTCTACCATATAAATATGGACGAAAATTTTTGCATGCCCATACGATTGCCAAAAGTTCTTTTTCGATTGTGGAGTATCGACATTCGGTTTCGTTCAGTGTTCGTGAAGCATATGCAATAGGCTCGTCATTAGGTATTTCTCCTTGAGAAAGAATAGCTCCAATTTCAAAGTTACTTGCGTCGGTGGTTAAAATAAATTGTTTATTAAAATCTGGATATTGTAAAATTGGGTCATTAATGAGAATCTGTTTGCTAGTATTAAAAGAATTGATGAAGTCTTGATCGTGTGTAACGTTAGCGCCTTTTTTTAAACATTTTGTCATAGGTTTTGTGATCTTTGCAAAGTCTTTAATGAATCGTCTGTAATACCCTAGTAGCCCTAAGAAACTTTTAATATATTTTTGGGTTTTTGGGACAGGGAAGGATTTTATTGCGGATATTTTATCAGGATTAGGTTTAACTCCTTCTGGTGTAATAATATGTCCTAAATACTGTACTGGTTTTTGAAGAAATTCTGATTTATCTAATTGTACTTTGAAATTGCTTTTCCTGAGTCTGGCAAAAACTATGTTTAATTTATTAATATGTTCTTGAAGAGAACTACTATATACAATAATGTCGTCTAGGTATACAATGCAGGTTTCATTTTGTAATCCACGCAGAACGTTATCTATAACGCGCTGAAAAGTAGCAGGTGCATTTTTTAAGCCAAAAGGCATTCGCTTGAACTCATAATGTCCTCCTTCGGTTGAGAAAGCTGTTTTTTGAATGTCATTTCGGTCCACTTCAATTTGGAGAAAACCACTTGCTAAATCTAGAGTACTAAAATAATTTGCGTTTCCTAGTTTATCGAGAATTTCTGTTATGTTTGGTAATGGATATTTATCGTCGACTGTTTTTTCGTTTAATTTCCGATAATCGATGACTACGCGCCATTTCTTTTTTCCGGAAGCATCAAGCTTTTTAGGAACAATCCAGATCGGACTGGACTAGGGTGAAATACTATCCTGAATTATACCTTGATCGAGCATTTTTGAAATTTGTGATTTTACTTCCTGTCTATGTACTTCTGGAAAACGGTATGTTTTTGTGTGTATGGGAGTTTTGTCTGTTAATTTAATTTTATGTGTTATTTCGCTAGTAAAACTAAGCGGTATGTCCTCGCAATAAAATATATCGCGGTAATCATAACAAAGGTTTCTAAGGGCTTCCTTTTCTTCTTTGTTAGAATGATCTAGTCTGATATTTCGTAAATTTCGTTTTAGTAGGTTATCATGTTCCTGAGTTAATGATTCGTTGGTTTCTATTTTGTCAAGAAAATTTACCTGAATTAAATTTAAATATTCGATTTCAATTGGCCCTGGTATATTTAATTCTACTTCATCTTCATTTATGTTTGTTATTGTTGTTAAAGCAAAATTATTATTAACGTTAACAAGTGCTTTCGGCATTTCAATACCGTCAGCAATTTTTGTGTACGGTAGTATACCAACAAAAGGTTTATTATTATATTGTTCATATTTAGGATTGGACTTAGGAAGTTTTACAGGAATTTTTACAACTTGTTGAACTCTTGCTGGGATTGTAATACTATAATAAAAAGAATTTTGAGATTCGTCTTCAGAGTCAAAAATTATAGGAATTATTGCATTTGGTGTTGTCAATTTCTTTGTAGTAACATTGATATTAGCATTTAATTGTTTTAATAAATCTACTCCAATTAAACCTTCAAATTTTTTACTAAAACTAAAGAGATAAAATTTCAGTTTTACGTTAAAAATTTTAAAAATAGGAATATCGACTACCTCATGATGATAAGAAATATCGTGTGCTGATTGAATACTAAAATTTTCATTATAAATAAATCTACGATACATTTTATGTGCTAACTCTGGAGATATTAAGCTTTTGCTGCTACCTGTGTAGGAATAAAAATGTAAGGAAGGTTGGCTTTAAGGCAATTTAATTGTATTAAGTTGGATGTTTGTTCGTCGAGACAATTGGAAAATTTTCAAGTTCGGTACTGTCTTGTGTGTCTTCTTTGCTAGGAACAGCTTAAGAGGTATCATATGCGTTTTTATAAAATTCTGCTTGATTATCATATTCTGAATAATTGTTATCATCATAATAATTATTATAATAATGATACAGGTCAGGATTTTCAATGTCATAATAATTATATTCGTCGTAGTAAGATAGATTTTCATAGGGGTTTTCCAAATTGTGGTTATGTAATTCTGTAAATGTAAAATTTGGGTGTTTAGGTCTGACACGAGAATTTGAGCTTGAAGTGTCCATTGGCTCTGGTTAAATCTAGTGTTGTCATTATTGGGACGATTTTGGATTTGCGGCATCTGTGAAGGTCGCTATAGAAAATATGGTTGTCTCTGGCTTGGGAAATTATTTTGACGAAACATTGGTGAGAAATTTGGTCTTTGAAAAAATAAGGATTTTGTGGTCTTTGAAAATTAAATGCTGGTCTTGTAAAAGACGTAGTTGGAAATAATGGTCTCTGTATAAAATTTTGAGATGTTGATGGATTAGAAAATTGTGGTTGTTGTGAAAATAAAGTTGGTGGTCGAAATTGTGGTACCTGAAATGAAGGTTTCGTAGGCGGTGGTCCTGTAAATGATACTCTTTGTAATGGGCTAAAATTTGTTTGTGTGTTGAGCGAGTTTGAGCGTTGTGTTGAATATAAAAAGTTTTCTTCCTCTACGAGATATCCCATAGCAATTTCCAAGCTTATTGGATTTCTTAGCCTTACATTCGTTTGTATCTGTCCGGTTAGTCCCTTAATAAAAGTTTTAAGAGCTAAATCGTCATAATTTTTAAGATTAATTATTTTCTCTTCTGCCGTGATTGTTGTTATCGAGTTTAATTTAGAAATAATTAGCGGATTCGTTTTTAAGAGGCTTTAGTGATAATAGGTCTTGTAATAGACAGTCAATATTTCCTTGATCACCAAAACTTAACATTAAAGCATTTTTAATATCATTCCATAATCTAAGTTCTGTTCTGCATCCGATGAGCATAAGAGCTCTGCCTGTTAATTTACCTAAAATAGCTCGTATGAGAAAGCTATTTAGTGCATTATCGTTTTGTCTGGAAAAAGTTGCTAGCAAATGCTCACAACCGTCAATAAAGATACTTAGAGTATAGGGATTACCATCATAAAACGGTATTGAATCTACGTAAAGTTTTAATAATTGAAAATTGGTTGGAGTTTCAGGCATATTTGTAGTGTTAGATAAAGTAAAATTTGTAAATTGTGTCAAAAGGTCTTGTAATTCTGGATCTGACATAAAATGTTATGAGTTTTTTCTTAATAATATTAGTACTAAAATTGAAATTAAATTGAAAATCAACTAATGTTCACCGAAAATATATAACTAACTTAAGGACTAAATGATAGGATAATAAAAAGGACTTACAGTAAGAATATTTTCATTTCCGTATTCCGTTTTTCTTCTTTTCTTAATCTAGTGTCTCCAGGTTCGATCGATGTGACATTTTCCCCAGGTCTTCTTAATTCTACGTTTTCGGCTGCCTATAGGTTCCTGTCGATGCTAGACGTTTCCCCAGGACTTCTGTGCTCACTTTATTCTCCCGTTCACTATCACGACCGTTTGATTTTCGACTTGATATGCCCTCAAGACAAAATCCTTTCGCCGCGATTTTTTTTTTATTTTTCAATTAACTGTTAAAACAGAAATTAACTGTGCGATACAATTAATTTTGAAAAATCCTACCGACTGCGCAGGTTATGTTTTTGGTTCTTCAGAAGAACTTTTTAAAAAGAAAATCAAAGTTTGAACACAGGTTCTTTTATTATATTTAATCTTTACAAAATAAACGTTTCACTTAACGTGAGAAAAGTATAAAACACAATTACAATAGAGATGTACTTGTATTTATAACATCATATTATCTGTAATATAAGTACTGGCTGAATAAGCAGAATAGTTGTCTATGTGTACAGGAATGCGTTCTTAACTTGCGATTAAAATAGTAGTTGCAGCGTATATATGAAGAGCTTGGCGGCAAAAGGTAACAAGCCACATGTCGCAATTTTAAATACTGATGTTGCTTATTGCCTTTTGTGCAAAATATGCAATATAATATTTTAATCGTAAAAGGAAATTTACAAACTACTACAAAACACCTATTATCTAATTACGAAAGATTAAACACAGATCACTTTCTTTCATTGAGAACAACAGTCAAAGATAGTTTTTTTATTTTTATGACAAGTGTGGCTTGTTACCTTTTTCCGCCAAGCGCTTCATATATTACATTTAAAATACAATACCAGTATATACAACGGTGGTACCGTGGCCTCAATGGTAGAGCCTTCACTTCGTAGGCGGAACGTTAAGAGTTCGAATACCAGATCTGGTTATATTTTTTGTTCAATTTTTTGGATAAAGGAGTTAGTGTATTTTGTTAGTTTATTGAAAATAATGAAAATAATACAATTATAATAATAATTATTATTAAAATTCTGTTTCGTTACGCAGGTCATATATATTTGATTATATTATATCTTCGAGAAAGTTTTGGGGCGACACAACCGATTTTTTTTTCTCTTATATCACAACTAATTTTAACACTATCTCTCATAACCACTACAAGTAAAATTTTGACGTTTGCAGTTAGTTACTTAATCAACACAATAACCACTTACCTAAACTACACAGTGTGAGGGGTACAAGGACGTTGGGTAAAGATATAGGAATTACTTGCTCAAAAAGCCCGAACTTTTGTAAAACAGACTCTCAAAAAATGCATTAAAAAGTAAAGTAATGTCTCTTTTGTATCCATGACTATGATTCTCATATCTTAGTCCCAAATACGGTGTTTTAGGTATAAAATTAGTTATTTTGGTTTACTGACTTCATTTCACATTTTCTTTGGCCCATTAAAACCGTAAGAAGGTTGTAATATATATCAGAATTAAACAGAATGCCGCATTCACACTTTTCCATATTTTCTGTTAGCAATTCGGAAGTTTATTCTATATAATAATATTATGTATACAGGGTTATTCACGCCATACGAAACGGAATAGTGTGGCTAAACTATTTAATTTCTTAAAAGTTTTATTCATGGGTTCGATAAAAATGACTTATAGCTACATTTTAAAAATATTGTGAATCTATACAGGGTGTCCCAAATATAAGAAACGAACCATAGTTTTTTAATATTGTTTTTTTTTAAATAGAATGCCCTGTATATGAATATATTTTTAGAATCCCCGTTTAAAATAAACCTAACTTTCATTAAAGTACATTTCAGTTTTTTAAATATTTAATTTTTATTAAAATATAGACATAATTGGAATGAAAAAATTCACACCTATGCGTTTCTTCTTTTTCAGCCAGTCTGGGCTGATAAATATACCCACTCATCACTTGTTACGCCGAGTATAAAAAACCCCCAATACTAAATACAGGGTGTTCAATAATATAAGTTATATGAACGTAAAGTTTAATTCTGAATAACTTGTCTATTTCAAATGGAACAACAGGTATGTGAGGTCGAAATTAGATGCACAAAGTAATTTTCCTTCAAATACTATAATACTTTCCTATGGATAACTCTTGACGCTTTCGTGGAAATATTTAATTGAAACTGTTAATTTTATGTAGACCACCCTACATTTGATGATGATGACATTAATTATCTATTAATCACTATAAGGTTTTCTTATATATATGAATATTTTTAATTTTGCATGGAAAAAGCACATATTGGTAGTAATAGGAAGAATTTTTCAAAATTATAATATTTGTCAAGTCACCTATGAGAATTTGAGAAATCATATATTTAAACAATAACATAATAAATAAATACATTTTTAACTTAAATTAAATAACAAGATATACATAAATACTGATAAATTTTATAATAAATGGTCAAAATAATTGGACTCTAGGCACATTTGAATTCTTTTCTTAAATCCTTCAACAACTTTAACCTGGTGTAACGATTCGTTTATTTGCTCCTTCATCTCCTCTATTAAAAAAGTTTTCATTTTCGATGATTTTGGTCCTGCCCGTGTACAGAATTCAACACGATTTAAAACCAATATTGAAACGTTCTTGATGCAGTTGTTGCATTGTGTTTGGATGGTATATTTCGTTAAACTGTCTTAACAGTCTCTCGATGACCGCCTTTTGGGTTGATTTTGCGCCGGTAACCTTTGAGCGTAAATTCGCGATGCCAGTAAAGCGTTTTTGGACCATTCTTCCAGAAAAATCATGTCTATTCTTTCTCCTTTGGAATAGGTTCGCAGTTTTGATTAATTGAATTAAATCAAATGTCACAGATAAAAAACTGTTTTATAAAAAATTCCCAACTCTTAGATAAGAATTTTCAACAGTCTATTTGACAGTAAATATCAAATTAAAAAAAAAATGTATTCTGTCTTCTCAAACCCTCATGGCTGACTTGATAAATATTATAATTTTGAAAATTCTTCCTATTATTACCAATATGTGTGCCTCTTCCATGCAAAATTAAAGATATACATATCTATAGGAAAAGTTTACTTTAACTTTAATTTACATCATCAAATACAGGGTGCTCTACATGAAACTAAGAGATTCAATTAAAAATTCGCCTAATATTATGAATATGTGCATTTTCCACGAAAACGTCAAGAGTTATCCATAGGAAAGTATTATAATATTTGACAGAGTATTACTTTGTGCATCTAATTTTGACCCCATATACCAGGTGTTCCATTTGAAATAAACAAGTTAATTAGAATTAAACTTTACGTTCATATAACTTATATATCATTGGACAGCCTGTACCTAGTATTGTTGGTTTTTTATATTTGGCGTAACAAGTGATGAGTAGGTATATTTATCAGCCCAGACTGACTTAAAAGGAACAAACGAATACGTGTGAATTTTTTCATTCAAATTATGTCTATATTTTTATAAAAATTTAAATAACTGTCAGGTTTAGGTAAGATGTGCTTTAATGAAAGCTAGTGTCGGGGAATCTAAAAATATATTCATATACAGGGCATTCCATTTAAAAAAACACAACTATGGCTCATTTCTTATATTTGAAACACCCTATATAGATTCACAATATTTTTAAAATGTAGCAATAAATCATTTTTATCGAACCCATAAATAAAACTTTTAGGAAATTCAATAGTTTAGCCACAGTATTCCTTGTCGTATGTCGTGAATAACCCTGTATATGTGTTATAATTGCCTTGAAATAAAACATCGAAATCTGGGAATTTGCAGTTTTATTAATTAAAACTCGCAAATTGGTCTTTACAATTGCATCGTTTCTTATGTCACCTATATACTGAAGTAACATCGTAATGTCGAAAACCGAATACAAAAGAGGCCGTCTCATGCAAGTGGTGTTTATATAAATATTTCTCACAGGCAGACCGAATGTTTATATTAAAACCATTAAAATAAATACCAGAAAATGGGCATGATGCGCTTATTAGCGATCAAATTATTAAATAATATTCTATAATCCTAACATATTTATGTTATTATTCTACAATATTCTCTTTCTATATTCTAGAGAACAAACTAATAAATGCGAAAGGAATAATTTTGATGTAATTCTAAATCATTTAGAGATTTCTCGATTCTTGAGATGTGGTGAAATTTAATAAAAACAAATTTCGAAACTTATTTCAATTTATATGCATTCACTGTCATGATAAAAAACTATTATATCGGTGTATCATGTTTTATGCATTTTTGTCCATAATCTATAGTTATAGTAATGTAAACCAATTTTGATTTATTGGATGTATGGCTATGTAATACAATATTTGTAATAATTTCTTGATTGTATAACATTTTTATAGAACGCTTCACTGCTATGCTAAACCGCATGACAATTATTAAATTATTATTATTATTAAATTTATTCTAAATTTTATATTATCGGTTTTGCTCTATCCAATTTTTAGCTCTCCATATCATATATATGTATACAGGGTGAACTGTCACTCAGTACAAAAATTTTAACCACGTGCTCAGAGAAGCATGAAAAACTATAACAAATTTGTTTCGGTATTTTTATTCGATGTTTACAAAATGGGGCAAATCCATGTTCTTCCCCGGTAAATCGGCGCCTATGACAACCAATTTTCAATATGACCTCCAGCATATGAACAGCTGTAGGGTTAATATTCGCGGCGTTGCCAATTGTAGAGACGGCGAAAATGAACAGTTTTGTTAATAATAATAATTAAAATACCTGATAAATAAGTTCATCTGCATAATTGTACATTACTTCTTCCCTTTTGGAAACTGCTAAAAGGATATTTTCGCATATGGAACAACTACACTAATAACAAAAGCCGCAAACACACTAAAATGTCCGATTATTTTACTCAAATGGGTTATTTTTACAACAACGACTTCTCGCGTAGCGAAAAAACCAAATGTTCGAAGAGGCCACCGTTAACTTCACTTTATTTCCGCACTTAATCACTGAACTTCATCATCACCAATCTCCGTTTCATAGACAAGTCTTCATGTAGATCTAAAATTATTATTTTACATAAATCGTTCATGTTTTACAACAGAAACTTCTCCCTCATCACTAATCACAATAATAATATGTAGGCCTACAACCTATACCGTAAATTTCTGTACTTCAAATTGATTTTTAAAGTTACGCTCATTCGGGCGTTCACTTTCATCACAAAATTTAAGCAAACAAATCATAGATAAGTGTTTATTGAAACAAGTAAAAAATACGGGTAATAATTTTACGGTAGAAACCTGCATTATATTATGACAAATAATTTGAGAATTTGTTTTTGCAAAACAGCAATTTTATTATTAATGAAATCTTAAACCTTTCCTGTTAATAGCAAAAAATAACAACTAACAACTAACTTGTTTTAAGTTATATTGACATACAAAAAATATTTGACAGTTCACAATTTCCTGAAAACTAAAACATTAGTCGAATTCACGCCATGACCGAATATAACCGGTTATAAACGGTTTAACTTTTTGCATTCTCGCGACCCCGGATATTGCCGGTTTCACTATGATGACGTCACGAAAAAGCCCTTCATGAACAATATCATTAGCATTGTGTTTATTATTATAAGAAACACAATTAATTATTATAATAAACACAATGTCATTAGCTAATTGGCGCTTCATTTTTCAGGTAACTAGGGTTGTTTTCACAGGATTCTGAAATCGTCAGAAACAGTCTCTATTCTGCGCAAATCAATTACATCGCGTATCAACAATGTTATGCGCAGAATTCATACTGTTTCTGACTGTTTTGAAGCCTATGAAAATAAAACTAGTTACGTGAAAAATTAAGCGCAAATTGGCTAATGACAATGTTGAGTTTCACGTTCCTTTTACAAAAAAAAATTCAAGTGAGATGAGCCGTAGGTGATCATGTCACATCATTGGTTTGCGCAGAATCCCGACTGTTTCTGACGGTTTATGACTCTTGTGAAACAGCAAAGAAAATATAATGTCACAGCTAACATACATATGTTAGCTGTGATAATGTCATGAAGGTCTTTTTCGTGACGTCATAGTGAAACCGCCAATAATCGGGGTCGCGTGAATGCAAAAAGTTAAACCGGTTATAACCGGTTATGGCGTGAATTCGACTTATTATGTTTTAGTTTCTAGGAAATTGTGAACTGTCAAATATCTTTTGTATGTCAATGTAGTGCTTTGAAGTGCTAGTGTTATTTGCATTTGTGTTTTTTTTTTTAACCTTTCGGGTTTTCCTGACGGAGGGGATCCACCTGGTCCACGTGGTCGTCGCGCTGAGTACCTGACATTAAACAAGAAGAGTGAACGAGGAAAATCAAGCGGTCCCCAGGAAGTTCAAAAATCATTCTATGGAATGTTAGACATATCCGAAAGGTAGGTGCTAACATAATATTTAATATTTCGCATGAGTGCAAGTCACAAAATCATCTACATTTTTTAAATAATTTTTTTACTTTAAATGCTCGATACACTTGGCAACATGTCGCTGTATTATAACCTTTAAACTAATGTCTAATTTAAACTTCAGTTGGGCAGGTGGTCATAGGCGTCGTAAAAAGGGAGTTTAATATGATTTACAAAAAAATTATTTTCAGCCTTAATAAAAATCTTATTTTTCTCTACCTCCAGTTAAAATTTTTGTACTGCGTGAGAGTTCACCCTGTATATGGAGACTATTAGTTTCATGAATTTTTTTTTTTTTTTAATTCACCGGAAATACTTGTTTTTGGTCATTTTATACATAAATAAGTAGTTTTAAAAAAATGTCTGTCTGTATGCACGAAAACGCAAAAACCACTTAACAGATTTTAACCAAATTTGGTACAAAAATACTATAGGACATGGCAAGGAGCTGATTAGATTTTAGGAAATATTGAGCGTAGGCAAGGGGTTGAAAAGAGGGTTCAAATATTAAAAAAACTCATAGTTCTTAAACTTATCCTAAAATTTTCTGCAGTAATCCATCTATCGAGGAGTGAATATTACTATTGAATAAAAGGCGTCTACTCCACAAAATGATTTATATATACGTTGAAATTTCTTATTTTCATCTGCCATACATGTTTCGGACACATACGTCCATCATCAGTGGCTTAAGGAACCTTATACAATTTACATGGGTTTCGATTTAAACGTTTATACAAGCATTAAGTAAGTAGTAAGAAATTTCAACGTAATATATAAATCATTTTGTGGAGTAGACGCCTTTTATTCAATAGTTATCCTAAAATATTGAACATAAAATAGACCACATTGGCGTTCAGCAATAGTGTAAAATGGGGTAAAAAATATTTAAGAAAAACGTACTTCTTAAACATAGCAGAAATATTAACTAATTATTTATAGCTTTAATAGAATATAACCTATAAAATGTGTCGTAAATAACTTACTTTCATAGGCGTTCGTAAATAGTGGAAAAGGGGTCAAAACATAAAAAATATATATTTCCTAAACTCATTCGAAATATGGAATAATTTTTCATAGCTGTGATAGAATATAACCTAAAAAATGTTACATAAAAGAATTGGTTCACACAAGCGTTCGAAAATAGTCTAAAAAAAGGGTCAAAAACGAAAAAAAATTATTTCCCAAATATACCAGAAAAATTGGCTAATTATGTATAGCTTTAATATAAGATAACCTAAAAAATGCAGCATAAATTTTTTATTTACATAGGCGTTCGTAAATAGTAAAAAAGGGGTAAAATAAAAAAAATTAAAGTGTAAAAATTTGTATATTTAATTAGTTGAATTGGTGTTAAAAATACACGACAAAAATTAATGTACCATAGGCGTCCGTGAAAATTCTATAAAAGGGCCAGAAAAAATTTGTATCCGTGATAACTCAAAAACCACTTAACGGATTTTAACAACATTTGGTACGAAAATACTACAGGATATTTATAGGTGGTGATTAACATTCAGCGTAGGCAAGGGGTTTAAAAGAGGGTCCAAAATTTAAAAAATCATAGTTCTTAAACTTATCCGGAATATTGAATACTTTTTTGTGCGTTTAATTAAACATAACCTAAAATATTTAACCTAAACAATTAGACCACATTGACATTCGAAAAAAGTGTAAAATGGGGTAAAAAGGTTAGAAAAAAACGAATTTCTTAAACATAGCAGAAAAATAGACTAGCTATTTATAGCTTTGATAGAATATGAGTTAAAAAATGTGTTATAAATAACTTGTTTTCATACGCGTTCGTAAATAGTGTAAAAGGGGTCAAAATAAAAAATATACTTCCTAAACTTATTTGGAACACGGAATAATTTTTCGTAGTTGTGATAGAATATAACCTAAACAATGTTACATAAATGAACACAGGCGTTCGAAAAAGGGTCAAAAATGAAAAAAAATATTTATCCAAAAATAACAGAAAAATTGGCCTTTGATATAAGATAACCTACAACATGCAGCATAACAATTTTGATGTAAGTATAAATAGTGCCTCCAAAGAGAAGAAAAATGAACAAAACCCGATACTGTATTTACATTCCTCGATATATTCTCATTTCTGGCTTTGAGAAACACCAAAATAATTAACAATTTAGAAAAATACAAATTGCATAAAAAAATTAAGAGTATATTTTTGTTGTAAGGATATATATATTCTTAAAAAAAAAAAATGGAGTGTAAATATTTCACGCCAGCTTTTAATTTTTACATACAGGAATATTTTCTAATTCCACACGAAATTTTCTCAATGATGTGACAAAGGCAGATCGGGGGTTTCAATATGATTTTTTAGCATGCTATTTTATATGACAGATGGATATTAAAGCATTTGAAGAGAGTTTCAACTTAATTATATGTTTAAAAATTAAGCACTAAATAAACAAATCTATTGCCCTTGGGACTAATAACTTATCCTGCTTTCTCAAGCGAAGGTTAAGTTATTATGCACTAAATATTTCACATTTTCTAGGGTGGAAAATTTATGTTGTTACAATTCATTTCCATAATATGACACAGTATGCAATACAATACATCTTATTTATTTTTAGGTTATATTTTTTAATAATAAGAAAAATATTATCTCGTTAACACTGCGAAATATCGATTAATACCATGGCTATGAAAGTTCAGTCGCATCATTAGGTAAGTTAGTTTTATTTATATTACACAGAGTTTTAATATTTTCTCCTGAAGATGCTATGAATTATATATGTATAGTAAAATATATATATATATATTTTTTTTAATGCGATGTTGCTTTTGTTTCATGCGACTAGACATTTTGCTTTAAGCGAAAAAAAGATAGAAATTGAGAAAGTGTATTTTCATTTTAGTATCTATTTAGAAAACTTGTGCTTTTAATTCAATGACAGTTTTAGGCAGTGGAGTATTTTTTATGCCTTGTTCTTTAAATTTATACATAACAAAAGTTTGAAAGCGGGGACAGATTGGTTTCAAATCGAAAAATTCTAAACACACTTGCATAATTTATATATTTTTTCCGCTAAAAATAAAAAACTGTTTTGTTAATACAGCAAGACCCTTACTTTAAACATAAAGATTTTTCTCTTGTATCGTCATTTAACTTCTTTAAGTTTATTTTTTTATTTGTGTTTTTTCGTGCAATTCAGAATGAATATGGTAGGTATACCTGTTTTCTTAGATTTCGAAACACAAAAATGGGAGTAAGAAAACGTTTGCGGGCTTGAAATTGAATGACTTTCGAATTCATACAATTTGATGCTTGCAATGCAACTTATATACCTCCTAAATTTTTATTAGTGCCATAAAAATATGGAACGATATATTTATTGAAATCAAAATAATGCGCCGCGCCGTATAAAACGCTATGTTATTCAACTTGCATTTCTTTTTATATGACACATTATTTTGATTCCAAATATACTACGATATGGAACCGAAATACTGCCTCATATAAAACGAAATGAGTAATAATTTGTCGATACCTATACATTTCATTTTACATGACCAGTATACAGGGTTATTCACGCCATACGACACGGAATATCAGGTTGTGCTGCATTTTTAACAGATTCTCACATAATTTTCAAAAGATCGTTATTATGTGTCTTATTACTAATAACGATTTTTTGAAAATTATGTGAGAATCTGTTAAAAATGCAGCACAACCTGACGAGTAGTATGCCCAGTTGTGTAAACCCAGTCAGCCGCAAGCAGGCCAACGAAAAAGAGGAAGAGAGCGAAATCTAGTTGGGCGCTCGAAAAACAAAAGTTGTTGTTTAAATTTTTGAATTCGACAAGTGTCAGACGAAAATACTTAATACATTTTGTTTGAGAATCCACATTTTATTTATATTAAACATTTTCCACAAAGTATAATTCGGACACTTTAATGTCGAGATTTCTTATTCTATGTAAATATACCACTGATGATGACATGTATGTATGTCGAAACATGTATGGTAACGTACTTTATTGATTGATTTAGCACGTGAAGTGATTAAATTAGATTTTTTGGAGTTGACGCATTTTTAATTCAAAATAATTATTTTCAAAAAATATATTTCAGGTAATTGTTAATGTAAATTAGAAAACGCTGCAAGGTAAGTTATGTTATCCGCTAAAATACCATCGCCAACTTTATCAAAGTAGGTACCAAAGTAAAAGAAAAACGAAAATATAAACTAATGAACCACAGAAACTGCGAAAATGCCAAGATTCCAAATAACTTTATCACATACTAAGTATTACAATTCATTGATGAATTAACGAAAGAGTTCCCCTATGATGAAACAAAGTATTACCGTCAATAATATATTTCTTTAGAACTTCAGACATCAGATTAACGCGTTATGAACTCTACGAACAATAAATAATTTAAACAAGTAATTTAAAGGAAAATTGATATCTTTAGTTAATTTAATGAACTATCACTTTACAAAATACAATACTCCTAATGTTGATAAAAATCTTCACATCTCACTTTGCTGACCTAAGCAGATATTCAGAATTATGATTATATTATTTCTGAACGGTTGCATATAGTTCATTTCCTGTTGCAGCTATGTCCCCATACATCCATCATAAAACAAATCACTCCGCCCGGGTGTCCAATTAATTACACCAACCTTCCTTTCCACCGTTTCCTCAACAGTCACAACGTCAATATCACTATCTTGCTCATTCCGAAACTCATAACCAGTCAACGTTTCGCGTCAACTTGCAGCAACAGCTTCCTCAGACATTCTCGGTGTTCTGCGAATATAGTCACTCGGCGGAGACTCTTCTTCTTCGAACTTCAGTCTTTTCCTCTTCAGTATTTTTGGGTAAAGACTACGTTTTCTGAACGGTTGCATATAGGTCATTTCAATATGCTGCTGCGATGTCTTGAACATTCAAGACATCCATCATAAAACAAATCACTCCGATCGGGTGTCCAATAAATTACACCAACCTTCCTTTCCACGTCACATGAACTACCAGCAACAGCTTCCTCAGACATTCTCGGTGTTCTGCGAATATAGTCACCCATCTGAATCTCTTTAAACACTTTCGAAAACGAATGTTTCAACTGAAAATTTTTCAAATTCACGCAAACTTGTTCGCGTAACTTTGCGCACAAAAACGATTTGATAATATGAATACTATGTCACTAATAATTCACTATAACGCTTATTGCGTTATTCAATAAACAATCACTGTCACTTTCAAAATTATAAAAGTTCACTAAAAATTTAGTGCTGTTAAAACTTTCAAGCCTAAACAGAAACTAAAGTGTTCAGTACTAAACCATTTTTGAAATAAACGCACATTTAAGGCCGTATAACTTTGAATTCAGGTAAAAAAAATTAATCTCTTTAGTTATTATGTTATTTAAATTATTTATAGAAATCCTATTAGGTACCTACTAATACCAAATACCCGGGCAATACAATTAAATAATAACTTAACATCACACCAAATTCTTACCTAGGTACATAAATAAAACAAACATGTATAATAAACAATAACAAAACTTACCTGTTTTCGGTACCCTAGTAACGCGCTTCGAGAAAAATCACTAACCACGAAACCAAATTGTTCTAATAAATAAAATATAAATGCTATTTAGGTAGCGTCTTAACCCTAGAATATGTACCTTAATTTAACTTCCATAAATACTTACCATGGGCGGGAGATGCCCACATGTGCAAGCGCGCATCGATGTGATTATGGTATTACAGTACCTAGTCGCGTGTATGGTGGTTGGATGGGTGGACGGCGCTCCCGGTTGAGTTGGTAGACTTGCCTATGCCAAGTAGTTATTGACTATATAGTCGTGGGTGATGGCATCTGGCGGTCTAGGACCGTGGTTCGGCTTCCACGCTAAACTGTAGGTCCAAGAATTACAAAGATGGCTGTATTACCTAGTGTAGAGGCCAAACAAACAAAAACAACAACAAAATACTTACCATCGTAAAATTTACGACGTAGAAAATAAAACAAATTTTAATAGAAAAATTTGAAAAATAATTTAATAAAAAAATTAGTTTTAAATAAATGAAACAAATACATATTAAACTAGAGGAACACTAACAGAAAATCATATCTTAGAACTACAGGAAACAACATAAGGCACGGTGCTTGCCGCAATATCGGACGTCTGCAGTGACTACAATAATTTGTCGTCATTCGGCGCTTTCTTGAGGGACAAAACTGGCACACGGTTCGTTTCGATAAAACAGGTCCTCTTCACCATCTTTGTCGCGTCCACAGCTATTTTTTTTGTATTATCATTGTTATGTTTCCTTAGTTTTAATTTAATACGTATTTGATTATTATAACCATTCTATATTTCCTAATTACTTAAGTATTCGAATTACTGAATGCTCTTGTCATTTAGTTTAAATTAATTCAACTGCTTAATGTGTCGTTGTGCCGTGTAAATATGCCTTAAGAACTTTACTTTTTAATTGTTCGCTAATTCTTATTGAATTACATATTTATAATCGCAAACTGGGTTGTATGTATATGTGTATGTGATTTGGACTGTGGTGTTGGAGTGGAGAAAGTGCTGGCCAGCATATACGAGACAGTAAAGCCGCAACGTGAGTACCCGAAACTCATTATATTAAGTAGGTTTTTAAGGCTTACGTTCTACCCTTATAATTCTAATCTGCCCAGGTCCATTATTGAAATCTCTCACTAGTATTTATCAAACATAAACATTAAAAAATAAATACAATTGTGTAATTGCCCAATTTAAGGGTAATTGCTCAACAATCCTCATGGGGTTTTTTCAAGATTTCCTCTATATAAGTAGCCTTATAGAGCGATTTAATTTAATACTTACCTTCGTAAAATTGACAACGCGGTTCTTCAGTTTACCACACAAAACATACCCTTTTAGAACACGAACTGCAATGTTAACAATCGGAACTAAAAGAAGCGCCATCTATTGATGTGTCGCATACTCATAAATTAGTTTTGGCGGGAAATTTAAAATAATATTAGTGACGAATATTTCCAATAAATTTAAATAGTTACATATTATGATGCAACTATTAATTGTAGTTTTTCAAAAACTTATTAAAACGAGATAGTGTTCAAAATACTTTGAAAAACTACAAATAAAGTTGCACCATTATATGTTACACGGCAAAACATTAATATGATCGAAAAAAACAATTATTATTATAAAACATTTATTATTAAAATAGAAACGCACAATTAGCAATATTATTTTACATTTTAATTTAGTCAAAAAGTAGGTAGTAGGTACACAATAAATTTTATAATTAAAAACATAAATAAAATAACGTACTAGTTACGTTCTTGGAATATTCTTTCGATATGCTAGGGCTAGGCATGTCATCGATGACCATGGGGTAACTTATACTAGGGTCACCGACGGATTCCTTTGATGTGGTAGGTCCAGTACTTATGTCTATGGCACAACTAGAGGGCATTCCATTTAAGCTCTCTTCGACACCCAAACTGTAAATCATCCGGAACAAAATGTTTCGCACACACTAGATAACTTTTAAGTAGTTTATCAAAGGGAATGTTAAATAAACGGGGGTTGTTTATATTTGCCAACCACTTTATTAGCATTTCTGATTCTTTATTAGGGTTCGGAAATCGGAAAAAACTACCATTCTTAGTCTCACAGTTGGGAACACAACATTTTTTTTTGCCAGTCGAACTTCTCCAACAAAAAGAGCCATAACAATTAAAATAGCACACACTGAACGCAATTTTTTTGCTATGCATTTACAATTAAACAAACTTTTAAACAAGACTCGCACTCTTTTTCCAAACTCTTAACACAAAAAATCATATTAAGACTTGAAATTATGCCACCCTTTTGTGGGAAATACGAGTATAACATATGTTTTGTGGGTAATACCAAAATTTTTTAAACATCAAATAGGGGAATGTTTAAAATGAAAAAAATTTTTGGCGACACCTAGCGATAGGAAGTCAAACTAAGCGTAGTAGAATAGACAGTTTTCTTCACTTTTCGTTTGCAGCGCCTCTCGTGACTGTTCGCATAGTTAAAAACAGTGTTCCAGTCTCTGCCATTTAAGTTAATCTTCTAACGGGGTATGTTTTGTGGTTTACCACTAACGTTGGCGCGACACTGAACTTACTGGTGGTGCCTTTTGGCATAACTAGAAACTAGACATACGCATGCGGATTAAAAGTGTTCCGCGAAGAAAATATTTGCGTTAACGTATTTGCCGTAAAATTTACGAAATTACGAAGGTAATCTATATGCTATAGGCATAGTCTAATAAATAATATACTATTAGACTATGCTCTAGAGTTAAACTCACCGAGACCATTTTGGCGCTTGTAAATTATCTGCCAGAAAGAAATAACGACTTTTTTTAAATTTTTTTCTCCATGGGATTAATAATAAGACTATTTTGAACAAAATTGGAAAAGGATGGACACAAAATAATCAGTGTTTATATTTTTTTTAATCTAATTTGTAATAGACTATTACATACTTAACGTAGGTATGTACTTACGCACTGTATATCATTGACATGGACATGCTGTGGTTAGTGTCATAATAGAATAACTAGATACCAGCATTGTCAGATTGTATATCTGATTTCAAGAAAACTATTATAATAGTATATTGTGCAACGAACATGAAATGACATATATTTCCTACGAGTATGATCGTCGCAAATCATACGAGTAGGAAGTGGTCATTTCATGTGAGTTTCACACTATACTTTTTCTACGACTGTTTTAATGCTTTTGAATAAATTTAACATAATTTTTAGGAAAATATTTGTTTTTCGAAACATGCCCCTGTTAGCGTATAAGCCTAAATACGATAAATTAGAAGAACTAAATTGACTAGGTGGTGTTAAACTATATTCACTATCACTGTTTATGTGTTCTGAAATTATTGAAATACTTAATTATAATTATTATTAATTATACAAGAAATCCCTTGAGGGATTTCCCAGTCGTTTTGTGGTAGTTTTATCTGTGACAAAAGTCATTGAGGGTTATTAAAAAAAACAAAACTGAAAATATGGGTTAAAAACCATCTAATCAAATAAATAGAATTACATTTGAGACACCCTGTATATAATAATAATAATAATAATAATAATAATAATAATAATAATAATAATCCCTAACCCCAAGTGGCTGGCGGTAGCCATAAAACGCACACCATTTTCTATGAAAGATGAGTCAAAGGAGAAATGAAAGAATGCGGCAGCCTGGAATGCCCCAGGGCACGTCTGGAGCCAACGCTGGACGTGGCAGTATGCGATCCGTTGGTGGTAGGTTGCTGAATAGGCGGGCACCTATCGCTCAAGAAACTACAGCCAACAGCAATAATGTGGAAATACCACCAGCTGACCCACAACCAGCAGCCAATGTTAGGGAGGATAATCCTCCCCCCATAGCTCCTGGACGCAGTAGACGCATGAGATGGAGTACTAACTTGAATAAGGATGTCATGCGCTACTACTTCATAGCCACAAGCCTCGAAACGGATTTTACTGATTATAGGGATAGACTAAAGAATATGTTTGCTGCTGAACATCCAGAACACAATGATATTACAGCACAACGCCTATCCGATCAGCGTAGAGCAATACAGAGAAACAATCTATTAACCCAAATTGAAATTCAGTATATTTTAGACAGAGTGAGGGAGGAACTAAATATACCTCATACGCCCAATCAGTCTTTTGAGGATGACAATGTTTATGGTACCCATACACCCTCAGATTCGCCACGTGGTTCACCATTCAATAACATAGATATAGAGATTCCTCAAGAGCCCCACCAAGAGGACGAAATACTTAATACTTACCATGCTAACTTACTGAAATACCTTGGAATGGACCCTAACGTTAGACCTCCCATACAAAAACTTAGATTTAACAAGAACACAGGAACACTTATAAATAGAGCCAATTCCATCCTAGAACAAACGCTAAACGATGGTATGAATCTTGAAGAGGTACATTCCACGATATATTGCGCGGCAATTACCGTAGTGAGCCTTAATCAAAAATATAAATCACCTAACAAAAAAAATACAGATGGGTATTTACCATCATGGCAACGCCGCCTCACCAATAAAATTAATGGCCTACGAAGGAGTATCGGTAAAACTCAACAGTACCACGACGGAAATAGAAACAACAGATTGCTTAGAACACTGCCGACAGACTTAAAAGACATTATACAAACAATCAATGCCGAAACGGAAAATAAAGTGCGTTCATACCTTGATACACTTAAACAAAAGTTAGCAGCATACTCAGCTCGATTAAAGAGATACAGAGAAAGTTACTCAAGACGCAGAGACAACAGCCTATTTTCGAACAATGAAAAGGCGTTTTACTCATCACTATCAAAAAAATATGATAACCTTAACCCCCCAGATCTTGAAAGTCAGACCAACTACTGGACGAGTATATGGTCACAGAGCAATAACCATACAAAAAATACTTGGATAAACCAAGAAATGAAAGCACAGAACTCTCTACAACCAATGAATGAAATTGTAATAACCCAAGCAGATCTAACAGCTGCTTTAAAGAAAATTGCAAATTGGAAAGCGCCCGGACGCGATGGCTTGCATAGCTTTTGGTATAAACGATTCACAGCTTGTCATGAACTCTTAGTTAACAATTTCAACGATGTCATTAGATTTCCTAACAACTTTCCAACATTTTTAACTGAAGGACTTACTTATTTAATTCCAAAGACTGATAACCCGGATCACCCTTTGTTGTTTCGTCCCATTACATGCTTGCCGACCCTTTATAAGATCCTTACGTCGATATTATGTGCTAAACTTGAAGACCACCTGGAACTGGCTCAAGTGATGACAGATGAGCAGAAAGGTGCTAGACGCAACGTTATGGGATGCAAGGAGCAGCTGGTTGTCGATTCCGTAGTTATGCAGCAGTTGAGGGTGGGGCAGAGAAATGCACACATTGCATACATCGACTATAAAAAAGCATTTGACTCTGTCCCTCACTCTTGGCTCAAATTTGTATTGACACTGTATAAAGTACATCCTACGCTTATACTTTTTCTTGAGACAACTATGAGGGCCTGGCGAACCACACTGTCTCAAAAAATAAATAACGAACTAGTATTTAGCGGGAGCATACCTCTGCGCAGAGGTATCTTTCAGGGGGATTCGCTCAGTGCCCTATGGTTTTGTCTGTCTCTAAACCCAATTTCAAACACTCTTAAGAAAACAGAGTATGGAGTAAAATTAAAAAATAATGTACAGGATCTCTTAGTAAGTCACCTTTTCTATGTTGATGACCTAAAAGTGTATGCAGCAAATGACAGACAGCTGAGAGCCATGCTAAAGCTGGTGCATGATATGAGTTCGGACATAGGTATGACTTTTGGACTGGAGAAGTGCCGCACGATCAAAATGGTCAAAGGGGTACTTAAAGAGTCACAACCTATAGAAATTAATAACGAGGTCGTCATACAAGGTATTGAAGAACCCTATAAATACCTGGGTATAGATCAGACCCATAAAATAGAACATACAACGATGAAATCGAAACTGTCTACTGAATTTGAAAAGCGAGTTAAGCTAATTATCAAAACAAAACTAAACTCAAAAAATATCGTTAAGGCTATAAACACATATGCAATATCTGCCTTAACCCATTCCTTTGGCATAATCAGATGGTCTGATACAGATCTTGATGCACTAAATAGACGAATCAGAACACTTCTAACGCACAAAAGAATGCATCACCCAAATGCATGCACTGAGAGAGTCACATTGCCTAGATGCCTGGGAGGTAGAGGTTTAAAAGATGTTAAAGCAATGTACTATGAACAGCTGGATAATATTAGAAAATATTTTTACAAAAACTCGGATAAACCGATGTACCGTGCAGTGATCGAGGCAGATAAAAATTTGACCACACTTAATTTAAAATCCCGAGAATATAACCCAAAAACACACATTACTACCAACGAGGATAAAATTAGGATGTGGTCAGGAAAGCAACTCCATGGAAGATTTTACAACTCCGTTCAAAACAATTACGTTGACAAATCCCTCTCTTTTATGTGGGCTACAAAAGGTTATCTCCATCCTGAAACTGAAGGATTCTTAATGGCCACGCAGGACCAAGTTATAAAAACACGAAATTACGCCAAATACATACTGGGAGAAGACCTGAGTTCTGATAAATGCCGCAAGTGCGGAGCTGTTTCCGAAACTATAGATCATATTTTGGGATCCTGTAACACACTAGCAAATACGAAGTACTTGACTCGACACAATCAAGTAGCACATATAATCCATCAGAAAATACTGATAGACAGAAAAATGAAAACCGAAATTGTCCCCTACTACAAATATGTGCCAAACGAAGTTGAGGAAAACGATCAATTTAAAATATATTGGGACAAAACAATTTACACCGATCATACAATAGAACACAACCGTCCTGATATTACATTAATAGACAAGAAAAAACACACAACATATCTAATTGATGTTTCTATACCAGGAACACACAATCTGCAACAAAAACATACGGAAAAATTAAACAAATATCAAGCGCTTCAACATGAAATAAAGCGCATCTGGAATATGAGGGAAGTGTACATAATACCTATAATACTATCGTCGATAGGAGTAATACCGAAAAATTTGGAAAAGAACCTAAAAATGATTCAAATCCCTATTACCGTAATTGAGGAGATGCAGAAAGCTGCGATACTGCAATCTCTCAACATTGTGAGATCTTTCTTGGCTGTTGGCAATGCTCATGAATCTTGAAACCTTGTTTTCCGATTCTAAAGCAAAATATACCCTTATGGTGAAAAAAAAAAAAAAAAAAAAAAAAAAAAAAAAAAATAATAATAATAATAAAAACAATCAATGCCGAAACGGAAAATAAAGTGCGTACATACCTTGATACACTTAAACAAAAGTTAGCAGCATACTCAGCTCGATTAAAGAGATACAGAGAAAGTTACTCAAGACGCAGAGACAACAGCCTATTTTCGAACAATGAAAAGGCGTTTTACTCATCACTATCAAAAAAATATGATAACCTTAACCCCCCAGATCTTGAAAGTCAGACCAACTACTGGACGAGTATATGGTCACAGAGCAATAACCATACAAAAAATACTTGGATAAACCAAGAAATGAAAGCACAGAACTCTCTACAACCAATGAATGAAATTGTAATAACCCAAGCAGATCTAACAGCTGCTTTAAAGAAAATTGCAAATTGGAAAGCGCCCGGACGCGATGGCTTGCATAGCTTTTGGTATAAACGATTCACAGCTTGTCATGAACTCTTAGTTAACAATTTCAACGATGTCATTAGATTTCCTAACAACTTTCCAACATTTTTAACTGAAGGACTTACTTATTTAATTCCAAAGACTGATAACCCGGATCACCCTTCGTTGTTTCGTCCCATTACATGCTTGCCGACCCTTTATAAGATCCTTACGTCGATATTATGTGCTAAACTTGAAGACCACCTGGAACTGGCTCAAGTGATGACAGATGAGCAGAAAGGTGCTAGACGCAACGTTATGGGATGCAAGGAGCAGCTGGTTGTCGATTCCGTAGTTATGCAGCAGTTGAGGGTGGGGCAGAGAAATGCACACATTGCATACATCGACTATAAAAAAGCATTTGACTCTGTCCCTCACTCTTGGCTCAAATTTGTATTGACACTGTATAAAGTACATCCTACGCTTATACTTTTTCTTGAGACAACTATGAGGGCCTGGCGAACCACACTGTCTCAAAAAATAAATAACGAACTAGTATTTAGCGGGAGCATACCTCTGCGCAGAGGTATCTTTCAGGGGGATTCGCTCAGTGCCCTATGGTTTTGTCTGTCTCTAAACCCAATTTCAAACACTCTTAAGAAAACAGAGTATGGAGTAAAATTAAAAAATAATGTACAGGATCTCTTAGTAAGTCACCTTTTCTATGTTGATGACCTAAAAGTATATGCAGCAAATGACAGACAGCTGAGAGCCATGCTAAAGCTGGTGCATGATATGAGTTCGGACATAGGTATGACTTTTGGACTGGAGAAGTGCCGCACGATCAAAATGGTCAAAGGGGTACTTAAAGAGTCACAACCTATAGAAATTAATAACGAGGTCGTCATACAAGGTATTGAAGAACCCTATAAATACCTGGGTATAGATCAGACCCATAAAATAGAACATACAACGATGAAATCGAAACTGTCTACTGAATTTGAAAAGCGAGTTAAGCTAATTATCAAAACAAAACTAAACTCAAAAAATATCGTTAAGGCTATAAACACATATGCAATATCTGCCTTAACCCATTCCTTTGGCATAATCAGATGGTCTGATACAGATCTTGATGCACTAAATAGACGAATCAGAACACTTCTAACGCACAAAAGAATGCATCACCCAAATGCATGCACTGAGAGAGTCACATTGCCTAGATGCCTGGGAGGTAGAGGTTTAAAAGATGTTAAAGCAATGTACTATGAACAGCTGGATAATATTAGAAAATATTTTTACAAAAACTCGGATAAACCGATGTACCGTGCAGTGATCGAGGCAGATAAAAATTTGACCACACTTAATTTAAAATCCCGAGAATATAACCCAAAAACACACATTACTACCAACGAGGATAAAATTAGGATGTGGTCAGGAAAGCAACTCCATGGAAGATTTTACAACTCCGTTCAAAACAATTACGTTGACAAATCCCTCTCTTTTATGTGGGCTACAAAAGGTTACCTCCATCCTGAAACTGAAGGATTCTTAATGGCCACGCAGGACCAAGTTATAAAAACACGAAATTACGCCAAATACATACTGGGAGAAGACCTGAGTTCTGATAAATGCCGCAAGTGCGGAGCTGTTTCCGAAACTATAGATCATATTTTGGGATCCTGTAACACACTAGCAAATACGAAGTACTTGACTCGACACAATCAAGTAGCACATATAATCCATCAGAAAATACTGATAGACAGAAAAATGAAAACCGAAATTGTCCCCTACTACAAATATGTGCCAAACGAAGTTGAGGAAAACGATCAATTTAAAATATATTGGGACAAAACAATTTACACCGATCATACAATAGAACACAACCGTCCTGATATTACATTAATAGACAAGAAAAAACACACAACATATCTAATTGATGTTTCTATACCAGGAACACACAATCTGCAACAAAAACATACGGAAAAATTAAACAAATATCAAGCGCTTCAACATGAAATAAAGCGCATCTGGAATATGAGGGAAGTGTACATAATACCTATAATACTATCGTCGATAGGAGTAATACCGAAAAATTTGGAAAAGAACCTAAAAATGATTCAAATCCCTATTACCGTAATTGAGGAGATGCAGAAAGCTGCGATACTGCAATCTCTCAACATTGTGAGATCTTTCTTGGCTGTTGGCAATGCTCATGAATCTTGAAACCTTGTTTTCCGATTCTAAAGCAAAATATACCCTTATGGTGAAAAAAAAAAAAAAAAAAAAAAAAAAAAAAAAAAAAAAAAAAAAAAAAAAAAAAAAAAAAAAAAAAAAAAAAAAAAAAAAAAAAATAATAATAATAATAATATACCATACTTACCTCACCTCCCTTCTATATTCAAACTTACCTTCAGTATATGGAACATCCCTGTACATACTTCCTGCCGTCCTACCAATTTTATATCCGTCTAAACCCGGATAAGAATAGGTTTAGGGTTCCCTTTAACCTGCAGTAGAAGCCTGCATTTAAGGAGAAAACAAATAATGATGAGCTCAAATAAAAATGGCCCTGAGTCCCCGGCAGACCTTCAATGGTCACAGGGTGCGAAGAATCCCCGGGAGGAAACAATAAATACTAGAAATACAAACCAAACGCAAGAAACCATAATCTCCAAAGAACAATTGGAATCCCAGGAATGGAATCTGTCTCAAAACAATAAGAGAATGACCCGACAAAATGTTGAAGTCCCTCACGAGGCTGATCGCGGCGCTAGAAGAACATGGTCCAGAAATGATAATCTGGACGTTTTCAGAGCGTACTTTCTGGGGACCCAATTTGAAACACAAAAACGAGGATTTAGAAAAAATATGCTATTAGAATGGAGAAAAATAAGACCGGATTTAATTTTAAACGAAAACCAACTAGCAAATCAACTATATGCAATAAAAACTCATAATTTGCTTACTGCTGTTGATATAGAGGAATTGAAACAGAATAGGTCTGAGACGGATCAAGGTATAGAAACTGATAACACAATAATTTATGAACAAACAAATGAGAGCAATACGCAAACAATAAACATACAAAATAACCTTGCACTGAATGTGGATCTGGATGCGGGTGAGAATGTAAATGATGTTGTAGTGAGATTCCAGGAGAACATCGCGGTTTTTAAGAACTCTGATCCAGAAAAACGGCTTAGCTTACCAAAAATAAAACCAACAAAAAAAACAAAACAGCTAATATCAATAGTAAACCAGGAAATCCTTAAATATATGCCAACTAGCAATCTGGAGGAAACACAGACACTTGTCTACACCGCTGCAAAAACAGTTATTGAATCTATGGGAGTTAAATTGGGAAAAAAGCAAAAGGCCAAGAAGGAACCCAAATGGAGAGAACGTATAGAACAAAAAATAAAAACGTTAAGAAGTTGGCTAACAAAGATACGAGATTGGGAGAGAGGTAACATGAGCACCAAATTATCTAACGATATACATTACTATTTTAGGAAAAACAATATTCAGCACTCAAATTACCAAGAGAAGGAAACATTTAAAGAAAAAATAAAACAACAAATAGCAGCACTGGGAAACCGGCTGAGACGATACAATAAAAGTTACAAACGAAAAAATGACAACAAACTGTTTAAGAATAACGAGAAAGAGTTCTACAAAAAACTTAATAATGAACCACCAATTGAACAGGGACCAGACAAGGAACAACTACAAACATTTTGGAAAAACGTATGGGCATCCAAACAACAATACAATCAAAAGGCATCATGGCTTAAAACGGAAAAAAAGAAATACGACACATTAATAGACATGGAGATTAGTCCAATAACTGAGACTGAAGTTAAGAACGCTTTAAATAGATCACACAACTGGAAAGCACCGGGGGTGGATCATGTTCATAACTATTGGTGGAAAAATATAAATATCACAAAGTTGCTTACAAAACAAATTAATGAACTACTAACAAACAACACATATCATCCTAAATTTTTAACGAAAGGAATTACCTCAATGATACCTAAAAAAGGAGATACAACTAACCCAAAAAACTATCGACCCATAACGTGTCTACCCACTTTGTATAAAATAATCACCTCAATTCTAAGTCAAAAAATAATCAAGCACATTGAAGACTCTGGAATCTTAACTGAAGAGCAAAAGGGTTGTCGGCATGGTACATTAGGAAGCAAGGAACAATTGGTGATCGACTCTATAGTTACACAAGATGCTAAAAAGAGAAACAAAAATATGGCAGTGGCATGGATCGATTATCAGAAAGCCTTTGATAGTGTTCCACATTCTTGGTTAATAGATGTACTAAAACTTTACAAAATCAGCCCAAATATAATAAATTTTTTAGCCACAGCAATGAAAACCTGGAGAACGAAACTCGTAGTTAAAACGGAAAAAACAAATATAGTAACGGATGAAATACCGATCCAGAGTGGCATATTTCAGGGAGATTCCCTAAGCCCTTTTTGGTTTGTGTTGTGCCTGAACCCACTCTCAAATATGTTAAAAGACACTAGAATAGGATATACACTGAGGTATGAGGATAGTGATTATACAATAAATCATTTATTTTATGTAGATGACCTCAAACTCTATGCATCAACAGAGAAACAATTAGACAGACTTATTGAGACGACACAAAAGTTCAGTCTTGACATCAAAATGAGGTTGGGTTTTGATAAATGTGCAAAATTAGTAGCTCAAAAGGGAAAGTTACAAACTTACGAAAATTTAGAAAATAGCGAAACATTCAGATACCTAAACAATGATTACTACAAATACCTCGGCTATAACCAAAAATTGGTTTTAGATCAAAAAAATATAATAGAAAACACGGAACAAAAAATGGTTGATAGAATAAGAAAAATCCTAAGATCAGAACTAACTGGTAAAAACAAAATCAAAGCCATAAATACGTATGCATTGCCAGTGTTATCTTATTCCTTTGGAATAATCAGGTGGTCTAAGACAAGCATTGAAGCAATGAATAGAAAAATTAGAGTTTTGCTAACAGAATATAGGTGCCACCATCCCCATGCATGTACTGAACGTTTATACTTACCAAGAAATGTGGGCGGAAGAGGACTACTAGACCTACACCGACTATGCGATAGACAAATTAATCTACTAAAAACCTACTTTAACAGAAAATCTCTCCTATCGCCATTACACCGTCAAGTCAAGCGACTGGATTATTATTCACCTCTACAGCTCAGCAATAACACCATGCGCGAAACACTTACTAATGACCACATAAGAGAACAATGGCTAGAAAAATCGTTGCATGGAAAATATCCGTATGCCCTGTCTCAGGCAGATGCAGAGTTGTCAACCATGTGGCTTAAACATGGACTATTGTTCGCGGAAACCGAGGGTTTTCTGGTATCAATACAGGACGGAGTAACGCCCACCAGAAACTACCAAAAATACATACAGAAAATTCCAATTGAAAATGATAAGTGTAGAATGTGTTTCGCCAAATCAGAAACAACGGAACATATCCTCTCAGCGTGCAGCAGCTTAGCGCCCACAGAATATACAAAAAGGCATAATTTAACAGCAGGAATAATTCATCAGGAAATAGCCGTACAATGCAAACTTATAGAGAAAAAAGAAAAATATTTTCTATACAACCCATTCCCGTTTTTACAAAACGATAATTATAAACTTTATTGGGATTTCCCAATAATCACAGATAGACCTATCGCAAGTAATCGTCCTGACATAACCCTGGTAGACCGGAAAAATAAGACTGCTTACTTCGTCGATATTTCTCACCCGGCTGACCACAACCTCCTAAATAAAGAGAAAGAAAAAATAAATAAGTATCAAGACCTTTGTACGGAATTTAAGAATATTTATAAACTGGACAAGGTACTTACTGTTCCTATTATAATATCAGTGACGGGACTGATTGGGAAAAACCTGCCACGCTTTCTGAAACAAATAGACATTGATCAGCGAAACATAACATTGATGCAAAGATCGGTGATCCTTGAGTCATGTAGAATCATGAGAAAAACCCTAAACCTGCCTGAATAGAGTATAAAGGCAGCGGATAAAAAGTTGGACATCTGAAAAAAAAAAAAAGAAAAAAGTAAATGAATGATAAATAAATATAAGTTTTAAATACGTACCTTGATTCCCTCCCCTATTTAAAGAAAAAGTATATACTTATTAATAATATCTGAAGCATACTTAATGAAATCCTAGAAGTACTTACCGTGTTAAAACAAATCTGTAGTGATTGGTTATCAAACCCCACTGCAGAATTTCTCCTATCTGGAAGAAAGTAGAAGGATGTAAAAAAAAAAAAAAAAAAAAAAAAAAAAAAAAAAAAAAAAAAAATAATAATAATACTACCCACATTCCATTACCTACTTACCTTACCCCACTACCACCATACTTACCTCACCTCCCTTCTATATTCAAACTTACCTTCAGTATATGGAACATCCCTGTACATACTTCCTGCCGTCCTACCAATTTTATATCCGTCTAAACCCGGATAAGAATAGGTTTAGGGTTCCCTTTAACCTGCAGTAGAAGCCTGCATTTAAGGAGAAAACAAATAATGATGAGCTCAAATAAAAATGGCCCTGAGTCCCCGGCAGACCTTCAATGGTCACAGGGTGCGAAGAATCCCCGGGAGGAAACAATAAATACTAGAAATACAAACCAAACGCAAGAAACCATAATCTCCAAAGAACAATTGGAATCCCAGGAATGGAATCTGTCTCAAAACAATAAGAGAATGACCCGACAAAATGTTGAAGTCCCTCACGAGGCTGATCGCGGCGCTAGAAGAACATGGTCCAGAAATGATAATCTGGACGTTTTCAGAGCGTACTTTCTGGGGACCCAATTTGAAACACAAAAACGAGGATTTAGAAAAAATATGCTATTAGAATGGAGAAAAATAAGACCGGATTTAATTTTAAACGAAAACCAACTAGCAAATCAACTATATGCAATAAAAACTCATAATTTGCTTACTGCTGTTGATATAGAGGAATTGAAACAGAATATGTCTGAGACGGATCAAGGTATAGAAACTGATAACACAATAATTTATGAACAAACAAATGAGAGCAATACGCAAACAATAAACATACAAAATAACCTTGCACTGAATGTGGATCTGGATGCGGGTGAGAATGTAAATGATGTTGTAGTGAGATTCCAGGAGAACATCGCGGTTTTTAAGAACTCTGATCCAGAAAAACGGCTTAGCTTACCAAAAATAAAACCAACAAAAAAAACAAAACAGCTAATATCAATAGTAAACCAGGAAATCCTTAAATATATGCCAACTAGCAATCTGGAGGAAACACAGACACTTGTCTACACCGCTGCAAAAACAGTTATTGAATCTATGGGAGTTAAATTGGGAAAAAAGCAAAAGGCCAAGAAGGAACCCAAATGGAGAGAACGTATAGAACAAAAAATAAAAACGTTAAGAAGTTGGCTAACAAAGATACGAGATTGGGAGAGAGGTAACATGAGCACCAAATTATCTAACGATATACATTACTATTTTAGGAAAAACAATATTCAGCACTCAAATTACCAAGAGAAGGAAACATTTAAAGAAAAAATAAAACAACAAATAGCAGCACTGGGAAACCGGCTGAGACGATACAATAAAAGTTACAAACGAAAAAATGACAACAAACTGTTTAAGAATAACGAGAAAGAGTTCTACAAAAAACTTAATAATGAACCACCAATTGAACAGGGACCAGACAAGGAACAACTACAAACATTTTGGAAAAACGTATGGGCATCCAAACAACAATACAATCAAAAGGCATCATGGCTTAAAACGGAAAAAAAGAAATACGACACATTAATAGACATGGAGATTAGTCCAATAACTGAGACTGAAGTTAAGAACGCTTTAAATAGATCACACAACTGGAAAGCACCGGGGGTGGATCATGTTCATAACTATTGGTGGAAAAATATAAATATCACAAAGTTGCTTACAAAACAAATTAATGAACTACTAACAAACAACACATATCATCCTAAATTTTTAACGAAAGGAATTACCTCAATGATACCTAAAAAAGGAGATACAACTAACCCAAAAAACTATCGACCCATAACGTGTCTACCCACTTTGTATAAAATAATCACCTCAATTCTAAGTCAAAAAATAATCAAGCACATTGAAGACTCTGGAATCTTAACTGAAGAGCAAAAGGGTTGTCGGCATGGTACATTAGGAAGCAAGGAACAATTGGTGATCGACTCTATAGTTACACAAGATGCTAAAAAGAGAAACAAAAATATGGCAGTGGCATGGATCGATTATCAGAAAGCCTTTGATAGTGTTCCACATTCTTGGTTAATAGATGTACTAAAACTTTACAAAATCAGCCCAAATATAATAAATTTTTTAGCCACAGCAATGAAAACCTGGAGAACGAAACTCGTAGTTAAAACGGAAAAAACAAATATAGTAACGGATGAAATACCGATCCAGAGTGGCATATTTCAGGGAGATTCCCTAAGCCCTTTTTGGTTTGTGTTGTGCCTGAACCCACTCTCAAATATGTTAAAAGACACTAGAATAGGATATACACTGAGGTATGAGGATAGTGATTATACAATAAATCATTTATTTTATGTAGATGACCTCAAACTCTATGCATCAACAGAGAAACAATTAGACAGACTTATTGAGACGACACAAAAGTTCAGTCTTGACATCAAAATGAGGTTGGGTTTTGATAAATGTGCAAAATTAGTAGCTCAAAAGGGAAAGTTACAAACTTACGAAAATTTAGAAAATAGCGAAACATTCAGATACCTAAACAATGATTACTACAAATACCTCGGCTATAACCAAAAATTGGTTTTAGATCAAAAAAATATAATAGAAAACACGGAACAAAAAATGGTTGATAGAATAAGAAAAATCCTAAGATCAGAACTAACTGGTAAAAACAAAATCAAAGCCATAAATACGTATGCATTGCCAGTGTTATCTTATTCCTTTGGAATAATCAGGTGGTCTAAGACAAGCATTGAAGCAATGAATAGAAAAATTAGAGTTTTGCTAACAGAATATAGGTGCCACCATCCCCATGCATGTACTGAACGTTTATACTTACCAAGAAATGTGGGCGGAAGAGGACTACTAGACCTACACCGACTATGCGATAGACAAATTAATCTACTAAAAACCTACTTTAACAGAAAATCTCTCCTATCGCCATTACACCGTCAAGTCAAGCGACTGGATTATTATTCACCTCTACAGCTCAGCAATAACACCATGCGCGAAACACTTACTAATGACCACATAAGAGAACAATGGCTAGAAAAATCGTTGCATGGAAAATATCCGTATGCCCTGTCTCAGGCAGATGCAGAGTTGTCAACCATGTGGCTTAAACATGGACTATTGTTCGCGGAAACCGAGGGTTTTCTGGTATCAATACAGGACGGAGTAACGCCCACCAGAAACTACCAAAAATACATACAGAAAATTCCAATTGAAAATGATAAGTGTAGAATGTGTTTCGCCAAATCAGAAACAACGGAACATATCCTCTCAGCGTGCAGCAGCTTAGCGCCCACAGAATATACAAAAAGGCATAATTTAACAGCAGGAATAATTCATCAGGAAATAGCCGTACAATGCAAACTTATAGAGAAAAAAGAAAAATATTTTCTATACAACCCATTCCCGTTTTTACAAAACGATAATTATAAACTTTATTGGGATTTCCCAATAATCACAGATAGACCTATCGCAAGTAATCGTCCTGACATAACCCTGGTAGACCGGAAAAATAAGACTGCTTACTTCGTCGATATTTCTCACCCGGCTGACCACAACCTCCTAAATAAAGAGAAAGAAAAAATAAATAAGTATCAAGACCTTTGTACGGAATTTAAGAATATTTATAAACTGGACAAGGTACTTACTGTTCCTATTATAATATCAGTGACGGGACTGATTGGGAAAAACCTGCCACGCTTTCTGAAACAAATAGACATTGATCAGCGAAACATAACATTGATGCAAAGATCGGTGATCCTTGAGTCATGTAGAATCATGAGAAAAACCCTAAACCTGCCTGAATAGAGTATAAAGGCAGCGGATAAAAAGTTGGACATCTGAAAAAAAAAAAAAGAAAAAAGTAAATGAATGATAAATAAATATAAGTTTTAAATACGTACCTTGATTCCCTCCCCTATTTAAAGAAAAAGTATATACTTATTAATAATATCTGAAGCATACTTAATGAAATCCTAGAAGTACTTACAGTGTTAAAACAAATCTGTAGTGATTGGTTATCAAACCCCACTGCAGAATTTCTCCTATCTGGAAGAAAGTAGAAGGATGTAAAAAAAAAAAAAAAAAAAAAAAAAAAAAAAAAAAAAAATAATAATAATACTACCCACATTCCATTACCTACTTACCTTACCCCACTACCACCATACTTACCTCACCTCCCCTCTATATTCAAACTTACCTTCAGTATATGGAACATCCCTGTACATACTTCCTGCCGTCCTACCAATTTTATATCCGTCTAAACCCGGATAAGAATAGGTTTAGGGTTCCCTTTAACCTGCAGTAGAAGCCTGCATTTAAGGAGAAAACAAATAATGATGAGCTCAAATAAAAATGGCCCTGAGTCCCCGGCAGACCTTCAATGGTCACAGGGTGCGAAGAATCCCCGGGAGGAAACAATAAATACTAGAAATACAAACCAAACGCAAGAAACCATAATCTCCAAAGAACAATTGGAATCCCAGGAATGGAATCTGTCTCAAAACAATAAGAGAATGACCCGACAAAATGTTGAAGTCCCTCACGAGGCTGATCGCGGCGCTAGAAGAACATGGTCCAGAAATGATAATCTGGACGTTTTCAGAGCGTACTTTCTGGGGACCCAATTTGAAACACAAAAACGAGGATTTAGAAAAAATATGCTATTAGAATGGAGAAAAATAAGACCGGATTTAATTTTAAACGAAAACCAACTAGCAAATCAACTATATGCAATAAAAACTCATAATTTGCTTACTGCTGTTGATATAGAGGAATTGAAACAGAATATGTCTGAGACGGATCAAGGTATAGAAACTGATAACACAATAATTTATGAACAAACAAATGAGAGCAATACGCAAACAATAAACATACAAAATAACCTTGCACTGAATGTGGATCTGGATGCGGGTGAGAATGTAAATGATGTTGTAGTGAGATTCCAGGAGAACATCGCGGTTTTTAAGAACTCTGATCCAGAAAAACGGCTTAGCTTACCAAAAATAAAACCAACAAAAAAAACAAAACAGCTAATATCAATAGTAAACCAGGAAATCCTTAAATATATGCCAACTAGCAATCTGGAGGAAACACAGACACTTGTCTACACCGCTGCAAAAACAGTTATTGAATCTATGGGAGTTAAATTGGGAAAAAAGCAAAAGGCCAAGAAGGAACCCAAATGGAGAGAACGTATAGAACAAAAAATAAAAACGTTAAGAAGTTGGCTAACAAAGATACGAGATTGGGAGAGAGGTAACATGAGCACCAAATTATCTAACGATATACATTACTATTTTAGGAAAAACAATATTCAGCACTCAAATTACCAAGAGAAGGAAACATTTAAAGAAAAAATAAAACAACAAATAGCAGCACTGGGAAACCGGCTGAGACGATACAATAAAAGTTACAAACGAAAAAATGACAACAAACTGTTTAAGAATAACGAGAAAGAGTTCTACAAAAAACTTAATAATGAACCACCAATTGAACAGGGACCAGACAAGGAACAACTACAAACATTTTGGAAAAACGTATGGGCATCCAAACAACAATACAATCAAAAGGCATCATGGCTTAAAACGGAAAAAAAGAAATACGACACATTAATAGACATGGAGATTAGTCCAATAACTGAGACTGAAGTTAAGAACGCTTTAAATAGATCACACAACTGGAAAGCACCGGGGGTGGATCATGTTCATAACTATTGGTGGAAAAATATAAATATCACAAAGTTGCTTACAAAACAAATTAATGAACTACTAACAAACAACACATATCATCCTAAATTTTTAACGAAAGGAATTACCTCAATGATACCTAAAAAAGGAGATACAACTAACCCAAAAAACTATCGACCCATAACGTGTCTACCCACTTTGTATAAAATAATCACCTCAATTCTAAGTCAAAAAATAATCAAGCACATTGAAGACTCTGGAATCTTAACTGAAGAGCAAAAGGGTTGTCGGCATGGTACATTAGGAAGCAAGGAACAATTGGTGATCGACTCTATAGTTACACAAGATGCTAAAAAGAGAAACAAAAATATGGCAGTGGCATGGATCGATTATCAGAAAGCCTTTGATAGTGTTCCACATTCTTGGTTAATAGATGTACTAAAACTTTACAAAATCAGCCCAAATATAATAAATTTTTTAGCCACAGCAATGAAAACCTGGAGAACGAAACTCGTAGTTAAAACGGAAAAAACAAATATAGTAACGGATGAAATACCGATCCAGAGTGGCATATTTCAGGGAGATTCCCTAAGCCCTTTTTGGTTTGTGTTGTGCCTGAACCCACTCTCAAATATGTTAAAAGACACTAGAATAGGATATACACTGAGGTATGAGGATAGTGATTATACAATAAATCATTTATTTTATGTAGATGACCTCAAACTCTATGCATCAACAGAGAAACAATTAGACAGACTTATTGAGACGACACAAAAGTTCAGTCTTGACATCAAAATGAGGTTGGGTTTTGATAAATGTGCAAAATTAGTAGCTCAAAAGGGAAAGTTACAAACTTACGAAAATTTAGAAAATAGCGAAACATTCAGATACCTAAACAATGATTACTACAAATACCTCGGCTATAACCAAAAATTGGTTTTAGATCAAAAAAATATAATAGAAAACACGGAACAAAAAATGGTTGATAGAATAAGAAAAATCCTAAGATCAGAACTAACTGGTAAAAACAAAATCAAAGCCATAAATACGTATGCATTGCCAGTGTTATCTTATTCCTTTGGAATAATCAGGTGGTCTAAGACAAGCATTGAAGCAATGAATAGAAAAATTAGAGTTTTGCTAACAGAATATAGGTGCCACCATCCCCATGCATGTACTGAACGTTTATACTTACCAAGAAATGTGGGCGGAAGAGGACTACTAGACCTACACCGACTATGCGATAGACAAATTAATCTACTAAAAACCTACTTTAACAGAAAATCTCTCCTATCGCCATTACACCGTCAAGTCAAGCGACTGGATTATTATTCACCTCTACAGCTCAGCAATAACACCATGCGCGAAACACTTACTAATGACCACATAAGAGAACAATGGCTAGAAAAATCGTTGCATGGAAAATATCCGTATGCCCTGTCTCAGGCAGATGCAGAGTTGTCAACCATGTGGCTTAAACATGGACTATTGTTCGCGGAAACCGAGGGTTTTCTGGTATCAATACAGGACGGAGTAACGCCCACCAGAAACTACCAAAAATACATACAGAAAATTCCAATTGAAAATGATAAGTGTAGAATGTGTTTCGCCAAATCAGAAACAACGGAACATATCCTCTCAGCGTGCAGCAGCTTAGCGCCCACAGAATATACAAAAAGGCATAATTTAACAGCAGGAATAATTCATCAGGAAATAGCCGTACAATGCAAACTTATAGAGAAAAAAGAAAAATATTTTCTATACAACCCATTCCCGTTTTTACAAAACGATAATTATAAACTTTATTGGGATTTCCCAATAATCACAGATAGACCTATCGCAAGTAATCGTCCTGACATAACCCTGGTAGACCGGAAAAATAAGACTGCTTACTTCGTCGATATTTCTCACCCGGCTGACCACAACCTCCTAAATAAAGAGAAAGAAAAAATAAATAAGTATCAAGACCTTTGTACGGAATTTAAGAATATTTATAAACTGGACAAGGTACTTACTGTTCCTATTATAATATCAGTGACGGGACTGATTGGGAAAAACCTGCCACGCTTTCTGAAACAAATAGACATTGATCAGCGAAACATAACATTGATGCAAAGATCGGTGATCCTTGAGTCATGTAGAATCATGAGAAAAACCCTAAACCTGCCTGAATAGAGTATAAAGGCAGCGGATAAAAAGTTGGACATCTGAAAAAAAAAAAAAAGAAAAAAGTAAATGAATGATAAATAAATATAAGTTTTAAATACGTACCTTGATTCCCTCCCCTATTTAAAGAAAAAGTATATACTTATTAATAATATCTGAAGCATACTTAATGAAATCCTAGAAGTACTTACCGTGTTAAAACAAATCTGTAGTGATTGGTTATCAAACCCCACTGCAGAATTTCTCCTATCTGGAAGAAAGTAGAAGGATGTAAAAAAAAAAAAAAAAAAAAATAATAATTATAATAATTACATAAAGAAAAATATATTTAAGAATACAACAAACGCAAAATGCCGAATGTGCAAGCAATATGACGAGACTATAGATCATATTCTCTCAGGGTGTCCCATCTTAGCGGCCCGTGAATACATATCTCGCCACGACAGAGTTTGCACACAATTGCATTTCAATATTTGTAGGAGCCTGGGCGTAACTCTTGAAACCGAGAAGTGGTATAAACACGCTCCTAAAGACGTCACAAGTTCAGAGTGTGGCCGAACAACAATTCTTTGGAACCAACCTGTGATAACGGACAGAACAATACACTGTAACAAACCTGATATAATTATTAAAACAAACGAAATGTGCTATATAATTGACGTTTCTATTCCAACGGATAAGAACATTAATAAGAAGGAAACAGAGAAAATAATGAAATATAGGGATCTTGAGATAGAAATAAAGCGAATGTGGAACACGAAAACTAAAATCTTGCCCGTGGTCCTCGGTGCTACTGGCACTGTATCCTGCTCACTCCAAAAATTCATAGACGAAATACCAGGTAAACACTCCATTTTAGATCTTCAAAAAACAGCAATTCTAGGAACTTCTCATATAGTGCGCAAAATATTATCATAAAACCAACCACCCTTTGGAAACCGGATAGTTTCCCGGGTGGATAAGAAATAAACCAGTGGATAAAGCTGAGATATGATAATAATAATAATAATAATAATAATAATAATAATAATAATAATCTAAAAAAGGAGATACAACTAACCCAAAAAACTATCGACCCATAACGTGTCTACCCACTTTGTATAAAATAATCACCTCAATTCTAAGTCAAAAAATAATCAAGCACATTGAAGACTCTGGAATCTTAACTGAAGAGCAAAAGGGTTGTCGGCATGGTACATTAGGAAGCAAGGAACAATTGGTGATCGACTCTATAGTTACACAAGATGCTAAAAAGAGAAACAAAAATATGGCAGTGGCATGGATCGATTATCAGAAAGCCTTTGATAGTGTTCCACATTCTTGGTTAATAGATGTACTAAAACTTTACAAAATCAGCCCAAATATAATAAATTTTTTAGCCACAGCAATGAAAACCTGGAGAACGAAACTCGTAGTTAAAACGGAAAAAACAAATATAGTAACGGATGAAATACCGATCCAGAGTGGCATATTTCAGGGAGATTCCCTAAGCCCTTTTTGGTTTGTGTTGTGCCTGAACCCACTCTCAAATATGTTAAAAGACACTAGAATAGGATATACACTGAGGTATGAGGATAGTGATTATACAATAAATCATTTATTTTATGTAGATGACCTCAAACTCTATGCATCAACAGAGAAACAATTAGACAGACTTATTGAGACGACACAAAAGTTCACTCTTGACATCAAAATGAAGTTGGGTTTTGATAAATGTGCAAAATTAGTAGCTCAAAAGGGAAAGTTACAAACTTACGAAAATTTAGAAAATAGCGAAACATTCAGATACCTAAACAATGATTACTACAAATACCTCGGCTATAACCAAAAATTGGTTTTAGATCAAAAAAATATAATAGAAAACACGGAACAAAAAATGGTTGATAGAATAAGAAAAATCCTAAGATCAGAACTAACTGGTAAAAACAAAATCAAAGCCATAAATACGTATGCATTGCCAGTGTTATCTTATTCCTTTGGAATAATCAGGTGGTCTAAGACAAGCATTGAAGCAATGAATAGAAAAATTAGAGTTTTGCTAACAGAATATAGGTGCCACCATCCCCATGCATGTACTGAACGTTTATACTTACCAAGAAATGTGGGCGGAAGAGGACTACTAGACCTACACCGACTATGCGATAGACAAATTAATCTACTAAAAACCTACTTTAACAGAAAATCTCTCCTATCGCCATTACACCGTCAAGTCAAGCGACTGGATTATTATTCACCTCTACAGCTCAGCAATAACACCATGCGCGAAACACTTACTAATGACCACATAAGAGAACAATGGCTAGAAAAATCGTTGCATGGAAAATATCCGTATGCCCTATCTCAGGCAGATGCAGAGTTGTCAACCATGTGGCTAAAACATGGACTATTGTTCGCGGAAACCGAGGGTTTTCTGGTATCAATACAGGACGGAGTAACGCCCACCAGAAACTACCAAAAATACATACAGAAAATTCCAATTGAAAATGATAAGTGTAGAATGTGTTTCGCCAAATCAGAAACAACGGAACATATCCTCTCAGCGTGCAGCAGCTTAGCGCCCACAGAATATACAAAAAGGCATAATTTAACAGCAGGAATAATTCATCAGGAAATAGCCGTACAATGCAAACTTATAGAGAAAAAAGAAAAATATTTTCTATACAACCCATTCCCGTTTTTACAAAACGATAATTATAAACTTTATTGGGATTTCCCAATAATCACAGATAGACCTATCGCAAGTAATCGTCCTGACATAACCCTGGTAGACCGGAAAAATAAGACTGCTTACTTCGTCGATATTTCTCACCCGGCTGACCACAACCTCCTAAATAAAGAGAAAGAAAAAATAAATAAGTATCAAGACCTTTGTACGGAATTTAAGAATATTTATAAACTGGACAAGGTACTTACTGTTCCTATTATAATATCAGTGACGGGACTGATTGGGAAAAACCTGCCACGCTTTCTGAAACAAATAGACATTGATCAGCGAAACATAACAACATTGATGCAAAGATCGGTGATCCTTGAGTCATGTAGAATCATGAGAAAAACCCTAAACCTGCCTGAATAGAGTATAAAGGCAGCGGATAAAAAGTTGGACATCTGAAAAAAAAAAAAAAAAAAAAAAGAAAAAAGTAAATGAATGATAAATAAATATAAGTTTTAAATACGTACCTTGATTCCCTCCCCTATTTAAAGAAAAAGTATATACTTATTAATAATATCTGAAGCATACTTAATGAAATCCTAGAAGTACTTACCGTGTTAAAACAAATCTGTAGTGATTGGTTATCAAACCCCACTGCAGAATTTCTCCTATCTGGAAGAAAGTAGAAGGATTGAAAAAAAAAAAAAAAAATAATAATAATAATAATAATAATAATAATAATGTCTGGCCGGAAAAGGTACTGCAGCCAACAGTATACTTACCGCTACAGTAACGACGTAGACTGTACAGCCAGGGACGCAATGTCTGACCGGTTGGGGCATACCCACCGCTACCGTAATGCGTAAACGGTACAGTCAGTACGTCCAGCTGTCCAGCTGTCCCAATACCCACCTAGTATCCTACTCCTAGTGTCCTTTGCACTACCAAACACCTTTCCCTAATCCCAATTGGCTGGCGGTAGCCATAAAACGCACACCATTTTCTATGAAAGATGAGTCAAAGGAGAAATGAAAGAATGCGGCAGCCTGGAATGCCCCAGGGCACGTCTGGAGCCAACGCTGGACGTGGCAGTATGCGATCCGTTGGTGGTAGGTTGCTGAATAGGCGGGCACCTATCGCTCAAGAAACTACAGCCAACAGCAATAATGTGGAAATACCACCAGCTGACCCACAACCAGCAGCCAATGTTAGGGAGGATAATCCTCCCCCCATAGCTCCTGGACGCAGTAGACGCATGAGATGGAGTACTAACTTGAATAAGGATGTCATGCGCTACTACTTCATAGCCACAAGCCTCGAAACGGATTTTACTGATTATAGGGATAGACTAAAGAATATGTTTGCTGCTGAACATCCAGAACACAATGATATTACAGCACAACGCCTATCCGATCAGCGTAGAGCAATACAGAGAAACAATCTATTAACCCAAATTGAAATTCAGTATATTTTAGACAGAGTGAGGGAGGAACTAAATATACCTCATACGCCCAATCAGTCTTTTGAGGATGACAATGTTTATGGTACCCATACACCCTCAGATTCGCCACGTGGGTCACCATTCAATAACATAGATATAGAGATTCCTCAAGAGCCCCACCAAGAGGACGAAATACTTAATACTTACCATGCTAACTTACTGAAATACCTTGGAATGGACCCTAACGTTAGACCTCCCATACAAAAACTTAGATTTAACAAGAACACAGGAACACTTATGAATAGAGCCAATTCCATCCTAGAACAAACGCTAAACGATGGTATGAATCTTGAAGAGGTACATTCCACGATATATTGCGCGGCAATTACCGTAGTGAGCCTTAATCAAAAATATACATCACCTAACAAAAAAATACAGATGGGTATTTACCATCATGGCAACGCCGCCTCACCAATAAAATTAATGGCCTACGAAGGAGTATCGGTAAAACTCAACAGTACCATGACGGAAATAGAAACAACAGATTGCTTAGAACACTGCCGACAGACTTAAAAGACATTATACAAACAATCAATGCCGAAACGGAAAATAAAGTACGTACATACCTTGATACACTTAAACAAAAGTTAGCAGCATACTCAGCTCGATTAAAGAGATACAGAGAAAGTTACTCAAGACGCAGAGACAACAGCCTATTTTCGAACAATGAAAAGGCGTTTTACTCATCACTATCAAAAAAATATGATAACCTTAACCCCCCAGATCTTGAAAGTCAGACCAACTACTGGACGAGTATATGGTCACAGAGCAATAACCATTCAAAAAATACTTGGATAAACCAAGAAATGAAAGCACAGAACTCTCTACAACCAATGAATGAAATTGTAATAACCCAAGCAGATCTAACAGCTGCTTTAAAGAAAATTGCAAATTGGAAAGCGCCCGGACGCGATGGCTTGCATAGCTTTTGGTATAAACGATTCACAGCTTGTCATGAACTCTTAGTTAACAATTTCAACGATGTCATTAGATTTCCTAACAACTTTCCAACATTTTTAACTGAAGGACTTACTTATTTAATTCCAAAGACTGATAACCCGGATCACCCTTCGTTGTTTCGTCCCATTACATGCTTGCCGACCCTTTATAAGATCCTTACGTCGATATTATGTGCTAAACTTGAAGACCACCTGGAACTGGCTCAAGTGATGACAGATGAGCAGAAAGGTGCTAGACGCAACGTTATGGGATGCAAGGAGCAGCTGGTTGTCGATTCCGTAGTTATGCAGCAGTTGAGGGTGGGGCAGAGGAATGCACACATTGCATACATCGACTATAAAAAAGCATTTGACTCTGTCCCTCACTCTTGGCTCAAATTTGTATTGACACTGTATAAAGTACATCCTACGCTTATACTTTTTCTTGAGACAACTATGAGGGCCTGGCGAACCACACTGTCTCAAAAAATAAATAACGAACTAGTATTTAGCGGGAGCATACCTCTGCGCAGAGGTATCTTTCAGGGGGATTCGCTCAGTGCCCTATGGTTTTGTCTGTCTCTAAACCCAATTTCAAACACTCTTAAGAAAACAGAGTATGGAGTAAAATTAAAAAATAATGTACAGGATCTCTTAGTAAGTCACCTTTTCTATGTTGATGACCTAAAAGTATATGCAGCAAATGACAGACAGCTGAGAGCCATGCTAAAGCTGGTGCATGATATGAGTTCGGACATAGGTATGACTTTTGGACTGGAGAAGTGCCGCACGATCAAAATGGTCAAAGGGGTACTTAAAGAGTCACAACCTATAGAAATTAATAACGAGGTCGTCATACAAGGTCTTGAAGAACCCTATAAATACCTGGGTATAGATCAGACCCATAAAATAGAACATACAACGATGAAATCGAAACTGTCTACTGAATTTGAAAAGCGAGTTAAGCTAATTATCAAAACAAAACTAAACTCAAAAAATATCGTTAAGGCTATAAACACATATGCAATATCTGCCTTAACCCATTCCTTTGGCATAATCAGATGGTCTGATACAGATCTTGATGCACTAAATAGACGAATCAGAACACTTCTAACGCACAAAAGAATGCATCACCCAAATGCATGCACTGAGAGAGTCACATTGCCTAGATGCCTGGGAGGTAGAGGTTTAAAAGATGTTAAAGCAATGTACTATGAACAGCTGGATAATATTAGAAAATATTTTTACAAAAACTCGGATAAACCGATGTACCGTGCAGTGATCGAGGCAGATAAAAATTTGACCACACTTAATTTAAAATCCCGAGAATATAATCCAAAAACACACATTACTACCAACGAGGATAAAATTAGGATGTGGTCAGGAAAGCAACTCCATGGAAGATTTTACAACTCCGTTCAAAACAATTACGTTGACAAATCCCTCTCTTTTATGTGGGCTACAAAAGGTTACCTCCATCCTGAAACTGAAGGATTCTTAATGGCCACGCAGGACCAAGTTATAAAAACACGAAATTACGCCAAATACATACTGGGAGAAGACCTGAGTTCTGATAAATGCCGCAAGTGCGGAGCTGTTTCCGAAACTATAGATCATATTTTGGGATCCTGTAACACACTAGCAAATACGAAGTACTTGACTCGACACAATCAAGTAGCACATATAATCCATCAGAAAATACTGATAGACAGAAAAATTAAAACCGAAATTGTCCCCTACTACAAATATGTGCCAAACGAAGTTGAGGAAAACGATCAATTTAAAATATATTGGGACAAAACAATTTACACCGATCATACAATAGAACACAACCGTCCTGATATTACATTAATAGACAAGAAAAAACACACAACATATCTAATTGATGTTTCTATACCAGGAACACACAATCTGCAACAAAAACATACGGAAAAATTAAACAAATATCAAGCGCTTCAACATGAAATAAAGCGCATCTGGAATATGAGGGAAGTGTACATAATACCTATAATACTATCGTCGATAGGAGTAATACCGAAAAATTTGGAAAAGAACCTAAAAATGATTCAAATCCCTATTACCGTAATTGAGGAGATGCAGAAAGCTGCGATACTGCAATCTCTCAACATTGTGAGATCTTTCTTGGCTGTTGGCAATGCTCATGAATCTTGAAACCTTGTTTTCCGATTCTAAAGCAAAATATACACCCTTATGGTAAAAAAAAAAAAAAAAAAAAAAAAAAAAAAAAAAAAAAAAAAAAAAAAAATAATAATAAGCTGTTGCTGGTCAGCTATCGGGCGCCGCCTCTGGCGATGGGGCACGTACTGCGAACTGATGTTTGTAGTACGAGTGGGGTAACCCATGGTGGACAAAAACCAGCACACCACCCGTGCGTGTTAGCACCTCGCGCGGTGTGTAAAAATAAGTCGCTCTTAAGACTAGACGAAATAGATATTCGGGCGTGACGGGGAATCAGGCTGACCCTGTTCGGACACGCCGTGATGTTATGCCTGCCGAGGAGACTGGTGAACCGGGCGGCACCACTCCGAGGGATGGAACTGCCCAACAGGCTATGGCAAACGGACCACGAAACAACGAACCACCACCGGAACACGTCACTGAAGATGTTGCTGGTAATCAAAACCAGCCCACTGAAGAGACCACACAAAACATAGGACGGATGAGATTTAAATGGACAGATGATATGAACGAATTTATATACCGATCCTACCTCATTATAACTGAAATGGAAACAAACAACAGACCATATAGCTTCGAACTTTACGACCGAGTAATAACGCGATTTCCCGCACTAAGGAATAAAACTCGACAAAATATCTTAGATCAGAGACGGCAACTATTTATTCGAGACCGAATTAATCCAACTAGGGCCGAGATAATCCGTACAGAGGTTGAAATTGAATTAGGTTTACGATCAAACGATTCGGAAGAAATGCCAGAACCACCGGCACTTCAAGAAAACGAGGAAAATCAGAACGCAGAAGAAGATACACAGTTTGAGGAAAACGTTATTAAATTCAGAGGGATGGACCCATCAGCAAGACCGAAAATACGAAGGCTCAAAACACACAAAAACACCTTTCAGATTATAAATAGAATAAACAACAAAATAAAAGACAAGGTTAACGAAATACATACACTTGCAGACGCTCACGATCTCTTATATGCCGGAGCATATACGACTCTTGAGCTAAACGGACAAAGCATAAACCAACGAACGAACAAAAACTCGAACGCACATGTGGCCGATACCAAAAAGCCCTGGCAGATCAGGTTGGAACATAAAATTCATGATTTAAGGACGAACATTGGCCAAATAACACAATTTCTAAAAACGGAGAAACCAACTAAAAAATTAGAAAAAAAGATAAAATGCGTCAAAATGAAAAGCTCTAACTCAGAAGATAAATCCCTAACAGACATCATGGATACGATGAAACAGAAACTAACTGTTTATGCCAACCGGTTAAAACGGTATAAAGAATCAGAACTCCGAAAACATCAAAACAACTTGTTCCATAATAATGAGAAATATTTCTATCGCACGCTGTCTTCTCAACAAAATCAAATCTTCAACGAACAACCCGAAGCTGACGTTGCAAAAAAGTACTGGGCAGACATATGGGAAAACTCAAGGCAACACAATAGGGATGCTGAATGGATAAAAGATGAATCAAAATATTCCGAAAAAATCCCAATAATGAAACACAATAAAATTACCGAAAGTGATGTCAAGAAAGCCGTTAACAAAACACATAATTGGAAATCACCTGGACCAGACTCCATTCATAACTTCTGGCTTAAGAAATTTAATTCATTACATGCTCCCCTGGCAGCGAAACTTACTGAGATACTCAAAGAACCAGCAAAGGCCCCACATTTTCTAACAACAGGTGTTACTTACCTTTTACCAAAGACCAACCCATCTGCCTGTGACCCATCCAAATACAGGCCGATAACGTGTCTCCCAACGCTATACAAACTACTAACCTCGATTCTGTGTGACCGCATATATGACCATCTGGAACAATATAAACTAATACCGGAAGAACAAAAAGGATGCAGGAGAGGCAGCAGAGGATGTAAAGAGCAGTTAACAATCGACACAATCATAACAGAAGAGGCAAAAAGACGAAACCGAGATCTATTCGTAGCATACATAGACTATAAGAAAGCCTTCGATAGTGTTCCGCATTCACTGCTCATAGAGATGCTCGAAATCTACAAGATAAATCCTCTGATAACTGAGTTACTGAAATATATTATGCCTTTCTGGAGAAGTAACCTACAAATAGGACAACAGAACATCGGAAAAGTGCACATAAAGAGAGGGATATTTCAAGGAGATGCTCTCAGCGCTCTATGGTATTGCCTAACATTGGCACCACTCTCCAGAATGATACACAATACCAAATCAGGCTTTGAATTAGAAAACGGGTTTTCCATTGACCACTTAGAATATATGGATGATATAAAACTGATATCAGGAACAAAATCAGGTCTAGATAAAATACTGAGAGCAACCAAGAAGTACAGCGAAGACACATGTATGGATTTTGGGTTGGATAAATGTAAAATCAGCGCAATGAAAAAAGGAGTGTGGCAGGTTCACCCAGGTTTCCACCTCGACCAAAACCAGAAAATTGACAACCTTGATCAAACCGAAACTTACAAATATCTGGGGTTAGAGCAAGCAAGAGGCATTCGCCACAACGTAATGAAGAACAACTTAACCAAAAAACTTATAACGAGAACTAAAGACATATTAAAAACCCAACTATCGGCTATCAATAAAATAAAGGCAATAAACAGCTACGCCATACCAACAGTTACCTATAGTTTTGGGATACTAAAATGGACCAACACTGATCTGGAAGATTTAAACAGAAAAATAAGGGTCAGCTTTACTAAATGCAGGGCCAGACATCCAAAGAGTTCTGTAGAGAGATTCTATATACCCAGAGAATGCGGAGGACGTGGAGTTGTGGATCTGAAAGAAGCACAGCAAAAGCAAATAGACGGTCTAAGGAAGTTCTTCTATGAGAAGGCAGAAACATCAATCTACCATAAAAAAATTATAAAAAGTGACAAAGATTTTACCCCTCTTAAACTAGCCAATAAAAATTATCGACCCAGTGAAAAAGTTAACTCTATCGAAGAAAGAATTTTAAATTGGAAGTCGAAAGAACTGCATGGTAGATACCCAGCACTCATTAACAATGAAGAGATTGACAATAAAGCATCAAACATGTGGCTTAAGAAAGGCAACATATTTGCAGAAACTGAAGGCTTTGTTATGGCAATTCAAGACCAAGTCATACCAACATTAAACTACCGAAAATATATTATAAAAGACCCCAACATACCAAACGATAAATGCCGCATATGCTTCACCAAATCGGAAACAATAGAACACATAATATCAGGCTGCTCAACTTTAGCACCAACGGAATATCTAAAAAGACATGACAATGTTGCCAAGGTAATCCATCAAGAACTCCGAACAAACGCAAAGATGCTGACAGACACTCTACCGTATTACCAATACAAGCCTGAGGCTGTAGAGGAAAGTGACACCCACAAAATATACTGGAACCGGACCATTCGCACAGACCATACTATCGAGAGCAACAGGCCAGATATTGTATACCAGGATAAGACAACAAAACATACTTACCTAATAGATGTGGCCATACCAGCTGCTCATAATACCGTTGAAAAACAAAATGAAAAAATCCGCAAATACTTACCTTTAGCATCAGAAATCAAAACTCTGTGGAAACAAGAAAAAGTTATCGTTATACCTATCATCATCGGCGCGACAGGTGAAATTCCAAAAAAACTCCACAAATACCTCTCGGATTTAAACTTACCGTCAACCCTATTTATAACCCTCCAGAAGATCGCAATCCTAGGAACCTGCCACATCGCACGTAAAGTATTGAACACTGGAACCTGAAAAGAAAAACAAACATATAAATCCAGAACAAAATTCTTCACACTTGCATGCACTGCCGTGTGGAGAATACTTACCTGCAAAAGCAGAGAAAACCTGAAATAATAATAATAATAATAATAATGTATGGATTTTGGGTTGGATAAATGTAAAATCAGCGCAATGAAAAAAGGAGTGTGGCAGGTTCACCCAGGTTTCCACCTCGACCAAAACCAGAAAATTGACAACCTTGATCAAACCGAAACTTACAAATATCTGGGGTTAGAGCAAGCAAGAGGCATTCGCCACAACGTAATGAAGAACAACTTAACCAAAAAACTTATAACGAGAACTAAAGACATATTAAAAACCCAACTATCGGCTATCAATAAAATAAAGGCAATAAACAGCTACGCCATACCAACAGTTACCTATAGTTTTGGGATACTAAAATGGACCAACACTGATCTGGAAGATTTAAACAGAAAAATAAGGGTCAGCTTCACTAAATGCAGGGCCAGACATCCAAAGAGTTCTGTAGAGAGATTCTATATACCCAGAGAATGCGGAGGACGTGGAGTTGTGGATCTGAAAGAAGCACAGCAAAAGCAAATAGACGGTCTAAGGAAGTTCTTCTATGAGAAGGCAGAAACATCAATCTACCATAAAAAAATTATAAAAAGTGACAAAGATTTTACCCCTCTTAAACTAGCCAATAAAAATTATCGACCCAGTGAAAAAGTTAACTCCATCGAAGAAAGAATTTTAAATTGGAAGTCGAAAGAACTGCATGGTAGATACCCAGCACTCATTAACAATGAAGAGATTGACAATAAAGCATCAAACATGTGGCTTAAGAAAGGCAACATATTTGCAGAAACTGAAGGCTTTGTTATGGCAATTCAAGACCAAGTCATACCAACATTAAACTACCGAAAATATATTATAAAAGACCCCAACATACCAAACGATAAATGCCGCATATGCTTCACCAAATCGGAAACAATAGAACACATAATATCAGGCTGCTCAACTTTAGCACCAACGGAATATCTAAAAAGACATGACAATGTTGCCAAGGTAATCCATCAAGAACTCCGAAAAAACGCAAAGATGCTGACAGACACTCTACCGTATTACCAATACAAGCCTGAGGCTGTAGAGGAAAGTGACACCCACAAAATATACTGGAACCGGACCATTCGCACAGACCATACTATCGAGAGCAACAGGCCAGATATTGTATACCAGGATAAGACAACAAAACATACTTACCTAATAGATGTGGCCATACCAGCTGCTCATAATACCGTTGAAAAACAAAATGAAAAAATCCGCAAATACTTACCTTTAGCATCAGAAATCAAAACTCTGTGGAAACAAGAAAAAGTTATCGTTATACCTATCATCATCGGCGCGACAGGTGAAATTCCAAAAAAACTCCACAAATACCTCTCGGATTTAAACTTACCGTCAACCCTATTTATAACCCTCCAGAAGATCGCAATCCTAGGAACCTGCCACATCGCACGTAAAGTATTGAACACTGGAACCTGAAAAGAAAAACAAACATATAAATCCAGAACAAAATTCTTCACACTTGCATGCACTGCCGTGTGGAGAATACTTACCTGCAAAAGCAGAGAAAACCTGAAATAATAATAATAATAATAATAATAATAATAAATAAAAGCGCAGAGGAGATATGTTGGGTGACAGCAGCAGTATCTACGGGTTTGACGATCCCGCGCACCTCAGTTGCCGTGGAGTCCGGCACAACAGCTCCAAACCGTGGTTATCGCTGCGGTTTAATTTGTCCTACCCGGGATGGGACCCACAGTTAACAAAAATATGCCCGAGGTTGGTGAAACTTACTAGTGGCAGTGGTAGGAAGAAACCAGCTCACCTGTACGCCATTGATACGTACCCAGGCGTGGTCCAGAATTTTACCCAAATATTCGGTATGCTCACCTCTACCACCACCCAACAAATAAGGAGCTTACCTTCGAAAGCCCCCAAGCCTAAGGTGTAACACCATCGCGCTGAGAGGCTGCATGACACAGGGGAAGTGTGCCGCTAGCGATGCCTAAAGGACCGGGCGCCCCTTTAGGGAAAAATAGCCTTCTCACTGTAAGCCGGGCTCTGCAGTGAGCGACGTTGAGATCCCTTGCATCTCGTGGGTTTTGATGATGAATGCAAATGAAAACAATAACATAAATTTACCTTTAACACAACTTGAAGCGATGATGGAGGGAGCAAATGGCCTTCATCAAAATAATTCCGCAACCATACGCCCTGCACGAAGTCCAAACAACTTGGAACCCAATATTGGGACTCCCGTTGTTGAAAGACCAAATAATAACAATACGCAACAAACAACGCGTAGCAGGGGTAGGCGCTGGACAAGAACGAAACAACTTGATCTACTACGCACCTACTTTAAAGCAACAGAGATTGAGACGAACTTTATAGGTTTCCGCCAAAAAGTGTTTGAAGACTGGAAAATAATGTATCCAGAACACGAAACATCTGCGCAGGCCCTATCTGACTATATCAGATACTTGATAAATAAGAAAATAATCTCAGATGCAGAATTGGATGAAATTAAAAACTTAATACGTACCGAACAAAATCTGTTCCACGGAGTGCAGATTACGGTGAATATGGAACAAGCACAAATACATGAGGGAGAACTAAATACACATACAAACACAGAGGAATACCAAGAAACTAACCCCAGAACAGACATTGTTGACAAAATAAAGTCGTATATGATAAAGTACGAACATTCGAGCCCAAATCATAAACATCACCTACCAATCCTACCAAAAGCGAAAAGGCAATCAGAAATCATTACACAAGTTAACTGGACACTAAAGTATTTTGTTGAACCGACTATGAACCTCGAAGATTTAACTCTGCTAGCATATATTGGAGCATTGGTCACTGTTGAAATATTAGATATAAAAATGTATGAAGAAAATAAAGAGACTATTCATTCAAAAAGATTGCCACCATGGAAACAACGCTTGCAGGACAAGATAGATAGTATGCGTGCCGATATTGGAATATTACAAAATTATTCCACCACTAACTATTCATCTTATAAAGTCCTTAGGAAAGTTAAAATAATATCAAAAAAATACCGAACACCGGGGATCTTAAATCAACGTGAAACGCTCCTGCAGTTGCTAGACACTCTAAAGCAAAAGATAAAAATATTTGCTTTACGAATAAAAAGATATACGATAAGGTCTGAAAGATACCAGCAAAATAGAATGTTTTATGAAAACCAGAGATCTTTTTACCAGAAACTAGCGTCTAACACTAAACATCAAAAAACATCGGTTCCGTCAGAACGGGATATGACCCAATTTTGGTCGAACATATGGGAAAAACCAGCACAACATAATAAGACACCCTACTGGCTTCCCCAAATAGAAGAAAAGCTACACCAAGTGCAACCCATGACGCACACACAAGTTGACAGAAGCGATATATCAGCGGCCCTTAAATATATGAATGACTGGAAGGCTCCTGGTAAAGATCGCATTCACGTGTTTTGGTGGAAACGATTTACATCGTTACACCAACAAATGGCAAGTTGCTTCCAAGACATCCTCGTGAACCCAACCACCATTCCAAGTTTCGTCACAGAAGGAATAACATACATGCTGCCTAAAACATACGAGAACCCAGAGCCTAAAGATTTTAGACCAATCACATGCCTGTGTGCAATATACAAAATATTAACTAAAGTAATAGAAACAAAACTCACAGGTCACCTAAATCAGAACAAAATTTTAGCCCCGGAACAAACAGGCTGTAAACCTAAAACAAGGGGAACAAAGGAGGCTCTCGTTGTCGACTCAGTGATAACGCACCATGCAAAAACAAAACACCGTTATTTATCAACTGCTTGGATCGACTACAAGAAAGCATTCGACTCTGTTCCCCACTCTTGGATCCTGCAAGTACTTAAGCTGTATAAAGTTCACAACGAAATAATCAAACTCATACACCATTTAATGAATTCATGGAGAACACGTATCCAAATAAAAACAGCTGCTGTTGGATATACAACTGAGGAGATCCATATACGCAGAGGCATATTCCAAGGAGATAGCCTCAGCCCCACACTGTTCTGCCTGTCTCTGAACCCATTGAGCACGATACTTAACGACTCACCTTACGGGTATATTATAAGTAAAAACCCAGTTGTAAAAGTCACACATCAGTTCTACGTAGATGACTTAAAGCTTTACGCGACAAGTTCTAAGCAACTAATTAGCCAGCTTGAACTAGTCGCCAAATTTTCAAGAGACATCGGCATGGAGTTTGGCACAGACAAGTGTGCAACGTTGCATTTGCACAAAGGAAAACTAACGCAAGAGCAGGCAATTGATCTCATCGACGGCACCACAATACAAACTCTCGCTGATGGTAGCAACTACAAATATTTGGGTATACTTCAAGCTGCTGAGATTGACACAAATGCCGTAAGAGAGGGAGTTAGGAGAGAGGTGCGAGTAAGGCTCCATAGAGTCCTACACACGAAACTGAATTCTAGAAATAAAATAGATGCCATAAATGCATGGGTCTTACCAGTGGCAGCATATACGTTCGGTGTTGTCAAGTGGTCCACAACAGCTATACGAGAGCTTGATTGCGAGATTCGAAAATCACTATCAAAAGCAGGGTTACACCACCCACAATCAAATACAAACCGCCTATATATACCGCGAGGAAACGGAGGCAGGGGTCTCCAGTTGTTGGAAAATGTATTAGCGGACTCAATGTCAAATATTAGACAATACTTCCTTAATTCCGAGATTCTAGTTCACAAACAAGTATGTCGAATTGGGCAAGAAAGTCACCCTGTTTTCGACCAACATCTGGTATCAAAAACAACAAGGGTCATGTTAGATGAATGGAGTTTAAAGCCATTGCATGGCAGATTTATTAACAACGTAAACAAAGATTATGTCGATAAAGCGGGTACATTTACTTACCTGAAAAGGGGGTATCTCTTCCCTGAGACAGAAGGAGCCATTCACGCTATCCAGGACCAATGCGTTAAAACAAGAGCCTATCGTAAAAGGATTCTCAATGAATCACTGGACATAGAAGCATGCCGTATGTGTGGAGCTGCGTCAGAATCGATACAACACCTAACATCAGGATGTACCACATTGGCACCAAAAGATTATTTGGAAAGACATAATGCAGTAGCGAAAGTGATACACCAAGGTATCTGCCATCAGCAGAAACTAATAAAATCAATAGTCGCCCCATATAAATACATGCCGGAGTTTAGGCTCGAGTCAGACACGATGCTTGTTTATTGGGATACGCCAATATTAACTGAACGACACATCGTTCATAATCGTCCGGACATTGTAGTCATAGACAAAAAAGGAAAGTTAGGATATATTGTCGACATCGCAAACCCTGGTGATGAAAATCTACAGAAAACTTACGTAGAAAAACTCTCAAAATACGAATCTTTAAAATATGAGATTTCTCACCTGTACAATCTACAATCAGTGTTGATAGTTCCATTCATCTTGTCGGCTAACGGCTTGGTTCATAAAAGTTTTGTGGAAAATCTTAAAATATTTAATCTAAACTATGGATACTTACATGAAGCCCAAAAAGCGGTCATCTTGGGTACGTGTCGAATTGTCAGACGTGTGTTGCAAATACCTTAAGACCTTGGCCTTTGGAAAAAAAAAAAAAAAAAAAAAAAAAAAAAAAAAAAAAAAAAATAATAATAATAATAATAAATGTGCAGAGGAGATATGTTGGGTGACAGCAGCAATATCTACGGGTGTGACGATCCCGCGCACCTCAGTTGTCGCAGGAGCTCGGCGCAACAGCTCCAACCGAATTTTTCGGTTTTTCTGTCCCATCCGGGTTGGGATCCACAGTAAATAAAAATAAACCTGAGGTTGACAATACTTACCAGTGACAGGGGTACGTAAAAGTCAGCTTAGTCCGTGTGGGGTCCGGACCAAATAAGAATAGCCCCATGTGGTTGTCCGATACCCTTTACTACCCACATTCCATTACCTACTTACCTTACCCCACTACCACCATACTTACCTCACCTCCCTTCTATATTCAAACTTACCTTCAGTATATGGAACATCCCTGTACATACTTCCTGCCGTCCTACCAATTTTATATCCGTCTAAACCCGGATAAGAATAGGTTTAGGGTTCCCTTTAACCTGCAGTAGAAGCCTGCATTTAAGGAGAAAACAAATAATGATGAGCTCAAATAAAAATGGCCCTGAGTCCCCGGCAGACCTTCAATGGTCACAGGGTGCGAAGAATCCCCGGGAGGAAACAATAAATACTAGAAATACAAACCAAACGCAAGAAACCATAATCTCCAAAGAACAATTGGAATCCCAGGAATGGAATCTGTCTCAAAACAATAAGAGAATGACCCGACAAAATGTTGAAGTCCCTCACGAGGCTGATCGCGGCGCTAGAAGAACATGGTCCAGAAATGATAATCTGGACGTTTTCAGAGCGTACTTTCTGGGGACCCAATTTGAAACACAAAAACGAGGATTTAGAAAAAATATGCTATTAGAATGGAGAAAAATAAGACCGGATTTAATTTTAAACGAAAACCAACTAGCAAATCAACTATATGCAATAAAAACTCATAATTTGCTTACTGCTGTTGATATAGAGGAATTGAAACAGAATATGTCTGAGACGGATCAAGGTATAGAAACTGATAACACAATAATTTATGAACAAACAAATGAGAGCAATACGCAAACAATAAACATACAAAATAACCTTGCACTGAATGTGGATCTGGATGCGGGTGAGAATGTAAATGATGTTGTAGTGAGATTCCAGGAGAACATCGCGGTTTTTAAGAACTCTGATCCAGAAAAACGGCTTAGCTTACCAAAAATAAAACCAACAAAAAAAACAAAACAGCTAATATCAATAGTAAACCAGGAAATCCTTAAATATATGCCAACTAGCAATCTGGAGGAAACACAGACACTTGTCTACACCGCTGCAAAAACAGTTATTGAATCTATGGGAGTTAAATTGGGAAAAAAGCAAAAGGCCAAGAAGGAACCCAAATGGAGAGAACGTATAGAACAAAAAATAAAAACGTTAAGAAGTTGGCTAACAAAGATACGAGATTGGGAGAGAGGTAACATGAGCACCAAATTATCTAACGATATACATTACTATTTTAGGAAAAACAATATTCAGCACTCAAATTACCAAGAGAAGGAAACATTTAAAGAAAAAATAAAACAACAAATAGCAGCACTGGGAAACCGGCTGAGACGATACAATAAAAGTTACAAACGAAAAAATGACAACAAACTGTTTAAGAATAACGAGAAAGAGTTCTACAAAAAACTTAATAATGAACCACCAATTGAACAGGGACCAGACAAGGAACAACTACAAACATTTTGGAAAAACGTATGGGCATCCAAACAACAATACAATCAAAAGGCATCATGGCTTAAAACGGAAAAAAAGAAATACGACACATTAATAGACATGGAGATTAGTCCAATAACTGAGACTGAAGTTAAGAACGCTTTAAATAGATCACACAACTGGAAAGCACCGGGGGTGGATCATGTTCATAACTATTGGTGGAAAAATATAAATATCACAAAGTTGCTTACAAAACAAATTAATGAACTACTAACAAACAACACATATCATCCTAAATTTTTAACGAAAGGAATTACCTCAATGATACCTAAAAAAGGAGATACAACTAACCCAAAAAACTATCGACCCATAACGTGTCTACCCACTTTGTATAAAATAATCACCTCAATTCTAAGTCAAAAAATAATCAAGCACATTGAAGACTCTGGAATCTTAACTGAAGAGCAAAAGGGTTGTCGGCATGGTACATTAGGAAGCAAGGAACAATTGGTGATCGACTCTATAGTTACACAAGATGCTAAAAAGAGAAACAAAAATATGGCAGTGGCATGGATCGATTATCAGAAAGCCTTTGATAGTGTTCCACATTCTTGGTTAATAGATGTACTAAAACTTTACAAAATCAGCCCAAATATAATAAATTTTTTAGCCACAGCAATGAAAACCTGGAGAACGAAACTCGTAGTTAAAACGGAAAAAACAAATATAGTAACGGATGAAATACCGATCCAGAGTGGCATATTTCAGGGAGATTCCCTAAGCCCTTTTTGGTTTGTGTTGTGCCTGAACCCACTCTCAAATATGTTAAAAGACACTAGAATAGGATATACACTGAGGTATGAGGATAGTGATTATACAATAAATCATTTATTTTATGTAGATGACCTCAAACTCTATGCATCAACAGAGAAACAATTAGACAGACTTATTGAGACGACACAAAAGTTCAGTCTTGACATCAAAATGAGGTTGGGTTTTGATAAATGTGCAAAATTAGTAGCTCAAAAGGGAAAGTTACAAACTTACGAAAATTTAGAAAATAGCGAAACATTCAGATACCTAAACAATGATTACTACAAATACCTCGGCTATAACCAAAAATTGGTTTTAGATCAAAAAAATATAATAGAAAACACGGAACAAAAAATGGTTGATAGAATAAGAAAAATCCTAAGATCAGAACTAACTGGTAAAAACAAAATCAAAGCCATAAATACGTATGCATTGCCAGTGTTATCTTATTCCTTTGGAATAATCAGGTGGTCTAAGACAAGCATTGAAGCAATGAATAGAAAAATTAGAGTTTTGCTAACAGAATATAGGTGCCACCATCCCCATGCATGTACTGAACGTTTATACTTACCAAGAAATGTGGGCGGAAGAGGACTACTAGACCTACACCGACTATGCGATAGACAAATTAATCTACTAAAAACCTACTTTAACAGAAAATCTCTCCTATCGCCATTACACCGTCAAGTCAAGCGACTGGATTATTATTCACCTCTACAGCTCAGCAATAACACCATGCGCGAAACACTTACTAATGACCACATAAGAGAACAATGGCTAGAAAAATCGTTGCATGGAAAATATCCGTATGCCCTGTCTCAGGCAGATGCAGAGTTGTCAACCATGTGGCTTAAACATGGACTATTGTTCGCGGAAACCGAGGGTTTTCTGGTATCAATACAGGACGGAGTAACGCCCACCAGAAACTACCAAAAATACATACAGAAAATTCCAATTGAAAATGATAAGTGTAGAATGTGTTTCGCCAAATCAGAAACAACGGAACATATCCTCTCAGCGTGCAGCAGCTTAGCGCCCACAGAATATACAAAAAGGCATAATTTAACAGCAGGAATAATTCATCAGGAAATAGCCGTACAATGCAAACTTATAGAGAAAAAAGAAAAATATTTTCTATACAACCCATTCCCGTTTTTACAAAACGATAATTATAAACTTTATTGGGATTTCCCAATAATCACAGATAGACCTATCGCAAGTAATCGTCCTGACATAACCCTGGTAGACCGGAAAAATAAGACTGCTTACTTCGTCGATATTTCTCACCCGGCTGACCACAACCTCCTAAATAAAGAGAAAGAAAAAATAAATAAGTATCAAGACCTTTGTACGGAATTTAAGAATATTTATAAACTGGACAAGGTACTTACTGTTCCTATTATAATATCAGTGACGGGACTGATTGGGAAAAACCTGCCACGCTTTCTGAAACAAATAGACATTGATCAGCGAAACATAACATTGATGCAAAGATCGGTGATCCTTGAGTCATGTAGAATCATGAGAAAAACCCTAAACCTGCCTGAATAGAGTATAAAGGCAGCGGATAAAAAGTTGGACATCTGAAAAAAAAAAAAAGAAAAAAGTAAATGAATGATAAATAAATATAAGTTTTAAATACGTACCTTGATTCCCTCCCCTATTTAAAGAAAAAGTATATACTTATTAATAATATCTGAAGCATACTTAATGAAATCCTAGAAGTACTTACCGTGTTAAAACAAATCTGTAGTGATTGGTTATCAAACCCCACTGCAGAATTTCTCCTATCTGGAAGAAAGTAGAAGGATGTAAAAAAAAAAAAAAAAAAAAAAAAAAAAAAAAAAAAAATAATAATAATACTACCCACATTCCATTACCTACTTACCTTACCCCACTACCACCATACTTACCTCACCTCCCCTCTATATTCAAACTTACCTTCAGTATATGGAACATCCCTGTACATACTTCCTGCCGTCCTACCAATTTTATATCCGTCTAAACCCGGATAAGAATAGGTTTAGGGTTCCCTTTAACCTGCAGTAGAAGCCTGCATTTAAGGAGAAAACAAATAATGATGAGCTCAAATAAAAATGGCCCTGAGTCCCCGGCAGACCTTCAATGGTCACAGGGTGCGAAGAATCCCCGGGAGGAAACAATAAATACTAGAAATACAAACCAAACGCAAGAAACCATAATCTCCAAAGAACAATTGGAATCCCAGGAATGGAATCTGTCTCAAAACAATAAGAGAATGACCCGACAAAATGTTGAAGTCCCTCACGAGGCTGATCGCGGCGCTAGAAGAACATGGTCCAGAAATGATAATCTGGACGTTTTCAGAGCGTACTTTCTGGGGACCCAATTTGAAACACAAAAACGAGGATTTAGAAAAAATATGCTATTAGAATGGAGAAAAATAAGACCGGATTTAATTTTAAACGAAAACCAACTAGCAAATCAACTATATGCAATAAAAACTCATAATTTGCTTACTGCTGTTGATATAGAGGAATTGAAACAGAATATGTCTGAGACGGATCAAGGTATAGAAACTGATAACACAATAATTTATGAACAAACAAATGAGAGCAATACGCAAACAATAAACATACAAAATAACCTTGCACTGAATGTGGATCTGGATGCGGGTGAGAATGTAAATGATGTTGTAGTGAGATTCCAGGAGAACATCGCGGTTTTTAAGAACTCTGATCCAGAAAAACGGCTTAGCTTACCAAAAATAAAACCAACAAAAAAAACAAAACAGCTAATATCAATAGTAAACCAGGAAATCCTTAAATATATGCCAACTAGCAATCTGGAGGAAACACAGACACTTGTCTACACCGCTGCAAAAACAGTTATTGAATCTATGGGAGTTAAATTGGGAAAAAAGCAAAAGGCCAAGAAGGAACCCAAATGGAGAGAACGTATAGAACAAAAAATAAAAACGTTAAGAAGTTGGCTAACAAAGATACGAGATTGGGAGAGAGGTAACATGAGCACCAAATTATCTAACGATATACATTACTATTTTAGGAAAAACAATATTCAGCACTCAAATTACCAAGAGAAGGAAACATTTAAAGAAAAAATAAAACAACAAATAGCAGCACTGGGAAACCGGCTGAGACGATACAATAAAAGTTACAAACGAAAAAATGACAACAAACTGTTTAAGAATAACGAGAAAGAGTTCTACAAAAAACTTAATAATGAACCACCAATTGAACAGGGACCAGACAAGGAACAACTACAAACATTTTGGAAAAACGTATGGGCATCCAAACAACAATACAATCAAAAGGCATCATGGCTTAAAACGGAAAAAAAGAAATACGACACATTAATAGACATGGAGATTAGTCCAATAACTGAGACTGAAGTTAAGAACGCTTTAAATAGATCACACAACTGGAAAGCACCGGGGGTGGATCATGTTCATAACTATTGGTGGAAAAATATAAATATCACAAAGTTGCTTACAAAACAAATTAATGAACTACTAACAAACAACACATATCATCCTAAATTTTTAACGAAAGGAATTACCTCAATGATACCTAAAAAAGGAGATACAACTAACCCAAAAAACTATCGACCCATAACGTGTCTACCCACTTTGTATAAAATAATCACCTCAATTCTAAGTCAAAAAATAATCAAGCACATTGAAGACTCTGGAATCTTAACTGAAGAGCAAAAGGGTTGTCGGCATGGTACATTAGGAAGCAAGGAACAATTGGTGATCGACTCTATAGTTACACAAGATGCTAAAAAGAGAAACAAAAATATGGCAGTGGCATGGATCGATTATCAGAAAGCCTTTGATAGTGTTCCACATTCTTGGTTAATAGATGTACTAAAACTTTACAAAATCAGCCCAAATATAATAAATTTTTTAGCCACAGCAATGAAAACCTGGAGAACGAAACTCGTAGTTAAAACGGAAAAAACAAATATAGTAACGGATGAAATACCGATCCAGAGTGGCATATTTCAGGGAGATTCCCTAAGCCCTTTTTGGTTTGTGTTGTGCCTGAACCCACTCTCAAATATGTTAAAAGACACTAGAATAGGATATACACTGAGGTATGAGGATAGTGATTATACAATAAATCATTTATTTTATGTAGATGACCTCAAACTCTATGCATCAACAGAGAAACAATTAGACAGACTTATTGAGACGACACAAAAGTTCAGTCTTGACATCAAAATGAGGTTGGGTTTTGATAAATGTGCAAAATTAGTAGCTCAAAAGGGAAAGTTACAAACTTACGAAAATTTAGAAAATAGCGAAACATTCAGATACCTAAACAATGATTACTACAAATACCTCGGCTATAACCAAAAATTGGTTTTAGATCAAAAAAATATAATAGAAAACACGGAACAAAAAATGGTTGATAGAATAAGAAAAATCCTAAGATCAGAACTAACTGGTAAAAACAAAATCAAAGCCATAAATACGTATGCATTGCCAGTGTTATCTTATTCCTTTGGAATAATCAGGTGGTCTAAGACAAGCATTGAAGCAATGAATAGAAAAATTAGAGTTTTGCTAACAGAATATAGGTGCCACCATCCCCATGCATGTACTGAACGTTTATACTTACCAAGAAATGTGGGCGGAAGAGGACTACTAGACCTACACCGACTATGCGATAGACAAATTAATCTACTAAAAACCTACTTTAACAGAAAATCTCTCCTATCGCCATTACACCGTCAAGTCAAGCGACTGGATTATTATTCACCTCTACAGCTCAGCAATAACACCATGCGCGAAACACTTACTAATGACCACATAAGAGAACAATGGCTAGAAAAATCGTTGCATGGAAAATATCCGTATGCCCTGTCTCAGGCAGATGCAGAGTTGTCAACCATGTGGCTTAAACATGGACTATTGTTCGCGGAAACCGAGGGTTTTCTGGTATCAATACAGGACGGAGTAACGCCCACCAGAAACTACCAAAAATACATACAGAAAATTCCAATTGAAAATGATAAGTGTAGAATGTGTTTCGCCAAATCAGAAACAACGGAACATATCCTCTCAGCGTGCAGCAGCTTAGCGCCCACAGAATATACAAAAAGGCATAATTTAACAGCAGGAATAATTCATCAGGAAATAGCCGTACAATGCAAACTTATAGAGAAAAAAGAAAAATATTTTCTATACAACCCATTCCCGTTTTTACAAAACGATAATTATAAACTTTATTGGGATTTCCCAATAATCACAGATAGACCTATCGCAAGTAATCGTCCTGACATAACCCTGGTAGACCGGAAAAATAAGACTGCTTACTTCGTCGATATTTCTCACCCGGCTGACCACAACCTCCTAAATAAAGAGAAAGAAAAAATAAATAAGTATCAAGACCTTTGTACGGAATTTAAGAATATTTATAAACTGGACAAGGTACTTACTGTTCCTATTATAATATCAGTGACGGGACTGATTGGGAAAAACCTGCCACGCTTTCTGAAACAAATAGACATTGATCAGCGAAACATAACATTGATGCAAAGATCGGTGATCCTTGAGTCATGTAGAATCATGAGAAACACCCTAAACCTGCCTGAATAGAGTATAAAGGCAGCGGATAAAAAGTTGGACATCTGAAAAAAAAAAAAAGAAAAAAGTAAATGAATGATAAATAAATATAAGTTTTAAATACGTACCTTGATTCCCTCCCCTATTTAAAGAAAAAGTATATACTTATTAATAATATCTGAAGCATACTTAATGAAATCCTAGAAGTACTTACCGTGTTAAAACAAATCTGTAGTGATTGGTTATCAAACCCCACTGCAGAATTTCTCCTATCTGGAAGAAAGTAGAAGGATGTAAAAAAAAAAAAAAAAAAAAAAAAAATAATAATAATAAATAAATATGTCTGGCCGGAAAAGGTACTGCAGCCAACAGTATACTTACCGCTACAGTAACGACGTAGACTGTACAGCCAGGGACGCAATGTCTGACCGGTTGGGGCATACCCACCGCTACCGTAATGCGTAAACGGTACAGTCAGTACGTCCAGCTGTCCAGCTGTCCCAATACCCACCTAGTATCCTACTCCTAGTGTCCTTTGCACTACCAAACACCTTTCCCTAACCCCAATTGGCTGGCGGTAGCCATAAAACGCACACCATTTTCTATGAAAGATGAGTCAAAGGAGAAATGAAAGAATGCGGCAGCCTGGAATGCCCCAGGGCACGTCTGGAGCCAACGCTGGACGTGGCAGTATGCGATCCGTTGGTGGTAGGTTGCTGAATAGGCGGGCACCTATCGCTCAAGAAACTACAGCCAACAGCAATAATGTGGAAATACCACCAGCTGACCCACAACCAGCAGCCAATGTTAGGGAGGATAATCCTCCCCCCATAGCTCCTGGACGCAGTAGACGCATGAGATGGAGTACTAACTTGAATAAGGATGTCATGCGCTACTACTTCATAGCCACAAGCCTCGAAACGGATTTTACTGATTATAGGGATAGACTAAAGAATATGTTTGCTGCTGAACATCCAGAACACAATGATATTACAGCACAACGCCTATCCGATCAGCGTAGAGCAATACAGAGAAACAATCTATTAACCCAAATTGAAATTCAGTATATTTTAGACAGAGTGAGGGAGGAACTAAATATACCTCATACGCCCAATCAGTCTTTTGAGGATGACAATGTTTATGGTACCCATACACCCTCAGATTCGCCACGTGGTTCACCATTCAATAACATAGATATAGAGATTCCTCAAGAGCCCCACCAAGAGGACGAAATACTTAATACTTACCATGCTAACTTACTGAAATACCTTGGAATGGACCCTAACGTTAGACCTCCCATACAAAAACTTAGATTTAACAAGAACACAGGAACACTTATAAATAGAGCCAATTCCATCCTAGAACAAACGCTAAACGATGGTATGAATCTTGAAGAGGTACATTCCACGATATATTGCGCGGCAATTACCGTAGTGAGCCTTAATCAAAAATATACATCACCTAACAAAAAAAATACAGATGGGTATTTACCATCATGGCAACGCCGCCTCACCAATAAAATTAATGGCCTACGAAGGAGTATCGGTAAAACTCAACAGTACCACGACGGAAATAGAAACAACAGATTGCTTAGAACACTGCCGACAGACTTAAAAGACATTATACAAACAATCAATGCCGAAACGGAAAATAAAGTGCGTACATACCTTGATACACTTAAACAAAAGTTAGCAGCATACTCAGCTCGATTAAAGAGATACAGAGAAAGTTACTCAAGACGCAGAGACAACAGCCTATTTTCGAACAATGAAAAGGCGTTTTACTCATCACTATCAAAAAAATATGATAACCTTAACCCCCCAGATCTTGAAAGTCAGACCAACTACTGGACGAGTATATGGTCACAGAGCAATAACCATACAAAAAATACTTGGATAAACCAAGAAATGAAAGCACAGAACTCTCTACAACCAATGAATGAAATTGTAATAACCCAAGCAGATCTAACAGCTGCTTTAAAGAAAATTGCAAATTGGAAAGCGCCCGGACGCGATGGCTTGCATAGCTTTTGGTATAAACGATTCACAGCTTGTCATGAACTCTTAGTTAACAATTTCAACGATGTCATTAGATTTCCTAACAACTTTCCAACATTTTTAACTGAAGGACTTACTTATTTAATTCCAAAGACTGATAACCCGGATCACCCTTCGTTGTTTCGTCCCATTACATGCTTGCCGACCCTTTATAAGATCCTTACGTCGATATTATGTGCTAAACTTGAAGACCACCTGGAACTGGCTCAAGTGATGACAGATGAGCAGAAAGGTGCTAGACGCAACGTTATGGGATGCAAGGAGCAGCTGGTTGTCGATTCCGTAGTTATGCAGCAGTTGAGGGTGGGGCAGAGAAATGCACACATTGCATACATCGACTATAAAAAAGCATTTGACTCTGTCCCTCACTCTTGGCTCAAATTTGTATTGACACTGTATAAAGTACATCCTACGCTTATACTTTTTCTTGAGACAACTATGAGGGCCTGGCGAACCACACTGTCTCAAAAAATAAATAACGAACTAGTATTTAGCGGGAGCATACCTCTGCGCAGAGGTATCTTTCAGGGGGATTCGCTCAGTGCCCTATGGTTTTGTCTGTCTCTAAACCCAATTTCAAACACTCTTAAGAAAACAGAGTATGGAGTAAAATTAAAAAATAATGTACAGGATCTCTTAGTAAGTCACCTTTTCTATGTTGATGACCTAAAAGTATATGCAGCAAATGACAGACAGCTGAGAGCCATGCTAAAGCTGGTGCATGATATGAGTTCGGACATAGGTATGACTTTTGGACTGGAGAAGTGCCGCACGATCAAAATGGTCAAAGGGGTACTTAAAGAGTCACAACCTATAGAAATTAATAACGAGGTCGTCATACAAGGTATTGAAGAACCCTATAAATACCTGGGTATAGATCAGACCCATAAAATAGAACATACAACGATGAAATCGAAACTGTCTACTGAATTTGAAAAGCGAGTTAAGCTAATTATCAAAACAAAACTAAACTCAAAAAATATCGTTAAGGCTATAAACACATATGCAATATCTGCCTTAACCCATTCCTTTGGCATAATCAGATGGTCTGATACAGATCTTGATGCACTAAATAGACGAATCAGAACACTTCTAACGCACAAAAGAATGCATCACCCAAATGCATGCACTGAGAGAGTCACATTGCCTAGATGCCTGGGAGGTAGAGGTTTAAAAGATGTTAAAGCAATGTACTATGAACAGCTGGATAATATTAGAAAATATTTTTACAAAAACTCGGATAAACCGATGTACCGTGCAGTGATCGAGGCAGATAAAAATTTGACCACACTTAATTTAAAATCCCGAGAATATAACCCAAAAACACACATTACTACCAACGAGGATAAAATTAGGATGTGGTCAGGAAAGCAACTCCATGGAAGATTTTACAACTCCGTTCAAAACAATTACGTTGACAAATCCCTCTCTTTTATGTGGGCTACAAAAGGTTACCTCCATCCTGAAACTGAAGGATTCTTAATGGCCACGCAGGACCAAGTTATAAAAACACGAAATTACGCCAAATACATACTGGGAGAAGACCTGAGTTCTGATAAATGCCGCAAGTGCGGAGCTGTTTCCGAAACTATAGATCATATTTTGGGATCCTGTAACACACTAGCAAATACGAAGTACTTGACTCGACACAATCAAGTAGCACATATAATCCATCAGAAAATACTGATAGACAGAAAAATGAAAACCGAAATTGTCCCCTACTACAAATATGTGCCAAACGAAGTTGAGGAAAACGATCAATTTAAAATATATTGGGACAAAACAATTTACACCGATCATACAATAGAACACAACCGTCCTGATATTACATTAATAGACAAGAAAAAACACACAACATATCTAATTGATGTTTCTATACCAGGAACACACAATCTGCAACAAAAACATACGGAAAAATTAAACAAATATCAAGCGCTTCAACATGAAATAAAGCGCATCTGGAATATGAGGGAAGTGTGCATAATACCTAATAATAATAATAATAATAATAAATAAATGCGCAGAGGAGATATGTTGGGTGACAGCAGCAATATCTACGGGTGTGACGATCCCGCGCACCTCAGTTGTCGCAGGAGCTCGGCGCAACAGCTCCAACCGAATTTTTCGGTTTTTCTGTCCCATCCGGGTTGGGATCCACAGTAAATAAAAATAAACCTGAGGTTGACAATACTTACCAGTGACAGGGGTACGTAAAAGTCAGCTTAGTCCGTGTGGGGTCCGGACCAAATAAGAATAGCCCCATGTGGTTGTCCGATACCCTTTACTACCCACATTCCATTACCTACTTACCTTACCCCACTACCACCATACTTACCTCACCTCTCTTCTATATTCAAACTTACCTTCAGTATATGGAGCATCCCTGTACATACTTCCTACCGTCCTACCAATTTTATATCCGTCTAAACCCGGATAAGAATAGGTTTAGGGTTCCCTTTAACCTGCAGTAGAAGCCTGCATTTAAGGAGAAAACAAATAATGATGAGCTCAAATAAAAATGGCCCTGAGTCCCCGGCAGACCTTCAATGGTCACAGGGTGCGAAGAATCCCCGGGAGGAAACAATAAATACTAGAAATACAAACCAAACGCAAGAAACCATAATCTCCAAAGAACAATTGGAATCCCAGGAATGGAATCTGTCTCAAAACAATAAGAGAATGACCCGACAAAATGTTGAAGTCCCTCACGAGGCTGATCGCGGCGCTAGAAGAACATGGTCCAGAAATGATAATCTGGACGTTTTCAGAGCGTACTTTCTGGGGACCCAATTTGAAACACAAAAACGAGGATTTAGAAAAAATATGCTATTAGAATGGAGAAAAATAAGACCGGATTTAATTTTAAACGAAAACCAACTAGCAAATCAACTATATGCAATAAAAACTCATAATTTGCTTACTGCTGTTGATATAGAGGAATTGAAACAGAATATGTCTGAGACGGATCAAGGTATAGAAACTGATAACACAATAATTTATGAACAAACAAATGAGAGCAATACGCAAACAATAAACATACAAAATAACCTTGCACTGAATGTGGATCTGGATGCGGGTGAGAATGTAAATGATGTTGTAGTGAGATTCCAGGAGAACATCGCGGTTTTTAAGAACTCTGATCCAGAAAAACGGCTTAGCTTACCAAAAATAAAACCAACAAAAAAAACAAAACAGCTAATATCAATAGTAAACCAGGAAATCCTTAAATATATGCCAACTAGCAATCTGGAGGAAACACAGACACTTGTCTACACCGCTGCAAAAACAGTTATTGAATCTATGGGAGTTAAATTGGGAAAAAAGCAAAAGGCCAAGAAGGAACCCAAATGGAGAGAACGTATAGAACAAAAAATAAAAACGTTAAGAAGTTGGCTAACAAAGATACGAGATTGGGAGAGAGGTAACATGAGCACCAAATTATCTAACGATATACATTACTATTTTAGGAAAAACAATATTCAGCACTCAAATTACCAAGAGAAGGAAACATTTAAAGAAAAAATAAAACAACAAATAGCAGCAATGGGAAACCGGCTGAGACGATACAATAAAAGTTACAAACGAAAAAATGACAACAAACTGTTTAAGAATAACGAGAAAGAGTTCTACAAAAAACTTAATAATGAACCACCAATTGAACAGGGACCAGACAAGGAACAACTACAAACATTTTGGAAAAACGTATGGGCATCCAAACAACAATACAATCAAAAGGCATCATGGCTTAAAACGGAAAAAAAGAAATACGACACATTAATAGACATGGAGATTAGTCCAATAACTGAGACTGAAGTTAAGAACGCTTTAAATAGATCACACAACTGGAAAGCACCGGGGGTGGATCATGTTCATAACTATTGGTGGAAAAATATAAATATCACAAAGTTGCTTACAAAACAAATTAATGAACTACTAACAAACAACACATATCATCCTAAATTTTTAACGAAAGGAATTACCTCAATGATACCTAAAAAAGGAGATACAACTAACCCAAAAAACTATCGACCCATAACGTGTCTACCCACTTTGTATAAAATAATCACCTCAATTCTAAGTCAAAAAATAATCAAGCACATTGAAGACTCTGGAATCTTAACTGAAGAGCAAAAGGGTTGTCGGCATGGTACATTAGGAAGCAAGGAACAATTGGTGATCGACTCTATAGTTACACAAGATGCTAAAAAGAGAAACAAAAATATGGCAGTGGCATGGATCGATTATCAGAAAGCCTTTGATAGTGTTCTTGGTTAATAGATGTACTAAAACTTTACAAAATCAGCCCAAATATAATAAATTTTTTAGCCACAGCAATGAAAACCTGGAGAACGAAACTCGTAGTTAAAACGGAAAAAACAAATATAGTAACGGATGAAATACCGATCCAGAGTGGCATATTTCAGGGAGATTCCCTAAGCCCTTTTTGGTTTGTGTTGTGCCTGAACCCACTCTCAAATATGTTAAAAGACACTAGAATAGGATATACACTGAGGTATGAGGATAGTGATTATACAATAAATCATTTATTTTATGTAGATGACCTCAAACTCTATGCATCAACAGAGAAACAATTAGACAGACTTATTGAGACGACACAAAAGTTCACTCTTGACATCAAAATGAAGTTGGGTTTTGATAAATGTGCAAAATTAGTAGCTCAAAAGGGAAAGTTACAAACTTACGAAAATTTAGAAAATAGCGAAACATTCAGATACCTAAACAATGATTACTACAAATACCTCGGCTATAACCAAAAATTGGTTTTAGATCAAAAAAATATAATAGAAAACACGGAACAAAAAATGGTTGATAGAATAAGAAAAATCCTAAGATCAGAACTAACTGGTAAAAACAAAATCAAAGCCATAAATACGTATGCATTGCCAGTGTTATCTTATTCCTTTGGAATAATCAGGTGGTCTAAGACAAGCATTGAAGCAATGAATAGAAAAATTAGAGTTTTGCTAACAGAATATAGGTGCCACCATCCCCATGCATGTACTGAACGTTTATACTTACCAAGAAATGTGGGCGGAAGAGGACTACTAGACCTACACCGACTATGCGATAGACAAATTAATCTACTAAAAACCTACTTTAACAGAAAATCTCTCCTATCGCCATTACACCGTCAAGTCAAGCGACTGGATTATTATTCACCTCTACAGCTCAGCAATAACACCATGCGCGAAACACTTACTAATGACCACATAAGAGAACAATGGCTAGAAAAATCGTTGCATGGAAAATATCCGTATGCCCTATCTCAGGCAGATGCAGAGTTGTCAACCATGTGGCTAAAACATGGACTATTGTTCGCGGAAACCGAGGGTTTTCTGGTATCAATACAGGACGGAGTAACGCCCACCAGAAACTACCAAAAATACATACAGAAAATTCCAATTGAAAATGATAAGTGTAGAATGTGTTTCGCCAAATCAGAAACAACGGAACATATCCTCTCAGCGTGCAGCAGCTTAGCGCCCACAGAATATACAAAAAGGCATAATTTAACAGCAGGAATAATTCATCAGGAAATAGCCGTACAATGCAAACTTATAGAGAAAAAAGAAAAATATTTTCTATACAACCCATTCCCGTTTTTACAAAACGATAATTATAAACTTTATTGGGATTTCCCAATAATCACAGATAGACCTATCGCAAGTAATCGTCCTGACATAACCCTGGTAGACCGGAAAAATAAGACTGCTTACTTCGTCGATATTTCTCACCCGGCTGACCACAACCTCCTAAATAAAGAGAAAGAAAAAATAAATAAGTATCAAGACCTTTGTACGGAATTTAAGAATATTTATAAACTGGACAAGGTACTTACTGTTCCTATTATAATATCAGTGACGGGACTGATTGGGAAAAACCTGCCACGCTTTCTGAAACAAATAGACATTGATCAGCGAAACATAACAACATTGATGCAAAGATCGGTGATCCTTGAGTCATGTAGAATCATGAGAAAAACCCTAAACCTGCCTGAATAGAGTATAAAGGCAGCGGATAAAAAGTTGGACATCTGAAAAAAAAAAAAAAAAAAAAAAGTAAATGAATGATAAATAAATATAAGTTTTAAATACGTACCTTGATTCCCTCCCCTATTTAAAGAAAAAGTATATACTTATTAATAATATCTGAAGCATACTTAATGAAATCCTAGAAGTACTTACCGTGTTAAAACAAATCTGTAGTGATTGGTTATCAAACCCCACTGCAGAATTTCTCCTATCTGGAAGAAAGTAGAAGGATGTAAAAAAAAAAAAAAAAAAAAATAATAATAATAATAATAATAATAATAAACCTGGAGAACGAAACTCGTAGTTAAAACGGAAAAAACAAATATAGTAACGGATGAAATACCGATCCAGAGTGGCATATTTCAGGGAGATTCCCTAAGCCCTTTTTGGTTTGTGTTGTGCCTGAACCCACTCTCAAATATGTTAAAAGACACTAGAATAGGATATACACTGAGGTATGAGGATAGTGATTATACAATAAATCATTTATTTTATGTAGATGACCTCAAACTCTATGCATCAACAGAGAAACAATTAGACAGACTTATTGAGACGACACAAAAGTTCAGTCTTGACATCAAAATGGGGTTGGGTTTTGATAAATGTGCAAAATTAGTAGCTCAAAAGGGAAAGTTACAAACTTACGAAAATTTAGAAAATAGCGAAACATTCAGATACCTAAACAATGATTACTACAAATACCTCGGCTATAACCAAAAATTGGTTTTAGATCAAAAAAATATAATAGAAAACACGGAACAAAAAATGGTTGATAGAATAAGAAAAATCCTAAGATCAGAACTAACTGGTAAAAACAAAATCAAAGCCATAAATACGTATGCATTGCCAGTGTTATCTTATTCCTTTGGAATAATCAGGTGGTCTAAGACAAGCATTGAAGCAATGAATAGAAAAATTAGAGTTTTGCTAACAGAATATAGGTGCCACCATCCCCATGCATGTACTGAACGTTTATACTTACCAAGAAATGTGGGCGGAAGAGGACTACTAGACCTACACCGACTATGCGATAGACAAATTAATCTACTAAAAACCTACTTTAACAGAAAATCTCTCCTATCGCCATTACACCGTCAAGTCAAGCGACTGGATTATTATTCACCTCTACAGCTCAGCAATAACACCATGCGCGAAACACTTACTAATGACCACATAAGAGAACAATGGCTAGAAAAATCGTTGCATGGAAAATATCCGTATGCCCTGTCTCAGGCAGATGCAGAGTTGTCAACCATGTGGCTTAAACATGGACTATTGTTCGCGGAAACCGAGGGTTTTCTGGTATCAATACAGGACGGAGTAACGCCCACCAGAAACTACCAAAAATACATACAGAAAATTCCAATTGAAAATGATAAGTGTAGAATGTGTTTCGCCAAATCAGAAACAACGGAACATATCCTCTCAGCGTGCAGCAGCTTAGCGCCCACAGAATATACAAAAAGGCATAATTTAACAGCAGGAATAATTCATCAGGAAATAGCCGTACAATGCAAACTTATAGAGAAAAAAGAAAAATATTTTCTATACAACCCATTCCCGTTTTTACAAAACGATAATTATAAACTTTATTGGGATTTCCCAATAATCACAGATAGACCTATCGCAAGTAATCGTCCTGACATAACCCTGGTAGACCGGAAAAATAAGACTGCTTACTTCGTCGATATTTCTCACCCGGCTGACCACAACCTCCTAAATAAAGAGAAAGAAAAAATAAATAAGTATCAAGACCTTTGTACGGAATTTAAGAATATTTATAAACTGGACAAGGTACTTACTGTTCCTATTATAATATCAGTGACGGGACTGATTGGGAAAAACCTGCCACGCTTTCTGAAACAAATAGACATTGATCAGCGAAACATAACATTGATGCAAAGATCGGTGATCCTTGAGTCATGTAGAATCATGAGAAAAACCCTAAACCTGCCTGAATAGAGTATAAAGGCAGCGGATAAAAAGTTGGACATCTGAAAAAAAAAAAAAAGAAAAAAGTAAATGAATGATAAATAAATATAAGTTTTAAATACGTACCTTGATTCCCTCCCCTATTTAAAGAAAAAGTATATACTTATTAATAATATCTGAAGCAAACTTAATGAAATCCTAGAAGTACTTACCGTGTTAAAACAAATCTGTAGTGATTAGTTATCAAACCCCACTGCAGAATTTCTCCTATCTGGAAGAAAGTAGAAGGATGTAAAAAAAAAAAATAATAATAATTTGGCACCAACGGAATATCTAAAAAGACATGACAATGTTGCCAAAGTAATCCATCAAGAACTCCGAAAAAACGCAAAGATGCTGACAGACACTCTACCCTATTACCAATACAAGCCTGAGGCTGTAGAGGAAAGTGACACCCACAAAATATACTGGAACCGGACCATTCGCACAGACCATACTATCGAGAGCAACAGGCCAGATATTGTATACCAGGATAAGACAACAAAACATACTTACCTAATAGATGTGGCCATACCAGCTGCTCATAATACCGTTGAAAAACAAAATGAAAAAATCCGCAAATACTTACCTTTAGCATCAGAAATCAAAACTCTGTGGAAACAAGAAAAAGTTATCGTTATACCTATCATCATCGGCGCGACAGGTGAAATTCCAAAAAAACTCCACAAATGCCTCTCGGATTTAAACTTACCGTCAACCCTATTTATAACCCTCCAGAAGATCGCAATCCTAGGAACCTGCCACATCGCACGTAAAGTATTGAACACTGGAACCTGAAAAGAAAAACAAACATATAAATCCAGAACAAAATTCTTCACACTTGCATGCAATGCCGTGTGGAGAATACTTACCTGCAAAAGCAGAGAAAACCTGAAATAATAATAATAATAATAATAATAATACTTACCTGCAAAAACAGAGAAAACCTGAAATAATAATAATAATAATAATAATAATAAATATGTCTGGCCGGAAAAGGTACTGCAGCCAACAGTATACTTACCGCTACAGTAACGACGTAGACTGTACAGCCAGGGACGCAATGTCTGACCGGTTGGGGCATACCCACCGCTACCGTAATGCGTAAACGGTACAGTCAGTACGTCCAGCTGTCCAGTTGTCCCAATACCCACCTAGTATCCTACTCCTAGTGTCCTTTGCACTACCAAACACCTTTCCCTAACCCCAATTGGCTGGCGGTAGCCATAAAACGCACATCATTTTCTATGAAAGATGAGTCAAAGGAGAAATGAAAGAATGCGGCAGCCTGGAATGCCCCAGGGCACGTCTGGAGCCAACGCTGGACGTGGCAGTATGCGATCCGTTGGTGGTAGGTTGCTGAATAGGCGGGCACCTATCGCTCAAGAAACTACAGCCAACAGCAATAATGTGGAAATACCACCAGCTGACCCACAACCAGCAGCCAATGTTAGGGAGGATAATCCTCCCCCCATAGCTCCTGGACGCAGTAGACGCATGAGATGGAGTACTAACTTGAATAAGGATGTCATGCGCTACTACTTCATAGCCACAAGCCTCGAAACGGATTTTACTGATTATAGGGATAGACTAAAGAATATGTTTGCTGCTGAACATCCAGAACACAATGATATTACAGCACAACGCCTATCCGATCAGCGTAGAGCAATACAGAGAAACAATCTATTAACCCAAATTGAAATTCAGTATATTTTAGACAGAGTGAGGGAGGAACTAAATATACCTCATACGCCCAATCAGTCTTTTGAGGATGACAATGTTTATGGTACCCATACACCCTCAGATTCGCCACGTGGTTCACCATTCAATAACATAGATATAGAGATTCCTCAAGAGCCCCACCAAGAGGACGAAATACTTAATACTTACCATGCTAACTTACTGAAATACCTTGGAATGGACCCTAACGTTAGACCTCCCATACAAAAACTTAGATTTAACAAGAACACAGGAACACTTATAAATAGAGCCAATTCCATCCTAGAACAAACGCTAAACGATGGTATGAATCTTGAAGAGGTACATTCCACGATATATTGCGCGGCAATTACCGTAGTGAGCCTTAATCAAAAATATACATCACCTAACAAAAAAAATACAGATGGGTATTTACCATCATGGCAACGCCGCCTCACCAATAAAATTAATGGCCTACGAAGGAGTATCGGTAAAACTCAACAGTACCACGACGGAAATAGAAACAACAGATTGCTTAGAACACTGCCGACAGACTTAAAAGACATTACACAAACAATCAATGCCGAAACGGAAAATAAAGTACGTACATACCTTGACACACTTAAACAAAAGTTAGCAGCATACTCAGCTCGATTAAAGAGATACAGAGAGAGTTACTCAAGACGCAGAGACAACAGCCTATTTTCGAACAATGAAAAGGCGTTTTACTCATCACTATCAAAAAAATATGATAACCTTAACCCCCAGATCTTGAAAGTCAGACCAACTACTGGACGAGTATATGGTCACAGAGCAATAACCATACAAAAAATACTTGGATAAACCAAGAAATGAAAGCACAGAACTCTCTACAACCAATGAATGAAATTGTAATAACCCAAGCAGATCTAACAGCTGCTTTAAAGAAAATTGCAAATTGGAAAGCGCCCGGACGCGATGGCTTGCATAGCTTTTGGTATAAACGATTCACAGCTTGTCATGAACTCTTAGTTAACAATTTCAACGATGTCATTAGATTTCCTAACAACTTTCCAACATTTTTAACTGAAGGACTTACTTATTTAATTCCAAAGACTGATAACCCGGATCACCCTTCGTTGTTTCGTCCCATTACATGCTTGCCGACCCTTTATAAGATCCTTACGTCGATATTATGTGCTAAACTTGAAGACCACCTGGAACTGGCTCAAGTGATGACAGATGAGCAGAAAGGTGCTAGACGCAACGTTATGGGATGCAAGGAGCAGCTGGTTGTCGATTCCGTAGTTATGCAGCAGTTGAGGGTGGGGCAGAGAAATGCACACATTGCATACATCGACTATAAAAAAGCATTTGACTCTGTCCCTCACTCTTGGCTCAAATTTGTATTGACACTGTATAAAGTACATCCTACGCTTATACTTTTTCTTGAGACAACTATGAGGGCCTGGCGAACCACACTGTCTCAAAAAATAAATAACGAACTAGTATTTAGCGGGAGCATACCTCTGCGCAGAGGTATCTTTCAGGGGGATTCGCTCAGTGCCCTATGGTTTTGTCTGTCTCTAAACCCAATTTCAAACACTCTTAAGAAAACAGAGTATGGAGTAAAGTTAAAAAATAATGTACAGGATCTCTTAGTAAGTCACCTTTTCTATGTTGATGACCTAAAGGTATATGCAGCAAATGACAGACAGCTGAGAGCCATGCTAAAGCTGGTGCATGATATGAGTTCGGACATAGGTATGACTTTTGGACTGGAGAAGTGCCGCACGATCAAAATGGTCAAAGGGGTACTTAAAGAGTCACAACCTATAGAAATTAATAACGAGGTCGTCATACAAGGTCTTGAAGAACCCTATAAATACCTGGGTATAGATCAGACCCATAAAATAGAACATACAACGATGAAATCGAAACTGTCTACTGAATTTGAAAAGCGAGTTAAGCTAATTATCAAAACAAAATTAAACTCAAAAAATATCGTTAAGGCTATAAACACATATGCAATATCTGCCTTAACCCATTCCTTTGGCATAATCAGATGGTCTGATACAGATCTTGATCTAAATAGACGAATCAGAACACTTCTAACGCACAAAAGAATGCATCACCCAAATGCATGCACTGAGAGAGTCACATTGCCTAGATGCCTGGGAGGTAGAGGTTTAAAAGATGTTAAAGCAATGTACTATGAACAGCTGGATAATATTAGAAAATATTTTTACAAAAACTCGGATAAACCGATGTACCGTGCAGTGATCGAGGCAGATAAAAATTTGACCACACTTAATTTAAAATCCCGAGAATATAACCCAAAAACACACATTACTACCAACGAGGATAAAATTAGGATGTGGTCAGGAAAGCAACTCCATGGAAGATTTTACAACTCCGTTCAAAACAATTACGGTGACAAATCCCTCTCTTTTATGTGGGCTACAAAAGGTTACCTCCATCCTGAAACTGAAGGATTCTTAATGGCCACGCAGGACCAAGTTATAAAAACACGAAATTACGCCAAATACATACTGGGAGAAGACCTGAGTTCTGATAAATGCCGCAAGTGCGGAGCTGTTTCCGAAACTATAGATCATATTTTGGGATCCTGTAACACACTAGCAAATACGAAGTACTTGACTCGACACAATCAAGTAGCACATATAATCCATCAGAAAATACTGATAGACAGAAAAATGAAAACCGAAATTGTCCCCTACTACAAATATGTGCCAAACGAAGTTGAGGAAAACGATCACTTTAAAATATATTGGGACAAAACAATTTACACCGATCATACAATAGAACACAACCGTCCTGATATTACATTAATAGACAAGAAAAAACACACAACATATCTAATTGATGTTTCTATACCAGGAACACACAATCTGCAACAAAAACATACGGAAAAATTAAACAAATATCAAGCGCTTCAACATGAAATAAAGCGCATCTGGAATATGAGGGAAGTGTACATAATACCTATAATACTATCGTCGATAGGAGTAATACCGAAAAATTTGGAAAAGAACCTAAAAATGATTCAAATCCCTATTACCGTAGTTGAGGAGATGCAGAAAGCTGCGATACTGCAATCTCTCAACATTGCGAGATCTTTCTTGGCTGTTGGCAATGCTCATGAATCTTGAAACCTTGTTTTCCGATTCTAAAGCAAAATATACCCTTATGGTGAAAAAAAAAAAAAAATAAAAAAAAATAATAATAATAATAATAATAATAATAATAGTCTTTATTCAAATTGCGTACATTTTTACAGAAATCAATAAATCAAACAATCAATAATACACAATTGAAAAGGCATGAGTGCAGCTTAAGGCATGCAATGTGCATGCCTCATCTGTCTTAACACTTATCCTTAAATAAATTTTATGAGACCATTCTAACAAATAAGAAAACTCAAAAGTTTTACTATTAATTAGGTTTTGCTGTGCCCAAAAAAAAATCTTAAAAGATAAGTTAAAACATTTTTGAGTTCCCTTGTATCCAAATTGTATAACTACAAAACTTAAAAACTCCTCTGTATATAGTGAAACTCAAAAAAATATCAAAGAAATCAATTTTTACTTCCTACATCGATAAATTTATTAAGGGCATTAATAAATGAGTGGGAAATGTTTTGAGCTACCCCGTAGATAACATCTAGGAACTATATACTTTCACCCTAATGTATTCTTGACTGATAATAGAAAAAAAGAAAAAGTAACCTATCGCAGATAAAGTTCTGCCGTGTCTAAAAGTCTTAAATAATAAATAGAAACATTTTTGAGTTACCCCGTAGATAACCTCTAGGAGCTTATAGTTTCTCCTTTAAAGAAATCTTGAATTGCAATCTAAAAAAATCAAAAAAAAAAATATTCCAAATATTACTTTTTTGTCCTTAACAAAATAAAGAAATACATGTCTGACTCACCCCGTATATAAATTTAAAGTGCTTTTGATAAAAATTTCTAAACTTTATAAAGTTATTCAATTGCAATCTGAAAAAAATGTTAAATTTTTGAACGTGTTATTGATTGTGCAAATCAATAACACATTCAAAAATGAACTGTGTATAACTACAGCACCTAAAAAAAAACATCCCTGTATATACTGAAACTTATCATAAAAACCAAATTTTTACTTTAAACAAAATTATTAAAAGATGAGTAACGAACAAACAGATCAGGATATACAAATCCAACAAACCGTGACCCGTTTAGTAGCGCGTCGTGGTCAATTAAAGGGCCAATTGACTCAATTTAAAAAAATTATTAATGATTTAAAAAATCAAGCAAAAATATCTGAAATAATCGCACACAGAAAATCGAATTACTTATCGATGAATTCAATACTACTCAATCTGAATTAGAAATTTACGATGAGGCAGAATAAAATATGACCGAAAGGGATTTATTTGAAGACGATTTCTTTGCTATAGTTTCCAAAGCTAAAGAAATTGTACACGACCATTTTGAAAGTCAACAGGAGCAGAGAGCAGTAAGTCACACTAGTTCACTGCCTCAAAATGCCTCGGCCGGGTTCTCCGGTTCCCTCTCTAATGTTAAATTACCTCCAATAGTTTTGCCAGAGTATCATGGGGCTGACGAAAAATTTTCAAGTTTTTTCGACACGTTTATCGCTATTATCGATAAAAACCCGTTGTTATCTAAAATACAAAAATATTATTTACAAGCATCTTTAAAAGGAGAAGCAGCTCAAATAATAGAGTCGCTGGAAATATCGGAATCTAACTATTCTGTAGCGTTAGGCTTACTTCAGGATAGATATGAAAATAAAAAATTTATTATTAAAAATCACATGAAGCAACTATTTGATTTGACAAATGTCAATAAAGATTCTTTTATTTCCGTTCGAACCTTCTTAGATAACTTTCAGAAGTACGTATTACGTATTAATGAGGGAAATGCAGTAAATTGTCGTGCTCTACTCGACTGTGGTTCACAGTCAAATTTCGTGACTAAAGACCTTTTTGAGCGTCTAAATATTGAACCAAGCAAAGTTAACATACAGGTTGTAGGTATAAATGGTCATGCTAGTAACATACACCACGCTCGCATCAAATCTATACATTCAAATTATAATTTTGATCTACAATTTTTAGTATCCGATCAAATTACGACTGATACTCCTCAAGATACGTTTGATATATCTGATTTTAATTTACCAAGTAATTAGTAATTTGTCTGATCCCTATTTTAATGAATCTGGTACGGTTGACCTACTTTTAGGAGCCGGGATTTTTTATAATTTACTTTTACAGGGTCAAATATCTTTGGGTAAAAATTGTCCGACTTTACAAAATTCCAAATTAGGTTGGATAGTGGCGGGGACATTTATTTCGACGTACACCCCAAATATTTCTCGTTGTAATTTTTCCAAGTCACTAAATAATGAAATTGAAAATAAAATAGAAAGGTTTTGGTTACTCGAAGAGATACCTAACTATAAAATAATTACACAAGGGAAGAAAATGAAGTTGAAACACATTTTCAAAAAACTTTTAGCAGGAATAATGATGGCAAATTTATTCTCCGTTTACCGTTTCGTTCTAACCTTTCAAAGCTAGGTGAGTCATACAATATTGCAGTTAACAGATTCCAATCTTTAGAGCGTAAGTCAATAAAAAATCCAAATCTTAAAGAAAAATACGTAAATTTTATGAATGAGTATCTTAGTATGGGACATATGTCTGAAATAAATATTGATAATATAGAGTATTCATTTAATTAATTCTTACCACATCATTCAGTAATTAAGGAGTCTTTACTTACAACAAAACTTCGCGTCGTATTCGACGCATCGAGTAAAACGACGTCTAGTATATCGCTAAATGATGTGTTGAAGGTCGAACCACTTATTCAAGATTCTTTATTTAAAATAGTTTTTTACGAAATACCAAATCTATTAAGGTATGGATATGTATATTTATTTGTTTTTCGTCCAAGGCAATCCACATTGAGTTAGTATCGGAATTGTCAACTAACAGTTTTGTGAACGCTTTTAAAAGATGAAATTCTCGAAGGGGACTCTTCTCTTCTAATGTTTATTCGGATAACGCGACAAATTTTGTCGGCGCTAAAAACATTTTAGATGGAATAAATGATGTAACGTTCCAAGGTTTCTTGTGCGAAAACCGTATAAATTGGCATTTTATTCCGCCACGATCGCCACATTTGGTGGTTTGTGGGAGAGCGCTGTGCGACTTACTAAACACTACTTAAAAAGGGTTCTTCAAAATGTATTATTAACTTATGAGAATTTTTACTCGTTACTTGTACAAATCGAGTCTATAGTAACTTCCCGACCCCTAGTACCGCTTACGGAGAATCCAGAAGACCTGGTCATTTTTTAATTGGGTCATCTCTAATGGCTTTACCAGAGGCTCCCATCGAAGATAGACGTCAAGGTTTGACATCCCATTATAAACAACTGCGTACATTATTTGAACAGTTTGAACGTAATTGGTCTTGTAACTATTTACATACTTTACAAGAACGTCCAAAATGGCAAGTTGCAAATGACCAGCATAAGGTCGGACAATGTGTTCTCGTACATGATGATACTGCTCCGTTAGTATGAAAGATTGGTAGAATACTTAAGGTACACTCAGGTGCTGATGAACACATTCGTGTAGTGAGTGTTAAAGTGAAAAACGCTATTCTAAAGCGGTGCGTCACTAAAATTAGTGTGTTACCGGTAAATAACGATTGATTTTGTTTTAAGCGTTTATACAGGGTGAGTCACGAGGAACTGTACATACTTCTACCATAAGTAGAGGCACGTTAGGGGATTATCAAATGACCATTAAAAAATGGCTCCTTGTTTTCATTATTAATATACAGGGTGAATTATGGATTTTCACCAAAACAATGTTTCGTCATATCTTTTCAATGATTAAGTCGATTTATCTCATTTTTTTATAAAAGTGTGTATTGGTGTCTGGCAAGTAACTGACATACTCAGAATTGAAAAAATCCAGGTCCGTCTTCGAGAAAATTTGTGGGACTGCTTCATATTCAACACTTCACCCTGTATATGATTTTTCAAAAATCTGACATAATTTTTTCAGAGAGCATAAATAGGCAGTTAGACCTGGGTATATGAATTTTTTGTTACACTCACATCACATTTCCAATTAAAGATTCATTTTAGAGCCAAATTGAAAATTGGCAATAATGAAGTATCTTACTGTAAAATAATGTTTACTTATTAAAAAGAAATCTTCAAAATTGACACAAACTACACACACTGTGCTCCAGTATGATAAATACCATCATTTGAATTGATTTACAGGGCCGGATTTAAAAATCTGGCATATCTGGTTCATCCCAATAATTCACCCGGTATGTAACTTTTTCCACCCGTAATAGACAGAAAACAGATAAAAAATGATTGTAATAACCTAGTTTTTTCATTTGTTTGAGGAAAACCGATGTGTCTAATTATTTTAATCGGAATGAAATGAACAAGCCAGGGAAATGTTTATTCATAAATTAAGAAATAAAATAAAAAACAATAACCAAACAATAAAACAGTTTTAACAATGTGGAACAAAGTAAAAACAATTTAATAAACATTACGATTATAAAACACAACAGCTCATTAACAGAATTATTCACTGTTGCAATATTACCAGAAATGACACACTGACAATCAGAAAGTTCATTACACATTTAAACATTAGTCAAGAAAAGTGTATTAAGGCAGATGGATATCATTTTGAACATCTTTTATAATTGCAAATGTGACGTGAGTGTAACAAAAAATTCAGATACCCAGGTCTAACTGTCTATTTATGCTCTCTGAAAAAATTATGTCAGATTTTTGAAAAATCATATACAGGGTGAAGTGTTGAATATGAAGCAGTCCCACAAATTTTCTCAAAGACGGACCTGGATTTTTTCAATTCAGAGTATGTCAGTTAGTTGCCAGACACCAAAACACACTTTTATAAAAAATTGAGATAAATCGACTTAATCATTGAAAAGATATGACGAAATATTGTTTTGGTGAAAATTCATAATTCACCCTGTATATTAATAATGAAAACAAGGAGCCATTTTTTAATGGTCATTTGATAATCCCCTAACGTGCCTCTACTTATGGTAGAAGTATGTACAGTTCCTCGTGACTCACCCTGTATGTAAAATATTGACGTTCAACTTTAACGTTATTACTTGAAAAATAAAAAATTGTCATTAATTTTAATTTATTTAGTTATTTGTTAGTAAGTTGATTTTCTTACGAAATGTTTGAATTTTTCTTGTTGTTCATTTCTTTTGATTAAAAAATATTAATTAGTTATTTTGAAATTATGAAATTTCAAGGTCGGCAGAATGTTGAGTTTTGTTATATTTATTAGTTTTTTAAGAAATCTAAGTAACAGCGTCAACACCGCACAGGTGTGCTTTGGCGCGCTTTGTTTTATATGCTTTTGTATCACTCTCTTAACTACACTGCTAAAAGTAGAAGTTATCATACAAGAAAGAATCACGGTCGTTTTCTCTCCGTAAAATAAGTATGTTCTTGTGGTTTATATCACGCAATTAAATTGTAGTTTATATCAAAATGTTCAGAAAATTACACTGAATCTATTGGTGTTATTCGTTATTCTAATAGTTTAGACTCTAACGTAAGTTTGCTTTATCAGTGTTTAATGCATTGTGATAAATAATGTGCGTGATAAGAAGAAACTAGTACCAAAGATTAATGTACATCTTTGCTAGTACCTACAGAACCTTATCTGTTTTCTAAACAATATAAACAATTCAGATTTCTGTATACCAGAATGGAAAATACAGTGTGTCCAGTATGTGAGCGTACTTTTTCGAAGAATCAACGTGGAATCGAGTGTGCTTCGTGTTGTGGGTGGGTCCATAAAGGATGCTCGGATTTGCCTACTGCAGATTTCAACAAAGTTTATGCAGCATCAGTGAAAAACGGTGACCATAATTGGGAATGTAAAGTCTGTAAAAATATGGTAGTACGAAGAATCTCTATGGGTGGTAGTGGCACATCATCTAAGCGTTCAGGATCCATTTCGGGGTCTCATTTGTCGAGTGATATTGATGCCAGATTATCCGATAAGGGTACCGACTGTTCCTTCGGTGATGTAAGGAGGATGGTTCATCAGGTTCAATCCAAAAAGAATGCAAACGTACGCGATTTAATGGCTGTTATTTCGAGGATGTTTGATGTTTTTGTGGAACAATCCAGGGTTCTTTCACAAGTTCTGAATGAAGTAAAACAAATTAGAGAAGAGAAGTCTGAAAAGATGTCTGAGATGAATGGAAAAATTAACTCGTTGTCAACTCAGGTCGATGAATTGCGATCAAAAATAAATAGCGATAGGCCATTACATCAAGTAAATAGTGGCGGTGCAGCTGAGAGCTGGTATCAGGAAATCCAGGACAGGTCAACCAGATCCAAAAATATAGTTATTTATAATGTTGGTGAAAGCAAAGATCAGAATGCTGAAAACCGAATTCAGCATGATAGAACTAAATTAAGGGAAATGTTCAGGGTTTTGAAGATGGATGTTGATGCTGATGAGCTGGGACTGATTAGACTTGGGAGGCGGAACTTGGAGTCATCTGATCGACCATTGAAGGTCACGCTGCAAAGCGAGAGATTGGTTGCTCAGTGCATGAAAAGAAAAAAAATTCTGTTGGAGACGGGTAGCGATATTCGTATCAACTGTGATCAGACTCCTCAGCAGCGACAACATGTTAAGAAATTGCTGGATGAACTGCGACTCTGGCGATCACAGGGTGAGCAACTTATAATGAAATATATAAGGGGTGTCCCCCAATTGATTGAGCCAAAAAACGACCAGCACTAATTAGTGACTCTGCCAATATCACTTGCTACTATCAGAGCACTAGAGGTCTGCGATCTAAAACGCAACAGTTATATTTATCAAATCTTGGAAATCTTGGAATTTCCGAAAGGCCGATTTTGTTGGTTTGTATGATGCCCTTATACACTCAGACTGGTCTTACCTGAGTAGTGTTAATGATGTTAATGAGGCTGTATCGGCTTTTTACATGCATGTTTATCGTCTCATTGATACTTTTGTGCCATTGTATAAAACGTTCCGCCATCAATATCCCTCATGGTACACCCCAGAGATTATTAAAAACATAAAACTGAAAGCTTCTCTTCACAAAAAATACAAACGTTCTAATAGTACATTTTATTATAACAAATTTAGGGAGATGAGGTATATGGTTAAACGCCAGATTACTGAGGCATTTGACGAATTTGCTCGCATTGCTGAGTCAAATGTTAAGGAGAATCCTAAAGCTTTTTGGAGTTTTATTAATGCTCGGAACTTTACTACGAGATTGCCTGGAGCTATGAAGTTTCGGGACAGTACTTTTGAGGATCCTCAACAGATAGTCAATGCTTTTGCGAATTACTTCGAAAGTGTCTATATTGATTCATCTGTATTTTCTAATGATGGCGCGTTGCCAAACATTAAGGCGGATCCTTTGCTCGGTGATATTTCTGAACAGGATATCATTGACGCTTCACGAAAATTATAAAATAAGTGCACGGCGGGACCAGATGGTGTTCCGTCGTTTCTGATTAAGGATTCTATTGGTGTATTTGCAGCCCCTCTTTCAATTATTTTTAATCTTGTTTGTAGAACGCAGATGTTTCCTAATGAGTGGAAGTTGGCAAGGGTCTGTCCTGTTTTCAAATCTGATGATAAGTCTTTAATTACGAATTACAGTCCGATAGCTATTCTGTCGAATTTTTCAAAGGTGTTTGAGATTATATTTTACCATCGTATGTATCAGCATGTTAAACCAATGCTTAGCCCATATCAGCATGGATTTATTACAGGTAGATCGACTGTCACGAATCTGACTATATTTAGTCAATGCGTGTCCGAAATTCTGGACAAACGAGGTCAGGTTGATGCTATATATACAGATTTTGCCAAGGCATTTGACAGGATAGATCACTCGGTGTTACTTGGGAAGCTGTATCAATTTGAAATTGGACTATGCTCAATAGCGTTAATGAAGTCCTATATAAGCCAAAGACAACAATTCGTCTACTACAACGGCTTTAAATCGGAAACTTATTGTGTAAGATCGGGTGTTCTACAGGGATCAAACCTTGGACCTCTTTTGTTTCTCCTATTTATTAATGATCTTGCGGAATCATTATTGTGTTCCAGATTGTTGTATGCGGATGATGTCAAGATATTTTCGCCTATAAATACTATCGATGATTGTGTGAGATTACAGGATGATCTTCGTGCAATAGGGGAATGGTGTGATACTAACAAGCTTGCCCTCAATTCATCGAAATGCAAAGTGGTTACGTTTACGAGAAAAACAGAATGCACTGTCTTTAATTACGCCGTGAATCATGATGTCATTCCTAGATGTGATTCCGTCAGGGACCTTGGTGTTACGTTTGATAATGCATTTGCGTTCTCTGAGCACATACTGAGCATGGTTTCGAGGACCGCTAGGGCGTATGGCTTCTTAGTGAGGAATTCTAGGTCTTTCGTGGATATAAGCACGTTGAGAACTTTGTTCGATTGTTTGGTACCCATATTATAGTTGCTATAACCAGATGATTGAGAAAGTTCAACGCAAATTCTTGAAATTTCTGTATTTTAGGTTAAACGGTTCTTATCCGCAGCATGATGTATCGACTGTATATTTGTGTGATGTATTTCAGTATCAGAGTTTGGGTTTAAGGAGACAGCTGTGTAGTGTTAAGTTTCTTTACGGCGTCTTGCACAATAAACTGGACGTACCTGAGCTTTTGCAGAGACTAAATTTTTTGGTTCCCAGAGTTAACTCTAGAGGCAGTTCGACCTTTTATAATGACAGACCGCATACGAACCTAATAATAAAGTCACCTGTATATACCATGTGTTCCACATATAATCTTGTGTGCAGTGATTGTGATATTATTTTTGAATCACTTGATGCGGTTTTAAAATCAGCTATCAGGGTACTTGAACCAGCTTGATGGCTCTGTATTTCCTTTTTTTATCTTTGTTTTTAAGTTACATTTTATAGCTATATATGTATAATTCTTAAATACATTAGTTTTGTTTTTTTTTTTTTTGTTTTTGATATTACTATACTGTTGTATCAATATTATATATATATTATAAGTATTTTTTTACTGTAGAACAATAAAGCTATTATTATTATTACTGCTCAAGAACAGACTTAAATTTTTGTATGTTATAATATTAAAGAAATGTTCGAAAAATTCAGCTTATAGTGTATTAGTTTCCATAAAACAATAACCAGCAAATTTAACAATTCAGTGTTAGTTGAAGAACAACGGAGACACCACAAGAATCCAACAGGGACTTCTATCCCCACCACTACATAGAACAGTACTGTTCAAAAGGTCTTTCACATATAGTATTTTTCACATATATAATAAAATTCCTGCCGCTTTTAAATATCTTAAGGTCTCATCTTTTAACCTTAATTTCTGCAAACATTTGCTGCTTGCGTCATTATACAGCCTTAAACTTTTTTCTAGGCACCTACCTATACCAGATTAAGAAGCCTATACAGGGTGTCCCATAATTAATGGAAAACAGTAAAACTGCAGATTTCTTGAGATTTGCCCAAACTTACCTTAGCTTAGCTTCGAGATACAGGGTTGCTAAAGTGGTAATATCGTTTTCGATTTTCCTAAATAACGTAGTTTTGAACCAATATTTTTTGCATGGTATTATGTGGCGGGAGTTTGAATTTGTTGATAATTTTGATATGAATTTTAGAGGTCGCCCTCTGCAGTACTCTCATTACATAAAAACAAATGTAACTTTTTTGTGCCTTAGTGTATTTACGTTTTTATTCAAAATATAATTATTTTCTCATCAGTGTTACATAAAAAAGATATACCTTGTAAATGTCGCTCCGCTCAACTATTTTCGAGATATTTGCAATAATTCCAATTTCTGATGCATCCGTTTAGATTTTAATTTGCAAATGTACAATTCCTCAAAATAGGCTTGGATGATAAAAATCATTCCCATGAAACTATTTAGTAACAATCCAGCCCACTTTTCCCGGATTGACCGAGATATTTTCACCCAAGGAATCTGCAGTTCTACTGTGTACAATTAATTATGGGACACCCAGTATTATAGTATATAAGTGACGTCAACATGTTCTCTTAGAAGTGTGAAAAATTTAGATGTTAATAAATAATGTAAGGTATTTGCAAAAATATGGAAGTTTTAATGATGTAGTATGTACGTCCGAACCGAGTAGACGTTCTGTTTACAGCTCCGGCAAAATATTAATTTTATACCGTTAAAAGTGGAGCATTTATCTCGGACTTTCGTAGTTTTAATAAATAAATTAAAACCTTTCGATTGAGTATAAAGTCAAGTTGTAATTGATTGTGGAAAAAGCTAAGGTCGTAGTATAATATTCAAGTATTTACAAATTAATTTAACATGGGTTTTACAGAGCCTCAACAAAGGGAAATAAAAAATTACACTAAAGAGATAGCAAGTGATATTGTTAAGGATCTCATAGCCGATAAAACATTCATAACATTTTCAGAACAGTTTAAAAAATTAGAAAAGAAAATAATAGATCTGGAGTCAACTATAAATGATATAAAGGGTGAAAACACATACCTTAAAACAAAAGTCGAAAACTTTGAACAAAACTCCAAACTGCCACAACTACGCTTTTATGGGATACCAGAAGCCTCTGATGCCAAAACTAAAGTATGTCAAATATTGGAACAGAAAATTGATCTTGTAGGCACAAACATTACCAATGCTATCGGCTAGGTTCTGCCAAGAATAAGTCAGAAAAGCCTAGGGTGGTTATAGTTAAGTTCGCGGACCTTAAGCAACGTAACGAAGTGTATTTTAAAAAGAAACTTCTAAAAGGATCGAATATTGTGATATCTGAGGAATTAATTAGAGCCAGATACGAACTACTCTCCTACGCCAAGGAGAGACTTGGAAAGCATAATGTTTGGTCGATGAATGGGAAAATTTATACAAAAATAAATGGCGCGAAAATAGGGCTTAGAACTGAGGAAGATGTTCTACAACACTGTTAACTGTACTGGACTGTACGCACTTTGTATGTATACTTTTCTTAAATTCTTAAATTAAACTTATAGTTTCATTTGTATTTATTTCTTTTTTCTCTTTGTTAGAGTATATAATATACATATTGTTTTTTTTTTTTGTATCGTACCATTTGACGTTTGACTTGATTGCATTCCAATGGTTTTGCCAGACTATTTTTTATTTTAATTAATTTTAGAAGATTACTATATCCATTATTTTAGCTTTGAGTTTGGATCTTTGTAGTATTTAAAAGTATTTTTAATTTTATCTTCCTGTCTTGTTTGTTTTCATAAACATGAACAACTTAACTGTAGCCTTTATGAATGCGAGATCTTTGACTGGCCATTTCTCGGAGATCAAACAACTTTCAAATAGAGAGTTGTATGACATTGTGGGTGTTTCGGACATGGTTGTCAGATGTTATCTCCAGCCATGCATTAATAATAATAATCTTTATTGATGTCAATAACCATAGGTTTTACATAAGTCATATCACAAACATATATAAAAGTCACAAAATAATTCACACATATAGAATGCACTAAAATGCATAACATCTAATATATAATACAAACAACTTACATCAACATTTTTCATAACAAACAAACAAAATTATTAAACAATTAAAAGTTTAAAAATTCCTCCAAACTATAGAATGCCCCGCTCAGCAGAAACCCTTTAACAGCAATCACGAACTGTCTCAACGGTAGACATCTCATCTCTATTGGTAATTTGTTGTAAAACATAGGACCATAATAGTTAACAGCATTTCTACTTCTGCGCAAACGAAGACAATCAATATATATATTATTGCTGTGTCTAGTTTCGTGGTTATGTACATTATTACATGGCGTATAGACATGAAGATTGTGTCTCACGTAGAGCAGAGATACAATGATGTAATAACTAGGGAAAGTGAGAATACCCTCAGTTTTGAAAATGGGTTTTACATCTGCTTGGTAGTTCAAACCGAACATAGCTCTTATAGCACGTCTTAGGATGTTACAAATATTTTTGACGTGACCTGAATGTCCCCAAGTCAACAAAGCATAGGCGAAAACACTCTGAAACAATGAAAAATAAGTTACCCTCAAGATATGCGTGGAAACCTCATCTTTAAGACTTCTTAATAAAAACACTGTCTTGGTCAGCTTAGAGCAAACATGCTCGACATGGAGATCCCACGACAGCTTTGGGTCTAAAATAGTGCCCAGAAAGTGAGCCCTGTCCCCGTTGATAGAGTCGCCAATACTTCTCATGGAGAAAGTCAATTTTTGAGTCTTCGACTCATCCAAACACAACTTATTGGCTCTAAACCACTCAGAAGTCCTCAGTTGCGCAGACTGTAGCTCGTCATTCAGATGTTCAATATCATCACCCACACAAAGTATACTGGTGTCATCTGCGTATAAAGTAAAATGAGCGTTTCCTACAAATTCAGGAAGATCATTGACATAGATCAGGAAAAGCAAGGGACCAAGAAATGATCCCTGCGGAACACCATGTAAAATCGTAGACATACTTGACGACACACCATTGAACATAGTCATCTGGATTCTTTCAGTCAAATAGCTCTGCAGGAGTTTCACTGACTGTTCGTCGACTCCATATTTCAACAGTTTTTTAAGTAAAATTTCGTGTTGGATGCAATCGAAGGCTTTTGAAAGATCACAAAATACTCCTGCAGCATATCCATTCCCTTCGAAAGAATCAATAATTTTACTGGTAAAATGACTAACAGCGAGTGTTGTAGATTTCCCTGTTCTGAAACCGAACTGGCCCGAACAAAGTAGATCATTTGTTTCAAGGTAGGTTGAAAGCTGCCTAAAAAGTACCTTCTCAATAATTTTACCAATTGTCGGAACTATAGAGATGGGTCGGTAGTTATTCACATCGTCCACAGGTCCCTTTTTGAATATTGGAATAACTTTAGAGCATTTAAGACATTCAGGAAATTTGCCAACCCGCATACATTCATTAATAAATTTTGTCAGTGGAATAACAATTATATTCTTAATGGTAAGTATTAAGCGACCACTAATATCATACAAGTCAGGAGTAGGATTAGGCTTAAGACTATTTAAAATATCTCGCATCTCGATGAAAGAAATATCACTGAAGCTAAAATTTAAGTCATCAACTGGCTCAAATAAGGTCAGTTGAGATATTCCTTGTAATTTCTGGGGCAACATTGGTAAAGAATTCATTAAATGTATCTGCGTTCAAAAGTTTAGGTTTAGGTGGACATTTTTTACTGTTTCTTTTACTATTGCTTACGTCCCATGCTCCTCTACTAATATTAATGCTGCGGCCAATGTAATCATCGTTTGCTATTTTTTTACTTTCTTTTATTTTATTTTTATATAACCGACGCAATAAAGAATACTCTTGCTTTAATAACTGGTTATATGGTTGAATCTTCTTTAAGTCGTGCAAAAAATTTAATTGTTCTGTAGTCTGTCTCAATTCATTTGTGAACCAGTTGATTTCACAAGAACGAGAGCCACCAATTAATATAGTTTTAATAGGAAATGACCTATTAAACATTGACGGCTATAATTTTGTCAGGAGGGATAGAAGTTCGAGAGGCGGAGGTGTGGGCTTATATGTGAGAGAAGGTATGGAGTATGACATTATATACTCCACCATGGACGACGCGCTTGAACAAGTATGGATAAAGCTCAAAATTTGCAAACTTACTTACATAATTGGTTCACTATACCAGCCACCTAGGGGTAGCTTTTCGGATTTCGTTAATGTGGTTGAAGACTCAATTTCACAATATATTGTGGAGTGCGATAAGCTGATTTGTGGCGGCGATATTAATATTAATCTTCTTGACACTGAAGGTCATTCTGCTAATATCTTTAACGAATACATTGAATCATTTAATCTAAAACAAAAAGTTTTTGAACCGACCGGAGTAACGGCATCCTCTAGTACTTTGTTGGACATAATATTGATTCCTTCAGATTTGAAATACGATATGTGCGGTACGAGAGAGATGAGTGACATTTCTGATCATTCGTTAGTTTTTTGCAAACTCGGGGGACGGGACACGAAACGCGGTTGTAGAGAAATAAATTCTAGAAACTTAAAGAATATTGACCGGGATTTGTTGGAAGAATTTTTGCAGATTTCACCGTTCGATACTATAATTTACACTCAGGATATTAATGTTAAAATTAGCTATTTTAATCAAATTCTTTATAATACGAGTATTTTTGATCTTTTGGCTCCGCTGAAAACTGTAAGAATTTCAGGGCCCAGGGCTCCTTGGCTGACGGATAATGTACGTTTCTTGATCAAACCTAAAGAAAAAGCTTTCTTAAAATACAAAAGAACCAAAAATCTTGTGCGTTAGTCTGACTGCAAAAGAATTCGTAATCAAACTAATGTTTCAATTAGATCAGAAAAGAAAGCTTATCTTGAATTTTTTGTCATTAGCAATCATAACGGGGGCGGCAATGTTAAGGAGCTTTGGAAAAAACTGAGAGAGCTAGATATACACAATAAACAAGCATCGCTAACTCTCCCGCAAATTTTGAATAATCCACATTAACAAACACTTCCTGCGTCATTCTTTAAACAGAGGACCTAGTGATCCGATTGTTGATGGTTTTTATCAGAACAAATTTTTGTGTGATTTCGGATATTTTTAGTTTCTTTACTATTACAAATGAAGATATAAAAAAGCATATTCTGGATATAAAATCATTAGCTACTGGGGCCGATAAGATTAATTTAGAGATGGTCGTTTTATGTCTTCCGCACATTCTACCCTACATAATAAATATAATAAATTCTTGCATTTTAGAAGGCCAGTTTCCAGATGAATGGAAGGTTTCACAGATAATTCCTTTCCCCAAGACAAGTACAATAACTTCTATAAATGATCTTAGACCGATTAGTGTCCTTCCAGTACTTTCAAAGGTTTTAGAAAAAATTATGTACCTTCAGATTCTCTCGCATGTAAACAAATACAATATTATACCTGAACATCAATCAGGTTTTAGACCAGGCTACAGCTGTGCTACAGCGCTTTTGGACATTGTTGATGACAGAATTCGTGCGACGGAACAAGGCAAGAGCACGGTGCTTGTTCTGTTGGATTATTCTAAGCCATTTGGCACAATTGATCATGGGATGCTTCTATCCGTTTTGAAATTTGTTGGATTTTCTGAACAGTCAGATTCTTTCACAGCTATTTGCAAAACAGGTTTCAATTTGGTCAAACAAGGAATGGGGACTCTTCAAAGGAAAGACTGACGTGTGGAGTTCCACAAGGGTCAATACTTTCACCTTTATTGTTTAACATTTACATATGCTACTTACTACATAGGGTCAAGTCTAAAGCATTGCAAGGAGCATATATATGCGGATGACCGGCAAATTTATTACAGCTTTACTTATGTAGACTATTATCTAGCTAATCAAGATATTAACGAGGATATTAACAGAATTGTGGAGCTATCTCAAAAGTACGGTCTCATGATCAATGCCTCTAAGTCTGACGTTCTTGTCTTTGGTAAAAACAGGCGCTTGTTGGAGTTGCAACTGAATATCAAAGTAAATAAATCAAGTTTAAAGTTCTCAACTTCAACATATCCAGAGAGATATTCGTCATTAAAGATGTTATATCCCCATAGGCATCTACTATCACAACCTTTGAAAAAAAAACTTACCGATAGTTTAGTCTTAAGCTACTTTAACTTCTGTGATGTTGTGTATGGACCGTGCCTAGATGGTTCTGATAAAGACATAATTCGAAAAGTTCAGAAATCATGCCTTAGATTCGTGTATGGAATTAGAAAATTTGAGCACGTTTCGCACAAATTGAGGGATGCTATGTGGCTGAGCATGCAGGATCGAAGAAAGCTACATTCGCTAGTTTTATTTCATAATATAATAAATAACCATCGTCCTCCATACATCTCTAATAAGATTAGATATAGGACTGATGTACATACGTTGAACTTACGTTCTCGCGGACTTATTTCGCCCCCGCCCCACAAAACTTCATTATTCAAGAGATCATTTACTTACCAAATTTATATGCTATACAATAACATACCAGAGGACTTCAAAAAGTTAGGGGTTACAGCTTTTAAGTTTAAATACAGGAATCGACTTTTGGATTTCAAATAGATTTTTTGTTTAATTTTTCTCTTCAGATTTTTTGTGGAAAGTAGTAAACTTTGATTGTGCAGTTATTGGTCGGACGTATTAGAAATTTTGTTCTAGAGTTATGAATTTTGGGGTTGAGCTTAGAACTTTTTTTAATTGTTTTCAACTCCATTTTGCATATCAATTCAGTATTATGTTATGTATTTATGATATTCTGACTTAATCTGTACGTTGTTATGATTTGAATGCAAATAAATGTATTATTATTATTATTAATGAAAGTCTTAAAACGTGTAAATTTGCACTAAAAAATTCGTATGTACATAAAAAAACTCAAGAGAGAGCAAGAAATAATATTACCTATACTAGCAAACACATTCTACGGTATTGCCACTCTTATTACTATTTGGTACACATAATATTATGGTATTTACCATCTATTCTCTAGGCACATTTCAATCAAATTATATAATTTTTAACATGACTTACTCTGTAATTGTATAATATATAAAGAGAACAATGCAAATCTAATTTTTATAGGTATATTTCAATGTTAGTAGTTAGTATCGATAAACTTGCCTTTCATGTTACAAAACAAGCAATATCGGTGAATGTGGCAACGTCGGAACAACACAAAACTGTTTGTACGCAAAACGTACGAGCGAGATTATTTTGTAGACGTTTTTTTGTGATTGAATAGAATTGAAGTGTGTATTTAGACTACAAAATACTTGATGGGATCTAGGTATTCTGTAGTTAGTGGCAGTATCTATACTGGAAAAAACCTAACCTATCACAGGCAAATATGTTTATCTTATCTGCATTGTTTACGCATGCATAGACGTAGAAAACGACATTTATGAAAGGGCCAGTTCAGAATTTGATTTCATTAATTTCAGATTTCCTAAAGTGAACACTTACATTTGCTTTGGCTTATAGCATTAAATCTAAATCAATACTGACCAGTTCATTATCATTGATATTGAAAATTTATTTCTATGTTTATTCAATATTATTAAAATTTTATGGTTATGCCCTTGATATTTGTTTTACATCAAATCATCATGGTAAACTACAAACGTGTGACATAGTGTACATTTTGCTTCCTCTAGGACTCTAGGGTTATTTTATATGAGATAAAAAATCAAATCAACTCAAATCAACTTTATTGTTCCCAAAACATACAGTTTTCCAACAATGAGCTCGGTTTGATACATACAATACTACAATAACATTATAACAACTTAACTATCATCCTATCCAATTAACAAATATATAAACAAAAGAAAAATAACACAAAGAAAAAAAAAACAATCCAATAATAATATGAAAACTAAAAAGAGAACAAAAACAAACTACAACTACAAACACAATTCCTACTCGTTCATAATAAATGATCTTAATTTAAGGATATCCACAATGAACGAGCAGATCCGCCTGGCTAACCGCAGATTAATACGATTTAGGGCACTAACCAAGTCATCAAGCGATGATACCGCGGGTTGTGCCGACCTAATTGGGGCGTAAATTCAATTCAAACAGAATGTGATGTAAAGTTTCTCAGACATTTAGGTTACATATGGTGCACGTCTCCCTTGGTCTGATCAGATAAACTGAGCCTTTATTTGTGAACTTAATAAAATATTCCCCTTTATCTCCGCTTTTATGTGAGATTTTTATGTTCAATATAGAGAGAAAGATGATGTGTCATAACTTGTTCAATAAGTTCCTGGGATTCTCTAGATATGTGGATGATATATTTGCCATCTTTACTGGTACACTTACGGGAACTCCAGGATTTTTTCTCCTTTTTGAATAATTTACATCCGGCCATTGAGTTTACAATGGAGATTGAGAGTGAGGGCACCCTCAATTTTCTTGATCTTACTATTTCTAGAACTTCACACAATAAATTGGCCTTCGCTATTTTGCATAAGCCAACCAGTACCGATTCTATTATACCATTTAACTCCTGTCACCCGTTATCACATAAGTTTGCATCTTTCAACTGTTTCCTACATAGACTCTTTAATGTACCTATGGATATGGTGTCTTTTGACAGGGAATATTCTTACATAAAGACTTTGGCTTTCAATAATGGTTTTCCTTCATCCTCTATTAATAAACTATTTTTTAAGCACCTTACGAAACACATCAATAGGAATCTGATTCCTTTGACTAAAGAAGCTCAGAGATTCAAAAAATGTTTTTCTATTCCTTTTATTGACAATATATCCTACAAGGTGCAGAGATATTTCAATTCTAGATTTGATATTAACATTACTTTTAGAACCGTGGATAGACTTGGATCTACATTAGTGAATTCTAAGGATAAGGTCCCTCCATTTCATAGGTCAGGAGTCTACTCCATCTCCTGCTCCGAACCTTCTTGTTCCGCACTTTACGTTGGTCAATCTGGCCGTAGGGTGGAAGTTAGAGTTAAGGAGCACTCCAGATTGATTGAAAGATCTAGGAGCACTGACGATGCCGTTGTTAATACTCCCTCCTCCTTTGCTAACCATGTCTTGAATGAGAGCCATTTTTTCAATATGGAGATCGACTGTAAAGTCCTACACATCTGCGATAAGGGTGTCAGATTGAATATTTTAGAAATGCTTGAGATATACAAAGCCAAGAATAACAATGAAGTTGTCTGTTTGAATGATCAAGTACAATTTGATCCTTTTATTTTCTTTGAGAGTCTTCTCTATTTGAGACAGTCTCAGGTTTAACCGCCTTTGTTTTAATTTTAAATTGTTTTTCTGTCCTTTCCTTATAGTTCCTTGATTATTTTGAGCATACATGTTTTCATACAAAACTTGGAATTGGCTGTTGGTCTATTTTATTTTATTGATTTACCATTTTTTCTCTCACTACTATTTTAGTTTAATCTTTGATAGATATCTATTTGCATATATTTGAAGTAGTTTTATATTTATTTACGATTTTGATTCATTATTTCACCAACAATTCAACATTTAACGTATTATGTGATAGGTGTTTTTTGTTTTGTAACATGTTTCCAAATGAAATATTGTTTTTATTTGTATGTTACATTGTGACTGTTTTATATTACTATTTTTCTTTTTAACATCGACCTATAGTTAGTTTTGACATCTGTTTTGGTGAGTTTTCGCTTGCTTGTTTTGTCATTTTCATGTTTGCATGTTTGATGTTTTTGCAGCTTTGTGGTGGCTGATGATGGGATCTGAGATATCCCGAAACATGTTCCACTTTTAAATAATAAACAGTTTGTGGAGGTGACGTTGGTATTTTTATTGCAACTAATCTTGCACTCCACAGTTATATATGGATTATTTCTTCAATAAAATATTTGTTTGACACACGGAGTTGCGAGATAATGCGAATGATGTCTATGGTTGTTTTCATGTGCAGAAAGGGCTGTGCGTGTTTAAAATAAGTTAGGTGAGGGTATAATGTTAAAAAGGTTTATATGAGATAAAAAACTATTAACATATTAGGTTTAGGCATAGGATACATGTAATAAACTGACCTTTAAATTTCATGAGGATTGTGAAAAAATACAAAAAGGGTTATTCTTTTTCAAATAACAAAGTTGATGCCTACTTCCGATATAGCAGAAGTGCCAATACACTTAAAATATTACTTTTTCGACACCCGTACTATAATACCTAATACACTTTCATAATGAGATCCATTATGATACAGATTTTTCATAACGATACAGATTTTTTTTTCACCAAGAGAAACCCATAACTTTTCAATCAAGCATGCTGTGAATTTGACGTTTGTCAATACAAATATAAATATATTTATAATTCTTCATTTTTTATCGGATGTAGAAAAATTTAGCGTATGCAACTCTCATGTAATTGTTATTAATACACTCGCATAAACCATACGAAACTCACCTTCGGTTCGTTTCGTATCCCGGTTCATGCTCGTGTATTAATAACCATCATTACATGATCGCTGCATAATATACTATTAATGTATACTCCCCTTCATAACGACGATGACCCAAATTTCAGAGAGATACCTTGGGTACTTCCTGAGAGTTTTTAATAGGCCACTCAAAAAAGCATCCTGTAGAACAGGGTTGATAATTTTTGGGACCAAAAAAATTATAGTAGGATGATACCCATTGAAAAAGGTAGAGCATATGATAAAAATGAAAGGAAAAATAAATTACGGGCGATCTGAGGTCGGGAACGGGGAGGGGATGACTTTTTAACGGTAAAAAACGGTTAATCTCGATTTCCGGTAAAACTGCAAGTCCTATGAAAAAAAGTTAAATGGCAAAGTTGTAGGTAATAAAAAGATCTATCGACACTTTTTTCACATAACTTCAAAATTTATGTGAAAAATTCGAATAACCGAGTTTTTGGTTTTTTATTTGTACCTTATGCAAAAAAATTTAGTTTTATACGAAATTTGGTGAAAACTTACCTTTGCATGTCTCAAACATACAGTAATTTTTTTGAATTAAAATAACCATTTTTTCACCTTATTTTGACTTAATATCGAAAATGCACCCTAATCAATCGAAAATTCTCACGTCAAAATATCTGCTTTTTTAAAAAAGTTGGTGTGTTTTTTGTTCGTTGAAATCTCTACTTCCTGATGGTATAAAAAAAATATACACTACTATGGCAAATGTTCTCAGAAAATACAAATAATGATCTAATAGTTTCAAATATGAATCCTTAAAAAAATCGTTGTATTTCTCCATTGTTTTTCTGGTTGCGATACAACATTTGCCGGAAAAGGAAACAAAAGTATCGTCAAGTCTTTATTAGCCGATAAAAATGTGTCAAATTTGGCCAATATTTTTTATAAAAAGGATGCGAACAAAGAAGATATAAAAAAAATGGATTACAATTAATCAAATCTATTAATAAATGTAAAAATGATATAACACTGAACCAATTAAGATTTCATCAATCAATATCAATTGGCAAGAATTAAATCTTCTTTCATATTGGCCAATCTCCCACCCACAGAAGGTGCAGCAGAACAACATTGTTACAGGGCATATTATCAGCTTCAGACTTGGCTGGGTAAGGAACTGACAGCAACAGATTGGGGCTGGAAGCAACATCAACGCGCCGAAAATATGATTTAAAATGCATAAATTTATGCTCAAATTGTCATGGTTCTGAAACATGCTCCAATGTGGAAGAAAACACCTACGAGGAAGTTGATGATTTAGATGAAATTGTGGATGAAGAACCAATGCAGACCGGAAATAATCTTGGAGATGAAGACGGTGATGGTCTTGAAGATTTCGAAGAATCGGGAAGGCTTGTCGAATCTAACGATGAAGAAATGCCATCAAAGAGACTACTAAAACTAATTGAGAAGTAATTAGAAAAAAAAATTTGGGATTCGAGTTTTTGTCATTATTTGCATTTTCTGAGAACATTTATTATAGTAGTGTATATTTTTTTTATACCGTCAGAAATTAGAGATTTCAGCGAACAAAAAACACACCAAATTTTTTAAAAAAGCAGATATTTTGACGTGAGAATTTTCGATTGAAAATTAGGGTGCTTTTTCGATATTAAGTCAAAATAAGGTGAAAAAATGAATACTTTAAATCAAAAAAATTACTTGATGTGTATGAAAAAATAAAGAATTTTGCAAAAGATAAAAAAAAAAACAAAAACTCGGTTATTCGAATTTTTCACATAAATTTTGAGGTTATGCGAAAAAAGTGTCGATACAAAAGTTGTAGATCTTATTATTACCTACAACTTTGCCATTTAATTTTTTTTCATAGGACTTGCAGTTTTACCGGAAATCGAAATTAACCGTTTTATAACCTTAAAAACTCACCCCCTCCCCCTTCCCAACCTCAGATTGCCCGTAATTTATTTTTCCTTTAATTTTTGTTATATTGTCTGCCTTTTCCAATGGGTATCATCCTACTATAATTTTTTTTCACTTTTTACCATTTTTAAAATTGTTGACCCTGGTCTACTGTCCCTGTATTTATTTTTACGTATGCGCTTACAAGTTGGTACGTAAATATATTTTTATTCCATCACTTACCTCGCTGTATTTACGCTATTTCCTTTTGCAGACTATCAAAGTTATTGAATTACAAGGGATGGCATCCATGCGCTCAAAACCAGTGCGTTTAGGGAAAATCTACATTTTATCAAAAATAGCCGATACATTTCGATCTCTAATTACCTTTGAGAAATCGCAAGTAAGTTTTGCAAACTGTGGAAATCTCTTAATTAGTTTTTGAATAGAAGCTGAATTGTTAACCTTTTACGGTTGTTCCTTAATTATGTCATTTATACTACAAGAAGATTACACATTTTTAAATGAGAATTTAAACTTTTCACTGGAGAAAATCCTTGTAATAAAAAGGGAAAGTGTATATATACCCTTTAGACCTCCATGTGTTCGATGTGAACTTTCTGCTTAAACCCACTTAATTTGAACCTTTCTAGTAAGGTACATGAGAAAATCTAGTAAAACATGTAAGGATAATAACAGTAAATTCAAATAAAACCCGAAAATAATACAAATAATTGAATTTAATCGGTTAAATACAATAGCTTTTTCTATCCTCGACTATTCTCTAACAATACAATCATCTGACTCACTAAAAGTTCACTTCCCTTTTGGAATCCAAATTAAAACTTGTACATTCAGCCTTTTTTAAAATATTAGTCGTTGACATGTTTAGAGAGTTAACATAAACAAAAACCAAACAGAAAGCAATCTTGGGTTATATGATATAATGATCGAAATACAATAACACACCAAGTAGAATATAAAGTGTGTTAATATAAACAAGTTGCAGGCCATTGAATAGTACAATGCCCTTATATACCAAAATATTATAACATTCGGCCATCCTGACCATTGGTCTGTCCTCAGACCTGATACTAAAACTTGGACATATCTTCAATCTTATAAAAATAGGTGTATTCGTTAAAACAATATAATGAAATAAAAGTTTCGTAAATATTATAAGCGACGTTCACTTATAGTCAGCGTTTGCCAAAAAAAAATAAAAAATAATGTTCACTTCTATGGTTAAAAAAACAAAATTACAACCAACGTTCGCTTCTGGGCAACGTTTGCCAAAAAAAATCTTCACATGTGACGTTCGTTTCTAGGCAACGTTTGCGAACAAAAATCACAAGCATCGTTTGCTTATAGGCAACGTTATGCCAAAAAAAAATTAATCACAAGCGACGTTCGCTTCTAGGCAACGTTATGCCAAACATAAATCATAAGCAACGTTTGCTTATAGGCAACTAATGCCAAACAATATATCACAAGCGACGTTCGCTTCTAGGCAACGTTATGCCAAACATAATTCATAAGCAACGTTTGCTTATAGGCAACTAATGCCAAAAAATAAATCACAAGCGACGTTCGCTTCTAGGCAACGTTATGCCAAACATAATTCATAAGCAACGTTTGCTTATAGACAACTAATGCCAAAAATAAACCACTAGCGACGTTCGCTTCTAGGCAACGTTATGCCAAACATAATTCATAAGCAACGTTTGCTTATAGGCAACTAATGCCAAAAAATAAATCAAAGCGACGTTCGCTTCTAGGCAATGTTATGCCAAACATAATTCATAAGCAACGTTTGCTTATAGGCAACTAATGCCAAAAATAAACCACAAGCGACGTTCGCTTATTGGCAACGTTTGCCACTAAGCCTCTTCGTTTTGTATGCTAATCCACCTTTTGAAATGATCTGCGGCTACAACGGTTCTCTTACATTTGAACCCTTCTCGTAAGTCTTCAACGTCATATTATCTGTCATTGTCATTAAACAACACAACACTTTTGTGTTGCGAAAAGGAGATGCATTTTCCTGTAGCAGTCTTATTTAAAAATTACAAATGTGTCCATGACACTACGCAATGTCATATCCTTCAAATCAATACAATGCAAATGTAATATTTTAACTCTTTTATGAACGTATTTGAACTGTCCAAATCTATTAAACAATTCATTTTTTTGCCAAAAAATTCAAGCATGTTGTAAAAAGATATTCAGATGCACTTCTTTTGCTAATTATTCGACCTGTTGGATTTCCTTTCGTGGAAAAGGACACTTTTTTAAGGTGACCTAGCCTACTGCAATTATTACATTTGACAGGTGGTTTTCTACAATTAACTGAAATGTGACCTGGAATACCACAATTGTAGCACGTTTGACGAGAGCCTGACGCCCTAAAAACTTCTTTATTGTTCAAATTGCTACGATTAGAATCAGTCCAAGTTGAGGGTTTAACTTTCACTTTATCCACGTTAGAATCTTTTATTTCATTAGGCATATCACCCACGGTATTTAGATATGCATATAGAGCATTGGCATCCACATGTTTTGCGGCTCTAACAGTTCGCGATATATTATCGTCCTTGATGCCACCGATAACTGCATCAATCAAATAATCGTCAGGTATGTCTATATTAAGTGCCCTAAATTTAGACATTTTTTTAAAACAATAGTCCCCTAGATTTTGTCCCGGCTTAGTCTCGTAATTAGTAGCCTCTTTTAATAACTTAGAAAATGGAACAGACTTACGGAAATACAGGCTCATTGATGTTTTAATATCAGTCCAACTCGAATCATACTCCACATTTTCATCATACCATTGACGAGCGTTGCCTCGTAATCGTCCAGAAATCAGGCGAAGTATAGTATCTTCGTCCCATTGATAACGTTTTGCTAAACTATCTACTTTATTCAGCCACTTATCCACAATCACATTATCCCGATTTGGGTCAAATGTCGGCACTAAAAATTCATCCCCTGCACGAAAGACCGACGTACGCCTTTTTAAATCGCTTACTTGTTTTCTTAAACGTTTTATTGTGCGTTTCCGCGTTGATCTGTTATCAGAAGAACTAGAGCTCAAATTCGAACTAGCACTATCACTTTCCGAGGACGAGGATGAACGTTCTTTACGGTGACGTTTTTGGACCCTTTTGCCCGTCGTAGTTTGTTTCGTTTTACATCTCCCCATGACTTATAATAAAGAAATTAACGATAACAACAAAAAAAAATAGTTCTAATTGGTTTTTGTTATATCCCACCGCTGCTTTGTAAGGATAATAACAGTAAATTCAAATAAAACCCGAAAATAATACAAATAATTGAATTTAATCCGTTAAATACAATAGCTTTTTCTATCCTCGACTATTCTCTAACAATACAATCATCTGACTCACTAAAAGTTCACTTCCCTTTTGGCATCCAAATTAAAACTTGTACATTCAGCCTTTTTTAAAATATTAGTCGTTGACATGTTTAGAGAGTTAACATAAACAAAAACCAAACAGAAAGCAATCTTGGGTTATATGATAATATAATGATCGAAATACAATAACACACCAAGTAGAATATGAAGTGTGTTAATATACTTAAACAAGTTGCAGGCCATTGAATAGTACAATGCCCTTATATACCAAAATATTATAACAAACATTTTATTAATTTTATATTACAAATAAAAAGTAGGTGGTGGGTTATATTTGAATATAAAATTGCTCTTAACCTAACGATTTGTATATAGAAATCTAGTAGGGAACTGTTTTGCACGCTAATACAAGTGTATGATACAATTGTATTTTCTGTACGATATTCCTGAAAATAGTTAATAGTTGTAAAATTTTTAGGTAGCTCGTTAACTTCTAGAGGAAATGTTTTTATTTATTTTTTAGAAACTACGTGTAAGAATGATTTTTTTTTATGTTGTTCTCTCTGTAGAAAACTTAATAATTTTTGTTTTAAAATACGTAACGTTCATATTCAGACATACAAAAGATTTACCTAAACCAAATAGTCACACAGTCTATGTTTATATTAACAACATTAAGATTCCAAAGTATCATATTACTATAGTAAGCAATCTGTGGTAATATCTCTGGAATATAGGCACAAGAATAAGTTTCGATTGAGTATTCTTATTGTGATAAGTCGAACTTATTTAAAAAGTTTGTATTTGTGATTGTGTAATTTTCTTGTATGTGACTGGTTCCTGATTAGGGTGAGTTTTCTCAATGAGTAATTAAGTTTTATCAATATTAAGTTTTTGTTTTACTTTCTTTTCTCTTAATCAAATTATAATTTTACATACATTAAGTATTATTACATAATTATAATCAACCACTAATTCTTTTATGAATTCTGTCAATTTTGACGTAAAGATATTTTATCAATTATTTAGACAACTCCATTGCCAAGATTTACAGGGTTGTACTATTAAGTTGAATAATATGTGGCAACCTGCTGATTTGTCTGTAACTACGAGGTGTAGTCTAAAATAGAGTAATTTGGTAATGTTGTGTTGTCTATTCCGGCGTAGTACATTGCGGTCAGTGTATGCGTTGAGATTGGGATTACTGTTGTCAGTTTTCCAGGGGCTGCATTGGTTGAGGCCAATGCGGGCTAGTGACATTGCGGTCAGTGTGCTAGTTATATAATTATACCCCATTTTATATATCGATGAATATTTTGGGCACTGCGGTCAGTGTCTACGGAATAGGGAATTAGACATGTTTTTTCAGATTTATTTTTGTTTTGGATTAAGATTAGTAGTTTGACATAATTGATTATTACAATGTTGTTATTGCCATTGTTAAAGGAAAATCATGTTACGTGGATAACCATTCCACTTACATACTAACTTAACATTTTGGTTAGTTATCGATAATATAAATCTACTTTTTGGTAGACTTAATTACTCAAACAGTTTTCTCATTTTCGTTTCAGGTGCGACTTCTCATATCCGTTTTGGCCTGACGCTAAAGTAATTTTTTTTATATAATACTTACCATATTAAATTTTTATAGTTTTTAAATATATTCTTATATTCTTTTTATTATTTTACAATTTTATTTACTCCTGACGATAAAATAAAAGACAAACATAGTCTATCAGAAGTGATTTGAAAATTAAAAATACTTCAGAACAATTTATTATATTATTTTTCTCTTTTCTATATTTTTCGCCTTACATACGCATATAAGTTTACATTATATGTATATTAGTAAGTTAAATAATATCATACTATAATATAATGACATCAAAATATTATGATTACACTGTGTCCTAACTACTGGCAGATAAAGTCGACTCTCCTTTAAAATAACCTGTTTCTGATAATGATAATAAGGCTTCGATTTTTGTTTAAATGAAAAAGAACAGTATAATTAAGTAGATGTTGGATACAACCAGAATTGAAATGCATATCACGTAGTCTGAAAATATCATAACAAGCCATAAATATGAAACCGAAATATATAAATAAAAATATTATTTTGCATTTTAAGGGTCAGCAGTTTTTGATTTGATTTGAATAATAACACATTTACTATATTTAAAATAATTTTATTTTTTATTATGTATTAAATCATTCAAAATTATTAACAAAATATATTAACTTTAACAAAATAAAATATTCATTGCGTCTATACAATATATTTATGTTATTTGACTAAATAATGTTTTCAAACATAAGAATTTAAATAAATGAAATTAAACAATATTAGTATAATGTGTTAAATTTCAGTGTTACAAATTCCGTACATTATAACCAGCTTTTAAATTAAAGGGATCTACTATTATACATAAGGGGTTATGAAATTATTGCGAAAAAGTAAACATCTACTTGTTTTTAATTAATTAATTAATGATAATTTAATAGAGAAAAAATTGCATATCATAATTTTTCTGGCTGATATACAATATAAAGCTTGTTGATAATACTTGACTAGTGTCCCAGCAACGACTTGGTAGACCAATTTTAAATCTTATTACGACCGCCGATAAATAATATAATGATATAAATTATAATAATACTAATTAATAAAAAAAAAAATCTGGTGGAACTTTGACGTTCAAGTCGTTACTGATACAGCTCACAAGTGAACTGCAAACCCAAAGAGGAATGAATTTGTAGGTACAAAGACAAATGAAATGCCAGTAAAAATGTATGAATGCTTGACTATTTCGCCTTATAAATCAAATGCCACTAAATACAATACTAACATATTTCCGCCTTATCAACCTACACTACATTATTTTCTATAGAACTATTTTTACATATAATACATAATATATCTATATATTATTATTATTCCCTTTCTTATGATTATTATTACCTAACACAAATTCCAATACGTCAATATCAATAAAAGAACAAACAATTTTCATTATATTTACAAACACATTTAAAACATTCAAATATAATAAAATACATATTTATTTAAAAAGATGGAACTATTGCCATGATATGTTGTATTGAAAGTATTAGTAGTAGTAGCAGCACAAATTCAAATAATATGAAGGCATTTTTGATTGTTTTTTTTTTCCCGTTTGCTTTTTTTTACAGGTGAGGTGCTTAAAAGGTATACATTTTATTACAAACAAATACAGGGGGTGTAAGTAGAATTTTTATGTTATAATATTGTGATAGATACTGCTTAGATGTTGGATGTCAGTTCTGTCATTAACGCTGTTTTTATTTTTTTTGATGTATATCATTTCTAAAAATTCTCTTTTTTTTTGTGTGTTGTTCCATGTCTAAAATTTTTGTATTACAAAAGTTGAAAGTGTGGTTTGTGGCCTCAATATGTTTTTTAAGTGCTGTTTTGTTGTTAGAGTTTTTGTGTCCGTTTAATCTTTTCCCTAAATTTTGCATGGTTTGTCCAATATAGACACCATCGCAATTGTTACATGGAATTTGGTAGATTACATGTGATTTTTTTAGATGTGGTGTTTGTGTTTTCAAATTGCTAAAAACGTTTGCCTTCAAAGTGTTTGTATTTTTGTGGCACGTTTGCAAATTATAGGGTTTTAATTTTTTTTGGAACGACTCTGAGAAACCAGGTATAGAAGGAATGGATATGTATTTTATATTGTTGTTGGTAACTTTGTTTTGTTCATCGTTATTGTAAAATTTGTGGATGCGTTTCTTAAAAATTTTGTTTATAAAATTTTTGGGGTAGTTGTTTTTGTTTAGTGTATTTTTCGCTTTATTAATACATTCCTCTCTATATTCTGGGTCTGTCAATTTTATTACTCTATCAGCGAGACCAATAACCACACTTTTTTTCTGGGATATAGGATGGTTTGAATGAAAGTTAGTATATCTACCAGACCATGTAGGTTTTGTATACCATTTGGTTTTTAGTTCAGAATTGGTGTTTATTAATGTAAGATCTAAAAAGTTTATTGTTTTTTGATTCTCTATTTCAGTAGTGAATTGCAACTTTGGATGGTATGAATTTAAAGTGTTGTGCATTGATGTTATTTGTGTGTTTGGTATAATAGTGATGCAATCATCTACATATCTATAAAAAAATAGGGGTTTTAAAGGTAAAGATGGAATGATAGCAGTTGCTAAATCCTCAAGCACCAACTGAGCAATCGCACTTGAAATTGATGAGCCCATAGCAACTCCCTCAATTTGTTGGTAGTAATTATCTTCATACTGAAAATATGTTGATGTTAAAGTCAGTTCGAGTGCTTCAAGGAAATCCTCCAATGGCACATCCGTGTGTTTCCCAATTTCAGACCACCGTTTTTCAACTATTTCCCTGGCAAGTTGAATTGGAATGTTGGTATACAAAGAAACGACATCAAAGGATACCATTTGGTAATTCGACGGAATAGAAATATGTTTGATTTTCTCTTTAAACTGCCATGAATCCTTTATGTAATGTTCATTTTTATTAATAACATTTTCCAAAATTCGTTTTAAATAGTCAGCTAATGGTTTAGTTGGAGATTGGACACATGATACAATAGGTCTTAGAGGTATATTATTCTTGTGCAGTTTTGGGAGTCCATAAATTTTTGGCGGAATGGCATTATATATTTTAAGATTTATTGCTATTTTTGGAGAAATGTATAAATTATCTTCCCATTTTTTTTATTAATTTATTACTTTTTGATTGATATTTATTTGTTGGATCATGGTCTAGTAATTTGTATGTAGTTTCATCCTTCAACAAACACAACATTTTTTCTTTATACATATTTTTGTTCATAATTACTGTTTTATTGGATTTATCAGGTTTTAAAATTAAAATATCATTATTATTTTTAATAAATTTTTTTGTTGCTTGAATATCTTTAATAAGTTTTTTTTTCTTTTTTTGTTACATGCTTTTTGTTTTTATTTAAAAAAATTTTATAAACAAAGTTTTTAAGAAACGCATCCACAAATTTTACAATAACGATGAACAAAACAAAGTTACCAACAACAATATAAAATACATATCCATTCCTTATATACCTGGTTTCTCAGAGTCGTTCCAAAAAAAATTAAAACCCTATAATTTGCAAACGTACCACAAAAATACAAACACTTTGAAGGCAAACGTTTTTAGCAATTTGAAAATACAAACACCACATCTAAAAAAATCACATGTAATCTACCAAATTCCATGTAACAATTGCGATGGTGTCTATATTGGACAAACCATGCAAAATTTAGGGAAAAGATTAAACGGACACAAAAACTCTAACAACAAAACAGCACTTAAAAAACATATTGAGGCCACAAACCACACTTTCAACTTTTGTAATACAAAAATTTTAGACATGGAACAACACACAAAAAAAAGAGAATTTTTAGAAATGATATACATCAAAAAAAAATAAAAACAGCGTTAATGACAGAACTGACATCCAACATCTAAGCAGTATCTATCACAATATTATAACATAAAAATTCTACTTACACCCCCTGTATTTGTTTGTAATAAAATGTATACCTTTTAAGCACCTCACCTGTAAAAAAAAGCAAACGGGGGAAAAAAAACAATCAAAAATGCCTTCATATTTGAATTTGTGCTGCTACTACTACTAATACTTTCAATATACAGGGTGAGTCACGAGGAACTGTACATACTTCTACCATAAGTAGAGGCACATTAGGGGACCATCAAATGACCATTAAAAACTGTCTCCTTGTTTTCATTATTAATATACAGGGTGAATTATGGATATTCACCAAAACAATGTTTCGTCATATCTTTTCAATGATTAAGTCGATTTATCTCATTTTTTTATAAAAGTGTGTATTGGTGCCTGGCAACTAACTGACATATTCAGAATTGAGAAAATCCAGGTCCGTCTTCGAGAAAATTTGTGGGACTGCTTCATATTCAACACTTCACCCTGTATATGATTTTTCTAAAATCTGATATAATTTTTTCAGAGGGCATAAATAGACAGTTAGACCTGGGTATTTGAATTTTTTGTTACACTCACCTTACATTTTTAATTAAAGATTCATTCTAGAGGCAAATTGAAAACTGGCAATAATGAAGTATCTTACTGTATAATAATGTTTAGTTATTAAAAAAAAATCTTCAAAATAGACAGAAACGACACCCACTGTGCTCCAGTATGGAAAATACCATAATTTGAATTGAATTACAGGGCCGGATTTAAAAATCTGGCATATCTGGTTCATCCCAATAATTCACCCTGTATGTAACTTTTTCCACCCGTAATAGACAGAAAACAGATAAAATATGTTTGTAATAACCTAGTTTTCTTATTTGTTTGAGGAAAACTCATGTGTCTAATTATTTTAATCGGAATGAAATGAACAAGCCAGAGAAGTGTTTATTCATAAATTAAGAAATAAAATAAAAAACAATAACCAAACAATAAAACAATTTTAACAATGTGGAACAAAGTAAAAAACAATTTAATAAACATTACGATTATAAAAGATGTTCAAAATGAAATCCATCTGCCTTAATACACTTTTCTTGACGAATTTTTAAATGTGTAATGGATTTTCTGATTGTCAATGGGTCATTTCTGATAATATTAACAGTGAATAATTCTGCGTTAGTGAGCTGTTGTATTTTATAATCGTAATGTTTGATAAATTGTTTTTTACTTTGTTCCACATTGTTAAAACTGTTTTATTGTTTGGTTATTGTTTTTTATTTTATTTCTTAATTTATGAATAAACACTTCTCTGGCTTGTTCATTTCATTCCGATTAAAATAATTAGACACATGAGTTTTCCTCAAACAAATAAGAAAACTTGGTTATTACAAACATTTTTTATCTGTTTTCTGGTGAAAAAGTTTCGTACAGGGTGAATTTTTGGGATGAACCAGATATGCCAGATTTTTAAATCCGGCCCTGTAAATCAATTCAAATTATCGTATTTACCATACTGGAGCACAGTGTGTGTCGTTTCTGTCTATTTTGACGATTTCTTTTTAATAAGTAAGCATTATTGTACAGTAAGATACTTTATTATTGCCAATTTTCAATTTGGCTCTAAAATGAATCTTTAATTGGAAATGTGAGGTGAGTGTAACAAAAAATTCAAATACCCAGGTCTAACTGTCTATTTATGCCCTCTGAAAAAATTATATCAGATTTTTGAAAAATCATATACAGGGTGAAGTGTTGAATATGAAGCAGTTCCACAAATTTTCTCGAAGACGGACCTGGATTTTCTCAATTCTGAATATGTCAGTTAGTTGCCAGGCACCAATACACACTTCTATAAAAAAATGAGATAAATCGACTTAATCGTTGAAAAGATATGACAAAACATTTTTTTGGTGAATATCCATAATTCAACCTGTATATTAATAATGAAAACAAGGAGACAGTTTTTAATGGTCATTTGATGATCCCCTAATGTGCCTCTACTTATGGTAGAAGTATGTACAGTTCCTCGTGACTCACCCTGTATATATCATGGCAATAGTTCCATCTTTTTAAATAAATATGTATTTTATTATATTTGAATGTTTTAAATGTGTTTGTAAATATAATGAAAATTGTTTGTTCTTTTATTGATATTGACGTATTGGAATTTGTGTTAGGTAATAATAATCATAAGAAAGGGAATAATAATAATAGATAGATATATTATGTATTATATATAAAAATTGTAAGTTGAAAAAAGAGTCACTCTCCACGATTAAACGATACTTTAATAAGGCATCAATACCATAAATTGTTAGTTAGACATGTTTCGGGATACCTGTTCCCATCATCAGTAACGTAATTATTACACAAGAGAGCTAATTCTTGAGTTAGAATAACATGATGTTTTTTAATTTTATATTTAATGCGTCATTGAAGTCTGAAACCAAAGCGAAATATAAAATTAAAAAACATCATGTTATTCTAACTCAAGAATTAGCTCTCTTGTGTAATAATTACGTTACTGATGATGGGAACAGGTATCCCGAAACATGTCTAACTAACAATTTATGGTATTGATGCCTTATTAAAGTATCGTTTAATCGTGGAGAGTGACTCTTTTTTCAACTTACAATATACTGAACTCCACTCATAGTAATGGACTATTTCCTAAAAATATATAAAAATAGTTCTATAGAAAATAATGTTGTATGTAATTTCAGAAAGAAAAGGAAAAAAAAATGTTTCAACCTGAGGAAGTTACTAATTAGTAACGAAACGTCGTTTGTTTTGATTTCTGTGTGATAGTGACGAAAATAAATATAAATATTTTTATGTAGAATAAAGAGGAATTTTTATAAGAACCGAACACCCCAAGAAAAAAGAAAACTGAAAAAAATTAAATATAAAGTTTATTACCCCACAAAAAGTTGAGTTTTATTACGAGGGGGAAACGAAATGAATAAATCTTGAAACAGTAGTGTTAAACAAGGTTGAAGTGTTGTGAACGAGGCCAAAGTTTCCTTTGTCATTTAAAAAAGGTTTGATTAGCTATTAGTAATTTGATTCTATTATTATTTTTCTGATTATCTTTATTTTGTTCTGAGTCTTTAAGAATTGTGCAACATCTAGATTACCGCTCGTTAAATATTAATCATTGAATTCGAACCTAGTGGCTAAATTAATTTTCTTATTAGGGTTTAGACGGGGTAATACTCTCTGCATTCATTATCCTACATATATATAACTCCGGTCAATTAATTCTGCTACATTTCGAGCGAACGGATATTCAGCGGCAGCGTCAATCGGAGATTTTCGATTGCAAGTGAGATATTGTGTGATTGCGAAATTTACGTTCATATTATTTTTCCGTTAACATGAATTCTAAGTGTGGCGTAGTGTGTTCAGCGAACAAGAGTTATACCTGTAACTTATCGTTTTTCACGTTTGCAAAAGATCAAGCACGGTAAGTTTTGTTTCGATTGACTTATTGTATTGTATTTTTATAGTTATGTGTCATGTTGTCTTATTTTTGAAATGGAATTCCTCCTGTAACACTGACAAAACAATTTTTTTTTACATTGACAACTACTACAAAAACAATAAAGTACCTAATGTAAAGGTAATGATTAAGTAAAAGTAGTAAAATGCGGACATGCACACATGGAACAAAATACATTTTCATAAATTCAAATATTTTTCTGTAACTCTGGAATCAGGGTTTTGATTAAATTTGGAGCAAAAAATTACTCTTGTGTAATTTTATATTTGTCCTTTTTGAGACGCACTGTGTAATAAAAATAATTTTTTTCATAGTAATTCTTATTTTTTCGACAATCAAAATTTTTTATCAAGAATAGCTTTTTTTCGTATATTTAATTTTTTTTTTAAATTTTTGGTCCATTTGTCTTTTTGTTAACCGCATCCGTGGACATACTGTATATAAGTAAATGTAATTGTTCTTAGCCTTTTTGTTATGGATCAGCTGCTGAAAATTAGGTAGGTATAGGCTAATATATGTGGTTTGATAGTGAAACACTTGTTTGCTATGCCAAGCTTGCGAGAATCTCTAACTCTCTAACTTGCATTATTTGTACAAAAATTTAACAATGCGTCTCGTTCCTTTTAAGAGATACGTAAATCAACTTTTATTTTCTTATGGGCGCCATATTTGATGTTTATATCCCTTAGCTAAAGTTAAACATGTCCCTTACATCCATGCACATAGATATTACCTATTATGTACAGGGTACGAAGAAAAAGATAAATACGTTTTTTTTTTCAAAATAAAGGGTAGGCCATGATAAAAACAATATTATTTTAAATTGCCATGACAACAATTTTAATCTTGCTGTGTTACTTTAGACATTCATATCGTGTTGTTAACTGTCAACAAAATTAAATTAATTCAACAATTTTTTTATTATTTAATAATCTAAAGCTTGTATTTAAAATGGTGCGTTTTAGTTATTTTTAAAATACGGAAGAATGTTATAAAGTAACATTATTTTGAATTAAAAGTTATATTCAAATATGCAGTTACGGCCATTTAGCATGAAAATTTATGTTTGGTGATTATTTAGGTTTTACATTATAAATTATTTGTAGTTATAAATTTCAATTTTAAAGTTTCATGCTAAATAGCTGTAATTGCATACTTAAATATAACTGTTATTTCAAAATAACTTTACTTTTTAACATTCTTCTGTATTGTGAAAAATAAAGGTACTTTACTCTTAAGTAAAATTCATATTTTTTGACACACCTCGTTTACGGCTTAACAAAATTGACATCTGATAGTTGAATTATAAGTTTTGCACCATGTAGACCTTTTTATTCAGAATAAATTTTTGCACAAAACCAATAACACAAAATTGGACGTCCTTAGTAGTCATGTGAACTACTTTACAAAAAGTAATAATAAAAAAGGTTTCCATATGGTTCCAACTTAAGTAGACACAGTGTAGAAATGTTCGTGAATATGCTAGGGTATATCCAGAAAGAAATGCACCATCAAGAAGTAGTGACTACCGACCATTTGTTGATTTACGAGGGACATACCAAATATGTAGGTATTATTGACACCAATTTGTTGATTTCTGTATTTTATTTCACTATCCAATAACGGGCGAGCGTGAACTTGAAACATTATTATAAAGAGAAAGAATAGAGCATCAGAGTGACGACTGTGTCTAAAATACAGAACATGCAATTAAACAGTGAGTGTTTCTACTTCCTTAAGTGGCCGAGGGAGCAGCATATCGAGTCTCTCATTCATGTGGGGGTAACAACAAATACAACACAGAAATCCACATTAGAAGTACATATTTTTGAATAATTGTATAAAGATATAACATCGATGTATAGTATTTGTTTTAGCCCCGATGAAGGGCATAAATATTCTCGAAAGCTTGGTATAGCAAACAAGAGTTTCACTGTCAAACCTTATAATAGTATATACCTTAAAAAATTCAGATAGTATAATAGTATATACAATATGTTTATTTTACTTATTGAATATATGGTCAAAAAATTAATAATTTAATTTAATATATGATATGGTACCAAGTTTACCAAAATATACTGGAGATAAATAAGCCATCATAAAATTATTATTAGCCTACAAAATATATAGGGCGCAAAACCTCAAAGCATGTAGGCGAAAAAAAGAAGAAACTGCAACATTTGCGGCAACTTACGAAATATGTGTTTAATTTGGTATCATTAATTATAAACTAGAAAAACAGAAATGTCTTCATGTTTTCGTCTACGACTTTGTGTAATTTTTGATACCTTTAGTTTCCTTAGTAAGTTAAACCGTTTTCTTTTTCTGTTCATTCTTGAAATTGGTATCAAATATTAATTAATCCTCTAAACTTGGCCATTCAAAAACATCCCGTTATTCGCGGAAACCTATTCTTTAATATTTTTGTTTTAATTTAAACATGAAAACACTACAAACAATAAATGTTTTCACCCCTAATCTGTATTTATGTAATCATAAACCTCATAATATTCAGTAATCCCAAGTTCTGGACATTTTTTTAATTTTTAAATAAATGTCTACACAAACTTTCCGAACACCCTCAGTTTTTTGTTACATAGTACGTCAACACGATTTTTTTATAATTATTTCTTAATTTTATAAAACAGTTTAAATTTACGCTACTGGAACATACATCTAACCGCATCCGTGGACATACTGTATATAAGTAAATGTAATTGTTCTTAGCCTTTTTGTTATGGATCAGCTGCTGAAAATTAGGTAGGTATAGGCTAATATATGTGGTTTGATAGTGAAACACTTGTTTGCTATGCCAAGCTTGCGAGAATCTCTAACTCTCTAACTTGCATTATTTGTACAAAAATTTAACAATGCGTCTCGTTCCTTTTAAGAGATACGTAAATCAACTTTTATTTTCTTATGGGCGCCATATTTGATGTTTATATCCCTTAGCTAAAGTTAAACATGTCCCTTACATCCATGCACATAGATATTACCTATTATGTACAGGGTACGAAGAAAAAGATAAATACGTTTTTTTTTTCAAAATAAAGGGTAGGCCATGATAAAAACAATATTATTTTAAATTGCCATGACAACAATTTTAATCTTGCTGTGTTACTTTAGACATTCATATCGTGTTGTTAACTGTCAACAAAATTAAATTAATTCAACAATTTTTTTATTATTTAATAATCTAAAGCTTGTATTTAAAATGGTGCGTTTTAGTTATTTTTAAAATACGGAAGAATGTTATAAAGTAACATTATTTTGAATTAAAAGTTATATTCAAATATGCAGTTACGGCCATTTAGCATGAAAATTTATGTTTGGTGATTATTTAGGTTTTACATTATAAATTATTTGTAGTTATAAATTTCAATTTTAAAGTTTCATGCTAAATAGCTGTAATTGCATACTTAAATATAACTGTTATTTCAAAATAACTTTACTTTTTAACATTCTTCTGTATTGTGAAAAATAAAGGTACTTTACTCTTAAGTAAAATTCATATTTTTTGACACACCTCGTTTACGGCTTAACAAAATTGACATCTGATAGTTGAATTATAAGTTTTGCACCATGTAGACCTTTTTATTCAGAATAAATTTTTGCACAAAACCAATAACACAAAATTGGACGTCCTTAGTAGTCATGTGAACTACTTTACAAAAAGTAATAATAAAAAAGGTTTCCATATGGTTCCAACTTAAGTAGACACAGTGTAGAAATGTTCGTGAATATGCTAGGGTATATCCAGAAAGAAATGCACCATCAAGAAGTAGTGACTACCGACCATTTGTTGATTTACGAGGGACATACCAAATATGTAGGTATTATTGACACCAATTTGTTGATTTCTGTATTTTATTTCACTATCCAATAACGGGCGAGCGTGAACTTGAAACATTATTATAAAGAGAAAGAATAGAGCATCAGAGTGACGACTGTGTCTAAAATACAGAACATGCAATTAAACAGTGAGTGTTTCTACTTCCTTAAGTGGCCGAGGGAGCAGCATATCGAGTCTCTCATTCATGTGGGGGTAACAACAAATACAACACAGAAATCCACATTAGAAGTACATATTTTTGAATAATTGTATAAAGATATAACATCGATGTATAGTATTTGTTTTAGCCCCGATGAAGGGCATAAATATTCTCGAAAGCTTGGTATAGCAAACAAGAGTTTCACTGTCAAACCTTATAATAGTATATACCTTAAAAAATTCAGATAGTATAATAGTATATACAATATGTTTATTTTACTTATTGAATATATGGTCAAAAAATTAATAATTTAATTTAATATATGATATGGTACCAAGTTTACCAAAATATACTGGAGATAAATAAGCCATCATAAAATTATTATTAGCCTACAAAATATATAGGGCGCAAAACCTCAAAGCATGTAGGCGAAAAAAAGAAGAAACTGCAACATTTGCGGCAACTTACGAAATATGTGTTTAATTTGGTATCATTAATTATAAACTAGAAAAACAGAAATGTCTTCATGTTTTCGTCTACGACTTTGTGTAATTTTTGATACCTTTAGTTTCCTTAGTAAGTTAAACCGTTTTCTTTTTCTGTTCATTCTTGAAATTGGTATCAAATATTAATTAATCCTCTAAACTTGGCCATTCAAAAACATCCCGTTATTCGCGGAAACCTATTCTTTAATATTTTTGTTTTAATTTAAACATGAAAACACTACAAACAATAAATGTTTTCACCCCTAATCTGTATTTATGTAATCATAAACCTCATAATATTCAGTAATCCCAAGTTCTGGACATTTTTTTAATTTTTAAATAAATGTCTACACAAACTTTCCGAACACCCTCAGTTTTTTGTTACATAGTACGTCAACACGATTTTTTTATAATTATTTCTTAATTTTATAAAACAGTTTAAATTTACGCTACTGGAACATACATCTAACAAAAAAAAAGTGGTATACCTACGTTTTAATCAATTACCCTAAAGACACATACATAAAATTACCTTACCTAGAAATAAAGCTCGAAGCTCTGGTACATGAACAAGACACTGTACAGGAAATCAACATAATTAACTGATATAACGTATAAACTAATACAAATTTACTACAGAGTATATTAAGATTCGGACACATGCCTAAATTATTTGGAATACCAATTTCTTGGAATGTATAGCTGGCATGATCTGAAAATAATATTAAATCATCTAAATATAGCGGTTCATTATAAATAAAAATCATGTATTCGCAAAAGAAATACCAATCGGGCGGTCAACCTATGGTCTCTTCTACTCGCCTTTACGAAGAAGGCACAATGAAATATTTTAAGCAATACTAGCTGAAAATCTATAATATTTTGTATTATTTGATAGAATTTTGATGTTAACGAATAAATGTATATAGTTTTTTTTATATATTATGTCTAACTTTTACCTATTTTTAAGTAAAACACGAGATTCTTAAGCGATATGTTAATAAGGGTACAATGCTAACGAAAAATTAATCGAAATAGCTCGTAAATAGATACATTATTTATATTCATTAAAGCTTAATAATTTTCGGTGTAACAGTGGTGTGCCTACGAGTTTTGGAGGACCTACGAGTTTTGGAGGAACAACATTCAACGACATAAAATATAACAAATATGCATACTTCCGCTTGGCTGTCATGGAATTAAAATTATTTCTCTTAGTTCATCTACAGCATGCATGTGCATGTGTGAATATCAACGTTTAAGAGTAATAAAATATGTTTAAAGGTGGTCGCCCAAAATAGCTATTGAGTAAGAGATCTTCAGCTCACAATAGTGAAAAAAGCTTATGTACTATGATTCATGTATATCTAGTTCAAGCTAGACTCTAGACACATAGGTATAACAGTTTTACAGTTAGGAAATTGTCGACTGACCAACTAACAAAAGAGGGAGTCAACGTTTATTTCTGCACTGCGGTCCATCTTTGGCATTCAATGGGAAAAGGAACAATAATTAAAGTGCCACTGGAGTAATATTCCAACCCTGAGACAATCGAAGATGTTCAGTAAATTCTCAGAATCAGAAGTCATAAAGCCTAGCGAACTGAATGAAATAATTTAAGGTGCATTGATGACATTTTCACAGGACACAATCGTGCGAGGTACTACCTCAAAATATGGGCCTGGGTGAGGACGTGAAATGCTGTTTTTGCGAAGACGCAACAGAGACTACTGAATACGTGCCCTGCTATTCTATGACAATTCTACAAAATGTTGAAACACTTTGGAAATGTGACTTTAACATCTAGACGATGCAAAGGTATTGGTGAGAGAAAATCAAATTTGTGAAAGGTTTGGAACATCTAAGTGATCTCTAGATTACGGTCATTCACAGAAGATGTCTTAGGGTGAAGTGTTACTAAAGGACCAAAACGATTTCACGTCAATTTACCTTCTGCTAAATTGTCTGGAGCTTCTGATAAAGATTTATAAACTTGACAAAAAATAGCTTCATTTTAGTGATGATAAAAATATCACTTACACCATCCAAAATGAAACGCAAATCCTTAAACTGATTACTTGATACGTCCATCTCAGACAAACTGCCTTTATCTAAGAATAAATTACATAAATATATAATTTTATATGTTTAGTAGTTTGTTTTGAGAATACTAAGCCTCTGTGAAGTTTAATACAGTCACGAAAATCACCGAACCACTAAAACAATTTTACATCATGAGCATATAGGAGTTTATTTGAAGCACAAAGATATATATCGTTCTCAAACCTGCTAAAAAGAAGAAAACCTAACACAGACCACTGAGGAACCCAAGAAGACAAATTTTATTAAAAGATGTCAAAGTCTTGTAACAAACAAATGTTCACAATTGATGATTAACACCGCATTCAAACACAATTTTTTATAATAATGCTCACCTTTAGTATCTTTGCCGGTGGTGTACGTTAATTCGTTATATTTGCTACTAGTTGTAATACCTGCAAAAATAATCCAACATATTCCAATATATCTACTAATTATATTATAATACAATGAAGATAGAATCCTTACTTTTATTCCTTCCCGGGGGACGATTTGGATGTGGAATTTCTAATTAAAAATTATTTAGAGAATTTAAATATACAAAGTGGTTATTTTATTAAACTTACTATAAACATTAATTGATCCTTCCATGTCCCCTAAAGAATTTTTCGAAACGCACTTATAAATGCCGTAATCCTCGTGCGTCAAATAGTTTATAGTTAGCTTCATATGAACTTTGTAACCATGATCCAAGATTTCAGGTACAAACTTATGACCTACAATTTAAACAATTAAATTTGAAAATACAGGATAATTTTGGTGGAGTAGTCTGTGAAAAATCTCCAGATTTACGTAATATATTTTTCTGGGAATTTAACTGTCGCTCTCATGGTAGGCACTATTTTCAGGTTTATGGCACTTTCTGTCAAAATGTAAGAGTAATTCATATAAGAGCATGTAATGCAATAACATATATGCGTCACATTTATAGAAATGACAAAATCTGCCAACAACTTCAAAGATGTCCAACAAAAGGTCTGCCATTGAAGAACAAAAAACCATAGAAAAATATCCTCTTTTCGATGTGGAAATAATTTTTGGCATTAAAGCACTAATTTTGTTTATAGTTTTTTCATAATTGCTATGCTAAAATATTTTAATGATATAGGTTAAAGCTTTTTATGTTATAAAAAATCAGTACCGACTTAGAAAAAAATTCTGCAAACTCAGCAGGAGGCAGAAGCCTATACTAGTTTGAGCAAAATGATATATTTGTCTGGTCTATCAGTCTACCGGAAAGATATTACTCGTATATTATATTTGTGCAACCAGAATTTTTATGTATTATACCTGTAAGAGACAGATGGCAAATTCGTCATTAATTAACACTATCAGATATATCAGAAACGACTTTTGTCAATATTAGGTAGGATACACATAACACACACAATATAAAGGAAACGAAGGCGTACGACCTTGGACACTGTTTTTAGTTCTGTATACAGACGTTGCATGGCGTTGGAGTCGAAAATTAAAGAACTCTCCCTGCCGGCTGCCGGTAACTGCGTTCTGTCAGTCCTGTCAATTGTCAACCAGAAGAAGAAGGTTAAAAAAATTAATTGTTATGTTTTTGTGGTTAAAAAAGTCTGGCTGTTAGAATATTATAAATCCTCTTTATAATATTATTATTATGCAATTTTGTGGAAAGCTATTGCTGTACTTGTTGTTCACGTGCCTCCTGCTGCAACTTTAAGCTAGTTGTAATGGGTGGAATAAGTGTTTAGTGCCTGGGTATGTGGATAGAACCAGTAAACGACATAGATTTTCCGATAAGGATTCAAATCTTATGCGTGAATGACTTACTAATATTAATAATCTGGTTTTAAATGAATTATCACCTGAAATAATACATCTGAAATACCTATTTCGTTTGCGATAAACATATTTCTGATTATATTTTTGTATTGTTTTACGAGTGGTTCCTGTTATGTATACTTACAATTATTTCGAACCTACACATGATGTAAAAATTCATTAATAGAGCAAATTTCAAAGTTGTTTGTTTTTTTGTTTTCATTATTTAAATCTGTTACATGAACCACTATACTCTGATTTCAATAAAGTAGATACTAAGTTCAAATGTTTAGTTTTAAGAAATGTTTAGTGGAGGTCTTTTAACTGAGATCGTTGCCTTATCTAAGACAGTATTCTCGAAAAAAAGAATCTAGGCAACATGAGTGGGAAGGATCCTCCAAACTTTTTTATGACAAAAGATTTGGATTTAGAAACTATTTTACTGAAATCGGGGAATAGAGGTAGTACGGTCGTTACAAAAAAAAAACTAAAACATTCAAGGTTTTCACTTCACTGAAATGAGAATGACATAGTTAACAAAAAATTATGCTATATTATTCACATTTCAATCTTATGAAATGATCTTGAAGTCCTAGTTTTTTTTTGTGACGACCCATACTTAATTTTCAAATTTCCAGCCAAATTATTTGAAATAAAATGTGGCGCCATCTATCAATTAATACACAAACTTTTCTGTGTCTTTCCAAACTTAATTCACGAATCCTGTACATTCTAAAATTAGTTCTTGTCGACAACCACTGGAACGCTGCAAACAGTTCCCAAATCTTTAGTATTGTCTTCTCTTATATTGTGGGTGTTATGTGGTAGGATACGATTAATATGGTTAAGGCAAAATTTGCCTGCAGTACCTAAGATAAGATATGCTGGCACTAATTTATTATAAAATGCACCTGCACATTGATTCGCAAAGTCAGCTTAGCAAAATGTGCTTTTTAATTAGCAACATAAAGTATTTGAACATCTGGTTATACGAGGCATTGTTCATATCCTCAATATGGCAGGTGTGTGGTGTACTAGGATATTCTTTTGCACTAACAGGTAATGTAACATCACATTTATTTAATTATTGTATAATTTATTAATATCAACGTGAACTGCCAGTATACGATCAAAATAATTTCATTCTACACACAACGGTTAAATTTATGGTTAGAGTTAAGGTTCCCCCGCTTAAATTCTTATTCAGCTTTCTCTTTTTAATATTTGGGAACATTATATTTTTGCAATGGAGAGAATCTTTGACCGTTACGTTATGAGGCAGTTAACCCATCCGAATATTATAAATTTATAAATACAAAGAAATTTAATATTATATTTTTTTCCAAAGTTAAATTTTAGGCATAAAATATATTGTTAACCAGAAATTTAAAATTACTTTTTAATTTGATATAAATTTGTAAATAGTTATCTTTATAATTTTGCATGCAAATGTCCCTACAAATTTGCACCTACAGTTAAGCTAAATCCAAATTGTCAATTGAGATACGAATTCTTGAACCAAACAAGTCATTCGAACAATGAAATTATAGCCAGAACTTTTTTGCGCTATAATCTTTTACAATTTTCGGCACCACATTAGTAAACAATTTCTAATCTTTCTAAGTCTGGAAATTTGAAACGTAAACCCAAGCGTAGGTGTATTATAAAAAGAAAGGATCGACATCTGAAATATTAAAAGATTGAGGCATCATTGGAAATTTCAAATATGTCAATTTAACAAAAAATATCAATGAATTATTGTGTGTAAAAAACAAATAGTTTGCCGTTGGATATCAAATCTGTATACTATAGAACAAATATCAGTGTGGTGTCAAAAAACTCAGGATTGCTCTAGCACTAGAAACGTCTGCAGAATTCTGAACCCTAAACTAGAACGGCCAATAAAAGTCATCCGTCCAAAAACGATCTGGCCTGTACCAGAAAACAAGTGCAATATCTGCTTGCAGAATTGTAGAATTCATCGAAAAACAATAAAGTATTAAAAAGCTCTAAATATACTGCTTTATTGGTATATTTATGTCAATAAATATCAATTACTATCATACTAGTACGTTTAATAACCATTGGTGGTGTATCCATTTTACGAATAAACATTTTAAGTTGACCTCAACATAATATTTGAATATCCTCCTCTGATATATATAATATTTAATGAATATTTTGACTTAATCTGACTGATATGAGTGTGTGGGTGCTCATTTCATATGGAAATTATATTAACTATACCGACCTGTAATAGTCCATATACTGCATATTACAGCATTCATCATGTCATTATTCTAATTATGTTACCTTATTGGTTTACTTACTATGTGGTATAATGTCTCCATTATCCTTTATCCAATAATTAATAGATTTAGGGAATGCCTGTGAATGACATTCTAATGTAACCTGCTGTCCATCATAAGCACCTATAAGCTGATACTGAATCCACACTGATGGTGCAACTGCAAAAAAATATATAATAGAATATATTATAAGTGTGGTAGGTTGGTTCTTAAGGCACGCGAGTATATTTGACAAACTGAGTTTTACAATAAAATATCGAACCGATGTCAAAAAATAAATAAATAAAATGACTTCATCTTTAAAAATAGATGTACTCATGGTACATTAACTCTATAGGTAGGATATCGCCTCGGTTATGCGCAAGCAGGTGGGGGAGTGTGACGTGGTCGGTGCCCGAACGTGTTAAAAAGTCATTTACAAGTACATTAGCACCTATTATTTCCTATTTTATAATAATTTATAGTAGTGTTTCGTATTTAGTATGTGTTAGTGTTATTATTTTATGATAATTAGAATGAAATGCGCTATATTTGATTTGGTTGCAACTCGAATAATTGTAGTACGAACTTTGCCAAACAAACTCATGATCGTGAATATAATACGTGTTTGAATAATATTACACAATACATCATCATACATATTCCAACATAAGCATCAATAGCGTATACACAAGAAAAAGAAAAAATATCTAAATCAATCAAATACAAAACCCTGCGCCAAATTCTACAGAATAAAGGGTGCCGGATTTTATCGACGCTCGTCACCCACTTTTAGATTGCCCTATAACAAGTGATGAGCTTTTTTAGGCAATGACAGGTTCAAAAAATAAAAAGGCTCCAGAAACCGACAGAGTTACATATGAGATCTTTAAACACTTCCCACAAAACTGGATTCTTTATTTAAACAATTTATACAATAACATATTGGAGTCTTAGATTGTCCCCGATAGTTGGTGTGAAATAATGCTTTCATTGATTCATAAGAGAGGCCCTATTGATGATCCATCGAATTACAGGGCAATAGCTCTGGTTAATTGTGCTGCCAAAATATTCACTCAGATTCTTTCGAAGCGCTTGGAGCACTGGGAGCGCGAATATCATATACTGCCCGAGAGTCAGACTGGCTTTAGAAGAGAGCGTGGGGTTCTCGATAACGTGTTTGTTCTCTCATCTGCTATAAATTTGCGGTTTTCGTTGACTTCAGGCGCGATTTTGACTCGGTGTTCCATTCGTTGTTATTGCATAAATTGTATGCCATTGGTATAAGCTCCACCATCATCAATTTACTTAAGTATATTTACGACAGAGCCTACGCTGAAATTAAGTCAGGAAATAACATTTCCAGAGACCTCGATATAACAACTGGCGTACTACAGGGAGAGCCCTTGAGCCCATTACTGTTTTCGCTATTTGTATCTGATATTGAAGCTTTTTTTCGTGGCCGAGGTGTGTCTGGTTTGAACCTTGATGGGCACACTGACATTTTTTTGCTTATTTATGCCGATGATCGCGTAATTTTGGGAGATAGTCCGGTCGACTTAAAATTAATGAGCTTGAGCTGAATCCATTGAAAACAAAAGTCATGTGCTTTTCTAGAGCTAGTAATATTCAAACAAACTCACTTAACTTTGTTTACAAATGCTCAGTACTTGATGTTGTGAAAACTATTAGGTATCTGGGTGTTACTCTCTCTTCTACTGGCGTTTTCAGGGTTATGGCTGAGTTGGCGGTTTCTAAGGCCAAGCAAGCAACTGGTGCGGTCTTAAGCTTACTCTCACGCTCTAGATCCAGTGATTGGGCATCAAAAATCAGGCTATTCAACTCTATAATTTTGAGTTCATTTTCTTCATGTGTTTCCGTTTGGGGTTTGAGATACTGTGATATCCACGAAAAAGTACAAACAAGTTTCTTTAAATGGCCTCTTTTACTCCCAAAAAATACAGCTGATGCTATGTTAAGACTGGAATGCGGTAGAATGCCGGTTTCTTGTACTGTTCTAAAACTTGTTTTAAGCTGGCTGCTGAAGATTCTAAAGATGGATGGCCCCAGATACCCCAAGATTTGTTTGTTAGGACGTTTGCACCTAATGCAAGGTGGAGAGGCTGATATCAGATATAACTGGCTTAAACAGTTGAACCATTGCTTCCTTAATGGGGAGTTACAAAGATTTGGGCAAAATTTGTCTTATCATTCACTAAAATCAGCTAAAGATGACATTATTACGCAGTACCAGAACGAATGTTATAGTAAGGATCTGTCTCTGGTACAGAATTCTAGATCGCCTCTCTTTTATTCCTGTTTCACGTTTTCTCACACTGCTCAAATCTATTTAAACTTTAATACCTCAATTCATTGCATAAGGATTTTAGCTCAAATTGGGTTAACGAATATTCATTACTACAAATTCTCCTACAAACAGTTTAGTTACTTGATAAGACATCTGAACGATATGCAACATACTTGTCAATGAAACAATTCACCATATACTCTTTGAATGTCCACTGTACTCTGGCCTCCGTAGTGGTGTCTCAATAATGCAAAATTTTGAACGATTCGTGTCAACTTTAAATAAGCTTACTTTATCGGACATCCGCAAAATTGCTAATTTTCTTCTTGGGTGTCTGAAACTGTGCTCATTTGTTTTAAATGAATGATCTTGTTTTTCTTTCTTTTTTTCTCTTTTTTAATGTCAAGATTATTCCCTATATTGTTACTTTGTTTCATGTTTTATTAATGTTTAAGGATTATTAATTTCTGTAATAGGCAGCTGATATACGCTTATTTTTTCTTTACCTAGGCGTGTTATCTTTTTCTTTTTTTTATTTATTTCTTTTTTGTTTTTAATATAATATTGTTATAGATGTCTTTCATCTATTAATTTATAAATGGCAAGAGTACTTTTGTTTTTCGTTTTTCACTCTCTTTAATAATAATAATAATAATCTTTATTGGCCTTTTTTAAATACATAATTTTGTACATAGGCAAGTCAAATTATACACACAATACATACATAAAATTTACATACTAATAAAAACAGTAAACAAACGAAAGGTGGTGTATAAATGGACAAAAATTAACATAATATAATAATAAATACAAATAACAAATATACAAAAAAAATAAAATACCTATAGCTAAAAATCAGTCCGTTCACAGTAATTGAGAAATTCATCACAGCTATAGAATGCATTATCCATAAGCAATACTTTCAATTTCTTTTTGAAAACATTAATGTTTGTACAATTTTTGACGTATTCCGGCAAGGCATTAAAATAAACAATCCCAGAGTATAGTGGCGATCTTTTAAAAAATTCCCTTTTTGGTCGCGGAGGATATAATCTGTTTCTACCCCTTGTTAAATAGGTATGATGCGAGCCATTCGTCTGTATAGCGTTAATAGATTTATATACAAATTGTAACAGTTTATACAAATAGATACAAGGAAAGGTCAACATTTTTTCCCTTATAAATATATGTCGACAAGTTTCACGACTTGAGAGATTAAAAATGAGACGCACAGCTCGCTTCTGCGATAGAAACAAACGGTGTAGATCCGCCGAACGCCCGTGTCCCCATGAAATAATGTTGTAGGAGAGAGTAGCATATATCAATGCATAATACATACAAAGAAGCGCCTGTCAATTAAACGTGGATTTCAGGGAATAAAGTACAAAGCATTGCCTGTTTACCTTGTTACAAACACTGTCTATCTGCTCAGCGCACGTGAGATCGTGATCAACAAAGACTCCCAGTAATTTAGTTGCGTCAGATCATGGAAGATTCTGTCCACAAAAATCAATAGTAAATGGCAGACGTCTTTGAAAACAGTCAAACTGAATGGCAACAGTCTTATCAAAATGTATGATTAATCTATTATTTTTACACCAGATATGAAATTCATCCAGTACAGTGTTTATCTTCCGCAGAAGCGCATCCGGGTCGGTATCCGCAACCACAATGGTTGTATCGTCAGCGTACAAAAATATTTTTCCAAAGCTTATATGTGTGGGCAGGTCATTTACATACAATAAAAACAAGAGAGGTCCCAAGACACTTCCCTGTGGCGTACCCATATTAAGTACCATATCTTCGGAAAGAGCATCACCGACACGGACCGCGAATCTTCGGCCACTGAGATAGGACATCATCCATTCATTTAGGGGTCCACGCACACCCAGACTATCAAGCTTGTCCGCGACAAATGACTTATCGACCGTGTCGAATGCTTTCGACAGGTCAAATAGTAGGGCTACAACGTAGTGTCCACCATCCAGAGCATCATGAACACACTGTGCAAAGTCCGTAATACAGGTTTCAGTGGAAAAACCCCTCCGAAATCCATGCTGACAGCTACTCAAAACGTTAAATCTTTTTAGAAATCCGCATACACGGTCAGCCACTACTCTCTCAATGACTTTTGATACTACACTCAAAAGTGCAGTAGGTCTGTAATTCTCAATGTTAGTATTATCGCCCTTTTTAAAAATCGGTACCACTGTGGACTGCTTCAGTTGTTCTGGAAACAAACCACTTGTTACAGACATATTAATTAATCGAGCGAGTTTATTCGACAACACACTGCAACAAGACTTTATAACAGAAATACGCATGCCATCCGGTCCAGTTGACTTTTTATTTACCACAGTCTGGATTACCCTTCGCACATCAAACTCATCAACAGGCTCGAAAAACATTGACACTTGACAAACAGTCCCAATAGTGCATTGAGACGACAATATACCACCAAAATGCGCATTAAGGTTATCCTGAACGACGGACGAATAATAACGACAAAATGCTGAGGCGATTGACTTAGCATCCGTAATGGTTTCAGCATTATATGAAATTTTATTTATCTCTTGTTTGACGGAACCGCCTGTGATCTTCTTAAACTCATTCCAGATGGTTTTCGATTTATTAGAAGAGTTATTGACTGTTAAAGCGAATTTACTGTTCTTTTCCTCCACTATTTTTCTTGTGATATCCTTACGAGTCTGCCGATAGAGTGCATTCAATTCCTCATTATAGATGTTACTACTCAACCAGCGCAAATTTTGGAGTTCCAGATATTGATAATACAGCTCATCTGAGAATACAATGCGTTGATCACGCTTTGCTCGATTGCGATTAATCTTAATGTTTCTTACAGGGAAGGCCGCTGTGAAACTCCAATTCAAATATCTCCAAAAATCATCAAAAGTCTGTTTAAAATCATTACATGTAGGCAACTCGTAAGAACCCAAAAGAAATTGAAACTCACTCTTACCAAATTCATTGAATAATTGACCTTTACGCATTTCAGGTGCCGATGTCTCACTAGGTATATTCTGCGAAAAATTATATCTTACCAGTTGCCCCAAATGATCCGAGATACCCAAGTTACCATTAATAGCAGCTACCGCGCGAGGATAGTTTGTTATAACATAATCAATTGTTGATTCCACAGTACCCGTGGGAGAAGTCGCGATACGCGTGGGACAATCGATTAGTGATGCAAGATTAAAAGAGTCAAGCAGATCGTGAAGCAATCTGAAATTAGCTGAGCCGTCATTCCAATGTATATTTAGATCACCACATATAATTAAATATTTGTAAATGTTCAACGCTTTTGAGATCATGTCAGCAAAAGAGTCACAGAATACGTCAATGTTGCCACTGGGTGCTCTATAAATCGCTACAACGCACAAAAATTTCTCAACTACCAAAGCTGAACATTCAAAGTCAGATTCCTTTGACAAGTCATTAATAAAATCTACAGGACATACATTACTATATACATTTTTACGAACAAAAATAGCAGTACCGCCATGTTGGCGAGATGTTCTACAAAAGGCTGATTCAAGAGCAAAATCATTAAGAAAACAAGCCTTTAATTTTTCACTACTTGGCCAATGTTCGGTAACACAAAGAATATTAATGTTATTATAATTTGCACAAAGCTCCAAAATATCCCTTTTATTAGATAAACATTGAACGTTAATATGTAACAGGTCAAATATGTGATGCTTGTCAAAATTACTATGCAATGCTAAATTAGTGTTTAAGAAAAAACAATTTTTCCTCGAGTATGCGGTATAAATGAGTGGAAATATTTAGCTTACCTTTATATCTTAAAATTGGTCTATAAAGAGATTTAAAATGCTTGATACTAACCAAAGAATTAATATTAACGTACATTAAATTACTCGCAATAGCCTCTTGCAAACACTCATAATTTTTAATATTAAATTTAAGTTGTGCTGTCTCTTCAAGCAGTGCACTCATGATTTCCTCATTTTTCACTGATGGATCCTCCTTCTGACACTTCTTTGAGCAATACATTTTCACCTTACTGATCATTATTAGCTCTTTTCATTTTCCAGCACACTCTTTATGCAATACCGTATCACATGTTATGCAAATAATGCAACTGACGCTTGTTTTTCTACAACACTTGTAACGCGCATCCATTTTATTATTTTGTTTATAAAATTTTTCGTTTTACAAATTTGTACAATTAATTAGTAGTAGTTCAACTAAAAGCCGATCCTGTTCATAGTTTATCAGTGGCCATACCTATTTATATTTATTTATTTCCCGAGCAGATAAAAAAACTACGGTTTATTAAATTTACACTGAATTATTTAAATATTAAATTGAAACTACTACACACTAGATTAGGAAAGTAATAGCAGTCTATGCATTAATTTACGGCAATTATTATCATATAAATTTCATAATAAAAGGTTCATGGATTCACTCACTAAAATAAAAAAACTTCGGAGCACTTTTGTGCACGTTAACTAGAATGTGGGATACGAAGTGAATATCTATAATAATAATAATAATAAAAATAATATCTTTATCACTAGTGTAAGAATTTCCTTTCTTTGGTATGGGTATTTAGGTTCTCATTATATTAGGGAAAACACGTTTTTTTTTACCTTTTTCTTTTTTTTTATTATGTTCACTACTATGTTCTGTTGATCGAAAACCGAACTCCATTGTTGTAAGATCGTAAATCTTTAAAAACAATAATTTTTTTGATTGATTTGATTTTGTGAATAAAGAGACAGGAAAAAATACAATATAAAAATAATTATATATAATTTTAAAACATAAATTGAAACAAATTCGTGATAATATACATTTAAAAGTTTAGTTGCAGCAGATAGTCATGCAGAGTGCGTTAAAATAATTTAAACTCTTCATTACAGAAGTTCACTTCTTTATCGCTATTATATCAATTACATAACTGACAAGCTCTCAGAATTGGGGCTCTGCCCTCAAAATTCGTGTGGGTTTGCGGATAGCAAAATAGATTAACAGATCAAGCATTGAATTGAGGCACATTCAGGCTCACATCCATCAAGAGTTGAAAACAATCGTCATCCGCATTCAAGATCGTGAACAGTTTTGGTGAGTGCTATCAGTTCCTAAAATGTTCCAACACGTTTTATTTTAACGTTGTGCTGCTTTCGTTTGGCAGTCGCATTACACGCTTACCGACGATAATAATATTACTGACGGAACAGTTCGTAATTGTCATAGGAAATGTGGGTTCAAGCAACTGAAAACCTACTAACAAATAATTCTGGAGAATGATACGAACAAGAATATGAGGCATTTCTAAAATGGTGCTCAACGAAAAAAGTAGACGAAGAGGTTGTAATCTCCTATTTTGAAGACAAATTTAAGAACAAAAAAGCTTCCTCGCTTTTGTGTTACTATTCAATACTTGCAGCATGAACAAACTCCCAAGGCTGATGAACTCTGTTGGATAGAGGGCTAATAAGACCAGTGTTTTTAGGCGCGAAGACACAGACAAAATTTGTTAATGAAGCATCAGATGTTGATTTTTTAATGCTAAAGGAAGGAATATTTTTTTATTAATTTTGTATCCACATTCTCAAACATCTCCAAAAATAGGCGCAGTATATTAAGCTAAGTCAGCGAATTGCCGATCAAACCAAACTTCAAAAATGAAAACAACAACACTGAAATAATTATTGATGCGATGCAAATTCAATGGGAAATAGCCAATTCCCTTAGCGTCTTTAGGTTTTGTGTATGTCTCAACCCATTATCATGCTAAATTACAATACCCAAGTTAGATTATAAACTATCGCATGAAAATGTGTCAGGTCTTGTTAACCACGTATTTTATATGGATGACTTAACATTATAATATGTAACTATCGTGCGGCATCTTAACTACATATTATATACTCGTATACTGAGAATATAAGCAATACTTTTGGAATAGAATTAGGGAGATATGTCTACATGAAAAATACTTTACATAAAAACTGTAAAGTAGTAAACTGATTAACCGCACACAGGTAAAAAATTTATGCCTAATGCCTTGAAAAACAATTTGAACAAATATAAAGCAAAACTTAGATATCCCTTGAACATTCGGAGTAAAAGGATTTATTTAAAAGCGCTCCCAAGACGAGGAAATTACGAGTCAGTCTAAAGAGCGTGTTCTTGGATAAAGACTTACTAACGTTAAACGTTAAACAACTAGTCAATTTTAAAATGCTTCAGCGTATAACACATATTAAACAAAAAGTGCTTGAATCGTCATCGAGTTTGCCATACATTTAGTTCTAGATAAAGGATTAGTTAAATGATTTTCAAATTCTGTTGTCTAGTCTGGATTGCGTTCTAGACATCCCACAACCATGGCCCTATTAATTCAAGTTGACAAATGATATTTATGTCCCTTGAATCCTAAGTATGTTTCATGCACCATGTGATATATACCTAAATTTAACAGTTATCGAGAAATTTACGATTACTAATTCTGAAGAATTTTTATATCGAACAAAAATTCCAATGTTTTCTTGTTGTTATATTTTAATTTTGGTATTTTTCATGGTTGAAACGTCACCGTTAGGACATACGTTAAATTCAAATAAGTAATTATTGTAAACGCGTCCGTAAGATTTACTTGCTCAGTGTCTTTTGCAGTTCATATTACACCTTTTTTAACGAAACTTAACAAGAAGAAGAAAAATGTTAAATATCGAATTGACTGTCAGAATTTACAGTTTGAACAGAAAACCGAACTGATCTGTAGAAATGGCAAATTAGTTACCTGCTGATATCATTTCACGATGCAATGTTCCAGACCAATGTATTGGTGGTGGCATGAGCCTCATTTCCTACTAAAAAATAAAAGTGATTTGCTTTGAATTTTTAATGTAGGAATTCGTAATTTGGCAGCAAGATCACAAACTTAAATATTAATTCCTCACAGGACTGCACTATTTCACAGATCTTTCTCATTTTCTATCTATGCTAAGTATAATAACCTGCCCACAGGATTAAAGGATATAAGAGTGTTTGATCAGACTCCAAATAAAGGTGTAAGGCGTGCATGATTGTGCACTTATTTTTTAATCGATTTGAAAAATTCTTTTTGGAGCATAGAAAAAACAGTTTAACAGAGGTTTATATAGGCATAAAAATAAAATTTCTTAAAAATTTATTTTGAAGTATAAATAAATTGTTAGGAAATTTTTTTTTCATTCCTATATACTCGTAAACCTCTGTTAAAGTGTTCTTTCTAAGTTCCAAAAAGAATTTTTCAAATCCATTAAAAAATAAGTGCACAATCATACACGCCTTTTACCTTTATTTGGAGTCTGATCAAACAGCCTTAAGCTGCGCTCGTTTCAGGAGCTCCTGTCGAAGTCTCCTTTTAGAAAATATGTGAAGTGTTTGTTTTGGATTTTTTTTTCAGTGCTTTGATTTTGCATTATTTTAGTATTTTGATTGTGAAATACAGGTTCTCTGATAATTATTGCAAAATGCGTAATATGTTTTTTTTTTAATTTATTTATTTTTCTTTAATTCAAATAGAAGGTAAGTTTAGTCTAATGCTAGGGTCATAATATCATATGAGTATTGCTGCCTTCTGACCCTTTTCATAAGCACTTATGTACTCGTACCTTATCTTTATGTGTTCATATTATATGGTATTTTAATTTGATTGCGAATAAAAAGACTATTATTATTATTATTAATTTGAGTGTTGTTCCAATTATACAAAACAAAATTATATCCGTTTAACCGGTGGCTTTTATTAGGAAATGTGAATTGATGTCCAAAAAATCAACTGGGGTGGACGGCATACCAATAAAGCCTCTGCAAAAATCCGCTGTCTTTTTTTGTCCAAGTTGACTAATATGTCGATACAGAGCGGTATCTTTCCTAAACAACTCAAGAATGCTCGTATTATCACCGTATATAAACACTGGAATCCGACCTAGTTGTGAATTACATTCAATAATTGCTCTGTTGAGTAATATTTGAAAAATTAATGGAAAATGTGGTTTCTGAGAGCATTTTTGGGTTCCTGAATGCCTGTGTTCTGTTGAGCAAATGTCAGCATGGATTTGGACGTGAGTTTTCGACTGTGACATGCACAACCGAGTTTGTCCAGCGATTTCATGACCTGGTTGATGGTGATTCATATGTGGCTGCGTTTTTGTTTTATCAAAGGCATTTGCCGTAGTGGACAAAGATTTCACGTGCAGGAAGTTGGATACTATTGGCATACAAGATCCGGTAAAATCGTGGATACGTTCGTATTTGACTAATAAAAATATAGCCGATCCGGGTAGCGTAGACGGGATCATATAGTGACGACCGTCAAAGTGCAGCTCTGTGGAGCGCGGCTACAAGTTGGATGGGTGACCGTCTGGGGGGTTTATTAAAAACGGACCTGGAGGTGGCCCACCTAGGTTGTAGAAATGAATGTCCGCGTGGTGGGTGACCGTTTAGGGGTTCATTATACACGGTACATGACGGTGGCCCATCTAGGCGAAAAATGAATGTTGCGTGGTAGTAGAATGATAGTGAGTGCAATATTGAAGTACGCCATTCGTACACGCCGGGGGCTTAAGTGCTTACCGAGGTGTGCGAGTGGAGGACCAGAAGAATGTTAAAAAAAATATAGCGGCAAAAATTGGGTCTATAATGTCTGAGTTTCTAAAAGTATGGTAGGGTTTGAATTTTTGACTGTCTCAGAGATTGACGTTCTAAAATATATTTCTGGTATCAAGAATAAAGCTCGGACTAAAGCTATGGGATCGGATGGCATAAATATTGACACTATACGCCATACGCCTTTGTGTCCCATTGTTGTTACTGCAATCACACATATAATCAACGCGTGTATTTTGAGCTCAGCCTTTCCAGAGTCTTGGAGGTGTGCTTTGGTGATACTGCTTCCGAAGTTGCTTTGATCGTTTTAGATCAATAAGCATTTTGCCATCGCTTTCAAAAGTTTTAGAAAAAATTCTAGATTGCGTCTCATCTTTATTGAATTTGATAGATAATATAATTAACAATACGGATTAAGGAAATCTCACAGTTCTCATACTTGTGGACTTTTCGAGAGCATTTGACACCCTCGATCACAGAATGCTGTTGGCTATTTTGCACTACGCCGGCCTCTCTCCGGATTTTTCACGACTCATTTCGAACTTTCTTCAGGACAGACAACAGGCAGGCCCTATCTCAAATTACTTAAATGTTTCTAGAGGCGTACCGCAGGGTAACAGAGGGCTGTTTTTACTGTGTATACTTCCAATTTCCCTTCTGATTTTACTTCCTGTGATCTGAACTATATGCTGATGACATGCAACTTTGTCTATTATTCCAACTTAGGGATGTATTGCAGGCGATCTACGCTATTAATTCAGATCTTTGTGCATTATGTGACTACTCCAAAAAAAATTGTCTGAGGTTGAATCCTGAGAAGTCCACAGCCATGGTGGTCGGCAAGAAGAGTGATAGAACTCGCATGGTCAATATTGAAGGATCACTATTGGAGTTTAAATCGAGTGTTAAAAACCTGGGACTACTGTTGAATTCAGATTTTAGAATTGATAGCCATGTAAATAACTGCTTAAAAATGGATTTCATGAACATAAAGCTAATATTTCAGCACCGGTATGTGCTTACACAACAACCAAAAGCAAGATTGTGCGAGGCAATGACCCTTTCACACCCTAACTACTGTGACGTCATATACTCACCATGCTTAACCGATGTGATGAGAGGGCGTTTACTAGTTTGCAAAATTGATGCTTATTTTTGGCATCCGTAGGTCACAACGAATCAGCTATAAGCTTTTAGACATGAACTGGCTTAATATGGATAAAAGACGGAAATAATAATAATAATAATAATAATAATACACATTTATTTCAGTAATATGTAAATACATAAAATGAAACAAGTCATCGAACAGAAAAAAAGAGAGAAAACAAATCAAAATATAATAAAACTAAAGTACTTAAGTAAATCTACTCATACAATATATCATGTGTTCCCAATCATGTAAGAATCATACATATACATTACGATTACCATAAATACACACAACAAAACAAAAATTACCACACTGCAAAAAGATAATCATTTATACTATAAGGTTCAATCTCCAGAAGTAGAGCCTTAACCTCCTTTTTGAAAACATTTAGATTTCTAGTTTCCTTCATTTTCTTTGGCAATTTATTAAAAAGTTTTACACACATAAAATGTGGACACGTTTCAGTCAGTGTAAGACGATGTATTGGGTATAATATATCAATTGATCTGGTGTTATATGAATGATCCACAGAAGTTTCAAAACTATTTTTATTTTTAAAAAAGAACATCAGGCACTCATACACATATAGCCCGTAAATTGTCAAAATTGATTCCTTTCTAAAATGATTTCTACAACTCTGTCTATATGTAAGGCCAGTTATAATTCTTAAAATTCGTTTCTGAGCAACGAAAATATTTTGAGTTTCTCGGTCTTTTCCCCAAAAAATTATTCCGTAACGAAGCAGTGATTCAAAGTTCGCATAATAAACAATTTTAAGACAGTGACTATTTAGATATTTGTTAATTACTCGCACAGCAAAACATACAGAATTTAGTTTCTTTAACAGAGATCTTATATGTTCCGACCACTCTAAAAATTCATTTATTTGGATACCTAAAAGTTTTGCAGTACATTCTATCTTGAAATTATTTCCAGCAATGCACATACTTTCTGGTTTCTGAACTCTGGAATTCTTAGTTCTAAAGAGAACGACTTTTGTTTTAGATTCATTAAGTAGTAATTTATTTTTAGTGAGCCAATCTGATGTTTTTTCATATAGTGTCGAACATTCACAAATTACATTTGCCAAGATATTTTCTCGAACTAGCAATGTTGTGTCATCAACATAATTGATGATATGCCACGAGTTTCTGTCCACACTATCGTTAATATCATTAATGTAAATTACAAACATAATTGGTCCCAATATGCTTCCCTGAGCAACCCCATACACTGTAGGCAGCACATTCGAAGAAAAACTACCGCCAACATCATTAATATCTACCCGTTGAAATCTACCAGTCAAATAAGATTGGAACCACTCCTTTGCTTGTCCACGCACTCCATATCTATCCATCTTATCGATAAGCAACGCTCTATCTAAACAATCATATGCCTTAGAGAGATCAAGAAAAATTCCAGCAGCTAAATTTCCGCCCTCCAATCCATTCAAGATTGCTCGAACAAATTCAAACAATGCAGTGAATGTGTTTTTACCTTTAATATAACCATGTTGATTTTCATTTAATAGCGAATAAATAGTAAAAAAATTTATCAACCTATCAGACATGGCCATCTCGAAAAATTTCGAAAAACCGGACAAGATATTGATTGGCCTATAATTGCTGAACTCGCTCGCATCCCCATTTTTAAAAATTGGCCTTACAACTGCATGTTTAACATGCGGCCTGCCGATTTCTCAGAATTCTGCACTACAAGACCCCTTCCTATTTATATTAAAATATAATATTACGAACAGACATACACAATATAAACATTTGATAGAAACATACTCTTACTACACCTTGGTATTATATTGTATTTACTATACTGTGTATATTATTGTATTGTACCTATTTGTTATTGAAATTGTGTTAGGTTAGTTGAACAGACAATTTTGGCCAGTAGACTAAAATTGAACTGAAATTCGCTCAATTAAAAAAAAAATAAAAGCCTTTTATTGTTATTATTATTATTGAATGGAGAAAGACTTCCTAATGGAGCAAACATGCGTGCCACGTTTGACAAAATATTGCGTTAAGTGCAGTTATGAGGAGAAATATTAACAGAAAAGTTTCTTAAGATGAGATCAATCTAAGACCTCGAATTTGTGTCCTCAGTGGACACCAATGTATGAGAGTTGACCACTAAATGACACGCAGGTAAATCTGATAATAAATTCGAAACGTTATCCGACCACTTTCAGCTCAAAACCATAATAAAAAGACGAAGCGGTTTTAAATTCGATATGAAACTAGTTAAAATTTGCTCACACTGAGCATCTTCTTTTGAAAGAGATTTAAGTTCAGGGACATTTTCAATATCCCAAAATGTTTCAATCTGTGTATCAAATGACAAATACTACATATTAATGAAACAGCAGAATTTTGACCACTTATTGGTAAATTACATTTTCCCATAAGTATTTAATCAAAAATGGTATTAAGGGCCATACTCAGGCGTCATCACCCAAAATAATGTCGCAGCTCCAAGGGTATAAAACAAAGCATCTACTTTATCTCTAGTAGCCTTGAATGTGACTCCAGTTGACAGTTGAAACCTTTTTATTTGGGATATTGTCACAGACTTTATTCACGACATAAACATCAATGGTTAAAGAAGGTGGAATATTATTGGAAGGTGTAAAGAAATATTACAATTTTAAAAGAGACCTTTATAAAAATCAATTCAATAGTCAATCGCTAGCCCCCTGGAACGGGGGGGGGGGGGGGGGGGCAGCGTGACGGAGCTCTTTTGAACTACACTATAGCATTGCTGGAATGGAGCTACCTTTTGAGACAAAACCAACACGGTATGAAATAAAATGAATAAAATTTGGATGTGTACCCAAAACATCAATCAATTCGGAATGGAATTGAAAAACTAGAAGATTGTTTACTTGAATCCAAAAGTGTGATGTTGTGGTTCTTACTGAACATTTGAAATCTTCTGACGAAATACCAACCTACAATGTATATATAATAACCCAGATTCTCAAAAAGAATATGTTTAGACAAAATGCAAGAGCTTTTGGGTATCTCCTTTATCAATGAAATCTACTACATTGCCGATGACTTTAATTTAGATACAAAATAACGAAATAATACTCAAACTCAGCAGTTTATAAGTCTATTACTTTCGTATAGCATCGAAGTTTTAGTGGATGAATCTGCTCGAGTTACAGCGAATACTGAAACTTGCGTAGATTCTAACAAATAGTAATATACAGTGTGAGCTGTGAGCCTAGCAAGACTTTACTTTACTATATCAAAACCGCTCGCAATTTGATTTTTTTTTCAATGAGATCGTTTGTAGAACTAACACGGTCATATTTTGCAAAACGTTGTAAGTATACAGGGTGGTTGAAAAAGAGGTAAATATCAAAGATACTTTTTTTTTATATAAATAGAGCACCCTGTATTGAATGAGGTAGTTTGTTGGGCCTTCAAAAATATAGGTGGTGTAAGATATCATATACCTATCTCTTACGGTTTTTACAAAAAAAACATCAATTTGTGAAAATTTAGAGCCTTATAATAATAATTTAATTTAATATTATTAAAACATTTTTTGTTTAGCATCATCTGACTAACATTTTTGATGTGAGTCTGCTAGGTTTTTGAAGAAATATTAAAAAATCATGTGTGAGTAAAACCAAAACGTATTTTGAACAAACATGAAGCAATTTGAGTACTGACATCCCTGAACAATATTAATGCAGAATTAAAATCTGCATATTGATAAAGTAATATTTACAAAGTGTTCGATTTGAGGAAATCAAGTTATACTTATTTATAGGGCGACACATTTTGTTTACTAATGCTGAACACCCTATTTAATTTAAAAGAAGATTGTTTGCATCAGTATATTAATATGAGAGGTTGTTATCGCTAGCCTAAAAAATATTAGACATCTTATTCCAAATCCCAATTATTTTTGAAGGGCGATCCAATTCAATATAAGCTGTTCTATTAAAACACAACACAATTTCGATATTTCACTTTTTGGGCACCCGCGTATACTTGCACTGTTTTGCGTATTCGTTCTACATACGATCCCTTTGGAGAAAAAATCAAATTTGCTCTAGTTTTGACATGGTAAACCGACTCGTCTTGCCAGACTCATCCTATATATGATTACCAAGTGAAACTTAAAAATGTATATGTCTCCGATCAGTTTGGTCAATTATTGAAAATATTTATACCATCTTCGAGTGCATCCGCCAGTGAACTTAGATGTTTCAATGAAAGCTTGTTTAGTGCAAGCGCTAGAAGATTTTTTTAAATGTTAATAAGTGTTTATATGTATAGAGGTAAATTAACAATGGAATTTATTTGTAAACACATTTACAGACATTATTAATTGAAGTGCTTTCTTTTAAAGAGGGTAAAAATAAAATTTGTTTTGTCACCCCAAAACTTTCCCGAAAAGATATAATTTAAAATATATGATATTTTTTGAAATAATCCATTATAAAGAGGAGCGAGATGTATTTAGAAGTCAAACGAGTTCTGCACCACAAGATTCTCTATATATCTGCCGGGCAAATGCAAAGTTTTGAGAAAAATCAATTTCAAAGTGAATTATTTGCCAAACTTTTAAAAGTTGGACAAATGAGTTGAAGTTTGCGATTTAGACACATTTTTGCCCAAGAAATGGATTTTATCTATTAATCACTTTTTTTTATTAGATACATCATTTTGCCACCAAAATCTCGCAAAAAAAATTAACAAAATGATGCAAGTACTGTACTTTATTTTTCATTGTTTAGCTCATAAATTAGAGAATTACAATAAAACAAAAATCATCGTCTAACAGTATACTAATTGTATACTGATTTAGTCTGCTAGGAGCTCTACCTTCACAGAGTGAACATTTTTATACCACCAAGGCTGATGATGGAGCTGAGTCTCCGAAACATGTCCCTTTGACATTTCATAATTTATGGACTAATTAAATAGTGGAGACGATAATTTTGGATTATTGTAATTATATTACACTCCACTGCATCTAATGGATTACTTCTTTAATTTAAATAAGAGAATGGCTAATTGGTGTAAATAATGTAGGTACTTTTAATTTCAAAATAAAAACATAAAAAATTTCTTTTATTCTTACTAGACTGTATACAAATAAGTCAAAAATAGTTAATATCCGTCGTCCAGTAAAAACATACCTGTGTAGGCGTTTAAGAGTCGAAACATTAATTAAGAATTATGTCGGCACATTCGTCAACACGGGAGAGTCTATTCTATTTAGGTATGTAAACATTATTCTATGAGCAGTCCTAACCAATACATTTGTTTGACATTCAAATTTCAGAAAATACATTATTTTGTCCGTTTTTGAGCAAAACTTTTTGGTAAGTCCACTTACTTAACTTAAAAAGTTAAGAATATACTCTTTCGATTAAAATGATACTATGACCCTTAGAATGGTTTAACTTTTATATAGAATATAAACGTAAGGGCCTTAAAATAAATGGTAATTATAAAGGAGTAGATATTTTCAGATTCTAAGAAAGTAAAAAAAAAAGGAGTAGTACAGCGCGGCATATTAGGCCCACTTATATTTTTTAATATATTTATCAATGACTTGTGCAACATGTTTACTGTCAGTGAACATTCAGTTATAGTGTATCCAAAGTTAATTTAAAATATATAACTTTAACGATTCTACCGGGGCTATCCGTTCCCATGCCTCTTTACATTATAAAAGGGCATCGAATGCATCGTTTTTTGATATATTTCTCCCTCGTATATAAGACGTATAATAAATACCGACAGTAATAAAAAATAACTACAGTGACGGGCAAAAGTATTAATCTAAATATAGTATGGTATGGCGAAGACTTAATGTGGAATTTAAACAAGTAAATTTGTGTCCGACAGTAAAACACTGTGGCACAATATTATAACCATGATTTGTTCAATAGTTTTTCTTAGATTAATAAAATGAAAGAAGATCTATCAAATTAGATAATAATTTTTAATAAAACCTCAAGTGGATGAAACTTTTTGCAGTTACCGTATCAGACACGGCTTATATACGACACGAGCGGAACACGTTCGGAGTTTAAGCATCAAGATTTACATGTGCAAACCCAGCGTCTTCTTTTACATATTTATCATCAGTTAATGCTGAAAATAATGAGGTGACGAATACACATATTATAAAATGTTTACGTTCTATAGAAAATGTCACTGACTAAGTGAGTAACATTTGTTGTTAGTTTATAATATCAGAAGCATATTATTATAAATGTATCTACTTATATGCATAACAAATATTAACAATAGTATTAATTATTGCAAAGGTAGAATTCACATCACACATTAAGAAAAGAGAATTGTTTACAAAAGTAAAAAAATCTAAAGGGCACAGGAATCTCTATTTCACACGACAGCTGTTATGAAGATCGCCAAGACTCGAAAATCTTAAGAAAACACCTTCAAAAAGCGCGAGATCAGAAATTGGAAGCAAAGATCAAGGATAAGAAGCTAATTATCGATGGAATTCCATATACTATTGAAGCATTGAAGAATCTAGAAAAGCAATTTGACGACGCAGATATAGAAACCACAGACGAAGAAACGGAAGAAATAGACGAAACAGAAGAAAGTCAATCACAAGTCACCCAAACTACATCAATTGATGGTCAAGGCAAGCCGAAGAGAGTAGATAGAAGAAAGCGCAAGCGAAGTAAAATAATCTATAGTCCTCCTGGCACAACCGCTACTGGAAATGTTCAAACTAGAGTAGGGTAAACAGAAACAAAAACTAGTCTTGATAAACGTTTGCAATTTAAACCTTTCGAACGTATTTGTGTTAATTTTTATTTTTGCCTAAATTGTAAATTGAATATTTAAAGCAATTTTATTTCATTTTGTTAATTACTGATACTTACAATATAACATGGATGCTTACATAAGAGACTTTAATGCTAATGAAATCGAAACAATTGAAATTGATAATGTGAAAGATGCTTCAAGCCAATTTGATATAGAAAGAAATTCTGATAAATTTAATATATTTCATACAAATATCAGAAGTATTTCAAAAAATTTTAATGAGCTAGAGGTAGTTCTCCAACAATTTAAATACAGTTTTGATATTATAGTACTAACATAAACACACCAATTAAATAATACAAACATATTTCAAATTGAGGGTTACACAATGATCTACAGTGATAGTAGAGTCAATAAGACAGATGGTTCTATAGTCTACTTAAAAAAACACTATAATTTCGAAAGTAGAATAGTCGATATGGCATCTATACAGTGTATTCGCCTTGTTATAACGAACGAAACAAAAAAAATGGGTTTAACCGCAATCTATCGACCCCATGCAATAAATGTACCAGATTTTATCGATCACCTCGAAACATATCTTCAGAGTCAAACAAATTGTGATATCGATATAGTAATTGGAGATATAAATATAGATATTTTGAATCAAAATAATGAATCTGATGCATATTTGAATGTGATGTACCAAAATGGTTTCAATTGGCTAATAAACACCCACACTCGCGTGGAAAAAAATTCTAGCACTTGCATTGACCATATCTTTTTTAAAAGCTCATACATCGGCAACGAACTTCTTAAACCAGTAGTACTACACTCCAAAATTACGGATCATTTCCCAACCTTGCTTCAAATTAGTAATATAAAAACTATAAAAAATTCTTTTAATAAATTCTATAGCAAACAATATATTAATTATGACAAATTAAGAGATCATTTAGAACGCGAAAATTTTGATTTTATGTATACTTCAGAAGATCCTGAAATATGCACACAGATGTTTGTCAACATAATTAGTGGTTACTCAAAATTATGCACTAAAACCGTCAGAATAAAATCTAGTAAAGTAAAGAAAAAACCATGGATTACACAAGGTCTAATTAATTCTATGAGCATCCGAGATCAGTTGTATAAAAAATATAAACGCACCAAAAATCTTACAGATTTCAATGAATATAAAACATATCGAAATCAAATTACGAACATAATTAACGAACTAAAAAATAACTATTACTCCAATGTTATAAATGAACATAAGGGAAATGCTAAAAAGTTATGGCAATCACTCAAAGAATATTCGAATCAAAATAAAAATAATGCAACACATACAATTAATGAAATTTTAGATGCTGAAGGGCGACCAACAACGGATCAACGAAATATTGCAGAAATATTTAACAAATATTACACAACGATCGGTGAAACGCTTGCTCATACAATATTAACAAATAATAAAAATTTGCTCCAGGATTGTGAACCAGAATCTCTTAACGCGAACACTTTATTTCTTAACCCTGTAGATGAGATTGAAGTAAAGAACATTATAAATAGCTTAAAAAACGAATCTTCATCTGGTTTTCATAACTTCACTTCTTTTTTCTTAAAACAAATATCAAGTTTTATCTCTAAGCCATTATGCTATATAATAAATCAAATTTTCTCAACAGGGATCTGTCCGAATCATTTTAGACTAGCAATTGTTACCCCCGTTTACAAAAAGGGTGAAAAAAACAAAGTCGATAACTATAGGCCAATAAGTATTATTTCAAATATAACAAAAATTTTCGAAAAAGCTTTTAAAAGTAGACTTGTTTCTTTTGTGGGAAAACATAGGATATTGTCACACCAGCAATATGGTTTTACTTCTGACAAATCGACAAATGATGCAATGTCCAAACTAGTTGAAAATGTATATCGATGTATGGATGAAAGCAAGCCATGCGCTGGAGTATTTATAGACCTTGCAAAAGCATTTGATACGGTTTGCCATCGCAAGCTTTTAACCAAACTAAATGCAGCGGGAATAAGAGGTAAAGCGCACACACTAATTAAAAATTATTTATGCGACAGACGTCAAATTGTGAAACTCCAGTCCACTTATAGCAGTTCCGGAGCGATATCTTACGGGGTCCCACAGGGTACAGTTCTTGGTCCAATCCTGTTTTTAATTTACATAAATGAACTTTTCTCAATAAACTGTGAAGGGCAAATAATTTCTTTTGCTGATGATGCAGTTCTGTTAGTGGAAGCAGATAACTGGAATGAAATTGAAAATAAAATAGAGACCGATCTGAATAAAATAATTTGTTGGTTCGACAATAACCTACTCACAATAAACATGGACAAAACCTACTATGTTCCCTTCTCTCATTATAAGGATCGATTACCACAGAACAAAGTAATAGATATTTTTTTGCCCTTTCGAAACCGTACTTGGTCGCTACACAGTGCTACTCATGTCAAATACCTGGGAATCATGATTGACTGCAGTTTGCGATGGGATATCCAAGTACAATATTTGGTAAAAAAAATTCGTTCTCTGATATATCTTTTTAAATTACTTAAAAAAATTTTAGATAAAGATAAATTAGTGGCTGTGTATTTTGCCCTGGTCCAATCTCTCTTAGTGTATGGAATTATTGCATGGGGTGGAGCATACTCAACAACTTTACAACCTGTAGAAATAGTACAAAAGAGAATTCTAAAACTAATATTCAATCTTAATATACGCCATCCGTCTGAATCAATCTTCACCCAATCTCGAATTTTAACGACGAAAAATCTTTTCTATAAAGCAGCTTTACTTCTACTAATTAAAGATAAAAGACTAGTAAATATGAACACACATCGACATCCAACGCGGTTCAGACTAAATGAAAACCTAATTCTTCCCAAAACTAAATTACAGATAGGACAGAGATGTTTCGCGTATGTCGGTAAGCAAATTTATAACAAACTGCCTCTGGATTTAAAAATGAAAACCTCTTATAAATCATTTAAAAAAATCTTTTCAAATTGGCTTATAGATAATAAAATTGAAATAAGCACCTAAATGGATATGGGGTGAAATCTGTTTCTAATAAAATCGGGAACGATTAGAATTCACTTTTCAGTTTAACTCATTTATTGCTTTTTTTATTTGTTTCTTTTTGTTTTGTTTTCGAGATATTTCTAATTTTGGGTTATAAAATGATATAGTTACACTTAACTAAAATGACTTCATGTGCACTTTTATCTGTTCTACCTTCATCTTACAGTTGCAGACAAGTTTTAAACTTTGCAACACAGGATGACTTACAGAATATTTCACAGGAGTTTGATTAATATTTATTTCACATTAATTATAAGATATATTGTACCGACATTTTAATCCTTGTACTTACTGAAATAAATATTATTATTATTATGTTCCTTGCTGTTCGAACTCGGACTAGGTACGTGTGCATCAATGTCTAAACTTCTAAAAACAAATACAGTCTTTTTCAGCGTAGGTTTATATGTTACCGTGTTGGAACGGCAAGGAAAAATACAGTATACTTCTCTACAAATGAACATACAATTGTTAATACATAAAGGATTTTTAAAATAATCGTAGAACAGGTATTGTTATGAAAAGTTAAAAGGGTGCGCCTATGGACGACCACGGTCGGTATTGACATTAGAAAGGGATATCGAGTTGTGGTTTTTTAATATCATTTTAAACTAAAATTAGAAAGACTATACCAACTACGCCAATGACACTTCCTTACTGGTAGAGTTGCTATTACACCCTACTGCAACGTATACAGGAATGGTTGAGAAAAAATAAAGTGTATACTAAATGCCGAAAAATCTGTCTTTGTTCAAGTCAAAACAACTCATAGTATCATTTTAATCGAACGATTAGAATTGGGATTGGATCCGAATTCTATATATTTTTCTGATGTAGGTTTGGTTAAAAGAATATAATAATAATGACTTTATTGTAATAAAATTACAAAAGCCGAGATGAGGCGTATGCCTCCGAACTTAACCTATAATAAATGTATAATACATAACCCATGCTATGCTCAGATATTATGCGTGTTTCAGCAGTGAGTGAATAAAAAATATGGTATTATGTTCAGAAGAGGAACAACAGAGTCGCAAAAATGTGTTTATTGCATAAAAAGCAATTTAGAATTTGGCTTAAAATTTAATTATTATTCTTTATTGTTCAGAGAATCTCGCAGAAGTCCATAAATATAACATGTCTAACAACTGTAGCTTATATTATTCTATGACTGTATATTTTAGTTATATAATTGAACACTTATACTGTTCAAGAAATAATATTGACTACAATTTACCTACACTCAGGTTGTGTCTATTTGAAAAACAATGCATTATCCATATCAGGATCAGACTTTTCAACGAATTACCTAACATAATTAAACCAATACAGTATCTGATAGTTTATAGATGAGAAATATTTAACATGTTAGTAAAATTAGAATCATATGAACTGAACGAGTTTATTGTATCAAATTTGGAATTGTTGTATTTTTGAAGTGAATAGGTACTTCTTTGGCCGCATGAGAGTGATTTTTCAAGGTTGCGTCACGACACGATTTATAAAATTTTAGTCCCGCAAAAGAGATGAAGCATATCACAAATATGAGGGAGGGAGAGACAGAGATAATTGTGGTGCATGCTACACACTATATCCTATACCAATAGCGGCGAGAGAAAACGAAGGCATGTATGGGCTACACTTAGGGTGTTATTTTAAAAGGTAAAGATTGTGTATTATACGAGATACTGTCGATACAACCGGTGTAGGTTTTGAATTAAATTTTTTATGGAGGTAGACGTACACAGTAATCATAATCATATTTTCTATAATAACAATGTCTATAATAATGCATTTGAGTTTAATTTCCAATTAGCCACATTCGAAGAAGTGGAAAAAGCTCTTGCAGAAATAAGATCAGTGGCGATTGGACTTGATGAGGTGGGTGTTCATATGTTGCATTGTTGCTGTCCTGCTATAGTTTCCATTGTTACTCATTTGGTAAATTGTATTATTGAAACTTCTACGTTCCCTGATATTTGGACGCACACTAATCTGTAACCTATACCTAAATCAAAAAATGCCACCGAATTTAATGATCTACGACCGGTTCGTATATTACCTACGCTATCAAAAGTAATAGAAAAAGCAAACAAATCAAAACATATGTCGAAACTTGCCAAACAATTCCGTCCGTCCAGTGGGGGTTTAGGGCAGGTCATATCTGTGCAACTGCGATGCTTAAGATCACGGATGATATATTCGAAGCTTTAGATAAAGATGAGAACGTAATACTAGTACTTCTCGATTATTCGAAGCCTTTTGATCGTTGAAATCATGAACTGTTACTTGCAATTCTTCAAATTTCGGCATGAGGCGTGTGGGTTACTTAGATCGAATTTGTCGAACAGAACACAGCGCGTCGTTTTGAATCAAATGGTTTCCAAATCTGTCAAATTAAAAGCCGGCGTACCACAAGGATCAATACTTGGTCCAATTTTATTTTCAATATATACATCACAGCTTATAACATATTTAAAACATAGTCAGGTTCATTATTATGCAGACGATACACAGCTGTATATCACATTTGCTTCGGATAACATCACTGAATCTAATAACAAAATTAATGCGGATATAGAACATCGAAAAAAAGGTTCAGTCGACCATTGCTTGACTATAAATCCTGATAAATCTCGGGCGGTTCTGTTTTGTAAACCTCAACTTAGAGCGACTAGAGAATCAGTTAAATATCATAATTGATAATGTACAAATAAAACTAGAAAGTACTGCAACGAATTTAGGACTCTTACTTGATAAAGATTTCAAGTTTACAAAACATATAACAAATTGTGTTCGGAAGGCGGTTTCAAGTCTAAAATTAATATATTCTCAAAGAAAACTTCTAAATACGAAACCAAAGAAGGTCCTGTGCGACTCGTTGGTTCTGTCACATTTTAATTTTTGTGACGTGGTCTACAGTTCATGTCTGTTACTTGTTGATGAGAAACCTATACAAATGATACAGAACTGTTGTGTGCGTCTCGTAGGCGGGATAAGAAAATATGATAGAGGGTCTCAGCAAAGTTGCGAGAAATGAGATGGTTGAATATGAAAGAGCGGCGGGTACTACATATGTATAGTATTTATCATCAACTAGTCACTCAAAAACTACCATCATACTTATACCAGAAGATCAAGTTTGGTTTTGACGTACACAACTTGGATCTCAGACACAAATCTATTATAACGCCGCCCAAACACAAGACGGCTCAGTTTGAGAGGAGCTTCTATTACAATGTGTCCCATATGTACAACATGCTCGCAGATGAAGTGAAATTATTATCGGGGTTAAAATTTAAATTGAGTATTCGAAACATTATATCCAATTTGGTCTAGTGAGGTAATGGCTGCAATGTTAAATTATTTTTTTTTGTTCTGCTGCCAATAATTTGTTGGTTGTTTATATTTTTATTTTTTGCATGGGGGTAAATTTGTATTGCGTTATGTATTATGAATATATTAGGTTAAGTTAGGAGGCATATGCCTCATCTTCGCCTTTTGTAATTTTATTACAATAAAGTCATTTATTATTATTATATATAATAAGGAAATATTAGAGAGGGTCAGCCATAAGGAAGAAGATTGTGCTTGGGCTTCGTGATGCTTGGATTCGTTTGAAAATTATGAGTCAATTAAAAATATTAATAATATATACTTTACAAGAGAAATAAATATGTTGTAGTTTGAAATTCTCGTGAAAGATGTATTCACTTCTATCACGTGTACTGTGCTGCACGCGATTTTTTTTTTTTTTTTTGGTGTGATTTTTGACGATTTTTCAACCCTTTTTGATATTTTAAAGAAGTAGTCCATGATAAAGTGGAGTTGAATGATGTGATTCATTTATTTCCTGAATTACTCACTTTTTGATATTGTTACAAAATATCTATGATATTGGTTATTGTAAAATGATTGTTTGAAATAGAGTTATTATTATTAGCTATTTTTAATTTATGTGTTTTATTCTATGATGAGTCACATAGATAGACAGGCACTGATAGTTATAATATACGAGTACTATTATTCTCTGGATAAGAGAGTCTTTATTTTATAAAAGAGAGCCATTCAGTATATTTATCATTAAAATAACTTGTGGAGAATCGTGAATTTTACAGTCTGCATGATTTTTCCACGTCATTTGAGTATCTTGTTTTACTTATATTTTATTATCCAATTTAGCATATTTGTATTGCGTCTACGTGTTTTGTATGATTGTGTAACATATTATCATTCATTAATGACGTGTCTATATACAATTATTGGTATGACTAAACACCAATAAAAATGATTTAATTTCATTTATTTGCAATTAAATGCTAAAGACGAAATCGTCGACGTTTTATAGTTTGCATCGAGGTAAAAAATTAGTGATATAAATTAATAAAGACCAGTAAAATTAAATTCGCATAACCACAAATACATCCAACACTCAGTGAGAATAATAGCCTTCAATTTCATTCAACCAGCGATATATTAGGATCTGCCTTATGCTCTGTTACTTGTTACAATAGATTATCTAGCGCGAGAAGGGGGCTAAAAGAGAGTTGATCATATCCGAGCCAACAAATTCGCATAACTCATCACCAAATTTTCCGAGTTTATAAAAATATTGAGATGTTGGATGTAATATAAATGGATACAATATACACAAAATGGAGGCTATATGCAGACCCAATCATTTTACATACACCTGTTCCGCTTCATGTATCTTGGAAATATTTTATTATTATTTAACAATTGTTTTTTTTTTGCAATAATTCGAAATTAATAAAAGTTGTCCCGAAAAAACCGCTCATTTTGAATTTTAGTAAAAACTAATCACTTGTTTTAAAGGGATGCATGTCTTATTCATATTAACATATAGAATGCATACACCGCAATTAAAGGTTGGAACTAATAGCAGACAAATGGCCAACACTAGTAATTTTCAATGATTTTGCACACTGTTCTGCATCAATTCCGCTAATAAAGTGTTTACTTTCTTTGTTCCGATCTAAGTATCACCAACAACCATTTATTGATTTATTAAAATAGAATATATATTTAAATATCTAGTTTTCGGTCACTATATACCTAAATAAGTAGTTTCAAAAAAATTTCTCTCTGTGTCTGTCTGTCTGTCTTTATCCACGATAACTCAAAAACTAGTTAACATATTTTAACCAATTTTCGTAGAAAAATACTACAGGATATGTTTAGGTGCTGATTAACATTGAGCGTAGGCAAGGGGTTTAAAAAAGTGTTTAAAAATTTAAACTTACCCGAAATATTGAATAATTTTTCATTGGCTTAATAGAGTATAACCTAACACATTTACCGTGAAAAAAAGAAAAATTGGCGAATTATATATTGTTTTCATATAAGATAACCTACAAAATGCAGCACAACAAAACTTGTTTACATATGCGTTCTTATACAATATATCTATAGTAGAAAAAGGGTCAAAGAAATGATACTGTAAAAATGATATATTTACCCTTTTAAGTAGTGTAATTGGTGTTAAAAATACACGACAAAAACTTTGTTTGCCATAGGCGTCCATGAAAAGTCGCGAAAAGGGCCAGAAAAATCTGTATCCACGATAACTCAAAACTCACTTAACAGATTGCAGAACGCAATTTCATTCTTCTATGTTAAAGAACGTTAAAAATACTAAATATTTTCTAATTTTAACGATTTTATATCTTTATTAATAAAAAAGGTACTAAAATGGTGGATAACCGTAGTAATAGCTATATTCTAGCAATTCGAAATTAGATAATGATATGTCAAATGTAATTATTTTAATTTAATTTATTATTTATTTCATTAACGAATTTTGTCAGTTTATAAATATCTGAGCAAAAGTCAACTATGCTTGAAATATTCTTAATCAATAACAAAAGTGCATCAGCTGCACATAGGGAATAGCCTAGGTGGGTTCATATGAAAATTATGTATTTAAGGTTCAACAAAAAATGAATATATTTTAGTATTCCAAAATGTGCTGCGAAACTCTCGAGTTATTAAAGAAGAGAGTGAAAATAATGTGTGAGGATACCTTGAAGAAACTGGTATTTGTGTTGATCCAGTTCATAAGATTTGGAAGAACTTTAAATCTAACGCAATTTTCAGAAGCTGACTGAGGATCTTGGACGAAGACTACAACACTTTTGCGAAATGTTGAAATCGGTGTCACGAAACTAATTGTTTAAAAAATATTTTATGTATCCACGAAACCTCGTCATATAAAAAATAACATGTACGAATCTCCATGTTCCAACATTAAAGAACTAAAACGCAGAATTTCAAATGTTATCTAATAGTTGCGAAATCAGATATTCTTACAAATGTACAAAACCACCTAATATCGTTTTAGGAAAAAAAATGCTGACCACGTTGAATAGTAGGTATTTTTAAAGACCACAGGCTACTAAATTTATAGAAGTAATACTTATGAATATATCTTCCGACAAATTAATACTAGATAACGTTTTGCTCATTGTCGTGTCCCTTCTTTAGAGCAATTTTGCGTGGGTAAATTTTACAGGAAAGATAATTTTTTAAATTAAATAGGTCAAAATCAGTTAAAGCTAGACATAGTTATGCTTTATTAAACAGGTTTATAATATCCGAGAGCTTTAGTGCAATAATATACAGGCGGTGACATTACAAAAAAAAAGTTAGCTATGTAACCTTATTAAAACCCTGTATATTAAATTTAGAACTACGGCATTAAAAACCTTGGGCACTTCGCCCCGATATGTTTGCTGGTTTACTACTTTACGATTAAAAAATTACAAGTTTTAATACTTTGAATTTCACCAGCCAATTTGCTGGCATTGTATATGTATGAAATAAAAATAATTGTATAGGCCATACAATAACGTAAAGAATACTAATAATCTATCCCCTAAAACCAAAACAATTTAGAAACATTGCCAAGAAAAGTAGTAGTTTATAATTCATAAGAAAGATAAAGGCTCCGAATAACTGTAGCAAGAAGCCCGCATATATTTAAATTTTCATTTGAAAAGATGTATACTGTAACCATAGAATAATATTTATTATTATGACTCAGGTTTTACAAAGTATTGTATGATAAAAGTTTTTTGCATTGTTTACATAGAAAGTAATATTTTGCATAGTGACTCAAGTATTCGTATATCAGATTCTTCAAGGTTTCCGCAAATATAATAGTAGAATCTAAACCTAGCAGAATATTGTCGCACTTTTTGCTACTGGTATGTCCAGTATGTCCGATGATATCGCAGAGTATCCAGAATGTTATTAAATATAGAAGCTTTCATTTTTGCGAACCTACTCTTTTGTGAAACTAACGATGCCCCACCAAATCTTGCGTAAGAGTTTGGTTTTCACGACACAAAGCTGCGTTCAAAAAAATTCTTTCGCCTTTCATATCTAGAACACTACTACAGATATCGCAAAAATATAAACAGTATTTGATAGATGTTTTTATGTAGACTCAACTCAACAACTCAACCATTATTTTAAGTGGGTATCAGTTTCAAGGTATGAACCAAACTTACGGTTGTTTAAACACAACACATTTTATTTGTATTAAAAAATTACAGGAACCAAAGCTTGGTTACTGTTACCTTTAGTTTTACAGTAATACTACCTAGTGAGAGTTCAAGTGGTTTAGAAGTTATTAAAGAAAAACAAGTTAATTTTTTCAAAATGTTGGTTTACTGTACCTATATTGAAAGCAAAAGCCCGCAGAAAATTTTTCTTACATCCTGTAGGGAACTACAAGAACTCTAGTTGTACTACAAGGATACCTGCAACGGTTTTCATAATAAACTAAACATATAATTCTTTACTTGATAATCACTCACTGTATTATATTTCTATTATTATTAATACTGATTATTACGTAAATATTGTTCATAAAAACCAAATTAAAATTCTTATCAACATACCTAACATCGTAAATCGAATGTATACTTCTGTTATTTGTTTTGCTATCAATGATAAACATCTCAATTCTTTTCACGCTCTTCAAGAAAATTCTGGAACTAAAGCCGAATTACGTCAATAATTATTATTTTCTTATAAACATCATTCAGGTTCTTGAAAACTTCAATAATCTTTAAAATGATAAAAAAATGTATGCCTGTATTTAATATATTAATTGTTATAATTTTTAAAATAATTATTTTTACTTAGGAGATGATCAACAAAAAGAAAGCGTTTAAATAAGAAAAAACTGTATATGTTAATAAGTAGCAGCTTAGATATTAATTTAAATTTTTTAATAAAAATTTTATTTTATTTGATTTGTGTTCAAATATTTGTTGACATGGTGCATATACAGGGTGTTAGTAAATAAGAGCTACAAACTTCAGCGGGTAATTCTGCATGAATAAATAAATAATGACAGTTTGCTATATAAACATATGTCCGCAAATGCTTCGGTTTCTGAGATACGGGGTGTTAGTTTTCCTTAAAAACTGAAGATTTATTGATTGCTCTGAAACCGGTAGAGATATGCAAATGAAATTTAGTGAGTTTTAAGAGGGAGTTATTGCGCATTTTTGGCAAGCAACTTAGAATTTTACGGTCATCAGTGGCGCGCATACGGGTAATGATCTCAATATTTTTAAAGAAAAAAATGGTACACCACTGGAATTTTTCAAATAGAAAATCATTTTGCAATTCTGTATTCAATTTGTGATAAAAAATCTCTCTTGCTGTTTTATCGTAGGGGGCATCGTCTTTGTGCAAAAAAATAAAACATCGTACCCCGTATTTTTCATTTTTTTAATACATTAACAAGAACTATCTAATACAACAAACATTAAACCAAAACAATAAGAGAATATAACACTAATAATAAAGAAACGCTAATTTGACATTTCCTTGAAATATTCGTATTTAACAGAATGTTGACAGTAGCCTACTAGCGTCGCCGCGAGATGTTTTATTTTTTGCACAAATGCCCCTACGATAAAAAAGCAAGATTTTTTGTCACAAATTGAACGAGGAATTCCAAAATGATTTTTAGTTTGATAAATTCCAGTAGCGGACCTTTTTTTTTCTTCAAACAAATTGAGATCATTACCCGTATGCGCGCCACTGATGAACATAAAATTCTTAATTGCATGTCAATAAATGTGCAATAACTACCTCATAAAACCCACTAAATTTCATTTGGATATCTCCACCGGTTTCAGAGAAATCAATAAATCTTCAGTTTTTAAGAAAACCTTTAACTGTATCTCAGCAGAAAACGAAGAATTTGCGGACATAAGTGTGTTAAAAATTTTAAATCAATTTTGACGAGATTTCAGTTAAAATACTGTAATTAGGACTTAGATTCCATATATCAACAAAACGGTGCAGGCAGTATTTAATCTATTGCGCCACAGGTTGATTTATTGTCCAGTGTGCTTGGTGCCAAAATGTCAGGCGGTGTCGATATAGAAACAATCTATAAATTACTTAAAAAGGCAAACCTAGAGCAAAGTGAAGCTCTCGAGAGAACCTTCGATGAGAAGATAGAATGCTTGAAATTTGAGATTGTGTCAAGTTTTAAGGACGTAAAAGCTCAAATAGACAATAATTCCAAGGAAATTCTAGCATTGAAAAGCAAAAATGTTGCTCAAGAGCGGAAGCTCAGGAAAAATAATATAGTGGTGTATGGGCTTAGCATAGAAAGCAGAGAGAGTACTTTAACGGAAACAATCCAAAAACTTAATAACCTCCTGCAAACGAATATAGCAAGTAGTGATATTAATAATATTTATTGTTTGGGTAAAAATAAAACTTCACCGATCTTAGTGGAATTTGTTGCATTTTTGACCAAAGAAAATGTCATGAAACAAGTTGGAAAGTTGAAAGGTACTAAAATTGCTATTACTAACGACTACTGTCCAGAAGATAGATCGGACCGCAGAACTCTACGTAACCATTTGAAATCCGCTAAAGATCAAAAGCTGGAGGCAAAGATTGTTAAGGGTAAACTGGTTGTAGGAGAGAATATCTTCAGTGCACAAGAATTACTGGAACTTGAGAGAGGTGCAGCGGAGGAAGAATCATCGAGGACAAAAGATTACGACCTGAAGCAGAACGTGGCACAGGGAAGTTTACACAAGAAAAGAAAAATTAATTACAGTCCTGAGACGACAGCAGTTGCAGGCTCCAGAATTTTAACACGCATCTAAAAAAGCGGTGAAGACTGAATCAGGTGTGATTTGTTGTGTATGTTTAGTTCAAATTATATGTTACAGTGAGGACATATACCATTGCTGCAAAAGGACTACGCACGATACGATAGTTGGAATATTAATTTTATTTTATTTAAACATTTTTGGGTTCCTTTTCTTCTTTTTTGTATAAATCGAGATTCCTACTGGAAGGAATTTTAAACATTATTGGTATATATTTTTTTTATAATATTAAAATACTATACAAAGGATTCTTTCTCTGTTACTGTGCTAATTTCACGTACCTACTTGTATTTTTATTAGTTTATTCTTGCAGTTACAAGTATTGTAAAGATTTGATAGTTTTTGGGTGAGATAAGGTTGAATTTGACGTATTGTGTATGATTCTATATTATATATTTATATATATTATATATATATATTTTTTTTTTTTGATAATTTTGCTGTTTCGGAATGAAGCAGTTTAGGTTTGCATCTTACAATGTACGGTCATTAACTAACGGGTTTTCGGATTTCAGGGATCATGTATGTCAGAATGATTACGATTGTGTGGGTGTATCGGAGACGTGGTTGTCGGATAATGTTACGAATGATAAGATTAATATTAATAACTTTGTCATTATTAGAAATGATAGACATTCAAGGGGAGGCGGAGTCTGTTTTTATATAAGGGTGGGAATATCATTTCGGGTATTGGCTGAAGTTAGGTCTCCTGATTTGGAATGCTTGTGGATTGGAATCAAACTTAACAATGTTACATGTGTTTGTGGTGTTTTATATAGAGTTCCTTCCGGTAATCTCACATCATTTTATAATGAATTTGAAAAAATAATTTCGAAGTATATTGTTACAGATAATTTAATTGTGTGCGGTGGTGATCTAAATATTGATCTGTTAGATATTCATAATAAAAAAACATCAGACTTTCTGAATTGCTTAAGCTGTTATAACCTAAAGCAGATTATCGATACACCGACTCGAATAACGGATAGATCTGTTACCTTGTTGGATACTATAATTATTTCATGCGATATTGAAGATCCAGTTTCTGGAACTCGGGATGTGCCTGGAGTTTCGGACCATTTGTTGACCTATTTTAATCTGCCGGTTGTTAATGTCAGGCCTAAATGTAGAACATTTCGTTCAAGATGTTTAAATTCAATTGATCATACCTTTTTGAATACTCTACTTGAAAGGACACCATTTGAGGATATTTTGCTCATAGAAGATGTTAATGATAAAGTAGCACTTTTTAATTTTTTTATCTTGAATCTGTTTGATACAGTGTGTCCAGAAAAATCTTTTAAAACAAAAAAGTCTAATAAACCATGGATAACCTTTGCTGTGAAAAAGATGATATCATTGAAAAATAGGGCATTTCAAAAATTCAAGCAAACTAAAGCAGCATCAGATTGGCAAAACTATAAAGATACAAAGAATATGTCAACCAATGCTATTGCGCGCGAGAAAAAAGCATATCTAGAGTTTCATATAAATAGGTTTAAAGGTAATAATTGGAGAACCCTGAGTAGATTGGACATTCATAAAAAGGCCTCTCCCACGAGCATTCCTCAAGTACTGGCACACAACCCATCTGAAATAAATAATTACTTTCTGCAACATTCGAGATATGTCCCACCTGACAAAGAGCTATTGAATTCTTATCTCCACAATTCTAAGTGTAATTTTGACAATTTACTAGAGTTCTCAACTGTAAGTGTGGATACTGTCAAGAAATATTTGTTCGAGATTAGAACCAATGCTGTTGGTCCCGATAAACTGAATGCTCAGATGCTATTGTTGTGTTGTCCTCGTATTGTACCTGTCTTGACACATATAATAAATTCTTGTGTTCTTACTAGAACCTTCCCCAATTCTTGGAAAGTTGCTAAAGTCATACCCTTACCGAAAAAGAAAGAGGTTCATGATTACAACGATTTACGTCCAATTTCACTTTTGTCACCTGTATCAAAGATACTTGAAAAGATTATCTGCTGCCAAATTAAAACTCATGTTGACAGGTATAATATATTGCCGATTCGACAGTCCGGATTTAGGAAAGGCTATAGTTGTACCACTTCCCTCCTGGATATTACGGATGATATATTCCATGATTTGGATAACAAAAAGAATGCTGCATTGGTGCTAATAGATTTTTCCAAGGCTTTTGATAGGATTAGTTATGAAATATTGTTTTCAATTTTAAAATTTACTGGATTCTCGAGTGCCGCTTTAGATTTGTTAAAGAATTATTTTGCCGGAAGGTGTCAATATGTTTTTACAGAGACTGGTATTTCAAGTGTTGCTAATGTTTCTTCTGGTGTGCCACAGGGGTCTATACTGGGGCCCCTACTTTTTTCAATATATACTTCTGGTTTATCTACTGTTCTCAAATATGGGAAACTTTACATGTATGCCGACGATAGTCAATTTAAGTATTCGTTTCATCATAATGATTTGGTAATGGCTTCAGATAGTATTAATGAGGATCTCAGATCTATTGCCACCTGGTCAAAAAAACATCAACTAGATATTAATTCAAGTAAGACAAAAATATTATTATTTGGAAAGGATAGACATTTTATTGAACAAAATCTCGAATTATCACTTAATAATGTGTCTTTAACATACAGTAGTGTGGCCAGAAATTTAGGTTTGCTAATGGATAATGAACTTCGTTTTACGGATCATATATCTGCATGTATAAGCAAAGGATATGCAGCGTTAAAAATGTTGTATCCACACAGATATATATTGTCGCAATGTGTCAAACTTAAGTTGACGGACTCCTTAGTGTTAAGCAATTTTAATTTTTGTGATGTTATATATGGTCCATGTCTTCTGAGGTGTGATAGTGAACGAATTCAGCGTGTTCAAAAATCGTGTCTTAGATATGTGTATGGTATCAGGAAATATGAAAGAATTAGTCATAAATTGAAATCTGCGGGCTGGTTGTCGATGGAAGATAGAAGATTTCTGCATGCTTCTTGTCTCATTCACTCGATAATGATCCATAAGCATCCACCTTACCTATATGATAAAATTACGTTTAGATCCGATATCCATAATTTAAATCTTAGACATAAGGGCTTGCTTTCTGCTCCACTGCACAGGACGGAATTATTTAAGAGGTCATACGCTTACAATGTTTACTCAATTTACAATCAAGTCCCAGGTGAGTTAAAGGACTTACCTATGCTTTCATTTAAATGCAAACTTAGACATCGCTTACTATTTGGTTGAGTCAGACTTTTGGAATGGTTTTTAATCCTTATCTCATCATCTCATCTCGTCTTCTAATCTATTTTTTTTTTCTTCTAATATTCATGTATAAGTATAATATATTATTAATGTAGACTTATTAGGTAATACTGTTTTTGCTTTTTCTGTTTGTGTTTTTTTTTTTTGAAGGATAAACATATGTTTATGTCTTTTGTTGATTTTGTTTTTCACAGGGTTAAAATTTATATCAGTACATACTGCCTTTTTAACCCTTTTTGTAGTTCTACATTATTTAGTTAGTAAGTTTAAGTTGTATAATCTTTTTGTTTTATAGAACTGCAAATAAACTGATTTATTATTATTATTATATAGCAAACTGTCATTATTACATGTGTTTATATAGCAAACTGTCATTATTTTTTCATGCAGAATTACCTCCTGAAGTTTGTCGCACTTATTTACTAACACCCTGTATAAATGTTTAATTTCACCGACCTGTTGATATAATCTTACGTATAAGCCACTAAAAATGGAATTATAAGATTCCGAAACATGTCTGGCAAAATAACCCACACCTGGAATCTAAAGAATTTTGTGGAGCCGACGTCGTTTGATTTATAAATAAATCCCGCTCCTCTTCGAAATGGATTCTTTTAAAAAATATTAAATAATAATTTCGACGTAAATATACAAAATGCTTTAAACATTAATTTGTCTTCAGGTATAATTTAAACAAGCTCATATATTTTGTACTTTAAAAATGGGATAAATATTGTTATAAAAAATGATCAACAAGAAACTATATTGTGTTCTATTTCAAAGTCAGCAAATACTTCCGGTTTAACTAGAAGTTATAAAATGAGAATAAACTATCAATAATTAGAGCTAAATTACGAATAGAGGAACGCATAATATCCGACACATACTGTGGAAACGTAGTAGATAACAATCGAATTTTTACAGGAAATAAAATACCGGATGTTCTATTAAAATCTTATGATATTGTAACTTAACTTTCCCGATAATAAAAATATCTCCTGTAGGTTTTTGAGAAAAGATCAGGGAGGCAATTTACGCTAAAAGAAATGTTGGATTATGAAGATCCAATTTGCCTATGTTAAGATGTTTGCAATAGTTGACTATAATGAAATAGTTATTGAGTTAATTTTTTTTCTACGACTGTCTTTAAATGCCTTTATTATATTATGTTCAATCATGATTTGAAAATGTAGTACATTGTAATGCTGTTTTTCATTTACCCGTGCGTAATAATATTTCCCACTAGTTGCGTTAGGCAACTAGTTGCCTAGCAACTAGTGGGAAATTTTATAACGCACGGATAAAATCTCCTGGTAATGAAAAAGGTGGCGGCGGGCATGAAAAATAACCATAACAACGCCGAAAATACATACACCAAATTGACAGTTTTGGTGTTTATAATTAATAATAATTATAATTAAGTATTTCGCTAATTTCAAAACACATAAACAGTGATAGTGAATATAGTTTAACACCACCTAGTCAATTTAATACTTCTAATTTATCGTATTTAGGCTTATACGTTAACAGGGGTAAGTTTCGAAAAACAAATATTTTCCTAAAAATTATGTTAAATTTATTCAAAAGCATTAAAACAGTCGTAGAAAAAGTATAGTGTGAAACTCACATTAAATGACTATTTCCTACTCGTATGATTTGCAGCACTCGCCTTCGGCTCATGCTGCAAACGATCATACTCGTAGGAACTATATGTTATTTCATGTTCGTTGCACAATATACTATTTATTAGTTGATTGAAAATAGAGCTATACGGCAACAAGTGTTCATATTTTGCTCGAAATATAAATGTGTTATAGTTTTTTAACAAGTACCTACATTGTGCAACCCGCGCAGCGTTACGATCCTGTCTTTCGAAAGTGTACATATTCTAAAAGCCATATAATTTTTATTTATATCACATACATACATACCATAATCAACATTTCATGTTTTGAATAACGTTCATTAATTATTCACCATAATGTTTGTTTTCCAAAAAATTAATATTGCTCGTCATAAACATAAAAAAACTAGAGTCAGAAAATTATTAATGTGCCGTATATAATTTTAAGCGATAAACATTCAATCTATTATTTTTGATTTACTAGTTGAGTGATTCTAGTTCAAGTTATTTTTAAACATGTAATTGAAAATATTTAAATTACTCGTTGGTATATTTTAAATAGACAGTTAAACATGATATTTGTTTTTCGATATTATCCCAAATACACTTCATATAAGCCAAATAAAAAACAGCAACTTGTTTTTCGTAACTAATTAATATAAATTGTAAAATATCGGCATTCGTGAGTAATTAATAATATTTTAGCGTTTAAACGTATTGTTTTATTGAAATACCTCATGTATGTGTTATGATATAATAGCCATTAAGCATTTGGTATATTATATGCCGCAATCAGAATTTAATGGCAGCAATTAAGACATGAGTGTAATAATTATGTAATTCATATAAGTGCCTTAATAGCTATACAAGTCGAGTAGCTGCTTATGCTCTTTTTGGTACGTTTCTCTGACTTTTCAGTTCCTATTCAAAAATATTTGAATATGTTGACAAATACCTATTTAATTTTTGATTAAGGAAGAAAAAATATCACAAGCAACATGCATTTGATAGCTATTAAGTACTCGTCACATAATATTCTATGATGATGCGAGTATGCTATAATTAAATCTTTAATTGTAAAATTATTGTAGTATGTTAGGTATCATTTTCGTTCTAATTTTAAAGACTTAATTATATGTTCTTCCTAAAATACTGTTTTATTTTTGAAAGAACGTAACAAACGAACTGGATCTTCCTACATTGATAACATGTATTTTGATTTAATAAAACATCATTTTTTCTGTCAATATAGTGATGTATCGACAAATTTACGACCTAGTTTTTTTCATTTTCCAAATTCTTTATTATTTTTAAGAACCCTATAATAGTAATAATAATAATAGTAATAATAGTAATACATCCACGTTTACAATCCCGAGTTGAAATTAAATTAGGTTTTTTTATATTTTTATTATAACGTGAGGTTATAATAATTGTTAAATAAATAATAGAATTTTAAAAAAACAAATCTAATTTATTATTTTTTGGTATAACAGGACTTATTTTCTGTTTTTACTTTTAATGTAGGGGAGAGATGGGAAATTCAATGATCAAAAAGACATGCAAAAATAGATCAAACTGTCTTTCAATTACATAAAATCAGGAAATATTGTACAACTTTATTGTCACCTAAAACTGATGTTTTGTGTTCCTTTTGATATAGAGGATATTTATGAAGAATCATGACACAGCACAGTCTGAATTTCGACGACGGTATACCTACCTGATAGGAGAAACCTTACATTTTATCTAGACAGATTAATTAATTAACTTTCAGTCAGTAACTAAAAGACTAGAAATCATTTAAATTTAACGGTTATTCAAAAAACAAAATATTTTGGAGTTTATAAACTTACATTGAACAACAAGTGAAATCCTTTTACTAACTGTGGGTGGAATTCCATTAGAAGCTATGCACAGATATGCTCCCATATGTTCTCGTTTGACATTTGTGATATTTAAGTAGATTCCCGTAGTGCTGTTTACTGGAAAAAGAAAATGTAATATAACATCAACATCATTTGATAACATGAGTAAAAGCGAAATGAACAAGTTAGTGAAACCTTTGAATATATAACGATTTTTTCTTTGTGGCTATACAAATGTTGTATCCAACTGAATTATTAAGATTAAATTTAGTAAGCTTGCAAAAGTAGCGTAGCTTTAAATAATTTGGCTTTTTAAATTTGGACGGACCAAAATTTCTACAATTTGTACAGAACAATAATTAGGGTAATTTTTGTAGATCGTGCATTAGAAATTTTCTAACTTACAGTTCGAAGAATAAGCTAGCTACAATCGGATATGTGCATTCCAAATAAGATACTATTTTTCGGTCGGCAGGTATAAAGTGTGTACGCGAAGTGCCATGAATACTAACTTTCTTATAGTGAGAAATTAATGGGTTTTAGGTCTTTTGTAAAAGAAACTAATGTATTTTAAGCCAACGTTTCGACAATCTTTATTGTCATCCTCAGGGCACAAATCACAAGTAAATTCTTACCGACAAAAAGAAACAATGATTTGTGCCCTGAGGATGACAATAAAGATTGTCGAAACGTTGGCTTAAAATACATTAGTTTCTTTTACAAAAGACCTAAAACCCATTAATTTCTCACTATAACAATAATAGAGGTCGTAAAAATTGAAAATTATAACTAACTTTCTTCTTTGTTTATTTTAAATAAATACCTACTGAATTTTTTAGAGGGTTTGATTGTTTTTCGATTTTTATTGAATTAGTGTTAACAGCTTTTGACATATTATGTCAATTTGAAAAAATGATAATTGTAGTGGTTTCAGAAAACTTATATTTAGTACCGTTTTTGTTGAAAAGTATACGGGACTGTTTTTTGATGAAGAATACCTGCAGAGTCCAAGACATTTTCGAAATTATTTCGACAAAATTCGCCATGATTATCGGTTCCTTATGTTTCAATTTTATTGCAAGTTGGTTTTTCAGCAAATTTCTTAAATGTTTTAAAATATTAAAAAATGGGTCTTTCGTTTTGAGAAAATATACTAAAGCTTTACTCATCATCCCAGTTATTTAAACATATAAGCATATACCTACAAGATAAGGAATTTTCCTGCATTGAACCACAAAGATCAGAATATATTAATTCTAAAAGTTTTGTCGGATGGTGATTACTTTTACCATGTAAGCATACGTTCTATACGATATCTCAACTCAACTTTACTGAATTATCAATTCCATGTACTAAACCATTTTTAAGTTTGCGATGAGATTAAATGAATTCACATGTGAACTGTAGATACTGCAACCATAGCGGAATCAACATAATTTCGCTGGATATCTAATTTAAACAGACTGTTTTGGTGTGTAGCTGAAGCTATAAGCTTAACAGAAAAGTTGAAAATTTTGCCGTCATTTTTGTCTCTTACAGTAGCTATGTCCTTTTTGTTACAATCTGACGTAAGTAAATTAACTTTTATATGAGGAACGAATTGACATCAATTTATTAAGGTCTATTTTGTTAGCAACGACATTACTTATGGAATCTTCATTTCTTCATTATTCGATGTTGCGCTTTTCAACATCGCTCTCTTTGATCTTGTAGTATTTTACAATTAGCAGTTATATGTTCTGACAATGAGAACACCACATACCATTTTTCTGTTGAACTGCAAATGCCGAAAATAATGCAAAAATTGTTTATTGTCACTTTTCTTTTTAACGCAGGTGCTTGCAAAATGTGCATATTTATTGCACTGATAACAACGAAAAATCTTCTTGTTATTTACTGAATATCCTGGACGACACTTGCTTATACTTGGTTTAATGAATCCTGCACGCGACTTATTGCCACCATATCGCTAACCCTATTACTAGTCTAACGTCTTGCAAAACTTTTATTGCATAGAGCCAGATGTAACCGCGGTACCTCTACTTTCAATACCCATTATCATTAGCTGATAGATATGTGGTAAATTAGCTAATAAAATAGTTCCTACCCATTCATCATTCACCTCCAGACTTAATTATTTTGTTGACATAGTCATCAATCGATGAACTGTTTTTAAAGGAAGTAATCAACCTACGTAGTAGTCTAACAGGCCAACGCCGCGCCGTGTCGAATTTGATTCTTCAAATGCAGCCTCAAGAGCAGTTTGTGCTGTTTGGACATGTATCAAATTTATGGAATGAACCACCAATCCCTATTGTGTGTGATTTTGCGTTCATATTCTTTTTGACATCAGTTTTAGTACCTTCAACACATCTCCACACATTTTCTAATTCTAACTAAGTTCTAACGGCGAATTTCCAGGAATAATAATTCTCACGACCACGCAGTTTTAATTGGAGACAATTGGTATCCGGATGACATGGTAAAATTTATTCAAAAATTAGAAATAAAAAAACATTCCAGAGCGGGGATTCGAACCCAGGACCTTCCACATGCAAAGCGCACTTTCTACCACAGATTTATACAACTACAGTATGTCCACAGGGAAAGTGTTCAAGCGGGAAAACTTTCTTATTTTTATTGTATAGAATAAAGTTACACTTGATAAAAAGTTTTGCCGGTTCTGAACGTAAAACTGGGATAGAAAAATTTAACACTTCTTATATCTATGGGGTGTTCAGAAAATTGAAAAATTTTTAAATGATACAAGAGTAAAGTGCACTTATTTGAGAAGAAATGGAAATAAGATACTAGGAAAAGTTGTTCAAAAGTGGAAACCAGTCTCTAATACCAATTTGCGAAACTTTTATTTATTTGTAATCATTAAATTTATTTTATATCAGTTCATTCCAAATTAACAACTCATTTTTGCACTAGTAGGCGTTGATAGAGACAAGCTTATTGGACAATTCGCTGTATTTATTTATTTAAACGTAACCTATTACTGTAAACCAGATAAAACATGCTTTCAAATGATATATCATCGACCATTACTGCTATTAAAGAATTTGGGGATTGTGTTTACGCCTATCACAGGGCTAAACTGATTTCAACCAAAAACTAATAGGTTTATACTCGGAGAGCCCCAATCTGATATTCCAAAATTTAACTCAATTGGAACCATACACACAGACTTCCATCTGGAAATGGTCTTTGTCTCAGGGGATTGCAAAATGCTTATCTACGTCATTATCTCAAATTTCTTTTAAAGCGTTCACAATAAAGTAAAATGTGCAAAAGTAAATTTCTTCAAATGGAATATTATCTAATATTCTAGAATATAAATTTCCTTTCAAATTTTGAGCTATGTCCCTAAACGGTAAAATTTTCGAAATAAAAGCAAGTTTCTGGAAAAATTGGATTACTGAATCATATCATTATTAACAAAGTAGCTAAAAACACTATTTTGTCTTCATCCGAGGTCATAGCCTTCACTAAATATCGCTTTTTTGCTCGAAGTTTTGCCCTTAATTCATGAAATTATTGTATATTGGTGCAAAATTTCTTATGTTCATTCAGGATACATTTCATTAAACTTTCTGAATGTTTTATTTGGTATAGACTAAATATCAAATTATTACGATTTTATTGTTTTATGTTTATGCGTACCCACCTAGTTAAAATATACCAACATAATCCTATAAAAATATTACAAAATAAGAAAATATTCATTATTTACAACATAAGGGTCAATTATTGTTTCGTTAGGTATCGAATTAGGATGAATTACTCTAAATATTATTCGTATGTCTACAACTAAAACGTTAGAAATCCCTAAATTTTAAACAATAATGCATTCCATAATCCGATATTCCCAATCCATAGACGGTTTAATACATAATATAGAAAAGAAATATGTTTGAGCCTTGTATGTAAAAATACTCAAAAAAAAAAAAACATATTATATATTTCACACTAATTCAATAAGTCTAAATATAAAATTGAGAGTTGCTTAATTTATAATTAGATTTATGCATAAAATTCTGAATATTTTTTTTATAACTGCAATTATTTATACTTGACGTGCATCTGTTAATTTTTCGAGTCGTAAAACATTAAATTACCTACCCTCTGTGCCATTTCCTAAGTGGATTAGCTGTCCATCTTCTCTTTTCCATAAAATCGTCGGGTCTGGTGATCCAGTGGCAGCACATCGCATACTAATATCTGAACCTTCGTCAACGACGATATCTGTGCTTGTCGGATAATCCAGAATGTCAGGCGGGACTAGAACATGTTTATAAAATAGATATTTGTTTTCAATGCGTTTGCACAAAAATAAAACATTTAATAATATTTAAAAGAATACATACATGGTAAGCAGAATTTCATTTCAAGAAAAAATATTCATATTGCAATTTTTTTTTAGAAATTTCGATTATATTAGGCACGGCAACATTTTTGTAATTAAAAATCAAGATCTTACTAAGTATACAGTTTATCTCCAAAATCATGGTAATATCGGAAAGCAAAAACAAGATTTTTCAAAAACTTATGACTCCGAAAATAACATTCGAAATCTAGGAAACTAATAGGGTTTAAAAGAAAACCAGCATCAGAATAAGTACAAATCAGAGCTCGTTCGGAGCGTTGGCGTTTGATTGGAAGGAGAAAACACTAACACAATATATTATTGACATATTTATAACTCTGTCTCACCCACATTTTTTTTATAATTTGTTTAAAAATATTGTTTCGACTTCAGGTGAATCCATCATCAGTCAATTGTTGTAACATCAATATAATAATTATAAATGGACTATAACACAATAAATTGAAAAATTATGTTGAGCTTAGTTTTTCAAAATATCAAAGTTTTTTTATTTTTTTGAGAATAACGGAGAGGGCAAAACTCCATAAGAAAAACTATTGCATATTAATAAATTTATCGCGGTATTATTATTATTATTTTTTTTTTATAAGAGATGCACGTATTACTTTCCCGACCCATGGGGACATTGTTGTCAACGCACTAAAAAAAATTTAGATAAAGACGGATATAACCATTTTGAAGTCCCCTCAGATGATTATGACCATTTCCAGATGGAAGTCTGTGTGTATGTATTCTTCATCGATGCTTTCACCAATTGAGTTAAATTTTGACATATGGGTTTGGGCGAGTCCTAGGATGAACCCAATAGTTAATAGATAAAATATCGTTTGAAAGTTACAACTATAGAGTACGGCGCCGCGGACTTTTATGCAATTTGGTTTCATTTCTTTTACCGTCGGCCTTAGCTCAGTGGTAATCGGCGTGGCTTTGGGTGCGGAATGTCCTAGGTCCGCTGCTCTTGCAATGTTTATTCTTTTTCTTCTTCTTTTATTAATTTTTGATCAAAGGAGTTAGGTAGGTAGTCGGCTTAGTTAAGCATGTTATAATTATTATTTATACTTTTTTATTTCTTGAACAAATCTGGATAATTTTGAGAAATATTATAATAATGTTTTGAGAAATAATATATATATATATATATATATGAAATGTGATTACAATTGCAGACAACACGTAAAGCAGTTAAAAACTAGAAATTTGTAAGTATTGCATTTTTATTAGTGCCGCACCTCTGCTCCTCCATACTTGGTTAAACGGCTTCTCATAGTAGACAATTAAAAAACATTTTTGCTTAAACAAGACCAGTATTGTTGCGGCGGTAAATTTTTAAAAAAGTAGATTTTTGGAGCTCTTCTCATTCCAATTCCAATATTTTTAGAAATACCGGAAGTAGATTTATTTCTGCCTTACTTTAACATCACAGTTTTTCACCACATTTAAGAGACTTGTCGTATCCAGGTTGAATTATGGCGGTTCGGTGTATGGTTTCTTTTTGGACAAGACAAGAAGTTTTACTCTAGGTTTATATTTACCTCGATTGGCGCAAAAAAGAAAATTACACTTTTTCGTTTTAATTCATAAAATTATTAATTCCTGAACACCAACTATTTTGTACAACAAACTTATTTTTAGAACTGCGATACATAATGTAAATGTTCGCCTATATGAATGTATATATACAGGGTGTCCGGAAATAACGTGTACAACGGAATAGCACAAATTCCTTAGCTGAAAATATTATGATTTAAGTCAACTTATCTATATGCAAATATGCTTGGTTTGTGCGCTAGACAGCTTTAAAAGTGAATATTTTATTACGTTTTTTTCAAATAAATCGAAAAATATTTTATAGATTTTATTCATTTTTCGAATACACGTCTGCACGAATAAACTACAGTTTTCTTTTGAAGAAACTCCACTTTCTAGAATTACAGGGTGTTTAAAATCTTAGTCAAAATAACTTATCTACCCATATTTTTTGTAACCCTCGTATAATCAATACCAGTTTTTTTCTGCGAATAGTTCATTTTATTTAGAAACTACTTAATTTCTTACAAAATTTTAGTTTGTCAAATGGTTTAGAGATAAAAAATATTTTCTAAATCCCTACATGCCTGAATCAGTACTTAATAATTATTGTAACGTCATTTAACCTGATTTGCGTTTAGAATTTCGTCTGTTTCTTTTTACGGTTTATCTCTAAGTCATTATGAATTTTAACTACGTATTTATAAGTATTAAGTACTGATTCAGGCTTGTAGGGATTTAGAAAATATTTTTTTTGCCTCGAAACTGTTTGACAAACAAAAGTTTTGTAAGAAAGTAAATAGTTTCTAAATAAAATGAACTATTCACAGAAAAAAACTGGTATTGATTATACGAGGGTTACAAAAAATATGGTTAGATAATTTATTGTGACTAAGCTTTTAAACACTCTGTAATATTAGAAATTAGAGTTTTTTCAATCAAAATCTGTAGTTTGTTGTTGCAACCGAGTATCTAAAAAATGAATAAAATCTATCAAATATTTTTCGATTTATTTTGAAAAACGTAAAAAAAAATATTGATTTTTAAATTTTGTATATAGATAAGTTGACCTAAATCATCATAATTTCGGCCAAGAAATTTGTGCTATTCCGTTGTACACGGCATTTCCGAGCACAGGGTGTTCGTATATTAGCTAGTTAAGTTTGGATATTGTGAATACTAATTAATTTGTCTATAAACTATCCAAGGAAGATTTGCTGTTTGGACAAAATATCCGATTTCCATGAAAATAGCGAGCTGCTTTGTTAGTATCTACAATAGCAGAATAACAGCATTAGCCGTAACATATGGGTACACTTCATTTTTAAAACTAGCACAATATTCTGAACATTACTATCTTATTTATAATATATAAGGGCTTCATAACATGGTGTATCTTCAATTTTGGTGAAATTGGGATTTCATGGCATATGATCATTGCTTCTCTACATCGCCACTAAAAGGCGTCTATGTGCCGTTAATAGAAAACCCTAGACAAACGGAAACATTTAGGAGTAGAAACATATTTATCGATTTGTGATTTATCATAAAGGTATATGTTGATGTTTGTTTAAAATAAGCACAGGGCTGAAGTTTATGTTAAACTAAATATGCCTGTAAAAAGCAAGTAAGCAGATGATAAAATACCTCTAGCAACTCTCAGGAATAAAATACGCTGAAAACGACGTAGTTCTCATAAAAGTTGACAATTTTTTAGTTATAAAAATTTGTTTTCTCTAACTTTAAACTGTCATTTTCAATTATTCAGCACAAAAGATTTAGGTATTTTAAATTTTTAGTATATTTTTTCTTCAAGCACATACAATACTTTTACAATTATACGTCCATCTGTAATAAATTTAGATTTGATTTGGGAACTTGTAATGTTCCATAACTTTACTTTGTAAATTAAAGAGAGACTACATCATATATATTTTCTTAATTAATTAAAGTCCGTCTAATTCGTATCGTCTGTCTTTTTGTTCTATTCTTCGGTCATCGTCCCTTGTCCTAAATTTTGGCCAAAACATATTTTGCTTACAACTAATAACAATTATTTAAATATTTATAAACAAATAAAATATAAACAAATACTTACTCTACAGGGTGTACGTACCATATTACACCTCCCCGGAAGTTTTAAAAGAATTTACTGTTTCCGAAAAAATAGTAAATTATTTTTATTCAGGAATTGCAATATGCATAAGTACCTAAATGCTAAAATATATATATATATATATATTCACCAAAATTTACCAAAACTAGTTTTAGATAATACCTATCTTACTTACATTTTATAACCCATTTATATTATATAAAGTATAATTCTATTAATGATTTAATTTTAACTAATTAGATACATAATGTTAAAAATTATTTATACAATTAAAATATAAGTTACGATCATTCTTTAAAGAGTTTAGTTCTATTTTTATGTACAATTATTTCTTTTTTATCTTTAGACATAAGTCTTCAATAACCCTATATGGCCCTATATGGCCTAAAAAACAGGGGTCTGAAAATTTATTAGCAGTTTCATTTTTTAATAGAATGAAATCTCCCTTTTGATAGATTGCAGGGTTTTGATTTTTGTCGTAATTTTGTTTCCTTTTTAATTTAGATTGTATTAGATTCTTCCGAGCATCATTTTGAGCATGTTGCATCCTATATTTAAGTTCAATAGGATAGCTGTCAAAGTTGTAGACTGGATCTAACGTATTTTTTAAGTTACTTGGAAGATAACATTTCTTTCCGAAAACTAACTCAAATGGTATGTATTTGGTTTCCGTATGTACTGTGGTATTATATGTAAAACACCAATACGGCACCCAAGTACTCCAAGCTGCATTATATTCTACACTTTGAGTTCTCAAATATGCACCTAAAACTTTATGAGAATTTTCCAAAGCTCCTATACTTTCATGGTGGTAAGCGGTGGACTGAATATTTTTAATTTTAAGTAATTTACAAATTTCATCCATAGTTGCGGAAATAAATTCAGCGCCCCTATCTGTTGCTATTTCTAAAGGAATTCCGTATCTTAGAATAAAATTTTCTACGAAACTTTTTGATACAGTTTTTGCGTCTTTAGATTTTAAAGGATAAGCTTCGACAAACTTCGTTAATTCACATTGAAGAGTCAGTATATAAGAAAATTCATTATCATCTATTGGTAGAGGTCCAACTATATCTAAAAATATATGAGGTATGCGCTGTAGAAGTTATAACCATTGGTTCCTTGGTATATTTATTATAATGTTTTTGCTTTTGACATGTAGTACACTTATTTACAAAATTCTTAATGTCTTTTTGCATACCTGACCAAAAATAGTATTTTTTGATAGTGTTGAACATTCGATTGATACCTGCGTGACCACTTGTAGGAAGCAGATGGAAATCGTTTATAATTACTCTCGTTTGTTCGGGATCCACTACTTTTTTAACTCCTTGTACTATACAAATTCGGGGACCGGTCCAATTAGAGGTACTTTTTATACCTTCAGCTAGCTATTTAATAAAATGTACATTATTTTCATTCTTTAAAATAACTAATTCGCGAATATTAATCTTTTTGCATAAATCAATTAAGTTTCTCAACATTTCGTCTCGCACCAACGCTGATCGAAAATTTAATTGTGCAAAATAAATCATAGAATGTAGTGGGACATAATAAAAGTTACCCGATTTTTCAGTTATTTTTTCACTAAATTTGGAGAGTTCTTTAGTTGACAAAAGTCTAAGTGATGTTTTTTGGAGTTTTAAGAATTTCCACAACATTGGGTTGATCAGGCCAGCATTTGTAGTAGTTCTTTCATCCAACTCACACTCTTCGTCATTCGATACTTTACTCTGTGCCCTTGTCATATCATTAATTACATTCTGGCTCATACCTTTTAATTCATCAGATGTTATAACTATTCTAGATAATGCGTCCGCTATGACATTTTCCTTACTTTTTACATACTCTACATGAAAATCGTACTCTTCTAATCCTAGTCGAAATTTAATTAACCTGCTTGATGGATCCTTTAAATTAAATAAATATAACAATGGTTTATGGTCTGTTAAAATTTTAAAGTGGCGACCAAATAAGTATGGTCGGAAATATTTCACGCTCCAGTATATAGCTAAAAGTTCTTTTTCGATGGTCGGATAATTAACTTCCGCCTTGTTTAAAGGTCTACTTGTATAAGCTACGGGTTTTCTATTTTTATTTAGTAAAACTGCACCTATTGCAATATTTGAAGCAACAGTTTGTACTATAAATTCATTTTCCTTAGAAAAATCTGGATAATCTAATATTGGGGGTTTTGAAAGAGAATTTTTCAGAAAATTAAAAGATATTTCACATTCGTCCGTCCATTCAAATCTAGCATACTTTCCACAAAAATATTATTGACAACCACAACTTATTAAGGACAACCGTTTTTTCAGAAAAATTTGGAATAAATTTCCTATAGTAATTCGAAAATGCCACAAATCTTTTCACTTCCTCTGCATTTTTAGGCCTTGGATATTGTTTAAGGGAGTTAATTTTTTCAGGATCTGGCAAAATACCATTATCTGTAATAATGTGACCCAAATATAAGATTTGTTTCTTTAGAAATTCGCATTTCGATGGATTTAATTTCAAATTTACCTTTCTAAGCCTACAAACAACTTGCATAAGATTTTTGATATACTCATGAAGAGATCTTCCAAATACTATGAGGTCGTCGAGATAAACAAAACATTTTTCATAATTTAATCCTGACATTGCTACAGTCATTAATCTTGAAAATGCACTAGGACTAATTTTTAATCCCATCGGAAGTCGTTTCATTTGCCATTGCCCTCGATCAGTAGTGAAAGCTGTATATTTTCTGCTATCTTTATTTAATTCTACTTGATAATATCCTTGACTGAGATCTAAATGAGTAAAATAAATTGCACCTGCTAAAGAATCTAGAATGTCGGTGATGTTCGGAAGTGGAAATTTGTCGTCTTGAATTTTAGAATTTATTAATCCATAGTCGATAACAAGTCTACTCTTTTTTTCTCCACTAGAATCAACCTTTTTGGGAACTAGTAAAACTGGTGAGGGCCATTCACCTATATATACCATCTTCACACATTTTAGAAATATGTTCATTTATTTCCATTTTTTGTGATTGTGGAAGCCTATATGGTTTCACATAGGATGGAGAGACATTATCTTTTAATGCAATGGATTGATTATAAATATTAGTTACAGACAATTTATCTCCCGGTAAATGAAAAACATCTGCAAATGTTGCACAAATAGCCTCAATAGAATTTTGTTCGTCTTTGTTTAAATAATTTAATCCCAATAAATTAAATAAAGATTTAACTCTCTCTACAGATATATTCTCACCGTCATACTTACATACATTATACTCACTCGCTTTCTCAATTTTTGGAATATAGTTTTGTAAACAAACCTCACTCTCTCTCGTATTTAACAATTTCACAGCGATCTTTCCTTCTGTCGGTTTAGCTAGTACTCCTGCGACAAATACTCCTTCGCATACTTCTGTCGGACGTACCACGCAATCTTCATTCAAGCCTGTATCCAGATAATGAGTAATTTCACATCTTGGGGGATAATTAAAATATTGTCGCCGTTACTATTTAAAGGTAATGTTATTTTATTTTTGAAGTGGGTAAGTGTAAGACTATGGTTCTCGTAATTTATAATTCCGTTAAATTTTCGAATAAAATCATCACCAATAATGCCTTCTGTTGCACAGGGTAATGACTTAAAAACATAAAATTTTTGGTTAAAACTAATGTTTCCTATCCTTAATTTTAAAAATGTAAATCCTTCTGCACGTAAAGTTCCACCTATACCTTTGATTTCTATTTCTTCTTTATGTAAAGTAAATTTAGATCTTAATTGTTCAGCTTTGATTGCACATAAAGTTGCAGCTGCATCTATTAAAAATTGAAAATTAGCATTATCTACTGAAAATGTAACAGAAATGGAATTGTTTTTGGAATATGTAAAAACATGATTTAACTTCCTGCCTTTAGGCACGAAAAAAATCACTAGAAGTACTTGGAACTAGTTCTGTTGTTTCCTGAAATAAGGAATATTGATCTAGAGTATTGTTATTTTGTTGTGCAAGTCGTACATTATGTGACGCTGACCTTGAACCTCTCCTATTACCTCTATAAACTTGTCTAAAATTTATATTATTATTATTGTTATAATGCTGATTATTATGATTTGTTATACGGGTGTTATTTTGATTATAGAAATGTCGATTTTGGATATTGTTTTGTGAAATATTACGGCCACCGGTTCTAGGGCGAAAATTTCCTCATCTATTGCAGATCTGATTGCATCCTTCAGGAACAAAAAATTTCTTCATGCCACTATTGTACTTAGCCTCGCAAGCCATCAGCAAACCTTTTAACCTACCTTTTCATTTATGGGTTTTAAAACAGAATAAGAGTCGGCGTTACCATTCGCTTGAGCTATTGTTAAATTTACAAACAAGTCTTTCAATTCCTTTCCAAATTCCTCAATAGATTTTTCGCCTTGTTTTGCGCGATATAATTTTGCTTGAAGTGCTGTTTCTGATTGACGTGTAAGAAGATATGATTTCATGTCGTTAATTAAAGCCGCGATAGTAGTGTAATTCTGATTTAGTCTTAATTTTGCACCACTGGATAACCGTGTTTTTAAAATAAAATTGATTAACAAATGCTTACCTTCAGCATCTAACATAGAATCATACAACTCTACAGCATCAATTAATTTTTTCGTGGTTTCTCCATAATCGTCCATGGTAGGTAAAAGGCTAACAGCAGTTTTTATATCAAAAGAAGTCATTTTCGGTTCAGAAATGTTAACTTCCTCGTTTCTATCAAATTGTAAAATTTCGTTATAAAGGGATTTAATTTTTGAAATTAAGTCTTTTATTTCAGTTATTTCAGAACTTCCTATTTCAGATTTTTCAGCTTCTTTATTAAGAATTTGTATTTCTTTAGATAAATTAGAATATATAGCTTTTGCTTCGTTAAATTTTATCGGTCTCCTATCTATATTATATTTACTTACTTTTGATCTAATTTGTAATAAAGATTGGTAAATTTCCGAAATTTTGTTAATAGCCATCCAAGGTATTGAAGCTTATTTAGTATGTTAAAAAAAATGTATTATATTTATATACTAAAAATTAAATTTAAAATATCTACTTAAATATTTAAAATTGTTACTAAATTTAATAAAATATGATTACATAAACAAATTACAAGTATACCTACAATAGTCCACATAAATTAAAACACTGGGCCGATGCACACGTTGCACATTCCATAAGTCATCAACTCTATTGTATATTGGTACATTGATTTGAATTTTCATACCTGATCTTCTTGATTTAATATGTTTAGGGATTTTCTTAATTCGTGCTTATTAATTTCTCGTCTTATTGTTCGTTTCATACCCTTTTTATACCTTTGCATCAATACATATACCAAACCCAACAATACCATTACTACTAAAATTATTAACAACCATTCTGCCAATGTCAATCCATGATTTAAATTTGCTGCTGCATCTCCACTTGCAGTTTGCGCTATCACAACTTGGTCTTTTGATTGCTTAGTGCCCATTATGCCATATCTGATATTATATTTTCAACTAAAATAATGAAAAAGGGATGGCAGGATCGCCATGCAATAAATTTAGGTTTGATTTGGGAACTTGTAATGTTCCATAAATTTACTTTGTAAATTAAAGACAGACTACATCATATATATTTTCTTTATTAATTAAAGTACGTCTAATTCGTATCGTCTGTCTTTCTGTTCTGTTCTTCGGTCATCGTCCCTTGTCCTAAATTTTGTCCAAAACATATTTTGCTTACAACTAATAACAATTATTTAAATATTTATAAACATATAAAATTTAAACAAATACTTACTCTACAGGGTGTACCTACCATATTACACATCAACATTGTAGTAACAAAAAGGCGTTACAACTACAAAAGCGACGATGTCTTAATTCAGGAAGAAGTAACTCTTGTCACTAGTAATATACTCATCAGTAATTATTCCATGCTAAATATACACGAAATTAGTTGAATCTAGAATTTTTAGTCGTTTTTTATCTCTCCTGTAAATGCAGGTTTTTGTTGATACGCCCCTATGTTAAGAAGCCCTCGATATCTACCGTTTAGGACAAGAGAGAATACTATATTTTTATTTTAAAGAAGTAGTCATATTGAAGTGGAGTAAATTATTAAATTATTTCGTGGAGGTTGACTTTTATTTCAAGAACATAATATATTATAAGTTGACTAAATATTGTTTTATGAAAAGAAAATTGTATTAACATGTTCTTATGTTGAATTTACTATACTTTGAATTAACAACGTCTTACTTGAATATAGCATATTACAATTATTATTAATGATATTAATAATAGCACAAGTAATAACTTTATTACTTACAGGAAACGATCCAATTACAATAGCAATAAAAACTCAAAAATGAACCACAAAAGTAAATTAAACTAAACTACGAGTATAATAAATCTTACATCAATTAAACAAACAAAAAATAATAGATAATGCTGATTAAGCTGGCTAGTGATGGCTAGAGATGGCATTGAAACAACTGCATGCAAAATACTGGTATATAGGACCAACAAGTTTTAGAACATTGCTTGGTGGTTGCGAGGTTCAAGCAAGTCGAGAACTGACAACAAATACAGACAATCGATTTTACTATGAATTAAATTATATAGAAATTTGCCAGAACTCATAATATTCCTTCGAACATAAAGTTAAGGTATGTCAAAGAGGTCCAATAAATTTTGAAGATCAAAACCCCTAGCTGGGTAAAATCCATTCATTTTAAATTCCAGGTATTTGATAAATCGCCTCAGGGCGGATTCTAGGCTTCTACCATGGCAAACGTAGATGGTCTGCCATATAATCCACGCCAAAACCAACTTTCTGCAAACAAAACCGATGTTTAAAAAATTCAATGATGAAACATTAAAATCACAACCGTTCCTCAATATAAAATCCAGGGCACCAGAGGCTGAGCGAACAACAGATGCGATGGTTGGGACGAACTTGAGCTTAGTGTCAAAACTAACACCAAGATTTTGTACCCCAAATGCAGGACTCACAACCCAAAATATAAATATAAAGACGTTGAAGAAAAATCTTTAGAATTTAGTCTAGCAAATAATGAATACAGTTGCTAAATAATATGTATGCGTGTTTATATTAAAATAAAGCAGTGAAATATTTTTAAGCAAACCCACCCATCATCTCACCTACGACATCCAAATACCCCACTTGACTTTTCATAGGATCTGTATTTATTTGGCACATATAGAAACCCTTGTCCTTTTCCCTGACGTTTCTGATATGTAGATACCATGTCTTGAATTCGCTGTGGGTCACACCGATTCGTTGATTTTTAGTAATAATGTGGTTGTGAATGGTGAGAATCGTCTGAGTGTCGACTCGCAACCATGCAACCTATAACAAAATAATACATATTGAAAGAGTATAATAAATGCATTTGGCAACACAAAGATCATATAAATAGGCATAATTAGGTCCAATATTATGTAACTAATTTTTTGGGTCCTAGAATTATATTTTATTATATCACACAGAGGTATTTAATTTTAAAAGAACTTAAAAATATAAAAAAAAGAGAATGGCGTTGAGTAAGTTAAGTTTATATAATAATTTGTTTTATCTTTTTCCCAAATGGTAAATGGTCACTATACATAAAACAAGTCAGGATGTTCTATGAAAGTTAATTACATGATTCCATTCGTTGCAGACTGTCTTTAATGTAAGTTATGTCTTCAAAAGCTTTCTATTATCAACACATTTTTTTTAATGGAACATGCTGTTAGGACATGGTCTTTGCTTAGTAATGCAAATCATAATTTTTGTATTCTAATTTCTGATATTCCTTTGTTAAAATGTTTTCATTTAATATTTAATGTCATTTGATATGATTTAAATACTCGTACGTTTATTAATATTTAATACTCAGTGTTTTTGTAATAAATTATTGTACAGGTGACCCATTTATGCCTGCCCTATCGTATATTTAATACATGCATTTTTCGTTTTTTAAAAGCTAATAATTAACGTTTGTGTAATCGTATTAATTACGCATTTTAGAAACGTTTAAATAATGATTAATTTCACCGTTGAACATACAGGGTGTTAGTAAATAAGTGCGACAAACTTCAGGAGGTAATTCTCCATGAAAAAATAATGACAGTTTGCCATATAAACATATGTCCGCAAATGCTTCATTTTCTGAGATACGGGGTGTTGGTTGGGTGAAGATTTATTGATTTCTCTGAAACCGGTGGAGATATGCAAATGAAATTTAGTGGGTATTAAGAGGTAGTTATTGCGCATTTTTTGACATGCAATCAAGCATTTTTAGTTCATCAGTGGCGCGCATACCGGTAATGATCACAATTTTTTAAAGAACATGGTACGCCACTAAAACTTTTCAAATTCAAAATCATTTTGGAATTCCTCGTTCAATTTGTGATAAAAAATATCTATTGTTTTTTTTTGTCGTCGGGGGCATCGTTTTTGTGCAAAAAAATTAAACATCTTATTACCCCGTATTTTTCATTCCTTTAATACATTATCAAGAACTATCTAATACATTAAACATTAAACCAAAACAATAAGAGAAAATACCACTATAATAATAATAACACATTTTAAACAGGAGCAAAGCTACAACAAATGTTGAAAATGACTTCCCTCATACGCGATACAAGATTTAACTCTTCGTCTCATTGATTGTCGTATTCGAGCAAATATTCCTGATGTATTTCTTATTGTGTCAGGGCCGGCTATAATTCGATTCCTCAGGTCTTCAATATTTTGGACGGAAGTGGTATAAACTAATGATATAAGAGAACCCCAAATGCAAAAATCTAAAGGATTTATATCCGGCCATTACTTCGACCATCGACAAAATGCATGTCTGACAATTTCGCATTTGTAAAATATTCCATTCTTTTCGACAAAACAAAAATGAATTACTTGTTAACATTAATGTTATACGAAACCAAAAGCTTAGTAATAAAGAAATGCTAATTTGACATTTCGTTGAAATATTCGTATTTAACCGAATGTTGACAGTAGCCTACTAGCGTCTCCGCCAGATGTTTTATTTTTTTTTTGCACAAAAACGATGCCCCCTACAATAAAAAAGCAGGAGAGATTTTTTATCACAACTTGAACGAGGAATTCGAAAATGATTTTTAATTTGAAAAATTCCAGTGGCGTACCATTTCTTTCTTTAAAAAAATTGAGATCTTGACCCGTATGCGCGCCACTGATGAACACAAAATTCTTAATTGCATGTCAAAAAATGGGCAATAACTACCTCTTAATACCCACTAAATTTCATTTGCATATCTCCACCGGTTTCAGAGCAATCAGTAAATCTTCACCCAACCAACACCCCGTATCTCAGAAAATGAAGCATTTGCGGACATATGTTTATATAGCAAACTGTCATTATTTTTTCATGTAGAATTACCTCCTGAAGTTTGGCGCACTTATTTACTAACACCCTGACGGTGAAATCAATCATTATTTAAACGTTTCTAAAATGCGTAATTAATACGATTACACAAACGTTAATTATTAGCTTTTAAAAAACGAAAAATGCATGTATTAGATATACGATAGGGCAGGCATAAATATTTTCATTTAATATTTAATGTCATTTGATATGATTTAAATACGTTTATTAATATTTAATACTCAGTGTTTTTGTAATAAATTATTTTACAGGTGACCCATTTATGCCTGCCCTATCGTATACATAATACATTAATTTTTCGTTTTTTAAAAGCTAATAATTAACGTTTGTGTAATCGTATTAATTACGCATTTTAGAAACGTTTAAATAATGATTGATGCGTATGCGCGCTACTGATGAACTAAAAATGCTTGATTGCATGTCAAAAAATGCGCAATAACTACCTCTTAAAACCCACTAAATTTCATTTGCATATCTCCACCGGTTTCAGAGCAATCAATAAATCTTCAGTTTTTAAGAAAAACTGTATCTCAGAAAATGAAGCATTTGCGCACATATGTTTATATAGCAAACTGTCATTATTTTTTCATGCAGAATTACCCCCTGAAGTTTGTCGCACCCTGTATATACATAAATACGTTCAATACACGTTTTTTCAAAGCATTTAACTAAGTTTCGTTATTCGTGTTCTGTAACGTGAAAAAGCGCGACATATCAAAGTCAAATGTACGTATTTAATGTACCTTTTTCTGGAAAGGTGTTTTGTCATGATAAACGGTAAATAAACGTATGTGTGTTTACTGGGCAAGCAAGGATATCACTCTTAAAAGATCAACGCTACAAACATACTTCCAAATAAATAAATCGAAACTCTATACAAAAACTTGAACGGCGGGATTTTGATAGTAGATTAGATTTTTTATGATTATATTTTTATGGGTATACATTTACAAAATATCTTTACATTATATGGACTGATGAATCGATGTTTACCACATCAACTAAAATATTGAATACATATAATACAAACACACACTATTGGAGCAGGGAAATCAGAAACCTGATTATTGACATAATTATGACTGGAAAAACAACTGTGAAGGTGGCGTGCGCAATCTGGAAAGATAAATATTTAAGAAACAGTGTTAAACATTGTTGAATTTGCTTTTGAATGGTTTATTTAGATTTGACAAAATGTACAGTGTATTAGAAAAAGAAAACTGAGAAAACTAATGAACTGCCAAATATGAGAACACCCTATGATTTTTCAAATTACATTAACAGTTCTTTTAGCAAAAGTACAGCATCTGACTTGAATTTACTTGTAGGGCTCTATTAAAAACCATATAGGGTGTGCTATTTAAAATGTGGAAGTTGAATGTCGCCACTGCAATAAGTGTCAGATTCACTATAAACAAATGGTGCGCTGTTCATTTCATACAGTGCATTCTGAAGAGCAATTTTATATTTGAGTTCCAAAGTTGTTATTATTCTTACAGTATTAAACACTACCAAATTTGCCTACCACGTTTGTCATTTATTATTACACTGTTATGTAATATGTTTTTCGGATTTCTTGGTTAAAACTAATATATAATAAAGCCTGACAGTCCGTCTTTGTCGAAAAGCTGGAAAAAATTGAGAAAAGTCGGAGAAAGTGAAGTTCGATTGCACCGCACCACAAATGGCAAATTTCATTTTTCCCCATGTAAATAGGGTACGTTTTCAACAATAATAAACCGTACTACCTCTTTTTCACTCTAATCCTCAAGCAAAACAAGTTCCAGGCCGTATAGATCTCCTCCAAAGCAAAACAAGTGTAAAATATGCCATGTGTTTTTACATACAGTTAAATATTCAGGTCAGGTCGTGGTCTACTTTTGGTGACGCTCCTTTGAATGAATCATTTTTAAAATAGTTCCCAAATCGTCAATTTTTTCATTAAAGTAAACTCATTAGAAAATAAAAAAAAGATGTATGTGCTTTTCTCATGGAATCTACTCGCCTAAACAACATACTAACTTACAATGCTCTGCTGCCAGACTTTTTTTAAAATTATCACCATCGTCTACCAAGTACTCATTTTTCGCGCCATAGCATAATTAATGCGAAATACATTGACACCCAACACATGCGCAAATACTTAATTAAACACAAACTTAATTGCACCAAGTTTATTTTATATATTATTTATATTTCATTCAATTCAATTCATTCAAAATCGGGCAACAATCAAGAAAAATTAAAGAATCGCGGAAGCCACAATTTATTTGTAATATTTCACCATCATTCACCACGTACTCATTATTCGCGTAATACCGAAATCAATCGATCAATCGGAGATCTATTTAGACACCCAACACAACTACAAATGCCTAATTAACCAAAAACTTAAATTAGCCACGCTATATTTTCATTTTATTTTTACAATATTATCGCAGTTAAATATATTTCATATTTTATACTACCAACAATTAAGGAAAATTGTTAAATATGACAACTGTGACAATTGTCCTCTGGCAAATAATTAATTATAAACATTTGTATAATAATAACTAACGTACTTAAAATCATTCTACACAAATGTAAGATTAGTAATTAATTATTTGTAGCTAAAATTCAATTTGATGTATTATCTATACATCTTACATAACTAAACACAAATTACCATAGTAGAATCACAGAATAATAGCTTCCTTATTAGGTATGTAGGAGAAGCTATAAATTTATTTAAATAAATATCGTGGTATGTTCAGGTATAATATAGGTATTCATCAAGAATACTATCAATCAATACTTACTAATTTATTTGTTTAAGACTACAGTAGATCATAACTAGAACAACAATAAGAAATTAAATCCATACAGTGCAAAAGATGTTCAGAAAGGACCCGAAAGAAAGTAACTAACTAATCTTCCACTACATAAATATTTAAAAATTTGCCTTAACCAAATTCGTCTTCGAAAAATAGACAAGTTTAGTTTTTGAAAATTCAATAAATCATAAGACAAGATAAGATAGATACCCATGTATAATATTAATAATATAATAAAAAACAATTTTGTTATTATGGTTTCATTATAAATATAGATAAATATGCCACCCAATCCAGCAACCCTGTACCCTCCACTAACTTGTGGAGAGGCACAGTTTACTAAATTAGCACAGCTTAACCTCACTTCTTTGTTCAGCTGAATTGATGTGATATGGTAAACTGTCGTTTAGTTGCTACGTAACTTCTCACTTAATTGTCAACGTTGAATGCTAACAAAAGTCAATTTAATGTTACCATCATGCAAATAAATATGTGAAGTTAATGTCTCACTAGAGGTGCTACGTAATAAATCTGTCGATAGTTTTTTTGATTCTTTAAATAATCCGCTATATTGGTAGCAAAAACGTTAAGTAATATATTATTTGAGATAAACTAATCGCACTCAAGATTTGCAACTTTGTAATAAATTTAGATTTGATTTGGGAACTTGTAATGTTCCATAACGTTACTTTATAAATTAAAGACAGACTACATCATTTATATTTTCTTTATTAATTAAAGTACGTCTAATTCGTATCGTCTGTCGTTCTGTTCTGTTCTTCGGTCATCGTCCCTTGTCCTAATTTTTGTCCAAAACATATTTTGCTTACAACTAATAACATTTATTTAAATATTTATAAACATATAAAATTTAAACAAATACTTACTCTACAGGGTGTACGTTATTGGAATATGTAAAAACATGATTTAAATTCTTGCCTTTAGGCACGAAAAAAATCACTAGAAGTACTTGGAACTAATTCTGTTGTTTCCTGAAATAAGGAATCTTGATCTAGAGTAATGTTATTTTGTTGTGCAAGTCGTACATTATGTGACGCTGACCTTGAACCTCTCCTATTACCTCTATAAACTTGTCTAAAATTTCTATTATTATTATTATAATGCTGATTATTATGATTTGTTGTACGGGTGTTATTTTGATTATAGAAATGTCGATTTTGGATATTGTTTTGTGAAATATTACGGCCACCGGTTCTAGGGCGAAAATTTCCACGCGGAACATGTTGCCTACCTCTTGCGGAAACTCTAAACATTTGCGGTGAACTTCGTATTGTAGTTGTTTCCTCATCTACTGCAGATCTGATTGCATCCTTCAGGAACAGAAAATTTCTAGATGCCACTATTGTACTTAGCCTCTGATTTCTCAAACCATCAGCAAACCTTTTAATTTATGGGTTTTAAAACAGAATAAGAGTCGGCGTTACCATTTGCTTGGGATATTGTTAAATTTACAAACAAGTCTTCCAATTCCATTCCAAATTCCTCAATAGATTTTTCGCCTTGTTTTGCGCGATATAATTTTGCTTGAAGTGCTGTATCTGATTGACGTGTAAGAAGATATGATTTCATGTCGTTAATTAAAGCCGCGATAGTAGTGTAATTCTGATTTAGTCTTAATTTTGCACCACTGGATAAGCGTGTTTTTAAAATAAAATTGATTAACAATTGCTTACCTTCAGGATCTAACATAGAATCATACAACTCTACAGCATCAATTAGTTTTTTCGTGGTTTCTTCATAATCGTCCATGGTAGGTAAAAGACTAACAGCAGTTTTTATATCAAAAGAAGTCATTTTCGGTTCAGAAATGTTAACTTCCTCGTTTCTATCAAATTGTAAAATTTCGTTATAAAGGGATTTAATTTTTGAAATTAAGTCTTTTATTTCAGTTATTTCAGAACTTCCTATTTCAGATTTTTCAGTTTGTATTTCTTTAGATAAATTAGAATATATAGCTCTTGCTTCGTCAACTTTTTTCGGTCTCCTATCTATATTATATTTACTTACTTTTGATCTAATCTGTAATAAAGATTGGTAAATTTCCGAAATTTTATTAATAGCCATCCAAGGTATTGAAGCTTATTTAATATGTTAAAAAAAATGTATTATATTTATATACCAAAAATTAAATTTAAAATATCTACTTAAATATTTAAAATTGTTACTAAATGTAATAAAATATGATTACATAAACAAATTACACGTATACCTATAATAGTCCACATAAATTAAAACACTGGGTCGATGCACACGTTGCACATTCCATAGGTCATCAACTTTATTGTATGTACATTGATTTAAATTTTCATACCTGATCTTCTTGATTTAATACGTTTAGGGATTTTCTTAATTCGTGATTATTAATTTCTCGTCTTATTGTTCGTTTCATACCCTTTTTATACCTTTGCATCAATACATATACCAAACCCAACAATACCATTACTACTAAAATTATTAACAACCATTCTGCCAATGTCAATCCATGATTTAAATTTGCTGCTGCATCTCCACTTGCAGTTTGCGCTATCACAACTTGGTCTTTTGATTGCTTAGTGCCCATTATGCCATATCTGATATTATATTTTTAACTAAAATAATGAAAAAGGGCTGGCAGGATCGCCATGTAATAAATTTATATTTGATTTGGGAACTTGTAATGTTCCATAACGTTACTTTATAAATTAAAGACAGACTACATCATTTATATTTTCTTTATTAATTAAAGTACGTCTAATTCGTATCGTCTGTCGTTCTGTTCTGTTCTTCGGTCATCGTCCCTTGTCCTAATTTTTGTCCAAAACATATTTTGCTTACAACTAATAACATTTATTTAAATATTTATAAACATATAAAATTTAAACAAATACTTACTCTACAGGGTGTACGTACCATATTACAACTTAATATATTGGCCGTTTGTCTGTTTAATAATATTTGAGTTATTATTATTATTGAAAAATAATTTCGTGGCATAGCGGACAAAATGCATGGTTTTACCTAAACCATTCTATGATTATTATTATTTATTTTTAATTAGCGTCATCTATTCTTCCCGTGTTGTCTACCTGTTAATGTGGTAGGTGGCAAACACATATACCAATATTTACCTCAATTGGTTGCGGCGATTAGGCGCTCTCGTGAAAAAATACATACAGACACACACACAGACAGACTTCCATCTGGAAATGGTTTTAATCGCCTCAGAGGGCTTCAAAAATACTTACCTATTTCTCTAAAATGAAAAAAAAAATAAAGATTCGTTTGTAAATATGTCTACCATTAGAAAATGATTTTGAGAATAATGCTAAATATGAAAAGATTTATTGATTGCTAACGATAAAAAATGAACCTATAATCAAAATGAAGAAATATTACGAATTTGGCTTTGTCCTAATAGGTATTTTGAAAAACATGTTGGAATCATCAAAGCAATAAAATATGCGGTTCAAATGCTGGGGGAAATATTTCGATAAAATTAGGGTGCCTCTAATTCTTAACATTTTTTCTTTTATATATTGAGAAAGATTATTCCTATGCAGAATATTAATCAAAACATTATGTATCTAGGTATAATAAAAAAAAAATCACAAAAACCAATAATCGAGGGACTGGTTTTCCCGAGCCAGCCACATTACGATATGTCCTGTTTAAAATCGATAATTGGTTTTTATCCCCAAGTAAAATTATTAAATGTATTTAATGTTTTTATAATTAAATAGCCTGCAAAGTGTCAGAACAGTTCTGTAACTTTTGTTCATGTAAATAAATCTAAAATCTGATATTTGCCACAATGTACAAATAATATCGGGCAACTTGGCGCATAATGCCTTGCGGTTTTATTATATAGTGACATTTTATCCATGTTAAGTTTAAAACCATAAAAGGAGGACTTGACATTTGAATAGACTGATGTTTTTTACATTTATCTATAAGGTTAAAAACTATAGACGTGTTTTATCTGGAAGGAAAGTAAAATTAAACATATCTTCGAGTACTTATGTCATTTTAAAAATTTATAAAATACGGTAATAGACGTTATCCTTCAACGTGAAATATTAGCAATTTTCAAACAGCTGTATAGAATAGAATCGTCTTTATTTTTAACTCGGCGAAGAGCAGCAAAGCTGTTTTCTTAAGTAAACTAATTATGCTGTATTGTAAAACATACCGGCTCGGTTAACAATTCAACAAACCAAAAAATTATTGAAAGTACACACAGTAATATTATAATATGTAAAATGCAGAATTATTATTATTATTCATAACAATAAGCATAATCTACAGTAAACTACACCCACTACCTATATCAAATTAAAATGACATAAATATACAAGAAACTTATATCCACTATTAACGAGCAACCAATCCTTTAACTTTTTTTTTTTTAAAGAGCTGTACCTACCTATGGTTCAGGAATTGTTCTCTAATCTCTGAATTATTGTACACACTGGGAACCAGATAAGAGAAGGTGCGGTAAACAGCGTAGTACGGTGGCGAGGTATGTTGCAAATTACAATATCGTGTAGAACGATATGGGTTGCACATCGAAAATAAAGTTTTGTACGCAGATATGTAGGATTTGCAGTTTTGAGAAGCTTGTGTACGATGCAAGCAACAATGTATCACTCACGGAAAAACGGGACGATAACAGGACAACATAACTTAATCATTTCCAGGGACACGCCATCAAACCCAGAAGCATTCGACCTCAACTCTTGTACTGCTTTAGCAACGTTGCAATCGTCAATTGAATTTAATGAAAATACATCTGAACATATCCGGCTTAGTTAATAAAATTCAGGTCAGCCGGAGGAGCAGTATCTTTTCCTGCATGAACAAATCATCAGTTTAGTAATTCGGGATATTTTAGTACATTTGGAATTTAGTAGCTATTTTTTGATTTACTAAATACCTTCATATGAGATAGGGTTTTCCACACATGTTTTGATGATCCAGTACGAACAACAAAATTAAGGCAAGTTTTTTTTTCATTTCGCACTGCTTTGTGTGAAGTAAGTCAATGAACATTTTGACAGTTTGTCATGCCTTTCATAAAAAAGGCACGTAATGTGAGGGGTAGGTGATCGTTTCACATCAGCCCAGCGGATCTGGTTTTGTAGAAGGATAACGCTTATATTATTAGGAATGTTTTATTTGGATTGGTGAGTAAAAACTCCTAATGTACGACGTAAAAGAATGTCTCTAGTAAGCAAAAACAGTCACCAATTTATATCTTGAATTAAAGACTGGCATACTTCATAGTAAGGTATAAATCCATATTTCTATTCTAGTGACAATATAAAAGTCGAATCTCCACAAAAAGAAATTTAATAGAAATCCTTATTATTGACCAGACATGTTTCGGAACTCAATATAGTTCCATCATCAGTGGCAGAAAAGAGAAATTTAAATACGTTGGACTCCACTTAATAATGACCTATTTTTCCAAATTAATATTTCTATTATCTGTCAAATATTTGATTATTGAAAGAACTAAATTTAAATAGATTATTTAATTAACTGGAACACCAGAAAAAAAACAAGGAATCCCCTGTGGACTAAGGGACTAAGTACTCAAAAGCTGAAATTAAAACCAACTTGAGAACAGGAAGGAGCATAATTCAATATTCAGCCGGATGAACGAATGTATTTTCTAAACGTTGGAGTGGTGAAAAGCTATCATCAAATCGAAGACTGTATGAGTTCTTACAAGACCTCGTGATGCAGACTAAATATTATATGAGCGGCAATAATTGATCAATAGCAATAAACGTCGAAAAACATTGAGTTGCTATCTTGTGTAAAACGACGGAAAGGCTTTTAATTTATGTATCAATATATAAAGAAATACTAAAATGCTAACATGTTGTTTTATTTAATTGAAACACTGATTTACTATAGTATTTTATTAATAATTATTAGAACAAAATTGGAAAAGTGAAATATATCTTAAACATGTGATAGACATTTCTTAACCTCTATGTAACAAAAACTTCTTCTTCTTTATTACTACTACTGCACACTCGTATTATCAGAAGTGACAGTTCATATTTCATTGACGCCATTTTTAAGCTAAGAAAAACATTACATAAATGATATTCTTAACACCCTCTCTTAATGTTTTTCTTATGGATGTATATATATATATATATATATATATATAAGTTTTCGTAATCTTGACCTTCTAGTTATAAAACAATGTTGAAAAATCTTGGGGTGTTAGGTCTTAGGTATGATTAAGAAAAACTCTTATTCACTAGCCAAGCTTTCGGAATATCTTTATTTCCTTCCTCAGGGCTATAATGGAGAAAAAACAAAACAATCATCTTACATACAATTATTGAACTTAAACAAAAAAAAAAAAACAAAATCACTAAACTACAGCGTACAATTTTTTGGACTTACCCTGTAGCTGCGAGTTGAGTTAGTCTATCTTATAACCACTGTACATGACAACAAGGTGATAGCTTTCAATTAAAACACTATTTTTCTTAATAACTGCTAGTGACATTCTGTGATGTTATTGGTTTAAACATTTAAAATTTAATTAAAAACAAATATATAAAATTTACACACACATAACAAATAAATAAAGTTACCAGGCATCAAACTATCCTGAATCTATTCTGAATGGGAATGTTCATTTCTTTTTTGTATTAAATAGGTAAAACAGATTGTTGTAAAAAGGGACATACAGATTGACAAGTAGAAAAGGTAGGTATCTAGCAGGTTTTAAGTTTTAATAGCTCATTCTATAATTTTGTTATGTTGCCTTAGAACAATTAAAATAATAGTTTCTCTTTGTACAATTTTTAAAGTGAAGACAATACTTTTTTAAACTCCAACTGTCACTTAGAGGAAATCAAAGTAGAGCTTTTTTACGATGATGTTGTTGATGTTGTGACATGAAGATGGAATAATTCTATTCCAGATTAAGTTTTTCGTGACGAGAACAACCTGTCACCTTGTCTCGGTATTTGAGGATGTATCGTTAAAATCGAAAAGAGACATGTAATGGGTATATGGGGTGTTATTGTTCAGTCGTTAAAAATATATGATTAATCCGATGACGATGTTGAATTATGTGTATTACTGTTGACTTTATTGCTGTATGTTAGTAAATGAGAGTAAATTATGCTGGCATCGTCCACGTCCTTCCGTTTGTTGAGTACTTTGTTGTCCATGTTCGTTTCTATCATTTCCAGAAATAGTCTCTTAGTTAGATTCTTTTCAGAGTGTAATGTTTTTACAACCCAACTAACAATTTAACTTTTTTAATTGCTGTAAGAACGTTTATAAAATATATTTTATAAAACACCCATTGTTTTATAAACATTTTCACAACGTTCTTACGCGCCTTATAAACACGAAAAAGGCGCAGATTTATAAAACAAATCGACTCGTTAACGGTTCTATAAATGTTGCTTGTTGCTATTATACAATAGTTTTTAGAACGTTTATAAATATCTAATAAAAATCAAATAAAACTGTTATAAAACAGTTTTATTATAGCTCTGTTACTAGAACAAAACGACATATTTGTAGAACTACTATAAAACTGTTAAAGGATATAAACGTTTTTTAAAATACCTTTTTACACAAAATTATTTTATAATTATTATGCATTGTTGTTGGTACACATTAATAAAATCTGAACAATCATGGAGGTAAAAATAATATAAAACGCTATAATACCTACCCAATAATGAATAATAAAATAAGTCAGATAAAATTCATCCATGAGCAGATTTGGCTGCGAAACAAAATTTACTGTTAAATATATTGTATATTATTACTAAAATTTTAATGCGCCTCGCGAATTATGTAAATTAATGAATTTAGATTTTATAAATTATATAAAATTTTTTTTTTATTGTCACTTATTGTTGAAAATAATCTTTTGGGAGATCCTTCATTATGTAATGACTGATTCTGTATACCTTATTAGCTAAGATAATTTTACAAATTATAAAAAATATTAATTTTAAAAGTTTGGTCAACATGGCTAACAATTTAAAGAAACCAAAAATGGCTTCTTCCTTATACGATGCTTATAAAACAAAATTATCTCAACCCAGACGAGTATGCTCTTTAGATAGCTATTACAAAATAACTGCAGAATTGTTTTATACAGGGGCGTATTCGTTAAAAAAATATAAATCTCATAATATTTTAAGTGCAAATAAAATGTAATATAAAATTAATATTACCTGAAACCCCTTTGATAGCAGAAGAATGATATGATTCTTTTATATCTATCATAATATGGATACTAGCCAAAATATAAGTTGGTATAGTACGACACAGTTAAGAATGATACACTTTTATATGGATAGCCCATTTAAAAGCGTATATGAACTGTGTCGTACTATAGATACCTATGTTTTATGTAAACGTGAAGAATTTTTTATAAACCAGTTATGGAGTAAAAAAAATATATTTCACTAAGCTTGATAATGAATAATGAAGCTAATTACAAGTATTTTTCTTGAAGTTTTATGTATTTAGTAATCGTTTGCCGTTAATTTAAAATAAATTAATAGTAAAACAAACTAAAACAAGCTTGGAGATAAATGCTCTAAAAAATCAAAATTTAATTAAAAGGTGCTGCAAAAAATATATAAGGTAAAATGTATAGAAATTAATCAAGTCTAGTCCTGTCTACTTGAAGTATTCGTGCTTGATACTTTGATGCTTGTCTGAGTCGCCGCCGTGTGTCGCATCGTCTCAATATTGGAATAATAATAAAATAGTAAACAGAGTTTTACAAAACAAACTTTAACATATGTTTTATAAAAGCTTTTGATGGATTCTTATAAAACAAAATGCTTTTATAGTTACTCTCTTATTAGCTTTTACGGGAGTAATTTAAACATAACCTAAATTGAGCCCTTTGTTTATGTTATGTATGTTATAACTTATAACTGCCGTTATTAAAACGGTTTGTTGAGTGTCTTTAAGAGAGTTCGAGGATCTTGAGGTAGAAAATTTGGCATGTGTTTATTGAGTATAGCAAAAAGCTTGTTTTGGGAAAAATGCGGAACATTATTTGATACTGCCCATGTTCGCATGTTTTCTCTTAGTTTTGCATTTTTTTCTAGCTCACTTGTGCTTGAAGCATGATATTGATCACCAATTCTCTATTTCGGCTACCCGCTCACCATCTAGTAATAATTCCTCCTAAGAATTTATCAGTCTTCAAAATATTTGATGTCTTATAAATTGTCATTAATTTGATTAGATTCCATTACAGTTTGCTACTCTTTATTATAGTCACTAATGTTTTCCCTTTGATAATTTATAATATTGTAATTAATTTTCTATTAAATGCACAACTGATTTTCGTTTGGACATTTTAAACCTGTGTATGATATAACAATAAATGTCAGTTGAAAATAAATAAGACTATGTTATATATTAATTCTAGGTAATGTTTATGACAGCATTTTAATTTTATAAAATTTGCATTGGCAACATATTTATTTTTTTATTGTTTTTAATAAAATAACTAAAAAACAATTTTGTAATTATTAATTTGCGCACAAATTTGCTACAGCAAACAAATCGCTCTTAATAACGACAATAAAAAAACTATTTTATTATTACGAAACGTACTTTAACAGAATAATTTTATAATTGTTTTTAAAGGAACAAGTTAATCCAGACTAGTACTTTTACAAAATGCTTTTAAAACCAATTATCATTCGGAACAAATTCGTCCTATAAAAAATATTTTATAAACGTTTATAAAACTGTTACGATATCATATTTTATAACTATTTTATTATTTTGCTGTAAAAACGTTCTTAAAACAGTTTTTCTCACAGAAAAGTTTAACACAGCAGTTTTATCACCAAACGAACCTTTAAAAAACAAAAAAGTTTTTACTAAGCGGCAATAAAATAATTATAAAATATATTAGTTCTTTAAGAATGTCGAATTGCTAGTTGGGAAGGCTGTAGTTTGGTAAATGTCCTGTATCTATATGGTGTTCTGCTAAAGCACAAGAGCGTTTTTCTAATCTGCAGTCGCTCCTGTGTGCTGTACGTCGGTCTTTAAGAACACGTGCTGTCTGTCCAACGTATACTCTATCACAATTTGAGCAAGGTATTTTGTATACTACGTTCGACTTTTTCAGTGTTGGTGTTTCGTCTTTCAGTCTTGTGTATAGGTTGCCTACAGTTTTTTTGAATTTTTGTGCGATGTTTATGGTTGGAATGTCTTTGAAAACTCTCGCTATTTTTTGTGTTATCTTATTAATAGCTGGGAAAGAAAAGTAAAGTTTAGTATCTTCTTGTTCTACCCTTGTATTGTTTGTATTCGTATGTGGTTGTGGTTGTTGTGTTTGACTTGTATTGAATATTAGTTTCCTTAATAACTTTTTCGGATAAGAGTTCTCGACTAGTACATTATATAAATGGTGTTTGTTTTTTTCCCAAAACGATGGATGACATATTTTTTCAATGCGTGTTTTTAACGCTAGAATTATGTTAATTTTCATTTTTTCACTATGAGCAGAGTGATAGTTAATATATCTGCCTGAATTTGTGGGTTTAATGTACCAATCTAAAACGATTGAGTTGTGTTCATTTCTGATGAGTTTTGTATCCAAGAAAGGAACGCTGCGATCTTTTTCTTGTTCTATAGTAAATTGTATGTTGTTATTGTAATTGTTGAATACTTCAAGAATTTCGTTTGTTTTGTTGAAAGGAACAGCACAGATTAAGTCGTCGACGAATTTTTTGATAAAAGGTAGTTGGAAAGATAGCTGTGGAATGCAAAAATCTAATAGGTCATCCATCACATATTGGGCAATTATTGGTGATAATGTGGCCCCCATAGGTGTGCCGAATATTTGTTTGTAAAATTGGTTTTCATAGGAGAAATATGTGCTGGAGAAAATGAACTTTACTATATCAATGAAAACAGTTTGAGGAATCTGGGTGTGTTGGGAGATGTCTTGCCATCTTTTGGTGATTCCATTAATGGCTAGGTCTTCGGGAATATTACTGTAAAGAGATATTACATCCAAACTGATTAAGACGTGGTCATCGGGTAATTGCTTGTTGTTGATGAATTCAGAAAAGCTGAAAGAGTCCCTAACATAATATTCGTTCTGTTTTGAATATGCCGATGTTAGAGTGTCTGTAATCATTTTGGACAACTTGCTGTTCGGGCTATTTATTGATGAAATTATCGGTCGTAAACTTAAAACTGGTTTATGGATTTTTGGTAGACCGTAAAATTTTGCCGCAGTGTGATTGTAGATGGTCAAACTTTTTGCTGTGATTTCGTCTACATATTTTTGTTTTTTTAGATCTGATACTATTTTATTGGCTTTTTGTTGGAAAGTTGAAGTGGGATCATCATTTAGTTTTTTGTAGTATTTTGTATCTGACAGAATATCAGTGGACAGACGTGAGTAGGTGTTTTTGTCAATGATGACAGTGACATTGCCTTTGTCGGCATTAGTGACAATGAGTTGGTCATGGTCTTTCATAAATTTTCTTGTTTTGTTGAAGAGACTTGTGTACAAATCTGGAAATGTGGGCCTACTGAGAAAATTGGTTAGGATATTTGTTATTTTTCCGCGTAAGATGTTTCTATTTTCATTCTGTGGTGAATGCGTTAGGATATTTTCCACATCTGCCAACACGTTGTTGACCGGAATGTCAGTGGAAATTGGATTGATGGCAAATTTTTGACCTAGAGCTAAAAAAGTTTGTATGTCTTCAGGTATGTTAACATCTGTAAGATTCTTTAACCAGTTTTCCTTGGTTTTTATGCTGGTTTTAGCCTGCTTTAATTGATCGATTTTTCTGATATTGGAATTTTTTATGATTTTAAATTGCTTTTCATATGATTTTATTTGTTTTTCTTTGAAACTGTTGAAAATTTCATGTGGAAGTGTGGATAGGATGTCATTTGTAATGATGTAGAGTGACCTTTCTAAGTTAAAAATAGTCTTTTGAGTATTGTTGATTTCACTTTTTTAGCTCTAGGTCAAAAATTTGCCATCAATCCAATTTCCACTGACATTCCGGTCAACAACGTGTTGGCAGATGTGGAAAATATCCTAACGCATTCACCACAGAATGAAAATAGAAACATCTTACGCGGAAAAATAACAAATATCCTAACCAATTTTCTCAGTAGGCCCACATTTCCAGATTTGTACACAAGTCTCTTCAACAAAACAAGAAAATTTATGAAAGACCATGACCAACTCATTGTCACTAATGCCGACAAAGGCAATGTCACTGTCATCATTGACAAAAACACCTACTCACGTCTGTCCACTGATATTCTGTCAGATACAAAATACTACAAAAAACTAAATGATGATCCCACTTCAACTTTCCAACAAAAAGCCAATAAAATAGTATCAGATCTAAAAAAACAAAAATATGTAGACGAAATCACAGCAAAAAGTTTGACCATCTACAATCACACTGCGGCAAAATTTTACGGTCTACCAAAAATCCATAAACCAGTTTTAAGTTTACGACCGATAATTTCATCAATAAATAGCCCGAACAGCAAGTTGTCCAAAATGATTACAGACACTCTAACATCGGCATATTCAAAACAGAACGAATATTATGTTAGGGACTCTTTCAGCTTTTCTGAATTCATCAACAACAAGCAATTACCCGATGACCACGTCTTAATCAGTTTGGATGTAATATCTCTTTACAGTAATATTCCCGAAGACCTAGCCATTAATGGAATCACCAAAAGATGGCAAGACATCTCCCAACACACCCAGATTCCTCAAACTGTTTTCATTGATATAGTAAAGTTCATTTTCTCCAGCACATATTTCTCCTATGAAAACCAATTTTACAAACAAATATTCGGCACACCTATGGGGGCCACATTATCACCAATAATTGCCCAATATGTGATGGATGACCTATTAGATTTTTGCATTCCACAGCTATCTTTCCAACTACCTTTTATCAAAAAATTCGTCGACGACTTAATCTGTGCTGTTCCTTTCAACAAAACAAACGAAATTCTTGAAGTATTCAACAATTACAATAACAACATACAATTTACTATAGAACAAGAAAAAGATCGCAGCGTTCCTTTCTTGGATACAAAACTCATCAGAAATGAACACAACTCAATCGTTTTAGATTGGTACATTAAACCCACAAATTCAGGCAGATATATTAACTATCACTCTGCTCATAGTGAAAAAATGAAAATTAACATAATTCTAGCGTTAAAAACACGCATTGAAAAAATATGTCATCCATCGTTTTGGGAAAAAAACAAACACCATTTATATAATGTACTAGTCGAGAACTCTTATCCGAAAAAGTTATTAAGGAAACTAATATTCAATACAAGTCAAACACAACAACCACAACCACATACGAATACAAACAATACAAGGGTAGAACAAGAAGATACTAAACTTTACTTTTCTTTCCCAGCTATTAATAAGATAACACAAAAAATAGCGAGAGTTTTCAAAGACATTCCAACCATAAACATCGCACAAAAATTCAAAAAAACTGTAGGCAACCTATACACAAGACTGAAAGACGAAACACCAACACTGAAAAAGTCGAACGTAGTATACAAAATACCTTGCTCAAATTGTGATAGAGTATACGTTGGACAGACAGCACGTGTTCTTAAAGACCGACTTACAGCACACAGGAGCGACTGCAGATTAGAAAAACGCTCTTGTGCTTTAGCAGAACACCATATAGATACAGGACATTTACCAAACTACAGCCTTGTAAAAACATTACACTCTGAAAAGAATCTAACTAAGAGACTATTTCTGGAAATGATAGAAACGAACATGGACAACAAAGTACTCAACAAACGGAAGGACGTGGACGATGCCAGCATAATTTACTCTCATTTACTAACATACAGCAATAAAGTCAACAGTAATACACATAATTCAACATCGTCATCGGATTAATCATATATTTTTAACGACTGAACAATAACACCCCATATACCCATTACATGTCTCTTTTCGATTTTAACGATACATCCTCAAATACCGAGACAAGGTGACAGGTTGTTCTCGTCACGAAAAACTTAATCTGGAATAGAATTATTCCATCTTCATGTCACAACATCAACAACATCATCGTAAAAAAGCTCTACTTTGATTTCCTCTAAGTGACAGTTGGAGTTTAAAAAAGTATTGTCTTCACTTTAAAAATTGTACAAAGAGAAACTATTATTTTAATTGTTCTAAGGCAACATAACAAAATTATAGAATGAGCTATTAAAACTTAAAACCTGCTAGATACCTACCTTTTCTACTTGTCAATCTGTATGTCCCTTTTTACAACAATCTGTTTTACCTATTTAATACAAAAAAGAAATGAACATTCCCATTCAGAATAGATTCAGGATAGTTTGATGCCTGGTAACTTTATTTATTTGTTATGTGTGTGTGTAAATTTTATATATTTGTTTTTAATTAAATTTTAAATGTTTAAACCAATAACATCACAGAATGTCACTAGCAGTTATTAAGAAAAATAGTGTTTTAATTGAAAGCTATCACCTTGTTGTCATGTACAGTGGTTATAAGATAGACTAACTCAACTCGCAGCTACAGGGTAAGTCCAAAAAATTGTACGCTGTAGTTTAGTGATTTTGTTTTTTTTTTTTTTTTTAAGTTCAATAATTGTATGTAAGATGATTGTTTTGTTTTTTCTCCATTATAGCCCTGAGGAAGGAAATAAAGATATTCCGAAAGCTTGGCTAGTGAATAAGAGTTTTTCTTAATCATACCTAAGACCTAACACCCCAAGATTTTTCAACATTGTTTTATATATATATATATATATAAGTTGAGTGGTAGTCTTTGCTAACTAGTTAATAGATAACTTAGTGTCTTGGGTTGATCAGCAAATATTTTTGATTAAAACTCTTTTACGTTATGCCAAGCTTTCGATATATTTTTATATCTTCCTCGGGGCTACAAATATAAAAGTAAGCTAAGTATAAATATATATAAAATATATACTAATGTATACTAAGGTGAACATATTTTTAAATTTTATATATATTTATACTTAGCTTACTTTTATATTTGTAGCCCCGAGGAAGATATAAAAATATATCGAAAGCTTGGCATAACGTAAAAGAGTTTTAATCAAAAATATTTGCTGATCAACCCAAGACACTAAGTTATCTATATATATATATATATATGGATATTCCCGAGGAGATTACTAATCGTGATATCTACATTTTACTAAAGGAGGCTGTCAGTATAAATCTCGAGTTGCAGCATGAGAATTTGCAACTCAGACAAGAAATCAAGAATGAGTTCGAGTCAATTAGGTGTGGTATTGCTGATAGCATTAACACTTTTAAAAACGAGTCTTTTGAGTTAAAAGAGCAGAACCGTAAGTTACAACAATGTGTTCAGCAGGTGGAAAGGAAGATGCGTAAATATAATTTAATAATATATGGTATGCAAGAGAGTGACCCTGCAAGTATGCAAGAGAGTGACCCTGCAAGTGATACATCTAGTCTGTTAGGCATTATGAGTGAGAAGCTTGGGGTTTCATATGATATGTCACACTTTAGAGATATTTATTGAATTGGAAAAATAGCAGGACCCGATAAACTTAGGCCACATCTTGTTGAATGCATAAATTATCGTATGCGTTCGGGTATCCTTGTGAATGCTGGCAAGTTGAGGGGCACTCGGCTCTACATTGCGAAAGATTATATCCCTGAGGATTATCAATAACAAAAGGTTTTGCGCGAGCATCTTAAAAAAGCTAAACAACAAGGACGTGTAGACGTAATGATGTGTTGTTAGTTGAGGGTGTTCGGTATACTCCGGAGCACTTAGAAGTATTCCTTCGGCCGGGCTACAATTCCGCAGCAGGGCAAGGCGATTGGTGTTGTTGGAGCTGCCACTAGTAGCGGTGCTCCGGGGTCGGAGGTTGCTGCTGGTGGTGATAGAAAACGGAAGCTAATATTTGATGTGAATGATGTTGTGCCTAAAAGAGCTACCAGAAGTCAATCGCAGTCTTCAGATCATTTAAACTGAGTGTGCCCAACAGTATGAATTTATCAATGTACTATCAGAATTTTAGGGGATTACGAACTAAATCGGAGCGGTTTTACCAGCCGCTGACGCAGAATATGATTTTATTACCCTGACGGAGACTTGGTTGCATGATGGTGTACTTAACAATGAACTTTTTACTGGTGCTTATAATGTGTATAGGAAAGATCGTGACATTTCTCGCCTGGGGTGTACTGTTGGGGGTGGAGTGCTGTTAGCTGTCAAAACCTGTTACGGCTCTGAACAGATAAATACTGACATTATAGATAAATACTGACATTATAGATACTTGTTTCCCATATATTGATATCGTAGCATGTAAATGTAGTATTGCTTTTAAGAAGATATATATATTTGTTGTATACATTCCGCCTTCAATCGTTGTGGATACCTCTGAGAGTTTTGTTTAGTTTTTTGGATCAAATTGAATCGCTTCAGCGTAATAATTTTGTTTTTATTGGAGACTTCAATGTTCCGGGATTTATTTCTCAAAATATTGGTGATAAAAATATTCTTTAATTGTTGATTTTTTAAATGTTTATAATTTTGAACAGCGGAGTGCTATTTTAAATTGTTCAGATCGATTATTGGTTTTGGTTATTTCAGATATGACTTGTGATGTGTTGCGTGATGATTTGCCACTACTGACTGATGATCCATATCATCCTGCACTTTCTGTTGTTTTCCGTAATGTCTGTGATAGGGTAAAGAGTTTTCCTACTAATACTGAATCGCGAACTTATAATTGTAGGCGTGCTGATTTTGTGAGCTTATATAATTCTCTGATAGATGTGGATTGGACATCTGTGAGTGATTCAAGTAATGTTAATCGAGCAGTTGACAATTTTTATACCATACTGTATTCAAAGTTCAAATTATATGTACCTGAAAAAAATATATACAGTCGTAAATATCCCAACTGGTATACATCTGAGGTAATAATAAACATTAAGCATAAAGCTAAACTTCTCAGAAACATCAAAAGTCTTGGGAACAGCATTATCTCTTGGAATATAGGTCACTAAGGTCACTGATCAAGCGACAGGTTAAAACTGCTTATGAGCGTTATGTTAGTCATGCTCAGTTGGCTATCAAGAGTGACAGTCGCAGGTTCTGGTCTTACATTCGTTCCAAAAACCGGGCGACTGGTATTCCAGGCATTATGCGATACGAGCATGCTTCTTATATGGATTCCCAGGCTATAGTCAATGCATTTGCGGATTTTTTTAAGGGAGTTTATTCTTTGGATGTCGATCATGATATAGTGGGTGGCGAGCATAGCAACTTTAATCTGCTTCTAACTGATGTCACTGAGAACGACATAATGACTGCTGCAAGGAGGTTAAAGGACAAAATGACTTCTGGCACTGATAGTGTACCGAGCTTTCTTGTTCGCGACTGTATAGGTGCTTTAGCCAGGCCTCTACAACTGATTTTCAATTTATCATTGAAATCTAAGAGTTTTCCCGAATTCTGGAAGACTGCTAGGATCTGTCCGGTTCTGAAGGGTGGTGATAGTGCAGAAATATCAAATTATAGGCCGATATCAATTTTATGCAACTTCTCGAAGCTTTTTGAAATCATCCTTTGTGAGCGTATCAACAGTTTGATCTTGGGTCAGATCTCCATTAACCAGCATGGCTTTATGAGGAATAGATCTACTCTCACTAATCTGGCTACATTTACTCAGTATGCGTCTGAGGTACTGGATGGACAGGGTCAGGTGGATGTAATATTGTCACAGTATGAAGATTTATTAAATATTTTATAAATTAATTTACATATTAATAAAGATATACATTCATTTTTCCATTAGAGAAGATACTTCCTGTTACATCACCTTACGTTTTTTTTATTTCCAACGAGAGTAATTTTAGACAAAACTTCCTTTTGGAATACATAATTTACATTTTACAAAATTTACTGACAGTCGCTATTTTCACTCGAGGTGTTTGGACTTTGTTTTTGCGGTCTAAGCAAAATAGGAGAAGCATCGGTAATTAGGTAGGAAAAAAGTAAATAGCGTGGACCAATAAAAAAGTAGAAAAATATAAAACAAATTAATGAAAGGGGGAAAAGAATTAAATGAAAAATTGACACAAACAAAAAAGAGGAGAGTTCGGACGGGACAGTCGAAGGAAACGGACGTCCTGATACGCGCGAAGTTCGGGATGGTTTTCTTAAGTAAGAGTTAGACGTTAGGAAAACGGATTCTCGACCTTTCATCGAAGAGTAAAGAAATAAGAGTTTTTGATCGCGCGCATAACATAACTTATACTCCTTTGAAGACGATCCATTTAAGTGTGTGCAAAATGTAAAAATTGTTAATGTAAGTACCAACAAAATTTTATTGCGTATAGTGTATGTAAATTCCTCTTTTGTATCTTGTATTATTTTTTAATAAGTCATTGATTGATTTGCATTTTTAATTATTTTGTACATTTTTATAATAAACAGTAATTAAGTTTTATTTGATTCACTTCGTTTCATTTCTATTTAGCTTTTAAACTGTTGTGTTTCTTAAATAAACCCAGCCACTTGTTAGTAGGATTGTAGCCTTTTGAATGGCTTCCGTCTGAAAACATGATACTAGGAGGGACCCAGGGACGTATCGAGAACTAGCCAAGCGAGTCCTGTTAGATTAAAGATCGTAGAAAACATTTTTTAATAAAATTAGAATACATCTAGCCCCTTTATAAGAACAAAAGATGTGACAATATACACCGATTTTTCTAAACCATTCTACCGTGTTTGTCATTCTGTGTTACTTAGTAAGTTGTCGTGTTTTGGTTTCTCTGGGGACCTTGTCTGATTTATGAAATCATATCTGTCTAACAGAAAGCAGTTTGTGTGCTGTAATGGCTTTCGCTCACATGAGTTTACAGTGACATCTGGTGTGCCTCAAGGGTCTAATCTTTGCGCCTTATTATTTCTCATATTTGTTAATGATATTGTAAATGTTATAAATTGCAAAAGTCTTTTGCTCGCTGATGACCTGAAAATATATACAAGTGTCCGTAATTTGTCGGACTGTGTGAGGCTTCAGACGGACCTGGATTCGATTCAGGACTGGTCTTTCCGAATGTTAAAAATAGTGTGTGATTGTGTTAAACAAAACATTCCTTAATACTTTGAGTGACGTATTTTTTATAGTGTAGATATATATTAGTACATTAATACACAGCATTTTTTTAAAAACCAGGGACCTTTAGTGTGTGTAGTAGTGAACGTTTAATAAACTAGTAGTTAAAATGGAACACGGTTTACGTAAAATTTATCGAACGGACTTAACAAAATTAGTGAATTCTTTGGACGAAGTGTTAAACGCGGAAGACACAGAAATAGTTGATTTAAAAGTGATTATCGCAAGAATAAAAGGTCTTTCCGAGAGACTAACGACGGTAAACGAAAAACTGTTTCCAACATTTAAGGCGAATGAAATTGAAACAGAATGTAAGCGGTTCGTTGAATATGAAGATGCTGCAATTACAGCTATAGCAAGGCTGGAACATGTGATTTCAAATTAATAAACAATAATTACAACGAAACATTAAAAAACTACTTATTTAATAATTATTATGAAAACTAATATCTAACATTTAATATAGAAATATGAATGAATATACGTTAATAATAAAATAATGATAAGGAATAAAAATGTGAGTTCTCGTTAATGTAATGTTTCTCGTTGACGATAAAAAATAGAACTGAACATAACAGCAGATAATAAAATATAACATTCCCTTACTTACAAACCGGTCTAACAGGTATAGACAAATTTCAGCACCCCGTTGGGAACGTATGGTAAAAACGGTAAAAGATGCATTACCGAAATTACTTGCCGCTAAACACCTCAAAATGTAAAATTGTCACTTATACTCGACGATTAATAATCCACGATTATCATTACTCGATTGGGGATTGGGAACTATCTCGTATTTATTCCATGAGAGATCTTGGAGTTTTATTTGATTGTCGATTAACGTTTGTTGATGATATAGCGAGTAAAGTTGCGGATGCAATGAAGTCCTATGGTTTTATAGTCAGGAATTGTGCAGGTTTCAAACATATTGGATGCTTGAAGGCTCTATTCTTTGCGTTTGTGCGTTCCAAGTTGGAGTATTGTAGTTTAGTTTGGAATACTAATTATGTCAGTCATATGTCGTCTGTAGAGCGTGTACAGAGAAGATTTCTTAAATATCTAGCTTATAAATGTGATAACGTATACCCTGCTAGAGGAATTGAGTATACCGATCTGACAAGTAGGTTCCATATTGAGTCCCTAGAATATCGTAGGGCGACTGTGGCTCTTACCTTCCTGCACGGACTGCTGAACAATAAAATAGATTGCATAGAGTTGTTATCCCAAATTAACTTTTGTATACCGCGTGTGTCCGGTAGGTATTGTAGCACTTTTTACTGCTCGAGCGCTTGAACGAATCTAATGTTGAAGTCTCCTATATATTTTATGATAAATCGTGTGATGTACATTTCACCCCATTGAGGGGAATTTTAGATGAAGCTAAATTGTATTGTAATTTGTAAAATTGTAATGTAGTTAGTATTTGTCGAATTTATTTCCTATTTAATGCATTGCTCTGTAAATGGATAGATTCTGTTGAGCAATAAAGCTTATTATTATTACCTCACATACATACATATATAATAAACTAAATAAAACTAAAAGCAAACTTTTCTTAATACTAAAATAATCCCTCTCTTATTCTAAAATTCTAAACACATCCATTTTTTATTGAAGTTAAATTGCTCAATAGTTTGTCCTTTTGTTAAAATGTCTGCTAATTGATATTTAGTATTCAAATATTCTAAAATCAAATTGTCATTATTTAATTGTTCACAAATAAAGTTATACTTTAAATATATATGTTTTATTATTTATTATTTTCAGGATTTCTTATTATCGCAATACAACCTTGATTATCTTCATACACTTTGAATTTCTTAAAAACTACAAACATGTCGAACAATAATTTCTTATAATATATACAATCTCTAACAGCTTCGGAACTTGAAAGAGCAAGGCAATTTTGTTTCTTAGTGACCCATGCTACAGAGTTACCGAAAACTTTTATTAGATACCCCGTAGTTGATTTGCGATCTGTTAAATCGCCTCCCCAATCCGAATCAACGTAGCATTCAAGAGCTAATTCACTTAGATTTATTTTATAAATTAAATTTACATTTACGGTACCCCTTAAATAACGTAATAATCTTTTTAGGCATATCCATACTTGTTCTGAATTTTTGTCTTGATACCTACAAAGATAGTTAAGAGTCTGGGCGTGATCCTAACATTAAATACATAAGGCAACCTATTAACGGTCTAACGGGTTTAGAATTTTCAATACTAGTATTATGTATTTCTAATTTTAATTTTGGATCGATAGAAATTAAACACGAATTGGAATTTTCAAAATTAAATCGTTTTAGAGTTCCAAATAAATATCGTTCCTGAATTACTTGCAAGATACCTTGTTCTCTATCATAATTGATTTCTAATCCTAGAAAATTATTTAAATAACCTTTATCTTTAATTTCCAATTGCGACATTAAATCAAACTTACATTTATTTATAATATTTAAGTCCGGTCCTGAAATTATAATGTCATCAACATAAAGAAGTAAATACATTACCTGTTCATCATATTTTTTGATGTACAAACAAAATTCTGTTTGTGATCTTCTAAAACCTAAATTCAAGAGATAATTGTTTATCTTATCATATCAACATTTCGATGATTGCTTCAATCCATAACGACTTATTTAATTTCAAAATATATCCATTTTTACATTTCACCCTCTCTGGCGGATAAATGTAGATATTTTCTTTTAAATCACCATTCAGAAAGGCAGTTTTTACGTCGAGTTGAATAAAATAATGCTTGTATGCATTTCCAATGCTCAATAATGTTCTAATTGTAGTCATTCGTGCTACTGGAGAATAAATATTATCATAGTCATATGATTCTTCCTGCGCAAATCCTCTCACTACTAATCGAGCATTATATCTATCTTTTAATTCTAGTTCAAATGGCTTTGATGTGAACACCCTTTTTGTATTCAAAATTTCCTCATTTTCTCTCGGATCTTCTCTTTCTGTCCATGTATTATTTCTTTCAATTGCATCTATTTCTTTGTCCATAGCTTGTAACCACAACTTTCTCTCATCTCTGTGTTGTAATTCGTCCATATTTCTAGGTACATTTTCTATAAAAGACATTGCATCAAATGCCATATATAATTCGTAATCATTATATCTATCTGGTACTTTAACTCTTCTTTTATTTTGGTTTAATGATTCAATATCTGTTTTATCTTGATCTTCCCTTTGGTTATACTCTTCATCACTAAAACTATTATTATCTTCCTCATCTTCCGTTTTATCGATACTAGTTATATGCGTTCAATTCTTATAGTAAAAACCATTCTCGTTGAATATTACATCTCTAGCGGTTATTATCATCTCTTTTTCTATATTATACAATCTGTATCCCGTATTTGTGTACCCTATCATTATGCATTTTTCAGTTTTTTCATCAAACTTACCTCTAAATTGGTGGGGTATATGGTAGTAGGCTGTCGAACCGAATATCGTCATATTTCTAAGATCCGGTTTTTCGCTGTTCCATACTTCAGCTGGTGTAACATTATTTAAGAGGGGAATCTGAAACGGTTAGTTACAAAAATGGCCGCTAGTATGGTTGTATTCTTGGTTGCCTAAGGCTGTATTCATTTAAAAATATCCATTTCTTAGGTTACAACATATTTTAATATATTCTTCTCCTCACTAGGTGGCGCCAAAACTAATACATAGTGACCGTAAAATGTAATATTTCTATTTTGGGTAATCATTCTTTTTATTCTTTTTTGTGCATATATTCGTTTGTAATACAGACTGTAAGTATAATATATTATTGGTACCTAGGTATTATATCTATATACAAGATATAAGCAAGTTATGTTCGATATACCTATAAGGTTGTTAGTTGGATTTTGATCTTTTTTTATTTAATTCGGTACTTTTTTATTTCAATAGGTAGGTACCCACCTACTTTGATTTTAACTTTGTTTTCAGGACATGATTTTTGATTTATGATTCAAATATTTTTGAATAGTATCTTTGATTTTTTACTAAAAAATTAAGAGTTAAATATTTTCAAAATAATTTATATTTTTAAAAATATTTATATTTATAGGTAAGGTGTATTTATTATATCCAAATAAAATATTTATTTTATATTAGACATGAGGCACTATTTATAGGTACATAATATAGGTATTTTATTCTATATCAGATAAATAAAACAAATAGTTATATAATTCATTTATTATGAAATCATTCTCACTACAATCAATTACAAATAGGTATAAAATCAATTGTAATGATAGTAACAATCTCAACAAAAGGTAAGAGTTTGGCTGGAAGCCATTCTTTCACTCTCCCTAAGAAAAATAACACACTACAGTGTGTCCTCGGATCGGTGAAACGGCTCATGTAAAAGACAAAAAATCATACGAGTTTAACATATTTTTTTTTTATTATTCTTGAACCGCTATTCTAATTTTTTTCAGGTTACTTTTTTCTTGGGGTGTTCGGTTCTTATAAAAATTCCTCTTTACACAACTTCTCTACATAAAAATATTCATATTTATTTTCGTCACTATCAAACTAAAATCATAACATACGACGTTTCGTAACTAATTAGTAACTTCCTCAGGTTGAAACAACATTTTTTTTCCCTTTCCTTTCTAACACAAATTCCAATACGTCAATATCAATAAAATAACAAACAATTTTCATTATATTTACAAACACATTTAAAACATTCAAACATAATAAAATACATTTTTATTTAAAAAGATGAAACTATTGCCTGATATGTTGTGTTGACAACACACCCCAAGAAAAAAGTAAACTGAAAAAAATTAGAGTTTAACTTTGATCTAGCCCTGCTTGGTGTGAAACTAATTTAAGACAATCAGTTAAAATTACGACAAAATGTGATTAAGAAAAATTATTCCGAATGAAAAACTTAGTAACTGTGCGAACATCTTAGACCTTTGAATTTTTGCTTTTTTTCTCTTTTTTTCCTTTCTGGTAGCAGATAGTACAAAATGTTTTGAAGAAAGTTGTTCAGAAAGAGATAATGAATAAAACACTATTTATTATAAATGGGTATTTAAATTAAACATGAAATATTCAAGGATTTTTTTTCAAACAAGAAAAAAAGAAAAGGATCAAATTCAAAATATGGACAGACGGCTTTCAAATTTTACTTTGAAATTTCGTACTGTTACTCAGTTTTTCATTTTGAATAACTTTTCTTAATAACATAACATAACATAATTTTGTCGTAACCGAAAGAACACCAGCTCAATTAAAACAAACTGTTGCCCTCGAGGCACGAATACCTCTCCATATTTCAATGTAAAAGTAATATTTCTGTGAGCTTTTTGTCAATAGTTGTTCTCTCTACACGCTTTATTTCTAAATAAAATATTATTTTTTTTATTGCAGACTTCAGCTATGTTTTTTTTTCACGGACGCCCATGGTACATACATTTTTTCAGTATAGTAGAAAAATAGGAACCGATTATGTGTGAAAACTGATTTTTCTAAAAAAATCATCCAACTGTTTTAGACTTATAGACAGACACACACACACACCATCACACAAACACTTTTCCAAAAACATTATATTCGCAATAAAGTTAGAGAGGTTTCGCGAGTTCTTCTTTTTTTTTGCCTTTGTGCTTCTATTGATATCAAAATAAATTCTGGGTCAATACATCGTTTCCCTTTTCCAATTCTGTCTCTAACTATCTAAGGAGCTATACAATCACCATAAAATATTTTTAATTTTGGCAACCTCTTTCCAAAAATACTCATCTCGGAAAATTTCTTCAATAAAGAGGTCTATTGTATCATTTATGTATACAACTCATTTTAAATATTCTAAAATAAAGAAGGAGTCATTGTAGGTATATCCATACAACTAAAAAGTTCACTCGTATGAGAATACGTACTACCCGAAGCCATAGTACCCCACACTGTACCAATATTTATATCTGACTTTTCCTTTTCAGGATTTTCGGTGTCATACTGGTAAATATTTTTGCATGAATTGCAAGAATACACAATCGTGCTGGTTAGCCCTTTGCCTCGTGATTTTTCTCCAGCTATTTGCAATTTTCCTAGAGTGCACTTTTTGGAGTGATTGTATTGCAAAGATATTGCCCAATTTAGAACATAATTTAGCTCCACAATTCGGTTGCCTTTAATTATGTACTCATCTTGACTTTCCTTTTCTACAGTCAGTGGACAAGTGTTAATGCTAAAATGTAATTAAAAATACGTTGTTTTAATCACATGAAATTGCAGTATTAAGTACATGATAACCTTTCATATTCATCTGACGAAATACACCCCGCTTCCTTTTTGTCATGCTTTTCATCCGTAAAAGCATAAGATCTTAAATCATAACTTTCAGATCTAAAAAAAATAATATATATATTATTTTCAGACCTTTTTTTGCGTTTCATTAATATTGTTATTTATATTATTTTTATTCCGCCCAGGTCTAGAATGATTTTATTTATATAACATATACAGGGTCTCCTATGGTGATGACACATTAGAATATTTCAGAGACTACCTTTAATTGAATTTCAAAAATTTCGGCATCTAAATATGGTCTACTCAAATCACATAATAGCAACTGCATAACACCTTCGGTTCTGCCAGAAGTTGATGGCGACTTTGTTGTTTTAAATAGAATGTTCTATATTTTATTACATTTTTAGATTCTACGTGAGTTTGTAGACATGTTTCCTGTATCATGTTGTATGCCTAATTCCAATGAAAAGGATGTTAGAAAAACAGTTGAATAGTTTATCTTACTTATCTTTAAACATGAGGGCAATTTTGTAACAGGTGTTCGATGATAAGTAAGATAAAATTAGAAAAATATATGTACCATTTGAAAAAATTGATTTTCAAATGTACTTTCTAACATCCATTTGTATGTATGTATCTATACTTTTTTGACCACCTCGTATGAATAAATCTGAAAATATCTTATGGAATCGGAGACCTTACTTTCTAAGAAAACACATATAAAATAATTAACAGAGACGTCCTTATGAGAAAAAATTAATATTATTTGGTCCTAAAATGTAAATTTTGACATAAATCTTGATAAAAGCACGTCAGAAACGACTGAAATTAGGCATACAACATGATACAGGAAACATGTCTACAATCTTACGTGGAATCCAAAAATGTAATAAAATATAGGATGTTCTATTTAAAATAACAAAGTCGCCATCAACTTCTGGTAGAACCGGAAGTGTATACAGTTGCTATTGTGTTATTTGAGTAGACTATATTTAGATGCCTAAATTTTTGAAATTCAATTCAAGGTATAGTCTCTGAAATATTCTAATGGGTCGGCACCATAGGACACTCTGTATATAACTTTAGAAAATGAGTTTGACAACATACCCAGTGACATTAAAAAAAATTGTCTCTGATTGAACCTATATTTCGCATAGAAATAAACATTTTTATATACCTACTTACCTTTGAGAATTTAAATGTATAGGACTTCCCTCCGAAAAATCTTCAACTACATCATTTCCATTAGTTTCGCTCTAAATTTTTTAAATATGAAACTAAGGAAAAAAAATGGTGTCGTCATATTGCCCAAATATTCCTTTTCCAATATATTTTTTTTAAAATGTTAGGCAACTTAACTAATTTGCGTAAAAATTAGTATCTCTTAATGGCATGTTATTGTATTTTCTTAAATCTGAGTTTAACTGTAATTAATTTGGTTATTAAAATAATTGACATCATCTGACTAACATTTTTGATTTGAGGAAATCAAGTTACACTCATTTATACGACGATAAAGCTTGGATACTAATTCTGAACACGCTGTATAACTTAAAAGAAGAGTATCAATAAGTTAAATGAAAGCTGGTTATCACCAACGTAAACAGTTTTTCTTGAAATTTACTATATACTCGAAAATATTATGTAGATCGGTACTGGGTTATTCTACGTAAATAACAAACTGCCCAATTGGTTCGTAAATAATTTTACTTATAAAAAAAACTAATACTACAAATAATACGAAATAACACAAAACTAGGTCTTCGCTTATCATCTGGTTATAGTTACAATAATTAGGTATACGTACATAAAAGGGATGAATGAAAGATAGAAATAGATATTATATTTATGGTGTATGTGAAAAACTGGTTCTATTGTCCTCGGTGGTAAGTATATCGATTATTGCGGAATGTTTTAGATATTGTCAACAGATTATTTTTGTCTTGCTGTGTATAAATTGAAAAAAAAGTGAACTGTAAGCGGCGCCCATAGCGGTATCTCTTCAATGCTGTCCCAACTACAAACAAAATGTTCGGTGGGTAAATTTATAAAGAAATTATAAGAAAATGGCTGATATTTGAAGGGAAATATGAGATATTTTTTTATATATGGATATTGTCTAATACAGAAAGTTTTCACGTACAATTTTAATTACAAGTGATTGTTAAATATATAAATTAGGTAATAAAGCAATATTATCATTATTAAATATTAGAATCATAGCACAAAATGAGGAAAAAGTTGCTGATTTTGAACTCAATTTATTAAGTAATTATTTATTGTTGTAGCCTCAAAATACCTTATTACCTAATCCAAACCTTAGTCTTTAAAACCCTATTAAAATTTTTGCTACCAGATACGTATTAGTGGAGATTTCCAACCACAAAAATAAATCTGTAAATTTGAAAAAATTACCCATGTTTGAACTCAATTTATGAGTTAACTATTTAATCTTTCCGCTTGAAAATACTTCATTACCTAATCCCATCTTTTGTCTTTAAAACCCTATAAAAATTTTTGCTAGCAGATACGTCTTAGTGGCGACTACCATGCGCAAAATTATGCCTGCAAAGCGAAATATGATGATTTTCTAACTCTGTTTTTGAACTAACTATCCAATATTTCAACTTCAAAATACTTCAATACCTAATCCCATCTTTACTCTTTAACTCCCTATCAAAATTTTTGCTACCAGATACGTATTAGTGGAGTCTACCATGCGCAAAAATAGGTCTGCAAACGATTGTATTCAAACGCCCCTCTTAATAAACTGTGTGGACTTCTGTTAATAATGTATGCCGCTATTCTCACTGCTTCATTCCAAAACTTTTTTGGCATATTTGCTTCCTCCATCATCGCTCTAGCTTTATCTAAAATTGTTCTATTGTACCTCTCCGACTTACCATTTTGGTCTGGGGTATATGGCGTAGTATTATCTATAACCGTTCCATTTTCTTTACAAAAATCTATGATTTCTTTTGAAATATACTCTCCACCGTTATCACATCGTAAAGTTGAGATCTTTAAATTAAATTTAGATTGTACCATATTGGCGTATTCTTTAAAATATTTAAAAACTTCACTTTTATTTTTCAATTTGCATATCATCTAGGAATTGTACGATGTATGACGTGCACCTGTAGTCTCTTTTTTGCATTTCCAATCGTTTCCTTTCATCGGTAAAATCTGCTTCTCTAAATTCAGTATTTATACATTCTAATACATATTTTTCTTGAAGTAAAATTCTCAATCGAAATTTCCATGTATGATAAGTACTTGCATTCAGAACTTCTATATTGTGTGTGTTTTTTGTAGAACTTCCAACTAGAGCCATTTTAGTATTATCTAACTTTTTACTATGCACTTTCCGGTATTCCTTAACTTATTTAGACTCTGGGCCCATAACCTGTTGTTTTATTTAATTGAAACACTGATTTACTATACTACTTTATTAATAATCATTAGAACAAAATTGGAAAAGTGAAATATATCTTAAACATGTGACATTTCTTAACCTATATGTAACAAAAACTTCTTCTTTTTTATTACTACTACTCCACACTCATATTATCAGAAGTGACAGTTCATATTTCATTGACACCATTTTTAAGCTAAGAAAAACATTACATAAATGATATTCTTAACATAACGTACATTGAAGATGCCGGCTGGATTATTAGTTAAATACATGGAAAGAGGAACAGAAAACGAAAACAAAAAATGAAAAGGCGACCGTTAAACTGAATCTCATTTGATGAACAAAAAATGCAATGCCATCTACTTTGACTTGTTGATCCGTTATTTTTTAATGATTAAAACATGCGAACAATAAGATAGATATTGGAACAAAGTCATCAGCGTGGCAATATTCTCACTAGCGAAAGAGCAGAAGCTTGAACTTGTGGCAGGCAAATATAAACTACCTACTATCTTAAGGGTTCAAAATGTCAACTCTTACATAGGAGTCTTCCATAGTGACATTGATTTACACACAAAGGCTTTTCTTTAAGAGTACAATAATGCGAAAAATTCATAAAGATTCAGAGTTTTATGAACTACACATACGATAAATTTTACACATTGGTATCGGTTAAAAGCAAACAGTACGCTCCCTATATTCTTAGCCACCTTGCTTTCAAAGTCATATTTAAAAGGGTGAGTTTAAGAGTAATTTTAAAATACCAAAAGCAGTAAAACATTTTTTGCTCTATATTCATATCGAAACATTAGTTGGCAAACTTTGCCGTAAAATTAATAACTCATAAGAGCTTATTTAACACCCTGTACATAAGTGTCTGGATAATAAGTACCTTTTTCATACGTTTGAGAAGTAGTTCATAACTAACAGTGAAGTTCAAGCTGTGTGTTTAATTTTGACAGCTTTTTTTTTAAATAAAAAAATTGTACTAAAACCATATAAATAAAAAAAGGAATTTGTGTCCGTGAATATAATAAATGAAAATACTTTTGCTGCATAGCGGACGAAATTGCTGGTTTTACCTGCACATATGGGATTTTGTCTCATTTAGCAGGGCCTTAGTCTAATTCAGTAGATCCAGGTCGAGGCATGGAACGACAGATACAGACAATTTGTTTCGCTCTACTCTACGCTACTGAATTAGACTGAGGCCTAGCTAAATTAAACAAAATCCCTTGTGTAGGTAAAACTAGCAATTTTGTCCGCTACGCCAGAAAATTATTACTGTATAAATATTTTCACACTATACTCTAAATAATTACAAAAGTTTTTTTAGACAATATAATATATTATATAAATTTCATGTCCAGAGTTTAATAAAACTTAGATTGATAACAAAGGAAAACTCGACAGTTTCCAAGTAATAAATTATAATTAATCAATTAGTAAAAACTGATTTATAGTTTGTTAGGGTTGAGTGCATAGTATAATCCCCTAAATTTCCCATCAGTTGTCAAATTAGAGAATGCAAGATGATAGCGGTAGACATGGAAGCTTGATAGGTCAAATTTACAGCGACTGGTTATATGATACCCCAACGAGACAAATTTAATTGCGTCACTACATCATTCTTTGTATGTACTTTTACTTTGAATTAATGCTATATTTGGCATAAAGTTAAGTATATTAATACAATTAAATAGCGCAATACCATATAAGTAAGTTTAGAGAAATCTATAATGCAAAATATCAAAATTATTGCAAATGCGTAGGTATAACTCTCTCAGTGACCAGGATCGACTATCGAAGGGAATTTGACTCATCCAATCACCATATAATTTCCACCTTGAAGAAAATACCGGCCCAAGAGGTGAGACGCATAGAACGCATGTCGCCTCTCTGGAGAACTTGTTTTACGATAACACCGGGTGACACGCGGATTTTAACAGAAGTGGTATCCTTCAGAAGGGGCGCCTCTTAAGGGGATTCCCTTCATGCCCTTCTGTTAGATATCTGTCAGTTGCCCTGCGAAACACACGCGGATACTCTTGGGGCACACCTTTAACCCGGAGACATAAGCGCCTACACCAGTTTTGTGTAGATGACAAAAAACTGTATGCCTCCGGTGGAAAGATCTAAAGAACACCATAAGGATAGTGCAGCGTATACTACTGGCATAGTCATGATGATTGAGTTTGACAAATGTGCTATTGCCCAACTTAAGAAATATTGCCTAGCGGAGAGCGATGAAAACGCTTTAAAACAAGTTCACGCCAGGGGAGGTACACGTACACGCTGAAATTCACATATACGATTCCGCCCGGTTGAAAACGTTCCTTAGCAGTGAATATGTGCGGCGCCTTTGAAAAACTTGGTCTTCAAAATTGTTGGAAAGAACAAAGTCGATGCAATAAATAAGCCGCTAAATAACTAACTTGGATCGTGCAAACCAGAAGATTAGCATAAAGGATAGAGAGGCAGCAGGATTTCCAGCCTTCTTAAACGCACTACTGTGTAGGTGTGACTTTTTCAGTTAGAACCAGTCAGATACGGCGTTTGCCAATAGTAAATTATAATATACTCACGTATTGTGTTTATTTGCCACAGTGAATTCAGAACCACGACGTGTTAGTTGATAAAGTGTGAATAATTTGCTATTGTATCGTGAGCTTTGCAATATTAAGGGTATGTATGTATAAGTTAGAATTCATATAAATAATTATACTCGTAGAAAGAACTAGATTCCAGATCTTGTATTTTCTTGAATTTACCATAAATATTATTCGTTAGTAATTATTATTTTCTGCCAAATATTAAAACAACCGGTATTTTTAAATTCTTGGTAATTTGTAATTATGATAGATACCCGTTAAATATTATTTGCAGAAAAATTTCAAGTAGATCTAAGAAAATTCTTTCTACGGTACCGAATGATACCGACATTCCAGTCTTACTCAAAAATATCGAAGTTTTAACTCAAGGATATATTTTGACTAATCTAAATTTTTATTCGACCTAAAATAATTCTAATGAAATAAGACCAAACTGGTATACAGAAACTGTGGACGCGGAATCACAAGCATTTACCAATTTGGCTAATTTATTAACATCAGAAAATAGTTTTGGAATTTTACCCCTACTTAAAGAGTATTCCCGACGATCAACGAATAATTTTAAGTACCAATTTTAGGAAATTACGTAGTAACCAGAAGAGAAAATCGTTTATTCTAAATACCTGCAGCCGGCTTAATCGAAAAGCGACAGAGAGCAAAATACCTTCAAATATAAGTTAAGAACTGCCGATGGTGAAATGGCGGAAGTGTGTAAGATTTTTTCCTCACCACACTAGGGTACAAAAAAACCAATGACCGACTTTTACATGGCACGTCAACAGAAACCCCCAAATAATAATTAGCGCCCATACCAGACAGACGAAAAAAGTCAGCGAGTAAGAATACAGATTAGGATTTGGTAGATGCTTACATAGAGTGCTTTGAACCGTCTATCTCTCATTATAGGTAAATACAAAAATTAATAAATTTGGGAACAAAACATATAGATATAATTTTTTCTGTTTTAGGCAAGAGCACGCACCAAATAGAATCTTCTAGGCGACATTTTTGTCTCTTAATGTATGAGTTATTTCAACCCCAAAATCCAACTATGAAAATGAGCTACGAAGCTTACCCTTTGCATGTCAGAGCCAAAAACATATCGTTTGCTTCACTAGGGCATAAGGAGTATGAACGTTGCGAGGAATTGAAGCTGCATGATCACTCGAAAGATAATGTGCAAGGAAACTGTAGAAATGTTCTTCTTAGAAGAAACATAGTGATAAAGCCAGAGAATCCAGAAAGTTATACCCGACACATGCCAAAACTAAGTTCAAAGATATCACTGTTTGTTGTTCAGTGGACTTGCAGAAGGTCATAATGTTACCAACTGGCGTATTTATGGACACCACCCCCGAAAATCAAAAAATATTTATCGAAAATTCGGAAATGGGGTCCAGTTTTTTATTCTAACAGTAAAAAATCGTTTCAGAACCGATAAAATGGTCTGGCAACTTTGTCGATACACAAGGAGATGTATCTCTCAACCTCCCAGGTTATTTACGAGTTGGCAAAAGCCCTCGAAAAGTAATTTTAGTATAAGGTGTTTTATTCTATTGTTTCTTTTGTGCACCTTAAAGTTTTAGAAATATGTTTGTTTTGTTTATTTTAAAGATTTATCTTAAAAAAGTAGTCCATTCTGGAGTGGAGTAAATCTATTTAACCGGGAATGAAAGTCAATCCTCCACGAAACGAAACAAATATATTACTAAGCAACCAAACATGTTTCGGAGCTTCAAGCTCCATCATCAGTGGTAATACAGTCAATTACGAAAAACTACATTGCAATGTGCATAGAAGTATTCACAAATCCTAGAAAATGCAATGCATTCGGGTCATTTCGTGAAAATTTTATGTTAAACAATAAAAACTGTTAAATGAAATATATGGGTTTTTTCTTTTTATAAATCATAATTGAGAGTAACTGCTACTACGAGGTTATTCCCAGTAAACACATATACGTAAATTAAATGTTGATTTAACGTGTCAATCGTTGATAATTGGTCTTACGTTAGAAAAGTGACGGTTTATTTTAAGTTTAATTTTACACCGTTCAATTTAAACGTTATAGACACGTGATGTTATTATCTAAATACAACTACGTACATTTATTATGTTTAAGTAACGTTGTATATGCATTATAAATAAACCATAAAATAAAAACGTTTGTTGTAGGTGTTTTTTAAACGCGTGTCAAACATTGTCAAAATTAAAAACGTTTATAAAACGTTCTTTATGTAATTTATAATAAACCGATATTTATAGCTAAAATAACGTTAGAAAATGTTCATTAGAAGCGCATAATTTTTAGAGGCGACAATGAAAACGTTAAAATTACGTTTTTTAAGTATTTTATAATAATTCTAAAATTACAGTTAAGGTAACGTGTAAAATATCCCATAAAAATTCATTGCTTAATATCGGAAAATTCAAAACGTTTATATAATGTTTATAAAGTATGTTATCACAATTCCAAATGTACCTACAATTAGAAGAACGTGTGAAATTATTTTTAGAATGAGCAATATTTAAAGTGGGAAATTTTAAAACGGTGATTATTACGGTTCCAAATACTTTTAAAAAATGTGTCAATGAATCGTTTGATGTAAAACTAGAATTATTGAAATAACAACGAATATTACGTCCTAAATGTAGTTTCAAAAATCTAGAATATATAAAGGTTTAACCTTAATTTACCTACCAGTTGAAACAGTAAAACAAACACTTTATAATATGTAAGTAAATCCCTAATATACCTATTTAGTTAGTTACTTTTGAAAACACCATTTAAAAGGTGTTTAAATTGTATAACTTTACACTAATTTAAACGACCTTGTAAGTCCTAACGTTTCCTAGTTTCCAATGCTATCCCATTCTTATCTCGGACATAGTGTACATAACAAATTGAACAAAAAGTGTTTATCAAAAACTTCCTACTACAACTAGCTATACCTATCGGTACTCTAAGTTTACAAGAGTAATGCGAAATATTTGTTAACAAGTTAATTAAATCTTATAATGATTTGTTGGGTTTTTCTTTTTTTTTATGCAAAAATATAAGTTTCAGAATAGTTTTACAACATATTTTTTCCAATCTTGAATAAGAAGTTAAAATAAGTGGTATTATACCTACTTAAATACCTAGTAACCGGCCAAAGCAATCACAAAAAAATGTTTTTGTTTTTGCTATATGAACACATAGTAGTAGTAGTAGTAGTAGTTTCACACATTTCAAACGTTGCTTGAACGTTGAAGGCAGGCCGTTGTTACACCATTAAATTATAAAGCATATGATTGGCCGAAAACGTATGTGAAGGTCGTAATGTTTGTTAGTGACTAAAATCATACAGTTGTTTTTTAACAGTGATGCCAAAGTGAGAATTTCTTCTCATACTATAGATATAGGAGATATAAAGATATATATAATCTAATTATTATTTTTTATAATAGATACGTATACTTTCGGGGTTTCCAGAAATTTATTAATTTTAACACACACTTTTTTGAATTTGATTAAAGTCAAACAACATAAGTGTATTTTCAACAATTCTTCTTTATTGAAATGATTTACAAAAAGAAACATTTCACATTAAATGGTGTATTACAGAAATTTGCTATTTACATAATAAATAGTAGGTATAACCAAATTTAAGTTTTCAAAAAATTTTATATAAACCTCATGTTTTTTGCTATTAAATAAAAGTTTTTCCACAGAGTGTATGTAGGTATACATGTTTGAATCCATATTATACCTTAAGACACTACGTAAGAATTCTTTGTAAGATTTAGTAATGCAACTGAAGAAGGAACAGTAAAGTTCCGAAACATGTTTATTCAATGACCTATAACTGTAAGCCTCCGGTGAAAAATATCTAAAAAAAAATCACACAATAAGGTTAGTGCAGCAGTATACTCATGACTAAGACGGATAATCCCAAAGTTTACTCAAGATAATTTAGTACCTAACTTAATATTTAATATCGAAATAAGCAAGACAATTTAGGTAGTCTTTTTGAAAATAGTTTGAGCATTATATTCATTCAAACCGGAAGTAACAAAGAACAGAAACGAATTCTGGAGGTATGTATTAGTACTAAATCTCACATATTTTTTGTTTACTTTAATCCACTACCGCCAATAATTTTCCTCTCTTCAAGAAGGCGCAATTAGCTAATTCATCGTCGATGCAGCGCATACAGAAGTTTTAAAAACATATTAGCCTCGAAAAAGCATATCGTAAATCAAATATATTTCTTTGCCAGTAAGATTTGTGGCGGTTGCAACACTCTTAGAATTTAAAACTTATTTCTTTCGAAAAACCATATCGTAAAAGAGATACACTGTTACTTACTTTGCAATTTAGAATCGCTTTCCTTACAGCATCTATAAAGCAATATTATACTTGGATAAATAATTAATAAAAGGCTTGGCCTATTTCTGTCATTTTAGGTAGTCTTAATATTGAGGAGGTAATCATATTTTTATCGCAAACACACGCGTTTTAACTAATATTAACCTTTCAGTACACGCACCTGATCTGAGAGATCATAGAGTTCTAAATTATATAATATTTTATGTACGGTATTCGGTAGGGGTCGGTGATTTTAGATAGATATAGCTTGTTGCAAGTGGTACACGTATGAGAAATATTTCGACAAAAATAAACCCCAATTTTCATCAATGTTTGGTTTCGAAGAAAATTGCACATTGGTATTATATATACCAAAACGAGGAAAAATTGTCTTACTGGTTTCAAATATGCATAAGGATGACGCAATTGATTCTTCAACAGGCCAAAAAAACAAACCTGAAATCATCACTATTAACAACGAAACAATTATATTGTTGAAAAATTGTATGCGTCATATAATTGCGCCCGAAATACCAGACGATGGCCGATGGTTGTATTTTATTGCATACTGATTGTGCGTGGTATTAATAGCCAAGTAATCTTTGAGGGGAATGTCAATGTAAGTAAAGTATTTAAAACCATATTTTTAATCTAATTTAGTCATTATGACGTTCAAAAAGATACTCTGCATGTCCATATGCATGAAAATTATGCGCGTGTACTGGAAGGTTAAATAATACAAATAGGGTAATTTCCATATTTTAGGGAAATACTAGAATAGTATATTGTGCAACGAACATGAAATGACATATATTTCCTACGAGTATGATCGTTTGCAGCATGAGCCGCAGGCGAGTGCTGTAAATCATACGAGTAGGAAATGGTCATTTCATGTGAGTTTCACACTATACTTTTTCTACGACTGTTTTAATGCTTTTGAATAAATTTAACATAATTTTTAGGAAAATATTTGTTTTTCGAAACTTACCCCTGTTACTGTATAAGCCTAAATACGATACATTAGAAGTATTAAATTGACTAGGTTGTGTTAGACTATATTCACTATCACTGTTTATGTGTTTTGAAATTAGCGAAATACTTAATATTAATTTTATTAATTATAAATACCAAAACTGTCAATTTGGTGTTTGTATTTTCGGCGTTGCTATGGTGATTTTTCATGCCCGCCGCTACTTTTGTCATTACCAGGAAATATTATTACGCACGGGTAAATGAAAAACAGCATTACAATGTACTACATTTTCAAATCATGATTCAACATGTTGTCAAATTATGTGCCTCAGAGAATTCATAAACTTTATCTAAATCCGTATTTATCTTATCATGCATCTCTACACTTTACTCCATTTGACAATGATACAGTAACTGCGTATCATGAGCATATTAATGATAGTAAAGATTATGTAAGTCATTGAAGATATCGGAAGAATACACGGCGGGCGACTGGCAGAGGGCCCAAAATTTTTTCACATGAAGAAAACGCACCACAGTCCGGTAAACTATATAAACTAGATAAAAAGAGTACGGCTGACTCGAGTCTTAAAATTTTTCATATCAATATGCAAGGACGCTCAAATAAAATTGATGAACTCTCTATATTCTGTGCAAGCGAGAAATATGACATTGTGTTTATAAGCGAACACTAGATAAAGTTTGATAATGTTTTGGCCCAGATTAATTTAAATAATTTTGGTTTTGTTAATTCATTTTGCAAAAATATTCATGTTTGTATATATGCTCGTAAAGAAATTAACTGCCGCTCCATTGACATGACTAAATATTGTGTGCGCTGGATGCTCAATTTTGTGCAATCGAAGTGGTATCTATGGGAATTTAATAATTTGCCTTTATAGGTCCTGCAGTTGAAATGAGAGTTCTTTTCTTACTAAAATAGAGGCCATATTTAATGAACTTTATACTCAGTTTGAAAAGCTTGTAATCTTGGGTGATTTTAATGTGCATTTTGATAAGAGTTGTTGTTTGCGTGATGAGCTCTCTTATATCATGGAGAGCTTTGGCTGCAGAACAACGATTTTTGAGCCAACTAGAGTAAGTAGTACTAGTTCGAGTTGTATCGATAATATCGTTACAAATCTTGATGAAAATTGTTTCGTCACGGATGTAATTGATCCCTGTACTTTTGATGATTATGGTCAATTTATTTATGTGCAAAATTTTACAGGCAACATTGATGCATACAATCTATATAAAACACTACAAAAAGATTATTCTATAGAAATCAAACATAAGAAGCGTGATGCTTACTCGAATTACCTTAATTAGTCATGTAACAAGTCGAGGGATGCTTGGAGGCTGATAAATTTTGAAAGAAATTCTGGGAATAAATGTTCAATACCTAAACTCTCTCTGACAGCTCACGATTTCAATAGGCATTTCGCTAGGATTGCGGATGATATTTTGCATTCTCTGGCTTTCGATGATGATACTCAGGAATATATTCTAAATAAAATAATTACGCCTGTTTTCTCGTTTTATTTTCCACCTATACTTGAGATTGATGTTCGATATGAAATGCTCCACCTAAAAAACTCAAACTGTTTTGATATGTACAATATAAATTCTAGAATAGTTAAGGATAATGTTGATGTTATTGTTGAGCCTCTAACCTTTGTTTTCAATAAATGTATTTTAAATTGTAGTTTTCCCGATGCTTTTAAGAATAATCGAGTTACACCTATCTTCAAAAAGGGTAACATTTGCGACCCTAACAATAATAGGGCAATTTCAATATCTTCCATTTTTGACAAAATTTTTGAGAAGATAACAAGCAAGAGTTTGGCCAACTATTTTGAGAGTAATAATTTCTTTACTATGTCACAGTTTGGTCTTAGACACGGGCAATCCACTGTACAAGCTCTTTCAAGATTGGTTGAGTGTATTGTCGAGGGCCTGTAGGGTAGAAATCAGGTGGATTTGACCCTTTGCGATTTGAGTAAGGCCTTCGATTGTGTTCCTCATGAGCTTCTCCTAAGGAAACTTGAGAGGTACGGTGTAAGGGGAATTGCTTTGGAGTTGCTGAGATCATATCTTACCGGAAGGCAACAGTGCGTTAAGCTTGGCGGCTCCATATCCGATTTTTTACCAGTGAATAATGGCGTGCCCCAGGGATCGGCTTTGGGTCCATTACTATTTATAATTTTTGCCAATAACTTGCCCAATCACCTGAAACTTTATGAGTCAATACTGTATGCCGACGATTCTAACATTCTGGCAACTCATAGGGACGTGGAGGTCATGCGGATCATGATGGGGATCTCTGAGGAAAGGGCTGGTGAATGGTTTTGACATAATCGGTCGCACCTTAACGTGGAAAAGAATCAGAAAACTATTTTTTCATCTAATATTTCTGTAGGTCATTCAGTTAAATTGCTTGGAATAACTTTAGATGATCGTTTAACTTGGGCACATTATGTCGATGCGCTGATGAGTAAGCTGTCCGGTAGTTTATTTGCCTTACGAAGATTGGTATCTATAGTGGATAAGTTGACTGCCTTATCTACTTATTACTCTTTATTCCATGCTCATATAAGTTACGGTGCATATTTATGGTCTAACTGTTCTACTGCAGAGTATTTTGCATGCAGAAAAAAGCGGTGCGACTGATTGCCAGGGTGGGGTATCTGGATCACTGCAGACCTATTTTTTAGCATTTGGGAATTATGTCATTGCCCAATGTTTACATATACCAGCAGGTTCTTGAAATTCACAAAACCAGTGACCGGTTTTCTACCAATTCTGATTACCACTCCTATCTTACTCGAGGTGCCGATAACATCAGAATCCCTGCATTTAGAATTGGTATGTCGGGAAAATACTCTTTTGATGTTAGTATTATACAACAAGCTACCCAACTATATTAAACTTTTAGCGACAACTAAATTTAAAAATCGTGTAAAAACATTCTTTTTTAAAATATGCTTTTACACGATTTTTTCTGCATGCGAAATACATGCAAATATATGCAGCAGAACATTTAGACCATAAATATGCACCGTAACTTATATGAACATGGAATAAAGAGTAATAAGTAGATAAGGCAGTCAACATATCCACTATAGATACCAATCTTCGTAAGACAAATAAACTACCGGACAGCTTACTCATCAGCGCGTCTGTAACCATTTTGAATTAGCGGGTGTTGTTTACATTCAGAAAGAATACTAATTTTATAGCTCAATCTAAATGAACCCCTATATGCTATTCAAATTGTTACTGGTTCGATTCAAGCTTTACGAGCGGTTTTAGTTAAAGAAGAACAAACAAAGAATTTCAACTTTATTAATCTGTATTAAAATAATGTACAATTTACTAACCTTTTATGGTTCTGGATCTCTGCCGATCATGCACAACTTATTTAAAAGAATAACACTAATTTAAATGACCCTTCTATTCACCAAAATAATCAAAGCTTTATTTGAAATAAAACACACGATCTGGGCTTTTCAAATCAACTAAATTTAATAATTAAAATTAATAAAGAAAATCAATAATTAACAAAGAAATAAATATATAAAAACAAAAAGAATAAAACAATTAAAACAAATGAAAATTTAAAAGACAATCTTAGTCATTACTTTACAACTTAAAATAGGTAAGTTAATATAATTGCGAATAATTATATTAATTCCCATACGAAACTATCAATTACAATTGAAAACTGAATATAATTCAATTAATAAAAGAAATCTTCATAAAAATTGATTTGGAAGCAAAAAGGCCTTCAGTTAAAAGAATTAACAAAAATTTACTGAAACTTTAACTTTATGCTGATATAATTCAGGACAAAACTAGAAAGTAATTCTTAACTGTGAAAAAGTCCAAAAAACAAATTAAAATATTTAATTAACTTTATACAATTGGTACCTCTAGACCATACCAAAGCTAAAACGAATCTAACTTGGAACGTCCGATTGTATTTCCAAATCGCTTCACAAAAATGAGAAGTAGGTACTGAACATAGTCAATAAAAATAAAGTAACCAATCCAGAGTTGCTGGGAAAAACTGCACAACGGTATTTATTTTCGTCTCTTTGAGTGTATTACTTATTATTTAACAACTACATTTTATCCTTAATAATTGATTTTTGGTGGTGTAATTGAGCGTCCGCTCCTGATTTCTATGCCCACAATTTTTTGAATAATTGTTTTAGAGCTATCTACGCTAGTCACTTCTCAGATTGCTGATATAATTACCTCACTTGTCTGAGTCGGATAATAACATATTCTTCTTGTGAACATTATCATATCACCTGTTCAGCAGTATAACTTTCACTTTAAATCCATAGCTTATTTTCAGTTATTTTTGCAACAAGATGCTTGCCTATCGCTTGTTTTCGGTATACACGATCCTCTTAGCTTTACTATGTAAACCTTATTTTCTTTCAATGTACTAGATTGTTAAGAATATTTGTTTTTGTTATAATATCTTATTAACTCAGTTTTATTAGAAGTTCCTTTAATATTCTTGAGTACATAAATATCAGTTGCTTCTTTATGATCTATATGTATATAATAGGAGTTTACGAATACTGTTAGTAATCAAAGACAAAGAGATTCCAACTAAAAATGACTACAGAATTTTTCCTTATGCGTCTATTCAGCTTTATGCAGCTTTCTTCTAATTTAATGTACTTTTTATCAAATTCCGGAATTCTTTTTTCTCGGCCCTCTACTTGTTTATTCAATTTTTCATCTTCCACAGTTATTTGCGGTCAAATAGATGTAGTTTTAGCTTTAGAAACAGTCACCAACTTATCATAGAGTTTGTCAAGTTCTGAGTTTTTACCCAAATTCTCTCGTACAATCTGTAGTATACCCAATGGTAAAGAAAGTAAGTATTCTCTTCTGCTGAACTTTAACTGAACTTTTGTTAATCAAAAACCAAGTAAGCAAAGTGAAAGCGACCAAAGTGAAAGCGACCTCAATTATTTAATAGAATCAGCAACAACTTCCGCAATATTTACCACGGCAAAAATTAAATTTTAGTTTTAATTTAGACTTAAAAACACTAATAAAACAGAGGGATTTTAACACCTATGTGTGCATCGTCTCGTGTTTTTTTTCCCATTTCAACTAGGTATTTAACAAGTGTACATATTCGACATCATCATGAATAAATTAAATAATATTATCTTCACAATTATATACTATAACAAATTCTCAAAATGACTGCAATTTTTTATAATATAATATAGGTTAAGGTACCGGGAACACAAAACAAAAAAATGTATCCAGCGTTCACATAAAACTCTGTGGCATCCGTCGTAACTCCCTTTCACCCCTGAATTATTTTTTTTTGATCATCAAACCAGGTTTTTTTCTCATAATATAGTTTAATATTGTACAGTAAGGAAGAAAGGTTCACTTATATTTCGCATTAGTTGAATTATTCTAGTAATTATCAATCTTCGCCGAATAACAATAACAAATTATGCGAGAATACCCCTACTACTACATAAGGTTGTAAAATTATCAATGTAGTGAGGAATGCCTGAATATTACAAATAATAATAAATTTATTTGCAGTTCAGAACAAAATAGTACAGTTCTGAGCAAATACAGTGATTAGACATGCATGACAATATTTTTATACCATACCTTGTAAGGGCTAAGATTTTCCACCATACATGCCAAAATAGCTTCTCTACCCACTGGTACAGTTACATTTGCAATGGGCTGGGTGAATAGAGGATTCTCTGAAAATAAATTAAATTATGGTAATATGGTAACAAATTATCTCAGATTTATGTAGGCAAAAAACCTGTATTGGAAATAAGTTAAAATAAAATGGTTGTATAAGATGTATTTGTAGAAAAAGTTATTCAGTCTTCAAACATCATGTTTTAGCAACATTAATCTCTTAAAATACAGAAACCCATATGTAATATTGATGTGTAATATCATTAATATGAATCGAAAAATGCTTTATCAAGATAAGGATATTGAAAATATCGCACATTGCAACTGAAAAGATAAAAAGCATAAATGATTTTTGAAACTCTAGACGATATTCATGCTATAAGCTTGTTCAAAATACCGTGCATCCCACTTCTTTGTCTTTCTGTTCTCACCACGAAATGGCTCCTTTTATGATCGTGATACCTCCGCAGGTTCCTATTTTGTTCAAGTAGGGATATTATTGCCAAATTTCTACATTATAGTGAAAGTAATGTTGCCCAAGTTTCAGATGAATTCACGTTTATTGTCAATTATTTATATAAATTTGCGCCAAGTATGTTGCAATCAATTAACTTAGGTTTTTCATATGCTGTTAATTATGGCGTTATTTATAAATGGTTTTCACACTTCTTACCTAACAACTATTCGGCACATACCTTTCTTAAAACACCGTGAGTACCTTACAAATAATTAGCAAAAATTCATTGGCAATCCAGTCTCTAAAACAGTAATTTTGTAAGAAATATATGAATATTATATATTTAACTTCAACAAGAGCTTTAGAACAATTTAAAACACCATATGAAATGTGGCACAATAAAAAGCCACAAATTAGATAGTATTGACACTAGTAAAACAGATAAAATGATTTAATGGATCTGTGAAGAAATAATACACATCTGCCACAAAAAATATTTATGAATTACTTGCTACATAAAATAACAAGACTTTAAGTTATGTGGGAAATTTGCTTCACACCATGCTACCATGCTTCACCAGACGGGCTGTTACGTTAATCCACAACTCAAATTTTCAACATTTAAGAAGAGCTTATACCAGCACGAGAGACGAATGACAACAAGATGTCTGTGGCGACATCTAGTGTGAGCAGGCAATATGCCCGGTGAAAGAAAGTTCACAAACGATGGCCGGACAAGAAGTAACAACTCCACCACATCCCATTTGCCAGTACTAGATACATCCGAACTCCATCGCTGGAGGCTTTACTTATAAATTGCTGATGCTACTAAATATTTATTCTTCGTAATACTAGGTATACAAAATGAAATTTATAATGTTATTAGATATTCTTACAAACTAATCATATTATTTATCAAGCATTTCATTTGTAGATATTAAGTGGAACATTTTTGTGTAGAGTTTGTAAGCATGCGAATGGAATGGTCCTGAGCACTTATTTGTAAATACACTGTTTTCAACTTACGATAATATATGTAATAACTCAGGTTGAGAATAGGAAGGAAAGCCATTCCGGGATTATGATTACCATATTATGGAAAACGCACAATAATTCCAGAATTCAGTTATGGATTGTTTAATAATACCTAATTTGATATGAGTCGAATGACCTTTCCTTGATTGCAAAGATCGAATTAAAATGTAACAAATATTATTGGAAATACATTTGTTAGAAAAGATTTATTACAATATAATTGGCAATAAAATTGCAATCATAAAAATAAAAAAAGCTATATCTAATAGCCATATAAAATATCCTTTAAAATTTAATTATTACCACGTAAAACTGACAAACTTCAATTTTTAGTGTGAAGCCAGCTAAATTTCAGGTAGTTTGTCCCATTTAGTCAAAAAATATTATAAATAGTATTGAAATTTGTAATGTAAATGCAATTCCTCTTGAAATATTATAAATGAACATACAGTGTGACAAATTTTCTCAGGTGTCACAGCTAGTGCTACACTAGTTATGTATGGTTCATCCTGTATATATATAATAAGATATTCCCACGACGACAACTTGCTGATCCGTCATTTCCAGTAAAATAGCAAAAGTACAGATGTATCAAAAGTTACTTAGTAATGTATAACAACATGTACAATTAGAATAGACATACACACCAAAAAGTAAACATTAATCATTTTATTATACTCCTTTGCTTTTTATAAGTTGTATTTTGAGTTTTTAATAAAGTTTTATTAAAAATAGTTTTTAAAAACCATTTCTTTATAATATATTATTATTATTATATAAAAATGTATACAGGGTGATTCATGGGTAAATGTACAATTTACATACCTTAAGGGAATATCACCCGTCAGTGGCGGCTCGTGACCTGTTAAGAGGTAGTGCTGCAGAGCCTAGATGTCAGTTATAAAAAAACCTCAAATGTGTTAGAGGCATGTGATTTGTAAGATCCTGTTTGGCCTTTTCAGCGAGATGCACTAACTCACCAACACCACTAATTGCTCAAACACATTTTATAAATTTTTTACATTACCTAACTTTTTTCCCGGCTTGTGGAACACACTTCAATATTTAAGTCAGGCGCACAACACGACACGACAAAACCAAAACAATAAACTCAAATAAAAAACAAAAGCTATATCAATAAACAAACGCCAAGGGCTACAATCGCAATCTGACACATTTAATTTGTCCATCTTGCAGCCCTGTATGTATACGTCATCACGCTGTAAAAACAACATTAGATTTCTCAGCTTGAAAATAACTCTCAATTGCCATTGGTCGGATCAAGGTCGACCATTTGTATTGTGACGTTTACCACCAGTACTTCAACGAGAAGTACATTTTTGTTGGACATTTTTTGAATGGCGAATCTGTTAAATTTTATTTTTCTCTACCTCCGTTAAAATTTTTGTACTCAGTGATAGATTGCCCTGTATATATCAATCGATAGGTCGTTTTAACTTTTTTAACAAAAAAATATCAGATAAAGTTTGTCTTATTTAAGAAAACTTAGATATAGCAAATCGAAATTTGACAAACTATTCCGATAGTCTGCGACACTTTGAATAATTTTACCAAACAATTTTTCGGTAGTTTGAGAAAAGGACCCTGTACCTACATACCCTTTCAGTATTTTATTATTATTATAAATATGTTCTTGGCATTTTTATAATATCTAGTTTTTCCATGAAATCAGTTACGCTTAAATAATTGTCTAGAACTCCCTATCTTTAATCGCATCTGCATATTTCCAAAATATAACACGCTCTGTATAGTATAGTGTGGCAAACGGATCTGTAACCGCGATAGGAATTCGGACAACCAAATTCCATATTGCCAAGTTTAATTATACAAAAGCACTAGTGCTTGTCATGGAGTAGTTTTAATTTCAAAATCGATTATTTACAATCACAACTAATAAATTATGAAAAAGGCTGAGTGGTTGGTTTGTTTTTCACACTATATTTAATATAGGCCAAACATAACTTTGTATTAGTAATTCCTATCGTACCAGGACATAAAAGATGAATTTTTGTCGTATATAAATATGTAAAAACGTAAACATAGCTTTTGTTCTAAAAAAATCAGAAATATAATAAATGAATGATTATTACGAAGAATATATTATGATTACAGCGAACATTAACCTTAAACAAACATTGTTCGGAGAAACAAATAATATTTATTTTATCGGAAAGAAAAATAAACAATATTGGGTACATACATCATTTTCTGTTGTATATACATAATATTCTGATGGTAATGTTTATACACATAGTGTAGGGAGTATAGGAAAAATTACAATTTACCTAGATTGAAATGTGTTGTTTATATAAATGCTTCTATGTAATAGTTTATATTATTATGAACGATCGATGGTTTAAATCATAAAATGCATAAAAACAAAACCGAAGATTTACCGGAAACTTTTTTTTTTAAACTTGATCGAACCCATATGTGAGCTAGGATTATACGTATATTATAATATATAATAATTTCGTCCTATACATAGATCTGCTTCAGGCACATGAGAAAGCTATAAACCAGCACAGAGAGTATTAAACATCTGCAAAATTATACTTCAGGAAGTTTTTCAGCCAGACAAATAATAATCACATAGGTACATTAAAAACTGTTGCATAAACAACAAACAAAGTAGAAACACCTAAATGCATATATAACAATACATAATATGGTCTATATTATAACTAACTTCTAAATAAATCGAAAAACCATACACATTAGATAAATCTATTTTTTTTTTTAATTTTAGCATTCTACGTGAAATTTTTATCACATTTTGCCTATTGGGATTTTGGACCGTTTATGTTACAGCAAATCAAACTACATAATAGATAGAGTTTAAAATCAATATAGAGTTTAATAGTATATTAAGTATTGAGAACAGTAAGTGTAGTTTACCCATCGACGACAATCTTTGGATTATACTATTTTTTTGTACGATCGAAATAGCTGAAATTGCAATTTTATTATTTTTAATAATTGAAGAGCTTGGCGGCAAAAGGTAATAAGCCACATGTCGCAATTTTAAATACTGATGTTGCTTATTGCCTTTTGTGCAAAATATTTAATATAATATTTTAATCGTAAAAGGAAATTTACAAACTACTACAAAACACCTATTATCTAATTACGAAAGATTAAACACAGATCACTTTCTTTCATTAAGAACAACAGTCAAAGATAGTTTTCCCATTTTTATGAGAAGTGTGGCTTGTTACCTTTTTCCGCCAAGCGCTTCAATTATTATTTTCAATTAAATACAAATTCAGATTAGCTGAATACCCGCTACAAAGTTGCAGTTGAACGTTGCCATGGAACTAATTGTTATTGTTATGATTGTTATCGTATTTTTATGTCATGTATTTGTCAGAACTTATTTAAATAAGTATTATTATTGAAAATGAGAGACTTTGACTGTGAATCTATTGATGAAGCGTGGAATGTTAGAATAGCCGCTATAATTCCAGGGAATGGAATGAAAATACTTATAAAAGTTCATACCTAAGGCCGTTTAATATACAATTTTAAAAATCAAAATAATGACGTCAGCATAAATGGGCAATGACATACCGTCGTGAATTTACTTACCGTTCTCTGAACGGTAAGTGAATTACTTACCGCGTCGTGTTTGGGTTGTCAGCCAGTAAATATCACTTACTGTCCTAAAGTCAGACACGGTAAACAATCAAAAAAGGTCGATCGTACAAAAACTCAATATCGCATATTTATTGAATAATCATAATTATCAAAATCAACCACGCAGAGCACCAACTAGCTTTAGTTCATAATTTTTACATGCACCTACATTTTCAATCAGTTTCCATAATACCAAACTCAAAACCTAATAATAATAGTCTTTATTCCTGACAACATCAGTTGGCCCCACAATAGCAAACAGCTTTTATTTGAACTTTTTTCCGAAAAATCTGCCGTTTTTAAGATATAAGGCTGTCTCAAGATAAATGGACCACCTGGTATAATTAAGACATACTAATATTTATTCATATATATGTAGGTATGTTCACCCAAAATATACAGGGTGAATATTGAACAGTATCCTACCTAAGTCCCTGATTAACCCTCTACGCTCTACGGTATGCCAATGTACTTTTGTCGAAATGGAAATCAGTTCGAGATGCTTGACTAAACACACTTGGGTGTTGGTTATGTTAAAGTTTCATACGCAATTTTTGTGTTATTATTAATATTATTATACACGGAGTTTCGTACTAAACCGGACATACGGTAATCATAGATAAGAGATACCGAACTGGTTCCAAAAATGCTTTTATCGGTCTAATCCCTTAAATTTAAACTATAGAAGTACCCTGTATAATTTGTTGAAATTTGGACTAAAAATTTTTCTAAATATTATTAAGCGGACGATGCACTAGCGATTAAAAAAATCCAGATCCACACTTGGAAAAATGGAGGAAGGATTTTAATAAAAGGGTTTTTTAAGATTATTATTAATATTAATTGTTACCCAACATAAATTACTTAAAACATATGGATAAAATTAGATTTTTGCTAGTTGTAGATTTCATTACTAATCAGAAAGCATTGTTTAATGACGTAGAATTTATATATTTTTGTATTAACATTGATTATTGAGAAATAAAAATAAATAAAAAGATAATAATAAAAATGAGATTTATATCATTGTGTCGTACACTATAAAGTGATGACCAGGATTTGCCAAAAAAAAAAAAAAAACAAAACATTCAGAATATTGTCTTCATCGCTGGTTACGGGTTGTGGTAATTTTCGATCTATCTTCAGTTTAGACCCATAATTAACAAAGTTATTTTGATTTCGATTAAACTTTTTTCTATTAATTTGCAAATATTTGATAATATATTCAACAAAATTCAGTTATGCCTATTTTTAATATTAGATCATACTATAGTGTAACGGAGCTCAAAAAATGGCAGTATATCTATAATAACTGATTACATCCGGCATAAATCCTCAAGTGATACATGTTGCGTACACTATATAGTTAAAAGATTTTGAGAAGACAATTTCTTGAGGGTTTAGGACTATGTCAAATTTAACGATATACGTAAGTAGAAAAGTTTAATTTCAATTAACCAATCTGCCAAAAAGATATCGCCTCAGAATATCTAAAATTTAAGATACCTATACCACTGCCAGAAGCAGAAGCACGACAGGATAAACTTGGTTCGTGCCAAAAATCATATTAATCTGCGGTTAGCCAAACATATCTGCTCACTTATTTTAAATATTCTTAAATTAAGATCATTTATTATTAACTAGTAGGAAGGAATTATTGTTTGTCTTTATTTTCTTTTTACTTTTCGTTCTCATATTATTACTGAATTGTTTTTTTTTGTTCTATTTTGCCTGTATTTGTTTATTGGATAAGATGATCGTTGTGTTACTATTATATTATTGTATTACTGTTACATTATTATATGTACCATATCAAACTCATTTTTAGAAAACTGTATGTTTTAGGAAATGTGTTTCATTTATGCTGTAAAACATATAATTTTCCCAAAGCTCTTTTGTTTTATAATAGCAATAAACTTATAATACCTTTTGTAACCAACAGCATATACGGTCAAAGAAACCGGTGGCGTCACCACTCGTGTTAAAATTTTGACGTCACTACTGAAGGGTTAAATAGTATAACTGGTCAAGGTAACCCAAGAAAAGTTTGAGAGCGATGCCTATGTTGTATATCGGAAATAATTAAAAAATAATTTGCCGGGTGAGCAGGCTGGCCGATCCCGATGGCATCAACAATTTTTTTCCGGCTTTTTTTCTAATTGTTTCACTAGCTATCAAGTTTTGAATAGGTTTTATGCAAATAACACTTATGACAATGAGTTATCCTTTCATAATAGAAACTGCAGTGTTGAGGAGGTGCTTCTATGCACTATTGCGTTCCTTACATAGATATGAGAACTACGAATATTAATAACTCTTGTATAGAGCAGGACTACTATTATCCTTACAAATGAAAGAATTATATTGGTAAATTGCACCTAAATAGAACCAGGTCTCCAAATGAAGTTGATTTGGAGACCTCAGAATTGTTAGAATTCATTCAACTATTTCTAAGATTTTGGAAAAAAGTATATAAACAAAGAATTTATTCTCTGTTTGAGTTGATGACTGGCTGCCATCGGGATTTTTTTGTGTTGGATCGGATTTTATTATCCTTAAAAATGGACAGACTTAACTACCGAATAAGTTTTGAATTTGACTTGAAAAAAAAAATGCGGAAATAATGGAAATGTTTTAATAAGCCTTTGACACAAATAAAAGTATGCTACAAGCAGTTCAAAAGTATACTTGACCAAGAAAGCCAGAGGAAAGTCGAAAACTTAATTTTCAAAAATTTGGCTATGACTTTCGTGTATGCGAAATTAATTCAAAAAGTGTTTACGGTTGAGCAGCAAACGCTTGAAGGTGAAGTCGCTTAGGACAACTTGTGAGGGGAAATGTACTTAAGAAGGTCATTATGGTTAATGAGTTGTGGATCCACGATAACGGTCCCAAAATAAAACTCCTGTAATCACAGTGGAAATGCCAAGCAGAGATACCGCCAAAAAGGACGAATCATCATGTTACTTATCTTCTTCTTAGATTATGAAGTGGTGCGCGCTCTCAATATGCTAAGTTGAACTTTGTGCCAATACAGTTCTATGTAATTTTTCCATTTTCTCCAATATATTTAAGGTAACGAAATTAGGTGTATTCTTACCGCTACTAATAATTTATTTATCTATGTATTAAAAACAAACCAACTTAGAGTGGGGTTCCACTATTTAGTTTGTCCCATGTGTGTTTTCTCTAAAATAATTAGGATTCTGATTCTTTTATACTTCTTTCCCACTGTCTCTCATACTAACTCCTTATTCTACAGCTTGTCAGGTAGTTAAGCAGATTTCTTTCAGTAGCTTTTGCAAGTTCGTTAGTTAACTTTAAATAATATCTGGAAGGATAAAATGCAAATTTTAAATTTCATTGTTTAGAGAACTTCAAGCAAACTTTCAAAACCGACGTCTAAGAAATCTTTTTTAATTCAGAATTATTCTGAAATGCTATGCAGCAGTTTTTCAACTTCACAATTTTAATAATGGCTTGGACGTATTTTTCATCATAATATTAAGTACCTGCTTTTATTTAACTAGATTATAGAGTCGTTTAATTTTATGGCATAATATGCAATATTTTTCATTGTTAAACGGAATAGTATATATTACAACGTTATAACGTTTGTCCCAATTTGTATTTTAGTTGTAAATTTAAATACCTTCCTGTGATTACTATTACAATAATTATTGATACAGTTTTTTTAAGCAAAATATGCTACTTTCACTAATATTTATTATTAATAGATACGTCGACTGTTTTGCATTTTAACTAATTAACTTATTATATACCTAATAACCCTATAATTTGAAGTATAATAAATACTGCCTTTTTCTCTTGGATTTGATGGTGAAATGGTCAGTCTAACCTGTTGTTTAACAGGCAACAGTTTTTTTGGTAAAATTGATATAAATAGTGTCACTCCGATAAATTGGAAGACAAAGAAAATTTTTACTTACAGACGGAATTTGTGTAATTCAATAGAACCAGACCGTTGAGATATAATTTTAAGCACAGCAAAATATACACCAGCAGGTATATGTAAACCATATCATCCATGCAAATAGCAGTATACATTCCACTATATAGAGACAGGAACCGACAAATCCAGCAGGAAACTTAGAAATAAAAGAGTGTACAATTATTAATGTAAAAGCAAAACGCTAGTAGGACATCAGAAGAATTTTATGTTTATCTGTAACATAATATAGTTAATAAATATATTTTAGTTTGTTTCTTTACTTTTGACTGAACCTGTATTTACTAGATTTAAGTTTATCAATATGCATATATTTTTAGCTCTCCATATCATATATGTAATATATGTATATATGGAGACTATTAGTTTCATGAAAAAAAAATTTTTTTTTAATTTCACCGGAAATACTTGTTTTTGGTCATTTTATACATAAATAAGTAGTTTTAAAAAAATGTCTATCTGTCTGTCTGTATGCACGAAAACGCGAAAACCGCTTAACAGATTTTAACCAAATTTGGTACAAAAATACTATTGGACATGGCAAGGAGCTGATTAGATTTTGGGAAACATTTAGCGTAGGCAAGGGGTTTAAAAGAGGGTTCAAAAATTAAAAAAATTCATAGTTCTTAAACTTATCCATTATTATTATTGCCTGAGATATGTCCCGGGTGTGTGTGTCGTAGTGTGAAATAAAAACACGCTTTAATTGAAACTAATAACATTAACAAAAATGGGGTGTTTATAAAAAGGGAGACAGCAGTGCTGTTGAAAATTATCGTCCCATAGCACTGCTGAGTTCTGTATCAAAGATTATCGAGAAGATTGTGGCAGAGAGAATATTTGAGTTTTTGAACGCTTGTAACGTGTTGAGCGGATGTCAACACGGTTTTAGACAAGGGTTTTCAACCGAAACGTGTACCAGCGAATTTATCCAGAAAATGCACGATCTATCGGATAGTGGTTCGTACGTGGTCGCACTTTTATTTGACCTGTCCAGCGCATTTGATGTAGTGGATAAAAATTTCTTATGCCAAAAACTGGAAAATATTGGCATACGCGGACCCATAAACGAATGGATACGTTCTTATTTATCCAACAGGAAGATCGCTGTAAAAATTGAGTCTGTGATATCAGTTTTTCAGGACCTTGATTTAGGGACTCCTCAAGGGAGCATACTTGGTCCACTGCTTTTCCTTCTTTACGTTAACGATCTTCCTATGAATATCACGCACGGCTCTCTTTACATGTATGCTGATGACACTACAATATTATTGTCCGACAGAGAACCGGATATCCTCAAGCAAAAAATCGATGTCACACTTCAAGAGTTTAAAAAATGGTGTCGAAATAATCGCCTCATTATCAACTTCGACAAAACAGTCGCTTTGCAATTTAGTAGATATAGGACTCTAGACCTTCAAATTAGTTTTGATAACATTCAACTAACCTTGTCAGAGTCTGTCAAACTTTTGGGAGTGTATGTTGATCCAGAGTTGAGCTGGATATCGCAAGTAGACCACCTTTGTAAAAATTTGAACAGACACTTGTATGTGTTGTATTCACTGAAGGATGTTATGAGTTTGGATGCATTGATTTCGGTTTACTATGCCTTGGTTTACTCTGCAATTTCATACGGTATAGTCGTCTGGGGTAGGAGTGCAGAAATTGGCAGGGTTTTTGTACTCCAAAAGAGAGCAATCAGGTGTATTTTTAAACTGCCCTATAGGACTACGTGCAGGGACACTTTCAAGAGCAACGGTTTGCTTACAGTTCCCTCAATTTACCTGTACAAATTGCTCTTATATACATTTAGACATAAGAATTCTATACCTACACGCGGAAATAATCACGATTACTTTACTAGGGGACGAAATGAATTGCATCTACCTCGCCCAAGACACGAATTTTTTAAAAAATCGCCAAAGTATTCTGGTCGCTATTACTATAATCTACTCCCTGAAGATCTGAAGAACTGCCACTCTGAGACTGAATTCAAAAGAAAATTAAAATTCTTGTTGACCGATGGCGCATTCTATACCTTGCAGGAATTCACGGCTGCTGTACAGTGATTGTTATTGTTTCTGATTCCTACTTATTTTGGATTTCTTTGTTATTGTGGGTGTGATGTGTGTTATTTTATTGTATGTATGTTGGATTAGTGACTGATTTTTGTAATTTGAAGTGTATACAAATTTATTGTTTTTAATATGTGACAAAGACTGTTATAAGTATTTATATATGTTTGTATTATGGTCTAACTTATATTGACATTTAATTTATGCGTCTATGTAATAGGTGTTGTAATCTTGACGTGTCTATGTACAGAAATGTACTATTTTTTGACAGAATAAATATTATTATTATTATTATTATTATCCGAAATACTGCATAATTTTTTACGCATTTAATTGAATATAACCTAAAGTATTGAACAAAAAATATTAGACCACATTGGCTTTCGAAAATAATGTAAAATGGGGTAAAAAAGATTTAAAAAAAAAACGTATTTCTTAAACATAGCAGAAATATTAACTAGTTATTTATAGTTTTGATAGAATATAACCTATAAAATGTGTCATGAATAAGTTACTTTCATAGGCGTTCGTAAATAGTGGAAAAGGGGTCAAAACATAAAAAATATATATTGCCGAAACTTATTCGAAATATGAAATAATTTTTCATAGTTGTGATACAATATAAGCTAAAAAATATTCCATAAAAGAATTGGTTCACACAGGCGTTCGAAAATAGTTAAAAAAAACGGTCAAAAACGAAAAAAAAACGTTTCCCAAATATACCAGAAAAATTGGCTAATTATATATAGCTTTGATATAAGATAACGTACAAAATGCAACAAAAATTTTTTATTTACATAGGCGTTCGTAAATTGTAGAAAAGACGGTAAAATAAAAAAAAATTAAAATGTAAATTTTTTTATATTTAACTAGTTGAATTGGAAATACACGACAAAAATTAATGTACCATAGGCGTCCGTGAAAATTCTATAGAAGGGTCAGAAAAAACTTGTATCCGTGATAACTCAAAAACCACTTAACGGATTTTAACCATATTTGGTACGAAAATACTACAGGCTATTTATAGGTGGTGATTAACATTGAGCGTAGGCAAGGGGAATAAAAGAGGGTTCAAAAATAAAAAAAAATCATAGTTCTTAATTTATCCGAAATACTGCATAATTTTTTACGTATTTAATTGAATATAACCTAAAATATTGAACATAAAATATTACACCACATTGGCGTTCGAAAATAAAGTAAAATGGGGTAAAAAGTTTAGAAAAAAAACGTACTTCTTAAAAATAGCAGAAATATTGACTAGTTATTTATAGCTTTGATAGAATATAACATATAAAATGTGTTATAAATAACTTGTTTTCATAGGCGTTCGTAAATAGTGTAAAAGGGGTCGAAATAAAAAATATATACTTCCTAAGCTTATTCGAAATACGGAATGATTTTTCATAGTTGTAATAGAACATAACCTAAAAAATGTTACACAAATGAACTGGTTCACACAGGCGTTTGAAAATAATGTAAAAAGGGGTCAAAACGAAAAAAAAAAAGCCAAATATAACAGAAAAATTGGCTAATTATATAGCTTTGATATAATATAACCTTCAACAACAATTTTGTTTACATAGGCCTTCGTAAAATAATAAAATATGTACGTATAAATAGTGCCTCCAAAGAGAAGAAAAAGGAACAAAACCCGATACTTAAAAAAAAATAGCTGATGTCTAAAATAAAAAAAAAATTATATAAATTTTAGATAAATGACAAAAAGGTCATAAAATTATTAGTTTTACACTTAAATATGGAGAGCTATTCGTGCCACGAGGTCAACAGTTTATTTATACTAATGTTAGTTCTAGAATATTTAAATAGTATCGAGAATTTTGGTAAAATAAATAAATAGCTTGTAAATTAAGAGAGAGGTGTTTAATAAAGATTTGTACATAGAGAAGCTCCTTTGGTTTCATTCTTATCACGCTACACATCCAGATTTATACAGTTTAGAAAATTGTAACACACGTATGCATTTTTATAGGATGTCTTGTAAAGAAAGGTCAAGTTTTACCTGTTTTGTAATATTTTTGTATTATTATATTTAAATTTGATAAGTTTGAAATGTTTTCACCCTGATGACTATAATTCTGATCCAGAATTCTCAGATAGTCGGGTATTCGACTACTTGAGATTTCTTGATTGAAATTTAAATTTAGATAGCTCCAATAATGCGAATTGTGCCAATAAATTATGCAATTTATCGTAAATTTCACTTCCTCTGTCCAAATATTCAAGGAATCAATACAGTATTTTCAAGAATCGAAAAAAATATCTTGCCTTCAAATGGTTAGAACAGAAATTCATTCCGACTACATAATGCTGCCCGACCAATGATAGGTTTAAATACGAGACCCTATCTGTAAAATTGCTGTCTGCAATCAAAGTCGTATGTATAACATTACTACCACACGAACGATGAGTCGTAGGTTGTAGGGATCGAAAATGAGAAAAACTCTACTTTATTAACGATGCTTAGTTTAGCAGATTTATAGCTGCTTTTTCAAGCACTAAATATATATGGCTAATAGCTGTTCAAAATAAAATCTGAAACTATTTGCCTATTAAAGAAGTTAGAGTTTATTAATTTAAAATGTGTTGGTATACCTACATAACGACTATTAGACTCATTAATTTTTTAAGTGAAAATCAAAATTTACAAAGTTTATTTAGGTTTAAAAGAAGCGTTGGAATAATAAAAGTCCAAATCCTTAAATCAAATTATTTTGTAGGAAACATTATTAAATATTAGATATACGAACAAAAAATACATGCGAAATAAAATATTACAATTAATAGTAGTTTTGTTTATTAGTATTTTTGTTTTACTGAATCTATCAACAAATCAATAGTAACGTTATTTCAGAAAAACATGGCCAAATTGCTAGAGGTGATAGAACTGCTTAGAATAAGTGTCGCTTGTTAAATAAATTTTCGCCGAAGGGGCCTTCCTTTTCAAGATACAGGGAGTTAAAGAAAATATTATTTTTTCTGACTATGAATTATTAGAATTACCAATCTCAATTTTTTCATATGAATGTTTTTGGGGTCGTAGAATCAATTAAAAATACTCGCGTTCATTTAAAATATAAACGGCGCTAGTCACAAAAAGTAATACAACTTACCATGATACATTAAGAAATTTATTAAACATATTAGCTATCCAAAATCCTTTGTTAACCGTTGTATAAATACCTTTCTAAATATTATAAATGAGCAGTTAAATCCTAGAGTAACTGTGAACGACCAATTTAGACACTTTAAGTTTTCATTTGTACAAGACCTGTCACAAAAAATTAAAACTTGTTTTAACAATACAACCCGCATTTTATACATTTTGAAGTGGAGTAGATTAAAAATATGTTCTTGGAATAAAAGTCAACCAACACGAAACAAATTTAATAGATCTCACTAAAAATTGGACATCAACCAAACATGTTTCGGAGCTCCAGTGGTTAGTAAAATTACAAAAAGCAATTTCATCATTATATTTATAATTTTATGTTGTATTAGGAAAAAATAATGCATTAATCTCTGGAGAGAATTTTATGTATTTAATATTTTTGATGTATTGTAATAATTATCAAAATTCAAACTCATTATTACGTGAAAAAAATTCTTTAAATGTTTTGTGTTAAAATAAAACATATTCGTTAATATTATGTTAAAACTGTTAAATCATTAATATATTTTTATTTTAATAATACTTGAGCCTTATTACACCTTTTCTTCTTATAAATCATTAAAATTAAAGGGACAATTTTTTATATTTAAACAAAAATTTAAAGAAATCATTTTTTCATCTAATGGTGAGTTTTAATTTTGATAATTATTACAATACTTCATCAAAACATCAAAAATACCTTCTTTCCAGAGATTAATGCATTTCTCCTAATACAACATAAAATTACGAATAAAATATAATGATGAAATAGCTATTTGTAATTTTACTAACCACTGAAGATGGAGGCTGGTGCTCCAAAACATGTTTGGTTCATGTACAATTTTGAGAGGGATCTATTAAATTTGTTTTGTGGGGGTTGACTTTTATTTCAAGAACACCGCATTTTATAATTTAAAAACAGTAGATTACTTTATATTTTCAAAATTTGAAGATCAAACTACAATACATAACAAAAACAAATATTATATTATACAGCATACAGTGTGAATGTGGCAGGATAAAACTCCAATACATAAAAAATCAAATAATATATTATTATACAGTTTAGAGTGCAGAAATATTAACATGCAAACACCCGAAAGACGGCTCTTGCAGAAGTTAAGTTAATGTTTCCTATAAAATTTGTTTTAAGATTTTGAATATTACACACACACACATTTTATATTTTATACTTAAAGACTCTCTGTAAATTTGTATTATAATTTAAAAAATTAATCAACCTATTAGTCGATAAATGTACACCGACAGGTTTTATATTTATAAACTCGTCTTAGTTCTTTAATAGGTAAATAATTTAAAAGTTTATGTTTTTACCAGCTATTAGCCATGGGCATGCAATAAAGCTGCGATACGTCCAATAGTTAAGTTTTTTTTTACTTTACATCCTTACAACCCACGACTCATCGTTCGAATTTACGAGAAATGCGACAATATTAAGAAAGCTAAAATGCGAAGAAAATGATACAAACTCCAGCTAACTGCAACTGATTCGAGAAATCATGAAACTAATAGGTAAGTGATTACCGTCAAAGAGAAAGAAGAAAAAACGTTATGCCTATATTGCTCCGAAAAATATGGAAAAACTGCGGAGAAATCGTTTCAATGTTTTCAGTGTTATAAACGGTCTCATGAAGAGTGAATGATTTTAAGGAAAGTTCTTTTTTTTTAGCCTTGGGAAATGTAGAAAATAGGTCACGATGTGCTAAAAAAAAATAACATGTCGAAGTTGCCCCATATAATTACTGTAGCGGTTTTGCCTAATTTTCCATTATTTTCATTTTGGTTTTGTTGAAAAATAATAAATGAATTAATTAATCTTTGTAAGCGTGTTCCCACATCCCCACCGTGTCCTTTTCTTCTTTTTAATCCCGAATGGGGCAGAGCATGCTTGGGAGAGTGCGACTTTGGGTTGTCGAAGAAAAAGTCTGCGACAGTGTGTTAAGTGCATATATTTAATTAAAACCCATAATTAAATTGTATATTATGTGAATTGGTTTTCATAGTTCTGATATAAGTGGAGGGACCTCCGGCAGTTTGTCAATGCGACGCTGACATGCGAAAGTGGCGAAAACCAGATGTAGCCACGCGAAAGCATGTGATATCCCCTGGGTATATCCTAATTTATTGTATATCCGTTTATTCTAAAAGTACTCAATAATTCTAAAATATATATTATACAGTTCACAAAGATTTTGCAAAATATACCTACACGAAAGAAGAGAAAAATTCTATATTTTTGCCCAGCTGTAGCTAGAACTAGAATCGCAACATTGGGTAAAGTAGCCCTTCTACCCGCAAGTCTAAAAGAAGAAAAAAATAAAATCGAAAATATCTGTATCCTTAAAGAAAATACATATTTTGAAAGAAAACTATGCTAATCAGCAACATATTAAATTCAATTTAAAAATACATTGGCAATAAGTACTGTCATTTCTAGCATTTCCTTTTACGCTTTGGCGGATACCCTGTAGATGGGATTTCAAGATTTTCGTTTCATAGTAGACCTACCTACCCTCAAATGCAAAATGCAAACAGAGCAGTTGAGCATGACTGATGCATTATTATTCTTATTACTTGACTACACGGAAGGCCTGATCTTTATGACTTATTAATTTTGTATATCTGAGCCACCAGCTACTGAAAAGTGTGATCAAAATGATAATGAAGAAGTCATGGCCCGTTATGAATGTAATTTATACAGGATGGCCCATTAGTGTGTGGGCGGAAGATATCGCAAGATCTATAAGCGATAGACAAAAAAATCCTTTACAAAACTTTTAGGCACTGAAGAGATGTACAACCCTAAGATGTTCTCAATTATACAGGGCAGTTTACAAAGGCGCAGCAGACCAAACTTGCTTTTTCTTAATGCGAGACCCTGTATATTTTAACAAAAATGAATGGCACTCTAAAAGGCAAGAACAATGACATAATGGTTGATAAGCCTAGGTCTAGTAGTTTTTAAAATATTTGTAAATAATGGTTAATTTTGCAATAAATTTAAGGTGTTGTGGTTACTACAGAAACAAAATACAGACCAATTTTTCATGTCATATCCATTTGAATTCCGTTCTTTTCTTCGTTTTACTGGATTTTATTGACCTCTAAATTGTAATTTTTAAGGGTGGTCACATTATCTAATTTGTATTTTTATGGGAAAATCTGAAATGGGACACCCTGTATATCTGCTTAAATTCGAGAAGTTCCTTTCCTATACTTCTTATTAATATCCTATGTCATGAGCTTAAGGCTAACCGTTTTTTTATACAAAATTATTGAAACAAAAAAAAAAAATAAAAGTTGCAATTTTTTGTCATTTTGATTATTTTGTTTTTCTATTTAAAAACCAAAAAGTTAAATTACAGTTTTGCTTTAATAGTTTGCAAATAGACGCTCTTAAAAAATAAAATGGTTTTACACATTTTTGGACAATTTAACTTTAAATATAATAAAATGTAAGCTTAAATTAAATGCAAGATGCAAGTACACACACACACCACAACAAACTAAAAATATATCTTAAACTAAACTATAAACAATCTAAGTGTTAGAAAATTTATTTTAGCAAATGCCACCTTGTTCGCGACACTTCTGCAGTATTAAAATAAAGGAATTTTTAGCTCGTTGGAGCAGTTGGGAGTAATGGATGCAAAAGCATTTCGAATTCTAATTTTCATGTCTTCTATAGTGGTTGGTGGCTCACGGTAAATTATTTCTTTAATATACTCCATAGAATTTGTGGCTCCTCTACGTCCTATCCATCTTCCAGGGAAATTTTGGTTTAACCAATTTTCATTCTATTTAAAGCTAAATTGTCCAAAAATTTTTTATTTTATTTTTTTTAAAGAAGTAGACCATGATTTTATTTTTATTTTTTAAGAGTGTCTATTTTTTTTTTTTTTTGGGGGGGGGATGGCCTCAGATAAGAGTGTCTATTTGCAAACTATTAAAACAAAACTGCAAATAAAAAAAAAAAAATTATTAAAATGACAAAAAAAAATAATAGTTGTTTTTGATTCAATAATTTTTTATAAAAAAAAACGGTTAGCCTTAAGCTCATGAAATATCATATAAATAACAAGTATGGGAAAGGAATTTATCGAATTTAGGCAGATATACAGGGTGTCCCTTAAATTATAAACTAGAGGTCAATGACATTCAGTAAAACGAAGAAAAGAAGGTAATTCAAATGGATCTGACATGAAAAATTGGTATGAATTTTGTTTCTGTAGTAACCACAACGCCTCAAATTTATGTAAAAATTATCCATTAATAACAAATATTTTAAAAACTACTGGACCTAGGCTTATTAAGCCTTATATCATTGTGCTTGTCTTTTAGACACTAGTTGAAATATACAGGGTGTCGCATTAAGAAAAAGCAAGTTTGGTCTGCTGCGCGTTTGTGAAATACCCTGTATAATTGAAAACATTTTAGGGTTGTACTTCTCTTCAGTGCCAGTTTTGTAAACGATTGTTTTTGTCTATCGCTTATAGATCTTGAGATATCTTCCGCCCACACATTAATGGACCAACCTGTTTGTGCGAAGTGAACCCAGTTGCGATTGGGATTGAATGTTCGAGCAGAAGAAATCCAAAACGAAATGTTAGTGTTTCAATGAAACGGTCAATAATGTAAAATATCTAAGATTCATTGAAGACGAATAATCAGAAAACAAATCAATGGAATGGAATGGAATGGAATTCCAGAACACATAATTCTGAGTCAGGTAGATAGGGGAGTATTCCAGCAAATACATGGTAGTGGCTTTTGACATTTAATTTATTACTTAGTTTGTTAAATATTTCCCATTATTGGCGATTCCATAATGATTTAGATTGTATATTTCGTAATTATGTTTGATTTTTCAAGTTATAATGAGTAAGTTTTCTTTGTGCTTTTGAATTTAAAGAAAGAAAATTTCATAGCACCATTTTGGATTTAATTTCAACTTTTGATTACAGTGTTTCTGTGACTCATGAAGGGGATGTAAATAATTTTACTAAAACTTTGTGGAGGTAACTAATTTTATTTATTTTGACTAACATTGCACTCCAATGTAAAAATGGGCGGCTATTTTATTCATTTTTTAATTATATATGAACAGTATACTAAATAAAATTATTAACTGTTTCTTTAAAATCACATTAAGTAAATTTGCATTACGCCGCCGATGAGTAGTTGGTATCATCTAATTGTTATTCTCTCCTGTAGGTTTTTTAGCCCTCTACGAGGGACGAGAAGATCCTTGTCAATTTATAAGTACTATAAAAAGCATCGTATTGCCGGAGATCAATTATTAGGTGTCACTATAGCTTAATTGATAAACCCATAGACAATTTTTCTTATAACAAACATTTTGTTCTTTATAGGTTTAACAATGTTTACAATACAGCAATTAATATTATTAGAATCCAAGTTATAAATTCCAGCCTAAAATGTTATAAATCAACTCAACACGTCTGTACACAACATGCACAAAACATCCTGGAACCAATTACGGAAGCATTCACTTGAAAAAGATTCAGACACATTCTTGGATACGTTACTGGTCGTGATTTACGTACGGAAGTAAGGAAAATTCAGTATGAAAATCGAATAAAAGTAAATTTAAGTCGGAACGTTGTCGCAGAGCTGAATCGACAAAATATCTATTTTAAATTTAAGGAAGTGATATTATAAATTCTGGAAACATGGCATTTGTAGAAGGGAAAAAGTATTCTGAAAATATTAATTCTAAATATAAATATATAACTCTTTCCGCAATATTTTATTGGAAACTTTAGAAAGATTGTAAAATATAATGGTTATAAAGAAACGAAATAACATATCGTTTAAATAGATGATGTAATGTGAAGAATTTAATTTAAATATAATATGTATGCACTTGATAGAAAATTAAAACGGTAGACATAATATTAAATCAATTAGTTTCATAGTCTTATTTACAACTCGGCTGTGACGCTCTATTGAAACCTTCTCTTAATCAAAGAAGAAACAATTCATCGCATGCGAAAACAAAATTACGTAAGTGGAACCGGTCATAGAACGGGCATTATGGACAGTCGGAACTTTTTAATTTTCCATGCGACATATTGCAACTGTTTGTTCGAGTTATGACTTCGTTCTAAATTATTGAATCTTGATTAACAAGACTCTTGAATAACACTATATAGCCACTAAATAACACAAGAAAAAAATGCGACAGATGTCTTATTTGCTGTACGGGGGAGTTTAAAGCACTATGACTTCCACCACGTTCAGTTTTTGAGTTATAGAAGTATTACTCCACGTCACTAACTGGACCAACTTGTGTAAAAAATTTAGATTGTAGTGAAAAAAATGAATTTTAAGAGGCATGCGACAACCTATTTTGGACAAGCTTCCAAGTAGTTCTTCTACAAGTTTTTCGTAGTTTTCCTCTTGTTTTTTTCCTCAAAACTCGGAAACAGTTACTCTTACTCTCTTTGTGCAGCTTATTCAAGATCACTTAATTATTGATCAAACTTTTGCTCCACTAGTTCGAGTCCAGTTGTGATTCAGTCCTCCCTTAAGCTTAACAAACTTAGTTTAGGAAAAACTTTATTTAAACTAATCTTCTTTTTTATCTAATACAACGAAACTTTGCATCAATCTAAGGTTAATTACGGGGGAAAAATAACTTTTAAGGATCAACAAGTGGTAAATTCTTTATGTTAGATTCCGCACGCAAGCACAAATTTTATCCTGCCTATTAGAAAACGAGGATAACTCTTACCAAAGATTAATCTACACAATAGATAGTCAGCCCAATGCATTAAAATCAGAACATCTCTAAGTATGCCTGCCACTACGTGGCGTAGACTAGCGTGTAAAGCATAGAGCAGTATTGTCACAGCCAGAAACCGTTTTGTAGTTTATTAATATCAAAAACAAAACGCAACGTATAACAATTATTTAGATCATTTGCAACAGATATGCACCGGCAATGCTGTATTGTCAGAGAGAGAAATTGATGAAATTCTGTATTAATCTGGAGGGGATACGCAGGGAGGGTAGAAAAAAAAACAAGCGAATGTGGTGTGTGTCGTGCTGTTGCCAATTCGTCGGTAAAAGAAACACACAGGGTGATTTATTACAAGTACAGTATTGAAATAAAAGCCTAATCTCTATGAATTAAATTTAATATAATAATATTTAATCCATGTCATACATGTTTCAAGACTAGACCAGTCCCATGATCAGTGGCGAACAATCGTTAAATGAAAAGCTTTTAGATAGAAACATACTTTTGACTAAATATTTCACGTAGACAATGTGGCAAAGATGTAACAAGATTGTTGTAGATCTTATAATACCTATAATAAAAAAATTATCAGTGCTACCTATATTATATTAGGTATACCTATTATAATAGTCTGTCTCTTCATCAGGTATAAGTTCCACTTTATCGGTTTAGGTACTTAAATTTTACTTCTTTTTAATGTTTCTTCGGGTAAATAATAAGTTCGGTAGGAATAGGGCTTTGGGTATGAAACAAAAAAGATAGAAAATAGAAATTTGATATAGGGGTAGTTCTAAGCATTTACAAGTTTGTGACGTGTAGCGATTTTCGATGCCGCCCCCGGAAGTATACAATAAAATAAAAAATTATAACTGATAACTGAAACTTAGTACTTAATACGTGGGCGTAAGAGGTAAGCTCACTTCACAGGTCTCTATTAATGAATGAAAGTTAACATTTTGAGCATCTGCGTAAAATTAAATGTATCCGTTTGGTGGGTAGTTTTGATTACAATAAGTCGGTGCCAAGCCCAAGCCCGAAACAAAATAAATCTATATTTACCTACTACCTATTTGGCTTGGTACCGACTATTATGTGCATTGTTGTCTTTTGAATGATATATGTATTTTGTTATTTTTCGTATTTTTTATTAGTTCTTTTGACAGCTCTGGTGTCATCAATACACCTGTATCCCGAATTGCACCAAATTGCGATGCTATTGAACAAGCATATAATCCTAAATATAATATTCTTTTTGAACTACCTGTATCTCGAAAACCAAGCCGTAGCGGACCCATGTACATATGAAATTTGTATCTTAAAATGAGTCAAAGAATCACCCTTTAAAGTTTGTACAAGTACTTATGTAACACCCTGTATACATAGATACTTTGATTTGCAATTTGCAAATCTGTCAAACTAGGTAATGCTGTTTTTTTTTATTTACTTTCAAATATGGTGTTATGTAATTGCATTCAAATTAAATGTTTGGGGATGATATTTACGAGTTTTATTTTTTTATATAGAGAAACTGTTATTCAGTTTTTAAAAGTTATTGTCGTGATACTTTTAACACCCTGTTGGTGGGTTTTTAAAGCTTTTTACGAAACGTGTTAACAATACAATCTACATAAATCGTTAGTTTTTTAAAGTTTTATGATCATTGCACAAAAACCAATATTAGGGAGACTGTAAGTTTTTTTTCAATTCGGCGTTGCAGAATTTGAACCTAATTGTGATAATTGTGTTATTTTACTAGTATAGATATTTTTGAGTAAATTAATTCGGTTATAATCGATGAGTAGAATCTTTGGAGTAAAATACATTTCACAAAAACCCTGAACCATATTTCTCAATAGATTTAAATTTTCATTAAAAACAGATTAAAAATTCTAATTTTTTACATCCTGCATTTCGAAACCGTATTTTTTTAAATAATTATTGTCATGCTGGAAATTTCAAACCTTATTTACTTCAGCAACTTGTAAAAAGCACAGCCTTTTTAATATTAACATTTCTTAAAATCGATATTACGCGATAACGATGACTTTCTATCAATATCACGGAAGGATACATTTATTACGTATATAATTTGTTAGATTTTACATCTCCGAATTGAAACACACGCAAAAAATGTGCATAAAAAAGTTAGGGTAGCATTTCACGCCTGTATGCCCCTTTAATTTACCCGCCTCTGAGATTAATTTTTTCCTAATGTTAACGACAAGTTGAATCTGCTGTTTGAGTTTGATCCTTAAAACTGAATCAGGTAATAACCGGAAGTCCTATCTATAACGCCAAATTTCGTTAATTTAAATATAAGTTTTTGATGCATCCTTATATCCGAAATTTAAAATTAAATGACTAAAATAATATTATTTTAGTCATTTAAAATTATTGTCTAAAACATTTAATAAACCAGCCCTGTATATTTATACTATTATAGTAATTTCTTTTATTTTCGTCCATACACATTAATCTTTGCGTAGATAGGTATACGTATACCATATAATTTTAAACAAAAAACACTGCTGCACAGTAGTACATATATGGTACCTATAATATAAAAACAAACTCCCACCTCGTAGGGGAAAGTATACTCGTCCTTGTCTAACATTGCCCATATGATTATTTTATTTCAACACAATACATATAACGCCATCTACAATTTCCAAGGTTGCATGTTTTTCTAATAGATGTAGCTCGTGTCGAGACAGTTTCAATTTTTGTTTTACTTCCCATATACGCTGACTATCTATTGTGTAGATTAATCTTTGCTCTTACTTACGATTCCTTAATATTGTAACTTCTCTCCCTTCTCACTATAGATGTCGCCACATACATCTTGTTGTCTTATAATATTTATTTCAATTCAATATTGACTAATACATATCTCATAATTAATAAATAGTTATTATCCATCCTATTACCACAATTGTTAATCTTAGTTTAACTCTCTCTCTTTCTACAATGCAATGTCATCATTTACAAAGCCATAATGTCATGTGTCAATGTTATTCCACACCATTTATCACACTTCGTTACTGAATTACTGAATCTCTTCTGATTAGAAATTGATCAGTAAATTTCAATTTACTTCTTACAAGCAACTCCAATAATTATAATGAAGAAAAGACATAGACACATAAAAAACAATACAATTTAATTATATTATTATTATTTTTTCTATCAAATGGTGAGTTGTACCATTTATTTGATGACATTATATTATTTGTCAGTGAGGCCATATTGTATTTTAAATTTCATGTGGTGATTATTTTACATTCCCGACCCATAATAAAGTATTGTAAATGCGCTAAAAAAATTTTTTGAGATAAAGACATATATAATCATTGTGAAGTGCTTTGAGACGAATCAGACCATTTCCAAATGGAAGTCTGTCTGTCTGTATGTATTCTTCCACGATAGCACAAGCAATTAAGCCAATTTTTGGTATGGTTTTTGGAGAGTCCTAGGATGAACCCATTAGTTTTTGGTTGAAATTGCTTTAGCCCTGTGATAGGGGTGAACACAAGCGCGAAATTTTCAAATAACAGTAGGGGTCGAGCGATAGGTTATCTTTGATATTTGCCGTATAATTCTCGAGAAAATTTCGTTTAAAATTTCACCAGTTAAGTAATGAAAATAATGCAATAATAATAATTATTAAAATTAAATACACAAGAATTTAATTACAAAAAACGCTTGTTCAAAGAAACAGTTTACCAACTCCACGCCTAACATGATCAATTTCCAAAAAGAAACGAAAAGTCTACGTTTAATATACGTTTCTGCTTAAGTATATTTTTTAAGTGACCAATTCAGGGAGGTTGTAGGTAATTGTAGTTTGTTTTTGATACTATTGGCACCGGAAATTCTTTGTCTAAGTTTGGCCCAGTATTCAACATACAGTAAAACGACTATAATACTATTGACAGCACTTAGAACTGGGAAAGTTTGAGCTCCGTGACCTTGATTACAGCTACAGTACGTACGTACTCGAAAAATTACCCGGGCGAACGGAATCATAGACTGCTAAGAATATGCGCAGCAGCATACACTCGTACTTTTGATTTTGGACAGAGTAATTTTGCTATGGTATGGTGTGCTATTGGTACTAATAAGAAATAAGTATATAGTGATAAAAATATATAATTTATTACATATATTATATTATATTCCTTTGTTAATTAACTACCTGAATTTGCATCAACATTTCAATCTTTTATTTTATTTTATTTTATTTTTTTTTTGTCTATGTTTGTAATTGTTATCTTACCTTAGGGGTTAAGTGAGGAAGTATTAACTTCAACTTCGCCCATTGTAAATTTTTTTTTGCAATAAAGTCTTTTTATTATTATTATTATTATTATTATATTATATAAAAGAATGTCATTTAATATTGTGATAGACACTGTGGTTGTTAGCAGCCTGTTGTGTTATTTGTATATAATAGTCTCTATTTTTTACGTCTTTACAATTTAGAAATCGTTGCTGTTGAATATGAGGATTTTACTTTACTAATCAATTTATAGCTCTAACCTTATTCAGAGAAGTATGGTAGTGACAAATGCTTCTAGTACTACCTGTTAAGCTGTTGTATCATTGATGTGATTACCTGTGTGTATTTATGTTGTATTACTTATTAGTGTAAGATGCTACATATTAGATAATAATAATAATAATAAAAAATAATAATAATAAAAAAAAATAATAATAAAGGCCTTTATTTTTTTATATTGGGCGAGTTTATGTTCAATCATGGCCAATGGACATAATTGTCTGTTCAGCTAACCCAATTATAGTATTTCGTATTTTTTGCGTGATGAAACCAGTAAATATATAGCGAACATCGCTTTATGAGTAGTGTAATGTAATGACAGGATTGCCATTATAATGATTCAACATTTGTTTTGAGGTTCTTCACACGTGTTTAAATAAATCCTGTGAGGTTTAGTATTTTCATAACTTTTATTATAAAATGTGTACACCTGTTACATTCCCCAATATTAATTATAATCTATCATGTCTAGTCGAACTTATGTCTCTAATGCTAATATATTATATTCCTACTTAACTAAAACTTATTACCTTAATTGCTACCTAAGCATTATATTAATTATTGCAAATATGATAAATATTAAGTAAGTTCAATACTCTATGAAAAAGCTGCGTTAGCTGTCTGTGCAATTTGCAATAGTTATTTTATATTAATGTTTTAAAACAAATTTAATAAATATAATATTTTACACAAACTGCCATCACAGTAGAAGCGATTAGCATTTTCTACAATCCGAAGATTTCACCACAATAGCCCGTCCTTGTTTTAATCAATTTTCAGTTAATTTTAAAACCACCTTACAGAGTCCTAAATTATTAGAGGTAGCGACTTTTCTTCTCCACAGTAAATGGAAAGATCGTATATTTAACTGTTTTCTAAGCACCGTTTAAATAATTTTGTACCAAATATATAGAAATGTGTTGCCTAAATTTTAAACTGCTTTTGAAAGGCACTCATCTAAACACAGCAAGATTTCAGCTTTCTTTGTGAGTTGAAATTTTGTTAGGATTTTTGTAACAAGCTTTGTCGCCTTGAAGAGTCTGTTATTATCTGAAATATTTTCATTATTTGAGAAATGCCAGGCTATACGTAGCAATTAAAAACAGTTTCTCGACATAATTGTTTTCCTAAAGTTACAATAAATTTGGTTGGTTGACGAATACAGATACTGATGGTAAATGCACTAAATCCATAAACATAAAGCAGCCAACAAATCTGTATCATTACATTTCTGTATTCTAGCGTTTATCTCTTTTTGTTACTTGGCGTACAAATTTGTTTGTTCTGTCATCATCATTTTATAAGAATCGTACGGAGTATTTTCATGACATTCAAAAACTTTGCTAGCAGCTGAGAAGTGCAGATGCTTAAAAGTGTTACGTGAAGCCATGAATTATCCTGTGGAAAAATTAGATCTGCAAATGCTTCCAAAAACGCCATCACGTGTAGATGAACAGCCAAGAGGTCATAGTATTTCGAAAAAAAGCTAGATATGAGTTGTTGCCAATTAATGGATATTCTGTGTTTCTGCTAGTCCTCTTGCCTGGCATTTTTCTGCGGCATAGGTGAAAACGAACATAGCACAAAATATGTTAGGAAAAATACCGGATAACAACTGAGATTTTTTATTCTTGGGTATGCAAAGAAAAAGAAAGCTAAAATTATACTACTGTTCAAAAATGTATATACCTCTTAAGCAAAAAGTGTAACCGGAACACTAAATAATGCATAAGTCTACACAAAGAGTTTAATACTATCATTTTTGGTTTACAATAATTATTTTATTACAGTAAATACAGACTTTTCATAAAAAAAGAAACATGCCAACCAAATTCGATAAATTGTTTTGAAAGTTACGAAATAATTGTATGTGTTCATTTTTTTTTTTGGCTTTTAAAAGTTTAAAAGTAAAAATATCCATTTACTTTTAGATTTGTCCCTATAGAATATAAGGTAAGCATTCGAGATATATAATTTGCTGATCACTTATAAAAAGAAGGATTACAGTATTTACGTTTTTCCGCAATAAGCCGTTTGTATTGCTCAAGAAGCACTTTCAAAAATTAATACCACAGTGGCACAATATTGCATGTACTCTCATATTTAACGTAAAAGAGATATTTAAAATCACAACACAGATTAGAAATCTATATTGTCTATATTGAACCAGATTATTTAATAAATATCAAGCTAAATTTGATATGATACCTACTACTGCAACTTCTAGGTATAGGATTTTCCAAAATGCTTTTGCAAACAAAATTTTTTACACACTGGAAAATCTACATTATAATTATTTTTATTATTGTAAAATATTTTAAACCGGTAAATATTATTATTTAAATATTTTTAAATTGAGTTTAATATAAAGGAAAAAAAAACAATCATCATACAAAGATTTGAAATTTTTTTGAAAATCTTCATAAAAAAAGAAAATATTATACCTATTGAGATAAAAAATGATATTAATTTTTTTGTTCCATTTGGAATAGAAAATATCTATTGTTTAACTAAAATACATTTAATTGCAAAACACTTAGGTAGGTATATCAAAATAACAAACAACAATTGGATTATTGTGGAAGTACTTTTAACTTTTTATGGTTTTAAATTGACTTTCGTCAAATCTCATTATGTTTAAACTAAGATTTTTTTCCTATCTAGACAAGACAAGATTTACCAAAAAAGTCTAAAACTTTTAAAAATTGTTTTACCAAAAGCGATTGTTATTTAACTGTCACCTGTGAGCTTGAACTCTTTATCTACATAAATAAAGGTAAATATGAGCTTACCTAAACTTTGAACTGTTATAAATAAAAACATCGCGTATATTATTACCGAAGTTACGAGAAAAGTATTGGTTTTTCCTTTGAACGAACGCATTTCAGCACAGGAGCTTTGTCGCATGTCGACTAACGACGCTGAAAGCAAAGCGCCTGAATTCCAATGTGCATTTGTAAATAAAGCGCATGCTTTTATCTTTCAGGAATGTTGTCAGATTTATGAAAGCGTTTTCCCTCATTCTGCTGATGGTAAGTTTATTTCCTATAGGCATATATATTTATGACGTTTTGTATAACATTCAACTATATCCATTAATTTTTATGTTAAATTTGTTTCCGAACGAATTAACAAATAACTGAATGTTGTTTGACTATTATAAATATTCATATAAATATTCTGCAAGATGTCTTACTTTTATTTGTATTAAAATTCTATTACTTCTTCATAATTTTATTTAATATCTAAATTTCAAGTGTTATAATTGATTACAGAATAACTTAGCGACGCAATTTAGTAATATGTTTGAAACGGATGGTTGCGTTTAAGTCGAAGAGAATAAAAACCATCTTCATTGCTTCACAATAAAGATGAGGTTACATAAATAATATTCCTAACGTTCACAAAAATAAAAACTATGAATGTTATAAAATAATAATATAGCATTACATACATAAGAAAATCTCTACAGAATAAAATTTGCTTACCAAACCGTTTTGTGTATAAAAAATAAAATGTATAAAATACAAGTAAATGAAAAGAAAAACACAAGGGACATAATAGATAGGTAACATAAAATCAGGCAATTCTCAGACTTAGATATGATTAATTCAAACAACTCGATGTACTGTATCAAATAATTTATTGCATATATTATAAATAAATACAATTATTTTAGATATTTCAATTTTTAAATAAAATGCTCGATGAAAAAACGGAAAGAACAAAAAAATACCAACGCTAGACACTAGACCGACTTAAAATAAAAGTCTGATCAATGTAACACTTAACACAAGACCCACAAGGAATAATTCTCTATATTACATTTTGATCTGAGTTCTTTTGATGTCCTTGTTTTAAGAGGTGTGAACAAATGTTTGTCCATGGTATTTTCGTTCTTAAAAGATATCATTTTGTGGTGTGTATCTAAAAAATTAACCGTCTTTTCAGAGAGGATTGGAATGTGAAGGACTTTAAAATATGGTTCAAAAAATTTCTAACAAATTATTAATAATATAAAATGGGTAGTATCCCTATATTACAATATTAAGCACTCTAGAATTTCTGTGTGATCGTGTGTTGTCGAAGGTAATTCCACTTGCTCTCACTGTTCTAAAAACATGTAAATTGTCATATTATTTATTACTCACTCACTTCATTTAATGTTAGTTCCCGTACTACAATAAATAATATTTATTTAATATTGAAAGTTGTTATATTATGTAATGAACATGATGTCATATTATTACATATAATATATTATATACAACTGAAGATGAGAATTTTATTTTTCGAAACATGGAACATAAACGAGATTTATTTGTGGAGTAGACCTCATGTCATTCATCCAAGAGATTAAGTCCTCGTGGAAAATTGACTATTTCTATAGCATAAAATATTTACTGTTTCCAATAATGAAACCAGGCGATTGTGAAGTAATCATTTTCTCGATCTGAAGGATGGAAGTTAGTTCCTTATCAAATATCACGCCTAGGTCCTTAAGTTCGATAATTCTGTTAAGAGTCTCACCATACAAGCATAATCATAAATTACAGGATTTTTAAATCTAGAGAAAGAAACAACATTACACTTTTATAAATGAAGAGAAAATCTATTATTAACACACCAATAAGAGAGAATATCTAAGTTGTATTCGGCTCTAGAATTTACCACTTAAAAGATCTTAAGATAGTACGCATAAGCCAGTCAAGAGGTATGTTACCGAACTAAAACTCTTATATTCCACGAAGTCTTAATAATCGGACCGAAAAACCAAAACCACCCAATTTTCTCATCAAAACAGGTAATTGTCAATTCCATCGAATTTATAAATATTTATACCATATTTATTATACCGGGTGTCCCATCGGGAAGGGATTCGATTGATTATGGAGAAACTACACTTTGGAACAATGTGAAAATCTGGTGTAGTACTTAGGTCGACAGGACCAATTCGGCTAAAATGTTTTCAAGAATCTAGTACTTACCGTCAACTTCCTTATTTCAAATACGGTCCTATATAAATTATATTTTCTTTGGATTCTTCTTGTAATTCTAAACATATTTCATGCATAATATGTTATACCTATCGCCAGCCGTTTTCGAAATATTTGAAATTTTATGTCAAAAATTACGTTTTCAGAATTTTTTATTATATGGAAGCTTTAATAATTTAATTTGTTAGAATATTCTACGAGATACAGACCTTCTTTAGGCGCCTACGTAGTAAACAGTAATACAGCGTATTTGAAAAAAAGGGTAAAAAATCAAATTGAAAATAGTGTTAAAATTCAAAATTTTTAAATGGCAACCCCCCATTTTATATATTTTTGCATCAAAAATAAGGGCAAGTTTATGACAGGATGTCTATCCCAAAAACTGATAGTTTTCAAAATATTGACAATTTTACATTATTCTTTCTTCTATTCAACAGTGATATGAATTTGAAATTTAATTAATATTAGTTGGCCATGATAGCGTTAGATAGCAAATGAATAAGACACTTGTCAAAAATAATCAAAAATTATGACAAGTTGTAGATATTAATTAGTAGTAATAATCATGGCGGGCGTATAAATTATACTAACGAATACTATCTAAATTTGTTTATTATTTATGGAGAATGTGACAGAGTGATAACAAGAACGTGTGATAACATTTGCTACCAAATTTTCTTAATGATGTCGTAGGAAATGCCGTGAAGTACCCCAGTATAGCTATTTTTACAGCTTCATCGTCACAAATAGGTTTCCTTCGTTTAATTTTTGTCTTTACGGACACGAAACTTTTGAAATTATCTATTATCCGTTTAACAACTTTTGGTGATCGTTTGTGTTTTTCGGGGTATCTGGCAGCAAATGTATCACACGTTCGTGACGTCACTCTGACACATTCTCCATAAATAATATACAAATTGAGGTAGTCTTCTTTAGTATAATTAGCCACATTCGGGCCCGCTACTATGTTATACTATATCTATATATACTATAAGATACTATACTACAATTATAACTGCGGCGATTGCTTTGTCGAGAGAGAGATAAAACGTTCCGACACGAAGTGAAGTAACTGTATATTAAACTGTGGTAATAATACATTATATTGTCTCTGCATATCAACTATTGTTGTGTTTGGGTCACATTTGTATGCCTTGTTCAGTTGTTGTCGGTCTATGCACCTGATGCAAAACGATTTTGAAGCAAAAGTTGTGCTCGGTCAGATTCCGATATGTTGTATAATACTTTTATTAGCAATATAGACAGTGTTATAAATGATTTTTGTCCAATTCGATCAGTCAAAATATCTGACAAACCTTGGATAAATCGTATGGTGAAAGAAAAGCAAGCTGCTAGAGATTTGGCATATAAAATATTCTGCTACACGAGATCACCTCTGGACTGGACAATATATACCAGAAATAGAAATGACGTTACGGAAACAATTAGAAAAGAGCGGAAAAAATACTTCAAAACAAACATTGATGAGTGTAGAGGTGACTCAAAACGTATGTGGCAAACAATAAAACAATTGATTGGACAAAAATATAATACACAGCTTCAGGTAGAGAATATAAAATTCCAGAATCCATCCTTGCAACCAAATTTTAATTTATTTTACAAAACAAGTATAGAAGATATTGCTACAAGTATACCTGATTGCGTGGACTTGGAAGGTGCTATGGAGGGTGTTATCGTGTCCTGTACATTCAATGAATTTCCAAAATTATCCCTAAATCAACTTTGAAGTGTGATATATAAATTAAAACCTAAATCGTCTGGTGATCAGTGCCTAAATGTTAAATTACTAAAAGAAATTTTTTGTGTAGTCGGTTATCCATTGTTAAATGTTTTGAATGTTATTCTTTGTAAATGTATTGTACCTGTTGCTTTAAAGACTAGTTTGATCGTTCCTGTGGATAAGGTCCCCTCACCAAGTCTCCCAGAACAATGCCGACCAATTAACTTAACGGCCGTCGTTAGTGAACTGTGTTTCACCCGGCATATTGCCTGTTCACGCTAGGTGTCGCCACAAACATCTTTCTCTCAATCAATTCTCGTGCTAGTATAAGCTCTCTGTAAATGTTGGAAATTTAGGTCACACTGCCTGCCGATCACCACTGATGAGTCGTGGATCGACGAAACGGCCGTCTGGTGGAAGCATGGTAGTGTGAAATAAATTTCCAACATAACTTAAAAGTCTTGTTGCTTTATGTAACAAGCAATTCTTAATTAACTTATTGCCTGTTGTAGATAAAATTCTGGAAGTTATAATACGTGATAAACTTCAAGCGTATTTTGAGAAAAATGATTTGTTATTCATAGGTCAATCCGGTTTTAATAGCAATCACTCATGTGAGACAGCGTTACAGTATGTTTGTGGGAGCTGGAGGGGTGACATTGTTAAGGGACGCATAGTTCTAAGTGTATTTGTAGATTTAAGAAGAGCATTCGAAACTATAAACAGAACACTTTTATTTGTTAAACTAGGTCAATATGGTGTACAGGGTGATGCATTGAAATTGTTAAGTCATTTTTTAAGTGGTCGTTTTCATAAAACAAAAGTGAATCACAATATATCAAATTCGGTAAATAGCGATCATGGTGTGCCTCAGGGGAGTGTTCTGGGCCCTCTCCTATTTTTGATATATGTTAACGATGTACATTTGTTCTTGAAGAAGTCTTTTGTAAATTTGTATGCTGATGATACGCTGATTTCGGTCTCTGGTACAAATCATTCTGAAGTAGTAAATGTTTTAAATGACGAATTAAGCATTTTTTATAAATGGTTATGTTACAATAAACTGAAATTGAATAAGGATAAGACCAAGTATATGGTTTTTGGTTCTAAATTACAATGTGTTAAATTTTCCAATGAAAATCATAATATCATTATAGACAAGTGCATTGTAGAAAAAGTTTCTGATATGATATATCTGGGTGTGTATCTTGACTCTCAGTTGCGGTTTCATAACCATATTGACTTTATATGTCGTAAAATACGGAAGAAAATAAGGTTTCTATGTCGTATTTCAAGTGCATTGTCATATTCTTCCAAAATTTTGATTTATAATACAATAATATTGCCACATTTCGAATTTTGTTCAACGCTCCTTCTTTCATGTACCAAAGAAGATATTAATAGGTTGCAAATTCTGCAAAATAAATGTATGAGAATAATATTAAATTGTAACATTTATACTCCAATACAATATATGTTAAGTGCTTTGGGTTGGTTGCCTGTTCGGCAGTGTGTTGAAAAGGCAACTTTAGTTTTTATATATAAAATAATTAGGATGAATACTCCAAAATATTTGAAAGAGTTTTTGAAGAAACGAGGTGAACTTCATCAACGATACCTTAGATCAAATGATGCATTTAATATTTCATTTACTGATAAAGATTTTTTGTGCCATTCGGTTTTTAATGAGGGTCTTAGACTTTTCAACTCACTGCCTTTGAATATTCGAAGCATTGCTAGTTTAAATGAGTTTAAAAATAAATTAAAAATACACCTTATATCTTGTTAATGGGATTTTCATGTAGTGTCATGTAATAGTATTTTTTATACTAAATAAAGAATTATTTATTTATTATTAAAATAATCTTGGCCTGGTGGCCAACATTGTTGGTGTATATTATAAGTATTTTATATTTTGTGGATTAAATAATAACTAAAAACTATATATTAAGTGCATTTTAAAATGGTTGGATGTTCAAGTTTCAAGTGCAACAGTAGATCTAAAAGAAAAGAGCCAGGTACTACGTTGCACAGGTAAAAATTGAAACACTTATTATGTGGTGTCTATAATTAAATGCTTATAAATATTACAATACAAATTATTTCTGTCTGAAATTTATATATTAGTCTATCGTATTTTATTCTTTTAACATGTAATACTTAATATTTTCATTCATGATTTTGCAATTATACTGGTCAGCTAGGCATAAAAATGTCTAGTTAATCAGTGGTGGCGTAAGTACATTCGTTACTATTATTTTTGTTTTCTAAAAGATACCTATTCAATTAACCATTGCATTTTTGTAAATTATTAACAATTATCCACATATATATATTTTTTATCGTATAATAATTGTTCACTGCAGATTATCATTTATATTGCTGGTGTCGTTGTACGACAAATGTTAAAATTTATAAAATGTGATGAATGTTTAGGAGCTCTTGTTGGTAACAAAGAAATTTTTCTTAATTCTTAGATGACAACAAAAATTTTGGGTGGTTTTACATATTCATCTAATGACATTATAGAAATATGTAAAATATCTGAACATTTTTTGAGTGTTAATGAACATAAATTTCCAACAATTAATTTTATCGAAAAACTTAAGAGCAAAATAATGTTTGTTTGTATTAACAAAAAAATTTTTAACGTGTTGCAACAACATGTTTTAAGTTCAATTAATAATCATATATATTTTCTTATAGAATCTGCTGTGGAAAAATATTTAATTATTAGGATACATTTTATAACAAAAAAGAAATCTGAAGTTTTAGATCCGGTAAAAACAATTTTATTCAAAAATCAATAATATTTGTAAAACGAACGGTGTGTTGGTTTTTTAATCTGTGTCATTCTGAATTTTTTTATGTTTTTTAAATAATAATAGTATATTTATTTATTTATTTATTTATTTAGATTACATCTACCCAGACAGAAACACATCCAATTACAGGGCAGGTACATTACAAAACGATAAAATTAACATAAATACACGTTTCAAAATTATAAAAAATACAAATATTACAATCGCAAAAAATAGTCAGAATGGTTTAACAACAAATATTTATCTAAAAAACACTTTTTTAATATAAGATATGGTATTAAAAAACACATCAATATCGGTACTCACCGAGTCACAAACAGAACACATCTCAAACAATGGCGAAAAAAGCAACAAGTTGGTACGTGCGGTAGGCAAGTAAAAGCTAGAACCATAATTACGCCTTCTCGTATGTGGAGCATGAAAAGGTACCATTGAAAGTAGGTCCGGAGAGTCAATGATGCCATTCACGATCTTGAATAGGAACAGGAGTGAGGCATATTGTCTACGCTTATCAAGAGGTACAAAATTAAAACGACCCAGAAGTTCATCATAGGGAAATCCCATGGTTGGATACACTCCGTCACACTTAAACCACAAGTATTTCACAAATCTTCGCTGAATCCTCTCTAAGCTATTCGAGTGCAACGCATAACCAGGACTCCACACAACAGACGCATATTCCAATTTCGATTTAACGAAGGAATTATACAGTAAAATAAGAGTTTTAGGTGACACAAAATGCTTTGTATTTCTCAAAACAAAACCCAGACTCTTATAGGAAGACGAAACCACATCAATCACATGCCCCACAAAACTAAGTTTAGCGTCAAAGAGCACCCCCAGATCCTTAACCTCATCGCATATTTTAAGCGGAACAGAGTCAATGTTATACACAAATTTTATTGGATTTACCTTACGAGTAAAAGTTACAGAACAACACTTATCCAAATTAAGGGCAAGCCTGTTCTGAATGCACCAGTCAAGCAGGACATTCAGATCATTCTGCAATTGAAGAGAGTCAGATGCTGAGGTAATCAGTGAATAAACCTTAAAATCATCAGCAAAGAGTAGGGAGCGACATTTCACGCCATTAACAATGTCATTAATAAAACACATAAATAAGAGGGGACCCAACACAGAACCCTGCGGCACTCCAGATGTTGCACGGATAATACCGGACTTGAAACCACGGTACTCCACATACAATTTACGTTCATGGAGATAAGTAGACGGAAATTTTAAAAGATCCACAGATAAACCAAATTCCGAAAGCTTTTGCAGCAGAATTCCGTGGTCAAGCCTGTCAAAGGCTTTGGTAAAATCCGTATAAATAACGTCAACCTGACCCCCGCTATCCAAGCTTTCTGCCAAAAACTGGCTCAAAATAACGAGATTAGTAGCAGTGGATCGGCCAGGAAAAAATCCGTGCTGAATAGGCGTGATGAGCCGCTTGACATGATTAAACAAAACTTCATGCAACACGATCTCAAAACACTTGACAAAATTCGATTGTATAGCAACGAACATGAAATGACATATATTTCCTACGAGTATGATCGTTTGCAGCATGAACCGCAGGCGAGTGCTGCAAATCATACGAGTAGGAAATGGTCATTTCATGTGAGTTTCACACTATACTTTTTCTACGACTGTTTTAATGCTTTTGAATAAATTTAACATAATTTTTAGGAAAATATTTGTTTTTCGAAACTTACCCTTGTTAGCGTATAAGCCTAAATACGATAAATTAGAAGTATTAAATTGACTATATTCACTATCACTGTTTATGTGTTTTCAAATTAGCGAAATACTTAATTATAAGTACAAAGCTACACAAGACAATATAGACGAAATAAATAGTAGTTCGGCTTTCGCTAACCATGTCATAAATCATCACCATTCATTTTCCTTAGAGAATAACTCTAAAATGCTTCACACATGCCCCAAAAGCACTTTGTTGAACGTATTAGAGGCCCTAGAAATTAATAATTTTAGACACAACCCCAAATATACATGTATAAACGATCAACTAGATTTCGACTGCTTACCATTCTTTAATTCACTTTCTTTTAACAACGAACCATAAAACTATATTATTAATTTCCTGAACATCTGTCCACAATACCCTTCTTATAGGCCTCCAGTGAGAGTTTTGATACATAACCTCACAAATGTTATAAACATACATACACATAATTTAAATGTACCTACTCATATCCATAACCTAACTCCACTATTGTCTCCCTCTTCTTCTCCTTGTTTACAACTTGATTTGTGGCATATGGCAAATGACCCGATACTCAGTTCACTCACTACCAAAACACATTCAGCAACATACCTGCATAATATCTTTTACAAATACGAGCAAGCCTGGTCCAATCTTTGCTATCCTGTCACGTACCTACTGTCCAGTTTGATTTATACAACTTTTTATAATAACTACTAAATCTGTTTGCCATTTCTCGAAAGTTCTATTTTTCATAAAGATTTTAAACTAAACTATGATATACAAAAAGAAACTATAAAAAATGACTAAAATTTATATACTATGACAACACAATTATTTTGAGTTTCTTTTTCTCAATAAGAAAATGTTTCATATTTTAATTTTATAAGATTTTATTCCAATAATTTCCACTAATAATTGGTAAGTTTTTACATAATAGTTTAAAATATTCTCATGTTTAAGAGCTATAACATTTTCAGTTTGTATATGTTTATATAATCCATGACATACTGTTTTTGACTTTAACTAAAATGACTGCGTGACTGTTTATTTTGAGCCACTGATGATGGAAACTTAGTTTTCCGAGACATGTCTGCAGCTGCAGGCTGATTGCATACTAATATATGAATAGTTTGGTGGAGTAGACGTTGTTTTTATTTGTGTCTTACACGTTCAACTCCTCCCGAAGATGGATTACTTCAGAAAATACTTAATTATAGTTATTATTAATTATAAATACCAAAACTGTCAATTTGGTGTTTGTATTTTCGGCGTTGCTATGGTGATTTTTCATGCCCGCCGCTACTTTTGTCATTACCAGGAAATTTTATCCGTGCGTAATAATATTTCCTACTAGTTGCTAGGTAACTAGTGGGAAATATTATGTGCACGGGTAAATGACAAACAGCATTACAATGTACTACATTTTCAAATCATGATTGAACATATAATAAAGGCATTTAAAGACAGTCGTAGAAAAATTTATTTGTATAAAACCGTATTTTCTTTCCAATGCTACCCAATAATATATAAACATGTTAATAAATTTATTTACTAAAATAGCGAAAGCTGAGAGAGAATTTAGAAATGATATTTCAACTTTATTATAAAATACTATATACTATATATTTGTTTGCTACTGACGGTACCAGTAGAGACGTTTTCAGATGCACTATTACCAAGAAAACGTTGAGGAAGACATAACTAGGGACCAAAGAATGAAAGATGATCGGGCGGCTGCTATTTCTGGACCATTTAAATATTCATAGTTATTTCCCAAAAGAATTTTTCTCCGGGTTGTTACGTTTGCATTTAGAGGTAGATGCAGATTTACAATATGTATATATGCCTAAAAAACCCGCAAAATATGGCAAAAAAATTATGTGCCGATCAGACGCAAGAAACAATTATCTATATAATGCGTACATTTATTCGGGCAAAGGCTCGTGGTTTATCTGCAGAGGAAAAAAAAATAATGTTCCTACTCAAGCAATATTAAGGCTAGTAAAACTGTTTTTGATAAATTAATTCACTAGTTTTTAACTTTAAAAACACCATTTATTTGCACAAAAACTACAATTAAAAAACTTATACCTAATAGCAACTATTCTAATCTTGCAGGTAATATAATACGAGTATGTAATAAGGTAATGAATGTAATGAATGTGAAAGTCCAATTTCTTAGTTATAAAATAGTACGCGAGAATCATGGGGTGAGAAAATGCACGATTGCCATTGGCCCAAAACGGTACGCGAAGTAACAAGCGATGTGGCGTGATGTGTAGGGAAGTTTTTTGATTTCTGCTTCGCGTAGTGAGCATACATTGTTCCGCGACAAAAATAGTACGTTGCACTTGTTTGATTTACGGGGGATGTCTATATACTACATCAACAAAAACCAATCGAAAAAAGTAATAGAAATTTAACCGCTGTTAATTGGTTTGGCAGTTTGGAAGTGGTAATTGCATTGCAAAGAAGAGGACTCACATATTTAGGCACTTTAAAAAAAAAATAAAGCATTTATGCCAACGCCATTTCTACCCAACAACGCGAAAGAAATTGACAGCAAATTATATTGTGATTTTTTAAAAGAACTCGCTAAAAGCCTGATTTTACCATTTATGCGTGGAAGGTATAATGAAAATAATTTACGGTTGCCGAAAGATCTAAACGATCTCTTGCTGCAAATAAAGGAGGCTCCAGCGCAAGGTGAACTAGCGAATGACGAACGGTTGCAGACAAAAAAGACATGCTATGTTTGCCCGTCACAAATATAGAGGAAAACATTTTTTATTTGTAGGGAATGTTCAAAACCTATTTGTTTAGAACACACCAAAAATTTTTGTAATGGATGTGTTCAGAAGCGAAATACTTAATTAGATTTTTACATTGTTGTTTACATGTTTGTGAAGGCTAAGAAAAAGTTTAATTTAGAAAGTGAATCTATTGGATTTACTCAAAACAATAAAACATTTATCAACCATGACATAACAATAACTAATCTAAAACTCATGTCATCAGCACGTATATTTAAGAAGGATAACAAGTATTTGTGGCTCAATGATGGAAATATCCTTTTGCGTAAAGAAGAAAACTTAAAGATCATTGCAATTGAAGATGAAGAGCGTTGCATGATTTACAGGAGTAACTAGCAAATAATGTAAATAAGATAAATGTGATATACATGAACGTCCAAAGCCTTAGAAATAAGATAGATCAAATACAATGTTTCCTGAACAATGGCAAGTGTGATGTCCTGGCGTTGACAGAAACCTGGCTTAATAATAACGAAACTCTACTTTACGACGTCTCAGGGTTCAATGCTGTCCATTGTTGAAGAGAGGGCAGGGGAGGAGGAGTGTCTCTCTATGTGAGGGGGTCGTTGAAGTATAGAATATTGGCAAGTTCCAAAACTAATCAGGTAATGGACTGCTTATGCATTAGTTTAAATGATAGTGATCTTAAATTGACTGTATTATATAAGCCTCCGTCATATAGTAATATTGACTTCTTGTCAAATCTTGAAACTAATCTCATAAAATATCAGAAAAAATATATCTTAGTGGGCGATGTAAATATTAATTTATTAGAGAATTCTAATCTTGTCAGGGAATATAAGAATATGTTATTGTTGAATAATTTTAAGATAAATTGTAATATTTCCTTAGTAAATGCAACTCGGGTAACGGCTAACTCCGCAAGTTTGATTGATCATGTCATATCTAGTTATCATACTAATTTAGTTAATAATGCTAAAGTAGAATATAACTCGCTCTCGGATCATAATCGTGTTATATTTCAGATATGTGATACTATAAAAATATATAAACCATTAATTAATAAAACTATTAATTTTATTGATTATAGAAAATTTGTGTTCTTGTTTAGATCAAGAAAGAATTGTGTGGATGTTTCATCATTTAAGGACTTGAATCAACCAATGTAAAAATAATGCTAAATACTCTAAAATTGTAAGAATAAGAGAAAATAATAATTGGGTTAACCACGAAATTATTGAACTCATGCAACAGCGCGATAAAATTTATAAAAGGAAACTAAAAGAGCCTAGAAATGAACAACTGATTTCAGAATTTAAAAGATTAAAAAATCAAATAAACAATAAGATAAAAATAGCAAAAAATCAGTATTTTAGTACAGAGTGGAATAAGGCAGGTAGCAATATAAAAAAGCAGTGGCTATTTGTAAATAAATTTTTTGGTAAGCAATCTGGGAACTATTGAATATTTATTAATAGAGGGTGAACGCACGGAAAATGGTAAAAACATTGTACATGAATTAAATAATCATTTTGCTAGGGTAGGGGAGAATGTGGTCGGTGACTTGAATGATGAAATATCTAATATGAGTAATGGAGATAATGAGCTTATACTTAATAAGGTGACGAGTGAAAAACGTATGGGTCACATAGATCTTACTGATATGAATGAGGTCGGTGAAATCATACTGGATATTCGAAAAAATTCTGCCCCAGGTTTTGACGGGGTAACCACTATTGATTTGCATAATTTAAAACATGATATTCTGAAGATTCTTACAAAATTAATAAATAATGTTTTTTTGACGGGTGTATTTCCGCCCGAATTAAAAATAACTAAAATTACTCCTATATAATATAAAAGTGGTGAAAAAAGTCAAATCCATAATTATAGACCAATTTCAGTTCTAAGCATATTTTCCAAAATTATTGAAAAACTCATTACAAAGAGGATGGTTGATTTCATTAGATCTAACTTGACGGTGGATCCATTCCAGTATCGTTTTGTTGAAAAGAGTAGCACATTCTCTGCTACGTTTGACTTTGTAAATTATACATTGTTGTTGCAGTATTTAGAGACCTTAAAAAAGCTTTTGATGTTGTCTCCCTCGATAAACTCTTAAATAAATTAAACCATTTGGGGTTTCATGGTAGCTTTCTGAATGTCATTAAGACTTTTTTAGTTAATAGGAAACAGTTTGTTGTGTGTAACGGGTATTCTAGTGGTACTTTGGTTAATAGTTATGGTGTGCCTCAGGGGTGTGTGCTGCGGCCACTTTTATATTCTATATATGTATTAAACCTGAAAATATCAAATATAGAGGCAACTTATTTTACATTTGCAGACGACACGGTTTTAGTTTATTATGGTCCAAATGAAAATCATTTAGTAGGAGAGATTAACACAGATCTGAATATATATGTTGGGTGGCTTTATGGTAATAAATTAAAAATTAATCCTGATAAAACTAAATACATGATTTTTAGGCCAAAAAATAAATTTGTCAGTTCTATGAAATTGCAAATTAATAATATAGTGTTGGAAAAAGTGTCATGTGTAATGTATTTGCGGTTATTTATAGATGAATTACTGAATTGGAAAAAACATATAGAAAATATAACTTTAAAACTAACGTCAATTATAGCATAGATCTTCAAATGCCGAAATTATATTTCTAATAAATAGTATGTTCAGTATAAAGGGCGGTAAAGCATTGGTTGCAGCCCGCCTCTGTATAGACGCACGAGTTTTAATAATTATTAATCAGCATAAAATAGCTAGTTCGACCGGATGCAATATTTTCATTACAATATACCGGGTGTAATTAATTATTACTGTTAGGAACCGACAGTTTTTGACAGAAATTAATGGGAGTATTTTTTGACGCATAGGCGGGCAGTAAAACTCTGTGTAAGTACAGGCAGGCGAAAAGCCAAATTAACTGTCTATAATAGTTTTTTCTTATCCCATATAAGGTATTTGATACCTATTTGGGGAAATTGTTGCCCTACAGCACTCAACAATATACAAATGAAACAAAACAAAATATTGAACATTTTATTTAATTATGATTTTCTATATAATACAGAATTGCTATATAGGGAACTTCGGGTGTATAAAATACAGAATATATTAAAATTTGAACAAAGTAAACTAATTTATAAAATATTAAACAATCTACAAAAATGTAATTTGGACATCGCACATGTTGGGGAAATACATAATTATAGTACAAGGTTGGAGGGTCATGTATATATTGCAAATGCTAGAATAATTGTCCTCTCAACTCGGCATCTAGGACGTACAATGGTCTACCAAATGAGATCAAGAAGTCAAATAATTTAAAGGTATTTAGGAAATTACTGAGTGGGTTTCTGGCAGATAATTGATTACACTTGTTTTGTTATAATATAGTTTAGTTATGAAATCCGAGAATGAGACGAATTTAGTTTTAAGTGTTGGACTGTAATACTGTAATTTGTACTACATCACTGTGATTGTTGGTTTTTTATTTTTAGTATTATTTTTAATTTTGTTTTCCTTGATACCAGTGTTTCACACTGTTTTAGGTTTAGTTATATATACTTTGTAAATTGTATAGTTACTTGTTGATAATAAACTTAAAAAAAAAACATATATTTTTAAAATATTTGCAAAGTATAAGGTTTTGCATTTTTTTAATTATCCTATGGACTAGTTTTAATGTGAAATCAATAAAATATATTTTTTTAACTTTCATTAAGTACATTGTAAAAATTTCGGTCTCGCGTTATCTCATACCGGTCCGTACTGTCAATGTTATGATTTTTCACCGTAGCCGTTAAGTGCTAAATAAATAAGCATTACTAAAACAACAAGTGTCACAAATACTAAATCAGTGAACATCGTTGATATTTTTGGGAGGACTTAGGCATTGCTTACGAAATACGTATGAGCAAAAAAAATCGTTAGATACATACCACCTTGTGATGTGATTTCTAATACTCGAATTTTTGAGATTTTTCACCCAATGCAGCGCACTGGCAACACAGGATATTAATCATTCCTGTATCCTATACGTATGTATGTTCTTAATATAACTGACCAAAGTTTGAAAACCCTTGTGAATAGATTGTACAATAGCAGAGGTCGAGCCGAATAGTGGCGAAATCTAATGGAAATGTGGTTGTAGTTAGCAAAATTATTTCAACCCCATCAAGTTACCTCTAGAACTTATTTATTATGTATTACTACGTACTCTAAAGTTTGTATCAGTTATACTAATGGCTAAACGTGCGAATAAATAAATTATAGTAGATGTTTAAATACGCATGAACACAATTTGGTCGTAGTCATGCCGGTTTTCCACTGAACGGAGCCTTTGAATTTATGCTTTGTTCCTGATTTTTGAAATACAAATAATAGAACACCGATTCTATTTTCAATAAGAAGACAACTATTATTGGAGTTTTATTTCAAGTACGTTTCAATCAAATAGGAACTATGCTAGTAGAAATGAAAATAATTTCGTGGCAAAGCGGACTAAAATGTTGGCTTTACCTACACAAGGAATTTTGTTTAATTTAGCAGGGCCCCAGTCTAATTCGATAGAAACCAGACCGAGGCATGGGTCGACAGGTACTGACGAATTCGTTTCGCTCTTGTTATGAGCTCGTCAGAGCACCATAGTCGCTGCCCATCACAAATATCGGCCTGCATTTAAGCACAATAGGATACACAACAGTAGACACATGTAAACACATATCATCTACATGTACATAGTAATGCATATCCTATACCATGCAGAGGCCGAACAAACTCAATGTATAGGTAAAACCAGTCTGCATGGTATAGGATATGCATTACTATGTACATGTAGATGATATGTGTTTACATGTGTCTACTGTTGTGTATCCTATTGTGCTTAAATGCAGGCCGATATTTGTGATGGGCAGCGACTATGGTGCTCTGACGAGCTCATAACAAGAGCGAAACGAATTCGTCAGTACCTGTCGACCCATGCCTCGGTCTGGTTTCTATCGAATTAGACTGGGGCCCTGCTAAATTAAACAAAATTCCTTGTGTAGGTAAAGCCAACATTTTAGTCCGCTTTGCCACGAAATTATTTTCATTTATTATATTTACGGACATGAAATCCTCTTAATTATGCTAGTATATTTCCATTGATTGTTATTGTGTATTTAATATTTTTTGACTAAAGGATATTATACTATGTCACTCGATGCCAAAACATGTTAATTTTTTCCAATATTGTCAAAAAAAAAAGCCAGGATGGAAACAAAAATCACAGTTTATAGCCGCGAAGCTGAGATCCAATGGTTACGAGGCAATGCCATACCGAACGAAAATACGTCTGTGGACGTATTATCGAGTCAATTGGGATAGTAAAAAACTTGTTTCGTAAATTAACATGACAAAATACCTATTCTCCGGATAAAAGTTACAAATTATATTTTTATTTTATTTATAAATAAAATGCTTGGCGGAAGACCAAAAATTGAAATCAATGCAAATCAAGTCAAGCATCGAAAATAGCCCTTTACTGCGTCTTATATTCTTTGAAAATGGCACAGCAGGGTTAGCTCCCCATACAAGAATGAACAATAATAATAACAATAAAGTCACTGCAATCAATATTAAAGTTTTCTTTAAAACAATGTTTCCGGTCCACCAGTGGCCACCGAATGCAAGGAAGGCAGAGCATTTTTGAAACCTGATTTAAAAAAGCGGGATTTAAACAAGGGATCTTCACATCCGAATACGTCCTTTTTATACTTTTTATTTTTACTTTGATATTTCATTACGGCTTCCGTTTATCTGTTGTGAGTTTAAAACATTCCTGGTCCTTCAGTGCAATAATCCTTAATAAAAAAATGTGTTCTTCCTTCTGCATACACAACATTTGCTGCTACATTTTCCGATGAGAACGCTGGTATGTGTAGCAATTTTTATTGTCAGGGTGGATGGCATTTTATTTTCTCAGAAACTACCTTCTTTAAAAAAAAATATAACAAAAGTTTCTTGGTTTTAAAGATATTTTTTAATTATTATTTGAGTGTTAATAATACCGAAAAGTGTTGCCCCATATAACTACTAGAATTTTAAATGGGGTAGGTACCTTATTTTTACATTCACTATAAATGAGTGAATAAATAAAGGTAACATTTATAAGAACACCCTATTCGAACTTTGTGTAATTTAGACCATAATTACCGGTACAACAAATTTAGGACCTCAGCAAACAATTTTTTTATTCTTCAAGAAAAATACAATACTTAAATATCAGCAAACAATGTTTTGTGCGGCTGGTAGTATTAAGACGATATTATGAAATTTTACCCAGAGCCTAAAAAACTACTTCGTAACGTTATACGATATACGCCTAGACCAAAATTCACAACCGTTCTAGAACTGGTGAAACCCCAAAACGTTGCCATGAGACATATTATGTTTGACACGAGGCATTTTAACCACCAAATGAGATGAGATTCAATATGGCAGCTGTTGTTAAAGAATACACATACCTATTTATAATACTTATTAATCTCAGTAATAATTCTCTATGAGAAAAAAAGTAAACAATTCATCTATTACAAAATAACTAGAAAAGTGTTAATCATAATTTAGTCAAATATGACTAATAACCATTTTGGCTTTGGCAAGAATATGTTGGTGGTAATAAATAACGATATTATATAGTTTGTGTGAGGTGGATGTTAGATGTGAAATGTATATTACAGATTTAATTCACCAGGAATTATCAGAGTTTAGATATTTGAAAGAATACAATAATTCTCAACATTCAATAACGCCTGAAAATTGTAGTGCCGCCTTTATTGTAGTTCATCTATCTTCATCAAAACAACTTATAGTTGGACCAACGTTTTATTTTTCTTAATATTCAACAATTTTACACTTATAACAATTTAGATGATAAATGTTTATATACAATGAATACATGGTATTTACATCTTTTTCGTCTATTAACTAATTATTTCTAATTGTAAAGGTGTCTGTATTTATATGGCAATGTACGTGCTAGGTCTAGGTCAGCGTCAAGTGTGGCGCCTTGAATTATGTTATTATAAACACACTTGTTAATGGTTTTGTTTAATGTTTTGAATTATGTTATTATAATACGATTGTTTTGTTATGTGTTTTTGGATTCTATTATCATAACACAATTGTAGAGTTGTTATGCTATGTTTGTTTATGTAAGACTAATATTACTTATTTTAATAGGGTGAAATCTTGGTTAATACAGGGTGCAAACCGAGTGCACCACAAAATCCCATAATTTAAAAATCTTGACCAACTTTAACTTTTGCATCTTCCCTTGGCCATTTACTGACTTCATTTGATTTGTTGCCTAAAACTAAGTTCACGTTCTCAATCAATTCGAAAATATAATATTTTATAGGGTTTTCTATTTGAAGTACGAAAGCTGGTATGAACTTCCGGTATAACCGGAAGTCGTAAAAATATGACAATATTATAGACTGATAGATTAGGCTGACCTGAATAATCAATTAATTTTTCACCTTTTTTGCTTCTTAGATTAAAGTTTCTTCTTTCGTTTATTAAATTGCTTTTGGTTATATAGTGATCGTCAAACTGATTTGGGATTCTACTGAAGCTTGCCGGACTAATAATAATTTCGGTATGCTTTGCCAAGAATATGTTGGTGGTAATAAATAAATAACAATATTAACAGTATTATATGGTTTGTGTGAAGTGGGAATTAGATGTGAAATGTATTTTACAGATTTAATTCACCAGGAATTATCAGAATTTAGATATTTGACAGAATATAATAATTCTAGACATCCAGTGACACCTGGGAATCCCATAATTTAAAAATCTTGCCCAATTTTAACTTTTGCTTCTACTCTTGGCCATTTGACTTAATTTGATTTGATCCTTAAAACTAAGTTCACGTTCTCAATAAAGTAAACTACTTAACGAGTATCACGGTCTCCACGTCCCTAAAAGCTGCTTCATGTGTGTGATACCAACAAAATGTCCACAGGTATATTTCATCCGATAATCTTTCTTCAGTTAATTCAAATTCTGTAGTTAAATTGGTGGCGATTCTATGTACGTTGAAATGATACATTTCATTTTTTGGGTGAGATAATAGCTGCTAAAACGTTTTCATCAACATCGCTGTTTTCCGATGAGCTACTAACTTGACCAAATATCCTAAAATAAAATAATCCATAAATAGCGCTAATTTTAAAAAATAGTTCATTCTTAAGTGGAGTTGTGTATTTATATGATGAAATAAAAGTCTAATCTCCACAAAATAAATTTAATAGAAATCTTAATAATCTCCAAACATGTTTCGGAACTTCAAACTAGTTCCATCATCAGTGGTAATAAGAGAAACTTAAAATAATATCCCGGAAAATTTCTATTGAGGTCTGGAAGTATATATATTTTATGAACACATGTAGTACAAAATTCAATATGAACTCACCATTTTATGGAAAATGTTTTTGTTGTTTTGTTATGATTTAAAAATTAACATTGTTATCCTATCTCTTTTGCATTTTATATATCATGATGTTTTTCAATTTCAATACACAATCGTCCAACCACCTAAACAGAAATCAGAAATAAGTAATTGGATTGACGTTCATTAAGAAATAAATAAGTTACAATCGTCATCCAGACAGTTATGCGCATGTCACGTTGCACCTTTCCAAGCCTTAATTCTCACTTTGTATGTTATAAGTAGGTATAATTAATATAAAATCAAACAATCGTTCTGAACACGTATCGGCGAAAACCGCCAATCTAAAAACATATAGATTATGGTTGTATTATATCACATATCCTTACAGTGATTCTCTCATAATATCAGAAGGAACTAGTATGTTTGGTTCAGCTACTAAATTACTAACGATAACTTAACTATGTACAATGTGTTAATATAGTAAGAAGAGTTAAGAGATGTGATAAATACATAAAGGTTAGGAAATTGTTGTTGTGTATAAATTGTAAATAATAGGATGTATATTGATGGTATAAACTAGATTTAATATGTTCAGTTACAGTGCCGGAAATAATAAGCTGATGTATTATTTTATAAATGATAGAGAGTTGAAAAATTTAGAACATATGAAATTTGTTTGTTCGTATAGGCAGATAACCTCAGGGTCGCTATTAATAGAGGTAATTTCCATGATTTCTAATGCATTCATAAATATACTCTTCTCACAGCTATGGAGTATTTTAGCATTAGTATCCAGACTAAAAGGGTGTTTCGAACTTATTATGTGGTCTGCCATTGCTGACTTACCACATGAAACATCGATACCTGATTGTGGCCTAGTGATAATTTTCTGGTGTTCCGTTAATCTAGTTCTTTGTGCACGTCCTGATTGTCCAATATCCTACCTCTACAGTTTTGATCTCCACGGTATAAAGCGTAAACACCTGATCTTTCTTTCCAATGAATTTTATCTTTGCTATTGTTAAGATATTTACCAACAGATTTATCAGTTTTAAAACATACGTTGATGTTGTGTTTGCTAAAAATTCTTTTGATCTGAAGACGAATCGGATGGTAATAAGTGATTGGCTAGAATCTTGATGTGTTGTTTAACCGGATAGGTAGTAAACTTCTATTGATGTGTCTATAATATATATGTTTGTAATATGTTCTGTTTATACTTTCAGTGGGGAATCCATTTTCTCCTGCTAAATGGTAAATTATAGCGAATTATTCCTAGAAATTGTGTTCTGACATCAGTGAAAGTCTATGACTGAAAAGCGGCGAATTTATGTGCATATGGATGGTTTGATGAAAAAGGGATAGTTGCATCTGTGCCAGTGTGTTTGTGAAACACTGAGAACGACAATTCATTAGCAGATCTATGGATATTGATGTCTAGAAAAGGCAATGTGTTATTGACCTCAATTTCATATGTAAATTTTATTTTGGTGTGTAATGAATTCATGAAATCTAAAGTATTCATTAAATCTTGTTGAGAGCCTCTAAATACCACTAAAATGTGATCGACATAACGAAAATATTTGACTATTCGGTCACGTACCTAAACAGGAAAAGCGTAATGAGTATCGACTTACCATAATACCCATTTTTAGTGTTTAAACCCATTAAAGCCCAGTGGCACATAAATGTGCCAGCATTATTTTATTTTATTTTTTCAAAACTCTCCAAATTGAGCTTTTCTAGATACATACTGCACTGTTCTCTCTCTCTCTCTCTAATAGCCATTTATGTTACTTAATTAAATTGAGTGAGTTTGGACCTACACTTTAGCGTGGAATCCAAACCACGGGCATCGCCTGCCAGATTCCAGCACCTACGGCTATATAGTCCATAACTACATGACATTGGCAAGTCTACCGACTCGGCCGGGAGCACCGTCCACCCATCCAACCTCTATCCACGCGACCTGGTACTTTAATACCATGATCACGTCGACACGCGCTTCAACATGTGGGCATCTCCCGCCCCTTACTGAACTGTTCTTTATGTAGTTATTTACTGGTCATAATTTTTTTTTAGATTTCACAGTGCTTTATTTTTGAGAAATCAATTAAAACGAAACCCACTTTGTAGCATTTTACTACACCTACCTGTCTGCATTGATATTGATAGACATTTGTTTCTACTCTTAATTACTTTACTAGATGTTACATTTTTCATTATAAATATTTATTGTAACGATATTCAACAAAACCATAAGTTTTTTTTATAACAATATATTTTTTTATTATGAAGGAAAAAAACTATTGGTACATAAACGTGGCAGTGGGCAGACATGATGTCTATTTCAAAGATATGCATACGCAATTGGCATTGTTCTATTTTTAGTATTTGAACTGTCAAATATGTATATATATATTGCCTCATGTACGGAATTTAGAAATAATTATTCAGTCTGTAGTAACTGGTACTTTGCTGAAAAATAGAGTTCCAAAAGAATCAAATATGTTTGCGTATCATTTGCTTGCTAAAACAAGCCGAGGAACAATGGAACTCAAAACCGATGGAAGTTAGTACTTGTGCGGTGGAATGATAATTCCGTTGTAATTGTATTATCAAACTGCTGTAATCATTAAAAAATGTAGAGAGATATTCTAGAACTAAAATTCATATTCAAATGCCGCTTATAACAAAAATATGGGAGGCGTCGATTTTGAATGATCAGTTCTGTATCGCTATAGAATATCAATATGGACTAAAAAGTGGTGGCCTTTCTTCAGCTGTTCAATTGATCAACCTGGTCTACAAGCTTGGCTATTATGGAGAAGGTGTGAAAACAATAATATGCCTCTACTCGAATTCAGGCGGTAACTTATTGCTCTATATTTATTGGCCACCCATGGGCACCCTTCATCATGCGCATTATCACCAATTGTCAATTAGTTACGTTTGAATGAACAAAATCACTTGATAGTCCAAAGTAGTGTAACATGGACAAAATGTAAAGCAAACACAACCCAAAAACATACTTTAAAAATTTCCATAGAAAATATCTTTTTATATTATATTTAACAATAACTGATGCAATTATTCAAAAAAGATTTACTTTTAAATATTTATGTAATGTTTCACTTATGTTGCCTTGTGGCACAACTATATACTAATCGGTTAAGTTTCCAAAATTGCTTTTTCTACTCACCGCTAGAACTGTTTTGAAATCATTTCGAAACGATTCCCAAATAAACGAAAAGACTTCTAATTAAAAACCCGGTTCAGTTGTGATAAAACCAAAAAGCTATTTTATTAACAGCGCAAGTGCTAACTGTTCTAGAGTGGTGTGTATAGATTTAAAAAATGTCCTATACTTAATCTAATAGTTTAGGAAAAAGGCCTATTGTAATAAAAACTTTGAAAAAATCATGGTATCCATTGAGATAAAATAATATTTTGTCAAAATATTATATATTGACTTTAATTTAGTATTAAATGTTGGAGAAAAAGTAGACATGGTTGAACATTTTTTACCAAATTAGAAAAGCCCTGCTATGGCGCTATTAAAATGATATTATATCGTTGAAGTGGTCTTTAATTTCCTTACGTAAATGTCATGGGTTATTGGATAAACAGTCAAAGATAGGGGAAGTGTTAAAATAAAATGCTCCAAAATCGATGGGGAATTCAAAAATGTAATATTTTTTAGGGTATTCCATTTGGAGAAACTGACTGTATAAAGAATTTATATTTTTATTTATTATAATAAAAGACAAAGGATTTAACTTAAAATTAACGTTCCACTATTTATTCACTCGTTTCATTTGGTACATCAATTTTTGTCTTCACAATTTATATTCTGATTTACAGTGTTTTAGAATATGTACAATTAAACAGAATTTATACGTAATTTAAGTTACACGTATATTAAGAATTTTAACCACTTCACTACGTGAATTGCATACGAAAGAAAGAAATAATATTATTTAGTATTAATGCATTTATTTCGAACTGTAATTTTATAAAAAAGCACGCCAATTATTAGACGCTAGAATTAGGGGAATTACCACTTTTTATTTTTGTGGTGAAATACAACAGTACAACAAGAAGAAGACAAGAAGACTAAAATACGACCTGTAACTTTCGCTGGAGGTGAGTTCAAATCAGGTTGCAACAATCGCAAAGAGGGGGTTCAATTTGTTTATTCAAAACATCAGTTATTATGTCCAACAACCAGTTATAAATGCAATAAATCCAACATAATATTATACTATAATATGAAGACGTTGGAGCCTTTATTATTATATATAGCTTATGGATTGACCCTTGTACAAAATCTTTCTGCTGTAAAAAGTGAACAAAATTTTTTTATCAATAGGTTCTATATTATTTTATTATACACCGCAATAAACGCAACAATTTAAAAGCATTAAAGTTCACTGAATTACACGTAGCGCAAGCGTCGCAGCGTATGTTAAAGAAACACGTTTTAGACGTCGCGACGCTGATATCGGCAGTTGGCATGCGACACGCGCCACGTTAGCTACGCTTATCGTAATGGATATACAAAGCTTTGGTTTCGTTATCACTGTCGTCTGTTTTTCATTATCATGTGTCGCACACGATATTTCAGGCACAGGTAAGTGATGAATGTACCCATTATATATAATTGTAGATACTATAATATCGTTGCAAACTTTTTCTAATGAAGCTTAATTTGCACCATACAGTACACTAAAAGGAAAGACTAATTAATTATTATACTATAAATGGGTTGTACGTACTTAATTTAGTAATACATTTATAATGGAGGTGCATTAGTATGCAAAACCAGGATCTTTGTTGTAAATATTTTTTAATTTTTAATGTATTTGTGTCAATATTTATGCAACATAATGTTATGTTATTAATCATAACAAATTTTAAATAGAGAAAAGTGTTAATATGGTTACACTAAGGGGTAACAGTTGAGATAATGCAAAATAGACTTAGGTTTCTTTTATTGTAATTTTAGTAGGTGTGTAAAATCGGTGAGAGTTATAAGTATACTTTTAGATCATGATAGATGAATAAAATATATATGAATTTTATCAAAACTACAATGTATTTTTAAATCATCGTATCATTAATAATAATCGTATCATCGCTAATAATGTTTATTAATCTTATAAATATTTCAATCAAATATAAAAAATTTTTGGACCGCAATGAATGCTATGATATTGTGTTAAAACAGTACCTTTATTCGACTAGACTTATTTTTAGAATTAAAATCTTAATTATATGTTACTTTTCTACTTCGTGACGTAACGCGAAAGCGTTAATATAATTATATAGAAAAAAAACTGCTGAAGAAATCCTGCATAAGAATCAGAACAACTTTGCATTAACGCCGTTAAACGGAAACAGTTTTAGTTTATCCGCGTGGACAAGACTTTTCCAATATTTTATCAGTAGAAAACTTTGTTTAAACGAATTGCAAGTAGAAATCTACGATGCGATGCAATCTATCTAAGTAATCATAGCATTCTTATAAATTTAACGGTTATGCAGCTCTCATCCACCAGCCGCCCCTGCCTTAAATGATAAAATTGTTATTCAATATTACATGCAGCGCAAAGCTAAGCAAAGCTAAAGTCATTGATATAACATTCTAGGTTATTTGGCGTCTGCTTACAACAGGTTGAAATTTATATCTGATGATATATTTGTTTTAAGATAAAAGGCCTGTATTTGTTAAAATATGTCTTTAAAAGTGAGATATATAATCAATTATTATAGATCTACCTCATGTTGCTCTCGTTAAGTCTTTCGAAATCAGAGGAATTTGTTTAGCAACACATCTAAACCGAATTATACCATATAAAAAAACTGAAAAAATGATCGCTGAATTTGAAAAGTTAAAGTTCATTTATACTTAGTTTTCAAGCTTAATTTTATTTTGCTTCTCTTTGCATATAACTTTTTTATATACTATACCGGGTGGAGGCAGTATATTCGCCTCGGTGTCTCATAGCTAAACAAAATTACAATTGCAAAATTTGTTTACGTGGTAGTGTGTAGGTCAACTAGGAGCATCTAATGAAAATGTTTTTAAATATACCGCGTGTTCCAGAAAAGTGTGGTGTATGAGACCAAGGGCCGACCGATATATATACAGAGTGTCAATTTAAAACTGATAATGGCTATATCTCATTTAGCAAACAAAATTTCATTAATCGCTCGAAACAAGTTCTCTAATACTGAGGTTCAATTATGAATATTAACTAAGTTATTATCGACCACCGACTCAGCCCCACTAAATATACCAAAATGGCAACCCCCTGCTTGTGATACCTCATCTTAAAGCCATTGAGTTAATCAATTCGTAATTTTGGTTCCATCTCGGTATTAGAGAACGAATTTCGAGCATTTTTTTCAAATATTGATTGGTTCATGAGATATAGCAATTGTAGGTTTTTACCCATTAGTGTGTGGGCGGAATATATATCAAGTTCTATTATAACAATTATAAAATAAAAATAAAAATAAATAAAAAATTGCTAAAAAAAAGGAGAAACTGCCAACTATTTTCCAATTATATTTTCTTTCTATATAAAAACAAAAAAGTTAAATTACAGCTTTAATTTAATAATTTACAAATAGACGCTTTTAAAAAATTTAAATGAAATGTTTTGTTTGTCTGACAATTTAAGTAATAAAATAATATCTAAGCTCAAATTAAATACAATCTTCCTTTTTATAACAACTTAACAAATACACACGAACTAACTTAAACTGAACCACAAACAATCTAGTCTCATAAAATATGATATTAATAAAAAGTATAGGTAAGGGACGAATTTTAGCAGTTTACAGGGTGTCCCGTTTAACATTTTCACAAAAAATACACTTTAGAATATGTGACCACCCTTGAAAATTACTAATCAGAGGTCAAAAAAATCCAGTAAAACGGAGAAAATAATGTAATTCACATGGACCTGACACGAAAAATTGGTATCTTTTTTTGTTTTTGTAGAAAGTAGGTACAGTAGATTTTGAAATATTTGAAAATAAATATATAATTTTCCTTGTCTTTTAGAGCATCATTTATTTATGTTAAAATATGCGGGGTGTCGCATTAAGAAAAACCAAGGTTGGTGTGCCGCGCTTTTGTGAACTACCCTGTGTAATTTTTGGGTTGTACATACAAATTTTATAAAGGATTGTTTGGTCTATCACTTATAGATCTTGATATACATTCCGCCACAACGCCTTAAATCTATGTCAAAATTAACAGTTATTTACAAATATTTCAAAAACTACGGGACCTAGGCATATCAACCTTTATGTCATGTTTCTTGCCTTTCCGACCTCCAATCATTTATGATAAAATATACATGATGTCGCTTTAGGAAAAATCAATAATAATAATGTATAATTGAAAACATTTTTGAATTGTGCATATCTTCAGTGCCTAAAAGCTTTGTCAAGGATTTTTTATCTATCGCTTATAGTTCTTGAGATATTTTCCACCCACACACTAATGCGCCACCCTGTAGATAGGTATATAAACTTAAAACCAAGAAATTTTGAACTGTAGAAAATGTAGCTTCTATATGCTTATTGTGGTGCCATTTATTATTATGATTAATTACTATAAAAAGTACTGGAAACGTAATTTTTGTTAATATTAAAGAAATCTCCAAAATCTCAATGCTGTGGTTCTTTTGTTTACTTGAATAAATTTTCGAAATGCGCGCCATGAAACCACATTCCAGAATTGTGTCTAATTCGTTGCATTTGTGGGTTCGTTACATATTATGTGAAACCTTCAATGAAGATTCCCTAACAATGTTCCGTTGCTGTTCTTTTGCCTGTATTATTGAATGGGTATTTTCCTGATAACATACAAGGTGATTGCCCATGAATGATAAACAGGTTCATTAAAACTTTATCGGGTAATTATTTTTTTTTCCATTTTACTTACATTTAAATTATTTTCATTAGGAAACAATAAACGTTTTACTAGTTATATACTACTTTTACAAATTTACTAGTATTTTTATTGCTTAATAGGAAAAACTATAAAATATTGAGGTTTCTATTTAAAAATATTAAGTTTTGACAGTTTCTAATTTTAATGTTTGATGTCATATTGTGCCTGTATCAATATTTACCAGTTCGAAGTTGCCAGTCAATTGGATGGTAGATTTAATTAACTACACAGTTTCCGTTTTGAAAGACTTTTAACGTTTTAACTGCGATCTATAAAATGAACAAATATTTTCGTTTTGTTTGCTAAATTTTAATTGGCATCTTTATCATGAACTCTATTTCAATTCACATAAAATTAGTGAATATTTCATGTACGAATATTTTATTACCACTTCATTGCATTACCTTTATTCGAATGAATGCACATATTCTAAATAAAAAACAAAAAGTCAAACTAATTTAGTTTTACCAGTTTAAGTATTGCAGTTATTACTATTCTGAAAAATAATATTATTTTTGGTAAAAGTCTTTAATAGGTCTATATTATATTTGCGAACAGAATAAAAGCTAAGTAATTTATTCAATGGATGAGAGAAAGAGGAGTGTGTAGACTAGAGAGTAGAGGAGGTATTTCCATAATTCTGCAATATATTATGGATACTTAGTAAGAACACATATTAAAAGAATTTGGACAAAAAATGTAAAACAAATCATCATATACCTTTAAATTCTACTACTGTCGCAAACCAATGGATACAAAAAATTGACCATCTTCCTCAATTTCCTGAGTAAATTTTAAGCGTAGACGAAACACTTTGAAAACATTTAACAATACTTTGTAGCGTATATTAAAATTGATAAATATAATATACTTATAAAAAACATTAAAATTTTTACCAATTCCTACCAGCGCTCCCAAAATATTTTGTTAAATGCACTGCACTGACGCACGATTGTAAATTTAATGTTGTAGAGTTATCCTTTGCATTTCGTGGTGTTCAGACGTGTTTAACTAGCTCTGATATCAATTGCACTTCGAGTAGATAAAAGTGTATACAACAAAAAATTTATCCTATAACAGAAAAACTTATCAGTTCAAGATAATATACAAACCAGTAAAATAAATAATAAATAAATGAATTCAATTCCTGCCTTTAATGGGCCAGGAAATAATTTAAATATGCACAAACGTGCTATACAGGATGGCCCACTATAACCAGACATACAGGGTGTTTCATCAAGCAACAAGACCCTATACAGATTAACATCAACAAGCCATGATGAAGACGTTCTTGTATTTGAAGAAGTGAGACCCAATTCATGGTAGGACATTAAGACCAGAAATATCAAGCGTAGGAAAGTGAATATTATTACAAGTGAATCATTGGCCCCTCCAACAACAACAAGCAATAAATTCAACGTGCTAAGTGAACCAACTACATCTAATAAACCTACCACATCGAACAAAGAACTCAAACCTCCAGCTATCTTCACATATGGTGTAATAAACTACAACGAAATGATCACCCAGATCAAGAATGTGTTAGAAGATGGGCAATACACAACAAAATGTTTAGTAGACAACACAGTTAAAATAAATTGCAACAGTCCTGAAACTTACAGAAAATTAATTAAATATATGCGCGAAAACAACATAATCCACCATACATACATTAAAAGAAGAACGTGCATACAGAATCGTTCTCAAACAATTACATCATACAACTGATACAAACGAAATCAAGGAAGAACTTGCCAAAAGTGGACATCAAGTTCAGAATATAATTAACGGGAGAAGTCGAATATCCAAGCAACCATTGAATCTTTTCTTTGTGGATTTGGAACCCGCCGAAAATAATATAGAAATATACAAAATAAGCTTTTTGCAAAACAAAGCAATACAAATTGAGCCTCCGAGGAAAATCAAAGGAATAACAGCATAATATTCCGCTAGAAATAAAGCAATTAATTGCACAAAAATGAAAAGCTAGGGCAAAATGGTACCGCACCCATGCTCCATTAGATAAAAATGTGCTAAACAGAATTTCAAATCACCTGCAATCAAAAATATAAGATGTCAAAGATCAATCATTTCACAATTACCTGTCTCAACTCAACCGATACGACAATTCAATATGGAAGCCAATTAAACATGCGAGAAAACCACAAACCCATATACCACCAATCCGGAAAGTGACGAAGAAAAAGCGCTGCTCTTCGCGGAACACTTGGCCAGCGTCTATACACCAAATAATGATGACCCAGAACCGGAGCTAGAACGAGACTTATTGACAGCACAAATTACTACACCTATTAAGAAGTTCACAATTAAGGAAGTTCAAAATGAGGTCAATCTCTTGAATCGCCGGAAATCTCCTAGGACAGACAGAATGACTCCTAAAATGATTAGAGAACTGTCAAAAAAAGGAATTACGTTTATGACATATATATTTAATGCAATCATTAACCAAAACCTCTGCAAACTGCAGAAATAATATTAATCCCAAAACCAGGTAAAGAACCAAACAAAGCCACTTCGTATCGTCCAATCAATTTGTTACCTGTGGTCTCCAAAATTCTTGAAAGGCTCCTGATAAAAAGAAAAACTTGCGATCCAAATACAGAACAATGGATACCGGACCATCAATTCGGATTCCGAGCAAATCACTCAACCATACAACAAATCCACAGAATAACTCACGAAATCAACCAATCGATGGAACGAAAATTGTACACAACATCTGTATTCTTGGACGTTAGCCAAGCCTTTGATAAAGTATGGCATACAGGTTTACTATACAAAATTAAAAAACTTCTTCCTGTAACATACTTTAATCTACTAAGATCATATCTGAGCGAGAGGCTCTTTAGTACTCGTATCAATAACAGTGCATCACCGACCTTCGATATCAAATCTGGAGTACCCCAGGGCAGTACTCCCTGGAAATGATGATACAATAATGGGTACATTTGCGGACGATACTGTAATAATTGCCAGCCATGAGAACCCAGCTACGGCATCACATATCTTACAGAACCATTTAAATCAAGTACAAATATGGCTTCGGAAGTGGAGAATCAAAGTCAATGAAAGCAAATCTGTCCAGGTTAACTTTACTCTACAGAAAGAACAATGTCCACCTGTATATATAAACGACATTCAAATTCCAACTTCCGGTAGTACAAAATATCTAGGAATGCATCTGGATGCAAGATTAACTTGGAAGGAACATGTAACAAAAAAACGCAAACAAACTGATTTAACAGTAAAAGAACTAAACTGGTTAATAGGAAGAAAATCAAAGTTATCTCTTGAAAATAGACTCCTGATATATAAAAATGTCATAAAACCAATATGGACATATGGAATAGAACTCTGGGGATGCACGAGTAAGTCCAACATGGCACCAATCAAAAATTCTTCGAATGATAACAAACGCCTCTTGGTATGTAAGCAATCTCACTATACACGAAGAACTAAAGATACCATTTGTAAAAGACGTAATCAAAGGCAAAAGTGTCAAACATCACGAAAAACTGAAACATCATGTCAACGAAATAATACATCCATTACTACAGCCCACCTTGAATAGAAGACTTAAAAGAAATTGGCCCGCAGATTTAAAAGAAGATTAGAGAAGATTTGTCATTGGAGAAGTCTTCGCAACGCCATTTGAGAGCCTCCATAGCTCCTTGTCATCATGTTAGCCTATAGAATATATTGTATTCTGATTGCTGAAATTATGTATAATAAAAAAAATGTTGTAGAGGTGATTTTAATAATAGTGTTTTTGACCATAATATAATATTTTTATATAAGTTTATGAATTAAATCCTGAGGCGAATGGGGGAGCTCAATATAACTATAGTTTGCCATACGCAATAAATTCCTAAAGTGCCTTTTTATAGAGATACAGGGCCTCAAAGGTGTACTCAGTAACATACGTTTTCGACTGTAACTTTTTAAACGACATGTATAATTTAATTAAATTTTCATATTTAATGTTAGCTCTAAAGACTCATAACACCATACTACAATCGAAGTTTTACATAATTAGGGAGATTAGGCTTGTCACCTTGACGAAAATTTTGGACAGGTGTCATTTTACAGAGTTGAAAACTATTTTACATTATTCTGGTTACTCGTCTTTAAATAAAGAACTCATTTCATTCATTTGTTTCGATAAAATTAGCCGATTCCGAAAAAAAAAACGGTTTTTGTATAACACGTTATGTAAATCAGAATACTACTTATTAATTTCATAATTTTTTTAATATAATTAATTCAGTTGGCGCGCGTCCAATTTTGAGAAATAAATAAATAAATAAATGATTTATTATGCAAAAAAAAAGAAACACTGTTACAGTTTAAATTATTACAATATTTAATAGTATACATTATCACAACTAATACAGGAAAAAAAATTCAAATTACCTATCCATTTGTGCACAAAAGGCAAGGGTTTGGCGGAACGCCATTCTACCACTCTACCTATAAATTAATTCTTCATCGACAACAAAGAGAAAAAAAAATCATACAAAAAACAATAAGATTACATCATTTCAGAAAAAAAAACAAATGAGAACATTCTGTTCTTTTAAATTATTCTCTTTTTGAAACAATTCTTGAACATGTTCAACGACAAACCCAGCAAATCACTGAAATCATTCAACAGATGTGCAGCAATGTAGGCAAAACACCCCTCGAACCTAGAAGTTGTATGCTGAGGAACAGTAAACGAGTCGTCACGTATATTTACAGACATTCTCTCGAGTAAATCATATAGATAAGTCGTCATGCTAGTAGGACTGTGTATGGTATCAAGTCGTTCGTTTTAATTGTTCTGTTGCGTAAATTGTTTGGCTTAAGGCAAATCTGCCGCCGGTTGATTTTCTCTGCTGCGTGTTCCAACTTAGTTGGTGGATTTCTTTATGTTATTCTGGTATAATGTGTCCTAACGCTTGGGCAGAAATAGCACAAGTGTATTTGAGGTCTTCATAACTTCTACCTGTTGCTAGATAACGCAAAGTAGTGAGGTGTGATGGCTGTTCTCATTCGCGTATCAATTCTTTTGAGATATGGAGTCACCATGTGTAGCAGTTTATTGTATGTTTCCTCATCCATCCGGAAATAATGAACCCAATCTTCAGGCCATTTTTTGGTCCACTTCGTTCTATGTTTCTGTTTATTTTGCTTTTTATTATATTACACCCGCTGTAGCTGCCAATAATAATAATTTGCTTTGATCGGCCATATTAATTTTAGAAGACTGATGAATTAACTGAATACAAAACTGAATGTCTGTGGAGTCCATCCCTCTTCCGTCTTGCATGACGACTTAAATCTGTACAAATAAAACATACGACAAGCATGTGTGTCTATGGTGGCCTTAAACTTTGTATATAAATATAATCAAATTATTTTGATATTAGTACTAAATTGTTACAAAACTTTAGTGTGGATAGATCGTTATTTTTAGAATTAATGTGCTGATAGTCACTTGGTTTATGGATAAACACTCTGTAATGCTGCAGAGGCAAGACGAATTTATGGTAATGGTAATTCTAAATCCCTAAAAACTTTTATTAGGATTGATCGTAGTTTAAGAAAGACAGGTAAAGAGTCTATCAAGATAAAAAACACAAACACTATTATTTATGTATTCCATCATGCATATTAGGAAGCGTTTTGCCGATTCGTGGTGGAGAAGGTTCTCCAGAAAAGCTAGAAACGTTTACCTAGAGACGTAAATTTTCGATGAGATTGCTGAACATCCCTCAATACCGTTGGAGAGCTGCCGTTCCAAGTTAATTTGACGAAGTGGGTTGTGGATGAGACATTTCGCGAACAATTGCTGCACCCTTATCTCCTTCAAAAAGTCCATACCATGTTTCTCACAGATTATCCTGCAGGTGTCAATTATGCACGTTGGTTTTTGCAATAACTTAGGCGAAATCCAGATTTTGCTGGCATTGTTTTATATAGCCGGTTTCACTGGAGATGGGGTAGTAAATTTCCATAATATTCACATTTGGTATAATGAAAATCCCTACGTTCTAACAAGAAACAAAACATCAACAAAAGTGCATGGCAAACGTCTGCGTGGGGTTAATTGGAAATCATTTTGTAGGCCCGTATTTTTTTGTAGAAAGAATAAGTAATTCGTGCAACAAGAATCGGACAGTTAATTAGAAACTGTACCAATAGGCATAAGGAATCAAATGTGGTTTAGGCACCATTTTAGTCAATTAGTTCGCCTGTACTTGACAAATAATTTTGGAAATCTCTGGATCAGTCGAGGTGGGCTAATTTCATGGCCGAGATTGCACGACATGAATCCATTGAATTTCTTTTTATTTATATTTAAAAAAGACTTGTATTTCTACGCCAGCTCACACCAGGGAATATCTAATTTATCCAGAATTTTATTGAAATTCAAAAGAACCCTGGAATGTTGTTTCAAGTACAGCATAAAAACATCCGTCATATAAGAAAATGCATTGAGGGTGTGCATTTCGAAAATCTTCTAAGTAAGTAAAAAAAAAGGAAACGAAAAGGAAAAGTTTTAACACTTTTTATAATCTAACAAGTTACCAACAGAGTAAGTCACAGACGTCGTGGCGATAGTCCAGCCTCAAAGAATTCATTGATAAGTCATTCTGAACCCTAAAAACAAATTTTGAGTTTCGTACTTATTCATCCACCCTTGTAAGTATATTTTAACGATGATAAGTCTGCTATTAATTTTCTTTACCTTCAATGTTATCAAAAAAATATATTTTTTTATTTTAAAGTGAAAGTGAAAATTATAATGAACGCCTACATTCTGAAATCTTACATTTCTGTAAGGCATAATTTTTTTGCATCAGTATAATAATTATAACTCTTCTTAAAAACGTTTTTTATTGACAAATTAATTAGCCCACCGTGCATTTTGCTGCTGAATTATCATTACGATATTTTAATTAAACTGCCTTTGGATTTTCTGACCAGAAAACATTTTAATATATTCTTAAAAGTTTGATAATTAGTACCAGCTGTAGTTTTATTTTAAACTGTGACCTGATATCGATCTTCTTCAATTGTGAGGAACCGACATTTTGGTATATACATATGCATTGTGCAGCAATATTTGCAAAGTGTGTATTTAGCCTGATCTTTTGTTGACAGTTGTGGCATTTCTCATTTTTATTCGATAAATTCATTCAATCACAATGTTAGAATTTATTTGGTTTGAGGTTTCACCAGTCACATGAATTGAACAGATGTGAAAGCGGAGTATGATTTGATGTTTACCATATAAAGAGAAGCATTCAGTTGACAGTTGTTTAAAGATTTACTTAATTGCATTGATCCAAAATATGTGGAATGACTTGTAATATTATTTTTTCTGCTAGTAGATTCTGAGAAATTCATATGGAAATGAATATATAATATCAATAAATTTTTCATCACTATCAGAATGAAAGTTGACATTTTCAGTATATAAATATTTATCTATAGTATCCGCGTCAAATTAAATGTATCCGTTAGGAAAGCACTTTTGTTTACAATAACAATCAACACGTCAAATACTAATATTTTTGCACATTTGTTTGTGTATTTAACATATTATATCAAAATGTTTCAAATTTCCCGGGCTATATTTTAACCATAAATTTATATTATGAGAGTATATAATTAATGAAATATCTGGTAAAAAGAATTTATGAACATCTCAGCTAACAATTTGCAGACAGGCTACAATGTCCGTATAATGAAAAAAATCGGTTGTGTCACCCCAAAACTTTCCCGGCGAGGTATAATATAATCTAAAATATATGACCTGTGTTACGAAACAGAATTTTAATAATTATTATTAAAATAATTATTTCTTGTATTAATCCATGACAGAGAGGTGAGAAATAGAACGATATCTGCTCCACAAAAAGAGTAGACGGCAGTTTAGTTCTTATAATTGACTATAATTATTGTTTAATTTTTGTTATTTCCAAAAACCTGACCTACTAAATACTTTATTCCAAAATTAAAAATAAAAAATTATTTGCCGGAGCAGGTATTTGAACCCAGGACTTCCCGCATGCATGCAGGCATAGCGGGCATTCAAGACTAAGGTATCAAACCCATTATGATAAATACGTCAAGCTTGTAGATATAAGTACCACCTACCTACCTCGTGAAATTTTAAACGCAATTTTTTCGAGAAGTTAAATTTCAAAAGTAAGATATTGGTGTAAAGAGTATGAAAAGAAATAATGATGTACTACTCGACACCTACTGTTATTTCAGAATTTGGGGATTGTGTGTACCACTATCACAGGGTCAAAGCGATTTTAACCAAAAACTAAAGGGTTCATGGTACGATTCCCCCAAACTCATACACCAAAATTTAGTTCAATTGGTTGAAGCATTGTGGAAGAATTCATACAGACACACAGACAGGCTTCCATCTGGATATAGTCTTAGTGATCTCAGAGGACTCCAAAATGGTTATAATCCGTCTTTATATCAATTTTTTTTAGCGCGTTCATAATAGTTTCGCTGGATCGGGAAAGTAGAAAAAGTTCCATTGCCAAGTCTTAAACCCACAACCTTACAATAATTAGTAGTGTCTTTTTGGGTTATGTTTCTTTAACCTATAACACGACAAATGAGTTTTCAGAGACTACCTACGTTAGATAAATATTTTATACAATTATGACCGTTTCAATTCTTTAGCCCAGTTCATCTTCAGAAACCTTTACTGATTCGAAAACTATCTTGAACCTTGTTTACCACTTCAAGTAACTACATTAATTTGATGGTTTTGTAATGCCTCTTATTTCTTATGTCCGCTGGTGCTTCTTCTGACAGTTTTCTCTGTTCATTTATTTTGATTGTTAATAGGATAGTTCCCATCCATTTACTTGTCATTTAATGCTTGCAGTTCCTCAATGTTTTAGCATAGAATAAGATACATATAATATGTAAATATACATGCTGTGGCCTTTGGTATTAGTCTGAAATGTTTAATTGTGTTATTATATACTTTTGGAAAACATTTGTACCCATATTTATAAATTTCATTTATGCCCCTCTTGTTGGAAGTACGTAGATAGGTATTTCTATTTCGTGTAGGTACCTAATTGATTAGCCTAATATGTTTTATATTGTGTTGCTTCTATATGAAAGGACTTACATTTTTTGATGTGGTTAATGCTAATTTATGTATATGTTTATAGGCAGCAACGGCAGCAACTAATAAATGTTTGCAATGTAAAGTGCGCTTTTGGGTAGATAGATATAATGCATATTAGGAATTAATAGAATATAGATACCGTACAATGTTAGAATTAATTTAAGTACGTTTTCTCTATTTTCAAACAAATTTAATAATTAAAATTATATTTTTTATTTTCAAAATGCCACTTGTCATAATTGTTATTATTGGAATATTTCAGATCGATTTTTGCTTCGTTGTCAGATTTAGTTTAAGCTACGAATAAAATATGAAATATATTTTCGTAAAAATAAATTGAAACTAAAGTTTTCGAAAAAGTAAAATGAAACTAGACCTTGTATAATTTAATAGGTATTTCCACGTGTTGATTGATTTATTTTGATATATAATAATGAGTAGATAAAATTTTTGAAATAAAGTGTGGCATCCGCCTTTCTCGTAATTTTTCTTGGAATTTTTTAAATAACCAAATTATTTTAGCAAAAATAAAATAAAATAAACTTGGGGAAATTAAGATTATGTTTAATTAAGCATCTGCACGTGTGTCGGGTGTCAATAGATTTCGGATCAATTACGCTATTGTGTAGTGATGTAGGATTGCAATAACAGTCTGGCAGCCGAGCATTGCAAGTTAGTGTGTTGGTTAAGTGAGTAGATTCCATAAGAATAACACACAAATCTGTTTTCTTTTCTAATTACTTTACTTTATTGAAAAATGTGACGATTTGGGAACTATTTTAAAAATGTTTCCCTTCAAAGGAGCCTCACCAAAAATATCCTACCGCCTAACCTGAATATTTAACTGTATGTAAAAACACATGAAATATTTTACAATTGTTTGACTTCGGAGGAGATCTGCACGAACTTTAACTCGTTTTGGTTGAAGATTATAGTGAATAAGTTAGCTAGTGTTTTATAGTAGTTACTTTGGCTTCAGAGGAGATCTACACGGACTGGAACTCGCTTTCGTTGAAGATTACAGTGAATAAGAGCATACACGTTTTATTGTACTTAGTTAATTGTTATTTTTATGTTGTATTTTTTCTTCTCTCTTTATTCTGTACAATTTGGCGCAGTGTTTTGGATTTGGTTGATTTAGATATTTTGTCTTTTTCTTGTGTATCCGCTATTGATGCTTATGTTGGATTATATTCACTATCAGGATGGAAACCAAAAAAAGAAGTTTGTTTGTCAAAGTTTTCACTACAATTATTCAAGTTGCAATCAAATATAGCGCACCTTATACTAAGTATCATAAAATAAAAACAGGAACCCAGAATAATTACGAAAGACTACTATAAATTATAAAAAAGAAATAACAAATATCAAAAATACGGGCACACAACAAGGAAATGATACGTGATGATGATACCGACGATGTCACACTCCCCACAAATTTACGCTCAACAGAGGCGATATCCTACCTAGAGAGTTATTGTACCATGAAAGAAATGTAGGGTATACCTACTTGGTGTTTGAACTATACAATGTTAAACTAAATTCTATCAATATCTAAAGAAAATTCTGATAAAGTTTGGTATCTCAAACGTCAAATTGATTTGTCCAGAAATGTCAATATGCGAAAACTTTTCATAATAACATTTACTGCCGGTGCGGGTGGTCTAGTGGCTAAGCGCAGCTAGATCAGGAGCAGGTCGTGCCGGTATGTACCCAGTAAACACATATACGTAAATGAAACGTGGATTCAACGTGTCAGTCGTTGATAAGTTGTCTTACGTTAGAAAAGTGACGGTTTACATTAAGTTTAATTTTACACCGTTCAGTTTAAACGTTATAGAAACGTGTTTTTATTATCAACTACGTGCATTTATTATCTCTAAGTAACGTTGTGTATGCATTATAAATAAACCATAAAATAAAAACGTTTGTTTTATGTGTTTTTTAAACGCGTGTCAAACATTGTCAAAATTAAAACGTTTCTAAAACGTTCTTTATGTAATTAATAATACACCCGTATTTATAGCTAAAATAGCGTTATAAATTGTTCATTAGAAGCGCATAATTATTAGAGGCGACAATGAAAACGTTAAAATGACGTTTTTTAAGAATGTTATGATAATCCGAAAATTACAGTTAAGGTAACGTAAAGATACCATAAAAATGCGTATTGCTTAATATGGAAAAATTCAAAACGTTTATATAATGTTTATAAAGTATGTTATCACAATTCCAAATGCACCTACAGTTAGAAGAACGTGTGAATTTATTCTTAAAACGAGCAATATTTAAAGTGGGAAATTTTAAATTGTTGATAGGTATTACGATTCCAAATACTCTTAAAAATGTATTAACGAATCATTTGATGTAAAACTAGAATAACAATAACTGAAATAACAACGAATACCTATTACGTCCTAAATGTATTTTCAAAAATCTAGAATATATAAAGGTTTAATCTTAATTTACCTACGTAGGTACCAGTTGAAACAGTAAAACAAACACTTTCTATGTAAGTAAATCCCTTATATATACCTATTAGTTTACTTTTGAAAACACCATTTAAAAGGTGTGTTCAATTGTACAACTTTTCTCTAATTTAACCGACATTGTAAGTCCTAACGTTTCCTAGATTCCAATGCTATCCCATTCTTATCTTGGCATTATGTACATAACAAATTGAAAAAAAAAACTTCCTACTACAACTAGCTATACCTATCGGTATTCTAAATTTACAAGGGTATAATGCCAAATATGTGTTAACATGTTTATTAAATCTTATAAAGATTTGTTGGGTTTTTTCTCTTTTTTTTAATCAAATATGTAAGTTTCAGAATAGTTTTACAACATATATTTTCCAATCTTGAATAATATATTATAAATAAGTGTTATTATACCTACTTAAATACCTAGTAGCCTGCCCAAGCATTCACAAAAAATGTTCTTGTTTTTGCTATAAGAACACCTGTTTGTGTAGTGTCAACACATTTCATACGTTTATTAAACGTTGAAGGCAGGCCGTTGTTACACCACTAAATTATAAAGCATATGATTGGCCGAAAACGTATGTAAAGGTCGTAATGTTTGTTAGTGAATAAAATCATAGAGTTTTTTTTAACAGTGATGCCAAAGTGAGAATTTCTTTTCATACTCTAGGAGTTATAAAGATATATAATATAATGTAATTATTATTTTTTATAATAGCTACGTATACTTTCGGGGTTTCCAGAAATTTATAAATTTTAACACACACTTTTTTCAATTTGATTAAAGTCAACAACAACATAAGTGTATTTTCAAGAATTTTTCTTTATTGAAATTATTTACAAAACGAAACATTACACATTAAATGTTGTATTACAGAAATTTGCTATTTACATAATAAGTCGTACCTATAACCAATTTGTTTTCGAAAAATTTTATCGACTGACCTCATTTTTTTTTGCTATTAAATAAAAGTTCTTCCACAAAATGTATGTATACATGTTTGAATCCAAATTATAACTTAAGACACTAGGTAAGAATTCTTTGTAAGATTTATTAATGCGACTGAAGATGGAACAGTAAAGTTCCGAAACATGTTTGGCTGATTCGAACATGTATATAAAAGTATTTTCTGGAGTAGACGCATTTGATTTACAAAATTTAAATCTTTCTTAAAGTGTAATAGGTAAGACAGACTTAAAATGGCATTTAAATTTCATTAAGAACCTGAAAAAGTAATAATAAAAATATGATTATTGTATTTAAAATAACAAAGTTGATGTTTATATTCGGTATAACCAGAAGTTTCAGCGTACTGAAAATGTTACTTTGTACCTATAGCGAGGGCTACCCCAATTGGCAACAATGGTTTTAGGTAAAATCGCGGCTATAAGATTTATTAGAATAATATTTTAGACCTATTTATTATGTTACATCAAAGCAGTGGAAGCATGCAAGCTAAATTATTAATATGTTAGCAAAGAATAACAATTACGTATCATTGTTGATAGTGCGATTATTATAAAAATAAAGTGCTACAATTAGTTAAAAAAGATTTAAGAAGTTTAATATTATTAAAAATTAAGTGAGTTTCGGTATTGAGGTATTCTAGAAGAATTATGAAGATAGTGCGTATATAATACAAATAAAGTGCTACAATTACTTTAAAAAGATTTAAGAAGTGTTTAATATTATTAAAAATTAAGTGATGTTCGGTATTGAGGTATTCTAGAAGAATTATGAAGATACTGCGCATATAATAAAAATAAAGTGCTACAATTAGTTAAAAAAGATTTAACAAGTTTAATACTATTAAAAATTAAGTGAGGAAGTTTCTAGAAGAATTATGATATTTTTAATGACCAACCAATGGAATTCAGTTCAACTGTAAAGCTCGCTTCAACAAAATTGACACTTGTGAGCACTATTTTAGGTAAGTAATAAGTAGGTGTCAATAACATAGAAAACGGCAAAATTTTATTAAGATACTAAAACGGCTTAAATATATTTGATATTTACGCAGGGTATAAAATTAGTGCGTTAAGATCCATTTACGCATTATTTGCCACCATATTTGCAGAAAAATGTTATAAATAAATATTATGCGTCCTATTAAAGTGCATATTTTTTAAAATAAGTATACAGGGTATACCATAAAAACAACGCGTACCAAACTTATTTTAATTTTTTAAATAGCACATTTGATTTACTTACTAGTTGGATTCTGATCGTTGTTGGTTCGAGCAATATGGCATAATATGTTTGTTATACAGAATATTTTTAGGAAACATAGCAAATTTCGAATGAAAATTGAAAGCAGTTAATTCTCTCAGGCGTTTCAAAAAGGCAATTAGAACGGATACTATAATTAGGTTGACCAGTTTATATAAAAATACTAGTTGTTTAATTATATGTGTATGAAATAGTTGATTTCAAAAGTATAATAATTTATGTACGAATAGCACACCATGTATGTAATATTATAAAACCCGAGATCAAAGGATTTCTTTTATGTTTTGTTGAGCATTTCCTATTCTCAAGTTTGGTAGTTTTCCGTCTACGAATTGTACTCTTGAAAAATATTTTTTATTTTAATTGTAATAATTTTTGTTACAAAAAAAATATTACGAAGTAGCTTATAGTTAACTAAATTTAAATTCTTTCAGTGTAAAAACAGAAATTTAGTTCGCTCTTTATTTATTTAAAACTATTTTATAATGTGGACCTTAATAGTTTAGTTTAATTACATGAACAACGCGTCCCTAAATGGTCGTTACCGCACTAACTATACAACCTGTATGTATTCATTTCAAAAATCGGCAATATAGTCCAAAATATTTATAATTATTTTATTGATATGTAAAAAAATATTTATGTAGAAAATAAGAAATGAATTTAGAATTTTTCGATGTGAGACCAATCTGTCCCCGCTATCGAAAATGTTATGTATAAATTTAGAGAACAAGGCAAAACTGCTACTCCACTGGCTAGTTCCGCGACTGGCATTGAAGTACAAGCACAAGTTTTCTAAATAAATACTAAAATGAATATTTTATTTAGCTTTTTCGCATCAAATTAACTGAGTATACCTACAAGTACAACAAAAAACCAAATAAATCATTGAAATGCAATCAAAAAATATATATTTTATGTCATCAGATGGTAAAAAATTTAATTTACTAAAGTTATTAACACTTTTAAAGTATTTAAGAGAAAAAAATAAAACACACATTACTTACTATTGAAGTTTGTTGTTTCAAAATATCAAGTAGACTACTAAATGTGAAATTCAATTAAAAAAATTAATAATTGATGTCATCAGATGTTAAAAAATTTGATTTACTAAAGTTATTAACACAGTATTTAAGAGCAAAAATAAAAAAAACTTTACTTACTATTGAAGTTTGTTGTTTCAAAATATCAAGTAGAGACTACTATATGCGCATATTTCGTACTCGTTTGTACTCATCAGCCAGCCACACCACTCGATATTTTGCTTTTAGAACACTAATAAAAATTAGAATATAGATACCTAAAATTTGAAAAAATTCACAGGAAATAAACTTATTTAAAATTGACAAATTACAATGCAATGAATTTACTGGGTGTTAGGTTTATTGCACTCAAAAAATATAATTTTAGAGTAAAAGTAAAAATCTTTCACTTTTCTTAAAAATGTATAAAATATCTATACGCGTCTAGCAAAAATAACATTACATTCTAAATATTTACAATTATATTATGCTAATACCTATGTATGCATTTTCATTTCAGAAGCAGCCAAATTGAACTTTCCCGTACACCAGAAAAATGATTTGCAAGCATTATTTATGTATTAGATTTATGATTTATTGATTTTTTAAATTAATTAAAATTCCCTATCGTAAGCGGTTAAGAAGCAGTCAAAATCTAAGCATAATTCTGTATTTTATTCTTCTTAATATATTTGAAAGAATTATTTGTTCCTTAATTTAACTTTCTATTTGTTATTACAAAAATATTCCTATGTTTAGAATAAATTACATATTTATAGACAATTTGTTATCTTACATTGTACACTAGTGATAATTCTAAAAAATTTTGTTATAATTATATACAACGAAAAATGTAAAAAGTGTTTTTATCCTAATAAAATAACGGACAAGGTTCGATGCTAAAAGTATGTCTCCAATATCCTAAATCGTTAAATCAAAAAGTTGGATTGTTGGTTGTAAATATATTAAAAACAAATCAAAATCAAAAATCCGTTTGTTTTTTGTGTTATTCAATATTTTTATATGAAATATTGTCAAAAACAAATTACAAAATTATTCGATACAACGTAAGTTTCGGCGACAGTTCACCCAAACGTGCATTATTGTATCGTATAATTGTGTAAGTTATATTTGACCACAATATTTAATATTAAAAAAACACCCAAATGTTTATATTTTTTGGTTTAACTATTTAACAAAAAGGGCATTATTTTTTCATCAAACTTTTGTACCAACCCAACAATGGAAATCTGGTAGTTTTATTGATTTATTACTATTACTAAAAGGCGTAATTAATGCAATTACACAAACGTTAATTATTAGATTTTAATAAAAGATAAATGCATGTATATCTAATACATGCATTTGTCGTTTTTTAAAAGCTAAGAATTAACGTTTGTATAATCGTATTATTAACGTATTTTAGAACCGTTTAAATAACGTTTGATTTCACCGTTGAATATATATATATAAATACGTTCAATACACGTTTTTTTTAAAGCATTTAACTAACGTTTCGTTATTCGTGTTCTGTACCGTGAAAAAGCGCGACATATAAAAGTAAAATGTACGTATTTAATGTACCTTTTTTGGAAAGGTGTTCTGTAATGATAAACGTTAAATAAACGTATGTGTGTTTACTGGGTAGTTGGTTCGAACCGCGGACGGGTTACATTTATTATTGCTCCACGATCCACTTTAGTTCAGGATTTATTGTGACATTGATAAAAATAAAACTGAGCTGGCTGTATGCTACTAACGTGGCAAGAGGCCATAAAGTTAGTACTCTCTTCGGCGGTACTAACTTTTGTAAAATATTATTTATTGAAAATACAAATTAAATATTATTGCTTTTTATGCTCTGACGACGGGTTGAAGTTATGCGGATTAATACATCGACTGTATTTATAATATGTAGCATATTCTACTGGTATACCGGAAGTGCCACCATGTTAAAAGCATTTTACCTGTATCGCTCTTTGACATTAGTAGAAATCCAAATTATCAAAAAATTATTTTTCCCAGGCCGGAGTTCATCATGAGATATCTTCTATATATTATTCGGCTAAAGGGAATCAGTTGCTGGATAAATCGTTCTGCGGAAGAGAATAGAATATCGCACAGTTTATTTTTTAAAAGAGTAATAGAATATTAGCAATAATGATGTGAAATTTATCAGTGTATCACGCAATCTGTTTCTAACTTGGGCTTCTTTGCCCACAACTAGTTTATTTATCTTATCATTGTAGGCTGCTAATGATAGGAAATCCACGCAACTTCATTGGAAATCGTTTTACAAACGTTCCTTCTTAGTGAGTTTATGCTTTGTGCAGGGTTTTTTCAACAATGAAACCAAATACATTTTTTTTTTTAATTTAGTAATACAAAACTATGATTGATATAACAGCATCCACTTTACATATAACACAAAACGAACGAATTAGTTCATTCTTCCCCGTGGTTGTGTAATTTTAGTTTATTTAGTTTGTTGGAATCATCTGCGGAACATGATAAGTTCTAGTAAGATACCAAGATATTGTATATAAAAAAATGCAAATCGATTTTCTGTTTTATCCTCCATGGTACCTATTTGTTTTCTAGTCCTGTAAAACAAATTACCAAATTCAATCATTACGTATTTTTTCTTCTGTTTCTAACTAGTTTAAAAGCAGTTTCTCTTTCCCTGAAACTTTGTTAATTAACGCTTCGATCGCGCTATATATATACCTCAACAGTATAAAGTTTTCCAACAATGAAAACTTTGATTTGTTTTAAGTTACACCTGTTCGTTTAGTTTGCAGATACACGGTATATGCATTATACTTCATTAGCGTTCATAAGAACGGCAATACCAATATAAATTAGAAAATACAGAGACAGAGGCAATACTAGGTTAAAGTAGAAAAACAGAGAATCTTGGATTATGCATATATCTTCAAGTCAAGGATGCAGACATAAGTATATAAATAAATTTTACCTAGATATTTAAAAGTTTCTATATTCTTGATTGTTTACATTGCGATAATAATCTCTAGAGACACACTTTAAGTCCCATGACATTTCGGTAAGTCATGAAAATGTGAATGAAAATTAAAAGCTCCTTAGTGGTTTACAAGTGTTTCGTAATATATCACCAAATTGTTGCGTAATATAATATGTAGCATAACACTTGATCGATACAGCCGAGCATGTGTGTAGCATAACATAACCTTCAAAATGTTTTTGTTTATATCTTTAATCATTACTTTTGTTCTCACAAGAAGCCACAACCGTCATAAGCTGTCAGGATTCTGCGCAAATTATTTACACCGCGTGTCAGCAACATTCTGCGCAGAATCCTAACTGTTTCTGACGGTTATGGACTCTTGTGAGAACAAAAGTAATGATTAAAGATAGAAACAAAAACATTTTGAAGGTTATGTTTGTAGTGTGTAGTCATGGTCGGCTCGATAAGTGGTTGTGTGATTTTAGTTTTTTTAGTTTGTTGGAATCATCTGCGGAACATGAGTTACTGAAAGAAAGGTTCTCTCTACCTATATTCACTAGAGATTACAAGTAACCAAAATAGTCGATTACATAAAAAATTATTCATAAAGATAAGTAAAACGACGCCAGCTCCACAAAATAATTATATATACATACCTATATGTTCAAACTAAAAATTATTAATTTTTTATTAAAAATCAGTTGAAAGGCATGTCTCCGTAATGGATTACAGAAAATAAAAAACATATTCGATTTTAAGAAATTAAATTACTACAGTTTTGCCTGTACTTGGTTTTGCAAAATCTGAGGTGGCCGTAGGAAATAAACTGTCTTTTCCGCACTTGAGGGATAACTGAATTCCACTGTGCGTCGTTCATCAACTATAGTCTCGTGCAGAAAAGTACTACTTTCCACACTTGTTGGGTAAATAATTATTTTGTTAAACTACTAAACAAATATGTCACACCAGTCGAATTAATGTAAGGTTTCCACATTAGGTTATGTATTCTCAGTTAATGTACTCACTAAATAATGTTAAACACCTACAATACTAGAAATCTCATTTAAACTCATTAAATTCATTCTTCCATCCGCTGCATACTCAGTTCTCTCAATATTGGACACTAAAACACATAATACGTCATATGACATTTATTGCAGTTTATATTCATATGCAATAAGAACGCTACATTTGCCATTTTGTATAATTATCGTTAGAACACAGTTCATCTCGAATATTTAAAATTTACATCAGGATGAAAGTGAAAAATAAATATAAATTCAAAGTTGTGCAACATTATAATATTTCCATGTTTAAAAGGAAGTTGTAATAGTAATTTCACAATGAGCATACAAAAATTTTATTTTTTTTTTAATTGTCTTAAAAACATTTTTTTCTACGACTGTCTTTAAATGCCTTTATTATATGTCAATCATGATTTGAAAATGTAGTACATTGTAATGCTGTTTTTCATTTACCCGTGCGTAATAATATTTCCCACTAGTTGCCTAGCACGGATAAAACTTCCTGGTAATGATAAAAGTAGCGTCAGGCATGAAAAATCACCATAGCAACGCCGACAATACAAACACACCATATTGACAGTTTAGGTATTAATAATTAATAATAATTATAATTAAGTATTTCGCTAATTTCAAAACACAAAAACAGTGATACTGAATATAGTTTAACACCACCTAGAAAATTTAATACTTCTAACTTATCGTATTTAGGCTTACGGCAACAGCGGTAAGTTTCGAAAAACAAATATTTTCCTAAAAATTATGTTTAATTTATTCAAAAGCATTAAAACAGTCGTACAAAAAGTATAGTGTGGAACTCACATGAAATGACCATTTCCTACTCGTATGATTTGCGACGATCATACTCGTAGGAAATATATGTCATTTCATGTTCATTGCACAATATACTATTTTTTTCTGCAAATGGTGAGTCCAATAAAAATCAAGAAATCATAATATCTATAATGATATTATTATTATGTTATATTCCAGATTCGAATAATATTGATAATATTAATTTCTGTATTAAATTCCCCGCCTTTACTAACCACTGATGATGAGACCACTGGGTCTCGAAACATGTATGGTTTGACACAATTTTAATGAAATAAAAGAATTATTTGTGAAGAAGACGAAGTTTTACTTATCAATAAATATGTATAGGTAATTATTAAAAGAGAATACTCTCTCCGCTACTAAATTATACTCAAATCAGAATTATTTAGGAGAATGTATTTGAAATGCTTTTAAGTCTCCCAGAAAAATGCACTAAGTTAAAATATTTAGCATAATATTGTTACGAGTGCAAATTCCAAAAGATCTGTAACTAACAGTCATTCGATATAAGGTACATGGACCGATTAAGGCCCACCTAAAATATTTTAATTTTTTAAAAATTCCCTAAGGTAAATATCAAAAAACACAATGCTTCAATATATGATATATTTAAGGGGTAAGGGCTTTTTTTACAAAAAATTTTTAAAACATTATAAAAAATATATTTCTATAAAAAGTGAAAATAGGCTTTATTGCAAACATGTGTATTTTATAAGGCCCACCTACAAATATTTCTTTAAGGGCTGCTTCCATATCCTTTGAGGTCCAATTTTCAGCTCGCCTCTTTAGAATAGAATAAGCATTTATTTAAAAAAAAAAAATAAATAAAATAATGTTACAGGGAATTTTGCAGAAATCAAAACTATACAAACATATCAGAATATAAACAATGGCAATCAAAAATACATTACATTAAACAATCTGCGACAAAAATAATAATAATAATTAGTAATCACAATAAAAATATAACACATCAAAGCAGTATCACAAAAAAATACACATTGAACTGGCATCTAGAACACATCAAAGCAGCTGGTCTTGGAGATATTCCTGCAGCGAATAGTACCCTTTATCTCTTAAAAGCAAGCATTTTCAGTCTGTAAGTAAACAGTCTGTTACTCAAATTTTTAAAGTGGGTAGGGATTCTATTGTAAATCGTAGCACACATGTAATAAGAGCCACGCTTAAAAGCAGATGTAGAGTGTCTGGGCATCAATATCGAACCTTGTCTGGTTGACGATTCGAAAAACTTGAACAAAGATCTATTTCTTGTGCCCTTGGTTTTAGCCATGTCAGAGTAGCAACCTGAAATTAAAAATTAGAATATTAAAACCGAATGCACTTAATAAGGCCCACCGAATTTATCAAGTGGATACAAAATCCTTGTAAAACTTTGTCATTTCCTACAGCTAGGCACTTAAGCAATATTGTATTAACCCCTGCAAAATTACCCAACCAGGTACATCTAGTAAACAATGCAAAATACTTATGAAATTGTTCGGTGATGATTTATAAAAATAACACGCACTACCTCTTTGTCACATTTGTCATATGGCTCTAAACAAACGAACAGCGGCCGGGCCCGCATTTTTACTTCCACTCTTAGCAGTTCGCTCTACCTATCTTTGAATGTCCATCAGTAGATAGTATGATAGTACGTCGGAATTTAGGCGCTAAATTTGAAAGTGGGCCTTATTTAGTGCTGTGCCTTATTCAGCCCATGTACCTTAAATATATATAAATATATATTTAATTTCTATCGGAGCAAGTTAGCAATGCCAAATAAATCATCTCCCGTCTCACCCTCCGTATCTCAATTAGTTACTACATTTATTTAAAAATAATAATACTCTTTATTGACAACAAACAAATTAAATTACAAAAAAAAAAAACTTCTTTATCTGTATAACAAACAAAAATTGGTGTCAAAGGCGAGGTTTGGATTCAATTTCATAGATAATAAAACCTCTGGAAAAGTTCCATACTCGCGTGAGAACACACTCTATACACCTAACCTACCCTACATTTATTACATTTTACATTACATTAAATTTCAACAAAAATAACTTGAAAACTACTTATTCTATCTCATTTAGGCATTATGATGATAATTCCGTAGAAGATTCAAAAAAACGTGCTGAAATTTTTATTACGGCAGTGGCATAGATTTTATGGGATAAAAAGGAAGTACTTACGCCTCTGGTAATAGCGAAAAACTATTTTTACTACTATACTAGTTTATCTATGCTAACTTATGTACACTGTTTGCCAAGTGTGAACAAAAAATGTTGAAAGGTGTCAAGAAATATGCTAAAATCATTTGGGAATATGTAGGTATATTAAAACACCCTGTATCACGGTAAGGGATAATATTTTGTAGAAATGTTTTGAGTCAAATCTTTATATTTTGTGCTAAGGTATCTCCAATTACTTACTATATGAACAATAATTCGTAATTAGTATACATAATTAATGAGTTTTTCAGAAATCCAATGAGATAGGTATCAACAGGGCAGTGTTATTCAAAATACTCAGAATCGAAGTATATTAAAAATAATCCCATATTTTCTTTGTTGTAAACGTCTAAAGTACCATGGATTGCGCATCACCGTTGTGTATCTTATATGGGTGTCTATTATTATTATATTCAGAGCTTAGTAACAATACCTAGAAGAAAAAAATTCGTTGTGAATTGTTCTTTTTTTGGAAATGACAAAACGTAATCATGTGAAAACGATGAATCGAACAAAAGACAAAACATAGTAACATTTATTTAGAAATATATTCTCAAGACCACATCCCAATGGAGTTTTTAGGAAGTCTATTTTAATAATAATAATTAATTAATGATAAACTAATCTCACAATAATTCAGATTAGTATGCATTTCGTAAGAATCAGAGAAAAAATTTGTTAGAATACTCCGAGCCAAAAAATTCGCAACTGCATTGCTTATCTCTGACAAATTATCCAGAATATCTTCACCGAGACTCATTAACCTTGGTAGTTTACCACTACAATTTTTTTTTCGCCTGACCAACCTTCTGAATATACGACTGTTGGTTAAGATTGAATTTATCCAGAGTAAACACAACCTGAAACTTTTTATTTTTTGTTCTAGGCTTTAGGACAAACACGTTAACGGCATGATATAAAATGTTATAAAGTGCATCAACGGTAGTGCTAATGTTGTTTACTTTTAACACAGTATCCCAATAAAACAAATTTAAATAAGAAGTGACTTGATTATAATCACCCATGAGAAGATTAATAATAAGAATAATATTTATTTCGCAATTATGTTATAAGAACATAAAAAAAAAGTATTTTAAAACAGATACACACATTAAGAAACAATATCAATTTACATGGACAAATAGTCATCCAGTGAATATAGTTCTAATTCTAACAGTATTTTTCTGGTTTCCCTCTTAAATATTTTTGCACTTGTAAGACATTTAATGTTGTCTGGCAAACCATTGAACGGTTTGATACCATGTAATCCTTCAAAGAGTGTCAGGCGATGTATCGGATAGTTAATGTTTACTGTTCTCGTGTTGTATTACTCTTGTGTCAAATCTACATTTGTTTTTAAAAAAGAACAGTAAACAGTCGTAAAGCCCATAAACTGTCATTATACCCTTTCTTTTAAACACTCCCCTACATGAGCTACCATGTAACATATTTGTGATAATGCGCACGGCTCTCTTCTGCGCAAATAAGATGGTTTGAACACTGCTATCTTTGCCCCAAAAAAATTAAACCATATCTCAAAATCGATTCGAAGTTTGCGAAATACATGACTTTAAGTGCCTTCTGAGTCATATATCTTCCAATCACCCTGATCGCATAACTAACCGTGTTTAGCCTTTTTACCAATTTGTTCGTATGCGAAGACCAATCTAAGTTCTGGCTCAGTTGTATGCCTAAAAGCTTAGTATTCTCCTGAAGATCGATGCGACCGCCACCCAAAAAGAAAGAAAAATCTTCAGGAATTTTGATTCTCAAATTTTTGGTTCTAAAAAGTATAACATTTGTTTTATTTTCATTTAATAGTAACCTATTTTGTGACAGCCACGTCAAAACTCTCTCAAAGAACACATTGGCTTCCCTAAATAATGTCGGCAAGTCACACGAACCTAGACCCAGATTAGTGTCATCAACAAAACTCACAAGGCCCATGTTCTCATTACACAATACAGAACTCAAATCATTGAAAAAAATGATGAACAAGAGAGGACCCAGAACTCTACCCTGAGCGATTCCGACGTCACTATATTCAACCGTAGAAGCATCCAAAACACCATCTTTAAGAAGGTGAACTGTTTGCAGCCTATCATTTAAATATGATTCAAACCATGTTTATGCGTTTCCTTCGTACTCCATATAAAACAAGTTTATGTAGCAATAACTGTATAATATCAATACAATCATATGCTCTTGATAAATCCACAAATATTCCCAAAGGAATTTTATTTCCTTCTATATGAGTTAAGATCAATTTTAAAAATTCAAATAATGCAGTGTGAGTTGATCGATTACTAAGATATCCATGTTGATTATGATAGAAGAGATTACATTTATTCATAAATACTAAGAGCCTTTGATACATTATCATCTCAAATAACTTCGAAAACCCCGTCAATAAACGAATTGGCCGGGAGTTCTTCGTTAGCTCTGGATCTCCTTTCTTAAATATAGGCTTCACTACAGCTATCTTCAGTCTAGCAGGAAAAGTCCCATATTTAAAAGAATTGCTGAATATATAGCTTAAGATATCACAAATATATTCAGTCGACAATTTTAAGATGGTGTTTGGGATATTGTCTCTTCCACAGTTAAGTTTGTGGATATAGCCGCAAAGATTGCATGTTCTCCTCAACAAAACACTGAAAAATTAAAGGATTTAAATTCATGAACAAATTTGGAATTAAGGTCAAAAGATATTCATTGTAAGTGTTCGCATCTGGATCAAAACATATGTTAGTTTCATTATGTTGCTTTCCTGTCACTTCTTTGCAAATTGCCCACATACACTTATTCTTATTATCGGAACGACTAATTCTACTATCGTAATACCTTCCATTGTTCATCAATATTATAGGTTTGTATTTCGTATACATTCGACCAGGTATGGGTCTCTAAGGACCGTTTAAATACATTTTTATTTTCATCTAAAAAATCTTATATTTTCTGAAGTAATCCATCTTCGAGAGGAGTTGAATGTGTAAGACACAAATAAAACAACGTCTTCTCCACCAAACTATTCATATATTATTGTGCAATCAGCATGCAGCGCCAGACATGTTTCGGAAAACTAAGTTTCCATCATCAGTGGCTCAAAATAAACTTAGTTTTCCGAAACATGTCTGGCGCTGCATGCTGATTGCACAATAATATATGAATACCATAATTCAAACAATCATCTAATTTACCTTTTAAAAATGGAATGGAAATTAATGTTTTTATATTAAGTATTCATAAACTTATAACATGAATTTGTGTCCGTAAATATCAATAAAAAATAATTTTGTGGCATAGCGGACAAAATGACTGGTTTTACCTACACAGGGGATTTTGTTTAATTTAGCAGGGCCTCAGTCTAATTCAGTAGAACCAGACCGAGGCATGGGTCGACAGATGCTGAGGAATTCGTTTCGCTCTTATTATGAGACTATGGTACTCTGACGAGCTCATAATAATAGCGAAACGATTTCGTCAGTATCTGTCGACCCATGCCTCGGTCTGGTTCTACTGAATTAGACTGAGGTCCTGCTAAATTAAACAAAATCCCCTGTGTAAGTAAAACCAGTCATTTTGTCCGCTACGCCACAAAATTATTTTTCATGTATTAATCAACTTCTAAAAGTTTAACTTTTTAAATAAAACTCTTATTTTTAAATTATCCATCTTTATTTTAATGCAGTTTATATTTTTATTGACTTTGTTTTTCCGATTGACCACGTTTATGATTTGAACTAATAATTATTTTGATGATTGTTTGAATTGCACCACCCTTTATTAGATTGCTTTATGGTTGGGAATAATGGACAAAGCAACGGAAAAAAATGAGAGCTTTGTTCTCACTCTGACTTCATTATGAAGTCACTTACTGATAAGCTTTATATTTGATTTTTACATTTGATGTGTGTGATTATACTTCTTTCTGAGAATTACTTTTAGTATGACCTCCACTAGTAAAAATATTCACTTAACAGATATGACACGCAAAACAATACATCAGCGAATATATATTCCAGAAACAAAATCAATAATTGGTAATATTTCATCCACTTAAATATTTTTCATAAAACAACTCATGCTTAACTCCTATCATATTCATATAATTTATTGTTTTTAAAACCTCTACTATTCTACATTGTACTATTTATTTCAATGTGAAAATCTACATGTCCCTTTTGTCTGAAATACGTAACACATAAATATGTATATCAGTAGCTGCACATTAGGGTGGAGCGGAAATGTCAACTTTCGAAATTGAATTTTGGCTAGCACGCAAAAGTTGTCTTTGATTATAGCAAAAAACATATTCAAAGCGCAGTTAAATCGGCCAACTTTTGGAGCTTCCCCAAAGGGTAAGAGACTTATCAATAATAAGCATATAAGTTATTACGCAAGTAAAAGGGTAACGATGACCTGCGTTAAATATATTGCATGGAAACAGTAGTGTATTTACATGATTCAAGGTTATATGTGACTGAGCAAAGTATTGGGGATATATTGCAAGCAATCCAAGCTATTTACATTTTCCACTCTCTGCGTTCATTTATACGAGTACGAGTCAGTACGTGTTATAGCGATATTACCAACTTACGGTTGTTAAAGAATTTAAGTTTTTTATGTTGTAATTTATTACACTTTGTATGTTTATTTAGTTAAAAAATATCGAGCATGTTAAAAAAAAAAATGTTTTTGATATTGACATTGTCAATTAAATTAAAAAGAAAAATCATTCATGTCATTTATATTTTATAACAGTCCACAATAAAATATTATAAACTTGGTAATTTTTTCATTCATTTACGTACAAACGTAACATTGGTCCATTTCGAAGCCGGATACAACTTGGTAGTATCCATAACAAACAATATTCACCAGAACTACTTGGGGTTCAGCTGATTGATTGGAACAAACATTGGTATTAAGTTGGAAAGAGATCACAGTCAGTAAAATGCATTAAGGTCGTGAGTCACTCTTGCATATTTATACTTAATTGCTGTTTTCTAAATAAAAAAAAAAATCTTTTCAATTTTTGTGCTATACAGTATTTTGTGTTATTTCGTATTAAGTTGTCTTGTCTGATAAATATTTTACAGTTGCAAAGTGCAAATACATCAATTTGAAGTTCATAGTTATAATTTCAGAACACATTGGTGGTTTATAAAAATTATTTATTCATAGAATTTAAGGATGTCACATAATGACAGCGGTAATATTTTGACATTTTTGACATCTGATGAAAAACTAAAGATTCTAATTAAAAAACGAGGTAGAATTAAGGCATCTCTAACTCGTTTTGAGACATTTGTGACCACTAAAGTTTCTGATACAACACCTATGTCAGATATTCAAGTTCGTTTAGAAAAGACAAGCTATATTTGGGGACAATTTGAAAATATACAGAGTGAAATTGAATGTCTACATAATGATGATGATGAAAATGATGAGAAATATAGACAAGATTTTGAGGACGATTTCTTTCGTATAACTTCAAGGGCGAGAGAATTTATTACAAATCAAACAACTCAGCTTGTAAGCAATGATAATAATAACTTGGTTTCAAATACTCAAGTTAAACTTCCATTAATTAATCTTCCAGAATTTAGTGGTCATTATGAAGGGTGGTTACAATTTTTTGATACATTTAATGCATTAATAAATAACAATCCGTCTTTATCTGACATCCAAAAATTTTATTATTTAAATTCGTCTCTCAAAGGTGAAGCCTTGAACGTAATTCAATCGCTCGAAATTTCAAACGAGAATTATAAGATTGCATGGGATTTATTGCAAAAACGATTCGAAAATAAAAAAACTATATCTCATATGCATGTAAAGGCTTTATTTGAATTACCTTCTTTACATAAAGAATCACACAAAGATTTAAGAAATTTAGTTGATGAGTTTTTTAAACATATCAGAGCATTAAAGTCATTGGGACAACCAACTGAAAGTTGGGACACTCTTCTTATCTACTTGATATCGACAAAATTGGATTCAGTTAGTAAAAGGGAGTGGGAGAAAGAAGTGTCTAAAAAGGAAATTGTTACAACTAAAGATTTGACAGATTTTCTTATAGAACGTTGCCGATTATTAGAAACTATAGAACCCATTCCGCATAAATTTAATCAAAGATCAAATGTCACAGGTGTTAAAACATTTTCTCATTTTAATCAGGAGAAAAATAAAAAATGTTCGCTTTGTAATGGTTCTCATTTAATTTACTATTGTCAAAAATTTCTTAATTTTCCAATTAAGACTAGATATTTTGAAATCAAAAAATTGAAATTATGTGCAAATTGTTTACGAGATGGTCATATCTCAGCCGATTGTAAGTCTAGTGGCTGCAAAAAATGCAATCGTAAGCATAATACGCTTTTACATTATACTGACTATCAAAATCATGTTAATACTACATGCAAGACTACTACAGAAAGGCCAAGCACAAGCTCTTATTCTAAGTCAGACAATCATACAGAAGTTGATCAAACTGTAAGTTCAAAACAAATACAAGATACAATAATAAATACACATGTTAGTACAGAAACATCTGTTTTATTGGCAACTGCCATTATTTTCATATTGGATACTAATGGTAATCCCGTAAAGGCTCGAGCTTTGTTAGATTCTGGGAGTATGTCCTCATTTATGTCATTGAAGCTATTTGAAAGATTAAAGCTATCCAAAATCAATACTAGTTCATCAGTTGTTGGAATTAATCAAACAGTGTCACATATTCGGAATAAAACTTATGCTACAATAAGGTCAATGTATAACAATTATCTGAAAAATGTCTCATTTTTAATCATAGATAAAATCACAGAAAATATTCCCATACATTCATTCCATTCTTCTATATTGGATATTCCCAATGAGTTGGTTTTAGCAGATCCAGGTTTTCACATGTCTGATAAAGTAGATATCTTACTTGGCGCAGATGTTTATTGGGAACTTATGTGCACTGGACAAGTGAAGCTTGGTAAAAATTTACCCATTTTGCAAGAAACACATTTTGGTTGGTTAGTAACAGGGCCTCTAGCAATTAACAAAATTAAATCTAAGTATCAAAAAACGTTTTGTAACTTATCAATGAATCATAATATTCGGGAGACTTTGGAAAAATTTTGGAAAATTGAAGAGGTCTCAGATAGCAATAAATCAAACAGTTTGAGCAATGAAGATAGGTTCTGTGAACAAATGTTTTTAGAAACTTTAAGTCGCAATAACAATGGTCGGTTTGTGGTAACTTTACCTTTGCGCAAACCTACACCTCAACTTGGAGGATCATTTGAATGTGCACGACGCAGATTTTTAGCTCTGGAACGCAAGTTTTCAAAAAATCCAGATCTAAAAATCAAATATTGCAATTTCATGTCCGAATATCAATCATTAGGACATATGTCTAAAATCGATCATGAAAATGTCAATAATTTCCAAACTCAAATTTATTATTTGCCACATCATGGGATAATCAAAGAATCAAGCTTAACAACAAAGTTGCGCGTAGTTTTTGATGCTTCTGCTAAATCTGATAATGGTATTTCATTAAATGATATTCTATTGGTTGGTCCTACATTACAGCAAGATATTTTTTCCATTCTTACTCGTTTCAGAAAACATAAATATGTAATAACTGGAGATATTGCTAAAATGTATCGACAGGTTGAAGTCGCTGAACAATTTCGTGACCTTCAAAGAATTTTATGGCGTTCTAATCCAGATGAGCCTTTGTCACATTTCAGACTTAATACTGTAACTTATGGTACGGCTTCAGCAGCATTTTTAGCCATACGTAGTTTGCATCAGTGTGCTGTAGATAATGCTGAAGCATTTCCTATTGCTTCACAGACTATATTGTCCGACTTTTATGTTGACGATCTTCTTACTGGCTCAGATTCTATTGAAGGCACAATTCAATTAAAGCGTGAAATTTCTCATATACTTGAAAATTATGGTTTTCTTTTGCGACAGTGGATATCTAACAACAAACAAGTGTTGGAAGAGTCTATGGACAAAGACTGTAGCTCTCTTCAATATTATATAGCAGATGATAATGATTGTCATAAAACCCTTGGTCTAATGTGCAATGCAAAATCCGATACATTTCATTTTACAGTTGCGCTTGAGCAAGAAAAACAAATTACTAAAAGATCCATATTGTCTATCATAGCTCAGTTATTCGATCCTTTAGGTTTAATAGGGCCGGTCGTAGTCAGAGCAAAAATAATTTTGCAGCAATTGTGGCAAAATCGATTAGGTTGGGATGAAACAGTTCCTATTAATTTACAAAATCAGTGGACTCATTTTTGCGAAAAGTTACATTCCTTAGCAGAGATACAGGTACCCAGGCATGCTTTACTAGAAAATCCAATTTCCATTGAAATGCATAGTTTTTCAGATCAAAAGGCATTTGGTACCTGTATATACTTAAAGAGTTTCGATAAATTGGGAAACAACTGCATTCAATTACTGTGTGCCAAATCAAAAGTAGCGCCATTAAAAACACTTACTATGCCACGATTGGAACTTTGTGGGGCCTTGTTGGCTGCAGAGCTTTCTGATAAAATAAATGCTACCTTAAAAATCCAGTTTAATAAGAGGTATTTTTGGTGCGATTCGTCAATTGTTTTAAGTTGGTTATCTTCAGATGCAAGTAGGTGGGAGATATTTGTGGCAAATCGTGTTTCTAAAATCGAAAGCCTTACTTGTAATGCTCAGTGGAGACACATCAGTGGCAAATGTAATCCCGCTGACATCATTTCGCGAGGAGTCGAACCCGAGAATTTAAAAGATATTAAACGTTGGTAGCAGGGACCTGATTGGTTATACAAAGATGAATCCTTTTGGCCTGCTCGTTTATTTGAAATACCTAAAAAGATTCCTGATGAACGCACATTTTTAATTTCCTGTCCTGTTTTGTATGATTCTGCATTTAATATTATAAATGGATATTCTAGCTTGCATAAGTTAAAACGTGTTTTAGCATATTGTTTTCGCTTTATCGAAAATTGTAAATTATCCAAACACAATAAACAAAAAATGATTGGCATTTTAACTAATACTGAAATTAACAATTCCTTGGTATGGGCGATAAAGTTGGTACAATTGAAGGCGTTTTATAATGAAATTCATAATTTAAAAAACAATAAACAAATTGCACAGAATAGTAAATTATTATCATTAAATCCTTTTCTTGACGATCAGGGAATAATTCGTGTAGGAGGAAGATTAGCAAATTCGCAATATTCATTTGAACAAAAATTTCCAATTTTGCTGCCAAAAAATGGTCATTTTACTAAATTAGTGATAAAGCAGGCTCATCTTCAGAGTTTGCATTCCGGGATACAAACAACATTAGCAGCAGTAAGATTGAAATTTTGGCCAATTAATGGAAAAAATGCAGTTAAACTGGTATTACGCGAATGCGTAACATGTTTTCGTGCTAATCCTAGAACTGTAAATCAAATAATGGCAAATTTGCCTTCTGATAGAATAAATCCAGTTAGAGCATTTATTACTGTGGCTGTTGATTTTGCTGGGCCTTTTCTAATTAAGGACGGCAAACTTCGTAACAGAAAAATAGTTAAGGCTTATTTATGTATATTTGTTTGTTTTACTTCGAAAGCTGTGCATCTTGAACTTGTGGGTGATTTAACTGCACATGCTTTTTTAAATTCATTAAAAAGATTTACAGCAAGGCGCGGTTTATGCGCAAAAATTTATTCGGATAATGGTTCCAATTTTGTTGGGGCAAGTAACGAATTAAAGAATGTCTCAGCTCTGTTATCAAATGTTCATAAATATGAAAAATTTAATCATTTTCTTTCACAAAATTCCATAGAATGGAAATTTCAACCCGCAAGATCCCCTCATTTTGGTGGTTTGCATGAAGCAGCTGTGAAATCAGCAAAATTCCATTTGAAGCGTATTGTAGGCAATGCGCATTTAACATATGAGGAATTATCGACTGTCATAGCACAAGTTGAATCTGTTCTTAACTCTAGACCTATTACACCTTTATCTAATGATCCTAACGATTTTTCAATACTGACACCTGGTCATTTTCTTATTGGTGACTCACTTCTGTCATTGCCTCAATCTGATCTAAGTGAAATAGAGGGTAATCGTCTCAAACAGTATTACCGGCTGCAGCAAATGATTCAACATTTCTGGAAACGTTGGAAATCTGAATATTTAACGACATTACAACAACGAAAAAAATGGAAGAAAGGTGATGTCAATGATTTGTTTTCACCTGGAAGTATTGTGTTGATTAAGGATGAAAATACACCACCTCTATCCTGGCCAATGGGAAGAATTGTTGCCGCATTCCCTGGAATGGATGGAAGAGTGCGAGTCGTCAGCTTCAAGACAGCTTACAGTTCGACACCATTTAAGCGTGCAATAAATAAAGTGTGTCCATTGCCAATAGACTGAACTTTGGAAAGTCGCCTTTCCAAGGCGGGCGGCATATGTTAAAGAATTTAAGTTTTTTATGTTGTAATTTATTACACTTTGTATGTTTATTTAGTTAAAAAATATCGAGCATGTTAAAAAAAAAATGTTTTTGATTTTGACATTGTCAATTAAATTAAAAAGAAAAATCATTCATGTCATTTATATTTTATAACAGTCCACAATAAAATATTATAAACTTGGTAATTTTTTCATTCATTTACGTACAAACGTAACAACGGTGATGTAATCAGACATTTTAGGGATTAGATATCAGTTAAAAGAATCGAATGACTAACAAAACTAGTTGCGGAAAGTTTAAAAGAGCTTTGAATTAAGGCTTCGTACCCGTTTTGTCAGACAAGCGAATTACGGATATACTAAAAACATATTACAAGAAATATCAAACTTTAAAAAAGGTTGAAACGTAGGAAGACCGATGCTGTTTCCACTAAAGTGAAAGAATTACAACACAATGGCAATGGTACCCTTTTTGATATAACTTCATGTAAATGTGCCTATTTGAGTTGATGCAATAGCAATGTCAAAGTGCCTCTTAAAGATAGAGCGTTTTTACTAGACCAGAGAACCGAACGTAAAATGGCAATTAGTTCAGTTGATGTAATTGAAACTAAGACAATTGAAAAAAAACTAGCCAGAAAATCGAAAGATGCGTCTAAAATATTAAAAGAAAAATCTTAACCCAAAAGTATCGTACAAAAGGTTGCATTGTCAGAATCTGACGCAAAAGACTGTACGGATATCAGTTATTCCCAGAATCCAACTTCGTCAACATCACAATCAATAGAAACGGTGGAACAAAAGAGAATTTCATTACCAAAATTAGAAAAAGCCTGAGACAGACCAGGTGTTTCTGATAGAACCGCGACTATAATAGCCTCAGCTGTTTTAGAAGATCTTAAAATAACTGCTCCAAGCGATTCGACAAAAATAATTGACAGAAGTAAAATACGTCGTGCTAGAAAGAGGAAGAGATCAGAATATCAAAGCAAAGATAAAGAAGTTGTAACCGGTTTGTTTTTTGACGGCCGCAAGGATAAAACTATTATGCAAGACAAGATAGGAAACAAATTTTATACTGTTATATATATTATTATTATTATACTGTTACCGAAGAACAAATTGTGTTAATTTCAGTGCTAGGGTCGAAATATCTTGATCAGGTAACGCCGTTATCCGGATCAGCATCAAATATTAAAAAAGAGATAGTAAAATTTTTAAAGGAAAAGACAAACTTTTCAGATTTAGTTGCTATAGGTTGCGATGGGACCCTTGTAAATACGGGAAATAAAAATGGCGTTATAAGAATGCTGGAATTGTATCTTGAGCGCCCGCTTCAGTGGTTAATTTGTTTTTTCCATGCAACAGACTTTGTCGAACTCATTGACTGGCAGTCTTGCGAACTTACGGAACCCCCTTTGTAATATACTAAACGCTGAAATTTTTTTATTATACGTAGTCAGCAAACTATTTTTAGTAAAAAATAAAAGTAACAAACAGAAAATATTACACAAAATTTTCGATATTTATTAATCGCTGTCCATTTCATCGAGTGATAACGTCGGTCTCGTAGACCGTAATTCAGTTTAATTTGAAAACACGCGCAGACCTAATATTTCATACTAATGTTCGACAATATGTTACAGAAAGGTACAGTGTCCCTCAGACAGAAAGATGTGCCCGACCAATAATGAAACATATTGAGTCGGTCTATGAAGGGTTAAGGAAAAGTCATATGTATTTTTTTATTTATTTAAATTTTGAACGTAGTGCACATCCGATATTTGCGCTCCCTGATTTGTGTCGTTTTCATGTGGTTGCAGAGCCGATTTTTACATGAATTTGTTCGTTGGAATTTTCTGTCTATGGTATTCTTAAATATCGCGCGTAATTTATAATGAATAAAATTGTGATTATTTAAATTGAGTGAGAATTTATCATTGAATGTTTTAAAGATAAATCGAGTAGGTACTATATACTTACTACAGTTTTTATTTACTGTTTATTTTTTGTATTCCATTAATATAAACATTTAACACTGATTGTTTTTTCGGTAGTTTGATCGAATTCTCTGTACGGGGTGATATCAAAAGTTTCTTCAGATAAATATACAATGTTTAACTAAGAAACAATACAGTATTGTCTGTTTTTCTTGTGAAGTTTGGAACCATACTAAGTGTGTAGATCTTTCAATTTCCCAACTAAAATTTTATGAGAAAGAACTAAAGAAATCTAATGGCCAAGTGTGGAAATGTCCGTCGTGTTTGAGAGACAACGTCAGACGTTCCCAAGTCGCAAGAAAATCCATGTCAGGTCATATGGATAGGAATAAGACAAAGTCTTTGTCTTCATCAGTGACAGGATCGGTTACCTTGGAGGATGTTTTAACGAAACTTGACCAAATGCAGTTGTCATATTCTTCTCGGAAGGTGTAATGAGCAAATTGAGGTCAACGAATTTCTTAGGGCTGAAGCACCAAGTCTAAAGAATCGGATAGGTGCCCTAGAAGGTCAGGTTCGCTCCTGCGTCCAGTGTCAATGAGAGTGATGAAACTAGGATATTCCAAGAATATCTAGATCGTGAAAAACGGAAAACAAACTTGATTGTATTCGGTAAAACTGAGCAACTGGATGAAGAAGCTGACAAAGCGGAGATCATGGATGTCTTGCAGAGGTGTTGGATTCGATGGTTCTAAGGTCGATCATGAAATACGCCTTAGTCGTCTTGGCCCTGGAACTGAGCGCCCTCGTCCTGTTAGGATTAAATTTAAGGATTCTCAAACTGTTTCACAAATGATAGGACAATCACATAAATTGAGTTCGATTCAGCAGTTCAGGCACATTTTTTTGAGCTCCGACAAAACACCAAAACAGCAAGCACTTTACAAAGCGATTAATCAACAGTTTATAGAGCGGAAAAGGTCTGGTGAAACAAAGATCCGAATTAAATATGTGCAAGGAGTTCCGACAATAGTCGCCGTCGCAAATCATTTAATCTGACAGGCCACCAGATATATCTGGTGTGTGTGATCAATATTTCCAACGGCTGACGATTTGCAGTGTGTTTATCAGAATGTGAGAGGTCTTAACACCAAATTTGATAAGATTTTTGCATCGACCAGTGACTTACATTTTGATATAATTGCATTAACGCTTCATTCTGATGATCGTGATAATGAATAATTATTTCCTAGTGATTATGAAGTTTTTCGAAAGGACCGTAAATTTGTTGCTACTGGTATGACTACTGGCTGGGGTGTTTTATAAGCTGTTAGGAATAAAATTAAGACTAAACCAATTGATACCAATTTATTAAATAATTAATTTCTTTATATTGATTTTCTAGTGTGTAAGTGTTTTGTTTCACATATATGATTTTTATCTTTGTTATTTATATACCTCCAGTAGTACATGTAGAAGATATAGAATTATATTTTGAATCGTTTGTTCATTTTGAAGCATTTCATGGTCAAAGAATTGTTTTTTTTGGGAGACTTTAATGTAAGTTCGTTTTCGGAGAATAAAATGAATGATCGTGGTACATTGCTTTGACGAAATTTTATTGAATTTTGATGTCTCAGTATAACTCCATATACGATGTTAGCGATCGTCTACTTGATCTTGTTATTTCTAATGCAGGCCGTAATGGTTGTCCTCTTGTTGAGGAAGATAATTTTCATCCGTGCTTAATGATTAGCATTTCATGCAATCGGGTGAACGACAAAAATATTTTACACAGAATGCAATTAGTACTTCATATAATTTTAAAAAGGCAAATTATCATACATTGTATAATGAGGTATTGAATACCGATTGGTCAATGTTGCGCATATCTCTAATATAGATACCTGCGTCTCTGAGTTTTACAATATCTTGAATACAATTGTTGATGGTCATGTTCCTAAGCGTAGAATATTTAAGCATAGTTTTTTTTGCCTGGTATGCGTCTACTATTGTCACAGTATCAAGATTTATTAAATATTTTATAAATTAATTTACTTATTAATAAAGATATACATTCATTTTTCCATTAGAGAAGATACTTCCTGTTACATCACCTTACGTTTTTTAATTTCCAACGAGAGTAATTTTAGACAAAACTTCCTTTTGGAATACATAATTTACATTTTACAAAATTTACTGACAGTCGCAATTTTCACTCGAGGTGCTTGGACTTTGTTTTTGCGGTCGAAGCAAAATAGGAGCAGCATCGGTAATTAGGTAGGAAAAAAGTAAATAGCGTGGACCAATAAAAAAGTAGAAAAATATAAAACAAATTAATGAAAGGGGGAAAAGAAATAAATGAAAAATTGACACAAACAAAAAAGAGGAGAGTTCGGACGGGACAGTCGAAGGAAACGGACGTCCTGATACGCGCGAAGTTCGGGATGTTTTTCTTAAGTAAGAGTTAGACGTTAGGAAAACGGATTCTCGACCGTGCATCGAAGAGTAAAGAAATAAGAGTTTGTGATCGCGCACATAACATAACTTATACTCCTTTGAAGACGATCCATTTGAGTGTGTGCAAAATGTTAAAATTTTTAATGTAAGTACCAACAAAATTTTATTGCGTATAATGTATGTAAATTCCTCTTTTGTATCTTTTGTTATTTTTTAAAAAAGTCATGGATTGATTTGCATTTTTAATTATTTAAAGTTTGTAAATTTTTATAATAAACAGTAATTAAGTTTTTGATTCACTTCGTTTCATTTCTACTTAGCTTTTAAACTGTTGTGTTTCTTAAATAAACCCAGCCACTTGTTAGTAGGATTGTAGCATTTTGAATGGCTTCCGTCTGAAAACATGATACTAGGAGGGACCCAGGGACGTATCGAGAACTAGCCAAGCGAGTCCTGTTAGATTAAAGATCGTAGAAAACATTTTTTAATAAAATTAGAATACATCTAGCCCCTTTAAAAGAACCAAAGATGTGACACTATTATAACAAATATTAAGGAAAAAGAAAAAATCCATAACAAATTTAAGAGAACGCGTAGTGATTTGTTGTACGCGAGGTTTAAGACTCTTAGAGCATCAATTAAATTGGACATTCAAATTGCTTATAGGGAATACATTGATAAAGTTGAAAACAGTATAAAGCATGATTCGGGAGAGGTTTGGAAGTTTTTTTATTCTAAAAACAAGTCTACACGTTTACCGGGTATTATGACGTTTAATGATGTGCAATATGATGATCCACAAAACATTGTCGATGCTTTCGGCGACTCCTTCCATAGTGTTTTTATTAATTCCTCAGACGTTGATTCAGTTGTTGATTACACGTATGTAGATTCAGTGTCTATCGAATCGGTTACTGACGGTGAAATATTGAAGGCGTGTAAGAGGCTTAACAACAAAATGACATCTGGACCGGATGGCTTGCCATCATTTTTTGTTAAAGATTGTATGCCTGTTTTGGTGGATCCATCATGCTTGATTTTCAACTTGGCTCTTAAAAATAAAGTCTTTCCGCAGGAGTGGAAAGTGTCTAAGATTTTTCCTTTACTTAAGTCAGGTGATAGATCTGTAATCAGTAACTACCGACCGGTTTCCATATTGTCAAACCTTGCGAAAATTTTTGAATCTGTGCTTTATGATCGGTCTATAACTTAATCAGAAATCAGATCTCTACTGCTCAACATTGAAAGTCTTGGATCATGGAGGTCAAATTGATGTCATATATCCAGACTTCACGAAGGCGTTCGATAGGATGGATCATGGTATACTGATGCGGAAATTGGATAAATTCGGCTTTGTGCTAAACTCAAAATTGTTTTTTAATTCGTATCTGAGAAATCGAGCTCAGTGTGTGTTTTACAATCACAGATTTGTTGAATCATCTGGGGTTCCTCAAAACAATCTATTACTGGTCGAAGAGTGGTGCAACTTGAGTCCAAGTAAATGTAAATACGTTACACATACATTAGTATGCAAAAAGGTGTATTGAAATCACCAATAACAACAACATATTTATCATAGAACAGGCTTACAACCGTAAAATTGTCAACGAAAACTGCAAAATCATTTAGCGGAATATACCAAACTATTACATAAAAATCAAAATGTCTAACAGTTATCTTACAGCAAACGAAGTATATCAATTGCACCACGCTCCGCAGGGTCTGCAGCAGAATTCGATCAGAGCTGTACTTGTCAGATACACCACTAAGCACATCACCACCCCTGCTAAGCAGAGTTCACACTGCTACTAAAACATATATAACGACGCCTGTGTTTAACCCAATTGAGCCTGCTGGCGGACGTCAATTTCTTTTCGCCATAATGAGACTAGACTAAATATGTGACGCCTCAGTGATTCTTTTCACATTTTTCAGTAAAGTCGACTCAGGAGTTTGGGTGCTAAAACCTTTGTTCGCACAACGAGTTAGGAACACATATAAAGAGAATCGAGCCGTCGAAGTAGTATGAAAGCTGTATTAGGAAAATTTGCAGCGAAAATGAACGATAAAAGTTTATGTTATTGTGTTTTCTGTTTCAACTTTTTTCCTACACAGCACGAACTGGAAAATGGCGAAATGGTATATACTGTTGAAATCTATTTTCAATTTAAAGTCAGACACACAAAAATCGCGTATGATAAATTTGACAACCACAAAGGAATTAAATTATGCCAATATTTCTATTTTGTGTTTATATATCAGGAACACAAAGCTAACCAAACTTGGATGATCAATAAAATAAAAAATGTGTATCCCTTTCAGGACCAGTGGTTAACTGAACTAGACACAATTTATTTATTTTGTACGTAAACGCCTAGCGGTTATTTCATCTAGCCACACTACACAGTGTGTTGCCCATATAATACATTATGCGGAAAAAATTATATGCATGCTTTAGATGGCGTATGTGAGAGGATTGTTTGGTTATGGTGTACCAAAGGGCCCGTACCTTACGTTTTGAAGTGCTTTTGATTGAAAATGGAAGGTAAAATCATATATATTTTTTTCCTATGATAGAAATTTATTTTGTTGGTAGCTACTAATCATCAATTTGTAATAACAATTAATTTTATTTTTGTAAAATATGCTGTGTGTGGTTTGCCGGGTTAACCATCAGACATTTGTACATTTCAAATCTTCATAATCCTACCAACTCGAAAAACTACCTCTAGAAGGAGAAAAAAATGCTCTAAGGAAGATGTGGTATGTCCATCCATTGTTAACGACCCGTCGACAAGTTTGACACGTTGAAGTCACTCTACGAAATAGACAGGAAGGCAGGAAAATGGTGGCATTGAAAAAACTGTATGACAGCAACTATCAGCAGTTTTTTCGAGTTTACCCATGGTACAATAATTCTCAAGGTAGGATATCGCCTCGGTTGTGCGCATGTAAGTGGGGGAGGGTGACATCTCCCGTGTCCGTGCGTCATTTAAAAGTACAATAGCACATATTGTTTACTCGTATTGTGCTCGTATTTTTGATATTTGTGATTTATTTTTTATAATTTATAGTAGTGTTTCGTATTTAATCTGTGTTAGTGTGTTTATTTTATGAAAATTAGAGTGAGGTGCGCTGCATTTGGTTGTAACTCGAATAATTGTGGTACAAATTTGACAAACACTTATTTTTTGAGATAGAAACAGAAAGAGAAAAATAATTAAAACCGTTTCATAAGTACAATAATACGATATTTATCTTTCTTTTTAATTTATTTACTTACTTGCATAACAGGTTTTCACCCAATTACAAGACAATTCAACAAATGCTCAAATACAATGTTTGTACTTAATATACGCGTTTGAATACATGATCATACATAATCCAACATAAGCGTCAATAGCGTATACACATGAACACAAGAAAAAGAAATAGATCTATATCACATAACACACACAATATAAGGGAAACGTAGACGTACGACCTTGGACAGTAATATTAGTTCTGTATACAGACGTTGGAGTCGGTAAAATTAAAGAATTCTGCTTGCCGGAAACTGCATTCTGTCAGCCCTGTCAATTGTCAACAGTCAACACAGAACACAGAAGAAAGTTAAAAAAATTCAGTGTTTAGCACATTGTGTGAATTATGTGTTATTTAGTTAGTGGTTAAAAAAAGTCTTAGAATATTATAAATCCTCTTTAGATTATTATTATTGTGCAATTTTGTGGAAGAAGATTGTTGTACTTGTTTTTCACGTGCTTCCTGCTGCAGCGTGAAGATAGCTATAATGGGTGTGAATAAGTGTTTCTCCCGTCACAGAAAAATATAGTATGGCACACGGTTTTTTTGTTTCTCTCCGCGTCTTGTCGGAAGACCACACAACCTCGAGCTAAAATCTAATACTTTTTTCCCTTGTGTAATAAATAACTATTGTTTCTGAAAGAGTCCTGAACACGTTTGAGATTATGAAGCAGACCTTGCATTGATTACAAAATATCCAAGATATATTCAAGATTGCTTCGTAAACATAGTTATTAGTTTTGATATTTTATTTTGTAATAATTGTTCATTTTGTATACTGTTTTGCAAGAAGTTCCTATCACGCATACCTACAATTATTTCCACATGATGTAAAAATGTATTAATAGAACAAAATTCAAACTTGATTGTTGTTTTTATTTTTCGTTATTTAAATCAACGTTACATGAATCACTATACTCTGATTTCAATAAAGTAGATAACTAAGTTCAAATGTTTAGTTTTAAGAAAGGTTTACTAGAGGTCCTTCAACTGGGCTCGTTGCTTTATCTAAAAAAGTAATCCCGAAAAAAAGAATCTAGGGAACATGAGTGAGAAGGATCTTCCAAACTGTTTTATGACAAAACATTTGGATTTAGAAACTATTTTATTGAAACGGTGCTAGTACGGCCGTTGCAAAAAAAAACTAGAACATTCAAGGTTTTCACTTCACTGAAATGAGAATGACATAGCTAACAAAAAAGTATGCTATATTATTCACATTTCAATCATATGAAATGATCTTGGAAGTCCTAGTTTTTTTTTGTGACGACCCATATTTAATTTTCAAATTTCCAGCCAAATTATTTGAAATAAAATGTGGCGCCATCTATAAATTAATACACAAACTTTTTTGTGTCTTTCCAAACTTAATTCACGAATCCTATACATTCTAAAATTAGTTCTTGTCGACAACCACTGGAACGCTGCAAACAGTTCCCAAACCTTAGTATGGTCGTTTCCCTTATATTGTGTGTGTTATGTGATCTATATCAACCAAATCCAAAACCCTGCACCAAATTGTACACAATACATGTAGAGAGAGCAAAAAGTACAATGTAAAAATATCAATTATGTATAAATTTAAAACATAAATTGAAACTAATTGGTGATCATATATACTTAAAAGTTTAGTTGCAGCAGATAGCCATGCAGAGTGCGTTTAAATAATTCTAATTCTTCATTAAAGAAGTTTACTTCTTTATCAATATCATATAAATTACATTACTGCCCAGCTCTCAGAATTGGAGCTCTGCCCTCAAAATTCGTGTGGGTCTGCGGGACGCGAAACAGATTAACAGATCGGGCAACACATTCAGGCTCACATCCATCAACAGTGGAGAACAACCGATACCCGCATTCAAGATCTTGAACAGTTACGGTGATAAGTTATTTTCCATATCTCCTTCTAAGTACTATCAGTTCGAAAAATGTTCCAACCAGTTTTACTTTGACGTCTAGTATTCTGCTGCGTTCGTTTGGGCGGTCGCATTTCAAACTTACGCGACGGTAATATTACTAACGGTTGGAATGGCACTTATAAATAAAAATATTATTAAAGCATAAAATAAGTCTATTCTATTCTTTTTAGTACCACAAGTTAAAAAAAATTGTTATATACCATACAGTGCATGACATGTAACCGTTGGCCCGATCTGACTCCCATTTATTATTTTTCATGGGGACACCTTAAAGCGTTGGTATTCAAAGCACATATTGAAAGTAAAGAAGGTGTACAGTACAAAATCATTAATTCATGTGACATAATAAAAAAATTCACCATGTATTTTCAGGAGAGTGCTTAATTAGTATTAAAGCTCTGAGAGTTCTGGCGCTTTTGTCACGATCGGTATGTTTTCGCAACTGGTACAAGGGGACCACAGTTTAAAAGTCGTGCATAGTGTATCATCCGAAGAAGTGACGTCATAGCGATATACAGGGGGCGTGTACAAACTATATACGAGGGGTGGTCGTAAACAGAAATACCAAAAAGGCATACGAGTTCTGATGTCAGGCTACGACATACGAGGTGCGTATTCAGATACCAGGCGCATGCTTCAAAAGAATATATCGTCGGTTGTGACAAAAAAAAAAGTAATAGCTAGGAAACGAACTCGCCTTCTCTGTGCGGCGTTACACCACAACCACAGAGCCTACGCGAGTTGCACAGTGATGTATGACAGAGCAGCTCTCGCGAGATGTCTTTTGCGTGGGGCCTCCTATATGACGCCCGGCCACAAAGGTGTAAAACTCGCATTCTCTGCGCACGCTACAACCACAGAGCATACGGCAATTGAAAAGAGATGTATAGTAGAGGTATCTAAGCTCTGGAAAGGTGGGGGTTTGCTCGTGCAACCTTTAACCTGAGGAATTTCGTCTGTGGCCTTGCATGTGGAGACCATGGACGACGACGTAAGGCACAACATCCGGCAGGTGTTGATTTACTGCATAGATAATGTGTGTGCTTGAAGTTATTATTAAACGATTCAAGGTCAACAATACTTATAAGTTGCATGTAGATGCCCAATTTAATTTAAAATCGGTTGTGATGTTAAAAATCATCATATGATACTATTATGATAATATGAGTATAAAGGATGTCTATAATTTTTATTTATACAGATTATCCATTATAAAAAAAAATCACCTTAATACAACTAAATATTCAAATAATAATAAGCCGATAATAAAGTACAAAAAACTATATATTATTTAAACTAGATATTATATACTATTAATCAATAAAAAGATTTATTAAAAAATATTTATCTAAATTTGTCATTCTCTGTTTATCTGTATTTAATATTTCGTTTTTATCAAATAAATTTATTTTATTAAATTATATAGAATCATTGTTATTGTGTTAGAACTTGTTCGTTACTGAAATTCATTCATTTTGAGAATTATCAAATCCAAGGCTTTTGACCAAAATTTTATTCCCTCTTCATCGAATTACCCTTTCCACTAAATAGGCATTGGGTTGTTTCGTCCCTTGTAGGACCTCCTGCTCCTTAAATCTTCCTTTTATATTATTTCACTGTAGGTCTTCCAATAAGTATGCAGTAGGATTGTTAATATTAATTTTAACAATCTTACATAATTTATTGTCCAGTCCTTTGTCAATATGAAATTCGCGTGTCCCAGACACTTTAATATTAGAACATCTACGTAAAATGGTTTTCTCAATTTAACAATTGGTTTCGTTTTAATCGCTCTATGCACTGTATTATTATACGACTGCACAATGTCTTGTGGCATATAAATCCATCGATATGACCCTTTCAAGTTAAACTGTTTATAACATATCGTTTGGTGTGCGAATGGCACGATCGCGAATTGAGGTTTTAGTCTTGCTATATGTGCTATAATGATTGATATCACATCGTTTCATAAGACCGTTGAATTACATGTTGTCGTACTTTTTCCAGATCTATTTGTAAATTTTTCGGTGTACGGATATCTTTTAAGATGCCTACCAGCAAACGTATTGTTCACTTCTTTAGCAGGTTTATTCTTAACCGGTCTAGCTCATAAACATACAGAAAAACCATCAACTACCACTAGAATCAATTTGCTAATATCGTTTTCATTAGGATAACGATTCATTTGAGTCAAATCTAATAGACTACCTACTACATATTTTCAATATGATTTGGATGGAACATCAATTTCCCGCTAAGTGGAAACTAGCCACAATTATCCCGATATTAAACCAAACAAAAATAAGGTACGTCCAGAGTCATAAAAACCTATCTCGTTAACATCTTCAATGTGTAAGCTACGTGAAAAAATTATAAACTGCAGGTTAAGATGGAAACTTGAAACTGAAAATAGACTTTCCCCGCTACAAAGTGGTCTCCGAAAACACCGTACAATAATAGACAATTTGATAGACCACGAATCAGATATTCATAAGGCATTCGGCAATAAACAGAAATGCATTGCGATATTTTTCGATATAAACAAGGCGTATGACCCCGCATGGCGCTATTAAATTATCCGCAGGCTAAGACAAAACAACATTAAGGGCAACATGTTACAATTCATACATAACGTTAGAATAAATGGAATTACATCAGAAAGTAAAAAACTTGAAAACGGAACGCTATTTTTAATAGCAATCAACAATCTCGTCGAGACTTGTAATAGCCCTGTAAAATGTATACTCTATGCGGATGACATAGTTGTTTACATAAGTGGAAAAAATGTAACTTCAATGCAAGAAAAAATAGAGGAATGGTCACGAATAACAGGCTTTTCATTTTCACCGAAAAAAACCAAAATGTACTTTATTTACAAAAAAAAAAAAAACATTGCCGTACCTATCCAGGTTTAAATTTCCAAGAGGAAAAGTTAAAATTTGTAACCACAACATGGTTTCTGGGTGTGATATTCGACCAACTTTTAAACTGGAAATGTCACGTATCTGAACTTATTAAATAATGTCAGTCAGCAATCCTAAGTCACAAGCAATGGGGAGCTGATCGCATATCACTATTGAGAGTCTAACGAAGCCTTATCCGATCTAAAATGGACTAAGCTCGACGTATTAAATAAGGCTTTGAAAATTAGGGGCATATAGAACAAGTCCCACGGAGAGCTTATATTGCGAACCCGGAGAAGCCAACCTAGACAGAAGACGACAGTACCTGAGCCTATCAAATGCAGCAGCTATGTACACTACAAGAAAAAATCCTACGTATTCTAACGTTTTTTCAAATAGATTCGAAACAACTTTTGAAACAAAACCCCACCTTGATCCTCCATATTCCGGTACACCGGAACGTCCACACACATCGGCAGGCAAACCTGCGCAGGTCAGCTCTCCGGCACACCGTAGTGTGTATGGCCGACTGAGGAACATAAATATTCACATATTATAATGGATTTGACTATATGTTTTTATGATTTGTTTGTCCAGATTTTTATTATCCATATTAGCTTTAAAAATAATAATTGTATATTCTTAAGAGAATTCCTTGTATCAATGTATTCAATTGATTGTCTAAATTATTCAGTGAGCTTGAATGTGCTTTTACTATTCAATTCTAGTTGTTAAAATTTTACAATTTGAATATAAAATTTTGTTTCAATTCCATGTATAATTGTGTGTTCTTAATTTTGTAAATCTTGTTCCAACATTGTTTGTTTATCATTGTTTCCAATATATTTTAAGGTGTATAAAATTTATCTAGTAGCAAGTTGGACTGCATTTTAATAAAGTGATTATCTAGTTTAGATTTCAGTGCATTTGAAGCTATATCAAATTTATTTTCTAATTCCGATTCCATGTTTGGATCTCATTACTTATCCTGATTTCTTGTCTTGCTCTGCACAATAAGTTATTTGGGCAAATAAAACATAGGCTAGTTTACCAGCAACATGGGTTCATTTAGGGTCGTTCTACGGTGACCAATCTAACCACTTTCCTGCAAGATGTAATTCTGGCTGTCGGTCGAGGTTTGCAAGTCGACGCAATCTATAATGACTTTTCCAAGGCGTTCGATAAGATTGATCATTCCCCGATTCAACAGAAGATGTGCGACATTGGCTTCGGCAGGAATCTGATATCTTTTTTTCAGTCCTATCTGGGAGCAAGGCAACAATTTGTTGAATACAATGGATTCAGTTCAAGTTCATTCACAGCCTCAAGTGGAACTCCGCAGGGCAGTACGTTGGCTGCTCTTCTCTTTGCAATATTCGTAAACGATATTGGCTCTGGTTTCAATAGCAATTATTTGTTGTTTGCGGATGATTTAAAATTGTATCGCACTGTTGTTTGTGAAAACAATTGCGCACAGCTTCAAACAGATCTGTGTCGGCTCTTAGAATGGTGTGATCTAAATAGACTTCCGTGTTCATATACAGAGATTGGAGAGTATCAAACGTTAGTTTTTAAAATATTTGTCATTTAAAATTGATGGATATTTTCCTCCTCGTGGGTGTGATCACGGCCTGTTACTGGCAAGGTTTGGATTTCGGCCGTTAGCCGAGAGACGCATCTTCGCGTCTCAGATCTTTCTTTTTAAGTTGATCAACAATATATTGGATTGTCCTCGGTTGCTTCAGCAGCTATGGTTTCGTGTCCCTAGGGTTCACTCTAGAAGCGCTAGTTTATTTTGGGTGCCACAGATTCGTTCTAATTATGAATCTAAAGCACCGCTATTTCGGGCTTGTAAATACAGCAATTTATTATTAATTGTTCTTGTAATCCTCCCAATTTTCCTTCGTTTTGATGCGTATATTTCCTTTTTTGTATTCTTCTATTTTTCAGTTAGTTTTAAGTTAGTTCGAAGTTGGGTATTTTTGTATGCTAATGCTAGGCAATTGTTTTTGTTAATGTAAGATTTTGTCTTGTTATTGGGTAGCAATACCTGTTAGACAATAAAGAGATTATTATTATATTTTTAATTATTTTCCATGTTTCTGTTTTTTTTTTTTTTGTATTTATGTTTACCTTACCAACATCGCATTTATAGACCATTATTTTGATGTATACCACTTTTAGTAGATATTTTTGTTTGAATGAAAATTTTTATTCATTGATGTGTATATACACATAAATATCAGTTATAATATTTAATATTGTTTTTATATTTATTTTATACTACTACTTTATCAAACACTACCACGTCGTTTACGAGGGTTGTATTAGAAATTTCTGGATAGTGATTTTTACTTATTAACTTTGAGAACAATCATTTACATTTTTATTAGTTATTGTTCCTGGTTTGCTATGTCATAAATATGATATTATTGTAAAACAAAAACAACAAGTAGAGAGTTTGGCTGTCAACTACTGACCGATCACTGATGAGTCGTGGAGCGACGTAACGGCCGTCTAGTGAAAGCATGGTAGTTGACAGAAAAACTCTTGTTGTTGTTGTTGTTTTTTGAAACAAGCCCATATCTTATATAGGCGTCTCGCTAAGAAAGTATCGGAGCATCTAGGTATATGTTGGAAATTGTCCTTCATGAGGAGATATAGTGAATTGCTGTTGACTTGTGATATTAGTGACGTAATAGATTTGAGGATCTCGTTCCGTCATACAATGAACATTGACATAATTATAGGTAGTGACATTAATGGCAGAGTTCTTGGAGTTTGGGACTTGATGTAATTATATGTTAGCAGACCATATTATGATTTCACACAACGAGATTTTTTATATACTCACGGCTTTTGTTTTTCTTTTAATAATTAGGATAGACGACCAGTGTTTTCGTATGAGTCTTTTGTTTTGATATTATCTATTAAACGGGACGTGTATGATGTAAAAGTACGCTTCATCTTACTTCTGTGTAACCATTTTCCGATTTTTTTTAAAATTATTTCTGATAAACATTAATATATTGATAAATATAACTTGTCATGCTTTGTTTTATTATTAACGTTAAGTATATTTTTTTTGGTTAATATGATGTATTTATTATTATTTATGTTTTTATTGAATAAAATACAGTATTTTGTAACATTTGGATGCAAATCCAACTGTATAAACTAAGTTTGTTGGTCAAATCATATTATTTTTTATGCGTAAATATATTTCTTATTGATTTCGTTATGGTGACTAACGTATATATTTGAGGTGAAAATTGAGAAATCACTTTGGCAATCCCTATCTTAAAAAAATAGTCGAGCAATTAACCGAAAAGTTTATTGTTAAGGAAAATGATAAATGGAATAAAAAAATAGGTTATACCGAATAGATAATAATATACTATTTTCGTTTCATTTTGATGGCCATTCAACAGAAACGTATAGATATTATATAAGGAATAGGATACATTTTTCTATCACTATGCGACAATTTAATAAGAATATCATGTAGGTACTTGTTTTGTTTTAATGTTAGTAAGTTTTGATATATACATTTTTGAAGATTTTTTATAAGACATTCCTAATAGTAAAAAAATAGATTCTCTAAAATTGATAACGCTGTTTTAAAAGCATACAATTAAAAGTATTGCCTAAGTTATATTATGAAGCCACCGATCCTAGTCAACTAAGTTATAAGTCTTGGATAGTCTTGTAATTTTGTGAAAATTATTTAAAACGCTTGATTTTTATAGTTATAAGTTTTAATTTTTCAGTTTTTTGAAGATGACGCATTGTCAAGTACAAAGAAATCTAAATACCTCTACTAATTTTGCCCCATTAAATTATTTTCAGCAATATACAGGTAATCACGTACAACGCAAAGCGACTATTATCCTTTGGTAATATTAATATTAATTATGAGTGTAATAATGTGACGACATAGTAGGTATGTGATAGGATCTTCATACTACTATGATATTAATCTATTTTGATGGATTAGATTGGATTCACATATAGCTGCCTAAATTAATGAGGCGTGTAGTAGCATGTTGATAATTACCTATTGTTTTTTGTTGAGGTTCGTAACATAGACAAGTTGACAAATGGTTTCGTTATATTAACGCTGTTAGATATTTTCCATATAAGACTGATTTTAACTGTTAATAATTACATTCTTACATCACCTAAGGCGAATATATAAAACAAAGTGAGTTACAATTTCTTGATTTCGAAATATTACAGAACCATTAACAGTCGGTAACTAAGTAATGCTCTTTGTCTGAGGATAATCCGTAGTATATTTCTAGAGTCTCGAATAGTTAATTACAATGAGTTGGTTAGTGCTGGTAACATTAGTTTGAAAGTTGCGTTTACAGTTGGTATATCTACTATACTCGTATATATCGATTAAAAAAAGCTGAGAATTGGTACTTCATGGTATCCGGTGTTTCGTGGGGTATACGAGCAGCGTGGGTCAAAGAGGGGTGTTGCTGGCTGTCGTAAATGCCTGCTGATAGATCGAACTGTCACGCAGGATTCTGTGCAGTTGAAGCGGAATCTCTCGATGGCCTGGCTCGACTATCGGAAGGCTTTTGATTAAACCAATCATCAACTACTGACCACCTTGTTGACAGGCCTTTCGATACCGGTCCCGGTGATGAGATGCGTAGAACGGATGATGCCGCTCTGGAGGACACGTTTTGCCATAACATCGGGCGGCATGCGGGTCTTAACAGGAGTGGTATCCCTCAAAAGGGGCATCTTCCAAGGAGATTCTCTTAGTCCCCTTCTGTTTTGTATCTCTCTACTACCACTGTCAGTTGCCCTGCGAAACACACGCGGATACTTTTGCGGCAGACCCGCAGCCCGGAGACATAAGGTCACCCATCAATTTTATATCGATGACCTGGAACTGTATGCTTCCGGGGATAAAGATCTAAAGAAAACAATAATGGTAGTGCAGCAGTATACTCATGACGTTGGTATGGACTTTGGGATCAACAAAAGTGCAATTGTCTATCTTAAGAAAGAACGCCTAGCAGAACACGGAGAGGACGTGCAGTTGGTGGATGGAAGCGTCTTAAAACATTTGGACGCCGTGGGGACGTACACGTACCTTGTCGTGGCTCAAAGCCACATACGAGATTCCGCCCGGGTGAAACAGAGTGGTACTGGGCGCAGCCTGCGAGGTAATTAGTAGTAGAGATCCGTATCTCCGCATGGTAATAGATCACGAGCGTGCTGGGATAGGATCGTTTTTTTTTCGGCGGCACAACGAGTGGCAAATGAGCTCTCCTTGATACTTGACGACCGGCGAGCGCATGAAGGCTCAATCACTGAGTTAGATCGCGCAAACCGGAAGGTCAGCATAAAAGAGGCAGAGGTCAGTAGGCTCTTTAAACTTCATAAGGTCAAGCCTCTTCACGGTGTCTTCTATAACACCATTGAGGACATGGGTTTGTCAAAGCCGCTGACTTTCACCGTTCTAAGATACGGCGGACTTAAGTCGGAGACGGAGGGTTTCATTATTGCCTGTCAGGATGGGGTACTAAACACCTTGGCATACCGTAGTCGCATTATGAGTTTTGAGGTCCGTAAAATTCAATTCCTCGCCAGAGAAATGTCCGTGACCTACGCTCAGGCTTGGAATACCCAATAAGCCTGACATCGTTCTCCTTGACAAGCCGAACAAAAAGATCATTGTCATAGAGTTCTCGGCTCCGGCCGAGACGAACGATATTGTTAAGGAGAGCGAGAAGCGGACGAAGTATCAGGATCTCCTCTATTACCTTCGTAGGATGTACCCACGACACTCTGTGGTCCTTGTGGTTTTGATCATAGAGTCATTAGGGGGCATGCGACATACGCTGACTTCAAATCTACAGAAGATCACTGCTTGCCATAATATGGCAGAAAACTTAGCACGCAGGATGCAAAAGGAAGTCATACTCGGGTCGTTGCGTCTGCTTAGGGCACATGAGTTTGGGGTTCTCACTCACTAACCATGCGTAGTATGGAGTGGATGAGAACTAAACGATCGGCCATGATCCCCTGACACCTGCCGGGGTCGGAGACGGTAGGGATGATGGGGGGCCGTCTGTGTCTGTGCGCCTCAGACACGCATATTTTCTTTTTATTGCTGGGGGGTACAGACAGAGGGAGAATCTACATCACTGGAGAGAGGCCGCTCCAGTCGATTTCGGAATCCGAATAGAGCGTATAATAATTAAAAATAATAATAATAATAATTTCCCACTACACTTAACATTTCACTTATCAGTAGATCCTTTTTGGGACAATAAGTAATGTTAAATAAATTTTAGAATTACAACATTTGGGAACCATCAATGTGACAGTTTTAAACACCCTTCTTGTACCTGCACTGATCATAATAATCAATATTCTAGTGCTTATATTGGATATTCAGGGCATATTATTTAAAAGTAGTAAAACAGGTTTATTGTGCGTACTGTGCAAGTTGCTATATTACCGGAAACCTGTGACAATTTTGTTAGAAGGTCGTAAATGGCTTCAATTCTAAATCGGCCATTTATATTTTACCAAATGTTAAAGATTATGGTTATATTTTTTATAATAGCAACGGCCATGACGGTATTCTACCTCAAGAAGCAGGCAGAATTTATAGATAAAATTAAAGACTAAAATAGTTTAGCAATATTTCAAAAACTATTGGGATTATAAAACCTTTCGCAAACTTATCATTATTTTTGCTATACTTGTAAAATCGGGGCTTCCATTTGGAAAAATTGAGTTTTGACAGTCTTCTCAATTTCAGATTTTATATTATTTTTGAACCGCACTCTCTATTAATATTGAAATTCATGGAGTAAAATGTTTACCAAAAAGTTAAAGAAGTCTAAAAAAGTTAATATTTTTGTAGAAGAAATTAAACCTAAATTATTTAATAACTTTTGTTTATATCAAAAATTGATCAGTATTTTATAGCCTGCAAACGTAATTTTACATAAAAACTAAAATATCTCAAAAACGGTAAGAACTAGTTATATGACATGGTACACAAAATCTACTTAGAACATTTTGATTTAAGAAAGTTTGATGTGTCGATGATACAGTTTTATAGAATACCAAGTAAATAAACAATTTTTGCTATGTAGCCTACATGCCAGAATTTTTGATGTTGGATCATTATTCCACAATCGATCCAGTTAAACGCCCTGTATAATAAAAACAGCTTTCAACATTAATTTTATTTTTTTTTTATTGAACGTATAAAAATGTAAAAAAATGCAAATTCATCAAATACATTCAAAACACATCGTTTGTAAGAAAACGAGAAATATACTTCGCTATGATTTAAACATACGACTAGTTGGGTGGCAGCATCTATTAGTCGTTAGGGAACCAGAGATTTTAATATTTGTGTTTATGAGTTTTTGCAGTCACAAGCTGTGCCCATCTATGAGTGTTTTAATCTGTCGTATAAGTACATAGTACATATTACATGTGTGTCTATATTTCATATATATGTGTACTTAGTAAGTAGTTTTGTACTATATACATATTAAATATTTTCATTTTAACTCAATACATTTTTTAATATTTTGTATACGTTTTTTTTATATTAAATATGTACAGTCGTTTTGCAATTGAAAATACAACGTTTAAGCTACCTATGTAAGTCCTAATTTTCTTGATTGGAAACAAACATCTGCAAATTAGGTTACACTTAAGTGCTACTTTGGAGGATAATAGTCTTTCTGAAAATCACTTAGAGCTACCCAGCTTACGTAAAATTCCAGGTAAATGTCGGTTGACAGGACTATTACGAAGCCCCACTTACACATTTTTTTAATTTCTTGAATACCTACTTCTAATTTCCCGTTTTCCGGAATATATTTGACACTTTCTGAAATACATTATTTAACTTTTCTCAAATAGGTACATTTTCTATGCTTTCTAAAATACATTTGATGCTTTTCTAAATACATTGATCCGTTCTTAAATAGGTAGGTACATTTAATGCTTTCTGAAATACATTAAATGCTTACTGAAATACAATAATTGGAAAAGTAGTAGATGATGAATAATATTATTTGTCATTCGTACATACGATACCGCATCGATTTGTATATGAAAAACTGTCATAGGAGAATGTTTTAAATTTGGCATGGTAAACATGTCGCTGTGGGCAGATTACTTAAATTAGTTGTAAGTTACTGACGCTTCCGATTATTCCGGAATAAACTTTTTTACTTAAAATTTTTTCATTTTATATAACAGGTTAATTAGTAATGTTAATGGCACTTTTAAATTTGAGCTAAATCAATTTGTAATCTTAAGCAGTTTTGTTCAATGGTGTTAATACAGGATAGATTTGAGAAATTAATATAATATATGGTTTTTAAAAAAATGATGAAACATTTTTTGTGCGGTCAAAACTACTTTCTACGATCTATGGCAGGTATCTGTATTTGTAGACAGCGATGCAGATCAAAAATTTGTCGAATTTGGATTTGAAAAAATATCCAAGGCTAAAAAGCTGAATTCTGTATGTCTGTGGGCTGTATACTTCTGTATCGTAATGAAAATTTCAATGTAAGTAGTTAATGTGTTATTTATTAAAGCATATCAATATATCACTGTCTAGATACATTAGCAAAACTGCTTGTAAAATTAGGCAGATATTATTGCGGGCATTAAGTGGAAATTTCGCGAAATTAATTTGCTTATTATTTGGGTCTTCGCACAATATTCGACATATAGTGTACCAAAACATTTTTACAATTTAGTTGCTGTTCATTACATTGCCATAGGTCATATAGTATGTCATAGAATTGTAAACAAACGCAGTTTCAATATTATAGTCTATATTGATTGCAATTAATTTATTTGCAGTATATTGTAATAAAATGTTGAAACTGAAATAAGCAAACAAAATAAATTGTAAATAGCGAACATGACTGAGAAAACACAATAATACTGTACCTTCGTTATTAAATTTGTATCTGTTGTGTACTAAATATACTAATTTTGATTTAAAGTTTAAAAAAGACTAACTTGCATCTAGTTTTTGGTTAAAAAATGTCCCTGAAGTGTACATATATATATATATATATATAAAGTGTTTATTAAATTTTAAGGGTAATGTCTAGGTATTGTTTTATTTTTGTATTTTTATTCATGATGGCGGGTACCGTGTGTCTCAAAAACTTAAAGTGCACGGTAATCGATTGCTAAGTAACAGTAAAAGATGGAAATGAGAATTTTGGATATAATATACAGGGGTGCATTTAAAAAACCGAGAAAATTAATGAAATGCTAAATATACCAATGCTGCGTGATTTTTCAAATTACAATAACAGTTCTTTTGGCAGGAGTACAGCATTTATGTATATTTTTTTCTATCTAAACAGAATCTAAAAAATCAATAAAATAATTTACGTACGCTAGTTGAAATGTAGACAAAATATTCCACAGAACCATGCGATGTTGGTAAGAAAGAGATGTACCCGAGGAAGGCGAATGAGCCGAAACTTTGTACGGAAATTGACATGAAATAAACATATTTCACAAGGGAAAACACATTTTTTTGCTTAAAAGAACCTTAAAACCCAATAAAAGAAAAGAATATAAAAAAAATATTGAAGGTAAACGAGATTAAATTCGAAACGCTGCATGTAAACCTCATACTATTATATATCGTTGACTGTGCTTTTTAGGGTTCTATCTAAAGATGTATCAATATATAGGGTGTTCTATTTAAAATAAGGAAGTTGAGTGCCGTTCTGCAATATGAGCCACCCTGTATATGTAAGAATTAAATAAACAAAATCTTCAAGTTAACCCAACAACAGTTTCTATTTAACTTTTTGTTGTGCTGTTTATAGTTTCTCAAATAAGGTAGTGGTCCCTCTTAAACGGGCCACCCGGTATATCTTACACGTAGAGCTAAGAAATATATACCTACTAGTAGCAAATATGGTTATATCCTACTCCTAATGCAAACCTAACAGTCAGATCAGTGACTAGTAATATATCACTAAGTGTGCTATTTTTTTAAATTTTACAATAACCAGAGTAATAGTAGCAGTAATAATTAAGCACAAATATTTTCTGTGGTATTTTGGTTTGTTAAAAGTTTCATTAACAAAACCACGAACAATTATCAGCTATTTCATATAAATAATATTTCATTACATTGTCTAAACTACTGTTGCACACGTGCAAGGGCACAATTTATTGGCTTTTTCGCGTAGCATAGTCATCAATAAAAGTTGGCAGAGACCAACCGGGCAAAATTTTATATTCATTCCCCTAGGTCGAGTAATAACACTAAAATGTCCGGTTATAAATTTCCAGCGAAATGCCTGTTAAAAAAGTCCAAATGAAATGTACGGAGCTTTTAAATTTTAAGTAAGTAGTCGCCGGAGCAAAAATAATTAATTAAGTGCTGGATGCTCGGGTTTTAATTTTCTTTCGCGATAATCCACCTCAAATTACTGGTGTTGTACCTATTTATTATACAATGTGTTCTAACACAGATGCATTAATGATATAAACGTGTAAGCGTAAAATTGTGAAAGAAAGTAATTTTGCTAATTGAGAACACGTTTGTATTGCTCTGGGAATCGCCCCGACTTTTCCAAAAGTGATGATATTAAAATTAAATAAAACTTGTTATAACATTTGTGTAAGTAATATGGAAGCTGCATTTAGTATGTTAGTAGCGAATTTGTTTGATGATGAGCTCGACACAGTACCATAAGTCTCCCATTTTTTCAAAATGATCTGCATTTAAGCACAACCAGATATATACCGGCAGATAGATGTAAAACCATACAACCTTCACAGCGGTACACATCTTACAGCATGCAGGTCCACAAATCCAATGTTCTTTTGTATACAAACTAACAAAAAATTAAGGCATATCTTTGCGACAATGTAGGCAAAAACAACACGAACCGATTATAACTACGTACGGATGATAGATATGTAAAACAACATTAAAAAATATTTAAATATTATTTTCTAGGAACGAATTGTAAATGGTAACATATTAAGTATCCCAAAAGCTGAATTCGTCAAATTGATGTTATTTTAAATAAATATATTATGTACTAAAGATTGGCGGTTGGTCCATAAGGGCACGTGCCCTACCTAAAAAATGAAGGAGAAAAAATAATTTTATATTTTATACTTCGCACCAGACCAGTGTGATTTCGTTAGAATTCCCTATAAAATTTTGCATTTGGAAATTATTTGAATCGAAGACGGCCCTGTCTATGCTATAACCACTCTTGCAGCGCGTCTATTCCGTCTAATCACGGTAGTGAAACAGAACCATCGAATATTAACTATAGATAAGAAGGTTCCGTAGAAGCTGATAACGGCATCGACTCGTCGCTTTCCCAACTACATTTCTGGCCCGCTACTATGTATACTATATATATACTATACTAACTATACACGCGGCGAATTGCTTTTTAGACATGAATATCAAAGGTGCCGACACGAGGTGAAGTAACTGTATATTATTTTGAACTGTGACAGAACGTAGGTCTTAGTACCTGTTACGATGCTCTTGGACGCAACATTTTTGTGCCTCTATTGTTTTCTTTGCTATAGCGTGCGAAAAACAGAGACAGCAATGCATCGCTACGCTACTCGTATAGGTACGCTAGTAACAGTAGAAATTAAACGCATTTGTGACGTCATATCTGGGGTGTCGCCCTACCCATCAGTCTATACGAATAAAATTTTTGCGTGTGGTGTTTGTAGGGGATTAAAAGGTCCCTTATCTACATAGGAGCGCTGATCTCCCTTTCGAATTGAATGGCTATCACTTGGTAAAAGAACTGTATTTCCGTTACTGGATATATTATTTATATAGGTATCAATAAACAATGTTCACAATATAAACAAACACCAGAGAACTATATAACTTTAACATTGAGCGGAATATTAACAATGAATCGAAAAGGAGAGAAATTTTACTTATAATTCTTTTTTAGAGAATGAGTGACAGTACTTTTCCTAATATCCTTTTGACAATACAAACTTATTGTTAACTTGACAGTCTCAAAGAATTATTGACATATACCTAAATATCATGTATTGAGTGTTGAGTATTCTCAACAGTGTTGTTTTTGTTTTCGCGATCGCGCTTTTTGAGTATTATAAAGTGAATGTTTTGATTTTGTACCATTACAATAGTAAAGATGAATTCAGTGCAATATATGAATGTAAATAATGTTAAATTAACATTTGAGAATCGAATTACTATAAAAAAAGTTTTGATGGACACCTAACTGTGAATATCGAACCGTTTTTCCAAATGAAGATATTAAAACTGTGTGTAAAATATGTTTCTCTACCCTCAAATGGATAAAAACATTTTTAAGAAACACTATGGGCCAGGAAAGGTTGTGCGCGTTAGCAATGCTATCTATTGGAAAAAAACTTGTGAAGTCCATTTCAAATTTTAATGATCAAGTCATCAACCACTTTGCTGTTCAGAAATCTAGGAGGATGGACTTCAGTTACAAACAGTTTTAATGTTCATAGTGAGTTTAGCAAAATGTTATATCTAGCTGCTCTAACTGCTTAAAAAAACCTATAATTTTAATTCTTTATTTTGAGAAATTTTGGGTGTTATTGCCTTATTTCCACCTTGTTGTGCCCCACCAATTTCAGACCTCAGGAGCCGCCACTGGTACTAAACATCTTCTTTTTTTTTTAATTGAGCAATTCAGATAATCTGGTTAATTTTCACCGGTAATTATGTGATAAATTTTCCTTAGCGTTAAATGAGTATCTATTATGTCGATGAAAGCATTTCGGTTCGATTAAAAAAGTTAGAAAAATTAGTAATACCCAGTTTTCTGGGATATGAAATATGAAGTAAAACGTAAAATGAAATCAAGAAATGCGGTTTCAACTTTAAACTTTGAGGGTTTATAACCGAAAATCAGTTTTTCCTGAGAAAACATATTTTAGATAAAAACGCTGAGATTTGAAAACTTCTTTCAATTGGTTTTATCCACACAATATTTAATTAAGCTGAAAGTTGTTGTCGCAAGTGCATCCCATTTATCATATTCTTTTTGAAATCGAGTTCGCTAAGACAGATGAAACTTGGTGTTTGTTTTATTTTTATATATTGAGTTTTCTAGATTCGTCAAAAGACAATACTTAAAGAAATGGTAAAATTTTCAAATTCAGCAGTTAACATTATCTTTGCAATATTTCCTGTCTTGTAGGTATAATATGTAGGAAGTAGGTTCAGTATACATACAGTGTGTCCCCGGATTGAGTGCACGTAAGGTGTAAATGACAACAAATTTTCGACTTGGAAGTTGACCCAGCAGCCCTGCTTGGTCGAAAACTACGAAGTTGAAAAAATCAGTCTGATTAATTAATGTACAGGGTGTACATGTGTACCTTGTACATCTATAATAATAAACAATATAACGTGATAGCTCTAATTCACTTTATTTCCCTACGAAAACAGGGTTCAAGTGCGGGTAGAGTTTCTCAAAATCAAATAAAGTGCAAAATACGCCATGTGTTGTTCCATATATATAAATATTCAGCGCGCACTACAACATTTACTTTTGTTGAGGCCGCTTTGAAGGGAAAAACTTTTGAAAGACTTCGTCAATTTTTTCATGAAAGTAGTCATTATAAAAGAAAAAAGATGTGTGTGCTTTCCTTATGAAAACCTACTCGTCTAAACATCATACTAACTTGCGAGGTGCAACCTATGCTCTGCTGCCAGACTTTTTGTGAAAATTTCACCACAAACATATTATTCCAGCACATTTTCATCAACAAACCCACATACTACACAGTATATTTACACATAAATATAATATGATTAGATACATTCTTAATTTTCCAACAAATTTAATTTATTTATCTTCCACAATAATATAACAAATATTAAAATATTATTATATCTAAAAAAAATCCTAATTTATACTTATTTCTATTTTAATACTATTGACTTGAACTAAATCTAGTACATTTATTTTTAATTGACACAAGTTGACACATTTGGCATTCGAGTATGTCTATTTACCGTAGTCACCATCAAGGTTCTGTGCATCTGGATTTAACGACAATCAAAAAAAACACAATCATAGTATACCTGTTGGTCTATGTGTTAACCTTACGTCTTCGTAATTGTAAGGTTGCGGGTTCAGAACTGGGCAATAGAAGAACTTTTTTTTTTATTATTGAAATTGTAGCTTATTTGCATTTATTGTTACCTGACACGATTATCACATTCTTTTTACCAGATATTTCTTTAATTATACACTGTCATACAATCGGTTATCGTATAGCGCGGAAAATATGAAACATCTTAATATATTCGCAATAACCAAACAATTGTGCGAAATGTATATAGAAATGATAAAATATAGTATTTGACGTGACGAATGTAATTTCAGACAAAACTGCAGACCTAAAGGATACACTTAATTTGACGCGGGTGCTGAAAATGTCAACTTTCATCAATATATTCGATATCAGTTTTCTGCGTATATTAGTAGAAAAAAATATTACATGTCATGCCACATATTTTTAAGGTTGAATTATTCAAGCATCGAGGACTCCAACTGACACTATTGGCCGCTTGTACAATAGTAAAAAAGGGTGCGGAAGGTAGAAGTAAAATACGATTAGATGTAAATAAAAATATAAAACAATATTTTAAATCTTCTTAACAATTAGTACAGAGGCTACAAATATTCGTATACTTATATTAAGAATTTCTTTTATTCTTGCTTAAGGTAAACGGATACAGTATTTGTGACAGTTATTTCTATTAATTTAATTTTTTGCAGTTATCTTCCAATAAGTTCCACTTGCTATAAAGATGAGCAGTACCCTAACAGCTAATACAGGTCCCTACGGGGAGGTATTTACAGTGTGTCCCCGGATTGAGTGCACGTAAGGTGTAAATGACAACAAATTTTCGACTTGAAAGTTGATCTTTTGGGGATCAGCTTGGTCTAAAACTACGATGTTGAAAAAATCAGTCCGATTAATTAATGTACAGGGTTTTTTACAATGCATTTTCAAAAATTACCAATTTGCCGATCAAAATGAAAATTGATAATCTGTCATAACTTTTAATTCTGAACACCTTTTCTTAATAAACATTTTTAATATTTTTAATAACAAAGGTATACTGTACTTTTGATAATTTTTGAAAATTCATCGTAAAAACACTCTGTACATTATTGAATCGGACTAATTTTTTCAACATCGTAGTTTTAGACCAAGCTGATCCCCAAAAGGTCAACTTTCAAGTCGAAAATTTGTTGTCATTTACTCCTTACGTGTTAGAGTACCTACTGCTCATCTTTATAGCAAGTGGAACTTATTGAAAGATAACTGCAAAAAATTAAATTAATAGAAATAACTGTCACAAATACTGTATCCGTCTGTTTACCTTAAGCAAGAATAAAAGAAATTCTTAATATAAGTATAGGAATATTTGTAGCCTCTGTACTAATTGTTAAGAAGATTTAAAATATTGTTTTATATTTTTATTTACATCTTATCGTATTTTACTTCTACCTTCCGCACCCTTTTTTACTATTGTACATGCGCCCAATAGTGTGAGTTGGAGTCCTCGAGGCTTGAATTAATAATTCAACCTTAAAAATATGTGGCATGGCATGTAATATTTTTTTCTAATAATATACGCTGAAAACTGATATCGAATCGAATATATTGATACATTCTTTGCATGTCTATTAATGAAAAAAGTTGACATTTTAAGCACCCGCGTCAAATTAAGTGTATTCTTTATGTCTGCAGTTTTGTTTAAAATTACATTCGTAACGAATTTGATAATCGTGTCAGGTAACAATAAATGCAGATAAGCTACAATTTCAATAATAATAAAAAAAGTTCTTCTGTTGTCCAGTTCTGAACCCGCAACCTTACAATTACGAAGACCTAAATTCAAATTCAAATTCAATTAATTTATTCAATATTAAAATTACACAATAACAAGTCAGGCTATTTACAATTATATACAAATGCATGAACACAAATATATGAGAATATACTGTGGATATGTGCGGCCGACGCGAAGCAAGTCCACTCATCACACAGAGCAAAGAACCTTAAGGGCGGCATGTTGATAGCCTATTCTAGCCGTCGACTGTCTTATAACAGGTTGTGATAATAATCCGGTTCCTGACTAAGTCTTCATCGGATATTAAGTCTATTTCTCAGATGATAACATGAGATTCTATGCAACGGATTGTTATTAAGCTGTAGATATGTCAGTTTAGAGTTTAATATACGGGAAAAAGCGTATAAAAACCCGCTTCAATGTTAGATAGTGTTCTGGTAGTACTGTTTTATTACCTTAAATTCTTATGGATTCTGTTCAAAAATAGGTAGTGATTGATAAATTAATTTAATGTTAAAACGTAAATTATGCCATGCTCTGTAATGCGCAATATCACGTGTAAATGGAGACTTTGGGATTTGTTCTGTGTAAAATTTTTGCGCAATTTCCTGAATGTGCTCTGTCAAGTATTGTAAATTCAGTTGTCTATGTAGTTCTTCTATTCGTATACGTCTTGGACTATTTGATATCATACGCAACAGCTTATTTTCCATGACCATAAGTCTGGTTTTTGTTTTTCCGATATTCCGCACCACACTGGGGCGCCATATGTCAGTATGGGCCTCAGTATACTTTTATAAATTATCATTTTGTTATTTACATTTAATAGGCTGTTGCGATTTATTAGGGGGTAAAGTTTCTGTATTGCTGCACCCGTTCGTTGTAGTAAGTGTGAGACGTGCTTTTTAAAAATTAGTTTTTTATCGAAAACTATACCTACCTAGGTATTTAACGCAGTATTTGGGCTCTATTGCTGTATTATCTATTCTTAATTTATCCAGTATTTTACTTTGGTGAAAGTTCTTTTCTAATATGATTTGCTCGGTTTTTCCTGCATTTATTTTTATTTTCCATGTCCGGTAGTACTTTGTTAGTCTTGTCATATGTATTTTGAGAAATCTATTGGCTAAATTTGCGTTATGTGATGCTGCGTACATCGCTGTGTCGTCAGCATAAAGGGCAAGTTTGACGGTAGGGTTTTTGGGTAAGTCAGAAGTATAGAGAACGTACAACTTTGGTGCAATAACCGTGCCCTGTGGGACCCCTGCTCTTATGATACGGGATCTCGAATACGTGCTGTTTATTCTTACTGTGTAGGTCCTTTCACGTAGGTACGATTTAAGTAATGTAATCATGTTAGTCGGGACATGGATTCTATGTAATTTTGTCAGTAAACCGTCGTGCCATACAGTGTCGAAGGCTTTCTCTATATCAAGTAATACTAATGTAGTGGAAAGCCGTCGATTGAAGTTAATTGTGGCATCGTGAGCAATTTTAGATGCAAGCATTACTGTATTGTGCGAAACCGAACTGTTCATTAGGGGTAAGATTTAATTTTCTATCAATAGAATTTAATCTGAATAATATAAGTTTTTCTGCTACTTTAGAAAGTGTGTTCAGAAGAGAAATAGGGCGATAACTATTTGGGTCCGTACTATTTTTGCCAGGCTTTAAAATGGGTATAATAATAGATTTTTTCCATTCCGCAGGAAAGTATTGAAGTTTAAATATTGCGTTTATGATATAGACTAGTTGCGCAATGGCTTTTTTTGAAAGATTTTTAAGCAATATATTATCAATTTCGTCAGGACCGGGTGCTTTATTATTTGGGAGTTTTTTAATTACATGACTTATTTCTGTAGACGAGACAAGCATTTTTAATATTGTACGGTTGGGTATAGGTATGTAACCAGGAATTGCTCTGGCTTCGTTTTCAATTGTCACGTGCTCTGGTGTCGTGTTTGGCTGTGGTGAGTAGGTTCTGTACAGGTTGTTAGCTATTGCTTCCGTCTTTTGTTTGTCCGTCATGTACTCATTTTGACCTACTTTTAAAGTTGGGATTTCGGGAAAAGTTCGTCTTAATGCTTTGGTTACTTTCCATAGAGAATTATCTCTGGTGTTTAAGTTTCTAAGTTTATTTTCCCATATGATATTTCGGTATTCTTTTATCTTTGTTACAATAGTGTGTTGTAAGTCAGTCATTCTCTGTTTGTCACGTATGTTTTGGTATCGCTGCCATTTTTTCGAACTCTGTTTTTGAATTTTATCATATTTAATATATCAGTCGGTAGTCGATCTTCAGCTGGTCTTTGCAAAACTTTTCTGGCTACCCTACTCCTAGCTAGGAGTATGGTTTCAGTGAGCTTCTTAACCTCATCGTCTAATTGTGACTTACTATCAATTTCATTATTAATTGAGATATTATTGTCTAAAATATTTCGATATCTGTTCCAGTTAACATTGTTATATATGTATTTGTGTCTTTTATCATCATTTATTGTCTCGTTCGTAAGTACAAATGTTATTGGATTATGGTCACTAGTCAGTTCTGTCAAAGATTGGAGATTTATATGTCTGTTATAATTTTTATTTAAGGCAATATCTATATAAGATGGTCTTGTTCTGTTGTTGGGGAAATGTGTAGGATAATCTGTGTGAATAATTTGTATAGCATTTTCAGTAGCATATTCATATATAGTATTACCTGCTCTATTACTCGTGTGATTATTCCAGAATGTATGTCTAGCATTTAGATCTCCTATGACTATTACTCTGTTGCCTAAGTTAAATAGTAAATCTAAATCCAGGTTTGTCAGACGGCGGTTAGGTGAATTATAAGTTGCTACTATTACGAGGCCTGTAGCTAGTTTTATCGATATGTGTTCAATATCAATATTTTGTTGTGGTAGTATTGTGTGAGGAACGTTATTTTTTATCATTACAGCGATACCTCTTTTGGGAGCTATACTGTCTTGTCTACGAATTACAAAGTTTTTTAGTCTTAGTTTGTCATTAGTCTTCAGTCTAGTCTCATTTATACACATGATATCTACTCCTCTTTTGAGAATAAAATTTGTTAATTCAGAGATTCTCCCGTTCAAGGAGCTCGCATTCCAAGAAGCTACCTTGATATTGTTGACTGACATTTTATTTTTAAAAATTATACTTTGGGAGCTCTTCGCTTACGAACTCCTGTAATACAGAGAGTTTTGTCATTTTGTCTGATATTCCTTCTAACATTGTGTCGAGTTTTTCAAGCGCTCTAATGGCCTCTTTAATGTCAATTTTCATTGAGATATTTTGAGAAATTCGACTCAATGACCCAAGATCCGTCAAGATATCCTGATTATTTCTTACCACTTCCTGATGGTGATGTCTGACATGGTCTGCATGTTCACCCTGTTGTTGATTGGCCTGTGGTTGGTTTCTATCGGGATAATGTTGTCTAGTTTTGCGTTCTTCCCAACTATTAGTTTTTGGGGTCGGAGCTGGTTTGTATTCCCTAGTGATTACTGCCTTGTTTTTGTTTGGCCCTTCTGCTTCCTCAATATTCTGGAGTTTACGCTTGTAGACTTCGCAAGTGGTAGAACATGTTGGGTGATCACCTCCACAATTAGCACATGTGGCTGGTGTGGTTACCGGTTTTTTGCAATATTGAGTTAGATGCCCTCCAGCACACTTCACACATCTAGGATTCCGACGACAGTTGCTGGTGGCATGTCCCCACGCTTGGCAGCGTCTACATTGTATCACACGTCTTTCGTTTTTCGGTCTTTCCCAGGTAATTTTGGTGTTTAGTACAATTGGCACTTTTTGTGTTATGGTTTTTAGTGTGACTTCTGCTGTGGTGGTAATTAGATATAAGGGTCGCTTATTAGTTTTCATTTTATAAATTTTTTGGATATTTATTTGTTCGTTTAGTTCGTCCTGCAGGTCACGAATGTCAACTTCGGCATCCAAACCACGCAAAACAAAGGCGTGCGACTTTTCATTTGCTAGGCTGTAGGTATGGAATTCCACATCTCCCATATTTTCTAATATTTGTTTATAATTTTTATATTCATTTTCTTCATGTATGTAGATCATTGTAGTTCCGGTGCCATATTTTATGTGGAATCCTTTTTTTACATATTGCTTTATTTCTTGCAGTTGGACGCTGTGGGACTTCGCAACTCCTTTTAGGACCAAAGCTGGTATTTTATGTTTTTTGTTAGCTTCTGTTGGCAAATTTCTTTTTGGGGTCTGGACTTCATCATCACTAGTGGAGACTCTTGTCCTTTTTAGTGTTTTTTCAGCTGCACTGTTAAAACAGAATAGTAAATTTACGTAAAATATAACTGTAATATTTATTCAACCATTCCCTCACGTTATTTTCCACCTTGACTGTACAACTACAATATTAATCGAAATATTACAATTTAAAATTACGCCACATTTAGTGTAAAAATACAATATTAAGGTAAAATTACAAATTAAAGTTACACTTAATTTGGTGTACAATTACACAATATCGTAAAATTACAAATGAAAATTACGCTGCATGTCATGTAAAAATACACTTATAAGATTAAGATTACAACATAAAAGTAGGCTTAGTTACGTGTACTTTTACACAATCGCTGTCTAAATAATACCAATATTTTAACGTATTTTTGCGGTAAGGCCCGGAAATGTACAATGCTCGTAAAACAATAGTGGAATATACTTAAAATTTACAGTGTTCTTACATAAAAAATGGGGGAAAAATACCATTTCTGTACAGTAAGAACGTAATTATACGTAATTTTTTTGTACTTTCATGAATATTTATGTGAATTTACAGAAACTTTATCTGAATATTTCATTATACTTACCGTATTTGTACAACATTTTTAGGTGATCTATGTACCCAGATAGTTTCTGTAGACGTGAAAAATTGTCCATACTGAAATGGAGTCAGATCTTTTGTGTGTGAAATGAAAGTCAACACCACCAAATAAATTTAATAATCGCTCTATGCGTCAATAGTAAAACCAGACATGTTTCAAGGCTCCAAGCCTCATCATCAGTGGTTATTACAACATCAATTATTATATGACAAAGAGGAATATGTTAAAGTCTAGAAACAAGGAAGCACTGTTATACCAAACTATATACTTAGTAGTATAACTCACCATTTCATGTAAAAAAAATGCATTAAAATATTAAAGTTTAAAATTACATAATTAAAGTTGAAAACTTATTATTTTATTGTATTTCTTTTATAAATCATTTCATATTGAAAATTTAGAAAAACCACCAATTATTCAAACGGCTGCCAATTCGGTAAATTAAAATGGCGAACATCTATACCGAAGGGCACTCTGTACTTCTCGTGGAAAAATTGAGTGGAAAATCTGGAAGTTTGTTGTGGCGGAAGATGATTAACGTCCATTTATTGGATTTTTCACCACTTTTTAAACCAAATGTAAACTGGAAAAAGTAAAGAAAAATTTAAAACTTTTTAAGTTTTATTTAAAAATCACCGCAGCCTAAAAAATATTTCTCCTTTTAGGTTACAGTGGTTTTCACAACTTAAAAATTTTTCTTTACTTTCCCAGTTTATATTTGGTTTAAAGAGTGGCGAAAAACTCAATAAATGCATGTTAATTCTTTACCCTATATGTTGAATATAAACACAGAATTACTAGTTTTCCCGATTTTTAATATTTAACGAAAATATAAATGCTATAAACATGCTAAACTAAAAACTAAAATTTCTTGCCATATTTTCCTAATAATAGGTACCACATACTTAACAAACAAACACGTAAATTCAGTCTTAGATGTTTCTCATATTAGGCTGGAAAACATATCAAATGCGAATTTTAACAAAAATACTAGAAACGTCATACAAAAAAATGCAATTAAAAATTAAAGAAGAAATGCTTTACATAATTTTTGAACTTTCCCAAGTTTAGGCAGTTACAATTTAAAATTTGTTGATTTTGAGCTGCCATATTTTCCTAATGTTATGTATCTACTATATTATACTTTGCAAACAAAAACATAAATATTTAGTCTTAGAAGTTTCTTACATTAGGCACGAAAACACATACAATGTGAATTTTAACAAATGTACTAGAAATGTCATACAAAAAAAAATTAAATTTAAAATTAAGGAAGAAATTATTTAACATAATTTTTTAACATTTTCTAGATTTAGGTTAGAATTTAAAATTTGTTCATTTTGAGCTGCCATATTTAGCTAATAATAGGTACCTACTATACTATACTTAACAAACAAAAAGAAGTTTCTTAAATTACAAAAAAATTCAATTAAAAATTAAGGAACAAATGCCTAAAACACTAACCTGGTAAGTGCAGTTTGTCCGGGCGCATATAAAAATCTATCTGGGTGTATTGCTATGTAGATATTGATGGTACCTAATTATATTTTTTTAACAGTATTACACTTTATCCTACAACATGAGCAAATCATTTTTACTTAGCACAGCTAATGTATGTAGAGGCGCTTATTATTCGAACCTCAAAAGAAAGCCATTCACTATTTCTCTGCAACCGTACACACCGCTAATATTTTGTTAACTTTTTGGGCACAGCTTATTGTATTTAATTTGTGTTTTAGGTTTATTAAATCAGTTGTTAAATAATAAATGTGCATTGTTTGTTTGATAACGCTGAATTGTAAAGGGTAAATAGCTGCTGTATATACTCGCATGCCTGTTACGCTTGCGCTGTAAGGATGTTTTTACGAAAGTGTCGCAAAATTTCTAGGAGCCACGGAATAGTACTAAAAGTAATGTGTAGATTTGCAGGGAAAACGAAAATTTTCGATACGATTTGAATACACACAAATTATATCGTGAAAACACATTTCGGTAATGCGTTTTTACGATATTCCTAAGGAAAAATACGTGATTTGGGTAAATTATCGGCAATATTCGCGAATATTTAAGATTTACCTAATATTACATAAAAAACATGTATGTTTACTACAAATCTTACGTATTTCTCACCCAATTTTTAACAGTGTGCTTTTTGAATTTCATTTACTGTGTGTAACTGTACATCGGTCTCCAGCTTATCGAATCTGTTACTTGTTGGTATTTGGTAAGATTTTTTATGCAAGTTTTGCGCAAGTCTGCTTGACTGCTTTGGTTTAATAAAATTATCTAGCTTTACGTGTTGATTTCCCGCTTCTTCTTGATGTGTTAGTTGTTGCATAGGTGTTCCATTGTTTTCTGGATCCATTCTATTACGACATATATTAATGTTTGCTATATCGGCACTCTCGTTGGTGGCTAGAAGCTTTATTTGGTCAATAACCGCTCTTGCACTTTCCGATTCTACTGAAGATATCATCTGTGAACTGGTTTCACTATCACCTATTTCGAATTCCATCTCTAGGTCATATGCTTGACTCTTAATGGGACTTTTAGATTTCCTACCGGTGTCGATTCTAGCGGGTATATTGACCAGATTCTTGTTGGGATGAGCTTCGTGTTTATCCCTTTCTAATCTATTACGGATTAACTCTGTTTCGGAATCTGTTGTAGATAATCGAATAAGTGTCTTCAGCTCATTGCATAAATCACACGGTGGAGTGCGTTTTGGTTAGTTCAAGTCAATAGTATTAAAATAGAAATAAGTATAAATTAGGATTTTTTTAGATATAATAATATTTTAATATTTGTTATATTATTGTGGAAGATGAATAAATAAAATTTGTTGGAAAATTAAGTATGTATCTAATCATATTATATTTATGTGTAAATATACTGTGTAGTGTGTGGGTTTGTTGATTGAGGAAAATGTGCAGGAATAATATTATGTTTGAGGTGAAATTTTCACACAAAGTCTGGCAGCAGAGCATAGGTTGCACCTCGCAAGTTAGTATGATGTTTAGAAGAGTAGGTTTCCATAAGGAAAGCACACACATTTTTTTTCTTTTATAATGACTACTTTCATGAAAAAATTGCCGAAGTATTTCAAAACTTTTTCCCTTCAAAGGGGCCTCAACAAAAGTAAACGTTATAGTGCGCGCTGAATATTTAAATATATGGAACAACACATGGCATATTTTGCACTTTTTTTGATTTTGAGAAACCCTATTCGCACTTGAACCCTGTTTTCGTACGGAAATAAAGGGAATTAGAGCGTTATATTGTTTATTATTATAGATGCACAAGGTATTGCAATCGTAACAAAATTCGATCTGGAGTTTTTGAGATACGCGTTAAGCTATTAATTAAGCTATTAGATTATTTATATAAGAAAAAATAGGTTTGGTTACGATTAGATTACCAGAAATAATTTTTAGAGATTTAGTATTAAAAAAACTCATATTATGTTTGCTTTGGTTTTTTGGTATAAAATACTTTTAATACGTACGTAACTAGAAACATAATATATATGTGTTTTACATCAGATTTTTATTGGATTCAATTAAATTATATTTAAAATTTAATGTAGTGTGTATTGAAATTAAAAATTGAATAAAAACACTTATAAATAAATTATTAAAATGTGAGATTTCACTGGAAAACTGAATATTATTAATTTTAGGAGACCTATTATAAGTATAAGATTAATTAAACTACGACAAAAGTGTCAAGTAACCTTGTTTACTGATCGCAAAAATAGACATGTCTGTACTTAGACGTGGTATGCAGATGTAAATAAAGAGCATTAATAAAAATTAATTATGTAGTCATAAATTACAAATCATTTTTAAAACTCATACCGAATTAGGTAACCGAGATACAGGGCGTTCAAAATTAGCCCCTGATGATCGTTTGTTGTGAATATTAACGAAACGTTTTTAGATACATCCAGATGACAGTATATTTTCAACAATGTTCTTTCGACACAATGCATTCCATGGCAATCCAAGATTGCGTACATGAATTTTTAAATAAGTGATATTTTTAATATTGTTAAGTAAATTTTTAAACTCAATTTACTCAAAAACTAAGCATTTTATCGAAATTAAAGAAGATGAGCTATTTTAAGCAAATTACATATTTTTTTATTATTATGAACTCAAAAAGTGAAATATTTTAGCAACACGAAAGTTGCGGCGTTATTTCCCCGGCCCCCTCTAGTTTGATACGCTCATGACTATTATTTTGGAAATCCTTTTGGTTTGACTTGTTAAGAATTAAAATTATATGTGTAAAATTTCATTGATGTATCTAAAAACGTTTCGTTAATATTCACAAAAAACAATGATCAGGGGCTACTTTTAAACGCCCTGTAACTCGGTTACAATGCGTTATGTTTATAGGAACTTTTTTTTTTAAATTCATTGTTCTATAACCTGCATTAATTTTGTGATAATACATAGGGAACACCTTGTATATTACAAATAATTATTGCTAAAAATAATATACATGGTTTATAGTATTCCCCAATATATCTCTCATCACTTTCACGTTGAGAACAAAAAGATGTTTTTAGAGGTTTAATCATACCTACTGTTGTGTTATACACACGATTTAATTTACTTATTATAACATGAAAATTATAATTTATAGTAGTGGTAGAGATTTAAAATGGACCTGGGCAGTTTATCCTAACAAAACGGTCGCCTTAAGAACTTACCTACTTATCAAGTCACCCTCGCATACCACCCGTGCTGCTTCAGGGTTCTTCTTTTGCTGGCCAGCCACACTACCCTACTTTACGATTAGTCCCAAACACTTATTACGACACACGATAAACTCGCGATTGACAATATACCCAACTACAATTCTTGCGGGTGTAAGAAAAAATAAACTAATTAATTTACCTAAAATTCATAGGACAACGACAATTGTCTATGGCGGTTGTAAGTCGAATCGTCCCGAGAGAAAATATCCTTTCCCGGCGCGCAGCAGTACAGTACTTAAAACTAAACATATTAATTATAATAATGAAACTTAATGAAAATGATACCCAAAACCACTACAGATTTAAACTTGCCGAATATAAACTAAAATATGTAAGTGATTTAAATTGAAAACAAAGAAAAGAAAAAATGCTCTTTAATGTAAAATTAACATAGATTAACGAGTAGACGCAACACCTACCTTATTAAATAATTGCAAGAAAAATAAAAATGTTTACATATTTAAAAGAACGTTAAATATCCCAAAAGATTTCTGTTAATTCTATTACTATGTAGACTGTATTTTATCTAATTTTCTATTAAAACTATTAAACTACTGTTAGCTTTCAAACTTTTTTTATTCAATGACAACTCGTCAAGAACTAATAATCATAATGCTTGTCATTAACAAAATAAAGGGTATTACAAATTAATATATAAAATAACAATTCAACTTCTAACATTTCTCTCCCCTAGAATGTATATTCTTCTAAAAATTTAATTGGACAAATCTTAGCGACAGGTCGTTTATAAATTCCCGTTTTGTTTTAACGTCAACTATTCGAACTTTGTTATTCTTGTCTGGATATGTTGCCACAATTTTCCCCATCGGCCAATTGTTACGTGGCAACTGGTTATCGAGTACCACAACAACATCATCGACTTTTATATTTCTTTCTTCTGATAAAAATTTTGACCATGGGATTAACGTTGGCAAGTATTCTCTCATCCATATGTTCCAAAAAAAGTTCAGCTAATTGTTGCGAGTATCTCCACTGCTTTCTAGTATCAATTTTGACTGGAAATATTCCAATGGGTTTAGCTATACTTGTGGTTCCAATTAAAAAACTGTTGGGAGTAATGCTTTCTAAATCGTGTTCATGCGATGAAACGTAAGTTAATGGTCGACTATTAACTGTGTGTTCAACTTCCACCATAAGTGTCTGTAAAACTTCTAGTCTAGGTGTCTGTTCTCTCAGAATGATTTTTAACGTTTGTTTTACTGTTCTTTTGTCGTCTCTTGTGGGATCGTCCGCTGGGTTTAATTTAGACGGTACCCATTTCCATTGATTTAAGTATGAATTTTCCAAAATTTCAGACACTCGGTTTGCTACATAAACTGGCAGTTTTTTTTTTCGGTACGGAGCCATTGCAATACGGTCGAAGCGTCTGTCCAAAATATAATTTTCTCGATTGATAATCTGTGTTATTTAACTATAGTGACTGCTAACCGGCTTGCCATATCAGCTCCTTGTAACTCCAGCCTTGGTATTGTTAATTTTTTCATTGGACTCACTTGGTTTTTGGACATTACTAGGTTTAATTTGATACCATCTCCCATGTCGAAACGAAAGTAAGCAACTGCTGAAAAAGCTTGCGCACTGGCGTCACAAAATACATGAAATTCTATGTTTTTAATTTTCACAAAGTCTCTGTTGTAACATCTTCAAATATTTAAAGTTCTTATCTTTTCTAAACCCTGAAGCCAAATCTTCCATTCCTTAAAATGTTTATCGTTGATTTTTTCATCCCATGCCAAACCGTGTCTCTAAATATCCTGCATTAGAATTTTTGCTTTTACAGTGTGATGTCCCGAAAATCCCAAAGGGTCAAAAAATGACATCACTGTTTGTAGCAGTTCACGTTTAGTCGGTCGTTCTAGGCACTAAATATTTTAGTTGACCTTATGCATCTTAATTGGAAAATTTAATGTATCTTCTTTGTAATTCCAATTGAGTCCTAAAATTCTTTGATACGTTTCACAGTCTTCAAATTTATTAGCTCTCCTTTGTTGTTCTGGAATATTTTCAAATACTTCTTTACAATTGCTAACCCAACTTCTTAGATCAAAACCTCCACTTTTATGAATTTCTATAACTTCGTTTATTAAGTTAAATGCTTCTTCTTTATCTTCGACGCTATCTAAATAATTATCCATATAATGTCGGTAAATAATTGCTTCAGTAGCTTCTGAATATATACTTTCAAAATCAAAAGCGTTCACATTGATATTGCACCAAATATCATTACCTTCATAACATATCTTTCAAACTCTTCAACAGGTGAATTTCGCCACAAAATTCCTTGAGCGTGTTGGTCTTCTTTGTTAATAAGCACCATATGGAACATCTCACGAATGTCTGCACAACATGCTATCGATTTTTCTCGAAATTTAAACAAAATACCAATAAGCGAGTTATATAGGTCTGGGCCTTTTAACAGAAAGTCATTTAAACTTCTGCCGTCAGTTTTCGAAGCTGCGTCCATCACGAAACGTAATTCCCCAGGCTTATTGGGATTTATAACACCAAAATGACGTAGGTTCCAAATCTTCTTGTGACTATGTTCCAACTCTTCGGACGTCAGTCATCGTTAATACCCCTTTGCTTTATATTCGTAAATTTTTTCTTTATATGTTTTTTCAAAATTTTTGTCTGTATTCATTTTTCTTTCTATATGTTTAAATCTTTCTACCGCCACATTGAAGTTATCCGGAATTGTGGTGTGTCTCTCTTCTTTTCAAAGTGAAGAAGTCTATGATGATAATTTCCGCATGATTCAATTCCGCATACACGTTTATTTCTGCGGATATTCTGTGATATGATTTAAGACAGCAAAAACACGTTTTACTTTCTTTGATTATTTGCCATCTTTCTTCTTCTTTTCTCTGTGAATTTCCTGCAATTTTGGAAATTATGTTGTTCATTGCAAAGAAAACATTTTTCGTTCGATTTGATTGTTACTATTCGGTATTACCATTGATCTTTTAAAATTCGTATTGACGTATTTTGAATGTAACTAATAGCTATCCAATTTTTAAAATCATTTAGTGAATATTTACCATTGTTTTTGGATATTCTTTCTCTCCATGAAATTTGCATTCCATACGGCAATTTTTTAAGTAAATCTTTGAGCAGTTGAGGACATGACAAGTAATTTTGAAAATTTGGAGATTCCAAAGTTAATACTAGGTTGGTTACTGTTTTTGAAATGTGGCTAAGTGCAAAAAAGTCGTTACTTCGTACAATTGCAATGTTCTGTGCTTCATTCCTAGTGTTTTTACAATAATATCGGATCTACCATATCTATTTTCTAAAACCTTCATTATATACGAAGCAGGAACTGATACGGACAATAAAAGACCTTCTACAGCACGTCTAGCATCGCCTTTTAAACATTTCCTCAATCGGCATATATTTTCATCGTTAGTCAATTGTAAAATATTTGTAGTATAGTTGTATTGACTGAAAAAACTAGGCCATTCTCTGACGCTTCCAGAGCTTCTCTTGATTGTTACTATTATTATTGTTAAATGAACTTACTGCTTGATTATTTTGAGTATTTTCACGTAACCATTTATTAACTTTGTTCATTGAATGAATTTCATCCAGCTCAACCGTGTGATTTTCTTGAACTTTTATATCTTCCAAATTTTGATCCAAAAAATTACTTGGTGCATAATTTGGTTAATTTCAATTGAAATTCCATTTCTAAAATCTCTTTTTGACGACTATATAATGCTTCTTGTAATTTTAATTCTTTCTTCTTCTCTATTTGTAATTTTAGTATCTGACTTGGAGACAATGAGGATTGCTTACTACTATATATTGATTCACCTTGTTTATCATGTTCTGATTTATTTAAACTTTTAGGGGCCTGGAAATGCCAACAAATCTTCTACTGCTGCTACGCTTTTAGTTTTTTCATTGGATTTACAAGTATCAATTTTTTGGGTAATGATACTTGTGACATTTTCTGTTTCTTGTTCTATGTTTTTCATAAAACTATGTAATTTTTCTATTTATCGCTGATACAAAACGAGAAGTACCACAAATAATTCTATTACTATGTGGACTGTATTTTATCTAATTTTATATTATAGTATATTAAGTATAAAGGGCGGTAAAGCATTCGTTGCAGCCTGCCGCTGTATAGACGCACGAGTGAGCGAAGCGAGCGAGGGCAGCTATATAGCGAAGGGCTGCAGCGACTTTACCGCCAGTGGTGCTTACAACTGTTTTTCGCCTGCCTCTTCATACTACAATATTAAACCAAAAGAACTTTATTTTAATAATTAATTATTACTGTTATGAACTGACAGTTTTTGACAGTAATTAATGGGAGTATTTTTTGACGTACATGATAATAGGCGTTATCCTTTGACAAACTCAGATCAGATAAACTTATGTGATAGGCTCACATGTCAGTGTTGAGTATTTTAAATGTAGAAAGAAACTGTCAAATTATTATCTGAGAGTGTACGCTATAGAAATTTGATTTTAGAATCTTAGGTATATTTCGGTACTACAATACTCATTAAAAAGTGATTACTAATTAATAATGGACAATTTTAAATAATTAAATGAGTTTAGCGGAATGGCAAACGACTACCTAAGTAAACTTTCTCAATTAATTGTCAACTTATCCTCTAGATGGAATGCACATTAAGTTAAGTGAGTGAAAACTACTGATGTTAACGTTATTATTGGAAATCTAACAGTAGCGCCATCTATGGAAAAAAAATAAAAAGAGCGGGCGCTAACTGGTCATTTACCGCCCGCATATGCGGGCGGTGAAACTCTGTTTAAGTGCAGGCAGGCGAAAAAACTATTAAACTACTGTTAGCTTTGAAACTATTTTTTATTCAATGACAACTCGTCAACAACTAATAATCATAATGCTGGTCATTAACAAAATAAAGGGTATTACAAATTAATATATAAAATAACAATTCAATTCCACAAAATTATGCAACTACCGAACTCACTTTTACAGTTTATGAGATCCCAAAAATGGCCTTCAAATACGAAGCACAATGCATTTTGGAGTCATGTAGTAAAATAATGATTATTTCAAACAAATGGGGAATTGAAACTGGTGGATATCACATGATGTATGTAATGATTGCACGGCAAACACGAATGATTCTATTTCACATATGCAATCAAAATCAAAACATATAGTATAAACAACATTAGTAATTCGCTGGACTTTATAAAGTAGCATTTAAAAATCACCAATAATAAATACCCATGGTTAATAATTTCATTAAAATATAATATAATTAGAGTGTTGGACTCAGTCGAAATAAAAAATTTTAAAAAACAGTATAATATATTATCTGTCGAAAGAAATACGACTTTGAGAAAATGTTTCATAAATAATGATGAATTCAGCAAAAAGATACACTTTATTATTTATTCTATTGGAAATTAACATACCTCATTCAGGGTTAGGTAAATATTGTTATTTTAAACAAAAATGCAATCACTATTTGCGTAGTAACAGTGCTAACTTTGTACGTAAGTCATCTGAAGACCCCCAAACAGGGGTCGAATTGTGATGTTTTAATAAATGTTATTGTGATAAATGACAAAGTGTTTGAGTTTGGTAAATGTGAATGTTTGATTAATATGCATGAGATGACTTATGTTTCGCCCTAAGAATGAATACAATAATATATAGAATATATCAAGATAAAAAGTTCTTAGTTTGATAAAACCAAAGCGAGAAGCTTAAATAATATTTTTACAAAATAATCTATATTGGCGAGGAGTGAAGATGGTAGGAATAAAAAGTAAGTTCCTAGTAAAAACCTATTAATTTTTATAATTTTCTAGTTTTTCTTGTATTAGTATAAAAATTGTCCCCTTTTTTACACAACGTGGTAAGTGATAAGACTGATACAATTGCTTTTATTTTTTGTATTCTATTTATATTAATGTAACGTTTTTCTCGGTTCTTTGTGTGAAATAATAACGAGTTTTAATTTAAACTAATTTATTTACCCTTAAAAACTAAACACTCAAATAAACTAATAACTTAAAAGAACTATTTATATTTATTTTCACTATATTTATTTCTACTATTTATATTTTACAACACTGTTCTTCACTATAGACTATTCACTTCATTACTAGTTGTCTGTCGCTCTCACGCTGGCTTTATATACGATTTTTTGTCTTCTACAGCATACAAGAACGTTCTGGAGTTTTCTATTCTCTCTGTTCTATTCTGCGGTGTTCGACGACAATAGCAGCGTGAGAATGAATAAACACCTGGCGGTGTTGCCGGATGTATTTATTTATCTTTAAGCGGAGGGGCCATTTTGATATTTATCACATTAATTTTATTTCCTTAAATAGTTTCTATTATCGACTAAGAACATGTGTTCACTGTCCATTGATTTCTAAATTGTGATATAACCACTGATGATGAGATTTACCAATCTCGCAACATATATGGTTTTTTTTCAGACGATTTAATTATATGAAGCACGTTTTGTGAAGAACACGACTTTTTATGACTAAGAAAAAATATAAAAGCTGAATGAATCAAATGTAAAAACAACTCCTGACAAAAAATCTATAAAATCCTAAACAAGTAGGTAGGTATATCATAACCTTTCTGCTAAGCTAGTTATTACAAATGCCGTTAATAACCTCAGACAAAGATGATCTCAGATCTGGATTTTATTTCAATAAATAAGCTCAAGCAGTTTATACCTACATAGACTTCGGAATAAAATACACAGACTTTTACAACATTTGACAAATCAAGACGTGTGACACTGAACCTCTGAACATGTGCAATATACCTACTTACGTCTAGAATTATTGTGTATAGAATCTGAAATGGGAATAGTAAACTGTTGTTCCATTTAAAATAGCGAAGTTGGCATCAACTTCAGTTAACACCGGAAGCGAAGCGTTAGAATTAGACTTAAAGCGAACATACTCAAAAATAGTTTTAGCGAAATTTAAAAAATTGAAATCGAAGTAAACTCGGAAATATTCGATATTTGAGATTTGTTGAACTTAACTGTCGTATAAAGTTAGTTTCATTTGATTACAAATACTATTCCTGGGACGCATGTTTGACCATTACCTACTCTATGTGTATGACTTTATTTTATTTTCAATTCGTCGATATATTCGATAATATTCTGTTTATTAATTCCAAACACATGTAAATAAATTTTAAAAAACTAAAATTGTGCCAACATCCCTATGCGCAATTTTCGGTAAAATTTTATGGCTAAAATTCTATACCGTATTATCTGCACCACACACATGCCACGAAGTTTAAACGGCAATCCAGGATTAGCATGGAAACGAGAAAGGGTTGCTAATTAACTAATCGTAACTGTTAACATAAAGAATACTAATGGGGTTATTTGTGGTTAATCCCCTTTATACTGGATATGGTATTATAAATATGTAAATGAATGCAATCGAACATGATAGGTTGTAATTATTTGAAACCGTTAAATTAAAAAATAATATTAGATTTGATCAGTGCAACTTTCTTCAATTGTGAAACTCTATCGATTGATATATCAGTTTAACCAGAAAATTGTGGGGTGCATTTTATATTAGATAAATAAACAATCTTGCGTTTTATTTTATTATATTATTTTTCCTATCTTGATATATATTCTTTTACTTTACAAACGACAATTCTAAAACCTATCTACAAGTTCGACATAAATAATTGTTTATAACAAATTTAATACTTTTGTTTCCTAGTTATTGCACAATATTGTTTAATAACTACGGTGGTTTGAGAAATCTGTGACTTTTAAAGGAAACATTTTTTTTTTTTTTGGTACAAAACCTTTTTATTTTTCTGCATAATCACTTTTTAGCTCAATCCATTTCGTCCAACGTATCTCTAATATTTTTATTCCTTCTCAATAATAAGGCTCAAGGCCCCCCTCAAAATAGGCCTTCTAATGATGACCACTTCATTCGACCTGAATCTCCTACCACCCAGCCATTTCTTCAGGTTTAGATACTAGCCGGAGGGGGCTAAATCTAGAGAATATAGTGTATGAGGAAGCAGTTCGTATAGCCCCAATCTTGGAATCTTATGTTGTTGACGCCAATCGACTTTCTCAATAAAATTGTATGATTGTAGATTCGTAAAAAGAAGAACAAAGAACTGTGACGTCAGAAATTGAATAGAATTTCAGTTTTATGGATGAATTTCAAGTTATTACCGGGAATTTTGAAGTAATGGGAGGAATTTTGTAAAATTTTCAAAGGTGTAGAAGGTATGTACATGCAAATGGGAATATTAGTGTACAAATTTTCCTAGTGACTTCCCCCTAGCCTGAAAATGACCTTTTAATAAGTATTCAACTTTTTTTGTAAAAAAACAAATGCCAAAGCGTATGATTTTGTCATCGATCGTCTAAGCAAATAGCATAAACATGAATGTTTATTAAATTGTTGATAATTTTCAATCCCAACCCAACCTAAATGTCACGGTTTTCTAAGAAATAATAATTTTATATGTAATTAAACATTACAAAAATTTTTTGGTCACAATAATAAAAAAAATAAATCTTATTGTTTACGCCCCAAATCCAAAGATTCTAATAAAATTACATTTTTATTTATGTTTCCTTTACAACATAAAATAATATTGTATTATTATTGAAATATCCATTTTCTTACGAGGAGTTCCTATTTATAAGGGGTAAATGAATAATGTCTACTCCACAAACGAATTTTGTATATTTTGAAATCAATCATCCTACATAACCATACATGTTTCGAGAATCGTCGTTCTCATCTTCAGTGGTATTTAATTTAATATTGAATTACAGAAAATTTTTTTCTTTTAAAGTATTCGACAATCAAACGTATATCTTAAATATACAAAATCTTAAGGATTTTAAAAGTTACTCACCATTTGTGAAAATTTCTTTTATATAAACTCATATTAATTTTTTTGTCAGACAAAGTAATATCAAAAAAAAACTCTTGAAAATAAAATAAACTCTGTTTTATACTACACAATTATTTTTACATAATTGTGCGTGTGATAAATAATTTTTTTTCTTCTTACGCGTTTTTCGCATATTAGATTATTATTTCTGAATTATATTTTAAATTTTTAAGAACGAGACATAATATGTAGAACGGTTTTTTAGACGCATTAATTTTAAACAAAATGGCGATGAAATTGTTATTGATAAGATTGACATTAACAATTTGATTGTCATGCCAAATCTCAAATTTTAATGTTTATGTAGATATGACATATGAAAATGATCAAATTTTAAACAATGGTAAATTTGAATGAAACAAACTTAAAGGATTGGTTAAATTGAATAATTATACAATTCAAATCAAAATGATGAGAGTACATATTAAAACTAAGGACCTGCTGAAAGAGTAAATGGAACGCCATGTTAATTGTTTTGTTCTATTGAGTATATATGAGAATCACAATTACTCACACTGAATGGTTAATTCAAAAATTAACAAATGTCATTAATATGAATCTATTATGGAGATGTATTAGATAGACAAATTATTTAAACAGTAATATATTAAATGATTGTGTTATAAGCGATATTATATAGATTTAATTGAGATGATTTGAGGTTGAATTCGATGTCAAATTTGCAAAGATTAGACAGCCATTTTGTTTAAAATTAATGCGTCTAAAAAACCGTTCTACATATTATGTCTCGTTCGTAAAAATTTAAAATATAATTCAGAAATAATAATCTAATATGCTAAAAAAGCGTAAGAAGAAAAACAATTATTTATCACACGCACAATTATTATGTAAAAATAATTGTGTAGTGAAACGTAATTGAGTATCCCTATCCTAAGTGACTTCAGCAAAACAAATAAATGTTGTTCCTACTGACTCGTCCCAGAAGATAGTGAAACTCAGAATGCACTTATGATTGCTGAAGTGCCCTACTTCCAAATGCAGTCGTTTTTAGCTCCGATAGCTCAGTCGTTGGTCGTGGATTAGGTGTTATTTAAGTAGAAGTTAAGCATTACTTTTCAGATTCAATTATGCTTAACTTGTAACTGATTTTTGACAACCTCTTCTCAATCATTAATTGTTGAGCGCCAAGAACTTTTTTTTTTATAAAAAAAAGTTGCTTAAAAAAAACTAAAGCATCAAAATAATGAAATGAATATTATTCACAATCAATTCTTCACTGAATCAAACCTCGAATAAGATAGAAAGTTAATTTGTTCTGTGCTTGATTAAGTCGACAAATGAAACAAAAAAAATCAAATAAATTATTTATTACAAGATCCTAAGTATTATATTTACAAGTGATTTGAGAATTTTGACAATTTCAAATAGATTTATTATTTTAATATTTAAATTGTGAAATGGTTATTTTAATATATATGATAAAGATTTTCTTTTTACAATAAATTTATTAATATTATAATTAAAATCTTGATTTCGTTATAAAATTTGGAGAAGTTTGAAACGATAACAAATTTAATTTGAGGAAAAATACAAATTCAAATTATCTGTGTAGAATATAGTTTACATCAATTAATAAGAACATTTATTGCCCAGAAAGAGCGAAAAGCAAATGTGCTTACTTTAATCGAAACAGTCTCACCGGATTATATGGCTTTTGAGTTCTTTGGTTTATCAAGCATCAGCTGACAAATAATTATGAGAGAATACCTTTTATCACCAGCATCTATAGTTAGAAAATTTGAAGGAAGTTTTCTAGCCAACAAGTTAGAAGCAAAATTCTCTTCGTTATGAGACAAAAAAAATAAACTTGCTTAAAGAAGCAACTAGCAAAATTAAATTATATTTCTATTGAAATTATATTTGTTTGATAAATTGAAATTATATTTGTTTGATAAACAACAATGGTGTATGTTGATAGTTTCCAATCAATTGACTACAACTTAACTATGAAAGTTTGATCAAAGGAAAAAATGAAAATTCAGAATATCAACCTATGAGTTTCCTTAAACGAAATAAACTACTTTATATTCAACAATATAAAGCCAGATAAGTTTGGTTCTATATCCAAATGCTTTGTGAACAATTTCACAAAAGACAAATCAGAACTGCATCAAACTACCATAAAAAAAAGGTTATGAAAATTTTGCATCATTCACACACAGATTAATATGACAAAAGGAAAGCGTGAATGACACCTTAATTGACTGAGATTTCGTGCATAGTAAAATTTAGAGAAAGAGACAAATCAGGCGACAGCTATAATTCACCAAATTTAATTAAATAGCTTAAAATAAGCTATGTAAATTAAAAAGCTGTGTACTCACCTGATTAACTCAAACTCCAGTGGTATTCCATGCAAGAACTCTTACAGTCAGGCATATAACCCTTTCATGATGTAACCAGCAGAATTTCCATAACATTATCCATCACAAAACACCAAAATTCATCAAAATCTGTGACATTATTAGGTTATCCTAGTAACCATTAATTAACTTGAAAATAGCTAAAAAAACACAGGAATATTTACGCAGTAAAATTCTAATAATAGAACCAAGAAAATATCATAATTAGCATTCAAATTATAATTCTCACACTAATTCAGAAAACTCATATCAATATATCCCTATAGATAAAATTGTAAATTAGATAGAAAGATATAAGGAAATATACTATTTTTACATATTATTAATCTTTGATCAAATTTCCAATAAAAATAGCTACAAAAATCAAATCATTAATAATTCCGATTTGGTAAAATTGAATTATAATAAATAAATATCCTTTCCGAAAGAGGATGATTGTAGAAAAATAAAAATGGAATTATTTCACCATTCTAAAAAAAAACTTAATACATTTATATTTTAATAGTCAACCAAATGGAACAATCAACATACCTGTATCCCTATAAATCAAATTATCCTTTTCTTGGAATAAGCAAATGTCATATAATCATTGTATAATGAACTTCAAATCTAATTATTTAATAAATTCTAATTTCTCGACATGAAAAATTATAATTTTTTTAAAATTGCTTTGCCAAGACAATAATTTGTCGCGAGATGTTCTCAATTCGAAGGCTAGATTAGAAGAGAGAGGTATAAATTTAATATTATTTACAATAATAGATATTTTTAAACAATTACCATTGTTGCCAATATGGATTACCAGAAAAGTAATGCATTTATTAAAAAATGCTAATAACAAACTATCCTAGTTCTACAATGAAGAGGTAATAATAATTATTCAATACTTAATTTACCCAAAATATATGATCAACTATTATATATTTCGTAATAATAAACTCGCTTTTGAACGAAACCGTTACAGTAGTTATAAAACAGAGTTTATTTTATTTTCAAGAGTTTTTTTTTTATTATTACTTTGTCTGAGAAAAATTTAATATGAGTTTATATAAAAGAAATTTTCACAAATGGTGAGTAACTTTTAAAATCCTTAAGATTTTATATATTTAAGATATACGTTTGATTGTAGAATACTTTAAAAGAATTTTTTTTTCTGTAATTCAATATTAACTAAATACCACTGAAGATGAGAACGACGATTCTCGAAACATGTATGGTTATGTAATATGATTGATTTCAAAATATACAAAATTCGTTTGTGGAGTAGACATTATTCATTTACCGCTTTTAAAAAGGAACTCCTCGTAAGAAAATGGTCTATTTTAATAATATGAAAGAAGCTAGTCGCGCTACCAAAGTTCTAGAATACAGAAAAATAACCTTGAGACGTAGACTCATTAAACTCGACATATATACATACATACATATATATTATATAATTATGCTGTAACATAGAATGTGACCATAACAGTTTCATTCCAAATTATATCAAGATAAGAACCAACTGAACTACACCATCATCAAAGAAAGCAATAGAACAAGCTAAAAAAATATGGCTCAAAGAAGAAATCCGTTATCTGCATAGAAAACTAAACACCATTGAAATTAAACTCAAATTTATTCATTCAGAACTGTGAAACGTATTTCATCCATTGGAGTGGGACAACCTAATGGACAACATTTGGTCTTATACAGAACTTAGAGGTAAGAGTAAATGGAATAGACTAAACAATAAATTACTAAATTTGTGTAATAATCATAATCACTCACCTCCAATACACAATCTCACAAATGATCAGTATAACAATATGAATTTGAACAATACCGCTCACAACAATAAGATCATGAATTCTGAATTCGATAACAAAAATTAGAGACGCAAGTGATATTTAACGTGTTTTCTGTATATGATTCCAAAATAAATAAACAACTATGCCGAAGAAAATCTGAGTAAACAATTTCATTCACTCTGTGATTGCAAAGTTCTTTAGTTCATTAAATACAAAATATCCTCTCGTATTAAGCTTACTTTATTTGTGTCTAGCTTCGCTTCTTTCACACATGATTTTTTTTGCTATATGGACAAGGAAACAATTTATTTTGTTGAAGTTTGACACGGTATAACAAATGGCTTTCTCACGTTAATTATAAATCAAAAATGTTCTCGTTCTAAAGGGGTTTCTACTTGAAATTGTGTGTACACTTCACTATCAGAATCACCCTCTTGCGAAAATTCGCTTCCTACAAAAAGATTAATCGATGATAAAGTTATGTGGTGTTCACCTCTCCTTAAAAGTTTGAAAATATAATAGCATAAGTGTTGATTATGTGTGTCAGATTCGATATGCCAAACAAATTTGGGCTATTTAAATTTATTATAATGTAGTGATGAAAAACGAAATCCAAATGTATATTGGGGTTGTTTGAATAAACGGTGTTTTATTCATTGTCTCAAAACATAAGCGAATAATTAAATGAGATAGATATAACGATGCTTTAGCAAGGATTATTTCTACCCTAATCAAATGTCGTAATACATTGCTAACAAAGACTATGTTAGGGGCCTCCATAGACCATACCTACCTACGTCATGATTAGGTGCGCACTAACATTCTCAACCTAGATTTTGTGTTCGTGCCAGACCACAAGTGAATAACGCCAATGAAATTTTAATTAACACAATAACCAAATTATCTTTGCTTCATTTACAAATTTCATTAAGAATAATTATAAAACAAGATTTAAATCTCGCCAAAAATTGTGTGTATTTTTAGGGATCTTATACAAATCAATATTACGTCCCATACATAGGGTAAAGGCTACAGTGATTGCTGTGCTGTGATTGATGCTAATCATTCGATCAACCTAGACCACCAGTTTGATTATACTCAACCAGTAATTCTTGACAGAGATAATAATCTCACAAAACGGTTGTTTTTGGAAATGATGCATATCAACAAAACTCCAAATGTAATAAATTCTAGATCGGATATCAGCCAACTAAGTGTGATCTATTGTAACCTGTTGAACTGAGTTTGCTAGATCTTTTTCATCCTTCCCTATATATCAAATTTTAGATTTTAAATATTTAATGTGTAAGTTTTTGTCGTCGCCCATCGTTGATATCCCTTTCATGCATATTGAACTTCTTATACCCTTTTTGTGACAACGAATTGTTGGCAAACGTACATTCGATGTTAATTTTATTCAGAAGTTTTAAATTATTGTGGTAGTTTGTTTTTATATATATATATTTTTTCTTTTGTAATAATTACTATATATACAAAAAACTGTATTCGTCTCCTTATTGGGTTTTAATCATTTTAACTATTTTAGACACTTGTCTGAATGTAAGTGTGTACTTTGTTTCTATTGTATAAAGTTTCACAATGTGTTATGTAACGTTTTAGCCTTTCCTCCTGATGAAGTTAAGAATCTTAACGAAATATAGAGGGTTTCTGGATTAAATGAGAAGTTTTAATTGATCCTATTGAGGTATAACAGACCGCTAACCCTAAATAGAAAATCCATATTATTATAAGTACCGTCGAAAGAAAATTATATTACATTATATTATATATATACATATATATTAATATTGGAATATATATATAATATATTGGAATATATATATAATATATTGGAATATATATATATATATATAATATATTGGAATATTTCAGAAGTATTCTTGGCCAATTTTTTAAAATGTTCTGTATATGTTGGCAATGTTACGTTATGTAAAGGTTTACGTATATAAAGAATATGCTTAAAATATTCCATAGATATTCTGACAAGAATATTCTCTAAAAAGCACATTGTAACATTCTCGGTACATTCTGAGTACGTTTTGTGCTGTGTGGGGCCTGTGTTTGACGCCTTGTTTTAGAGTTTTTCACGATAAAATGTAAACATTGGTTTGACTCATGTCTGGTTCTTTTTCTACTCAGGCCTTTTTACGTTCCTTTTTCCTTTACTTATAAGTATAAAATTTTTGTTTTGTTTTATGTTTATTATTTTCACTAATTTTTGTTTGTGAAGTGTAACCTAACAATACTTTTTTACAACAAATTAATATTTTTTGAATTGTACTATAAGCTGAAACAATAAAACATATTTTTACCAAGTATATAAAACAAACGCGCTTGGCGCGTTCAGTGGCAGAGAAGGTACGAAAGAGCATGCCTCGTGCCCACAGCGCGCTAGGAGCGTTTTTGTTTTTTTTAAATATAGAACGGAATCATTCTAAACCACTTTCGTACATAACTTTATATAATTTGTTAGTTTTGTTAAAAAACGACAGTGGCACGTGGGTATCGCACGGTCTTTTGCTGGGCAGCGAATGTGTTAACACATTTTAACAGTTTTACGGCATTAGAGATCACCGTGGGTATAGTCAACACATAAGCATAACATAGTGTTTAATGTGAAACTTTAATGTATAAGTCATAAAGTTCATTGCAATAAAGCTGATACCTATAACTTATTCTTAACGCATAATGCAAAAGCATAACTTGTAACTTTTTATTTTGTTTGTTTATCTAATTTTTGACTTCTATGTTGATTATATATTTATTTTCTGAAGTAATCCATTGCCACACATGTTTCGGAAATACTCCGTCATCAGTGGCATAATATTTTAAATTTACATAACTATAGTGACCTGGTCAACTTATGTATAACATCTATACAGACATTTTGTGACCAGTTTTCTTAAAATTAAATGTTCTTTTTGTATATGATTTTTAAGGATTACAATTGGACCTTATAAGTGATTTTTTTTAATTAAATGAAAATAATTTTGTGGAGTAGACGTCGTTTGATTTATTTTAAAAATATATTTGTGTCAAAATTGCAAATATATATAATAATAACTTGAATTTGAAGTTTCATATTATATACTGTTTTAATTTTATTCCAGTATAAAACCCAATTAATACAAGACAAATCATGAAAAATCCTACGATAATCCATTACTTCAAACGGTCTTATCATAGTGATTATTAGACAGATCATTTAAACCGACCAAAACCGCCAAAAGTTTTGAATTAAGCATTAATAGTACTGACTTGTTGGGTAAACCAAACCATTTCTTATGCTTATGAAGCTTATTCATTTTGTATTAAACACTTATGTGTTACCTAAACTCACCCTAATTTTAGACTATTAATTTTAAGACTATAATTCCATCATAAATATAGAGTCCACCGACTTCTTAATTCTGCATTTTTTCTCTGTATTGTGGCGAAGTTCCGTTAATAAATACCTCACTCAACTGATTTTGTATTTTAATTTAATATCCATTTTAATATTAAAGTACGTCTATAATTTCAATTCTGTGATTGTCTGAAGCACAAGAATTACCTATAAATATTTTCTCATTCAACTACAAAGAGCTAAAAGCAAAAACTTTTGTTATTTCTTAGTTTTATATTTACAATACCTCTATAATTTATAGTCGAGACTTAAGTCGTATAACTTAATAAAATAATATCCCTACAGTATAAAAGCGAACCTTATTTAGGGGAAGATTTATTAGTCATTGTTTGTACAAAGAAATTTAGGCGATAGCTCAAATGGATACATTTTGTGTTGAAAATAGTGGTCACGCTTGTTAACTGCCGTACAAAGCATTGCTGATACACCAATATGTTGGTGATACTGGCAGATATTTTAGATTGCCTCTTAGTATTATTTTTGCATTTTCCTGTTCTTTTTTATCTGTATTGCTAGTATGTATTGCCGTTGATTGAAATATTTAATAAGATTCGGAACGCTGGTATCAGTTTCGTGCTTTGCTGAACTACACTAGCGCATCTGTGAACGGGCAAACTAAGTTCTTATTCAAGATGCCTGATATTGCGGTACAATAGCAACAGATGGCATAGCGGCGTTCTGCCCCATTCGTTCATTTCGTTAATGAGACGTTGCCGTGAGTAGATTTTTTTCTTTTATTCTCTAAAGATTCTCTATATTTCTTGACTACTTTTATTAAAAATATCGTTGACTGAAATATTTTCCTTTAAGAAATGAGATAAGATCCCTAATATATTTAATATACAATTTCATGCTTAATTTATAAACAATTAAATAATATACAAGGGTTTTAAAAGAAATAAATGACTAGGGAAGTAGGGCTCAAGTCATTCTAGACGAGGAAGTAGTCGTGCGGCCCAACGAATCCTTATTTGACATATATAAATTAAAAAATGGGTTGGTAGAAAATATAAAACATGACTTAATTTTAGTTATACGGGAACATGACCAGATTTGGTTTGATCAGTGTGGTGACCATCGCAATATTATTATTAAACAATTAATAAAAATAAAATTATTTAGGGCTGTTAAGTGGGTTAGTTCTAGTAATAATAAAATTAAAGATAACGAATCAGGTAAACCACATAGGAAAATAAGAATATTACATTAGAGTTTGGACTTATAGGTATATTAGTCATCGGCCAACCTGTTTCTTATATTATGTTATGCAAATAGAGTTGTATTCACGGTTAGATGGAATGGGTTGATTTTTTATTTATTTTCTCAAGTTGCTGTTAAATTTTCGTGTATTGTTTAATTATTTCTAACTTTCTAAATTACGAGTTTCATTTTTTTTTGTCGGACACTGGAGTCCACAGGGGTTTACCAACTCAAGTGTAAAGATTGTCCAAAAGTTTATATAAAATTCATAGTTCTTAAACTTATCCGAAATACTGCATAATTTTTTACGCATTTAATTGAATATAACCTAAAATATTGAACATAAAATATTAGACCACATTGGCGTTCGAAAATAGTGTAAAATGGGGTAAAAAAGATTAAAAAAAAAACGTATTTCTTAAAAATAGCAGAAATATTAACTAGTTATTTATAGTTTTGATAGAATATAACCTATAAAATGTGTCATGAATAACTTACTTTCATAGGCGTTCGTAAATAGTGGAAAAAGGGTCAAAACATAAAAAATATATATTTCCTAAACTTATTCGAAATATGGAATAATGTTTCATACTTGTGATACAATATAAGCTAAAAAATATTCCATAAAAGAATTGGTTCACACAGGCGTTCAAAAATAGTTTAAAAAAGGTTCAAAAACGAAAAAAAAATGTTTCTCAAATATACCAGAAAAATTGGCTAATTATATATAGCTTTGATATAAGATAACCTAAAAAATGCAGCATAAAATTTTTATTTACATAGGCGTTCGTAAATAGCAGAAAAAGGGAATAGAAAAAAATTAAAATGTAAAAATTTTTATATTTAACTAGATGAATTGGTGTTAAAAATACACGACAAAAATTAATGTACCATAGGCGTCCGTGAAAATTCTATAAAAGGGTAAGAAAAAATTTGTATCCGTGATAACTCAAAAACCACTTAACGGATAACCTACAACATGCAGCATAACAATTTTGTTTACATAGGTGTCCGTAAATAGTAGAAAAGGGGGCAAAATAAATTTTATAATAAAACTAAAAAAAATCAATTAATTTGCGTTCAAGAACTTGGCCTAGATCTGAAATATAAAATATCTGCGTATAAATAGTGCCTCCAAAGAGAAGAAAAAGGCACAAAACCCGATACTTAAAAAAAAATAGCTGATGTCTAAAACAAAACAAAAATTTATTAAATTTAGATAAATGACAAAAAGGTCATAAAATTATTACTTTTACACTTAAATATGGAGAGCTATTCGTGCCTCGAGGGCAACAGTTTATTTCCGGTGAAATTAAAAAAAAAAATTTTTCATGAAACTAATAGTCTCCATATATACATATATTACATATATGATATGGAGAGCTAATAATTCTCCTGTTTTGAAATTGTTTGCCTGTCTTGTACCTTTAAATTTTATTTCAATGTAAAAAACTGTTATGTTGGTATTTACCACTTGAGTTCATTTCTGGGGTTTCCATATATTTTTTTTATACCTTACACTATATTACTTTACTTACCTGTTTTTATTTAATAGTATAGAAACCAAACACCAAGTAAACAAAGTAATATTGATTGAGAGAGAGATGTATTTGGCGACACCTAGCGTGAACAGGCAATATGCCGGGTGAAACACAGTTCACTTACGATGGCCGGACAAGAAGTAACAACTCCATTATATCCTATTGCCAACACTAGATGCGCCCGAATCCCTTAGCAGGGAGGCTTTATTTAAGAATTGCTTGTAACATAAAGCAACAAGACTTTAAGTTATGTTGGAAATTTATTTCACACTACCATGCTTCCACCAGACGGCCGTTTCGTCGATCCACGACTCATCAGTGGTGATCGGCAGCCAGTGTGACCTAAATTTCCAACATTTACAAAGAGCTTATACTAGCACGAGAATTGATTGAGAGAGAGATGTATTTGGCGACACCTAGCGTGAACAGGCAATATGCCGGGTGAAACACAGTTCACTAACGATGGCCGGACAAGAAGTAACAACTCCATTATATCCTATTGCCAACACTAGATGCGCCCGAATCCCTTAGCAGGGAGGCTTTATTTAAGAATTGCTTGTTACATAAAGCAACAAGACTTTAAGTTATGTTGGAAATTTATTTCACACTACCATGCTTCCACCAGACGGCCGTTTCGTCGATCCACGACTCATCAGTGGTGATCGGCAGGCAGTGTGACCTAAATTTCCAACATTTACAAAGAGCTTATACTAGCACGAGAATTGATTGAGAGAGAGATGTATTTGGCGACACCTAGCGTGAACAGGCAATATGCCGGGTGAAACACAGTTCACTAACGATGGCCGGACAAGAAGTAACAACTCCATTATATCCTATTGCCAACACTAGATGCGCCCGAATCCCTTAGCAGGGAGGCTTTATTTAAGAATTGCTTGTTACATAAAGCAACAAGACTTTAAGTTATGTTGGAAATTTATTTCACACTACCATGCTTCCACCAGACGGCCGTTTCGTCGATCCACGACTTATCAGTGGTGATCGGCAGGCACTGTGACCTAAATTTCCAACATTTACAAAGAGCTTATACTAGCACGAGAATTGATTGAGAGAGAGATGTATTTGGCGACACCTAGCGTGAACAGGCAATATGCCGGGTGAAACACAGTTCACTAACGATGGCCGGACAAGAAGTAACAACTCCATTATATCCTATTGCCAACACTAGATGCGCCCGAATCCCTTAGCAGGGAGGCTTTATTTAAGAATTGCTTGTTACATAAAGCAACAAGACTTTAAGTTATGTTGGAAATTTATTTCACACTACCATGCTTCCACCAGACGGCCGTTTCGTCGATCCACGACTCATCAGTGGTGATCGGCAGGCAGTGTGACCTAAATTTCCAACATTTACAAAGAGCTTATACTAGCACGAGAATTGATTGAGAGAGAGATGTATTTGGCGACACCTAGCGTGAACAGGCAATATGCCGGGTGAAACACAGTTCACTAACGATGGCCGGACAAGAAGTAACAACTCCATTATATCCTATTGCCAACACTAGATGCGCCCGAATCCCTTAGCAGGGAGGCTTTATTTAAGAATTGCTTGTTACATAAAGCAACAAGACTTTAAGTTATGTTGGAAATTTATTTCACACTACCATGCTTCCAAATGTTGGAAATTTAGGTCACACTGCCTGCCGATCACCACTGATGAGTCGTGGATCGACGAAACGGCCGTCTGGTGGAAGCATGGTAGTGTGAAATAAATTTCCAACATAACTTAAAGTCTTGTTGCTTTATGTAACAAGCAATTCTTAAAGTAATATTGTGTAAGGTATAAAAAAATATATATGGAAAAACCCAGAAATGAGCTTATGTCAGATATTCTTTTACCATTTTAGAAGAAGCGAAACACGTGTAATGTACATAAATTAAAAATAAAATTAGTGGAAATTAATAACTTTAATTTAATATGAATGTCCATGGACAGTTACATAATATTAAGTTTACAGGTTGGGTAGATGGGGGATAGATACTACATAGTTTGTAGGTTACTAAGATAACGTCCCATATTCCAAAAACCATAAGTTTTTCAACCTATGTTTTTAGAGGTAAACCACCCAAAAATTAGTTATTCCACATTCTGTTAAAGTTCTGATGGTAAAACCACGAACTCCCTGTATAGCATACATTTTTTTTCACATTGTTACAGACCATTATAAATCGACCTTTGCCATTTATTAAGAAAACTAAGATATGTCAAACAATTAGTTATATAAAAAAATTATTATCTTTTTGGCTTTTAGTAGCCTTCAAGAACACAGAATCACAAACATTTCCCTGCGGAAATGTATCATTAACATTGCATTAAAACCCATTTTTGCCTTGTATTTTAGACGTTTTTCCGAAAATAGAAAAAAATTTATATATAACCTTCAACTTTTTAAGGTTCGGGTTAAAATCTTTTTATTCTCTTTAGATCGCCCATGAGGTTCAATATTCTGATAGATGTCAGTTTGAATTAAAAATATTCGTCAATCTACGTGTCAGACTTTTCATTTATAAAAGTTCTTAAGGTCTATTTAAAACCTCAACATGGTAGCAGAGCGTGGTTGATGGTTCAGAATTTAATGCTGTAGAACTATAAATAAAGAAAAGTAAAAACAGTGTTCAAAAAGTTGGTCAAGTCTGTCAAAGTTACAAAAGCATTCCTTTGAAGAAAAAATGGATGTGAGTAAAGCTCAAATAGGTTTACTTGAAGGTAAAACAAATTGGACTACATGGAAATACAAACTATGCATTTTATTGAGAGGAATTAAAGGTGGTCTGGATGTAATTGAAGGTAAACTGGTTGCACCTAAGCCTGTAGAAGAAAATGCAATAGCAGAAGTAAAATCCAAGTATGAAAAAGATTTGTTAGACTTCAATCAAGCTGACAGTAGCGTCCTTTTAATTTTGACTGTTAATATGACACAAGAAACTTTAGAAAAAGTTATGCGATTTTCAAATGCTAGAGATGTTTGGTTGGAATTGCACAGATTATATGATGGCAATGTCGAGGACAAGACGTATGAGGTTTGTATGCAATTTTTTAGTTATATAAGACAAGCTGATGATGATATTGCGACTCATACTTCGAAGTTGAAGAATCTGTGGAATGATCTACAAAAAGAAATCTCTAATAACAAAATAACTGCAATAAATCCATGCAAGTGCGATTTACCTGATGTTCTACTAATTTGTAAAATTTTAGAGACCTTGCCTGCTGAGTATTTCTCATTCAAGTCAAGCTGGATGTTAATGTCAAGTAAAGACAGAACTATAGACAACTTAACAAATCAACTGTGTGCATATGAGAAAGCGTTACGTGGTAAAACTGAAACCAAGCAGGATGTGTTACATATTTCAAGTAAAAGAACCCATTTTACCTGTAACTATTGCAAATTAAAAATAAATTAAATAAAGTACGCGATTGTCCCAAATGGAAAGCAGATGGTAAGCCGCCTAAGCATAAGAAACAGAAGGATAATATAAATAAAACAAATTCCTTACTTGCTGTTACAAGTGACATTCTTTTCTGTGAAAGTGATGAAAATAGTTGGTATGTCGATAACGGAGCGACGAATCATATCACCAACCAAAGTGAGTGGTTTGAAAGCTATGTACCATTTGATGATCAACACCAAGTTATCACAGCAAATGGAAATTCAGTAGCAGCCCTGGGCCATGGTACAATAAGAGTGGAAACACGTGTCAAGAAAAAGAAGCATGAGTTTTTACTTCGAAATGTATGGTTAGTACCTAGTATAAGGAAGAATTTGTTTTCAACTCTATTCAAACAAGATAGAAATCCTGAAAGTGAGTTTGTTTCTACGACAAAGCATTGCCGTTTCAAGTTAAATGGGGAAATCGTTTTAGTAGGATCTAGAGATGTGTGAGGAGGCTTATATAAATTGGATATGATAAGCATAAGGCCCTCTTTACCAAAAGAGGTCAATTTAGTCAGCTACAACAATGTGTTACAACTATATCACGAGCGATTTGGGCATCAAAATAAGAGACATGTAAGAACTATTTTGAAGCGTGAACTAGACATAGAGGTTAACCTAGACAGTGAACTTTGTGAAGGCTGTTTATATGGAAAAGCTCATGTTTTGAAATTTGGCACCCGAGAAAGAGCTACAGTACCAGGTGAGCTTATACACACTGATGTATGTGGTCCTTTTGAAGAGTCATTTTCTGGCTATCGCTATTATGTATTGTTCAAAGATGACTTCACCAGGTACCGTTTTATTTATTTTATTAAGAACAAATCAGAAGTGGCAGATAAGTTAACACTAGTTTTGGCTGAAATTGAAGCAGCAAAATATGGCACAAAGGAGCTTTTGTCGGACAATGGTGGTGAATTTGACAACAAAATAGTAAGAAAGATTCTTGGCCATCGTGGCATAAGACAGAGATTAACCATGCCATATACACCACAACAGAATGGCTGTTCAGAAAGGGAAAATAGAACAGTTTTGGAGACTGCTAGAGCCTTAATGCATGCTAGAGATGGATTATTTGATCAAAAATTTTGGGCAGAAATGATCAATACATCTGTGTATATCCTAAACAGAACGAGTCAATCAGGGGTAGATGAAAAATCTCTTTATGAAGTTTGGCACGAGAAAAAGCCAAACCTGAAACACCTAAGAGTAATAGGTAGTACTTGCTACGCACATGTACCTAAAAGTAGACGTAAGAAAATGGATAAGAAAGCTGTCAAAGGTATTCTCATGGGTTACGAAAATGATGATGGTTACAGGATTTGGTCAATAAAGCAGAAAAAACTTGTTAGATCAAGGGACGTCATTTTTGATGAATTTAAACCTTTAGACATTCCAAAACAAGCAGACAATATTTGTCTTCCTATCTTACCAATAGAATTTGAACAAGAAGTGCCACAAAATTCATCAAATAATGAAGATGTTGAGGATCAGATGGAACAAGAACAACAGTTGTCTGAAGAAGACCAAATTGATCAAGATTTCGAGGCAATAGACCCAACAGATGTGACAGATCCAATAGAAACAGAACATGAGAATAGTATAGTAACACAAGACTTAGAAGACCAAATTAAAATAAGAAGACAACTGAGGGACAGAACAAAAATAAGAAAACCGGTTCGTTTTGACGAATATGCTATGATAGTTGCTGCAGAAATAAGTGAACCCAAGGAGTCACTAAGCTACAAAGACGCTGTTACTTGTAAGGAGAAAGAACACTGGATTTCGGCAATGAACAAGGAAATACAGTCACTACAGGAAAATTGTACATGGGAGGTTAAGATGTTACCACCAGGAAAGAAGGCGATACCTTGTAAGTGGGTGTACAAATTGAAGACGAATCCAGATGGGTCCATTGACAAGTACAAAGCTCGACTAGTGATAAAGGGGTATTCACAAAGAAAAGGTGAAGACTACGACCAGATTTACAGCCCCGTAGCTAAAGGAGGAACAATAAGGTCGTTGCTCAGTATTGCTGCTAGCAAAAACATGACACTTACTCAGTTTGTCATATGTACTGCATTTCTATATGGTAAGCTTATTGAAGAAGTTTATATGAAGCAACCAGAGGGATACGAAGATGGAAGTAATATGGTCTATAAACTTCAACGCAGTCTGTATGGATTGAAACAGGCACCTAGATGTTGGAATCAGAGATTTAATGATTACATAGAAGGCATTGGTTTTAAAAAATCAGATGCTGACCCTTGTTGCTTCATAAAGAAAGTTGAAGAAGACGTGCTTCTATTAGCATTATATGTTGATGATGGACTCCTTGCTTCAACAAACGATAAGTTAAGAGATTCAGTTCTGGAAAGTCTACAAGAAGAATTTAAAATCACTGTTAAGCCAGCTTCTTATTTTTTGGGTTTAGAAATCGGAAGAACAGAAACTGGTGCAGTATATGTAAGTCAGGCTGCTTACACAAGAAAAATTCTTGAACGTTTTGAAATGCAACACTGTAAACCCGTATCAACGCCAATGGTGAAAGAAAGTGTACAATTAGGGACGAATAATGAAGAAGAATTGAACACTACTTTTCCATATAGAGAGGCTGTTGGTGCCTTAATGTATTTGATGACAAGTACTCGACCAGATATTGCCTACGCAGTAAGTGTTGTTTCACGAAAACTTGAAAATCCATCAAATACTGATATTGGAAGGATAAAAAGAATTTTCCGATACCTAAAGGGTACAATTGAGGTTGGCTTGATTTACAAACCAGGAGTCTCAGAGGAAATCCAAGCCTTCAGTGATGCAGACCATGGTGGTGATGACATGACAGGACGCTCAACTTCGGGAGTTTTGAGCATGTTTGCTAATGGGGCAATTTCCTGGCTAAGCCAACGGCAAACATCAGTTGCCATATCAACTACTGAAGCTGAGATTGAGGCGCTAGCGAAGCTGCTAAGGAAATAATATGGATAAAACGTTTGTTTGATGAAATCCTAAATTTAAAGTCAGTTCCAGTGCTGAAAGTTGACAACGAAGCTGCTATAAAATTGACCCAGAATCCCGAATTCCACCGACGAACAAAGCACATCCACATTAGACACTTCTTTGTCCGAGAACTGGCATTAGATGGTCTAATTAAGGTTGAAAAAGTTTCATCGGAAAATCAACTTGCGGATTTGATGACAAAACCGTTGTTCAAACCAAGATTAGAGTTTTTAAGAAGTTCAATGGGGTTGACCAAAATATGCCAATGAGGGAGGATGTTGAAACTAGAAGACATCGTTATATTTTGGACACCTTATATGCATTTATTCTAGGTTTATATATTTTGATAGATGTCAGTTTGAATTAAAAATATTCGTCAATCTACGTTTCAGACTTTTCATTTATAAAAGTTCTTAAGGTCTATTTAAAACCTCAACAAAAATTATGTGGCAAGGCTTGTAATATTATGTTTTTCTACTAACATAGGCTGAGAAATTGTAATATCAAATCGAATATATTTATACATTTCTTGCATATCTATTAATAAAAGATAGAATATATCAATACATTTCTTGCATCTCTATTATGAAAGAAAGTTGACATTTTGATCATCCGCGTCCAAATAATATGTATCCGTTAGGTAAGCAGTTTTGTTTAAAGTAACATATATCATTTTTTTATACATTTCACACAATTGTTTAGCTGTTTTCTGAAGTAATCCATTCCAAAGAGGAGCGCTGAATTTTAAGGATAAATAAAACTAAGTCTGCTCCTCGAAATATCTCTATATATATATATATATATGTTCAAATTGTGTTGAAAACTATGTCGGACATGTTGCGAGAATATATGAGCCCCATTATTGATGAATTACTAGTAACAATGAATCTTTGCAAATTAATCTACACATACTGTAAAGAACAAATACAAAGTTTAGATATTAATATAATTAAGATGAAGCACAGTGCCTACCATTTTGTGAAAAAATGATATAAAAAATTATCTAGTGTTGGCAATAGGATTTAATAGAGTTGTTACTTCTTGTCTGGCGATCGTTTGTGAACTTTGTTTCACCCGGCATATTGCCTGCCCACACACTCCTGTTGCCATTCGGTATCTCGTGCAAGTATAAGCTCTTCGTAAAAAATGTCGGAAATTTGAATCACATTGCCTGCCGATGACCACTGATGAGTTGAGTATCAATGAAACGGCCCGTCTGGTGAAAGCATGGTAGCGCGTAGCAAATTTCGAACATAACTTGAAGTCTTGTTACATTATCTAACTAGCAATTTCGTAAAAACAGCCTTCCGCTAGTGAATTCGGGCGTATTTAGTGTTGACAATAGGATTTTATGAAGTTGTTACTTCTTGTCCGGCCAGTGTTTGTGAAAATTGTTTCACCGGGCATATTGCCTGCTCACACTAGATGTCGCCACAAACATCTTGTTGTCATTCGGTATTTCGTGTTAGTATGAGCTCTTCGTTAATCTTGCAAATTTTACGCACATATTAATATATACTAACGAGCGTACAGTCCGTTTCTTTCTAAAATGGGGAAAAAAAGGGGCCACTTAAAGCCACTAAGGCTGCAGTTTCGCCGAAGGCGAAACTGCAGCGCTGCCTATTATAGAAAATTTCCTTTTTGCACACGGGAAAGGTGTACTTTACAAAGGTGATTCAGTGCATTAAAATTATGTATTTTATTCATTTATTTACCTGTGCAGAAACGATATTTTAGCGTGACAAGGAGGTGAATACGATTTTCTACGAGGAAATTCAAGAAAAAAGCATTATAAAGTACTGCTATTACTTTGAAATAAATACCTGTTTTGGTGCTGTGTTTAGGTACAAAAACAATTTTAAAGTTACGTACAAGCATATTTGGTACGCCACTGTGCCTTTTCCATATCCTATATTTTCAATTATTGCGTTTTTCGTTCATTTTTATTAATCTATCAAACCTTAAATGCGACTGGTATATTCCTTAAAATTGACAAATCTAATTTAGTTCAGCTGTCACACATAACGTTCTTTTACATTTTTCCAAATAAATATACAATGACACTCTTTAAAAACACATGTTAAATATAAAGAACAAAATTTAAAAGACACTGATATACGCAGCATTTGCAATATTACTTACAAAATGTGCGAAAAACCACATAAAATCATACCGATGACACCCATTTTTGCCTTCAATATAGAGGCGACACTAACGACCACCACACAGGAAATGAACATTATGTTTCATTTGGCTATGATGCCTATCCTTTTCACAAACAAACACATTCAAATTTTTTCATCCATTGCAATTGAAAATAATACATACATACATAACCTATAAAATACTGCCATGAACAGTGAAGGCTTATCTAATTTTTTAACAACTGCTTTAATTCCAAATCTAATTATCCCAGAGAGTGATTTTGCAGAATGTGGCCCAATATGGCAACAATGGCGCACATCGTTTTCGATTCGACTTATTTCGTGATCAGTCACTCCAATTTTGCAAATGGCCACTCATCATAAACTTCCGCAAAGAACAACAACAACAATAAACACAAATTATCGAAATGAGTAAACAACAGTAGTAAATATAGCAAAAAACACTTGCACAGTAAGTAATTTAATACAAATACATAATATTCCATATTTCAGACAAATAGGTATATCATGCCGTCTATACCTAAAATGTAGTACATTCGTTGTTGTTAGCTACCTACTAGGTATATTATGATCAAAACAAACAGGCTAACATTCTTAAAATTAAAACATTATACCTACCACATCACAACCGTAAGTAACAAATACAAACAACATATTATTGTTATTCCAAAGTGATAGATACAGAAATATACAAAAACAATGCAAGTAAGTAAGTAGGTACCTACTTACTTATTCTCTATCTGAAAATACCAACAATTACAATTAAGGTTCGCCATTTATCAGGAAGAATTTGTTTGAAATACCTTATTATGTCGTTTATATTGTACTTATTAATGAAGTTTATAAAAAGGAAGGTAGGTACATTATTATTATTATTTAGATTTGTTTGAAACTAAACTAAAGGTTACTAGGTCAATTTCATCTTATTGATCTCGGTCAGGGTTGTTTCCAAATAACTAATGACGTACGTACTTAGCTGACTAATTTTATTATAGATTTACAATTTTCGTTTTAAACCTAACTTTATCTGTTTAATTAACTAAATTTAGTATTTTATATTAATAATAGGTACTTATTTTTCTGGTAATTATCTATTTCTTATAATCTTGATCATATATACATTAGTAGTTTTTATAACAGGTTCTCCATTCGTCAAGAAAGTAGATATTCATACGTACGTCGCTACTAGACTCCTATAATACATCAGGTGTTGAACGGCAGCAACCAACTACGTACATTAGGACAGTGTTGCCTACGTTATCTGTTATAAAAAGGGCAAAGCAATAAATTTCAGAGTTTTTTAGATTAGTTGATGAAATTATTGCATAGGGTGATGTACGGGGTAACTCAAAAATGTTTCTATTTATTTTCAATATTTTTAGGTATGGTAAAACGTAATAGAAAAATTTTCCTGGCTATGCGCTAAGTATTTATCAGATTTTAACGACATTAATTAATAAGCACCATGTACAGGGTGATACAAAACCAACATTAATTATCCCACATTTAAGAAATTTTAAATGTATAGAAATTTATATACGGGGTGAATCAAAAATGTATTTCTCTATTTAGTTATGGTCAAAAAAGTTTTATTTTGAATAATTTTTTGATTTCTTTAGATTTCAAATTAAGTTTTCTGTGAAAGTTAAACTATAAGGTAGAATATATATACAGGGTGAATCAAAAATGTATTTCTTTATTTTGTTATGGTCAAAAAAGTTATATTTTGAATAATTTTCTGATTTCTTTAGATTTCAAATTAAGTTTTCTGTGAAAGTTAAACTATAGGGTCAAATATATATACAGGGTGAATCAAAAATGTATTTCTTTATTTTGTTATGGTCAAAAAAGTTATATTTTGAATAATTTTTTGATTTCTTTAGATTTCAAATTAAGTTTTCTGTGAAAGTTAAACTATAGAGTCAAATATATATACAGGGTGAATCAAAAATGTATTTCTTTATTTTGTTATGGTCAAAAAAGTTATATTTTGAATAATATTTTGATTTCTTTAGATTTCAAATTAAGTTTTCTGTGAAAGTTAAACTATAAGGTAGAATATATATACAGGGTGAATCAAAAATGTATTTCTTTATTTTGTTATGGTCAAAAAAGTTATATTTTGAATAATTGTTTGATTTCTTTAGATTTCAAATTAAGTTTTCTGTGAAAGTTAAACTATAAGGTAGAATATATATACAGGGTGAATCACAAATGTATTTCTTTATTTTGTTATGGTCAAAAAAGTTATATTCTGAATAATTTTTTGATTTCTTTAGATTTCAAATTAAGTTTTCTGTGAAAGTTAAACTATAGGGTCAAATATATATACAGGGTGAATCAAAAATGTATTTCTTTATTTTGTTATGGTCAAAAAAGTTATATTTTGAATAATTTTTTGATTTCTTTAGATTTCAAATTAAGTTTTCTGTGAAAGTTAAACTATAGGGTCAAATATATATACAGGGTGAATCACAAATGTATTTCTTTATTTTGTTATGGTCAAAAAAGTTATATTTTGAATAATTTTTTGATTTCTTTAGATTTCAAATTAAGTTTTCTGTGAAAGTTAAACTATAGGGTCAAATATATATACAGGGTGAATCAAAAATGTATTTCTTTATTTTGTTATGGTCAAAAAAGTTATATTTTGAATAATTTTTTGATTTCTTTAGATTTCAAATTAAGTTTTCTGTGAAAGTTAAACTATAGGATCAAATATATATACAGGGTGAATCACAAATGTATTTCTTTATTTTGTTATGGTCAAAAAAGTAATATTTTGAATAATATTTTGATTTCTTTAGATTTGAAATTAAGTTTTCTGTGAAAGTTAAACTATAAGCTCAAATTTATATACGGGGTGAACCAAAAATGTATTTCTTTATTTTGTTATGGTCAAAAAAGTAATATTTTGAATAATTTTTTGATTTCTTTGGGTTTCAATTGAAGATTTCTTTGAAAGTTAAACTATATGCTCCTAGAGGTTATCTACGAGGTGACTCAAAAATGTTTCTATTTATTTTCAATAATAGATAGAAACATTTTCAGATTTTCAGCTCTGGCAATACTTTTTTTTAATTATTTTTTTTGTAATTTTTTTTTTTGAAAAATTTTTTTTTTCGAAATTTTTTTTTTTAAATTTTTTTTTTTTAATTTTTTTTTTTGAAAATTTTTTTTTTTTTTAATTTTTTTTTGACTTTTTTTTTTTTAATAGAAACATTTTTTCCTTGAAATTTTTTTTTTTTATTTTTTTTTTTCATTTTTTTTATAACCCTCAATGACTTTTTTTATAGATAAAACTACCACACAACGACTGGGAAATCCCGAAGGGATTTCTTGTTAATATTAATAAAACCCGTACAGTCCGTCTCTGTCTAAAATTGGAAAAAAAACGCATGATTTGCGTGCAAGTTGGCATCTCGCCACGCCGGAGGCGTGGCCCCAGCTGTATTTATATCGAAACTTTACTTTTTTAAGACTGGTATAGGCTATATATGAAAGCGGATTGGATGCATTAAAATTATGTATTTTAATCATTTATATACCTCTGCACAAACGGAATTAAAGTGTGAGAAGGAGGTGAATAACTTTTTCTACGAGAAAATTCAAGAAAACAACAAGCACAAAACTGCAAAAAATGCTACTACTAAATCAATAAATTTACCTTTTTGTAACATCCACACATACAACAAAAGCATTTTGATTTATACTAGGCACTGTTCTAAACACGGCAGTGCACTTTTACGGTATGGTACGGCCCTTTATTACATTTTTAATTGTAAACTAAAAATGTTGAAAAATCTTCCGAGACTTCGTACATTCATCAATCTGACATAAGTTATTGTTATGTATTGTTGTAACCTGACGTTTTTTGGTACCGATTCAGTTCTGTCATTACTGTTTTGCAGTTCTGTCATTACTGTTTTTGTTTACAAAAACTTTCAATGAAACTAAATATAGATATGTGATTATAATAAGAAGCCATATACACCTATAATAAGTATCCATATAAATAGAAGGAATAAAAAACTACCTATAGTAAAATTAAACTGCCACTCATAAACTTTCGCAGAGAATAACAACAATGAACACAAATTATGAGTAAACATTGCACAGTAAGTATTGTACATAAATTCTATATTTTAGGCTACTAACTAGGTACCTACTACCATCGAAAATATACTACGACCACGATTTTTATATCTACGGTGCTACTACTACACATTATTATGATCAAAACAACAACATCTAATTACAGTGAAATCGTACCTTTTGCAAACACAGACATAGGTAGAATACCTAATAAATGTAACTACCTACTTCAAATACGTAATGAAGGTTATATTAAACAACAAAGTGATAGAAACAGAAATATACCTATGCAAGTAAGTACCGATTCAGTTCTGTCATTACTGTTTTTGTTAATTCCAAGTAGTAGGTATACTAAAAACTTTCAATGAAACTAAATATAGATATGTGATTTTGTAGCGATATTAAATAAGTATCCATTATAAATAGAAGTAAGGAATAAAAAAACTACCTATAGTAAAATTAAACTGCTACTTATTTATCTTATACCTAGAAAATCACGTACCTATAACTACACTTACTTGCTGAATGTTTTTATTTCAAAATACACAATAATAAAAATTTCTTAAACTACAAATACAACACAGTTTTGTGTTAGGTGCATAGATAATTTAACTATATAAATAAACTAAATTTGGACTACGCGCGACATCATCACACACATTTTAAAAACATTGGTATATTAATAGGTATAACCTACACACACTGAAAATATTATAATAAACCGAACGAAATTTCATAATTTTTAAACACCAAATCATGATTTTGTTTATGTCGCCTGAGCAGAGCTTCGTTGGTCACTTTATAGTCCACATAATTTTAACAAACGGCTGTATGTCCACATTTTGAACGCCTATTTTGTTGATAGTGTCAGTTTGGGTTAGGTATTAACAATTTCTCACTAAAATTACTTCAAATATACAATGGCATATTCTAAATTTACTACAAATACTTTTAATAACCATTTTATAACAATACAATTTAACAACATGTTGATAGGAATTGAAAACTGTTAGGCAATTAATGTACACAAATAAAACCAAATTATGACGTGACCTAGAAATGTCAACCAAACAAAAATAAGTGACACTAACGTCAGAAAAAAATTCTGCCAAATTATGACGTGAAACTAGAGGTGCAACTATATTGGAATTTGTCGATTTATTTTGAAAGCCATTTTCATGACTATATTCTTAGAAAAGCATATAGGACATGCAATTTCGTATATTTTTAATAACAATCCTATAAAAAGACTAACGTAAATTGCATTGAACAAGTATTAATCTTTAAATCTCATTTCAATCAATGACCTTTATTTAATATCTTATGCTTATGCAACCTCCAACACATCATTATGGTATTTACGGTTGCATAACCTCTTCTATGGAATAAGACACTTTTCGATGCTCTTCAATTTTGTCTAAAGTAGATTGCAATCGAAAAACTTTTAAATCTTTAGAAATTTTTAACGAACACTTTAAATTTATATACAGGGTGAATCAAAAATGTATTTCTTTATTTTGTTAAGGTGAAATAGTATTGTTTTGAATAACTTTTTGATTTCTTTAGATTTCAAATCAAGATTTTTTTTAAAGTTAAACTATAAGCTCAAATTTATATACAGGGTGAATCAAAAATGTATTTCTTTATTTTGTTAAGCTGAAATAGTATTGTTTTGAATAACTTTTTGATTTCTTTAGATTTCAAATCAAGATTTTTTGAAAGTTAAACTATAAGCTCAAATTTATATACAGGGTGAATCAAAAATGTATTTCTTTATTTTGTTAAGGTGAAATAGTATTGTTTTGAATAACTTTTTGATTTCTTTAGATTTCAAATCAAGATTTTTTGAAAGTTAAACTATAAGCTCAAATTTATATACAGGGTGAATCAAAAATGTATTTCTTTATTTTGTTAAGGTGAAATATTTTGAATAACTTTTTGATTTCTTTAGATTTCAAATCAAGATTTTTTGAAAGTTAAACTATAAGCTCAAATTTATATACAGGGTGAATCAAAAATGTATTTCTTTATTTTGTTAAGGTGAAATAGTATTGTTTTGAATAACTTTTTGATTTCTTTAGATTTCAAATCAAGATTTTTTGAAAGTTAAACTATAAGCTCAAATTTATATACAGGGTGAATCAAAAATGTATTTCTTTATTTTGTTAAGGTGAAATAGTATTGTTTTGAATAACTTTTTGATTTCTTTAGATTTCAAATCAAGATTTTTTGAAAGTTAAACTATAAGCTCAAATTTATATACAGGGTGAATCAAAAATGTATTTCTTTATTTTGTTAAGGTGAAATATTTTGAATAACTTTTTGATTTCTTTAGATTTCAAATCAAGATTTTTTGAAAGTTAAACTATAAGCTCAAATTTATATACAGGGTGAATCAAAAATGTATTTCTTTATTTTGTTAAGGTGAAATATTTTGAATAACTTTTTGATTTCTTTAGATTTCAAATCAAGATTTTTTGAAAGTTAAACTATAAGCTCAAATTTATATACAGGGTGAATCAAAAATGTATTTCTTTATTTTGTTAAGGTGAAATAGTATTGTTTTGAATAACTTTTTGATTTCTTTAGATTTCAAATCAAGATTTCTTTGAAAGTTAAACTATAAGCTCAAATTTATATACAGGGTGAATCAAAAATGTATTTCTTTATTTTGTTAAGGCGAAATAGTAATATTTGGAATAATTTTTTGATTTCTTTGGGTTTCAATTCAATATTTCTTTGAAAGTTAAACTATATGCTCCTAGAGGTTTTCTACGGGGTAACTCAAAAATGTTTCTATTTATTTTCAATAATAGATAGAAACATTTTCAGATTTTCAGCTCTGGCAATACTTTTTTTTAATTAATTTTTGAATTATTTTTTTTTTTAATTTTTTTTTTTAAATTTTTTTTTTTTAAATTTTTTTTTTTGAAATTTTTTTTTTTTAAATTTTTTTTTTAATTTTTTTTTAATAATAGAAACATTTTTTTCCTTGAAATTTTTTTTTTTTTTGATTTTTTTTTTCATTTTTTTTGCCACCCTCAATGACTTTTTTTATAGATAAAACTACCACACAACGACTGGGAAATCCCGCAGGGATTTCTTGTTAATATTAATAAAACCCGTACAGTCCGTCTCTGTCTAAAATTGGAAAAAAAACGCATGATTTGGGTGCAAGTTGGCATCTCGCCACGCCGGAGGCGTGGCCCCAGCTGTATTTATATCGAAACTTTACTTTTTTAAGACTGGTATAGGCTATATATGAAAGCGGATTGGATGCATTAAAATTATGTATTTTAATCATTTATATACCTCTGCACAAACGGAATTAAAGTGTGAGAAGGAGGTGAATAACTTTTTCTACGAGAAAATTCAAGAAAACAACAACAGAAAACTGCAAAAAATGCTACTACTAAATCAATAAATTTACCTTTTTGCAATATCTACCATGCAATAAAAGCATTTCTATTTATACTAGGCACTGTTCTAAACACGGGAGTGCACTTTTACGGTATGGTACGGCCCTTTATTACATTTTTAATTGTAAACTAAAAATGTTGAAAAATCTTCCGAGACTTCGTACATTCATCAATCTGACATAAGTTATTGTTATGTATTGTTGTAACCTGACGTTTTTTGGTACCGATTCAGTTCTGTCATTACTGTTTTTCAGTTCTGTCATTACTGTTTTTGTTTACAAAAACTTTCAATGAAACTAAATATAGATATGTGATTATAATAAGAAGCCATATACACCTATAATAAGTATCCATATAAATAGAAGGAATAAAAAACTACCTATAGTAAAATTAAACTGCCACTCATAAACTTTCGCAGAGAATAACAACAATGAACACAAATTATGAGTAAACATTGCACAGTAAGTATTGTACATAAATTCTATATTTTAGGCTACTAACTAGGTACCTACTACCATCGAAAATATACTACGACCACGATTTTTATATCTACGGTGCTACTACTACACATTATTATGATCAAAACAACAACATCTAATTACAGTGAAATCGTACCTTTTGCAAACACAGACATAGGTAGAATACCTAATAAATGTAACTACCTACTTCAAATACGTAATGAAGGTTATATTAAACAACAAAGTGATAGAAACAGAAATATACCTATGCAAGTAAGTACCGATTCAGTTCTGTCATTACTGTTTTTGTTAATTCCAAGTAGTAGGTATACTAAAAACTTTCAATGAAACTAAATATAGATATGTGATTTTGTAGCGATATTAAATAAGTAGTATAGTATAGTAGTATAATAGGTATCCATTATAAATAGAATTATAAATAGAAGTAAGGAATAAAAAACTACCTATAGTAAAATTAAACTGCTACTTATTTATCTTATACCTAGAAAATCACGTACCTATAACTACACTTACTTGCTGAATGTTTTTATTTCAAAATACACAATTATTAAAATTCCTTAAACTACAAATACAACACAGTTTTGTGTTAGGTGCATAGGTAATTTAACTATATAAATAAACTAAATTTGGACTACGCGCGACATCATCACCCACATTTTAAAAACATTGGTATATTAATAGGTATAACCTACACACACTGAAAATATTATAATAAACCGAACGAAATTTCATAATTTTTAAACACCAAATCATGATTTTGTTTATGTCGCCTGAGCAGAGCTTCGTTGGTCACTTTATAGTCCACATAATTTTAAACAAACGTCTGTATGTTCACATTTTGAACGCCTATTTTGTTGATAGTGTCAGTTTGGGTTAGGTATTAACAATTTCTCACTAAAATTACTTCAAATATACAATGGCAGCTTCTAAATTTACTACAAATACTTTTAATAACCATTTTATAACAATACAATTTAACAACATGTTGATAGGAATTGAAAACTGTTAGGCAATTAATGTACACAAATAAAACCAAATTATGACGTGACCTAGAAATGTCAACCAAACAAAAATAAGTGACACTAACGTCAGAAAAAAATTCTGCCAAATTATGACGTGAAACTAGAGGTGCAACTATATTGGAATCTGTCGATTTATTTTGAAAGCCATTTTCATGACTATATTCTTAGAAAAGCATATGGGACATGCAATTTCGTATATGTTTAATAACAATCCTATAAAAAGAATTACGTAAATTGCATTGAACAAGTATTAATCTTTAAATCTCATTTCACAACAACGAGGAGTAGCAATTTTCACTCACCTATTTTAAACGCACGTTCCTTTTACAGAACAAAAGTGTGAAGTTAGCGTCGAACAATATGTGCCTGAGTTGTAACCTATGGATAGGATGACGTCTTTTGGTACCGATTGAAGATTGAACAAAATCTGGAGCAATAATATGGCAACGCCGCTATACTCCGTCATCAGTCACCCGACCTGAATAGTTTTGCAAAAATCCGCACAACATATCATAACCATAAACATCCATAATCCAAAGAAGTAGAGAATGTCCATAGTGTCAAATTATAACATAAATCCATCTGTCATTATAATTATGGTCTACTAAACTGTCTATAGTACAACAACGTAAATACAATAATTTCCAAAAATATTACTGTAAAAGACAGAATGGAAATTGAAAAAGAATATATACCGGCACGTAAGTGTACAATTATATAAAATAGGGTTATCAGCGTACACTTTGATGAAATTATTTGCAACGACTTAACTTACCATTATTTGTAGGAAAAACTCAAAATACGATATCAAGAGAGAGGATACAGAAAATAAATAACATGGCTCATTTTCCACATTAGTTTTACAACATATATGCAAACATTGGGTTCATAAAAGAAGAGGTTTTAGTTCATGTGTTACCAGTTACGAATAACGTGAATCTTTCACCTACATGCTAGGTAAAATATTTACAACATATTATCACAATTAAATCTTACCATATACACCTTTTCAGCAGACGAAGGCACTCCTCAAACTACCAGATAGACGTCTGAATCTCTAACCACCACTGAAAAGCATCTCAATAAAAACTTTACAAGAACCATAACAAGAATTTAATACCTATCGACTTTAAACTATTCTTACTCAATGGACATTAGATTTATTTCAATAACAATATCTAAGTGTTTTATTTCTTACTTTAGAGCAAACTTGAATCCATTTTTCAAGTTATACCTACTGTACCGAGGAAAAGCTATCTAATTAAATTTTCTATTTTCATTTTTTGCATCCAGCTACATAAATATGCTTTTAACAACGTGAGTACTTTGTAAAACTAAGTATCTACTATTTACTGAAACTTATTCTCGATCAGAAAATACCAACAATTACAATTTACAGTTTTTATAATCCATTTATCAGGAAGAATTTGTTTGAGATACCTAGGTAGGTATGTCGTACTTATTAATGAAGTTTATAAAAAGGAAGGTAGGTACATTATTATTATTATTTAGATTTGTTTGAAACTAAACTAAAGGTTACTAGGTCAATTTCATCTTATTGATCTCGGTCAGGGTTGTTTCCAAATAACTAATGACGTACGTACTTAGCTGACTAATTTTATTATAGATTTACAATTTTCGTATTAAACCTAACTTTACCTGTTTAATTAATTAAATTTAGTATATTATATTAATAAAATAAATGTTGTACTATTTTAGGACAGCTAAAATAAAGGTTACTAGGTCAATTTCATCCGGTCAGGGTCAGGATAGTTTCCCAATAACTAACGACGTACGGTACTTAGCTGGCTAATTTTATACAAAGGTTCTCCATTCGTCAAGAAAGTAGATATTCATACGTACGTCGTTACTACATTCCTATAATAGATCAGGTGGTGAAGGGTAGCATAACCAACTACGTACATTAGGACAGTGTTGCCTACGTTATCTGTTATATAAACGGATTTCACAATATCTGTAGGTGCATACTTACGCTGGCTGCATGTGATTTAAAGCAGTATTATTTGTCTTTGTTTATCTCATTGCGTGACAAATTTTGCTTCACTTTATCACAAATATTCGCAGCTTGATATAAGTGGACTTATTGTCATCTGTGGAACAATGCTATTATTTAAAATGACGTCATACGTACGACGTACGTATCTAAAATCGAGAGAATTTGATCATATGTTTTGGATGACGTCATATTGTTTATCTTACGATTTATTTACCAAAAAATTAGGGTTTCTTTTTTAATTTACAAATTCCACTACTAAATTAAATTAAAATGCCTACATTTAGTTTTAATTTCCTGATACCGAATTTATTCTTACGTTACAAAGAACTGGATAAAATACAAGTCTCATTACCTACCTACCTGTTTTTGTCCAAAAACTAATTACAGATGATGACCTAGATCAAAAACATTCAATGAAACAAAATAGGTACGTAATTTTGTTAAGTTTAAGTCTTAAAGTAAGTATAGCCATTATATATATTCATATAAATAGCACAGAATAAATAATATTCTGTGTAAATAGTACTTATCATGTTTTTATACAAAAATTATAAACCGTAAACACAACAAATCAATATAGAATTAACTACACTTTTTATTTTATACACCACGTATTATTATTATTAGCGGATGCTGACGACCAAATTTCCATTTCCAAATTGATTTCTGTCTCTTGCCTGTATGTCCATATTTTGAATGCTTCAAGTTATTTCGTTTTTTTTTTAAGTTACCGCCTAAGCGAGTACTAACTATTATTGGCCTCTTGCTCTTTCTCAGTAGGATACAGCCAGCACAGTTTATTTTTATCAAATATAGTTACAATGCATACTACTACTGTTTACTTTTAACCTCCAAGCCCCATAATATAACCTATTTATTTATGACGTGAAACTAGAAGTGTCAACAAAACAAAAATAAGTGACACCAACGTCAGAAGAAAATTCTGCCAAATTATGACAAACCAACGAAGCCAAAATAGATAGACAGATAGTCCTAAAATTAACGTCCGCCGCTATTAACGTTAACGTTAATTGAACACCAACGATTTTCAAATAGACAGATGTGGTAGGTTTATAAAATGATGATCGGCAGCCATTTTTAGGCTAGCAGATTTAAAATACCTAACTAATATATTTATAGTAGGTATTTTTTAACGACAAAAAAGGAATATTTTCTTTAAAAGAGAAATTTTTAGCATAGGCTTTAAATTTATATACAGGGTGAATCAAAAATGTATTTCTTTATTTTATTTAGGTGAAATAGTAATATTAACTTTTTGATTTCTTTAGATTTCAAATCAAGATTTTTTGAAAGTTAAACTATAAGCTCAAATTTATATACAGGGTGAATCAAAAATGTATTTCTTTATTTTGTTTAGGTGAAATAGTATTGTTTTGAATAACTTTTTGATTTCTTTAGATTTCAAATCAAGATTTTTTGAAAGTTAAACTATAAGCTCAAATTTATATACAGGGTGAATCAAAAATGTATTTCTTTATTTTGTTAAGGTGAAATATTTTGAATAACTTTTTGATTTCTTTAGATTTCAAATCAAGATTTTTTGAAAGTTAAACTATAAGCTCAAATTTATATACAGGGTGAATCAAAAATGTATTTCTTTATTTTGTTAAGGTGAAATATTTTGAATAACTTTTTGATTTCTTTAGATTTCAAATCAAGATTTTTTGAAAGTTAAACTATAAGCTCAAATTTATATACAGGGTGAATCAAAAATGTATTTCTTTATTTTGTTAAGGTGAAATATTTTGAATAACTTTTTGATTTCTTTAGATTTCAAATCAAGATTTTTTTAAAAGTTAAACTATAAGCTCAAATTTATATACAGGGTGACTCAAAAATGTATTTCTTTATTTTGTTAAGGTGAAATAGTATTGTTTTGAATAACTTTTTGATTTCTTTAGATTTCAAATCAAGATTTTTTGAAAGTTAAACTATAAGCTCAAATTTATATACAGGGTGAATCAAAAATGTATTTCTTTATTTTGTTAAGGCGAAATAGTAATATTTGGAATAATTTTTTGATTTCTTTAGATTTCAAATCAAGATTTTTTGAAAGTTAAACTATAAGCTCAAATTTATATACAGGGTGAATCAAAAATGTATTTCTTTATTTTGTTAAGGCGAAATAGTAATATTTGGAATAATTTTTTGATTTCTTTAGATTTCAAATCAAGATTTTTTGAAAGTTAAACTATAAGCTCAAATTTATATACAGGGTGAATCAAAAATGTATTTCTTTATTTTGTTAAGGCGAAATAGTAATATTTGGAATAATTTTTTGATTTCTTTGGGTTTCAATTCAAGATTTCTTTGAAAGTTAAACTATATATATATAGAGGTTTTCTACGGGGTAACTCAAAAATGTTTCTATTTATTTTCAATAATAGATAGAAACATTTTCAGATTTTCAGCTCTGGCAATACTTTTTTTTAATTATTTTTTTGTAATTTTTTTTTTTTTTATTTTTTTTTTTGAAAATTTTTTTTTCGAAATTTTTTTTTTTTGAAATTTTTTTTTTCAAAATTTTTTTTTTTTTTATTTTTTTTTTTTTAAATATTTTTTTCTTTATTTTTTTTATTGACACATTTCTTTTTCCTTAAAATTTTTTTTCTTGATTTTTTTTTTCATTTTTTTTGCCACCCTCAATGACTTTTTTTATAGATAAAACTACCACACAACGACTGGGAAATCCCGAAGGGATTTCTTGTTAATATATAATAACGAGTGATCTTCGCGTTTCTTTCTAAAATGAGGAAAAAAAGCACAAAGTTGTGTGCGAATAAACGCAAAGGAACGCCGGAGGCGTTCCAACAGTGTTTCCTATATGGCAACTTTATTTTTTGCATCACCCGATAGGCTATATATCAAAGCTGATTGAATGCATTAAAATTATGTATTTTATTAATATATTTAGATCTACAAAACCGAAATTAAAGTGTGAGAAGGAGGTGAATAACTTTTTCTACGAGGAAATTCAAGAAAATAACAGTACAAAACTGCAAAAAATGCTACTACTAAATCAATAAATTTACCTTTTTGCAGCATCCACACATACTATAAAAGCATTTTGATTTATACTAGGCACTGTTCTAAACACGGGAGTGCACTTTTACGGTATGATACGGCCCTTTATTACATTTTTAATTGTAAACTAAAAATGTTGGAAAATCTCCGAGACTTTGTACATCAATAACCTAGAAAAATTGCGAAAATCGCGGTTGCCACACTTTATTTGAACACTTTCATCATACACATATTCCTCATAGTTTCACGCAATATATTTACACATGGAATATGATTAGATACTTAATTTTACAACAAATTTAATTTACGCAACTCCCACAATAATATAACAAATATTAAAACATTATTTTATGTAAAAAAACTAATAATTTATACTTATTTTTATTTTACTGCTATTCACATGAACTAAATCTGGCAGAGTAGTAAAATTTATTCCCACCAGAAAGGTTACAATTTCAATTAATAATGCAAAAAAGTTCAATGACCCGTGAAGTGGGAGGAGTTGAGTATGTGCAGACGGGCTACAACCCAAACCAATCAATGACCTTTATTTAATATCTTATGCTTATGCAACCTCCAACACATCATTATGGTATTTACGGTTGCATAACCTCAGCGATAGGTGACTTTATTTTCTTTAAAAGAGAAATTTTTAGCATAGGTTTTAAATTTATATAAAGGGTGAATCAAAAATTTATTTCCTATCGTCAAAAAAGCAATATTTTGAATAATTGTTTGATTTCTATAGATTTCAAATCAAGATTTTTTTAAAAGTTAAACTATAAGCTCAAATTTATATACAGGGTGAATCAAAAATGTATTTCTTTATTTTGTTAAGGTGAAATAGTATTGTTTTGAATAACTTTTTGATTTCTTTAGATTTCAAATCAAGATTTTTTTAAAAGTTAAACTATAAGCTCAAATTTATATACAGGGTGAATCAAAAATGTATTTCTTTATTTTGTTAAGGTGAAATAGTATTGTTTTGAATAACTTTTTGATTTCTTTAGATTTCAAATCAAGATTTTTTGAAAGTTAAACTATAAGCTCAAATTTATATACAGGGTGAATCAAAAATGTATTTCTTTATTTTGTTAAGGTGAAATATTTTGAATAATTTTTTGATTTCTTTAGATTTCAAATCAAGATTTTTTGAAAGTTAAACTATAAGCTCAAATTTATATACAGGGTGAATCAAAAATGTATTTCTTTATTTTGTTTAGGTGAAATATTTTGAATAATTTTTTGATTTCTTTAGATTTCAAATCAAGATTTTTTGAAAGTTAAACTATAAGCTCAAATTTATATACAGGGTGAATCAAAAATGTATTTCTTTATTTTGTTATGGTCAAAAAAGTTATATTTTGAATAATTGTTTGATTTCTTTAGATTTCAAATTAAGTTTTCTGTGAAAGTTAAACTATAAGGTAGAATATATATACAGGGTGAATCACAAATGTATTTCTTTATTTTGTTATGGTCAAAAAAGTTATATTCTGAATAATTTTTTGATTTCTTTAGATTTCAAATTAAGTTTTCTGTGAAAGTTAAACTATAGGGTCAAATATATATACAGGGTGAATCAAAAATGTATTTCTTTATTTTGTTATGGTCAAAAAAGTTATATTTTGAATAATTTTTTGATTTCTTTAGATTTCAAATTAAGTTTTCTGTGAAAGTTAAACTATAAGGTAGAATATATATACAGGGTGAATCAAAAATGTATTTCTTTATTTTGTTATGGTCAAAAAAGTTATATTTTGAATAATTGTTTGATTTCTTTAGATTTCAAATTAAGTTTTCTGTGAAAGTTAAACTTTAAGGTAGAATATATATACAGGGTGAATCACAAATGTATTTCTTTATTTTGTTATGGTCAAAAAAGTTATATTTTGAATAATTTTTTGATTTCTTTAGATTTCAAATTAAGTTTTCTGTGAAAGTTAAACTATAGGGTCAAATATATATACAGGGTGAATCAAAAATGTATTTCTTTATTTTGTTATGGTCAAAAAAGTTATATTTTGAATAATTTTTTGATTTCTTTAGATTTCAAATTAAGTTTTCTGTGAAAGTTAAACTATAGGGTCAAATATATATACAGGGTGAATCACAAATGTATTTCTTTATTTTGTTATGGTCAAAAAAGTTATATTTTGAATAATTTTTTGATTTCTTTAGATTTCAAATTAAGTTTTCTGTGAAAGTTAAACTATAGGGTCAAATATATATACAGGGTGAATCAAAAATGTATTTCTTTATTTTGTTATGGTCAAAAAAGTTATATTTTGAATAATTTTTTGATTTCTTTAGATTTCAAATTAAGTTTTCTGTGAAAGTTAAACTATAGGATCAAATATATATACAGGGTGAATCACAAATGTATTTCTTTATTTTGTTATGGTCAAAAAAGTAATATTTTGAATAATATTTTGATTTCTTTAGATTTGAAATTAAGTTTTCTGTGAAAGTTAAACTATAAGCTCAAATTTATATACGGGGTGAACCAAAAATGTATTTCTTTATTTTGTTATGGTCAAAAAAGTAATATTTTGAATAATTTTTTGATTTCTTTGGGTTTCAATTGAAGATTTCTTTGAAAGTTAAACTATATGCTCCTAGAGGTTATCTACGAGGTGACTCAAAAATGTTTCTATTTATTTTCAATAATAGATAGAAACATTTTCAGATTTTCAGCTCTGGCAATACTTTTTTTTAATTATTTTTTTTGTAATTTTTTTTTTTGAAAAATTTTTTTTTTCGAAATTTTTTTTTTAAAATTTTTTTTTTTAATTTTTTTTTTTGAAAATTTTTTTTTTTTTTTAATTTTTTTTTGACTTTTTTTTTTTTTAATAGAAACATTTTTTCCTTGAAATTTTTTTTTTTTATTTTTTTTATAACCCTCAATGACTTTTTTTATAGATAAAACTACCACAAACCAACTGGGAAATCCCGCAAGGGATTTCTTGTTAATATTAATAAAACCCGTACAGTCCGTCTCTGTCTAAAATTGGAAAAAAAACGCATGATTTGCGTGCAAGTTGGCATCTCGCCACGCCGGAGGCGTGGCCCCAGCTGTATTTATATCGAAACTTTACTTTTTTAAGACTGGTATAGGCTATATATGAAAGCGGATTGGATGCATTAAAATTATGTATTTTAATCATTTATATACCTCTGCACAAACGGAATTAAAGTGTGAGAAGGAGGTGAATAACTTTTTCTACGAGAAAATTCAAGAAAACAACAAGCACAAAACTGCAAAAAATGCTACTACTAAATCAATAAATTTACCTTTTTGTAACATCCACACATACAACAAAAGCATTTTGATTTATACTAGGCACTGTTCTAAACACGGCAGTGCACTTTTACGGTATGGTACGGCCCTTTATTACATTTTTAATTGTAAACTAAAAATGTTGAAAAATCTTCCGAGACTTCGTACATTCATCAATCTGACATAAGTTATTGTTATGTATTGTTGTAACCTGACGTTTTTTGGTACCGATTCAGTTCTGTCATTACTGTTTTTCAGTTCTGTCATTACTGTTTTTGTTTACAAAAACTTTCAATGAAACTAAATATAGATATGTGATTATAATAAGAAGCCATATACACCTATAATAAGTATCCATATAAATAGAAGGAATAAAAAACTACCTATAGTAAAATTAAACTGCCACTCATAAACTTTCGCAGAGAATAACAACAATGAACACAAATTATGAGTAAACATTGCACAGTAAGTATTGTACATAAATTCTATATTTTAGGCTACTAACTAGGTACCTACTACCATCGAAAATATACTACGACCACGATTTTTATATCTACGGTGCTACTACTACACATTATTATGATCAAAACAACAACATCTAATTACAGTGAAATCGTACCTTTTGCAAACACAGACATAGGTAGAATACCTAATAAATGTAACTACCTACTTCAAATACGTAATGAAGGTTATATTAAACAACAAAGTGATAGAAACAGAAATATACCTATGCAAGTAAGTACCGATTCAGTTCTGTCATTACTGTTTTTGTTAATTCCAAGTAGTAGGTATACTAAAAACTTTCAATGAAACTAAATATAGATATGTGATTTTGTAGCGATATTAAATAAGTATCCATTATAAATAGAAGTAAGGAATAAAAAAACTACCTATAGTAAAATTAAACTGCTACTTATTTATCTTATACCTAGAAAATCACGTACCTATAACTACACTTACTTGCTGAATGTTTTTATTTCAAAATACACAATAATTAAAATTTCTTAAACTACAAATACAACACAGTTTTGTGTTAGGTGCATAGATAATTTAACTATATAAATAAACTAAATTTGGACTACGCGCGACATCATCACACACATTTTAAAAACATTGGTATATTAATAGGTATAACCTACACACACTGAAAATATTATAATAAACCGAACGAAATTTCATAATTTTTAAACACCAAATCATGATTTTGTTTATGTCGCCTGAGCAGAGCTTCGTTGGTCACTTTATAGTCCACATAATTTTAACAAACGGCTGTATGTCCACATTTTGAACGCCTATTTTGTTGATAGTGTCAGTTTGGGTTAGGTATTAACAATTTCTCACTAAAATTACTTCAAATATACAATGGCATATTCTAAATTTACTACAAATACTTTTAATAACCATTTTATAACAATACAATTTAACAACATGTTGATAGGAATTGAAAACTGTTAGGCAATTAATGTACACAAATAAAACCAAATTATGACGTGACCTAGAAATGTCAACCAAACAAAAATAAGTGACACTAACGTCAGAAAAAAATTCTGCCAAATTATGACGTGAAACTAGAGGTGCAACTATATTGGAATTTGTCGATTTATTTTGAAAGCCATTTTCATGACTATATTCTTAGAAAAGCATATAGGACATGCAATTTCGTATATTTTTAATAACAATCCTATAAAAAGACTAACGTAAATTGCATTGAACAAGTATTAATCTTTAAATCTCATTTCAATCAATGACCTTTATTTAATATCTTATGCTTATGCAACCTCCAACACATCATTATGGTATTTACGGTTGCATAACCTCTTCTATGGAATAAGACACTTTTCGATGCTCTTCAATTTTGTCTAAAGTAGATTGCAATCGAAAAACTTTTAAATCTTTAGAAATTTTTAACGAACACTTTAAATTTATATACAGGGTGAATCAAAAATGTATTTCTTTATTTTGTTAAGGTGAAATAGTATTGTTTTGAATAACTTTTTGATTTCTTTAGATTTCAAATCAAGATTTTTTTTAAAGTTAAACTATAAGCTCAAATTTATATACAGGGTGAATCAAAAATGTATTTCTTTATTTTGTTAAGCTGAAATAGTATTGTTTTGAATAACTTTTTGATTTCTTTAGATTTCAAATCAAGATTTTTTGAAAGTTAAACTATAAGCTCAAATTTATATACAGGGTGAATCAAAAATGTATTTCTTTATTTTGTTAAGGTGAAATATTTTGAATAACTTTTTGATTTCTTTAGATTTCAAATCAAGATTTTTTGAAAGTTAAACTATAAGCTCAAATTTATATACAGGGTGAATCAAAAATGTATTTCTTTATTTTGTTAAGGTGAAATAGTATTGTTTTGAATAACTTTTTGATTTCTTTAGATTTCAAATCAAGATTTTTTGAAAGTTAAACTATAAGCTCAAATTTATATACAGGGTGAATCAAAAATGTATTTCTTTATTTTGTTAAGGTGAAATAGTATTGTTTTGAATAACTTTTTGATTTCTTTAGATTTCAAATCAAGATTTTTTGAAAGTTAAACTATAAGCTCAAATTTATATACAGGGTGAATCAAAAATGTATTTCTTTATTTTGTTAAGGTGAAATAGTATTGTTTTGAATAACTTTTTGATTTCTTTAGATTTCAAATCAAGATTTTTTGAAAGTTAAACTATAAGCTCAAATTTATATACAGGGTGAATCAAAAATGTATTTCTTTATTTTGTTAAGGTGAAATATTTTGAATAACTTTTTGATTTCTTTAGATTTCAAATCAAGATTTTTTGAAAGTTAAACTATAAGCTCAAATTTATATACAGGGTGAATCAAAAATGTATTTCTTTATTTTGTTAAGGTGAAATATTTTGAATAACTTTTTGATTTCTTTAGATTTCAAATCAAGATTTTTTGAAAGTTAAACTATAAGCTCAAATTTATATACAGGGTGAATCAAAAATGTATTTCTTTATTTTGTTAAGGTGAAATAGTATTGTTTTGAATAACTTTTTGATTTCTTTAGATTTCAAATCAAGATTTCTTTGAAAGTTAAACTATAAGCTCAAATTTATATACAGGGTGAATCAAAAATGTATTTCTTTATTTTGTTAAGGCGAAATAGTAATATTTGGAATAATTTTTTGATTTCTTTGGGTTTCAATTCAATATTTCTTTGAAAGTTAAACTATATGCTCCTAGAGGTTTTCTACGGGGTAACTCAAAAATGTTTCTATTTATTTTCAATAATAGATAGAAACATTTTCAGATTTTCAGCTCTGGCAATACTTTTTTTTAATTAATTTTTGAATTATTTTTTTTTTTAATTTTTTTTTTTTAATTTTTTTTTTTGAAATTTTTTTTTTTGAAATTTTTTTTTTTTAAATTTTTTTTTTAATTTTTTTTTAATAATAGAAACATTTTTTTCCTTGAAATTTTTTTTTTTTTTGATTTTTTTTTTCATTTTTTTTGCCACCCTCAATGACTTTTTTTATAGATAAAACTACCACACAACGACTGGGAAATCCCGCAGGGATTTCTTGTTAATAATACTAACGAGCGTACAGTCCGTTTCTTTCTAAAATGGGGAAAAAAAGGGGCCACTTAAAGCCACTAAGGCTGCAGTTTCGCCGAAGGCGAAACTGCAGCGCTGCCTATTATAGAAAATTTCCTTTTTGCACACGGGAAAGGTGTACTTTACAAAGGTGATTCAGTGCATTAAAATTATGTATTTTATTCATTTATTTACCTGTGCAGAAACGATATTTTAGCGTGACAAGGAGGTGAATACGATTTTCTACGAGGAAATTCAAGAAAAAAGCATTATAAAGTACTGCTATTACTTTGAAATAAATACCTGTTTTGGTGCTGTGTTTAGGTACAAAAACAATTTTAAAGTTACGTACAAGCATATTTGGTACGCCACTGTGCCTTTTCCATATCCTATATTTTCAATTATTGCGTTTTTCGTTCATTTTTATTAATCTATCAAACCTTAAATGCGACTGGTATATTCCTTAAAATTGACAAATCTAATTTAGTTCAGCTGTCACACATAACGTTCTTTTACATTTTTCCACATAAATATACAATGACACTCTTTAAAAACACATGTTAAATATAAAGAACAAAATTTAAAAGACACTGATATACGCAGCATTTGCAATATTACTTACAAAATGTGCGAAAAACCACATAAAATCATACCGATGACACCCATTTTTGCCTTCAATATAGAGGCGACACTAACGACCACCACACAGGAAATGAACATTATGTTTCATTTGGCTATGATGCCTATCCTTTTCACAAACAAACACATTCAAATTTTTTCATCCATTGCAATTGAAAATAATACATACATACATAACCTATAAAATACTGCCATGAACAGTGAAGGCTTATCTAATTTTTTAACAACTGCTTTAATTCCAAATCTAATTATCCCAGAGAGTGATTTTGCAGAATGTGGCCCAATATGGCAACAATGGATCACATCGTTTTCGATTCGACTTATTTCGTAATCAGTCACTCCAATTTTGCAAATGGCCACTCATCATAAACTTCCGCAAAGAACAACAACAATAAACACAAATTATCGAAATGAGTAAACAACAGTAGTAAATATAGCAAAAAACACTTGCACAGTAAGTAATTTAATACAAATACATAATATTCCATATTTCAGACAAATAGGTATATCATGCCGTCTATACCTAAAATGTAGTACAATCGTTGTTGTTAGCTACCTACTAGGTATATTATGATCAAAACAAACAGGCTAACATTCTTAAAATTAAAACATTATACCTACCACATCACAACCGTAAGTAACAAATACAAACAACATATTATTGTTATTCCAAAGTGATAGATACAGAAATATACAAAAACAATGCAAGTAAGTAAGTACCTACTTACTTATTCTCTATCTGAAAATACCAACAATTACAATTAAGGTTCGCCATTTATCAGGAAGAATTTGTTTGAAATACCTTATTATGTCGTTTATATTGTACTTATTAATGAAGTTTATAAAAAGGAAGGTAGGTACATTATTATTATTATTTAGATTTGTTTGAAACTAAACTAAAGGTTACTAGGTCAATTTCATCTTATTGATCTCGGTCAGGGTTGTTTCCAAATAACTAATGACGTACGTACTTAGCTGACTAATTTTATTATAGATTTACAATTTTCGTTTTAAACCTAACTTTATCTGTTTAATTAACTAAATTTAGTATTTTATATTAATAATAGGTACTTATTTTTCTGGTAATTATCTATTTCTTATAATCTTGATCATATATACATTAGTAGTTTTTATAACAGGTTCTCCATTCGTCAAGAAAGTAGATATTCATACGTACGTCGCTACTAGACTCCTATAATACATCAGGTGTTGAACGGCAGCAACCAACTACGTACATTAGGACAGTGTTGCCTACGTTATCTGTTATAAAAAGGGCAAAGCAATAAATTTCAGAGTTTTTTAGATTAGTTGATGAAATTATTGCATAGGGTGATGTACGGGGTAACTCAAAAATGTTTCTATTTATTTTCAATATTTTTAGGTATGGTAAAACGTAATAGAAAAATTTTCCTGGCTATGCGCTAAGTATTTATCAGATTTTAACGACATTAATTAATAAGCACCATGTACAGGGTGATACAAAACCAACATTAATTATCCCACATTTAAGAAATTTTAAATGTATAGAAATTTATATACGGGGTGAATCAAAAATGTATTTCTCTATTTAGTTATGGTCAAAAAAGTTTTATTTTGAATAATTTTTTGATTTCTTTAGATTTCAAATTAAGTTTTCTGTGAAAGTTAAACTATAAGGTAGAATATATATACAGGGTGAATCAAAAATGTATTTCTTTATTTTGTTATGGTCAAAAAAGTTATATTTTGAATAATTTTCTGATTTCTTTAGATTTCAAATTAAGTTTTCTGTGAAAGTTAAACTATAGGGTCAAATATATATACAGGGTGAATCAAAAATGTATTTCTTTATTTTGTTATGGTCAAAAAAGTTATATTTTGAATAATTTTTTGATTTCTTTAGATTTCAAATTAAGTTTTCTGTGAAAGTTAAACTATAGAGTCAAATATATATACAGGGTGAATCAAAAATGTATTTCTTTATTTTGTTATGGTCAAAAAAGTTATATTTTGAATAATATTTTGATTTCTTTAGATTTCAAATTAAGTTTTCTGTGAAAGTTAAACTATAAGGTAGAATATATATACAGGGTGAATCAAAAATGTATTTCTTTATTTTGTTATGGTCAAAAAAGTTATATTTTGAATAATTGTTTGATTTCTTTAGATTTCAAATTAAGTTTTCTGTGAAAGTTAAACTATAAGGTAGAATATATATACAGGGTGAATCACAAATGTATTTCTTTATTTTGTTATGGTCAAAAAAGTTATATTCTGAATAATTTTTTGATTTCTTTAGATTTCAAATTAAGTTTTCTGTGAAAGTTAAACTATAGGGTCAAATATATATACAGGGTGAATCAAAAATGTATTTCTTTATTTTGTTATGGTCAAAAAAGTTATATTTTGAATAATTTTTTGATTTCTTTAGATTTCAAATTAAGTTTTCTGTGAAAGTTAAACTATAGGGTCAAATATATATACAGGGTGAATCACAAATGTATTTCTTTATTTTGTTATGGTCAAAAAAGTTATATTTTGAATAATTTTTTGATTTCTTTAGATTTCAAATTAAGTTTTCTGTGAAAGTTAAACTATAGGGTCAAATATATATACAGGGTGAATCAAAAATGTATTTCTTTATTTTGTTATGGTCAAAAAAGTTATATTTTGAATAATTTTTTGATTTCTTTAGATTTCAAATTAAGTTTTCTGTGAAAGTTAAACTATAGGATCAAATATATATACAGGGTGAATCACAAATGTATTTCTTTATTTTGTTATGGTCAAAAAAGTAATATTTTGAATAATATTTTGATTTCTTTAGATTTGAAATTAAGTTTTCTGTGAAAGTTAAACTATAAGCTCAAATTTATATACGGGGTGAACCAAAAATGTATTTCTTTATTTTGTTATGGTCAAAAAAGTAATATTTTGAATAATTTTTTGATTTCTTTGGGTTTCAATTGAAGATTTCTTTGAAAGTTAAACTATATGCTCCTAGAGGTTATCTACGAGGTGACTCAAAAATGTTTCTATTTATTTTCAATAATAGATAGAAACATTTTCAGATTTTCAGCTCTGGCAATACTTTTTTTTAATTATTTTTTTTGTAATTTTTTTTTTTGAAAAATTTTTTTTTTCGAAATTTTTTTTTTTAAATTTTTTTTTTTTAATTTTTTTTTTTGAAAATTTTTTTTTTTTTTTAATTTTTTTTTGACTTTTTTTTTTTTAATAGAAACATTTTTTCCTTGAAATTTTTTTTTTTTATTTTTTTTTTTCATTTTTTTTATAACCCTCAATGACTTTTTTTATAGATAAAACTACCACACAACGACTGGGAAATCCCGAAGGGATTTCTTGTTAACTAGTATAAACTGTGAGAGCCCTTACTCATTCTAATCTTCAACGAAAACGCGTAAAAGTTCGTACGTATCTCCTCCGAAGAAAAACAATTGTAAAATATGTCATGTGTTTTTACATACAGTTTAATATTGAGAATGTGCGGTAGGCTACTTTTAGTGAGGCTCCTTTGAAGCGAAACATTTTTAAAATAGTCCCCAAATCGTCACATTTTTCATTAAAGTAAAGTCAGTAGAAAAGAAAACAGATTTGTGTGTTATTCTTATGGAATCTACTCGCTTAAACAACATACCAACTTACAATGCTTTGCTGCCAGAATGTCATTCAAATTATCTCTATCCTACACCTCGTACTTATTATTTCAGCAATAGCGTAATTAATCCGAAATCTGTTTACAACCGAAACACGTGAATATGCTAATTTAAACATAAACTCAATTTCCCCAAGTTTATTTTATTTTATTTTTGTTAAAATAATTTCTTTGTCGAAAAAAATCAATATTAATGATATTTCATTCAATTCAATTTATTCAAAATCTGGCAACATCTAAGGAAAATTACGAAAAGCGCCGTTGCCACACTTTATTTGAAAAATTCAATCTACTAATTCTTTCCGCAATAGCGTAATCAATCCGAATTCAATTTCTACACTCAAAACAACTTCAAATAGCTATTTAACCACAAACTTAAATTATCCAAACTTTATTTTCAAATTTCTTTCACAAAAACTTTACTTTCAATTCACTTTCACGAAAATATTCTTCCCGATAAATATTATTATATATTTTATATACTAGGTCAAAATCAATCTGACAACAAAGCAACAATATAGATGAACTATTATTGCAGTGACAATTATGACAAGTGGCATTTTGAAATTAAAAAATAAATTATACCTAATTAATTAAAAAATGTGTATTAAAATAGAAACATTTGCTTAAAATCATTCTAACATTAGTAATTGTACGATAACTATATTCTTTTAATACCTAATACATATTATTTATACCTACCGAACATCTTAGTTTATATTGTAAACATCTATTAGTGGTTGCTGCCTATAAACACCTACATAAATTAAGCATTACCAGATCAAATGTAAGTATTTTTATCATAGAAGCAGCATAATATAAAATATTTTATGCTAATCAATTAGGTACGTACACGAAATAGAAACATGGGTACAATTAATAATGTTTCCAAAAGAAAATGAATATTATGTAATCGGAAGCATTTTAAAATGATCATATTAACGACTTGAAATGGTAAACAAGGTTTAAGATAACTTTCGAATCAATAAAGGTTTCTGAAGTTATATTCTGCTAGAGTTGAAAAGGTGATAATTGTCTAACATATTTATTTAACATAAGTAGTCTAAAAATTCATTTGTCGTGTTTTAGATCAAAGAAGAATAACCCAAAATAGCAGAAATTGTTTTGAAATCAAGCACATAATGTACTGGATGGTATTAACGTGGTATTCCAAGTACCTATTCAGTCAATGAGAGAAAACCATTTATAATTTTGCATTTATATATTTTTTTATAAGTAGTAGTAGTAGTGTTTATTTCACCCAATATTAATGTATACAATAATAAGTAATAATAAGTCGTAACATAAAAGTTATTACAGTTTGTTTTTTTTTTCAAATAAATATTCACTTGAATATTTCAGTTGAATTGATATGGTACGTTCAACTGTCGCTCAGTTGAACTAACTGATATTTACGTTGAAGGATCAGCTGGGCAGCTATTCTTGAAAACCAGGGAGTAGAACAGTTGTGAGGCGAGGCAAAGTCTATTAAATTAGCACAGCTTTGCCTCACTTCTATGTTCACTTGAACTGATGTGATAGGGGTAATTGCCATTCATTTTCAACATAACGTTTTCAGTTAATTGTCAACGAAGAAAAATGCTAATGCCTATAGACTTTGATAGATAATAAAAGTCAATGTTACCAACATACAAAAAATAAAAACATGTGAACTAGAGGTGCAAGGTAATAAAACTGTCGATAGTGTTTTTGATTCTTTAAATAATCAGCTGTAGCAAAAACGTTAAGTCATCGTAAATATTAAATATACTGTGGTTAAGTGTAGAATAAATTAAAAAAACCATATACAGGGTCATACAGAAAAATATATTAGTTTTACAACGCTTAAATTTTTTAGAGCGAAACAAAAAAGTTAGAAAACTTTTGATTTTTTGTAGTATGTTAGAATGGTTTCATACATTTTTTTATACAGGGTGAAATCATTTTTAGGAAAAATTATATATTATTATGACAGAGAAAATTCAAATTTTACTGTCAAATTTACTATATGAGATCAGTTTATAAACAAATATATAAACATAAAATAATTACTAGAATTACAGGGTGTCCCAAATTTTTTGCCTTAGTGAAACGTACAAATATTAAGAACTTTTACATTTCCAGAATAACCGCCTACAATTTAGATAAAGGGTTACTCAAAAATGTTTATATTTATTTTCAAGATTTTCAGGCAAGGTAGAACGTAATAGACAGAAAAACTTTTTAATTTTTTAGTTTTTTAGAATGGTTTCATGAAATTATTGCACAGGATGGCTCAAAAATGTTTCATAAGAATTTTTTTATATATTTTTTCACAGTATTTTTAGTTAGAATGGGGTCATACATTTTTATACAGGGTGTATGTGTATTGTTTCGATTTATTTAATCAGGTTTTTAAACCCATATTTTCAGTTTTTTTTTATAACCCTCGATGACTTTTGTCATAGATAAGACTACCACAAAACGACTGGGAAATCCCAAAGGGATTTCTTGTTATCATTATAAATAAAGCCAGGAGGAGTACCAACACTTGTTCATTCAGTATTTCACAACATTGACTCAATCAGGTAACAATATTCTGTGTGGTACTACTGTCTATCAGTGGCGTATGACCCAGATTACCGCCCGAAGCCCTTTACAATGTTGCGCCCCTATTTTATGTGGAAACAAAACCATATTTTTTAACTGTACTGTTTTAATAGATATCTATTCCTTTCTAACTTCTATGTAAAACAAAAACCAATATAATGACAACGGACAAACTTGATACTAAACTACTGAACTAATACGAAAACAAAAATATATATCCTTTATCTACTCGTATGATATATAAGCAGGTAAGATATACTAAGGTTAAGGTATAAAAAAAATAAAATATGAGAAAAATTATTGAAAAGATTATTTCTTGCTTTGGCTTGAGCAAAAACATCTACAATATCATAAAAGCTAATACCACTTAGAAGATTACTCTCGATGCACATTATTGCCAAAGCATTCAATTTATTGTGGGATAAGGTCGATCTGCAGTAGGTTTTGACCCTCTTCAGTACCGAATATTACCTTTCTCCCGTACAGTTGGTAACCGCGTTACAAGCGAAAATTCTCAACAAAATTGTTAAATTGGGAAAACATCATCACTGTTTTGCTTTTCAATTCTTTTAGCAAGTCCAGCGGTCCATTCGATGAGAGACCAAGATCTTTTATTTGAAGGATCTCCCCTTCTAGTTTTCATTTTTGCACAAGTTAACTGCATCAGATTCGAAGGCATCGAAACTATCCCTCAACAGGTTAACAAAAGAATATAATGAACGATATAATAAAATTACAGTGGTAAGATCTACATTCGCAGCCTGAAGTTTTTTATTTGTTTCGTTGAATCGTTTCAGTACTTTACTTCAAAAGCATGTCATAAAAGCAGTTTCAATATAACAGTTTTTCATTCAGACTTCTCGCTTCTAAACTTGTGTAGGGCTTTTCATTTGCGTCTTCGAGTATTATATGAAGGGCGAAATAGGATGCTTACAATGCTTTACTTGTATCCGCACGCGCACTCCATCTAGTGATAGACAAACTCTTAACAGAAAGCTTCGGACTTAACTTGGACATTAAAATGTTCCATCAGTGCGTCGAAATGGAGAAAAAATTATACAACTCTTGTACTGTTCCAAAATAGATGACGGAGTCCACGCAGAAGCCAGCTGCTGAAGTTCCGACAAGAGTTAGAGAATGAGCGGCGCATGGGATGTAATATGCTAAAGGAGTTATGTTTTATATTCTTGCTTGCAAACCTGAGTAATGTCCAGACATATCACCGGCATTGTCATAACTTTGACCGCGACAGTTTATTATATTTATGTCGAAAGTTTTTAATCGATCCAAAATTATGTCTGTTAACTGTTCAGACTTGTGACCGGTGTTAGCAATGAAGGTTAGAAAATGTTCAACAGGCACTCCATTATGGAAGACGTAACGAACAATCAATGTGAGTCTGACCCACACGGCTGATATCTGGCGTTGAATCGATAATAATGGAATAATATTTGGCAACCTTTAATTGTTTAACAATTTTTACTTGTACTTGAGATCCCATCTGGAGAAGAGGTGCGTCCACAAATGTATGCGATAAATACGAATGTGGGCTCTTGCCAGAATTTCCGAATCTGCCAATGTGATCAGCCAAAAACGGATCAAACTTAGCAATTTAATTAATCCCTCACCCCAATTCCTTTATTGTACGACGGATCGGCCAATGGGATCGAAGACACGAGAGGATCGCGCAGTGATCATTTTTATTTTATTTTTTGCACAAACATTCTCCACATTTTACCTCTGGTCGAGAATGTTGCGCCCACTAAAACCTTGCGCCCGAAGCCTGGGCTTCTGCGATAATACGCCACTGCTGTCTATAAAGCCAAATATAATATCCATCACATCAAGTATTTTGTAGGTATGTCGTTTTTTACAGTTCTGATGCAACGATTTTTAAAAGTCCCAAAAAGATGATGGTTCGAGTAGCTTAACTCGCACAGCCTTCTGTAGAAAAACGATTATTCGCTTCTAAAAGATAGATGTTACTGTGTATCATTTTTCATTTATTAATAAATAAATACGAGTTTATAAACAAAAATGTTTTTGTTGCTTCGCGAAAATTATTTAACTTTTTTATTAAATTTATGCCATACTCCTTCGCCTATGTTGGCCGCAGAACTGATATTCAAGGTGAACATATTGATGATGTTGCGCTGTTACAGCGTTGCAAGCCAAGTTTTTATTTTAGCCTCTGTCTTTGTTCCAAGTTTGGGTTTAGTTATCTATCTCTTTTGCAGTGTGCAGGACAAAACAAAATATATTTTATGAATGAAATGTGTGGTCAGTCCTTTAAGTCAGTGGGTTTAGTTAAAATATAATATTCTTCAAGGTTCCTGCGACTCGACAGTGTGTCTCTTAAACAAAATTTTCTTGGTCAATTAATATTTTATACTGTGCAAGATAATTAGAATTCAAATAAAAGAAAACAAACAAAAACTTTCAAAGTCAACTCCACAAAAAACTTTTAATTTAGTTATGTAAAGGAAACTAGTTTCGGCTCAACAAGCCATCATCAGCCCATTCTTACAAAAACATCTGTGTAGAAAAAATATCAAACACGAATATGAATAAAATTACACGAAAACAAACACCTGTGTTGAGTAAATAAATAAAAAAAAAACTGAAACTGAAACTGACACTCCACTTTGATGATGGATAATTTATTTCGTTTGATAATTCGAATTCATTAACAAAATATAAAACTCCTTAAGTATATTGTTCTATATACATCTTTTATAACTACTTTTACATACGTTATATAACAGCTAATAAAGTTACTAATATTTTCTAAAGTAGTCCATTTTTGCGAAGAGTAAATATGTATTGTGATAACACATCTTGACAGAAAATATGGACCATAGGCAGTTATAGATTTAATTTATCCGTAATAACTAAACAATAAACGGGCCTTAAGGACTTACCTTAATGTTCGGTGGTTGATCTTATGGGCTTATTGATTAATAGTTCTATAATTTCCACATTCACAACAATTACACAAACTTTCACAGGTTGCGGTTTTTTTTTATTTTACTACAAAATTAGTACACTAGACGATAAATCACCACCACTATGGCTGATAGTTTATATGAATAGAGTTGTAACTATTTTGAATTTATCGGGTATTATTTACATTCAGAAAGAATACTAATTTTGTAGCTCAATCCAAAAGAATCCCAATATGCTATTCAAATTGTTACTGGTTCGATTCAAGTTTTACGAGCGGGTTCAATTCAAGTTTTAATTAAAGAAGAACAAAGAAAGAATATCAACTTTATTAATGTGTATTAAAGTAATGTAAAATTACTCACCTTTTATAATTCTGGATCTCCGTCGGTCACCCACTTTTTATTTAAAAGGAAAACAACAATAATTAAATGACCCTTCTGTCAACAACATAACGAAAACTTTATTAGAAATAAAACGCATCGGTTTGGGCTCAAAAGAACTAATCTCATAATTAAAATTAATAAAGAAAATTAATAACAACAAAGAAATAAATATGTATAAATAAAAAAAAAAGAATAAAACAATTAAACGATAATGAAAATTTAGAAGAAAATCTTATTCATTAATGTACAACTTAAAATCGGTAAATTAATATAATTCCGAATAATTATATTAATTTCTATACGAAACTTTTATTACAATTGAAAACTGAATTTATTTCAATTACTAAAATAAACAACTTAAAACTTTATAAAAATTGATTACAAAGAAAAAGGCCTTCAATTAAAAGAATTAACAAAGAACTTACTGAACTTGAACTTCGATTATTATTAAGAAACTTTATACAATTAGAAATCACATCTAGACTCTACCAAGGCTAAAACGAATCTAAACTCGAAAATCCGATTGTCTTTCCAAAACACTTAACAGACTACTAGACTAAACTAGATTGAAAATAGCCAATCAGAAAAAAAGGGAATTTTTACAATATACCCCTATAAAGATACATCTACAGGGTGAGAGATTCAGAAATAAGATACATTTTTATGTCGACTTTAATAACTGTTGTTAATTGTTAAGATGTCCTATGTTCGAGATTTTTCAGAAGATCAACAAGACACTACTGTTTGTAAAGTTAGGAGCAATACGATTATATAATGACTCCTTAATCTCCGGAAAAGCTAACTGGATGAAAACCCATGTTCATATTTTCCGCGCCTTTTATATTTATTCTTTGTTATGGAAAACCTTGTTAACTCCCCAACTACTAGCTTCTGTATATAATAATAAAAGTCCGACATTTAATTTACATCAAGGTATGTCGATCTTCAAAAGTGAGACCACACTGTATTTAAAACATGTCATTCTTCGAACAAGAAAACACGGTCCATCTGTTTGAACAAAGAAAAGAGACAAAAATTATATATTTTTGTTATTCATGTACCTACTTGTAGATGTGTTTATTGCTCTTCGTAAAACCCATATCAATAAACGATAAGATAGGTAGAAAACAGACCCTTAAATTTTATAACTAAAAGGACAGTTTAGGAACATTTGTTAACAATCTATTTAAAATAATATTCACAAAAATATTATATTTCCCAAACTAAGAGAAAATATCTATATAAAAAACCCAACTAGTATCCATAATACCAGTGGCGTGGTGTTACAGAGTTTATTGAAGATAAAGTTACGGTGCATGCATCGACAGCTTGTCCTTAGGCCAAATACGCGCAAAATTTTAAATTTAACAAATAAAAGAGAAATAGGTACTTTGATTAATCTCTATATTATAGAAATTAGAAAAAGGAATAGGGTCAAGACATTTGAGGAAAAGAAATTAATTTTAAAGGAAAAGTACATAAATAAGACGCATACAGTAAGTAAGAGTGGACGCGATAACATAAATATGGGTTTATCTATTTATATGTTTCTCTTGTAGAACATTCGTCGTAAGTTAGACAAGGCCAAATATGTTTCGATGTTCCATCATCAGTTTATTAAATATTATAAGGAGATTGAACACACTATACAGACCACATTTGTGAAAAAGTTTATAAAATGCTAAATTACATAGGTATACGTTAAACAATTATACTGAAAATATTCGTTATATTTTAGATAGAAATATCATGATATTGTAAGCTACTATTTCCAAAGAACGATTCTATGTAGAATAATTATGCTTTCGTGTGAGGGCGAGCCAACATTATGTACACACAACTTAGATGCGTTAACTGACAACTCAATATTCCAATCGGTTGATGTAATGTTGACAGGTCGATTAAACTGCACGCTAGCTATTTGGAGTTTTGACTAACCTGGTAGTTTCATTTATTGTTTCTCAATAAAGCCATCATGATTTTGTGTTATGTAAAAATCTATACCTACTTGCTCTTTAAAGGATTTTACGACTTTTTATTTTTAGGCGAAATATTGGGTTGTTTTGTCGGATGATTATATGTGGATACTTAACAAAAAATAAATACCTACTAATCTAACGTAAAATGTGTTGATTGAGTTGAACGTTACGTTTCGCACCATGTTCAATACGACACGAGATTCTATATTTAAATGATTTTTGAACTTGATCCATTTAATTTTTGGTGGTTTTATAGGTATATATATGTTTTGTTAAATAGATCGAGATATTTAGCATTTGGTGTATACGAGGTCATTAAGAAAGCCTCCCGCCAGGGAATTCGGGCGTATCTTCCAGTGTTGGCAATAGGATATGATGGAGTTGTAACTTCTCGTCCGGTCAACGTTTGTAAACTTTGTTTCACCGGTCATATTGCCTGCTCACACTAGATGTCCCCAAAAATATCTTGTTGTCATTAATCTTTCCTGCTAGTATAAGTTCTTCGTAAAAGTTGCAAATTTGGTTCACACTGCCTGCCGATCACCACTGATGAGTTGTAGAATGATAGCTGTATCATTTCTTGTATGTTTTATAAAGTCTCCTTTATACTTAAATATAATACAACAAGATGTTTTTGGTGACATCTAGTGTGAGCAGGCAACATGCCCGGTGAAACAGAGTTCACAAATCATGACCGGATGAGAAGCAACATCTTGTATATTCCATGTCTCGTACTAGTATAAGCTCTTCGTAAATGTTGGAAATTTGGGTCACACTGCCTGCCGAACAGCGTTTGTGAACTTGGTTTCACCGAGCACATTGCCTGCTCACACTAGATGTCGCCGAAAACATCTTGTTGTCAATATAATATATTATGTTAATCCTATGAGGGCTGGAAGCACATTAAATTTGTTGATCTTCTCTTATCGCAAGTTAACTATTTCAACAATGGACCTAAAAAGCTAATGATAATCGATTGGAGTGTCCATCCTGCATGAGGAACATCGTGTAAAAAGTCCTTATCCGCCCAGCAAATGGACATCAGTTTATTATATAGTGCGCAAATTGCATCAAATGCAAATATGATATAAAATCTTATTAGATAAACACAATAAGCAGTCGAAGGAGACTGACGTACTCAAAACAGAGATCGCAGCTTAAAAGGTCGTTTAAACGTTTTGGAGGCTCGAAATATTTCTCACAGGAATATTAATGAAATTGAAATATTTCGTGAGTATGAAGAGATAGGGAAGCGGAAAAACTGTTTAGTTTTCTTTAGAAAAGCTGAGACGGATAATGAAGTTATAAAGAATATTCACAATGTATGAACTTCAAACGATTTATCCTCGTTTGGATTTATTTTGTATTGAGAATGTGACACGAGTGGATCGTCGGTCCGGGAATGCATGACGGCCTCGTCCTGTCAAAATTTAAATAAAAAAATCCATGCTATATTTGTTGTTTCGCGTCAGGAATATAAACTGAAACAAACCATGACTTTAAGCATCTCGCTTTAAATTCAGACAAGACACCGTAACAACTATACAGTTTATCGCAAGGATCGTGATCTTGAAGCACTTAATGTCGAGAGAGGTGGAGGTGTTTGGTTGGACGTAAGATCGGATCTAAAATCGAAACCACTGAAGTTATACACTACTACCCTTTCATCTTCACTGGATATCGTTGGTTCGAAAATTAGTAAGATTCCTATTCGTGTTACGTGTTTTGTATATACAGGCAACCTAATACTGGTATTGACATTTATATTAAAATGTTTGGATTGTTGTAATATCTGCATTATTTCAGCTTGAGCGATGTCAAATATTCACGGATTTAGGTGTCACATTCGATCAGATTTTTATTCCTGGACCACATCAATAGAGTAATATCTGACGCGTCACATATGTATGGCTTCATAATGCGTAACTGTAGAGGCTTTGATAGTGTTTCTGTGCTCATTACTCTGTTTCACACATATGTCAGATCGAAACTAGAGTTTTCGTCTATTGTCTGGTATCCTTAGCATAATGCTCACAAGTTGGAGATCGAAAAAATTCAACGCCGGTTTCTAACGTGTCTAGTTTTTAAAACAGATGGTTTTTATTCTGTTAGAGGATTCGATCATTGTTTGTTGTTGTCTCGTTTTAATATGCAGAGCTTGGAATATCGAATTCAGGGTACATTGGTTATGTCATATAAATTATTTATTTAGACACAGCTAGAACTAATGTGTTATTGAGACCACCTGTACATATTATGTGGCATAACTTTTAAGTCATTTCTGGTAGATGTGACATTTTTATATCCTCAGAATATAACCTTAAGATTTTAGCTGCAGAAGCATTTATAGTGTAAATGAGTGTATTAGAGCAATACTCGGAGAAATAGTCTATAAGCTTAAGTTTTTTTATATATTATTAGAATTAATAACTATTGATTTTGTATGTATTGTTCTGTAATTGAGAAACCGTTGGGCAATAAATGCTTTTTTATTATTTTGTATTGTTTCGTAACAGTTTTTGCAACTGGATTAATACTCTTTATGGGTGTTAACCACGAGGTACGAGAGTATTGTTAGCCTTTTTATTTTTTACGTATCGTGATCCAAGAACTTTCGGACGGTGTGGCACGTTTTGAGTATAACAGCTTTCTGAATTTGTTGGTGCGTGCTGAGGGAAAGACCAAATTTAGTAATATTTTCTAGAAGTGAGTTAGGGGTTTCTCCTGTAGGTGATATAATAAGAGGTATGGTTGTAACTTTTTGTTGATTCCATATTTGTTTTAGTTCGATAGCGAGCGGGGTATACTTATTAATTTTTTCATGTTCCTTGTTTTGTAGATTTTCCTCGTTGGGAACTGAGATATCAACTAAGAGTGTCGGTTTTCCTTTTTTGTCGATATATGTGATATTAGGTCTGTTATGAGCCGCCGTGCGGTCAGTATATAGTGTCGTGTCCCAGTAGAGTTTAACTTCATTATTTTCAAGAATTGTATCCGGATGGTATTTGTAATACTCTATTCTCCTTGTTATTAAATTGTATTTGAGAGCCAGTTCTTGACGTATGATTTTAGCTGCCGCGTTGTCTGTCAGTATAATCTGTTGCTGCAAGGAGTCTGCACCCATTAGTTATATGTTGGATTGTTTCTGGGAATAATTTACATTTTCTACATGTATCGTTTTGTTGTTTGCTGTCTTTTATAATGTGTTTCTGGTAATTTTCTGTCGCTATAATATTATCTTGAATAGCAATGGTGAATCCTTCGGTCTCGGGGTATAATTCACCCTTTCCTAGCCAAGAGTATGTGTGTTCTATGTTTATGTGGGGTTCATGTACTAGTTTGTAATGTCTTCCATGTAATGATTTTTGTGACCACTTTGTTAGTTTCTTACTGATTTCTGTGTTATTAGTGTTCTCGTTTCCAACATTATAATCTAAATTAAGTGACTTTAAATTTCGCGGGGTGTATTTTATCATTGGTTCTCAGGATTGCTTGATGGATCTGACTATTTTGTCTATTAATGAAGTATTTTCGTAGGTGTTTGATTTGTTCCTGGTGTACAAACTAGTAGTATTGTTATATCGATAATGCCTCTTCCCCCATTTGAACGTGGTAAAGTGATTCTCTCAACACAGAATCGTGGGTGATGCATTCGGTACTTTGTTAACATCGTTCTTGTTATTCTGTTAAGCTCTTCTGTATATGATTCACTCCCTTTAGTTAAGTTTAGTCTTCACGAACTGTGTTAATCTTTGCTTGAAGGATTGTTTTAGTTCGTTTTTTATTTTTTGGTGATTGATTCTTGTGTTGGAATCGCAGATATTTGTATGTTTCGTGTTCTTCTAATGAGGTTATATGTGGTTCATTCATTGTTAGTATATCTTCATTTTTTAGCCATTTTTTCTTCTCCATAGTAAGTGTTTTGCATTTGTTAATGACAAATTCCATATTTATATCTTTGCTTATTTGGTCTGTGATTTGTATTAGTTGCTTCAATTGCGATTTTGTTGCTCCATAAAGTTTTATATCACCCATGTAGAGAAGGTGGTTAACTTTATGTAGTATTCCATTGTCTTTTTTAATTTGAAAACCATAGTTTGTGGAATTTAGTGTTTCTGATAAAGGTTTTAGGCACATACAAAACCACAAAGCACTCAATGAATCTCTCTCTTATTATTATTATTATTATGCTACATTCGGTTACCGAAATCGACTGGAGCGGCCTATCTCCAGTGATGTTGATTCTCCCTCGGTCTGTACCCCCCAGCTCGGAAAAGAAAATAAGTGTGTCTGAGGCGTACAAGACACAGACGGCCTCCTATCATCCTTACCGTCTCCGACCCTATTTGACGGCGCAGGTCATAAGTTATATAGAAATAATTATAAATAATGAAACAATTGGAATAGCACAAAACGATATAGCAGCGGGACTTACCAGCTTAGGGCTGCTGTTGCTAATGCGACGGTTGGGGGCCCCCGGAGTATCCTTCCTGCTCCACACACACTTTTACATCGGACATATATCACGTTGTAACATTTCTATGCATAAATGCATCACTAATATATAGTTCAATTACAATAATTAACAATAGGAATATAATGCGAAATTTAACTGTTTTTTCAAAATGGACAAAAATCAACGGTCTTTTCATCCAACGAACGACTTAATGGCGAAGGCGCGCATGACGAATGCGCAATCGGCGGCGCTGTTGCCCGCTGTTTTGTCTAAAGTTTTGTGCTAAAAATGATATGCAACCAAACAATCAAAATATACAAAACCTGCGTCAACATTCCGCCCACCAAAAGAAACAAAGATGTTTTTTTTTTTTTATTATACGAAAAGTGTTTTTTAGAAAAATTTGATTAAATTTACTAAAACAAAAAGGCTCGAAAGCTATTACTTTTATGAAAGAAAACAGCAAAAAACAACAACAATAAACATAGACACAGACACACAACCAATTGCAATAGAAACTATGTTAATTAGGCAAGGGACAGAGTTTAACCACCGGTCGCCTTAACAATCCATGCGAGGTCCGCAGCGTAACCACACGCACAATACCGTCGGACCCCGGATGAAGCGTCACCACGCGAGCAAGTGGCCACTGCAATGGAGGTGTGTTTTCGGATTTTACTATGACCAAATCGTCAATTTTAAGGGTTTTGCTATATTTGGTCCACTTATGTCTCTGCTGAAGGGTATGTAAATATTCGCAATGCCACCTTTTCCAAAAATCGGCATGCATTTTTTGCACTAGCTGCCAACGATTCAATTGATTTAATTGCAAATGGGACAAGTCTGGGTCGGGTAGGCTATTTAGAGGGGCTAACGTTAAGAAATGTCCTGGAGTTAAAGGACACAAATCGTTCGGGTCTGAACTTTGGGCACACAAAGGTCGAGAGTTCAACAGGGCCTCAATTTGGGTAAGTAAAGTGTTAAACTCCTCATAGGTAAGCGTTTGCATGCCAATCACTCGATGGATATGAGTCTTTACAGACTTTACTGCGGCTTCACTTAAGCCATTAAAATGTGGCGAACCGGGAGGACTATGATGCCACTTTATCTGTAATGATGCGGAAGCGTAATTAGCATACTCTAAAAGAAGAGAATTTGCCCCAACAAAATTTGTACCGCAATCAGAATACAAGTCTGAAACTACACCCCGCCGCGCAACGAAACGTCGAAATGCAGCCAAGAATGCGTCCGCTGACAAGGATGTAACTAATTCTAAGTGAACAGCCTTAACTGCGGCACACACGAAAACACAAATCCACGATTTAAAAGTGCGTGAACCACGATAGCGACAAATGGAGACTGCAAATGGACCAGCGAAATCTACAGTGGTGTGGGTAAAAGCTTTGACTTGGCCGATTCGAAAAGACGGTAAGTCGGCCATATAAGGAAAAACCGATTTGGGACGAGCTCGAAGGCATCGAATACAACGAGAAAGGCAATGGTCTATCGCACGACGAGAAGACAGTATCCAAAACTGTTGTGACAAAAGATATTGAAGCGTTTTAAACCCTGGATGCAAATTCAACAAATGAACCTCCTCGATAATAAGTTCGGTTAGGCGATGTGATCTAGGTAAAAGAAGTGGATGTTTAGCATCAAATGACAAGTTCGAGTTTCTAAGACGTCCGCCCACCCTAAGGGTTCCATCCGTATCAACGAAGAGGGCTAATTTACGAAGTGGTTTAGGCAGTATTCGATTTTTACGAATTTTATTGAGAATGTCTGAAAATTGTTGCTTTTGAACAAAGAGAACGAGAGCTTTAAGAGCACGAAATAGTTCAAGATTAGAAAAAGAACCAGTTACTCTAATACGTGACTGGCAATTTTGGCGAAAACGAAAACAACAAGCGATAATCGATTTGATCTTTCGAAGAGACGAGAATTTTGACAAGAGTAAGTCGACAAAATTTATTTCCATAGTGGACTCAAAGGATAAGAGCTTTTGTTCATTTAAAACTTCTGCCGAGTCAAACGAAGTTTCCTTTGCACAAAAATCCAGCGGCAAGTTTTCCATGCACAGCCACGCGGGGCCTTTCCACCACAGTTCATGTTCCACGAGCTTCATAGGTGTTAGTCCGCGAGAAACGCAATCTGCTGGGTTTTCAGGCGAAGACACATGATGCCAATGGGAACTGGGTAAAAATTCTTGAATATGACTTACGCGATTAGCGACAAATGTTTTTAACAAATGAGGGGACATGGCCAACCAGCACAAAACTATTTGACTATCCGACCAAGCAAAAATACGACTACAAGTTAGCTGGTCTTGGTAAGCATTTCGAACAAAAATTAATGCATCTGTCAAAAGTTTGGCAGCACACAACTCCAAACGAGGAAGCGAAAGAACTTTTAGTGGAGCGATTTTAGATTTTCCATATAAAAGGTAGGAATTAATGTTACCAAAAACATCCTTAGTGCGAAGGTATACGACAGCACCGTAGCCAACGGTAGAAGCGTCTGCAAACCCATGAAGTTCGCAATGTGTCAATTTCACAGGTATCAAACATCGCGGGATACGAATATTGCACAAAAATTTTAATTCCTGGCGAAATTGCGTCCAACTGTCAATGATTGATTGACTGGGCGGATGGTCCCAGGGCATCTTTAACAACCACAGTTTTTGCATAAGGCCTTTAACAAAGGTAGAAATGGGAGAGACGAATCCCAAAGGATCATAAATACGAGCGATTTCTGACAATATATTCCTTTTAGTACAAGGACGGTCAATAAAATGGTAATTATATGTAAAATAATCAGCTTCGGGTGTCCATTGAAGTCCCAGAACCTTTATAAATTGCGGCTCATCGAGATCAAACGTTATAGGATGTTGGGCTTGTTCCGAGACCTTACGAAGAATTTCACAACTATTGCTAGCCCACTTACGTAACTCAAATCCACCACCACGCAACAACACAATTAAATTCGATTGAAGCTGTAACGCTTCATTAAGAGTGGGCACACTGCAAATGGTATCGTCAATATAGGTATATTTGAGTAGAACCTCTGAAGCGTCAGGATAAGCTTTGCCATCAGTGTATGCCAATTCACGAAGTACTCGCAGAGCCAAATAGGGCGAAGATGATAAGCCATAGGTAACCGTATTTAAACGATATTCTTGTACCGGATCATCACGAGAAAATCTCCATAATATTCTCTGAAAATCGCGAAACTCCGGCTTTACCAATATCATTCGATACATAGCTTTGATATCGGCAACAAACGCAAACGGATGCAAACGAAAACATAGTAGAATCTTTTGAATGTCATTTTGAAGTTTTGGTCCCGCAAATAGAGTGTCATTCAACGAAATTCCCCTTGAACCCCTCGCACTACCGTCAAACACAACGCGAATTTTGGTAGTAATATTTAAAGGACGAAGTACTGCATGATGAGGGATATAATAGACGAAATTTGGTCTCGGTTCATCATTTTTGACAAGCGACATGTGACCCGACTTGAGATAATCTAGCATGAAATCCCTATATTGTTGATAGAAATCAGCATTTCTATGAAAACGAGATTCCAAAACAACCAATCGTCGAAGAGCTTGATTATAAGTATCGCCTAAATAAGGTGGGCCAGTTCGAAAGGGAAGAGCAACATTAAATCGACCATTAGCATCCCTTGCAATAGTGGAAGAAAATATCTCCTCACAAATGATATCATCGGAACTGGGAGGGATGTCTACAGCAACCTCCTCAACTTCCCAAAATTTTTGAACGACGTTCTCAAGAGAGGTGCTCAAGGTAGTGCAGCATGAAAATGAGACAGTAGGATCGATAGGAGGACACGAAACCTTTCCGAGTAAAATCCACCCAAAGCAAGTTTCTAGTGCAGAGGGCTGACCGAAAGAACCAATAATTTTTCCAGAACGGAGTATGAATGGGAATAACTCTGCACCTAGTAAGGCATCGATCGGTCCTGAAGTATGAAAGCTAGGATCGGCAAGGGTCAAATTTTTCAAATGTGACAACGTATTAATTGGAAATGAAGCAGCGGGCATATCTGCACTAATTTTTGTTAAAACGATGAAATCTATTGCAAAACTGGGTTCGGGACACGCCACTGGTTTAATAATGCAATGAGTTAAACCCCTTGCTGAATTGGAGGACATGTCATTAAGACCGAAAATTCCCGTGGCACATGACCTCCGAGGAATACCAAGACGACGAATACAATTTTCTGTCATGAAATTCGCTTGTGATGCACTATCAATTAAGACACGAACTTTCTGGTAATGACCAGCAATGTCTAAAATTTCGACAACGGCAGTTGATAACAATACAGTATTTGAAGAACTTGAGGTTGCCAATGAAGTTAACGACGGGCTATGAATCGCGGGCTGATTGTTGGTCGAGAATGAGTTTGATGTTGATGCTGAATTTTCTGCCAATCCACCCGCGATACCAAGGGTTTCAATAGGATGTGCATTTACATTAATTGAATGATTTGTAGAAGTGGACTGTATAGGACGATTATTATTTGACGAACGATTTGTTTGATTTTGCGACGACGAAACTTTATTAAAGTGTAACAATGTATGGTGACGAGAATTACAAATACGACACGAAAAGGATGAGGTACACGAATTTAACGCGTGCGAAGGGCGAAGGCAATTCAGGCAAAGTTTATTTTGTTTGGCAAATGAAAATCTATCGAACGAAGACTTAGCCAAAAATTGAGAACATTTAGTAAGGATGTGATGACCTTTACAACAAGTACAATTGTCGGTAGCAGGAAGCGAGCTAGAAGTGATAAAACTAGAAGTCGATTTTCCATGTGGTGAAAACGAAATAGTAGTTCGAGAAGGCGAAGATTTGTTTGAACTTTGTGAGGGTCCAGGCAATATTTGAATCGAAGCGAGAGCCTTACAATGGTCCTGCAAGAAATTTATTAACTGGTCATAGGTGGGGATATCAGTAGAGCTATATTTCATCTCGAACGCAGTACGTGTATTGGTATCTAACTTTTGTAACAACAAATTAAATAAAATAAAACTCCACTGTTCGACCGGAAAATCCAATACCTTCAAGGCCGAAAGATTTTCGGTAAAAGTGTCAACTAACTGCCTGAGCAACTGTGGAGAATTGGACTTCACAGAAGAGGCTTCTAAAATTTCATTCAAATACCCCGTAGCAAGCAATCGATTATTTTGGTAACGATGTACCAAAGTTTCATAAGCAGTTTTGTAATTATTTTCAGTCAGCTTAATAGTTTTCACAAGATTTAACGGTTCTTTAATTACCGAAGTAATTAAATATTGAAATTTTTCGATATCGGACAAACTACCATTTTCATGAATCAATTTATTAAACAAATCTATAAACGAAGGCCATGATTTCAAATTTCCGTCGAACACGGGTAGACTGATTTTTGGCAATTTGACGTTTGTTACTTTAGGAACATCTAACGAGTCAGCAGAGACAGAAGCACCATTCAGCTTATCATTAATTGCCTTAATTAAATAATAAGACTGGTCAACAGATTGGCGAACCCCCTCCTGTGCATCGAAAAACTCGTCGCTGTCATCTAAACCAATTATTTGATTGTGTATTTCATAAAATTGTTGCTTAAAATTCTCAAGATCATCGACACGATATTTTAAAATAATTCGCCGCTCAGGAGAGGTCTGCGCTTGTTTGGCCAAATCTAAAGTTTCCTTTATTCGATTAAACGACATCTCCCGTTTTTTAATCAATTTTTTAATTTTATCATGAACTGTCGACATTTCGGCGATGTGGCAATCACGCTTGAATTAAATAAATTAATGAGATTTATCACAAAAATAGAAAAATGCTATTCTAAATCAACCATTAAACTGACCATTCCACTATAGCAGTATAGGGCGAAAAAATAGGTATATGTGTGTGTGCGTGTATCTATTATTTTCAATATTATAGTAAACAAACAAGTAGGTACATACCTACCTACAAACAAAAGTATGAACTTTTTTAATTAAAGAAAGCGAGAGAGAGATATATATATATCTTATTATTTATTTATAATTATATAGACAAAAATGGCTGATACAAAGAATTTAAATTCTATCGAATTATCTATCCGGCTCGAAGGACCAGAATGACGGCGCAGGTCATAAGTTATATAGAAATAATTATAAATAATGAAACAATTGGAATAGCACAAAACGATATAGCAGCGGGACTTACCAGCTTAGGGCTGCTGTTGCTAATGCGACGGTTGGGGGCCCCCGGAGTATCCTTCCTGCTCCACACACACTTTTACATCGGACATATATCACGTTGTAACATTTCTATGCATAAATGCATCACTAATATATAGTTCAATTACAATAATTAACAATAGGAATATAATGCGAAATTTAACTGTTTTTTCAAAATGGACAAAAATCAACGGTCTTTTCATCCAACGAACGACTTAATGGCGAAGGCGCGCATGACGAATGCGCAATCGGCGGCGCTGTTGCCCGCTGTTTTGTCTAAAGTTTTGTGCTAAAAATGATATGCAACCAAACAATCAAAATATACAAAACCTGCGTCAACACTATTATTATTATTATTTATACGATTCGAGAGTTTTTATTGTGGGTGATTTTATTTTACATTACGTACTTATTAATGATTTCAATAAGCATCGATTAACTCCCCTGCAACTTGAAAGTTTGCAGAAAAATTTCAAGATCAACCGTCAAGCCAAAGGGTACATTCACCTCAATGATATTGATGACGTAAATACGGTTGTTATTCTTTTTTATGAATAAATGACGATGCTCGGTTATATTGTGTTTTCAAAATAATCGTTTTTTAAACATTAACAAATTTGTATGTATGTCATTCCTCGTAGAATGAAGCCAATACTGTTTGACTATTTACCTGGAGATCGACATCTTAGGAGGTGCAATTTTGTTTAAGGATTTGGGCATGATTTTCGATTATAAGTTTAATTTTACTAATCACTACAATGAAATTATTTGTCAAGCTCTAAGTCTTTGGTGTTTATAATTAGGAATTCCAGACGATTTGCCAATTGTAAATCTATCATATTGTTATACATTTGTTTAGAGCCAGATTAGAGTATGCGTCTATAATATAGTCTCCGAAGTATGTGACACATGAGTTGGAAACGGTACAGTCTAGGATGGTCAAATATCCTATTTGGTATAAGTCCGAGGGGAGCTGTCCTGTTCGGGGTTTCGTCATGATGTTCTCTTGAATACATTTATGTTTGTGCCTCTTGCTGACTGTAGAGCTTGCTATACTGTGATTTTTCTCTATAATCTTCTGGGTAATAAAATATATGCTCTACGATTGTTGAATTATATTGGATTAGTGTAGTGTATCTTCCCTTTGCTCGTTCGAATACTTTGTTATTTTCTTCTATTTATAAAATGTGTTCTGCTTGTGATACTTGGAGGGATGAGTTTGACATTTTTTTCTCAACGATTTCTTAAATTAAAAGTTTTATGTTAGGATATATAATGTGTTTTTTTTCTCAAACACTAGTTATATAAAATTTATTGTATGAAATTTCTTATTATTTATATTTATGTTTCAATATGTAAGTGTATTTCCGTCCATGAATTGGCTTTCCTGTTTGGACAGTTGTAAATAAATAAATAAATATTATGTATATTCCAGTTTTGAGAACTAAACACAGCAATAATTTTTCATATCATTGTTGATATACTTACACACGATATCTTTAATGATATAAAAATAAATTTAAACGACATAGAAAATTGAAAAATAGCAGTTCTATGAATTATCTAAAGTAATTAAAATAAAAATTAATGTAATTTATTAATATAATAATTACCTACCTAACTGCTGTTCAAAGCTCAATGAAAAGTGATCCTAAACAGCTCTGGAAATTCGTATAACATAAACATCGTAAGTCTCGTATTCGAGCTACCATGTTTGTTGAGAATGGAGACTGTAAGGGAAATCCTACGGATCTGATTTTCTAATTTTGTTGTTGCTTCAGATCCACTGAGTCTTTGGCCGTCAATGACATCCCAATCGGATATTTTGATTTCGATGATTTTTGGATCCGACGGGATTCCCGCATTCATTGTGAGAGATTGTGCTTATTGTCTGGCGAAGCCACTACAGATTATTTTCAAGGTTCAGGTGGGTCGAGAACTTTTCCTGAGTGCTGTAAATTAGCCAACATTTGTCCAATTCGCAAATCTGACCCCACAAAGCACTACCAACACATAGATGCGCAGATACTTCCTTAAGCGGCACCGCCTATATTAGGCATGGGCTTGTTTAACAAAACAAAATTATATAATTTCCATTGCCATATTCTCGCTTTTGTTAATTCATCACATTTTTTAAACTACAAAGAAAATGACAGGAGCGAAACGTTGATCTATAATAGGTTATATAAATATGGTTTGCCGATTTATGTGTTTATTAAAGCTGCACCTTAATTAACTACAAAAGCCTTTTAAAATTCATTTGAGGTTTCATGATTATTTAGAAAGAAATTAACATGAACCAAATAATACCAAACGAAAAGCTAGAATAAGTATTTATACCTCTGTTAAATTGTTTTAAAGCACTGCAACGTAAAAAGAAAACAAACCTCAGCGGTGTTAAATATATACTGCAATTTTACAACATGGATATGAATTTACGAAATAACTACATAGAAAACTATTATTCTAAATGTAGTTTTGTAAAGAAAGTAGTAGTTTGTGAGCACATTTCCTTTTATAGCAATCATAATCGTTCGTTTTTATGCTGCCATGGGCTTTTAAGAAAATGTTAAAGCTGTTTTTCCAACGAATATGTGAATATATTTTTTCACTAAGTCTATGTTACGACATTATGTAAAGAGCATAACGGTTATAAAGGTACCTATTTAATAATTTTGCTGGCATACTATTTACTTTCAAATATTTATACGTATTTGGAAAAGCATTTCCGCATATAAATATTTTCAGCAACAGAAAGCTGAAGTAAATAGACGTACTTTACCTCAATTTCTAAAGAACCCTGGTTGTTAAAATGAAGCAAGTTCGAAACCAATTTCATTAGGAAACACTTTTAAGGTCTAAATAAGACTTTGTTGTGAGATAAAGTATTATTTGGTGATTTTTATTCTTCATAGTAGTACACTTTATTATAAAGAATATTCGAAATAGAAATGTAGAGAATTGGAAGAAACAGAACTTTGAGCTCAACAAATAATTATATACATGTTGTCAGGAGCTCGATATGTTATTACTTAAAAAAATCAAATGTGTGACTTTAAATATTCAATTATTCTGTAACTAGGGTATACAACATAATTGGTTATAATTAGTTAATAAAGGGTAAAATCTAACAATTACAGGGTGTATTTCAGAAATTTATATCTTATTTGTTGAAAAGTAGTAGGACTTTTAACTGTAATTTTTCAATTTAAATTCTTACTCGTGATAGACCGGCTGTGAAACTTCAGAATTGGAGATTGAACGTTCCTAACACATCAATTATTTATTCGACTTTTGGCACAATTTTCTAGTAAATAAATTCATAAATCAATAAATATATAAATAACTACTTAAATAAACCTTTACTTCCAAAGAGTTTTGATTTTATATGACAATATGCATTTAGATATAAAAAAAAAAAACATCACGAATCATCGAATCAAAACTCATACTATTTTGAATTCATTGTCATTTTATTTTTTCTTCGTTTATTTTAAACCGTAATTCTATTTTTTTTCAGTTGATTTTTCTTGTGGTGTTCGGTTCTTATTAAACTATTTTTTTCTTAATTAAAAATAAAATGAGTTTTATATATTTAAATGTTTTGTGTTGTAATTATAAAGAAAATTGTTTGTTATTTTTGAATTTTAGTATGTGGAATTTGTGTTAGATAAAAAAACTGTTCAACATGAAAAAGTTACTAATTAGTAACGAAACGTCGTTATCGTTTTATTAAATTATTGGACGAAAATAAAAATGGGTATTATTTTTATTTAAAAAAAAAAGTTTTATAAGAACCGAACACCCCAATAAAAATCAACTGAGAAAAAAATATAATTTCAATGAATTGTTTTTCGTGCTATGTTTTGTTATTGTTAATTCATTGAATAAAGTCATTATTGTTATTTTATAAACTCTAGAACCTCAAGACGGCGCCGGCCGGCGCGGCGTCGCGACAACCGTAATGCAATATCGACACACCTATCAACGTCATTCGATTCTCGCTGCCATGCGCCTTTGTAAAGCAATTTTTGCAATCTTTTGATAGCCCATTAAGACAGTGCGTATCGTTTTGATAATTTCAGGTGCTTAAGTTTCGGTTGCACACTACACTTGTATTTCACGTTCAAGAAATAGCTAAGGTGGAAGAAACCTTTTATGAATTTCCCTTTCTTTCCTCGGCAAAAATGCGTTTTAAAACTGGCACCATAATACATTAAAATCATGTCAACTGTTTCATTTGTTAAAAACATTTGTTTGTTCTTAAATAATATAAGAAAGGAATAATGGCAAGTGTTAGGGAAATAGTCCTTCCGAAATATGGTAAAATGGTATGTATGATGGTATGTTCGTTGATAAAATTTGCGAAATCTCAAAAAAAAAAATTCTGTCAAATGCTGTAAACAACCGACTTCTCTTCTGAGGTTTACCGCGCATTTATTATAGGAAAGTGAAATGTTATATAGGGTATTCCAGTGGGTTCGTCCAACGCATTTTTTATTGCGAATTTATTTTTAGTAATTGTTTATAATATATTTAAAATTTCCCTACCTTCTGTTTGCGCCGCGACGGAACAATCTAAACCTTTATTTTTGGAGTATTTGCTTTTTAATTCCTTATAATAATTGAGATTTACATTTATTTACACTTTTTTTCTGAATAGTGTGAAATTTCGTTTTGATATAATAATAATTCTTGTTAATGTTTGCGACTTGATGCAACTGCTTTGTGCGGTAATAGTGACCTAATTTTGAATTGTGAGAAACGAGGAGGGGAGGAGTAACCTAAGAAGAAGCCGACCGGCCCATCCTGCAATAGGTGTATGAGGATAAAAAGATTGGATGAATACGAAACGTGAATATATTAAGGTAGGATAATTTGAAGAGCGTTCTGAGTATAACATTATTCTATTTTTTATTATCGGAAAACGACCATTCTCTCTCCTGACGCATTTGCATTTTTTGCAAATAGAAAGTTACTATAATAAATCCAAAACAAAAATAAAATTGTTTTGTAGCTACCCTTATTAGAGATGATTTATGGACAACCTATTTGCTTTTATTAATTGAATATTTATACAATTTCTAACTAGTCGTGTTATGTCAACTTCCGAGTATAATTAAATAGTACAAATAATATAATTTGTTTCATCGCTTTCGGATTACAAAACAAAAATAACCACGTTTTAAATATTTTAGTGCGTAGCTTTACTTTCAGATCTCCTTTTTTAGAACTCTAGTCTATACAAATAAGATAAGGTTATATGAATTTGGCAGCTTGCTGGAACTGGAAGATGATTCATATCGGTCAATTCTATAAATAAAAAATCGATTTTTGTACTAAGAGTAGTTTCAAAGTATTTGCTGACATTTGTTTAAAACCAAATTTCTGCAAAACTATAGCCTTTAGCTTAATAATAGGTTATTACTTTTTTAACTGAAAATGGAACAGGGAACCTACAGAGGGAAAAAATTAACATACGAGTCGGCATTAACCCCGATAGCGCGCCATTTGTTTTTTAAAGCATATTATCCGCCAATATTTAAAGGCGTTTTGGAATTTTCAATTTTAAATTTAGAACCAATCATCCCTGCGCGACGTGAGTCGCACTATACCTAATTATTGTGTTAATGACGCCTCTTATGTTATTTTTTTTCCCTCAGTAGGTTCCCTGTTCCATTTTCAGTTAAGAAAGTAATAACCTATTATTAAGCTAAAGGCCACAGTTTTGCAGAAATTTGCATTTAAACAAATGTCAGCAAATACTCCTCTTAGTGGATTAAATCATTAATGTTTTGTAGTACAAAAACGATTTTTCATTTATAGAATTGACCGATATGAATGATCTATGGGGAAACTCCCAAAAATCATTCTACATTTGCGAGGCGATATTGAAAAATATTTCTGAAAGGCTATCTACGCGAATTCTATGCCATGCATTAAGAGTTGGCAATTGTATTCTATAGAAAGTTATAAAGAAAATATTTAGGCTTTAGAAACTAGAGATTTCTCTGTATATATGGAATTTTCAAACTGGTATTCCCAAAAATGTTTTCAAAATATGTATTGTGTACCGATGAGGCGAAATTTACTAGCAAAGGTATTCTTAATTCTAAATATAATGGAATGAACAGAATCTTCACACTATTCGGGAATTTTCAGTGAATGTGTGGATAGGTATGGTTGGAGATTGCCTAATGAAATCTTTATTGCACAAAACTATAGTTGAAACAGAAGAATATATAATAGCAAGAATACAAGCTCCATCGGGCCTTATTATCAAAGGGACGTTTTTCAATGTGAAACAATGTAGAATGTGCTTGCAAATAAATGGCCAACAGTTTGAACAACTTTTAAAACAATGACATTTTATTATGATCTCTTGTACCAATTGAAATTGTTGCGTCTGCAAATTAATTGTAGAAGTGGTATAATATATTTTGTATCAGGGTACGTTACAAGGACCAAAAAATGTCGTATCTTCCCTAACTCCGTGTAGGTACCTCAAAAAGTTAAGTTATCAAACATATATTTTTAAAACATAAAAACGGCCCTGTTTATGCTAATAAACGTGGTATTTCGCGTGATATACAGTGATTGGATACTATACCTAAAAATATATATTCAATAACTATTATAATTGTTGATAAATCCATATTTTCTCTACGCCGCGGCGCCGGAATAAAAGATACGTTATTTTCAGCTTTCCATAATGCTACCATTAACAAGTTTCATTGAATATGTTGAAATTTAAATTTATGTATTTTATGTGACAAAAATAGTTTTTAGTAATATATTGGCTATTTTATCAACTAATATATGTTATACATAATTTGCTCGCTTAAACAATCATAAATAAAAATTTTAACTATGCATTTTAAAAAGCTTTATATTTTTGCAATATTTAGAACGTTATATTTCAATAAATGTTTTTATGTATGCATTAGTGCATTAAACCTAATTTTAATTATAATAAAATATTATTTGTATCATATGGGTTTTTTGGCAATAACCACTAAACGGAAATTACCCTTAAATAAAAGACTTTTATTATTATACCATAGCGCCAATATTGCACATTTATGGAAATATATTATAGCACATTGATCATTTATATGTTGACAAATTAATAAAAAAAAAAGGTGTGCTCCATACAAATGACCTGCCAATCTCTGTTTGCATCTTAAAAATATTTTTTTTTGATAAATAAAATTAATTAAATAAAGTTTTTGTTTAACTTTTAACTCTTGCAAGCTAATAGCACCAAACACTAAGAAATGGATTTTGTAAAACCTGATTTAAAGAAAAAAATACGAAAAATAAATGTAAAAAATGTTGGGCCTACTGGTATTATAAGCCAGGACATCCCAACTCAGTCCAATATATACCGGGTATTCCATTAAGGGTGGACAGGTAGCATATCTCAGGAAATAATAGTCGTAGGACAATATGAAAAAAATTCTTTTAGGAAAATTCACCATGGGAAATCGCTGGAAATAGTTTTTTAGTTCCTAACTATAACGCTAGGGGGCGTAATAGATACAGTAATCCGAGAAATGCATTTTTATTGAAAATTTCGCAATATAAGTTAGAAAAACAATAGTACCACGGTAATGCTACTGAGAATGGGCATGTTTTTGGTGTATAACTTTTTATTGTAAGGCTTGAAATAAAGGCAGCAGGCAAGGACAAAATTTTACCTATGATAATGTCTATAACTTTGGTTTGGCTTAACCGAATTTATCAATCTAATTTTTGTTTAGGAACTTAAGCCTTGCTGATGAAGAAAAAAAATATTTTAAATCATAATTGTTTTTTGGGGCTCCGTTAGATGGCGATGTTTGCATCGCCTAAGGTTTTTTGATTTTTCTTTAAAAACTTAAATGGAATGATACAAATATTTTATCAAAAATGAAAAGTAAATTGAATTTGCAACAAAAAAGTCCAAAACCGCACAGGAAAATCTTTATTCGTTTGAGAGTTATGGCCAAAAATCATGTATCTTTAATTTTCCGTGATCAAGAATGCCATGGGAAATAAAGAAATAGGTTTAAACTTTATTAAACTAATAGTTTAACAAATAAAAATAATGAAAGATCCATTAAATTTACCAAAATGCAGAGCTTTCATAAAATTTGTTAAAAGAGGTAGATCTAGATACCCATGAAACAATATTGGGAAGTTTCCATCCATGGACACAAATAAATAAACGCGAATATGCTGCTAAATACCCTGACTACGATTGCACACCACACGTTTACACTCCATCTACTTTGATGGTCAACTTCCGGCATCCAATGAGGATTTGTTTGTGACCAATAATGCGTATTGTGTAAATTAACACTACTACAACTAGAAAAAATGGCTCAGTCCATAAAATCTGTGAGAGAAATTGCGGGTTTTCCGTGCGAATATCTCTCAGTCAATTACAAAAGTCTATAGGCGCTTCTTATAATATGCTGAAGTGCGATTTATTCCTAAGTCTGAAGAAATGTCACTGACGCTTACATGAGGATTCGCTTCCACATACGCAAGAACTCTTATAATGTTATCTTCACTGCTAACTGGACGTCTTCTGAGCGGGACTGGATCAACTAACTAACCGACGGAACACTTTTCTGCTATGGTGTCTTCGGTCAGGGTATTTAGCAGCATATTCGTGTTTATTTATTTGTCTCCATGCATGGAAACTTCCCAATTTTGTTTCATGGGATCTAGATCTACCTCTTTTAACAAATTTTATGAAAGCTCTGCATTTTGGTAATTTTAATGTATCTTTCATTATTTTTATTTGTTAAACTATCAGTTTAATAAGGTTTAAACCTATTTCTTTATTTCCCGTTGCATTCTTGATCACGGAAAATTAAAGATACATGATTTTTCGACGAATTTTGGTGAACAGCATTCTTTTGGCCATAACTCTCCAACGAATAAAGATTTTCCTGTGCGGACTTTTTTGTTTCAAATTCAATTTACTTTTCATTTTTGATAAATTATTTGTATCATTCCATATAAGTTTTGAAAGAAAAATCGAAAAAACCTTAGGCGATGCAAATATCGCCATCTAGCGGAGCCCCAAAAACAATTATGATTTGAAATCTTTTTTTTCTTCATCAGCAAGGCTTGAGTCCTTAAACAAAAATTAGGTTGATATATTCGGGTAAGCCAAACCAAAGTTATACACATTATCATAGGTAAAATTTCGTCCTTCCCTGCAGCCTTTATTTCAAGCCTTACAGTAAAAAGTGATACACCAAAAAGATGCCGAATCTCAGTAGCATTACTGTGGTAGTATTGTTTTCCTAACTTCTATTGCGAAATTTTCAATAAAAATGCATTTTTTGCATTACTGTATCTATTACGCCCCCTAGCGATATAGTTAGGAACTAAAAAACTAAAAAACTAAAAAACTAGTTCCAGTGATTTCCCATTGTCGATTTCCCTAAAAGAATTTTTTTTCCCATTTTCCTACGACTATTATTTCCTGAGATATGCTACCTGTCCACCCTTAATGGAATACCCGGTATATAGGTATATTTAATTTGTACATGTTATTTTAGTTCATTTTCCTGTATACAGGGTGTCCTACGGTGGTAACCCATTAGATTATATCAGAAACTACTTCGAATTGAATTTTGAAAATTTCAGTGTCTATATTGTCAAATATGCTCTACTCAAATAATATAATAGCAACGGCATAGCACTTCCGGTTATACCGGAAGTTGATGGCAACTTTGTTATTTTAAATGGAACACCCTATATATTATTAGATTTTTGGATTCTAAATAAGATTTCAGACATATTTCATGTATCATGTCCTATACCTAACGTCAGTCGTTTTTGACTTATATCAAGATTTATGACAAAATTGACAATTTAGGGCTCCATAAGAATTCCGTTTTTTCCTTGTAAATCAGTATTTAATAATTATTTTGCAGGTATTTTCTTATCAGGTGAGATCTTCTTTTTCGAATTGACAAGAGATTTTCTGATTAGTTTATACAGGGTGGCCAAAAAATTATATTGAAAACGGTTCAAGAAAAACTGTTGAAAGTCAATTTTTTCAAATGGAATGGGTATATTATTGTTATTTTATGTTCCTTAGCATTAAAAAGTAATGCAATTTTGTAATAGGTTATCATTTTCTAAAATGCATAGTTTTCGAAATATCGTCATTTTACCATTGTCTCTCTGGAAGCTAGCTAATTAATTTAGTTAGCCATGAAAATAATGACATTTCTCTGAATTAGCATAAACGTCAAACTAAATATGAAATTAGTTGTTGCTATCCAACCAGTCGTTATTTATCAATATTTGAAACCATTATATTTTACAACAACTATAACAAAATGGAAAATATTTATTCATATGCTGATATTTTAAATGTATTACTAATCCATGGAGAATGTAACAAAGTGATTAATAGAACCTGTAGAGTATTTAACGAGAGAAACCCGCATTTGCCAACAATGACTAGAGAAAAATTAAGAAGAATTTTGAGAAATCAAATACGGTGGGGGCAGTGTCATGCAAATCCGAGTACTACAAAAACCTGTAACTACAAATGAGGATAATGTGGTAAATGTTTTGGCATATTTTAATACATATCCTGAATCATCAGTGCGTGCTGCTGAACAAGATCTAGGAATTTCAAAATCCTCTGTCCAAAAATTTTTAAAAAGTAGTGGTTTACATCCATTTAAATTCAAATTTCTTTGTGGTCTGGAAGCAGGTGATGCCAAACGACGTGTACGGTTCTGCGAAACCATTTTAACACGAACGCAAGAAGATCCTGGGTTTTTGCAAAAAGTGGTTTAGACAGATGAGTCGAAATTTTCGAGAGATGGAATCGTTAATAGACAAAATAGTCATTTTTGGGCTTCTGAGAATCTGCACGCTATTCGAGAACGAAATTTTCAAAATAAATTTAGTGTGAACGTTTTTTGTATGGTGAAAGACACACATGTTGAATATTTTATTTACGAGCATAATTTGAATACGGAAGGTTATCTTTATATTTTGCAAAATGTTGTGGCGCATTTTTTGGATGATCTACCATTAAATGAATTAAGAAGTTGTTGGTACCAGTTAGTGTGACGTTTATGCTAATTCAGAGAAATGTCATTATTTTCATGGCTAACTAAATTAATTAGATAGCTTCCAGAGAGACAACGGTAGGCGCTGCAGAAAAATTTAAAATGACGATATTTCGAAAACTATGCATTTTAGAAAATGATGACCTATTACAAAATTGCATTATTTTTTAATGCTAAGGAAGATAAAATAATAATAATATACCCATTGCATTTGAAAAAATTGACTTTCAACTGTTTTTCTTGAACCGTTTTCCATATAATTTTTTGACCACCCTGTATAAACTAATCAGAAAATGTCTTGTCAATTCGAAAAAGAAGATCCCACCTGACAAGAAAATACCTGCAAAATAATTATTAAATACTGACTTACAAGGAAAAAACGGAATTCTTATGGAGTCCTAAACTGTCAATTTTGACATAAATCTTGATATAAGTCAAAAACGACTGACGTTAGGTATAGGACATGATACATGAAATATGTCTGAAATCTTATTTAGAATCCAAAAATGTAATAATATATAGGGTGTTCCATTTAAAATAACAAAGTTGCCATCAACTTCCGGTATAACCGGAAGTGCTATGCCGTTGCTATTATATTATTTGAGTAGAGCATATTTGACAATATAGACACTGAAATTTTCAAAATTCAATTCGAAGTAGTTTCTGAAATAATCTAATGGGTTGCCACCGTAGGACACCCTGTATATCCCTGGCTAACGCTCTCAACTTAGTTGAATATCATTCTTTCGTTTGTATGACTTAGTTGCGGTGTGCAAAGAGAAATAAAATTGAATTATGACAGTGTCTAGCCTTTGATGTCTATGAATCAATGATCGAGACGTAGCACTACATATAGTAAGAAAGGCAAGTAAGAATTAAAGGAGTTCCATGTAGGTATGGCCACGGTAGTTTCATTGGTAAACACTTGATCGGCAATTTATTATGACTTTTGTGTCTAAGAATGGTACAAATGAGTTTTTTTCTTCCCCAATTGTAAATGGTATTATTTCCTGATAGTTACTAAAATTGCTTAATATGTCGTTTTTGTTATTATTAGGTATTGCACAAATAATATCACCAACATATTTTTTTAGTTAAAGGTAAAGAAAAAGTTGAGGAATAAAAGAATCCAATAGATCATACATCATATATTGGGAAGCCATTGAGGAAAATGTTGATCCCATTGGAGTTCCGAAAATTTGTTTATAATAAATATTATTAAATTGGCAAATTGAATCAAAAACAAAATCTACAGTTTTGATGAGTTCGGTGTGTGTTTTGTTTTTCTTCTTGCAAACTCAATCCAATGTGTCCACGGATAGAGTTCGGAAGAGCAAAAACTTTTGTATTTGTAGATTTAGAGGAAAAAGTCATTCTTTATAAAAACGTCTGCTTGTGTCAAAACTACAATTTCAAGTACGGAATTTACGATTACTATACCGATATCAAAAATAACATTTCTAATGATTTTGATATCCTTGTTTTTTTTTAATTTTATTATTTTAATAGTAGCTATGAAATCAACCACTTTGAGAAAAAAGTTTATTAGTGTTTTTATATAAATCACGATTTTGAAAATATTTTCATAAAATTAAAAAAAAAAACCAAAATCATTAAAAATGTTATTTTTGATATACCCTGTATAGTAGTCGTAAATTTGGTATTTGAAATTGTAGTTTCAACAGAAGGAGAGGTTTTTATAAAGAATGAATAAATGTCTTTAAAAAGGATAGTCTGTCAGCGCTATATACCGGCAGGTGCTGGACTCTGGTGGCCAAACTTTGAAGTACGATTTATGAATGAAAATCAAAATTCTCCTCTTTTACATATTTTGGTAGAGGGGAGCAGGCGCGGGTGAACGACCTCTTCAAACACTGAAAAGTTCCCCTCTGTTAGTTTATTTCACTCGAACTAGGGTTGCCAGACCAGAATATTTGATGTAGATGTTTCTCTACAACTAAGGTTGCCAGACCATACAATTTTGAGGAAGGACAAACAAAAATATTCGTGCATAAAATTTGTTTGAAAAAGTATTCCGTACTTGGTCCACAAAATCTACTATAAAAAGTTGATGAGCATAATAACGGTGTTACTGTAAAAAATGGGAAGTGAAAAATAGTATTTATTTAAGTAGATGTAGATATAGGTACAGGGTTGTTCATGAAATGACTACAATGCTTAACCACAAATTCCTCAACTAAAAATCCGCCGATCGAGGCAAATAGACATGTCATGTTGCTTCGATGTGCCTCTACAGGGCGCTAAAATTCTCAAATTAATATCGTTTTTTCTGAATAATTTCTAAACGCCTTTATCGATTTAATTTTGGAATTAAGATTTACTACTATAATTGATGTGTTTTGACGAAAATGTGATCTTTTGTTAATGCCTAGAAATTTAAAAATGGCTTGTGATTCGTAAATTAAAGTTTGCATTTTTGTTGTCCCTTGTACAAATGACTTTAATTATTTCTCTGACACTATGCACATTAACTTTATATAGCAGATTTTGTAGACCAAGTACGGAATACTTTTTAAACACAAATTTTCGCTTTGAGTTTGGTCTAAAACATCTGCGATATAAAATTAATGTAGTGCACATTTATAAGGCCGTAAAAAGGGCAAAAAACAAAAATATCGATATTTACATGGAGAGGTATTCTTTTCTCAAGAGGGTCAGTTTTTTAACATTTGTTCATTGTTTTATTAAGTATCGGTTTTAACAAAACAAACAACGTTGTAATTACTAAAGAACATTGTTTATTCCATAAACAGTAGAAATTACTACTTACTAATATATTTTAATGGAGCGCATTACAAAATCTTTCAGCGAATTTTCTTTTCCATTTCCTACCATTCATAATCTCCAACCATAGAGCACTATAATTGAAAACAAATTTCCACACCACTCATGAAGTATTGCCAATGGCGCGTTACCTTTTTTCAGTGGGTGGTTCGCCAGTAGCCCTATTTCCCACAACTTCCACAAAATTCTATAACAGAAAAAAAAATATAGTGACAAAGAGATGATTTCGGCGACATCTAGCGTGTCGCCAAAAACATCTCTTTGTCAGTTATCTCTTGTGCTAGTAAGCTCTTCGTAAATGTTGGAAATTTGTGTCACGCTGCCTACCGATCACCCCTGATGAGTTGTGTTACTTTATGTAACAAGACAATGTGTTTAAAACATTTATATTTATTGAAATACCAGAGAGATATTCACTAAAAATGTACCTATAGTTGAAAATTTCTATTACTTAGGTAGGTATAGAAATTAGAAATTAAATTATAATGAAAATAGATACAAACTCCAGAAAATCCTATCGCTCATTGAAAACTCATTCGATTATCATTGTAAATTTTTTTTTGTGCTATTAAGTATTTTATAAAAAATGGATCAGAGCTTACCTTTCGGCACTATTGTTTTTACTCTTAACAATGAATTTAAATTTCAACTAAAAAATTGTTTTTAACTTTAAAATTTAAAATCACGCTAAATATTATTCCATAGAGAAAAAGGATAAATAACAATGATAATATATATATATAGCTCTGATAAATATAAGATTTCGTATATTTTTTTATGTACGAGTAGGACCTACCTATATATGTATTTATTTCTTATTTTATTATTAATAGATACAGTGTTGCGACTATGACGACTGAATATTATGTGATCGCCAAAATAATGAAGTCAAAGAAACTTTTTTATAATAGATATCGTAAAAACTAAGTTAATAAATGTGGAAAACTCAGAACAAGCAAAATAACATTTAATTATATTTTTCTACAACTGGCAAAAAAGAGTGACATTTTTTCACCACTTTTAATGTGACAAATGATATTTCGCAAACGCCGGTGTGCGAAGAAAATACTTCGCACATCGGCGTTTGCGAACCACTGCGTGCACTAACTTTAACACGATCTACGTACGTAGAATTCAATTTTATTGTAGGTACTAATAATATATGAAATACATAAATTCATTCAAACATTCTTAATTAAGTAGGTATTAAATATTACAGACATTATATAAACGTTTAAATTGAAAATCAATGTGAAAATACCCTACTTTAAGTTCATATGAAGTTTAACCCCCTCATCTAACCGCATTATATAAGGTTCCTTAGCCACTGATGATGGACGTTGTAGTCCGAAACATGTCTGGCAAATTATAAACGGTTTCAACGTGTATATAAAGATTTTTTGTGGAGTAGACGTCTTTTATTCAAACAATAACATTCACTCCTCGATTGATGGATTACTTCAGAAAATATTAAATATTCTTCACAATATTCACGTTAATGGTACAAATATCCTAACAGAACATTTTCACTCACTTTTTCAAATTTTTAGTTTTACAGCACTCTTTGAATTGACGTATGTCCTTTCATACTGCCTCTTGGTCACTGCTTATATCTCCATTTTCTATATTTTACATACTTAATATTTAATTAGAAATTACAATAAAAACTAGTTGTCACCTTTTTGTCAAAATTAAAAAAGCGTATGGGGGTATATTCTACTTTCCATAGTAACGAAATATACAAGGTATAAGGTATATTTATAATTATTATAAATAATATGAGTATTCTTTAGAATAGTAATTATTGATGAAACGAAATATCTGCAGTTGTAGAAAAGATGTTGTATGTAATATGTGTGCGAAGAAATTTCGCGCATTCAACAGATATTTTGACTCAGCTGCGCATCGTCAAAATAAATTTCTGTCTCAACTATTTTGAATTATTCGTCACAAAAAAAAAATAATGTTGGAACCATTTATAAAATAAAAAATAAGGTAGCATCTGATAACTATGTGACGGCTGGCAACATCGTCTATGGCTGGAAGCGAAAGAAAAATACGCGAACTTATTAGAGCTTCGTTATAATGTCCGTAAATCACGACCTGATTGGTCTAAAAACATGGCTCCCCCACTTTTCCACCAAGATTACTATACATTTACTATAAACCCAAATTAAAGAATGAACGACATTTCACGACAACGCCGTCTGGTTTCTTTTGACAGGTACTAATCAAGCGCTGACAGACTATGTTTATAAAGACAATGCCTAAAGTATTGTTTGTTCCGTTTTAATTTAAAACCGGCGTTATAGAACTTACATCCCTAAACGAATATGTTACTCTTCAAGACTTTCTGACATAATATGCAAACCATCGACATACGCGATTGAAAAAATGTTTAAAGTCAGATCCTAAGCAGCATAGGGTGGTGGTGACGAATTAAAGGGCGCCTGCTGTAATATGCTTAAACCAATTGATGTAATTGGAGAAGGAGGCAAACCAGGCCTTACCTATTGACTCAGTACCGACAAATTCAGTCAGTCTACTTCGTAAATTATATCCATCCTGTTTCGGGACTAGACCAGTCAGATCATCATTCGATTGTTGACTTGCCACTGATGATGGGACTGGTCTAGTCCCGAAACATGTATGGCGGAGAAATTCTATATTCTATTAAATTTATTCTCTTTAGTGATATCTAAATATAAAACTTACAGATCCAAATACACCATAAATAATATACAGAAACATTAGGCCCAAGAAAACGGTTTTTTAAATTGAACACGCAGTACATTTTAGTCTATGTGCACTCCTTTTCTAATTCTCTTTTACCCATATGCATACCATGTATCTATCTACTCCTTGCAGTTTTTGCGACAGTCAAATGAAATGACGAGTCAAGTTTCGTCAAAAATTGTTTATTTATGTTATCCATTTTAGTGTTGTTGTATCACATAATATTAATGTAACAATATCATATTACAGGGAGATCGAACCAAAATTTTTGATGAAACTTGATTTGTCAATTCATTTGACCCTGCAACTGAGAAAAAGATATGTCTGATTTGTCATATTTGCTGAAAGAGAATTAAAAAATCGGTTGTGTCACTCCAAAACTTTCCCGACAAGTTATAATATAATCAAAATTCAAGTAAAAGTATGTTGTACTATAAACGTGTTACTTCATTACTAATAGAGGTAATAATGTGAATAAAAGCCTTGACTACGATGAGTTCTAACTTGCTAGTGTCTATGTGGAATTACACAGGGTGTTGCAAATTTTATGGAAAAACCAAATACTGATTGATACACCCTGTATAAAAAAAAATCAGCAAAAAGCCGAAAGCATAATATTAAGTTTCTCGAAGAAACAGCCCATCATCCATCAATTAAAAAAAATCGTTTAAATCGGATACCTGGTCTAGATAAAAATTATCATTAACTATTTGGTTATTTTCTTGATTAAGTGTATTTTTAATGTTTTCATATTTTTTAATAGGTACCCATAAGGCATAACAATAGCTGGTACGTTTATTATTGCTTAATTATATCTTTTCAATGTAACTTATATTCTTTTTCTATAATATTACACCCTATACGCAACATATTTACAGATTATTCACATTAGTAATGGCAAACGATAGCCGGTTAAAGCTCCTGTTTATTTAGGTACACAATAATAATTCATGTATCTCAACATCTACTTATCTTTATAAAAAGAAACCATACATACCTACTTAAACTAATGTACCTTCGTAATACTCGTACATGAAATGTTTGCCTCGACTAGCGATATATTTTTAGAAGCAGGAAAATGGGTTGTCATTCAAAGTACGTTAATCAAAAGTAAGAGCAATGAATCTTCGTATACTTGAATGGTTCCATTTGTCAAAAGTTCGGTTTAATGCTGTTTAACTTTCGCAAAGTCAGGTGTATATATTACACAAAAATGTTAAAAAAAAATGATATATATTTAAGTGCACCATTTTTATTAGTTGAAAATGTCCGGTTTAAAATATTAATGAAATAGGCAATATAGGGATTTTAAGAACTGTAAGAGTTACACTATTTTATTTCTAAGATACTGATTGAGATTAAAAATATCTACAGAGATTTCCAAAATAACAGATGAAAACTAAACATTGCTCTTTTGGAAAAACCCTATAATTTTCTATAGTATGTAAAGAAATTGAATAAATGAATATTATAAACTTAATAGCCAGGGTATTTTGTTTGTATATTCAAATGGCAGTACTGCTGTTATAGTTAATACTGTCACAAGAACTGTCATAAAATAAAAAGTATCAGTCAAGTGTATTGTGAAAAGTCGAAAGTGAGGTTAATGTTATGAATGTTTTGGGAAAAAAAAAATCGGAGGCTTACGGTATGGATGATATTAATATAGCATTTGTTTTGTTGTGCTGCCCCCCGATTGTACCGCACATTACACATATCATAAACGTGTGTATTGAGGGATCCTATTTTCCTCAAGCTTGGAAATATGCTAAGCTTATCCCTATACCTAAAAAATGCAGTCCTTCTCAATTGAGTGATTTAAGATCTGTGTCAGTTTTGCCGGTATTATCCAAAGTGCTTGAGAAAGTGCTGGAAGTGCAGATGGTTGATTTTCTAAATGAAAATAATTTGATGCCTTTAAAGCAATCGGGTTTTAGGGCGGGATATAGTTGTGCTACAGCGTTATCCATTATCACGGACAACATTTTTCGTGCAACTGATAGTAACAGAGCAAGAGTTCTAATATTATTAGATTTTAGTAGGACGTTCGATATGCTGAATATGCGAATATGCTGGCTATTTTAAATTATATGGGTTTCAGCGAGGAAGCTGTTAACTTCATTGAGTCATTCTTATGGAATCGATTGCAGTATGTGGAGGTTGATGGTGTAAGATCTAGTGGCCGTAATGTTTTATCTGGTGTGCCGCAGGGAAGCATTTGGGCCCATTGCTTTTTACGTTGTATACCTCTTCGTTTCCTAAAGCGTTGAAGCATTATGATTACCATTTGTATGCTGACGACATGCAATTGTACTATTCATTTGCAACCTCGGAGCATAAATTGGCCAGTGCTAGGATTAATGAGGATTTAAGAGCTGAAGCTTAATGCCGGTAAGACGGTAGCAATTTTGTTTAGCAGTAATAATTTCCGGACTTTTTTATTGGAAAACTTGAATATTAAGATTGGTTCAGAGCGTATAGACTTTAAAGATTTAGCTAGAAACTTGGGGTTAGTAGTGGATTTCAAGTTGCGTTTCAAAGAACAGATAACCTCTAAGCTTCGAATAGCTTATGGTACGCTCAAACAAATGTATCCCCACCGACACTATCTTAGTGGAGAAACTCGAGCAATGCTATGTGAGGCATTGGTATTATCCCACCTCAACTATTGTGACACAATATATGCTCCTTGCCTTGATAGCATTGATATTAGGCGACCTCAACCGACCTGTTTTGTGTTTAATTTAATTTTAAGTTAAAGTAAATTTTGGGCTTCAACAGCTCTTGATATATCCTATCAAGAAGCTGAATATTATGTCTTTTAGTATACAAACTACTATATGCATTTTTTTGTATGTCTGTAGGTGTTTGATACTAATAAACGCATTTAATATTATTATTATTATTAAAAAAGTTGCATATTTACGAATGCTACATTTTGAATCCAAGAAGTGCAGCTAGAGCTCTAAACATTAGTTATGAAAAATATCAGGAGAGACGCCAGCCTGGACATGCAAATCTCAATAGATTAAAAAAGTATCTTATGGTTCGTTTGAAAATAATACCAGAACAAGACAATTTAAAGAAAAGAGTAAATCTTGTTATTGGAAGTGCTGTTGAACTACCTCGAACATCACCACGTCAAATAGAAGTTAACAATGGTATAGCTAGAGCAACTGCATATAATACTAATAATAATAATAATAGTCTTTATTGACAACCAACAAATTAAATTACAACAAAAATAAATACAAAAATTATTATTTCTCTGTATACAAACAGAAAATCAAAAATTGGTGTCAAAAGGCGACGTTTGGATTCAATTTCATAGGTAATAAAACCTGTGAAAAAGTTCCATTCTCGAGTGAGAATTCACTCTATGCACCTAACCCTAACTAAAAAAAATATTCTTGAGTAACAAAAACCGTTAAATTATTATCAGACTGTAAATATAGTGATAATCCATATTTGCAATAATAAATTAACTACCACAAACATCAACAACTATCCACTAATTATAATTTCAATTAAATAAGGTAATTTTAACTTACTAGGTATTTAGAACATACATACATACATACATACATTACATACACAAACATACATCAACATTTAAGAATAAAAAAAAATTAAAATTTGAAAACCTGACAAACGGGTATGACGCTAAGATGGAGGCAGTACCCAGGTATGATGGCATTGATAGCAAAATTACAGCCCGAGAGGCTACTGAAATATATAGTTACCCTCCATCAGCATATTGCGTAATTTCTTGCTAAAACTATTCTTATTCAGGGATTTTAATTCAACTGGAAGTGAATTGTACAATTTAAACACAGAATATGAAAACGATATTTTGAAGAATGTCGTCCTATGTTGCGGCGCTGAAATGTAATAGCGGAAACGGGTATTTCTACCATGAATGTCACGAATTTGATTTTACTAAACAAATATTCCGGCTTCTTTGTTACTATGACAGAGTGGAATAATGTGCAACTATGAAATAATCTTCTATCTCTCATAGAAAGCCATTTTGCTGTATCTAACTTGTGCGATATCGGTTGCCTTTTTCTAATGCCATATATCAGTCTTAAGCAGCGGTTTTAAATTTTTTGAATTCTAGTTGAATCGACTACAGTTATACACGGGTTATATAAAATATCTGCATAATTCAGATGACTGAGGACCAGAATGTCGCAAAGCTATTTTTTTAAATTTGTGCTTAGTAGACGCCGAACCGAGTATATAGTTTTCAAATTAATGAACGCACATTTTAATTTCCTCGTTATATACGGACTAAACCTCAGCTCGGAGTCCAGGATTACTCCCAAATTTTTAACCTCTTCACAACACTCTATGTCCTGATCATTTATACTAAGTCTGAAATTGGTCTGTACATTTTTCCGAATTTTCGTTGGACCGAACAATATAAAGCAGGATTTTTCCGGATTAATTAATAGAGCACGATCTACGCAGCTTTTGTATAGTAAATGTAAGTCTTTATTAATTGTGTCTCGTGTATTATCTGCGTCTAAGTGGGTAAATGATATATTAATAAACTAAATTACGGGCCACTTTAACGACAGTGGATTTTTTTGGTTTTTCACACACATTTTAAAAACATTGATTAATATGTATAACCTACACACACTGAAAATATAATAAACCGAACGAAATCATGATTTTGTCTATGTTGCCTGCACTGTTTACAGATCTTCGCTGAGCAGAGCTTCGTTGTTGGCCACTATAGTTCACAAAATTTTAAACAAACGCCTGTATGTCCACATTTTGGACGCCTCTAATATTATTAACAATTTCTCACTAAAATTACTCCAAATAGACAATGACACCTTCTAAATTTACTACAACTATATGGAATTCATCCTAAACATGAAAATAATGCCATAATTTGTTACCAAAATCAAATTCTGACGTGAACTAGAAGTGTCAACCAAACAAAAATAAGTGACACCAACGTTAGAAAAAAATACTGCCAAATTATGACAAACCAACGAATCATGATAGAGAAGAGATACGTTAACCTTAATTTAACACCAACGATTTTCAAATAGAGAGATGTGATAGTTCTAAAATAACGTCACCTATGATGATAATCATATTATAGGCGCCATTTTTAGGCTAGCAGAGTTAAAATACCTATCTAATATATTTATAGTAGGTATTTAGTATAAAATTTTAGAAGGTTATTGAATTTGACAAGTGGATTTATTATTTAAATTAAGTATTTATCAGATTATAACAACATTAATTAATAAGCATCATGTACAGGGTGATGCAAAAAAAAACATTAATTAGCCGACATTTAACAAATTTTCCAGATTGCAATCAAATAAATTTTAAATGTTTAGAAATTTTAAGCATACACTTTAAATTTATATACGGGGTGAGTCAAAAATATATTTGTTTATTTTTTTAAGGACAGAAAAGTAATATTTTCAGTATTTTTTTAGATTTCAATTCAAGATTTTTAGAGGTGAAACTATAAACTCATAGAGGTTATATACGAGGTAACTCAAAAATGTTTCTATGTATTTTTGAAATTTTTTTTTGAAAATTTTTGTTTGGAAAATTTTTTTTTTGAAATTTTTTTTTTTGAAATTTTTTTTTTTTGAAATTTTTTTTTTTTTGGAATTTTTTTTTTTTTAATTTTTTTTATAACCCTCAATGACTTTTTTCATAGATAAAACTACCACACAACGACTGGGAAATCCCAAAGGGATTTCTTGTTAATATATACTAACGAGCGTAGTCCGTCTTTGTCGAAAAACGTGAAAAAAAGGCCAAAAGTGTGTACGAATAAACGAAATGGAACGCCGGAGGCGTTCCAATAGTTTTGACTATATAGCGACTATATTTTTTGCATCACATGATTGGATGCATTAAAATTATGTATTTTAATTTACCTCTGCTGAAACGAAATTAAAGAGTGAGAAGGAGGTGAATAACTTTTCTACGAGGAAAATAAAGAAAACAACAGTACAAAACTGCAAAAAATGCTACTACCAAATCAATAAATTTAACTTTTTGCATCATCCACACGTACAATAAAAGCATTGTGATTTATACTAGGAACTGTTCTAAACAGGGGAGTGCACTTTTACGGCGTGGTACGGCCCTTTATTAGATTTTTAATTGTAAACTAAAAATGTTGGAAAATCTTCGAGATGTCGCAAATCCATCAATCTGACTTAAGTTATTGAAAAATATCTGATCACATCCATCCATCTGACAGCTATCACTTTAGGTTAACAACATTTTTTCCGTAAAATTACTTCAAATACACAATGGCAGCTTCTAAATTTACTACTACTATTTTTAATAACCATTTTACAACAATACAATTTACACCAAGTTGATAGGAATTCATCATAGACATAAAAATAATGCCAAAAACTGTTAGGCTATTAGAAACTATTTGACACAAGCAATTTGTCTGTCGGTTAGAAAAAACAATCTTACCAAAACCAAATTATGACGTGAAACTAGAGGTGCAACTATATTGGAATTTGTCGATTTATTTTGAAAGCCATTTTCATGACTATATTCTTAGAAAAGCATATGGGACATGCAATTTCGTATATTGTTAGTAACAATCCTATCGAAAAATAACGTAAATTCCATTGAACAATTATTAATCTTTAAATCTCATTTCACAACGAGGAGTAGCAATTTTCACTCACCTATTTTAAACGCACGTTCCTTTTATAGAACAAAAAAAGTGTGTGAGGTTAGAGTCGAACAATGTGTGCCCCAAAATATTTTACAGCTGATCTGAGTTGTAACCTATGTATAGGATGACGTCACAAATGTTAGTTTTAATCTTTTGGTACCGAATCAGTTCTTTCATTACTGTTTTTGTTACAAAAATTCTAAGTAGTAGGTATATTAAAAACTTTCAATGAAACTAAATATAAATATGTGATTTTGTACCAATATTAAACAAGTAGCCATATACATATAATAGGTATCCATATAAATAGAAGTAAGGAATAAAGAACTACCTATAGTAAAATTAAACTGCTACTTATTTATCTTATACCTAGAAAATCACGTACCTATAACTACGCTTACTTGCTCAATGTTTTTATTTCAAAATACACAATAATTAAAATTCCTTAAACTACAAATACAAATAATACACTTTACAGTTTTGTGTTAGGTGCATAGGTAATTTAACTATATTAATAAACTAAATTTGGGCTACGGGCGACTTTATCACACACATTTTAAAAACATAGATTTGAAATCAATATTTTTTTGAAAGTTAAACTTTAAGCTCAAATTTATATACAGGGTGAATCACAAATGTATTTCTTTATTTTGTTAAGGTCAAAAATTAATATTTTGAATAATTTTTTGATTTCTTTAGATTTCAAATCAAGATTTTTTTGAAAGTCAAACTATAACCTCCTAGAGGTTATTTATTTTCTTTAAAAGAGAAATTTTTAGCATAGGCTTTAAATTTATATACGGGGTGAGTCAAAAATGTATTTCATTATTTTGGACAAAAAAGTAATATTTTGAATAATTTTTTGATTTCTTTGGGTTTCAATTCAAGATTTCTTTGAAAGTTAAACTATATGCTCCTAGAGGTTATCTACGGGGTAACTCAAAAATGTTTCTATTTATTTTCAATAATAGATAGAAACATTTTCAGATTTTCAGCTCTGGCAATACTTTTTTTTAATTAATTTTGTAATTTTTTTTTTAATTATTTTTTTTGAAAATTTTTTTTTTCTTAATTTTTTTTTAATTTTTTTTTTTAAATTTTTTTTTTAAATTTTTTAAATTTTTTTAAAATTTTTTTTTTTTAAATTTTTTTTTTATTTTTTTTTTTAATAATAGAAACATTTTTTCCTTGAAATTTTTTTTCTTGATTTTTTTTTTCATTTTTTTTATAACCCTTAATGACTTTTTTCATAGATAAAACTACCACACAACGACTGGGAAATCCCGCAGGGATTTCTTGGTAATAATAATAATTTCTGAAGTGCTGTCTTTGTCGTCAAAAACCGCCAAAAAATGACTATCTATGTGGAAAATTTGTTTTTTGCTGCACCCCAACGGGTACTTTTCAAGGGGATTTAATACGGTCTCACTATTTTATTAATTAATTTAATTACATATACACAGTTAATTTAAGTGTGCGACGCAGAGGGAGATATCATCCATCAGTTATTGAAAAATATAAGATCACATCCACCCATCTGACGGCTCTCATGACACTGTCACTTTAGGTTATTATCACTTTTGCAGTAATATTACTTCAAATACGCAATGACAACTTCTAAATTTACTACAACTATATCGAATAACCATTTATAACACTACAATATACAACATGTTGATAGAAATTGATCTTAAACATAAAAATAATGCCGAAAACTTTTAGACTATTAATGTAAACAAAGAAAATAATAATAAACTATTTGACACAAGCAATTTGTCTGTCGTTAGAAAAAAACATCTTACCAAAACCAAGTTATGACGTGAAACTAGAGGTGTCAACTATATTGGAATTTGTCGACTTTTTTTTTCAAACCATTTTCATGACTATATTCTTAGAAAAACATATGGGAGAAGCAATTTCGTATATTTTTAGTCACAATCGTAGCAAAGTATAAGGTACACATTCGTAAATTCTATTGAAAAAGTATTTATCTTTACAAATATGACTCACTTCACACATACTACGTTCCTTTTATAAATATCACTATTCCAAATGTCATATCAACTGTGACAGCTATCGCACACAAAAAAAAATACGCTATAAATAAATAATTGTTTGTATTGGAAGCACCTAGCTAACAAACCTTATATGAAAATTTCCAGGCAAAACTGATGCTTACTTATCTAAAAAATAATGCAAATACACTAAACTCCACCACCAAAGAAGTAGAGGTTTTCCATAGTGTCAAATTATAACATAAATCCATCTGTCATAATAATTAACATGTACTATACTGTCTATAGTAAAACAACGTAAATATAATATTTTCCAAAAATGTGCAAAAATATTACTGTAAAAGACAGAATGGAAATTGAAAAATAATATATACCGGAAGATAACTGTACAATCATATAAAATAGGGTTATCACCATACACTTTGATGAAATTATTTGTTGACATGCCGCAACGACTTAACTAACCATTATTTGTAGGAAAAACTCAAAATACGATACCAAGACAAAGAAGATACAGAAAATAAATAAATAACATGGCTCATTTTCCATAGTAGTTTTACAACATATCTGCAAACATAGGGGTCATAAAAGGAGAGGTTTTAGTTCATGTGTTACGAGTTACGAATAAAACTATGAATCTTTCACCTACATGGTAGGTAAAACAACAACATATTATCACAATTAAATTTTACCATATACACCTTTTCAGCATACAAAGACACTCTTAAAACTACCAGATAGACGTCTGAATCCCTAACCACCACTGAAACGCATCTATACTTAATAAAAACTTTCCAAGAACCATAACAAGAATTTAATACCTATCGACTTTAAACAATTCTTACTAAATGGACATTAGATTTCTTCCAATAACAATATCTAAGTGTTTTATTTCTTACTTTAGAGCAAACTTGAATCGATTTGTCAAGTTATACCTACTGCACCGAGGAAAAGCTATCTAATTAAAATTTCTATTATGAGGGCAACATCGGTAGGTACATCGTTATTATTATTATTATTATTTAGATTTGCTTGAAACTAAACTAAAGGTTACTTCAGGTGATCCTATTGGTTGTAGGTACTTTTACATATTACTAGGTGCCAAATAAATACTTATGTCTGTTTTTGTTCAAAAATTAATTACAGATATCCTAAATGTATCAAAAACATTCAATGAAACAAAATAGGTACGTAATTTTGTATAAGTTTAACTAAGTAAGTATAGCCACTATGTATTCATATCAATAGTAAGTAGTTATCTACACTAAAATAAAGTCGCTATACTTATTGCTTCAATACAAAACTATCTTACCTATTCATAATAAGTATCTCCAATAATTTTATTTAAATTCACATACGTAAATACAATAAATCAATAGATTGATAGAAATTAATCTTAAACATGAAAATAATGGCTCGACTATTAATGTAAACATAAACTATTTTGACAAAAGGAACTGGGAACTGTCAAGCAAACTATTAGAAAAATAAGTGACACCATCGTTAGAAAAAAATATTATCAAATTATGAAAAACCAACGAACCATAATAGAGAGAGATGGTAGTCCAAAAAAATAACGTCCGCCGCTATTAACGTTAACGTTAATTTAACACCAACGATTTTCAAATAGAGATATATAATATTAAAAATAACGTCACCTATGATGATAATCATATTATAGGCAGCCATTTTTAGGCTAGCAGATTTAAAATACCTATCTAATATATTTATAGTAGGTATTTAGTATAACATTTTATAAGGTTATTGAATTTGACAAGTGGATTTATTATTTAAATTAAGTATTTATCAGATTATAACAACATTAATTAATAAGCAGCATGTACAGGGTGATGCAAAAAAAACATTACTTAGCCGACATTTAACAAATTTTCCAGATTGCAATCAAATAAATTTTAAATGTTTAGAAATCTTTAGCATACACTTTAAAAAATTTATATACGGGGTGAGTCAAAAATGTATTTGTTTATTTTTTAAGGACAGAAAAGTAATATTTTCGGTATTTTTTTGATATTTTGTTATTTATATATATATATATATATATAGATAACTTAGTGTCTTGGGTTGATCAGCAAATATTTTTGATTAAAACTCTTTTACGTTATGCCAAGCTTTCGATATATTTTTATATCTTCCTCGGGGCTACAAATATAAAAGTAAGCTAAGTATAAATATATATAAAATTTAAAAATATGTTTACCTTAGTATACGCGGTAAGTTTTACATTAGTAAAAATAATATAAATTGTAAATTAAAGAACATTATTATATAAATTTTTGTAAACTTTGCAAAATAATAATTAACATTTAACATTTTTGAGTTAATTGAATTTTTTTGTGATTGACACTGACATGTTTATTCAAAAATATTTTGTTTAGTTAATTTGTGGTAAATTGTTTTTTAAGTGAAATGTCAAGTTTTTTAATTAGGTTAGAAAGTAGATTCAAAAGAAATATTACTGTCATCATGGGTGTTATTATTAATAGTAAATAAATATGAATATATATTACTGATTTCATTAGAGTCTTTCTTTTTGTTTAACGTATTTTCGGTATTATACGTTTCAAACATTTCAATGAAAAGTCTTTTATTTTGATTTTGTTCACAGGCAAGGATTTTTACATTATTTAAGTCTGGAAAATGATTTGTATTGATACAATGTTCAGCCAATGCACAAGTTTTTTTGTTAAGTCGAATATCACTTTTATGTTGGGTAATTCTATCTTTAAAAACTCGGGAAGTTTGTCCGATATATACTTGGTTACAGTCTGAACATGGTATATTATAAACTACGTTAGATTTTTTCAAAATGGAGTCTTGATCTTTAGTTTTTGTATATAAATTGTTAATCGTTTTTGATGACTTGCTGACAATTTTTAAATTTGGAAGATCTTTTTTTATAATTTTAGTTATTTTTGGGGTTATAAATTTTATATTTGGAAAAGAAATATAAGAAATTTCGTTGTTAATATTAGAATCATGATTGTTTCTAACTTGAACATTTGTATTCTGATTTTCTGGTGTATTATATAATAATTTTTGTAGTAGTTTTCGTGGATATGAATTATCGAGTAGAATATTAAACAATTTTTTGTAGTTCTCTTCTTTGAATTGAGGATGACAAATTTTGTTAATTCTGTTTTTTAACCCTAATACCAAATTTATTTTCATTTTTTGTGTGTGGTATGAATAATAATAATGTTCTTTAATTTACAATTTATATTATTTTTACTAATGTAAAACTTACCGCGTATACTAAGGTAAACATATTTTTAAATTTTATATATATTTATACTTAGCTTACTTTTATATTTGTAGCCCCGAGGAAGATATAAAAATATATCGAAAGCTTGGCATAACGTAAAAGAGTTTTAATCAAAAATATTTGCTGATCAACCCAAGACACTAAGTTATCTATTAACTAGTCAGCAAAGACTACCACTCAACTTATATATATATATATATATTTATTTTTTATATTTATTTATTCCAAGTAGCAGCACCTTTGGGCTAAGTACATGGAATCTTACTTCTAAATAACTCTAGTTAGTTCAAGCAAACAAATATATCCTTACATTTTCGGGCCTTGTTAACAAGTATAAGTACTAAGTCAAATAAATATTTATTTAAATCAAATAAATACTACTTGGGTATTTTAAATAAACCATATATTTGTCTCAAGTACATGGGCTGTTTGTCGTATACCGAAGAAATATTTGTTTGGTTCACCTCCATTTTTTTTTGATCCAAACAAATATTTTTTTCAGTGTACTCTTTGACCCCCAATTAAAGAATAGATGGCTGCTGAAGCTCCTCGCACCCACCACTATAAAAATATGAAGTGATTTGGCATTGATCGTCGTAAAATATACGATGCTTATGCTAGGGTTAAATAGCTACAAAAATGCATAAACAATTAAGTATCGAATTGGAAATAATATATTGTTTAACTACTATTAATTTAGAATGGATAATTTTTTATTAATTTTAATTTACGTTTGTGTAATTATTTATTATAAACATTAGAAAATAATTTGAACTACCTTTACCTATTCACATTTATTTAAAACATAAATTAGTACGTAGCTGCCAACATTAAAATTGAATAAGTCATAGTTAATAAAGTTTTACAGACATGAACCTGTCTCATATGTCTATCCGGTATGCAAGCACGATGAAGGCAACAAGCACAACTTTGAATAACTAGAAAATTAATATACCTCTGAAACTTGCAGAACTTAATTAGAGATCAGCCACCAGGACTATTTTCTCTGTTTCGTACAAGGATATCTAAAATTTATATTAAATTTTTAAAAAGAAAATAAACTCCGGCAACAAAATTTTTGCCAAAAAAATTATTATTTTAGTTTGTATGTTATAGCATGTCATTAGCTTTATATAGGATTAATATATTAACTCTTCTAATTAGTGTTAAAACGACACAACAAATATGGTTATTGGGGCATCTAAAAATAGATGTTTGTAACATGTTCAATTACGCTAAAAGTACGTTATCATTGGAAATTTTAATACGCAGATATTTGTTATGCTACTATGGAGGAATTTCGATACTAGTGATAATGAAGCACCTATCAAGAAAGAAAATTGAAATTATTAAGAATTCAAGTACAAGAATATACATCCACAAAACCTATGAAAATATGTTTATATTGTCATAAGCAGACAGGAATGTTTAATAAATACAGTAACAAATTGTGGTCACATAATTATGATAATATACTATGGATTCGAAATGGATTACTATTCTTCATGCTGATTATTAAACTGAAGTCATGCCTAATACAAGTAATAAAGTTATTAGAACAAATAAGCTTGTAATAATTCAAAAAAACAGCTGTGGTGTATGTCACCAGAGCAATATCTTTTTGACTGTTATCTTACAATTCTTACGAGACAAAGAAATGAAATACTTCTTAAGTGATTTTAAAAACCTCTGCAAATTACATCATACTTAAAATATTTAATGTTGCTTTTTTTCTTGAACTTTTATTACTAATTCAATCTATCAATTTTATTGTTCTTATTCTTGAATGTCATAGTAACAACAACAAACTAAATATAAATGGAAACACTGAATTTTTTTTATCAGAGGTGTAAACTTATATAATTATGTCTGCTTAAGTAAAATTTCAATTACAGTTCAGCATATATTTACTACTTAAAATCAATTTGCATAAATCTGTTAAGTATCAAAGTGTTGGTCAATTTTAGTTATGTCTGTGTATTTGGTAAATTAATATATAAAATATTGTTTTTCTACGACTGTCTTTAAATGCCTTTATTATATGTTCAATCATGATTTGACAATGTAGTATATTGTAATGCTGTTTATCGCCTGGCACGGATAAAATTTCATGGTAATGACAAAAGTAGCGGCGGGCATGAAAAATCACCATAGCAACGCGGAAAATACAAACATCAAATTGACAGTTTTGGTATTTATAATTAATAATAATTATAATTAAGTATTTTGCTAATTTCAAAACACATAAACAGTGATAGTGAATATACTTTAACACCACCTAGGCAATTTAATACTTCTAATTTATCGTATTTAGGCTTATACGCTAACAAGGGTAAGTTTCGAAAAACAAATATTTTCCTAAAAATTATGTTAAATTTATTCAAAAGCATTAAAACAGTCGTAGAAAAAGTATAGTGTGAAACTCACGTGAAATGACCATTTCCTACTCGTATGATTTGCAGCACTCGCTTGCGGCTCATGGTGCAAACGATCATACTCGTAGGAAATATGTCATTTCATGTTCGTTGCACAATATACTATTTTCATATGTGACAGATGTGCCCGATTACAAAGCGCGTGTAAAACATGAGAACATCTGTAAGCTGCCCTATTTTACATTTGGTATCTTTATGAGATCCTTTTTTGAACCTTTTTTTTATAGTACTTGAAATGCTTTAATTGGAATTTATATATAAATAAATAAATAAAGCGGTTATTGCCCAACAGTTTCCCATTTAAAGGTCAATATTACAAACTAAAAAATTAAATGCTTAAATAAACTTATGAACACTAATTTATAAATCCTAATTAATTCCGCACACATACACACACCTAAACCACAAATGTCTATGCAGCTACCATTTTCAAGTGATTGACTGTAGTTGTAAAAATGTTACATTCGATCTGGTATTTAACCTAGGAACTAACAAATTCAAGCAAGACAGCAGAAAAGAGCAGTCTATTTTTTCTCTAAGCAATTTATATAAGATGGTTAATGAGCTCTGAATTCTTCGGTACTACTCCAGACTCTGAACGTCAAAACGTGATAGTAACAATTCATGATCGAAACCTCTTACTGGATAAGCACCATCGGTTCTAAAAACTCAATATTTCAAAAATCTACGTTGAATTTGCTCGACCTCTAGTTTATGAATAATATACAGAGGATACCAGATGATGGAAGAATACTCCAATTTCGACCTCACATAGGCATTGAACAATGTGATAAGGGCAGAGGTATTATTGAAGCCTTTGCAATTACGCATTATAAAGCCATACATGCGACCAATCTTTCTATATGCTCCAAAAACTGGAACCTCTGTGCGAAGGTAACACCAAGATCCGTGAATACACGACATCGTTCAAGTTTATTTGTGGAGATTGCATACGGATAGTCAATAAACGTTGTTTTACCTGTAAGACTCAAACATGTGCATTTAAAAATGTTAAGAGACAATTTGTTACTGTCGCACCACCTTTCTAGAGCACACAAATCATGCTGCAGGTTTATGCAATCTGCTACTGAATCTATGGAGGCGAAGATTTTCAAGTCTTCCGCGAAAAATAGAGTACGCTGAAGTAAACGCGGGTCCAGGTCATTGATGAAAATAAGGAACAACAATGGACCTAAGTTAGAACCCTGGGGTACTCCTGACGTGGCCGAGTAAAAATAAGATTTGAAGCCGTTGTAAAAGACATATTGTTTCCGATCATGCAAGTATGAGTTGCATACAAATATCATGCCGGAAGGAAATCCATCATACGTATGCAGTTTACTCAGCAATATGCCATGGTCTAGCCTATCGAAGACTTTGGTGAAATCAGTATAGATTACATCCAGTTGACCGCCGTGATCAAGAGTTTCAGAGATACAGTGGGTAATAACTGACAGATTGGTAATAGAATGCCTACTATAATTTTCTAAGATTTGTTAGTAAACTATGGTTGTGCATTAACTGTATTAGGTTTCATGCGACAAATCGAAAATGAACGTCGCGAATATAAACAAACTATTATATTGATTAACGAAATATAATAAATAGTTTACTATAAAAAAAAATCCTACCGCTTACTCATGATTTCTAGTCGACATCGAGAACATAATGAACGAACTTCTTGAACATTTTATTAACTACAATTTGTTTTTGTCACAACTGTGTGCTATAAAATATAAAGCTTTTTTATTATATCTTTTGCTGTAATTTGTTAACTTTTAAACATATGATCGAGACACAGAAATATCCAAACTGTACAAGATACGAGTATTATTATACCTACAACTATCATATTTAACGTGTCTGTCTAAATTTGAAAATAAAAAAGTTAACAAGGGGTGACAAATTTCAGCGGAACACCCTGTACGTATTTTTTTCTGTCACGTATTCTTTAAAATCCCAGGAGGCTTCCAAGTACGAGCTAATACTCGCTGACCACAGCAATCCTTCTAAATTTATGCGCCCTTTCTGTCGCACAGAGACAATTGCCGTTGAAATTGGCTTTGAATTGTATGTATTTCAGTCTACTTCTTTTATCGAAACCCAATCGAGTTTAGTATTTACTGTTGTTCTGACTATATGAGGGCCATTCTCAATTAGTTGAGCTAAATCAGATGTCATAAGTTTCAGTGAGTTAATTAACAATAGTTATAATACTATGTGTCTTTTATACAATTCTGTTTTTATATGTAATTTGCTTAAATTCTTGACGCATTCTATGTACCTTTCCTGTACCTTATGAATAAAGAGTATTATTATTATTACTAAAGAGATTTTTTTTTCTTAGACCTGATATATACTGCGCCAAACAAATACCGAGACAAATACCTAGAAGGACAAATACCTTTAAACTTAAAGAATATAGTTGTCATATTCTTTAAACATAAAGAATAGTTTCAGTTTTTTAAATATAGATTAAGACTGAGCTGAATAATTGTACAAAATTAACTTTTTATTTGTTTTGTTTTTTTTTTTAATATTTAGTTTTTCCGAATTTTCTTCCGATACAAAGATGATTACTCAATGAACTACTAATATACAAATATGCTGGTATATTCTGTCAAGTTTATTTTTTTGTCGCATTTTAATACCTGCAAGTGAATCAATTTTGGAAGAGTTTTACATAATTCACTATTCAAATCACCTCAAATATACGAAAGAAAAAGTCAGAAGTTTATTATTCTTCGTGATTAATATTAAGGTAAGTATTATACAACTATGTAATAACGAAATTCCTTTAATTACACAATATCTTCTAAACAGATGATGCCCTTAGTTAAGGCCGTAATAGTATATGTATTAAATTGAATTAAACAAATTTAGTCAAAACTACATAAGATTAAACAAATCAACGTTTTATTTTTGTTAATATCGACTCCCTCTATAACACACATTAAGTTTTTTGGAATTCATTTGACGTTCAGTTTTATTTGTTGAATAATTAGCTCTCCATATCATATTAATATTATGTACCTATATGGAAGCTATTTTATACTCTATGTCTCTTCAAAAATCTAATCTGATATAATTGGATTGGTTTGTCGGGTACAGATATCGTAGTTCCTTTGTCTCTGGTGTATTCTTCTAGAATTCTGACTTTTTGGGATGTAGTTCGACAGTGCCATGCTCGATGATGGCAGTTAAGATCTCCTGCTAGAATGATTTGACCGTTACCGTTTTCAAAAACTTTGTCAAGGGCCTCGCGAAGTAGCAATCTCTTTGGTGGTTGGTACGAGTACGCCGAATAGACTCTGCTCTAGTGTGGTGATTTCGATACTCGTTAACTCGGGGTATGAGGTCTCTAGGCTGTGGAGATGATTACAGTGCGTCCTCCGCGTGTGTAGAGTCGATCTGTCCGGAGAATTTAGTACTTGGATACTCATACGATTTGAAGTGTCTTAAGAATGTTTCCTTGAGAAGTATAACGTCGATTTCATTTTCCTGCAGGAAGTTGGATACCTAATTTCACTTTTTTGGACCGTATACCGCAAGCGTTTCATCCATTAACAGGTAATTGTAGTTGTAGTGTTCTGTAGGGTGGCACTAACTGGAGTGATTTGGGCCGCCATCCCCTGGAGTTCCCTAATAAGGTTTTGAATGATCGAAGCTGCTTGTAGTACTTGGCGCTGCAGCTGGTTTTTGGGTACGTCTGGCATTGGCGTAGTTTCCGGATCTGGTGGACGTTTCGCTTCTGGATGCTCGGGATTGTACAATTTTCGGGGCAGCCGGGCACCCGGAGAAGTTTTTGATAGTGAGGTCCTGAGCAATTCGTTCGTTTTCGTTTCGAGGTAACTCGACGTAGTACATAATAAAATCTAGAATTATATAGGTAATTCAAAATTAAAAAAAAAACATTGAACATAAGTAAAAATATGTGAATCAAATAAACTTAATTAAGCAATGAATTATTTTGAGAAAATAAGTAATAAAAAAGTAAACAAATAAATAAATGCAAAAACAAGTAAAGCAAAATATAAAATTTTAATAGTCAACGTGTTATAGGGCTCAGGTTCTGATCAAATATGTCGGTAATATCAGGAAAACCCTAAAAAACTCTTTGATGATCTCTAGTGGATTTTTTCCATTGACATTTATCGTCGAAAACTGAAGAAACTTGGCAGATGTAAGAAATAAGAAACTATTATTTTAAAACAAAATCATGATCAATAATAGTTTTAAAGTACCCATATTGCCAGGGACAGAGACGACTAGCTATTATTCGATTCGATACTAATTAGTCGCACTGAACGCATGTTTTCTGAACAACGACAAATAAATTAACAGGCTAACACATTACTGCGACGTAAAACTCTGGGGAAAGCTATAATTGGCATGAAAACTTAAAATTTAGTTTTGTCAATTGTTATTAAATGAAAACTTGTTGATCTTTACAGTTGGAAACATTTTGTAACATAAAAATAACTAAATAGAACGATATAATCTTCTCAGAATAAAATCCAGTGAGGAAGCCATAATTTAAAATGAAAAAAAAATGCCCATATTCATAATACTGTTGTAGGACTACTGTAAACACAAACTTTTCTGATCGACATTTCACTTGACGTTCCATGCTATCGTATGGGTTGTTGTTTTCCTATTAGCAATTGTTACATGTTTTTTTGTTTTTAAATCAACATTTTCCTGAAGTAAAACTTTATTTCCAGTTACTTCACTTGGGCAAAATATTTGTGGCTAACCATGCCTAGTTCTATAAACATTTGTAATTATATTTAATAGCAGATTTCGTTGAAAGTGTTTATGATTTTTTTTAATTAATTTTTTTGCCAAAAAACCTGATAATAAGACATTAATATAAAAACTATATAATAATGATTCGCTACTGCTGTTCAACAATATAACTAAGTACTCATGGAAATGGAGTTCCTATATGCAGCTTGTGCAAATAAAATCACTTGTAGCGCTATTGCTAACATATTCATGAAAACTCCATATTCCAGAGCGTAAGGCGATTTCGAGTCAGTTTTGACCTAATAAAGCTTAAACTTGTTCAAGTCGCATCGGTTAATAACAATGTGGTCTCAACCGCTATATGCATTCTCTAAACCAATTTTAAATAAATCCCTTAAGCTAGAAAGACAAGTGGCATTGGAAAGTTACAATAAATGATGGCATAAAACCACTCCATATAATAACCCAGTATTAGACAATCAGTTTCTGTCAGTTGGATGCCTTATTATTGCATTTCGAAACTTTCTAGAAATGACTGTAGTTACAATGTAAGTATAATATGCATCATTCTCTAAAACTTGATTTAATTTCTGCAGTTATTTACCTTTTAAATCTATATCAAATAGTGAAATACACTCACTAAGTAGTTGATTATTTCTTGCAATATATATTATCATGTCTCTATATTCACCAGACTAATTTGTTGTTTTGTTATTCCGTCTGATTTGTCACTACTTGTACTTGATACTGAAATTGTTCTCGCTATGTTGAAAATTTCAACTTCCAAATTTGATTCAACGGGAGAAGTTGTTTTCTCGTTTAGAGAGACGGATCGATACTTTTGTTGTGTGTAACCTCAATTTCGGAAGCATTTATTCTCTCCAGCGTTGGTAATATTCATCAATGTGGGGTTCTTTCGCGCAAATTAATAAATCGGAGACTAACAAAATAAACACTTTATTAAAGAACAAATCTAATTTAATAATATTAACAAAAGTAAAATAACGTGAGTATGTATTATATAGAAATCGCTCGCACTGTTTTATAATAGACGCTTGTTGGGGTGGTTCAGATCAACTGACTATCTTCTTATTTTTTCGTACCGTTCTCACCCGTACTTCCATAATCGACTCGTCCGTCGGGGTGTGCATCCCGGTGGTTAGATTACGTATACACAGGTCGTCCGCTATAACAACCTATGTACAAGGTGTCCGCTACATCACCCCCTTTCCAGTGTTAACGATTGAATTTTTTTTATTTTAGAAACCGGCTTGATAATATTCAGGAAAACGAACTTTCCTTCCCGCCCGCGTTTTGCTGGGATTATCTACGTTACGAGTAGGGTTCGAAGGTGAAGCAGTAGTTTTATCTTCAGAGTTGTTTTTTGTTGATGAGTATTCGAGGTCATTGATACCATGCGCGGGTTTTACGCGATCGATTGTAACGCGCACGGTTTTTTCTCCAATTCTAATGGTGACGTTTTTATCTGAGCGCCTAATTACTTTATATGGTCCTTCATATGGAGTTTGTAAAGATCTACATTGTACTTCTCGTCGAAGAAAAACATGCGTGCATGATTTCAGGTCTTTGTATACAAAAATTTTCTGGGTTCCGTGGCGAGACGCGGGGATTGGTCGGATTTTTCGTAACTGTTGTTTCAAATTTTCTGCGAACGCTGTCGTCGTATTGCTATTTTTGAGTGGGACGAAGAATTCTCCTGGTAGTCGCAGAGTAGTTCCGTATGTCATCTCTGCTGTTGTTGCTTGTAGGTCCTCTTTGTAGGCCGTTCGTATACCTAGCAATATGAGTGGTAAAACTTCCGTCCAAGCTTCGGTCTCGTGACACTTTATTGCTGCTTTCAATTGTCTATGTAACCTTTCGACCATCCCGTTGGCTGCAGGGTGATATGCCGTTGTTCGGATGTGTTTGACGCCTGCCAAGCGGGTAAGTTCTTTAAACAGGTTGGATTCGAATTGACGTCCTTGGTCCGTTGTTACACGCAGTGGAATTCCGAATCTTGCTATCCATCCTGCCAAGAATGCTTTTGCAACAGTTGTGGCCTCGATGTTCTTGATCGGGATTGCCTCTGGCCATCTTGTAAAACGATCAACGCACGTCAAACAATAGCGGTAGTCCTGAGAATATGGAAGAGGTCCTACGATGTCGATATGTACGTGTTCAAATCGACCCGTGGTATCCTCGAACGTACCGATAGGCGCATGTACGTGACGCGTAATTTTTGCTCGCTGACATGGTATACATGCCCTTGACCACTGTTTACAATCCTTGTTGATGCCCGGCCAAACATACCGTTGCGTAATAAGCTTTTGCGTAGCCCTCGCGCTTGGATGCGCCAGTCCATGCAGTTGGTCGAATACTTGACGACGAAGCACTTGGGGTACGAATGGTCTGGCTTTTTCTGTCGAAATGTCGCAGTATACGGCTGTATCTGCTGTCTGTGGTATACAAATCTTCTTCAGCTTTAAAGCGGTGTCACTTTGCAGTAGCTGTTGAAGTTCGTCATCTTTTTCTTGCAATTTCGCTAATGTTTTTTCGTCAAATGTCGAAATTTCGTCGACGCGTGATAAAGCATCCGCTACCACGTTATTCAACCCTTCGATGTGTCGTATGTCTGTGCTGAATTGTCCTATAAAATCTAAGTACCGGAATTGTCGTGGTGAACATTTTTCTGGTTTTTGGTTGAACGCGAACGTTAGGGGCTTATGGTCAGTATAGATTTTAAATGGACGACCTTCTATCGCGTGTCGAAATCTCTTGACTGCCGAGTACATCGCTAGTAATTCACGATCGTACGCACTATATTTGCGTTGAGCAGCACTTAGCGATTTGGTAAAGAAAGCTAGGGGTTGCCACGTGTTATTAATGTGTTGTTGTAAACTTGCTCCTAGTGCGTAGTCCGACGCGTCCACTGTTATGACCAACGGAGCGCCAGTTACCGGGTGCGCGAGCATCGTAGCATTAGCGAGCGCATTTTTCATGGCGGTAAATGCTTGTTCAGCTGCCGTTGACCAAACTATGGGTGCGTCTTCTTTTTTTTTACGTCCGGTTAGTAATTCGTTAAGAGGCTGTTGTAATTCGGCTGCGTTTCGAATAAACCTTCTATAAAAGTTTATCATTCCGAGGTAGCGACGCAGTTGTTTGATTGATTTAGGTTTTGGAAACTGCTTAATCGCTTCTACCTTTTCTTCCGTTGGTCGGATTCCATTTTTGTTTACCATGTATCCGAGGAAATGTACCTCATGTTTACCGAACGCGCACTTCACGGGATTAATAACAACACCGTATTGTTGCAGTCTATTAAAAAGCATGCGCAGATGCTCCTCGTGCTCGATTTCGTCACGCGACGCGACTAGTATATCGTCTATATACGCGTAGCAAAAATCAAATCCGCGGATAACCTCGTCGATAAATCTCTGGAAAGTTTGTGCAGCGTTGCGCAAACCGAAGGGCATTTTCATAAACTCGAACAGACCGAAGGGTGTTGTAACTGCCGTCTTTGGAATGTCTTCCTCCGAGATCGGTATGTGGTAATAGGCTCTCACCAAGTCCAGTTTCGAAAAAATTGCTTTTCCGTCTAAACCATGTGAGAAGTCTTCGATGTGCGGGACCGGGTATCTATCTGCGATTGTTCTTGCGTTTAAAGCGCGGTAGTCACCACAGGGTCGTAGGCTATTGTCTTTTTTAGAAGCGACGTGTAGGGCTGAAGCCCAGGGGCTCTTCGAAGGTCTAATTACACCCTGTTGCAACATGAGTTCGAATTCGTCACGCACTGCTTTAAGTCGGTCGGGAGCTAGACGACGCGGTCGACAGAATGTCGGTTGGCCTTGAGTAGTCTCGATATGATGAACAACATTATGTTTAACCGTTTTCATAGTATCGTCTGTGAGGCGTGTAAGTTCTGGGTATTCTGAGAGCACTTTGTGGTACTGAGAACTAGGATCGACCGTTCTGATGGAACCAATAGTGTAACTAGCTGTCTGTCCGCGCACTGTTATCGATGTTACTGTGTCCCGGAGGCACTGATTTCTCACGTCTACAAGTAGATTATAATGCGAAAGAAAATCGACGCCTAAAATTGGTTTATCAACGTCCGCAATGATAAAACGCCATGCAAATTTTCGTCTGAGTTTAATGTTTAAGTTGAGGGTTATAGTACCGTATGTTGCGATTTGTGTGCCGTTCGCTGCGTAAAGTTTGAAGTCGGTCAGGGCTCGTTGCCCCTTTACTTTCGTTCGCGGGTATACACTTATATCGGCACCTGTGTCTATAAGAAATTGATTTTTTGTTTCAAAATCCGTCACGAAAATACGGCGAGTACATATACCGTCAATGTTTGCCGTGTTCACTGACGGTTGGAGTCGTTTCCCGAACTTTTTGAACATGGAGAGCGACATCGCGTTGCGCGATCACCAAATCTTTTATGATACCAACATAATGTCTCACCTGTGTTACTTTGTGAAGAATCGCGGGGACTGGAACGGGTGCGAGTCCTACTAGGAAACCTCCTTGTGGTTCCTGTGCGTCTGCTTTGATGTTGTTGCACTTCCTTTACGATTTCGGTTATCATTGTTTTTAGACTTGCCATGTCAGTAAATGGTGTCGGTGTCACACTGGCAACTTGGTGTCCTGCCGATGTTTCTTGGATTTTGTCGGCTAATTCAGCGATTTTTTCCAAAGTCATGTCGGCTTGTCCCACGAGAATGGCTTAAATATTTCCAGGCAGACGATCTAGCCATATAGTACGCAATAACGTCTCAGGTATCGATGCACTTGCAAGACTGCTAAGATGTCTTAGAAATTGGGATGGTTTACGGTCTCCCAATTCTTCTCGCAAAAGCAATTGTCGGATTCTGCCCTCTTCAGATGTAGAAAAACGACGAATAAGTTCGTTTTTTAGTTTTTCGTACTTATTTTGCGCCGGTGGGTTTCGAACAATGTCTCTCACTTCTTTTATTGCGGAAATGTCAAGTCCGGATATGGCATAATTATACTTAGTTAGGTCTTTCTTTATACCACATATATCAAACTGTGATTCGAGTTGTATAAACCACAATTCCGGTTCATCACTTAAAAATGGCGGCATACGCACATTCACACGCGTTACTTCTGGTACTTCCGTTTGTTCCGTTGTCGACATTTTGTTTCGTCACTTATCACTTGCTTTTTAAAAAAAACTTTTTTTAACACGTTTAACGATCACGTCGGGGTCACCAATTGTGGGGTTCTTTCGCGCAAATTAATAAATCGGAGACTAACAAAATAAACACTTTATTAAAGAACAAATCTAATTTAATAATATTAACAAAAGTAAAATAACGTGAGTATGTATTATATAGAAATCGCTCGCACTGTTTTATAATAGACGCTTGTTGGGGTGGTTCAGATCAACTGACTATCTTCTTATTTTTTCGTACCGTTCTCACCCGTACTTCCATAATCGACTCGTCCGTCGGGGTGTGCATCCCGGTGGTTAGATTACGTATACACAGGTCGTCCGCTATAACAACCTATGTACAAGGTGTCCGCTACAATCAAATTTTCCAAATTAACTATTTAGTTGTTGATTCCATTTAATTTTAGCAACGCAATTTTTAGATTTTGAAAATTTTAAATGACGAATTTTTGATGAGCTCGTTCCACCTCAGTCAGATCGCTTGTTATATATATTTTTGTTCCCTTTAACTTACTTTTCTTTGGGAGTATCAAAAACTTTTTTAGATTGGATCTAATTCTATTTTGATTGGGCCTATTTTAGGTCCACTTAACTGAAATATATTTTGCATGAGAGTTTCCTGAAGCTGTATCTCAAGTCCTGCGCTTAAGGTTCTTAACGTAAAATCAAAAATGTCTTCGCCATTCGTATATCGACTATATGTAGAAAAATATTATTTTTCCGTGACTTCTGTCTAAGCTGTCACAACGCAATTGCATATTATCCTGCTCCCTAATTTTCTTTTAATTATGCTAGTTCTAGCTAAATATTTCCACCTAAAATTTCAAATGTTTGTGGATTTTTCCTTGATATTGATCTTCGATCGGTTTTAGATCTGCTCCCACTTTCCAAATCTACGCTTGCATGTACTTGTTTTTTTCGTGGCTATTATATTTGAACAGTTTCTTGGAGAATGTACATACACAAGAACAGAGAGACAGCTTTTGATTATCCATTCAGTAATCTTGTTTACTATATTTTAGCATATAATCTAATTTGATTTGTTGCGTACGTAGGCTGTGTCTACCATCTGGCTCCAGTCAGCAGGTATTTGGAGTATCTACGAGCCGAAAATTTCCACCTAAAAATTTTTGCGATTTCTTCCCCACTCTAGTGTACTCCCCAGACCATTTTTTCTCCAACCATCCTGTTTATTCTTAAGACTTTATTGTTCTTCGTTAGTGCTTTATATTTGCCCTATGCTATCGTTAATTTGGCCGTGCCTCTTGAGGAGTTCATCTCCGTAAACGGATACGTTTCCTGAAATCGTGATATGACAGTGTCGTTTAATTTTTACACTGCAATTTCCATTTAATACGTTACATTTAAATAAATTGTAATTGATTCATTTGTTCGCTCTTCAAGTTTGAGTTTGTCATATCGTTTAATTTGAGTACAAGAGTTGTGAAATGCGATTCGCAAAAGCAAGGCGGTTGTGGGGTTAAATTTCTCAACATGTCTAGATGTGTTACCAACCTACACGTAATTAGTAACTGGTGTAAGTTAACAAACATGGAATAAATAATACAGATCCTGGATTTCACATACGCTCCAATTTCCAACAAGCAGAAAGCTTTCTTAGAACAATTAGCTCAATTATTTGTAACGTGCAAGAATGTTGTCACGCTTTGTCTTGTTATAAATAGTTACAAAATAAATTTTGCTGCAGACAGTAATTGTGTGAATACAGGGTACAAAATTAGTGGTTTAAAGTCTTGCTATCATATTGACAGAAAAATGTTTTTTATAAAGATTGTAAAGACTTCTAAAATTCATATTTCAAAAACAGTCTCATTTATGCAGTTCCTCATGAATACAATGTGATATAATAATAATACAATGTGATATAATAATAAGAACTTTATATACACTGCACATACGGCAATACTACAAAGATTAGGTACAGTAAACTTTACAACTACGTAGAGGAAACACTATCTAACCGTTAGTAATCCATTTACATAGATATATTAATCAACAATAAATATTTCAGTAACTAACTTTTTGTGCTATTATAAATATCAAAAGTGAGATTCTGCCCAAACAAGTCATTAACCCCTTTCAAACATCTATTAAGGAGGTAGAGAGAATGGGCAGTTTTAAAAATACAATTTTTCTTCTACAATCCATAAGACATTTTTAAAGGCTTCCATATTATGCTTAGATTTTCTTATTTGGCTTTAACATATGTATAGCAGGGTGGGGTTTTTAAAATTTGTACAGGAACAAATTACAAAAAGCAACCTCCTCACCATATCTGCACATAGTACGTCAAAGTGCTAGTTGAAACAAAACTTTGCGATAACAGTACGTATCTTCTGAACTCTGTTCAACACCAGGTATTGAATTGTGTATTGAGCCAGAGTAGGAGACCCGTTTGGGTAAAAGCTGAAGCGCGTACATTTATTAATATACAGTTGCAATGCATTATCAACACAAAACGATACGAGTGAATTTAAATTTCCTTGTAAGATTTTAAAATAATAATAATAAACATTTTTATTAGTATCAAACCACCATAATAAATTTTTGCACACAGTTACAATTTGAAATAGTTTGTATACTAAATCAGCTTCTTGATAGACATATCAAGAGCTGCTGTAGCCTAAAAATCAACTTAGAACTAAAAACAATAAACAAAATATAAAAATAATATACCCACCCACCTATAATATAAAATATAAAACAACAAAAATATCTATATCTATTGACTGCATAATAAATACTCTCTCAACTTATCTCTAAATGTATTCAATGACATAACGAAATCCTTCACTTGAAACCGATTCATAAGCAGTCCAACGTTATATGAAAAAGACCGTTTGTAAATTTATTTTTTATGAATTGCTCCAGTTATAATTGTTTTACGTCTGATATTTAAATTATGAATATTTGTGCGGAATATGATCTTATTGGTCAGATATGATGGAGTCTGAAATTTTAAAACTTTATAAAAAAAGCAGGCAGCATGCAACGTACGACGATTATACATATTCAGACAATTGGTTTCCCTCAATTTATAAGAAACCCTCTGTCGTCTTCTGATACCATGAATAATCCTTAGGCAAGAATTTTGCAGCTTCTGAACCCGTCCAATATCTATACCATCAAGACATGGACTATATATGGTGTCACAGTAGTTGAGATGGGATAGCACCAAAGTCTCACAGAGCATTGGTCGAGTTTCCCTATTTAGGTAATGTCTATGAGGATATATTTGTTTCAGTGTACCATAGGCTATCCGAAGTTTAGAGGTTATATGTTCCTTAAAACGCATCTTATAGTCCATTGTTAAACCCAAATTCCTTGCCGCGTCTTTGATGATATGATATGATACACGATCAGATCCAACCTCAATATTTAACTTCTCCAAGAGAAACGACCGGACATTTTCACTACTATATAAAATAGATATTGTTTTACTTGCGTTGAGCTTCAACTGATGATCCGATGATACCTTTAGAAGCGCAGCCAAGTCCTCGTTTATATTAGCTTGCGCCATTTCATACTCCGAGGGTGGAAAGGAATAATACAGCTGCGTATCATCAGCATACATATGATAATTACAATTCTTCAAGACCTGAGGAAATGTTGAAGTATATATCATAAAAAGCAACGGTCCCAAAACACTACCCTGTGGTACACCAGACATAACATGAAGATTGCCAGATCTAATGCCATCCACATCCACACATTGTACTCGTTCCGTAAGGAACGACTTAATTGTTCTAACAGCTGCTTCATCGAACCCTATGTATTCCAAAATTGTTAGCAAAACTCTATTATTGAGCATATCAAATGCCTTACTATAATCCAACAAAATTAGAACTGTCGCTTTACTGCTATCCGTTGCACCAATAATATAATCCGTAATCTTCGATAACGCCGTAGCACAACTGTGACTTGCCCTAAAGCCTGATTGTTTAGACGGAAACAAATTATACGCAGCCAAAAACCGAACGATCTGATTCTCTAGCACCTTTTCTAATACCTTGGATAACACGGGAAACATCGACACTGATCTCAATTCATCTAACTGTAAGGGATTGCTTTATTTGGGTAGTGGAATAACTTTAGCATACTTCCAAGCTCGGGAGAAATAGGATTGCTCGATGCAAGCGTTTATAATGTGAGTGATGTGCTGCACTATCGTGGGACAACATAATAAAATCATTGCTATATTAACACCATCCAGTGCATAAGATTCTGATTTTATGCGCCTCAAAACACTCACAACGGTCACCTCCGTCTGTTCGGGAAACTCCCGAACAAAGTATTTTATTATTATTTTATAAATCTATATTTGTTTTTGTATGACTTTACCATTGCCCAAGATCTGGATGACATCGTCACCAATATTACTGGGATTGTTTATTTTTGTTACTAATATGTGTAAAACCAATGCATTGGCTTTATCTTCTTTGTTAGAGTTAGATTTAGAAAGATGTTAGATTGAATAAGACACAAACCCCTCGCTCTCTTCACTCACATTGTTTTTGTATATATTTATGAAGTTTTGCACCCTAACCCCCAAAATTAGTTTGTAACAGTATCCCCCAGTATTAGTTTGTGTAGTGTAAAAAGTAGTTAAAAAGTCTATTAAAAACTTATGTAAAATGTAAGTGCATCGGTGTTAATATTAAAAAACAATTGAAAATTGAACTCTGAATAAACCCCCCCAGATTGTTAAATTACTACCCCTAAAGATTAATGTTATCTTTGATACTACTATGTAAAAACTGTACATGATATTTATAATAATCTATTCATATTAAACCGTACAATAGATAAAAAATACAGTCCATTATTTATACGAATTTATGGTGGTGAAAAACGTCAAATTCTCCAACACCGTCCCCACCGAGAACGCAAATGTTCCCTCAACCAATCTGTTGTGCCGAAACACTCTGGTATGCTTGCTTTTGTCTTTCTACACACATTTAATCTCTTTAGCTCAGCCCACTTTCTACGTTGACTAGCCTGCTGAAATGTATGAATCTGATATGCTCTTTTCTCGGACCTAATTGCTGTAGTAGTATAATTCCGTAATTGTTTTTAATATTCATAATGATCAGGTCTCTTCGTCTGCATTAGTCTAATGTTAGAAGTTATCCATGGAGAAAACTGCTTTTTTCGTGCCCGGAAAGTCTTTAAGGGTGCATGAATATTTACAACACCTAGAATCTGTTCTGTAAGGAAACTCACCTTCACGTCGATATCATCCGTAGAGTACAAAGCATCCCACTGTATGTTGGAAATATCATCATCAAAGTTACCAACATCAATGCTCTTGAGGGCTCTGTAGCTAAAGATAGAAGGCACGTCATGCAGTTGCCCGCTAAAATTCAAAATGCAGTAAACTAACATATGATCGGACACTGATATGTCCCTTGTGCCACAAATAAGATTCAATACTAAACAAAAGAGATATCAAAATGAAGCCCTTCAAAACAGCATAAAGCTATTTGAGGTAACATTATTTGCTAGATAGATACACAGATAAATATTATATTTAAATTAAAAGAAAAACATTGAAGTTTGCCAAACAGTGCCATGAATTTGCGAGCCATTTTCTAAGTGAGCGCTAACATATTGGGAAGCACTCAAGTACCGTGTACCTATGTTTACAAACGCCATGCTGTTCAGGTTTAATTATTCTTCCTCTATGATAGATGATTATATCATATACAGGGTATTTTCGGAAACATGTTAATATCTGTGTTGAATAAAAACATATATTCTTCTTTTATGCCACATTGCCTGGAATATCCCTGCGAGCCATGGAGTAATTCCTAAATTTAAAATAGCCATTTCTCTAGTTTAAAAAAATTAAAATAAGAGTTGTTAAATAATATATTTATGCTAGTTTATATAAAAAATAAATCATCTACAGGATATAGGAAAAAGTCAAACGTAAATACGTGTATTCTTTCTTTATTATAAATGACGCACCCAATATATCATAGAATTATAGCTGTAACCATATCTTGTATGTTTTATAAAGTCTCCCTTATACTTAAATATAATACAACAAGATGTTTTTGGCGATATCGAGTGTGAGCAGGCAACATGCCCTGTGAAACAGAGTTCACAAATGATGACCGGTCGAGAAGCAACATCTTGTTGTATTTCATCTCTCGTGCTAGTATAAGCTGTTCGTAAATGTTGGGAATTTGGGTCACACTGCCTGCCGATCACCACTGATGAGTTGTGGATCAACAAAATGCCCCGTCTGGTGAATGCATGGTGGTGTGAACCAAATTAACAACATAACTAAAAGTCTTGTTACTTTATGTAACAAGCAATTCACTTAAATATAATAATCTGTGAATTATTATAGGTAATAATTAATACGTTTTCCATTCAATTTTGACATTTACAATATTTTTCTCGCTACTTATACAATTATTGAATAAAATATTTTTTTATAATTATTTCAACAAATAATTAATTGGTATGGTGTATATTTTTCGAGTAAGTGATAAGAACACTTTACTAGCAACACGATTATATAAAGAAAAGTAAGTATCATAACCATACTGGAAATGCCTACGGCCTAGGAAAATAGGCACGTGAGATCCAGTAACTAACACAAATCCGGGAGTAACAAGCTAAATAGAAAATTGCAGAAAAGTTGATTTGATTTTAAATTATTGACAAAATGGATTTTCTGTTAAGGGTATGTTAAATATTGAGTAGACAAACCATTATAGTTAAGATTTTATTGTGAAATATTGATGCTACTAACTACAGTAGAAAGAGGCCATAAAGTTAGTAAACGCTTCGTATATTCACAGATTTGAAAATTGTGTAATATATATTTATATAAATACCTTACACGATAATAACTAGTGCGAAAAAATATCTTGAAACATGGCGATACTACTCATAGGCACTCGTAACTTGTCCCCAATATACAAACATAATCACGCCACACTAGCGGTGTCAAGGTCAAATGTCAAAAGAAATCGGTTTGTCTCCCCAAAATGTCTTCGTATCGCATAGTCCGTCCATACATAATACATACATATGACAGTAATGCAATAATTATTATTAAAATAACTGTTTTATTTTCAATAAAATAACCTAACGAACTAACTACTTTATTTAAAAAATAACAAAAAATGCAAGAAGAGCTGGGAATCGAACCCAGAATTTTCCGCATGCAGGGCGGGCACTCTATCACTAACGTACAACCCTTTATGCCATTACCTTGACATTTTAAATATAAATACCTACTGCATAACTGGTGAATTTTAAACGCAATTTTCTGGAAAACTATGGACTTAAATTTCAAAAGTAAGCTGCTACTGGAAAGACCATAAAAGGTTTTTTCAACTGATTTACCACTCCTCTCCCAAAATTTAGCTCAATTGGTTAAAGCGTTTAGGCGCTATCGTGGAAGAATACATAGAGACACACAGACAGCAAGACTTCCATCTGAAAATAGTCTTAGCCGTCTTAGGGGATTTCAAAATGGTTACTTATATGCATCTTTGTCTATTTTTTTTAGCACGTTCACAATTTCCTCGGTCGGGAAAGTTATCACATAGTATAAGTAGTTAATACTTGAAATAGGTATGTTATTAATTTATTATAAAAACCTAAAAATACCCTTTACTAACTTTTCTTCTAATAAATGTTGATATTAAAAAATCTCAGGTAGAAACCACTATATCCGCATATTCCTACTCGTTTATACTACTACTACTACATTAAAATACTTTTAAAATTAGTATCATTATTTTGTCTTGTGTTGTAATTATTTATTCTCTTTTGTGCGCAAAATCTAAATAAAATTTTCATTTTAGAACTTATTTAGAAAACTTGTGCTTGTTGAATGCCAGCCATGACATTAGCCAGTGGATTAGTTGTTTTTACATATTCTCTAAATTCATACATAACAATATGAATTGTGGGGACAGATAACAAAAAAAAACATCTTACTCTTTTTTATTGTTTTATATGAAATAATACATAACCGTTTATTGCATAATATAATGATATATAATTTATATATTGCTTAAAATAATATAGCATCATCAAATGAGAGTGGTACATGTTTCGACCACACTTGCTCATCATCCGTGGCCTACTTCTCAGTTTTAGGCTACAGTATATTAATTCGAAACATACGTTCATTCCTTCAATGGGAAATTGTGAGAAGCTGTATTATAATCATATTATGTGTATTGATAATTAAGTTTGACATGATGTTACGTCCACGCATTTTTAATAATTTTAATTTTTATATATAATTAAATTATCGTACGTTCATACATTCACTATTTTATTTATAAACATGTTTGCGCGTGTATGTGACTGGACAAATATTGTCACGTTTAGGTTTAACGTGAACTACGAGGGCATTGAAAATAAGGACCTTATCTAAAAGATGAAACACCGAATACCAAGTTTAAATAGATAAAGTTTATTAACAGTTAAAGTTGAGAAGAGTTTACAAAATGATGAAACTTAAATTAGAGACTATAGAGTTATAATAATAGAATACAAATAATATTACTTACATTAAAATATAAGACCACATACGGTCAAGATACACTATGGTTCACATTGTTACTGCCTTCAGGTTTTCTTACTATGAGTTTACAATCAGGACACAACTAAACTTATTTCTCTGGAGAGGAGAATTTATAATAAAAGAGTTATCCCTCTCTTAAACAATCTTGCGCCTAAATCCTCCCTGTGTGACCAATGATAATGAAGGAGGTTGGATTGAATCAAAGATGGTTTTATGATTTCTCTTTGCTAATTGGTTATTAATATAATAATTATATTGCGCTACCACCCCTACGTCGCCTTTATTTAGATGGTGGTGGTCAGAATAGCTGATGCTGCATTTTTCAGTATAACTACCCTTGAAAGCGGAGGGTAAGAGGCAGGGCTCCTAATTCTCGAGAAATCGTGACTCATCTAGATAAACTAGAATAAACAGGAAAATAATATGTTTGTATTTTTCCATCGAATATCTGGGGTTTGTTATTGATTTATAATTTATATTTATTTATTTGGAATCTGTACTCGTGACATTTCTCCCCCACCAAGATCATGTCAGGCCCATGACATGCTGAACTTCGGCTTCCATGTTCCATGTTTCCGCTTCGTTACGAGTACACACCATGGTTTCACCCAAAGCTCTTTATCCATATATGACTGCTATGGGAATGAACGCCAATTACGTTTTCTTCTTTGTTGGTTGTACATATTTTCTTATTCTATCATTCAGAAACTGACAGTACATTTACTGAACGGTTTGGCATTGCTGACTTGTATGTTTGCACAGTGCGGATGCCGTATTCATTTTCTATATCAACTTTTCACTCATGTCTATGGTAGAACCAAACTGACATTTATAGTAATCTTGGGTTTTAGGAGAATTTTTGACCCCAAGTACAGAGTTTAGTCGAAAAATACTAAGATATATTAAAATACAGATGTTCGAGGATTCTATAAAAGTTCCGAAATTACGTACTTTTAGTACTAATTGCTAGTTAAACAAATTAAGGTATATAATATAGTAGAGCTTCATATTTAGTGCTTATTAAGTAATACTTTTATAATTAGTTGAATATTAATAGTTTTATATGGAATTCCTCTTAAATATTAATCTTATAATTATCTTACATAGTGACTAGTTCAATTGAATCGGTTAAAATAATACAATACATTCCTTATTCTGTTTTTGTTTATATGGATGGTCGACTTGAAACTCTATAATGCACACCAAAGCATTTGGTGTTGATAGTAATTTTCAATTACAATGGAAATAATCATTTTTGAGAGACACATATGCCTTTGTTTTTACGTGCGGCCGTTTTTTTCTTTTAATTATTGTATTACTTTTTATTTTTTTTTTTAATCTAAACCTTAAAATACTTTACTTATTATAATTACATTTTCCCCTCAAACTACTTGAATGAGAAAATAGTAATTCCAAAATCATGATTTTGTTTTTGAATCTTAATAACAATTATAATAATATTAATAGTAATAATAGGTACCTTTACAATAAATATTTTGTCATCTTGACATTCGTATACGTATTGTGTTTTTAATCAACACTCCCGGGTTTAATTATTAAAGGTATATCTACTTTACCATCTGTAAAGAATAAACGTTCCCTGTCGGGCGTTGGTAATTGTTCTTCGTTGAACATGGAATACTCAAGGTCCCTCAATGCTAGATCGGTCGGAGGAGCAACATTATTCTTTTTGTCAAACAATCTATGACTGACAATCGTTTTACCACTTCACCAAAACACTTCTTTTAAATCTCGACGCGCGTTTTAATTCTCTCCTGAGGATGCTAACATTGTTAGCGAAACGCGCGTCGAGATTTAAAAGAAGTGTTTTGGTGAAGTGGTAAAACGATTGTCAGTTTAGTGTTCTACGCCAAAGGTTCTACTCATCGATTATAAAACAATCTATGAACAAATATTATTAGTAACCCAATTAAAAAATAAAGACAATAGTATTATCCCAACGGTTACCAATACCACTTCATTTTCCGTGTCAGAATTTGCTTGTACTGAGGAGGTTTGTGCTATCGTTAGATTATTCTTAAGATTGAACAAAGTAAATATATCTATAGAGTAATAAATAAAACACAGAAGTCAAATACACAGATTAGGTTTGCTCATAATGTTCACAGTCACTACACTCGAACGAGACAAAATATTTATCACGCCAATGTTAGAACTAATAAAGGGTTATATGATCCCATTTACCAAGCATCAAGTATCTATAATAGTTTACCCATGGAGGTAAGAGCAGCGGAATCGTTTAGAGCTTTCAAAAAGATGTTGAGGACCTGCCTCGCCCCTGTGTGAGTTGCATCTCCCTCCTGCTTGTTGCCGTTTTCATTTTTTCTTTTTTAATCCAACATTTTCTCTTTTTTTTTTTCGTTTTTTTATAGTATTGTCATGATTATCTGTATGAATCGTATTGCTTTTTGTGATCGGATCGTATGTGGGATATTATTACTTTTTTTTGGTTTTGTTATTTTTGTAGATATATGCATAAATATTATTCAGAATATTATGATGATTTGTGTATAGGTGTGAGCACTGTTGATTTAGTTCTGTAAACCTATTCTTGAGACCAGTGTTGCCTTCAAACACTGTTTAAAGAATTTTGTAACCATGTGTATGTAAAACGGGAAATATTTGAATAAAGATTTGTTAAAAAAAAAGATAGGAATGAACTATGTTTACAAAATAGATATAGAATCATCAATGACGGAATTATATTCCATACTATCAAAAATTGAGATTAAATAGTTGATTCGAGTTCCAGTTGCAACACCCGGAAAACATTCTCGGTCGATATATTTAAATCTAGTACTTTTAGTAACCTATTTTACAAAATTTTGGGTGTTTTGGAACCGAAAGTAATTGTGTTACAAAAAAGGTTTTCATATTAGATCAAGTAGCTGGTATAACTTGAACCGTTTGCAGAGGCACTTTCATGTTTGAATTACATGGAAAACTATATGTGATCAACGTTTCATTATTTACAAGCACTGAAAAAGTCAATTGTATTTCCATTGCACCTGGATAATTATTATATGCGGCAGAAGCTAGGCCTATAGAATATCCATCATTGCACAGGATAGTTGTAAATATAACAGTAGGGGTGATAACATAAATTTTTATTTCTGGTCCAATTGTTGAAAATGTTGTTATTGGTCGAATTAGTTGTGAAAGTTTTGAATTTATGCCAGTGCTTGCTGCCACGTGATGGCTTTCTTGTAGAAAAACACATGATTCGTTTTTCCAATCGAATGGTGTAGTAATTAATTCAAATAATTGCCATTTAACATGTTTCTTAATAATAGCTATCTTGATGCGTAGCTATGTGCAACTCAGTGTGGGATAATGTATAGATAATTCATAGCTCTCTTTTTAAGAGTTGTTCATTTAGATTTATAAATTTATCAAGCTGATAGGTATTTAACACTTTTGGAAATACCATACTTATTGTTATATATTTTGAGCGTCAATAGGAATTTATTTCTATATCACGAACAATCAGCAGCATTTCAATTAATTTTAAAAACAATTTTTGTAACTTTGCTGAACTGCTACTAAGATATCTGTTCAAGAAAAATATCGTGTTTAAAATTTTCAAATTTTCTTATTTTACTTTCCAGTAATTGAAAATTTTCTGTTACGCCTTTACTAAACCTCCGAAAATGTTCAGTTTTCCTAATAAATTTTATAATTAGCATTTTATTGATCTTTATTTTATAAGTGTTTGCATTTTGATATTATCATCACTGTAGATAAGAATGATTAAAGTTGCTTCTGATTTGCCACGCACCACAGCATCAAGATAGTGCGTCTCCTATAAAATTTAAGCTTCTTTTAAAAATTTTGTTGCTAGTTTCATTTTTACCTTCGTTTGCTACTGTAAAACTAGAATACACATCATTTATTACATTTTCTTACTCCTCTCGAATAGAATCGAAATGTCCACTAAGAAGACATAGTTCAACACGGTAGGTACTGATCTTTACAGTATGCATTCAGCAGGTGAGGTTCGTATTTCTTTATTACAGGTGTCTCCGTTTTAAACACTAATGAAATCGTTCCTTCATAACCCGGTATAATTCGTACCGGCAGTCGGATTGCCCCCAAACTTGTTAGAATAAAAAGTCTGAAACAAAATTATATTATTTTTTGTTCCACACTAAGAGTATGAGAATCGCATTGTAAATGTATATTATATCAAGTTTGTACACTAATTATTTAAAACAAAATAAAAACTGTTTATTTCTTTTATTATTTAATTAATTATTGGTATTTTATTAGCCGCGGACCACTCTATGTCCCGCACCATCTTCTCGTATTGTCAAGGGGGGTACCCTAGGATGGCGACGCCTGGTCGGAGCCACTCTATGGACGGGACATCTCCCTATTCTCCCAGAGCTGGAACTCGGACGTGGCACGCCATTTGTGACCAAAGGGATTGTCCAAACCGGAAGGTTTACCGGTCCGTTCTCCGCCTGATCTGTTCCCTCTCCTGCTCCTGCCCGTGTCGGAGGTGGCTCAGGAATCACCCATGAAAGACCCTCATGCACTATAATACATGAACATACAGATTTTTTACAGATAACTAATTATCATTCTCCCCCGGTGGCTAAGCGGGTGAAAATGAAATTCCGCGTGTTAACTTTTTACTTGAAAGTTTTTTATTTAAAATGTTGAAAATTTATTTGATATTAGAGCTTCTAATATACCATGGTATCAATATTTTCTGTCGACAAACAAATAATAAATAATATTTTGCACTTATATGTGCCTAGGCCCAAACTTTTGTGGTTTATTTTACCATTTACCGGCTACTTTGTTAACATATTTCAGTTTTTACGAGTTACGGTCAACACCAAAACACTTGGACCGATCGATTTCCAAAGTCATTCATAATTCTTTAGTCCGCATTTAAAACAATATGAGCTATCCTCGAAGGATAGAATCGTAAGGACTAATAATATTTCCATGTCAGTTTCCCTTCAAAATTTTCAAAATTCAATATATTATTTTTTCTCGTTCATAATTGATTATGAATACTTATTCAATTATTTTTTAATAACGATACCTCATGTCGCCATATTCTTTAGTTGCACTTATATATTTATATTTGTACATACCTCTATCTTTATTAACGCATATACATACCTTATTTGGTAATTAGTGTAAAAACTAAAATTCATACCTACATCAAACAACTTTGAACATCTTCCTGACCAAAATCAAATCCACCATTTAAAGAACTGGGATTTTCCCCTTTAAAAATTATTAAATGTTTGATATATCATGTATACAGATCCATTTATACAAGTTTGAATTCCTAGAATAATTATTTTGGTAGAGCTTATTTATTTTATTTATTGAGATGGCAAGATCTGAAACAAACTAGTATTAGTATACATTCCAAAACATTTTTAACAAATTTAAATAAAGTATGGAAATTATCATATACAGCAATAGTTGAATGTTCGTCCCTATATACAAACCTATTCACTGTGATTGATTTATTACTTTTATAGTGATTTGCTAAGAGTTCAAATCGCTAAAAAGTTTCAGAAAAAGTGTCACAGCAATTACCGCATCAGAAACAGACTCATAATTTTGGGAAAAATCAGATGTCTTTTACCAGTCGCTGCATACTTAAATTAAGATGCATTCCAAATTGAATAACTCAATTTACCTTGGGACTTTTCTGTCTTTCAACTTTGCTTAAATTTATTAAGAGCATATCCATTTATTCTTTTTTTTCAGTCAGGCATTAGTTTGACCTTGAAATATTCATCTTAAGTCATCTGAGTCTAATATTTCTTTGTATATGTCTCACTGATCTAATTTATTATTGTTTATTGAGATATAAGCAACTAAAAGTCATTGCCCCATTATAAAAACTGACATGTACCATATCAATTCATAATTGTATTAATTTTTTTTTTATGCAATACAATCGTTGACCAAAACATATTTTGTTTATATGCACTCATCTATTGGGGTAAGAACTCGCACTTGGTCCCCAAAATACACAGACTTACTATTTAAATAAAATAGCAACTGCAATACCACATGAGGATTTTTTTTTTGAGCTTTCCTTCTTTTAGTTTAGGATCTCGAAGCATGCTTTAATATATTATTGAAAAATTTTGTTTTCTCTTATCGCTATCGTATATTTCTAAGTACTAGCATTATTTTCAACGGCGATAGTTTTTGATATTATTTGAAAATTATGGGGATGAATGATAGCTCGTCAACAACTCATTTGTTCTTGTTTAGTGATCTTTAAAAATGATTTTAAATTTCAACATAAATATGTTGCATAATCTTTTTAGCTTTTTCATTTATACGACTAAAATTATTGTTAAAACCGTGCGTACCAATACTTTTTGAACTAATTTGCTTTTTATTTGAATACATACATTACTTTTTAATAAATTGGGTTAATAAGGACTTGGCTTAAAAATTTTACCAAAAACTTGGATTGGATGAAGTTACATATTTTTTGGAAAAAGATTGTGGAAACTTAGATATTCATCCATAATTAAAATTATTTGTTTTTTAAAGCCATATTTTATACTTATTCAACTAGGTATATAATGTGGAAATATATGGTTTTTGTTTTATAAAATTTATTTTTTATTATATAGAATCATATTTGTAGGTAAGTGATGAAAAAATATATTTGTCAAATTCAATCTTATACTTGCAGCATTACTCGCGATTGAAGGTATTCGTAAAAGAAAAATGTCTTTGGTATCGAAAGTTAAGAAAAACAATAATGTTAAGTTATTATATCCCTGATGCTCTAAAACATTGAACTTTAATTTATTATCAATATAATCACAAATTATTAAGATCTTCATATTTCATAAAATGCATTTTGTATCAAACAAATGTGCATTTTACTAAAAAGAAGTTGTAATTATCAACACATCATCTTAATGATGAAAATTTTCATTACTAATTAAGTTTGTGCTATATATTTTGGTTGAATATTATTAATGTTAAGTTAGAGTTTGATCCCACAAAAGGGTAAGAATAACAAACCTTTCAACAATTTAATATCTCAATAGCTCGATTCTGTTTTAGATTGTATACCTATATGTTTAAGTTGAATGGAGTTTTAATGTATCTAAGTCACTGATGATGAGACTTATAAGTCTCGAAACATATATGATACATTTTTCTGATTTGAACATATATATATGATTTTGTGGAGTAGTCGACGTTAAATTTAAATTGTCACGTTTCATTTCCTAAATGTGTATTTGTTGCACTAATTTTGTATTTAAGTAATCATTTATTTCGAGTTTATTGCCAAGATTCCTATTTATTACATTTAGATTTTTCCTAGTCCAACCCATGATTTATTTACTTGCTATGATTTGAAGATACTGTATGTTTTTTCTTATAAGTTTTGCACGACCCATTCATATTATGTACTAAATTTATGATTTTCCCTTTTTTCAACATTTCTTCATATTGGAATTTTGAGATTCTTAAATGTTTGGCCTTATATAATTCATTTTCGTTCAACAATTTAATGTTGTAGCAAATATATAAACGAGGCTATCATTCTCCTTTCAGTTATAATTGTTTAACCATATGTAAAATATAGTTTTCCATAGAGTAGTAATTTTACCGTTAAAAACCTTTTGTTCCAATTTTCTTTTCAGAGTTTTTTCAGGCATCCTTTTATATATTTCTGTTCTTGCTTTATTTTGTCATAAGTAGGTATTAATAATAATTTAATTCTGTCCTACAAACCCGTATCACTATATTATGCTGTGGATGCGAAAATGGATAAATTAAGATAAATTCATTACTCGTTTCATTATCAAGGCCATTTAAAGCCTTTATATCATAATTTAAAAAATTTGCTTGCTCATTTTGTTGATGCACTTTTATAAAAGCCACTATTGTAATATGCACCTACAATTTTTTTTTTTTTTTTAAGATAATTCACAATAAAGTTTTCATTTTCAATTCTACAACCAGTATTTAATTATGTGTATATTTTTTAAGACTAAATAAATAAGTGCGTCGTGGAATTATTCTTGTATCGAGGTGTTAAACTAGATTCTTGTAAATATGGATATGTTACCCCCGTAATTATAGATTTGATTATATTTTGTGAAAAAGAGTTTTTGCCAGTGAAAATTATGATGGTTTTAACTTTGAGTTAGTGTAAATTTAGTGGGTGTTTAAAAAATATATAAAAATTAGTTGACAACACTCCAATAAATAGGATATTAATGATTTCTGGCTCACGATTGCTTGAGAAGGTAAAAAATTAATAATTAGATTCAATGTTTAACTTTTTTATGATCTATAACTTTTTGATGATACTTATTATGACGCAAGATCTTACTGAGAGATAATTTATATATGTATTATAGTTATTTCCTTAAAACTTTTAATTACTTTTTACCATAAATTTAGTAGGTTTTTTCTTAGTTCAAATCAAACCATATTTTTCATAGATACTTTCATGATTACAATAGTGCTTTCGGCTATAATAAGTAAAGCTTATATGAATGCTTATATGTTTTAATTTTTTTAAATTTAAAAAATCCAATGTTCATACCTATTTTTATGGGATAGATGAATTTTAAATTTACGTAGGTACTTCGAGTTGATTCTTTAGTTTGATGGCCGAACTTACAGAATATTTGTTTTTCCTTTAAGTATTTTATGTTTTTGGTTTTTGTTAATGTTTTCAATTCAAAAACAACCTAAAATTTAGCAATTAGAGCAGCCTTCTTCTGTACCATTAATGTTTTATTATTTTTGTTTTTTAATTAAAAATAAATTACATACTCTCTTGTAGTCTTTTGAATTCATTGGAATCATGTTCAAATTTCAACTTATTTTCCTTTTTATTTTATTTTTTAATCTTATGGGTTTTAACCAGCTAGTCTTATTTTAATACAATTTGGTCTACTATTCTTTAAACATTTAATTTATTTGACCAATTTAGCTAGTAAATATACGATAGGATACTTAATTATCTTTTTTTTTTTTTAAATCTTTTAAACAAACATTTACTTTCCGGAAACTTTTAATTTAGGTATAACCAGAATTATTAGATATTGATATATAGTTACACCGAGTTGTGCCCATTTTAGACAAGACTGCTGCAGTTCAGTCCTATCAACAGGGTTGGAAGGAGTAAAATATTTCTTTAAAGAAAATTCATTTATTTTGTTTTTAATTAAACAATTGATATCGGTGCTCGAACTTTCAGAGCGGCGCCTCCACCAATTGTCACGTTTAGGTTTAACGTGAACTACGAGGGCATTGAAAATAAGGACCTTATCTAAAAGATGAAACACCGAATACCAAGTTTAAATAGATAAAGTTTATTAACAGTTAAAGTTGAGAAGAGTTTACAAAATGATGAAACTTAAATTAGAGACTATAGAGTTATAATAATAGAATACAAATAATATTACTTACATTAAAATATAAGACCACATACGGTCAAGATACACTATGGTTCACATTGTTACTGCCTTCAGGTTTTCTTACTATGAGTTTAAAATCAGGACACAACTAAACTTATTTCTCTGGAGAGGAGAATTTATAATAAAAGAGTTATCCCTCTCTTAAACAATCTTGCGCCTAAATCCTCCCTGTGTGACCAATGATAATGAGGGAGGTTGGATTGAATCAAAGGTGGTTTTATGATTTCTCTTTGCTAATTGGTTATTAATATAATAATTATATTATTATATTGATGCTGCATTTTTCAGTATAACTACCCTTGAAAGCGGAGGGTAAGAGGCAGGGCTCCTAATTCTCGAGAAATCGTGACTCATCTAGATAAACTAGAATAAACAGGAAAATAATATGTTTGTATTTTTCCATCGAATATCTGGGGTTTGTTATTGATTTATAATTTATATTTATTTATTTGGAATCTGTATTCGTGACAATATATTAACGCAGGTACGACTTAAGGCGACCATCATTTAAATGCCCAGGTTCATTTTAAATCTCGGATTTAAAAAATATCGAAAACAGTTTTAAACTAAAATACTGTTGCAAATAATAATATGGGTTATTACTTGAATTGCTCTCTTCGCAAAACTAAAAAAAAATGCCTTTTAAAAATATCTGACTGGTGTGTTTTTAAAATTCGTGAAATATCATTCTTTGAATTTAGACGGTTTTATTATATAATGGGTTGCCATTTCACTCCCCATAACCTTTCCTTCTACTATAGGTTGTAATCTATGGGGTGTACGAAAGGTTACTTTCTGTAAAGAATGTCATATGCTATATAATACAGTAGCAGATGAGCTAGCTGTATTAATTGCATGTTGCTAGTCAAAAATTGCAATAGATTCATTGTTGCGTTTTTATTATAGAATTAGGAAACGGACATTTTGCTTAACACATTCATGGGATTTACAGTATAGTTATAAACTGACAGATAAGCAAGCAAGTAGAAAAAGCCTCTCCGAATGCAAATAATAATAATAATAATTCGCTTTATTTCCGAAACAAAAATTTACATGCATATGTTTATATTCTATATAGGCTGAAAAAAAATCTAGATTGTAGATTGTTTTATCGGAGTCGTTTAGGCGGTTTGGCCTCCCCTCACTTCGACCTGCAGGAGATCTTTTGTGAATGACTCTAATCTATGAATTGCCCAGCTGTCCCACACTTTTCATGAAGTTGATGATTTCTCTGGGGGCTAAATTCCTTGCCTCGTCGGGTGTTAGGGTCACCCCTCCAATGTGTTTTAGCCTTTTGCAGAAAAGTGCCATGTATTCACAGAGCACGAGTTCAGTTGTCTCTGTTGCGTCTTCGCAAAACCGACAAGTGTCGTCCTCGGTTAGGCCCATCTTTTTGAGATGGTACTTCACTGGGTGGTGTCCCGTAAAAAGGCCTGTAATTCGCCTTAGGTCGCTTCTCTCCAGTTGGATAAGCTTCCCTGCGTTAGCCTCTGAAGGTTTGATAAACCTTTTTGATTGTCTTAGGCCTGGAGTGTTTCTTCAGTAGGACTTAAGTTGTTCCTTTTCCCATCTCCGAGGTTCTTCGGAGAGCTAATCGAATATTAACCAACATTTTCGCGCCAGTTTCTGCATTCTAAATAAATTTTAGATACGAATGGATTCAAAGAATAATTCATCCTGCTTGAATGGTGATAATATATGATAGATGCAATAGAACATGAAATTAAGCAATCAATTAATATAATCGTACTCCATACTTAGTATAAAATTATACAGTTAGATTTCTAATTTATTAGTGGATCAGTAAGTGTGAATATTTCCTAAAGTGGCATAGCCCATTATTCGCAAATTGTATGAATCGTTAATCAATTTCAAGATTCCCTGGTAAACTTCTCAATTTGGAGAACGCTAGTCACTTAGGACAATACTGTATCTTGCAGATTGGAAATACTAAAAATGTTAAAATTGACTGGGCATCAAAATTTATAAATACTTAAATGTATGGAAAAGATAGCTTGTTTAATAAGGTAAGCTCAAGTTCAATATCTATTGTTGTTTCAGACAGCCCAAATTTTACAGCACCTATATCAAACGTGACAGTACCTATTGGAAGAGAAGCACTTTTGGAATGCGGCGTGGACAATCTGTCATCATATAAGGTAATTTTGTGTTAGATGAACTATATTACTGGTAGATGTTAAAATAAGGGTCACTACTTTGCTATTTTAATTGGATTTAAATAATAATGTAATAAAACTTACATTGTTTTTTTTTTGTTCATATCAAAGGCTAATTCGCTTAACAAGTCATCTATTATACCATATTTTTGCAAATTTCAATGACTTTTACTTAAATTTTAACTTTATTGAGGTAATTCCACATAAAAATTCATTAAGCTCAGATCATTCCAGTTTATTTCGTATCTTATGTAAAGAATAATAATTATGCTCACATTATACTAAGACTGCTCTAATTATGCTCACATTATGCATTATAAGACTGCTCTCGCCGGTAACAACTTATTGCAATATACGAAATTCCGCAGGTTACAAATGATAATGATCTGTTAGGACTTCACCCAATTTTAAGCTACCTATAACAAGCGTCTTATAAGAATCATGGATTGATATGAACACATACTGTTTTCAACTACTTACTTTTTGTAGCGAATTCATGGTTATCTGATTCATGATCTGAAATTAATGAAGGATGTCTAAAAAAATTCACAGCACCTACACTCTATTGGTCCTAATGTGCATCCCGAAGCAATCTGAACCTTAGGTGCAAAAATACTCTTTTGCAGTCGCAAAGAAAGTGCTGCACCGTTTCGTCTCACTGCATAGATGAGATGCAAAGAATTTACTTCCGGTAATCGGTAGATACCATTTTTGCATAGTTGTCGTTCGGATAGCTTAAAAGCTCCCTAGTAAATTTTCAGCTTGTTGTTTCGTAGCATCTTGACTGCCTGATAGGGTTATTTATTTGATCTTTCTTATCACAGCACCTTGATATTGAAGTTTGCTGGTCTCACTAGCCAATTTCTCTAGTTTTTTGTCTTCGCTGTGTGCATGTTGCTGTTCTCACCAGCGAAGTCGGTGCTAACATAAATAAAGTTATCGAAAAATTTGAGCGAAAAACATGAGGGAATTAAATATGCCGATAAACCATTTTTTTTGCTTGACGCAACATATTTATATTACTGTATTGCGATGTTAACCATTATATAAACTAGTTGAAATCTTCATTAATCATAGGTGGCTTGGCTGCGCGTAGACACGCAGACCATTTTGACTATCCACAATCATGTTATCACTAAAAACCATCGCATAGCCGTTACTCACACCGAACACAAAACATGGTATCTGCATATCAGAGACGTCAAAGAAACTGATAGAGGGTGGTATATGTGTCAAATCAACACGGACCCCATGAAAAGCCAAATCGGATATTTAAGCGTTGTAGGTATGTAGTGCAAAAATGTATGTAATCGTATCTATAAAGAGAAAATATTTAGATGCAATGGATGAAATAAAATACTAAGTTATGGATTATTTCTTCAAAATATGTTTGCTTTTCATACAGCACTGGCAGGTAATGTGGCAAATAATGTGCCCTTTATTTGATAAGGCTTAAATGGTGATTTATTTCAGTTTAGAGCGCTTCGTTTCGGGTGGCATCCTAAAATTGTATCGTTCATTGCGGAAGGGTCAACTCAAATATTTTGGGTCTATTAGTAGTTTCGTTTAGGGCATACTTTTAATATTGGAACATGGAGGTAATAAAAATCCTGGTTATTATAACAGCATAATATGGTGTCACTGTATAGGTTCTATAATATTATGAACAAATAAAGAAACCAACACATTGTTTCAAAAATCTATTTAAAAAATATGGTTGTTATTTGTCTAACAGACCTTGCCTGAAACTAATATACCTTAATCAAAATAAATAACGTTGCAATCTAAAAAGACGAAAAATTAATGAATTTATTTATTCATTTTGTTACGGCTTATGCTTTAAGGTTTATGTTACATATTGGTGAATCCAGCATATTGAGTCTTGTTGTGTGAAACAAACCCGTCACGCTAGCAAGTACCGGTGCATCCATGTGTTGGTAAATTGTACATGATGTGATCAGTGGCCTCTCGTGCAACCGATATAGTGAATTTCTATACACTCAGTATTTTACCAGCGTAACCAGTTCTCGCCAAACACATTTATTTTATATTCCTGTACCGTGAATTGTTCATGATTGAATAAACAAATTTGATTAATTTTTTTAGTACCTCCCGACATATTGGACTACCCAACAAGCACCGATATGGTTGTTAGGGAAGGCTCTAATGTCAGCTTAAGATGTGCTGCCAGTGGTTTTCCAAATCCGACTGTTACATGGAGACGAGAAGGTGGCGAATCAATAGCGTTAAGTAGCGGACAAGAAGGTAAGATCACCGAATATAGATCTGTACGAATGAGAAGCGTCACTCCTTTGATCATTACATTTCGCCGACTTTTTTGCAACCGGTCGTAAATCATTCCAGTTGCATCTATTTTGCACTGCACGCGGTGAGCGAAATACAAATGTTTTACATACATTTTATATAGGGTGGCTTTTCTTCTTGAGGATGTTAATGATTTTACTTTATATATAGCATACAGCATAATATGTTTTAATTTTATTTATAAGCACTTTACGTAAAAGGATATTTATTCTTGCTTATAAATATTTGAAAGGCAAAAGTGTGAATGAATTGAATTGGGCTAGACTTCGCCTAATAAAGACGTTTATTATTATTATTGTTAGAAGTTAGTACTACGTCAAAATGTTATATCAGGTATAAATAAAAAACAATTTTGCAATCCTTTCTTTTATTATGGTAGATAGAAACTTACAAAAAAGTACAGCCAATAATAGTATACTAAGTATTGAGAACAGAAAGTGTAGTTGACCGATCGACGACAATGGAGGAGATCGGTAAACTACTTACTGTTTGAGATGCTTATACTATTTTTTGTACGATCGAAATAGCTGATATTGCAATTTTATTATTTTTAATAATTATTCTTTTCAATTAAATACAAATTCAGGTTAGCTGAATACTCTCTACAAAGTTGCAGTTGAACGTTGCCATGGAACTAAATGTTATTTTTATGATTGTTACCATTTATCATTTATTTGTCAGAACTTATTTAAATAAGTATTATTATTGAAAATGAGTGACTTTGAATGTGAATCTCTTGATGAAGCATGGAATGTTGGAATAGCCGCTATAATTCCAAAGAACCGTATGAAAATACTTACAAAAGTTAATGCCGTTTAATATAAAATTTTTAAAATTAAAATAATGACGTCAGCATCAAAGGGGAATGACATACCGTCGTGAATTTACTTACCGTTCTCAGAATGGTAAGTGCGTTACTTACCGTCGTGTTTGGGTTGTCAGCCAGTAAATGTCACTTACTGTCATAAAGACAGACACGGTAAACAATCAAAGAAGGTCGGTCGTACAAAAAAATTAATAAATAGCATATTAAAATGTTACAGATTTTTTAAGATTGTAAGTTTTGGTGGTTCTTTTCAGTTTTTTGAGATATTATTTTCCTGTTTTCAAATTTGAAAGTAGTAAATTCTAACTCTCTTATACAAATTTAGCAAATAATCTTTTGGGAAGTTCTCGCATGGATGAAAAATAATTTAACAACTATTTTCCTACACCATTTCGGAATGCAACATCGTTAAATTAGGCTAAAAAAATATCTTCTAACGATATTAAATAATGACAAAAATTTTTTGGAGCAACCTTCAATCTTGACTGCCCTGGTAAGATTTTAAGTTCATAAAAACAATTAGTCTCTCTTTAGCCGAAGTTTGACAATAGCTAGTAATGTGTCACATGAGTGTTTCGTTAAACATTTTTTTAAAAGATACCCACCTACATATGACAAGGCATTGCCTTCCTCTCTTTTGAGATTTCTATAATCGTACGTGTTTATTTTTAAAATAAGTTGTTCCTTATTTTTAAATATTGAATATTATACAGAGTATTACCTTTTTCTTGCAGTTCTGGTGTAATTGCCAGCAGCATTTAGGTGGCTTCTTCAATATAGTTTGAACCCTCTGACTGATCTAAATACTTTAAGGACAATAGTTTTTTAAAAGATCTGTTGAACTGTATTACCGTAGGATTTCTGCCATTACCAGACGCATTCCATTTGCCCGAAATTTTTTTATATTTTCAACAATATTCACACAGTCACAAAAATAATACAACCGGTATAACATATAATACTAGAAATAACGTTGTTCGCGCGGACGCTCTATATCAACTACGTTATGAAACATCTCACCCGGTGAGAGGTCTGCCGTCGGTCGGCGAAACTGGAATATAAGTACAAGTGCTGTGACTAGTTTAGTATAATCTTTGGACGATGGTTAGAGCATATACAATACAAATTATGAATATGGGTACATATTAAGTTATTTTACAAATTAGAGGTGAATCCTGCCACACTGGTCTGTGCATTACTTGTAAAACCGTGGTCGGTGGGTAATGAAAATGGCGCGGCGTGGCCTCGTTGATTGCTCTGTGACAAATAAGTGAAAGATATAGACCCGTATCGCGATTTATGTTTATTGGTTGTTTAAAAATTTCTAATGAGTCTCTGATTTTACGTTGATAATACATTACAATCATACAGTCTTCTTTTATCAACTTAATACCAAAGAGTCAACAGAAATATTTAAACAACGGCTATAGGTGATTGGATATTTGTTTGGGAAGGCTGTAAAAGAAACGTTAGCATGTTTTATGTATTTTGATCGGCATCAGAGTATTGTGAAAATCCTTGCTTTGAGAAAACGCCAGAAACTGCTACATTAAATTGATCAGATGTAAAATTTCCGCATCTGGATTTCCTATGGACATATCGCGAAATGTCCAATTATTATAACAAATCTATATTTCTCCAGGCTAGAAAATGGCAGATCTAGTTGAATTTTTCTGTTGACAGCATAACCAGTAATTTTACTCGCTATGCTATAAAATTATGTTTACCTTATAATACAAATTCTTGAATAATTTATATATATTTATATGATTAATCATCTTATAAAACTTTGATCACATACGTATACATCTGTCATGTCATCGTCTAAAAATATAACTAATGCCTCTTATATTAAATTTTAATCCATATGAAGGCATTTTTCGTGCATTTTAATAGCAGGTTTTAAAATTTTATAAAGTTTCAACATAACGACGCTTTTATTAGGTTTACCTATTGTTAAACGTCAGACATACTTAATGAGTGATGCCAACTAAATCCTGGATAATGTATTCTTATATAGGCGATTTTAGAATACAAATCCGCCTGAGTGAAGAGTATTATTAACTTTCATCATTTTTAGTTTTATAGTCAGCACCAAAATAACCATTTTTCTATGAGACTGTTTTCTTTGTGAATGCTACTAAATTTGAATTAAATTCTTGATATTGAACAAAGCAGATTCCATAATATAGGTATAACTACTAATTATTGTTAATGAGGTATTTAACATAAACATTACAGTTTCTTTATTCTAAGAAAATAATTTGCCAATAGGCCACTCGTACTTCTCGTAAACGCGACAGGTTTACTCTAAAAAAACTATAAATTATATTTAGAATGTCAGGATTTATATTATGTAGGTACTTAATAGTATATATTGTCGCTTAGTATACTCTGCCTAATTGGAACCTTTTATACCTAAGGCGATAAGTTTTATGTATCAGTCGGTTTTAAGTGAGATTACTGTTACTATTAAATTAATTCAAGTTTCAATCTAAAAAATATAGCAATATTTTTATACATAATATATTAATGATTTTTAAATATTATTATTTTATTTCATTCCACCTCCTGAACATATATCGATTTAATGATTTTTTATATTCGATAAACGCACAATATCGACAAACAATTAAAATATTTTTGTGTAACATTGAGATATGTCCAATGTATTTTAGCTTCCAATATATTGAATACACTAAAGACATATTTTCTTTGTCACACTTTGGATCTCTTGAATCGAAGCTATCACATCTTACGTCTGTTCTTCCTCGGATTGAAAAAGTGACACGCAAGATTTATCCGCAATTATTGTTCTTGTAAGTTAGTTGATTGTAGATTTTGTCTGTCTAAAAAATATTTCTATTTCGGATTGTGGCATCACTGCATTTGCCATTAATTGGCATTTTTCTTCGACACATCAGTTCAGCTGATGATCGCATAATCATGTGCTACCCAGCTCACTACACATTTTTAAAATAGTTCACAAATCGTCAACTTTATCATAACTATAATGTCATTAGAAAACAAAAAAGATGTGTGTGTTTTTTTTATGGAAATTTACTCGCTTAAACAACATACTAACTTGCGAAGTCCAACATAATATGCTCTACTGCCACTTTTTTGAAAATTCTACGACAAACATATGCCAGCACATTTTTCTCAACAAATCCACACATTACACAATATATTTACTCATGAAACATACTTGATTTTCCAACTAAACTAAATCTGGCTAAATTGTTTTTAAATGACACAAGAAGTTGACATATTTGGGTTTGAATATGTCTATTTTACCGTCGTCACCATCTAGGTTCGGCATCTGCATTTAATGACAATTTTAAAAAATCAGTAATGGCATACCTGGTGGCCTATATGTTAACGTTTAGTCTTCGTAATCGTAGCGTTACGAGTTCAAAACTGGGTCCTGGAACTTTTTTTTATTATTATCTAAATTGTCGCCGGTCTTCAGATATTTTTGACATGTTTATTAAATTCTATATATATATATATATATATGTATATCTGAAAATGATATATAATTAATTGTAAATATAGGTTTTGAAAGTATCATTCGTGTGCTCCACCTCAGAAGCGTCTAATAACAGTTGAACATTAGTAAAAAGCACAGTATTCAAAATAAGACTACATCTCTCAAAATTCTCCAAAGCGAGTAAAAATATTTAAGAAACTGTTGAATAGTTATAGAGGAACCTGATGAAACATTGGCCCTTTTATATTTTATTTAAAAGAATAAAGTTTTGTTTTCCCCACAAACTATTTTTCAAAGTTTCAAAATAAAATAGTTATAAAATAGAGAAAATAGACTATTAGAATTTAATTTAATTCTTCGATTAATGCATAATATGAAACTTCACGTTTACCACAACATAATTTTCAACTGAATAAACTAATTTTTTAATGCAACTAAAAAGGATATTCTTAGCAAAATATTATATTTTATTCCAACAACTTCTTTAAAATCTTAACGTAGAGTAAAATAAATTATAGCTAACTTTGTCGTGTAATTGTACTCTTTGTCTTGCTAAAGTTTTAGAGAACAATATCACCCTAATAAATTGACGTCGTAACTCCAGTGATTTGTGTATAATTGTTTCTTTTTATACACCAGCTCTTATCGTTGACATTTACACAATAGATTTAGTTTTCACAACTATTTGAAAAATCAATTAATTTATTAAATTTGTTAGAAAGTGTTATATATATTGTAATAAGGCATTATTATAGTTATCAGTAATAAGCATTAATATAATTTATTTGAATGGCATTAAATTATTGAATAACGATTTAAAATAAAGATTAAAATATAAAACTAATTAAATATTACACTCCACAGTTAAAGCATGGATGACTTCCTCTCTACGGCCGAGAAGCAAATAAGTTAGATAAAAGTACTTTATATGTATATCCTAAACCCAGTCGTCTGCCGGAGCCCAGCGGTCAACTCAAACAGAAATGACAGCTTGTCAAAAGGTCGAAAATATGGTTTTAGTTACCTCATTGGTACATGCCTATAAATTTTACAGTGTGTAGGAAAAAACTTCTAGATATCTTATTTTTTTTTAAGTATCTGTTTTTTGAAGTAATCCATATCTGAGAGTCCTAGATATCTATTTTGGCCGACAGACGTCGATATTTGGACGCCTGTAGAGCAAACGCCCGCCGCGACGCCAAAAATCCGACCAAAATTACCTCATCAGGTACATATGCAAGTTTGGAATTAAATAAAACGTATTTATGTGTAAAGTACACCGATATGTTTGAAAATTCTGCAGATGGTCAACAACAAATTGCAGACGCTCTAGAACATTTAGATTTCGCTATTTATATTAAAGTAAATGAAACATCTATAATAAAAAAGCACACAGTTTTTTAACACAATAATATATTCTGAACAAGTTATTAACATGAACGTTACCCAAAAACTACATAATAGAAACATAATCATAAAAAACATAAAATACAACAGGTACAATACTTCTCAGGTACGGATAAAGTAGATACCCCTTTAAACTTTATACATAGGTAACATGTAAAAGAATAAATACGAGCATTTAAGAATTAAAATCAGTCAAAAAATATAAACTTAGGTTAAAATAGGTATCGATAGAATTGAAACATCTATATATTTAAAATTCTGCAGAATAAATTGCAGACACTGTAATTAGAATGTCTGTATATGTAATACATGCTAGTCAGTGAGCTACTGTTAGGGATAGAGACCATTACTTAAAAAAATGAACTTTGAAATGGTAATGAAATTCACAGGGTTTAATATACATTTGTAAGACTATCTATAAAAGTTATTGTGTGCGAGTAAATTTATAGGAAAGAACTACGCAGTTCTTATTTCCTGTTCTAACTGACTGACTGCCATACTAATTATTCTGCTAGGAAATCTACATAAAATTAATAAAAACATAAATGTATAGATAGTGGTTGGTGTAGATTGTTTGACGTAAAGACAATTTTAAATAAATGGGGTTCTAGTATGTGCAAATCTATACCAGTTTTTCATTTTCTCACTGGATGTGAGTATACCGCATGCTTTTCCAGAAAAGGTAAAAGGACCAGAAACTAAAAGAAGTGTTTGGTACATGTAATGCAAAAATTTTAAACAGCACGTTTAATCTATAGAAACGTTTACCCGTGCAATGTAATGATGTAATTTCAACAACAAGCTATGTTTTATAATCTCATGAGTTCTGTCCTTTATTAAGAAACAAGAAACACCTTGTATAGTTTATAACATACAAATTAATTATATGAAATAATATAATAGATCAAACAAAATTCTATTAAAAAACTTTCGTTTACTTTTAAAATAAATTTCTCTGTTTTTAAAAGAATTTACACTCTATTAAAACGGATTCACTAAACGCTATATTGCATGTCCTTTTACATCTGCGAGTGCTAATAATTCACTCTACTTTATACGCTCCATAGAGCTTCACATCAAATTTTCAACAAAATGTAGTTTCGGATAATATGCTTGACGTTATAAAACACAATAAAGGCTTGTTTGTAATATACAATAGACAATATGCTGGAAACGGATATAATATGCGAACAAAATAGGTAGGTACTAAAGATAAAAGATAAAGTGTGCAAATATCAAATATATAAAAGCTGTTCAATTCAACTTGTGAAAATATATTGTCTAATCTCCGAAAACATAAATTGTATTTACAATAGAATTAAAATCATATCTTAAGAAATTATATAAATAAAGGTTAGCTGGAAAATGCCTGTCAATCATTTTTATTGTATATCCATTTATAAATAGCTTGCATAAGGAAGCATTCATCATCAATTTGCAAGTTTGAGTAAAAGTTCGATCAGTTGCTTAAAGGGAGTCAATTGACTGATAAATCGAATTTTATGTACAAATTACGATTAGACAACACAATCACAATCTCAACTCTTAGTGTAGTTATGAATGTTTGATATTATGTTGAACTGTTATGTATTTTTTGCATGTATGTCCACCGATTTCTCCGTCAATTGTGGACCGATTTTAAATAGTTTTTGTTCATTTGAAAGGGTAAACTCTCGTCACGTCGCCATAATCTGGGGGTATCCCATGGAAATCAAGGGTAAAATACAAATTTTATAGACATGTACAATGTGTTGAGGGTCATCACTTCATGCTGCTCAGCTGACGATGGAAGCAGCACTCCTTAACTGTTAGGAGACAATACGCAATATGTCGACAGACATTGTTCTTGATGATGGTCGACATTATTTGTACAGTTTTCTTGACGCAAATAAACACACATTTTCTGAAGTAATCCATCAATCGAGGAGTGAATGTTATTGTTTGAATAAAAGACGTCTACTCCACAAAAAATCTTTATATATACGTTGAAACCGTTTATAATTCGCCAGACATGTTTCGGACTACAACGTCCATCATCAGTGGCTAAGGAACCTTATATAATGCGGTTAGATGAGGGGGTTAAACTTCATATGAACTTAGTGTAGGGTATTTTTACATTGATCTTCAATTTAAACGTTTATATAATGTCTGTAAAATAATGACTTAAATTAGAATATGATGTAATAATATTAAATTAGTTGGAGTCTTACCATTTTATGGAAATTTGTTTTTTAAAAATTGAGCATAATAAAAAATAAAATAAATTGGTTCTTAAACTTTAAATTTGTGTATCATTTCAACATGTGTTTGTTTGTGTTTTTCTTTTCTCTTCAAATTTAATTTTAAGTTATTGAGAAGCTGGTAAGATTCCACCAGTGTGGTTTTAATGTCTACAAATTGGACAAGACGACAAAATGTCGAGTGGCGAGATGAAGATAGTTGTATATCTGTCATTGGGTTTCAGCCAAAGTTACACATTTGGTGTTTTAGGTGAGGTGAAGTGAGGTGAGGAAGTTATATGAGGTGAGTATATAAAGGAGGTTTAATTTAAATGGATTAATTGGGAGGTTTGTTAAGTGTTGAGAAGGGTAATTTGTTGTATGCGAAATCTATGTTTAAAGTCTCTACATTTGTTGTTTAAGGGTATATTAGTTTATTTAATTTGATGTTCGATGAAAAGGATGATGGACGTTGTAGTCCGAAACATGTCTGGCGAATTATAAACGGTTTCAACGTATATATAAAGATTTTTTGTGGAGTAGACGTCTTTTATTCAAACAAACACACATTTATTTATTATTTTTATTTTATTTAATTTGAGAAATACGACGGAACCTTATGTTATAACTGTTGGCTCATAAAACCATTTACTATGTTAGAATAAATACCACTAAGACCAAGGACATCTGACCTCAAATTCACATTATTAGGTAGATAAATTAATATCGATCATTTCACATATTATATATTTCAAAAAATTATGTCCCGTGTCAAAATGATGTGAAGCCAAAGCCGATTTCGTAGTCTATAATATAAATATTTTTACAATTGTTTCTGTGTTGTTTTAACAATATTCAATGTTTTGTTTAATCTGACCTACATAATACTACAATATTTCTTGAATCCGATCTAATCAGTATGGTGTAGAGAAATGGAATCCGTCCATCAGTTTCTACCTCTGCTCTGTAAACTGAATTTTTTCATATATACTATTAAAAACGCCTTGAACAAAGTCCACAGAGTCTCTGGGAACTGACAAAATAAATCAAGTTATCTACATAAACATATACCAATGGAATCTGAAGTTATATTTTGCATAAAGCAGTTATAATTATGTGATTCATAACGAAATTACTGATTAGATCGGACTCAGGAGATACTGTTACGAACTGGTAGGTATGTACGAGTACATGAATCCCACCAGTTCGGGAAGTACCAAACTCGTTGTCACATCATCCTATAAACAACAAAAATTCTACAGTTGAAAATTTCTACTCCTGGCTAAAGAGAAAGCATGGATAGTGGTGAACGGATTTTTATAAGATTTGTTAACGAGAACCCAAATATTGCACAAAAAGCCTAATGTAACTAGAGCAACATCATTTATAGAATCTTTTTTTCTTGCTACCATACTTGGCAGCAAGTGTGTGAATATTTATGGTTCAGTTGGAGAGTGGTGTTTGGTCTCACCGCAATAATCTAGTCGTTTTTTCCACCAATAGACGTTTTTTCCACCAATATAGCTTATTATTCAATGAATCAAAAAAACTATCGACAACTTTATTACGTAGCACTCGATCTCATATTTACAAATGGAGATGACCCATTAGCTGTGTGTCTTTTGGACAATGTGATTTCAGATCACAGAACAGTCCTCTTGGATTGTCGTTTTTCTTCAAAGGTACCTCCGTACACTTTTATGGAGAGGCGTATTTTCAATGATGAAGCTATGGTGGCCATTCGCGGGGAGCTGCAGGCTGAATCCTGGAGGGATCTATACGATCTCCACGACATTGACGTGGCTTTTTCTGCATTTTTTGAAAGGTTCTGGTATTATTTTAATTTTTACTTTCCATTGAGAAATATATGTTATAGGAATAGTAACAAAAAATGGATGAATTCGAGAGTCCGCGATTCTAGTAAAAACTTGAAAGATTTGTTTTGTTGGTATAAAGGAAAGCCTACCTTAAAAGATGCTTATAATAGAGCAAAGCGTGAACACAGAAAACTAGTTAATGATGAAAGGAAGGGCTATTATGAGAACAAAATCATGACCTCTGAGATCGCGGTCAGCAGCGCTTGGTCTATGGTGAAGCATTTAACAAATAATACAAAAACAAACAAAAACATCTATTGATATGAATGATAACAAAAAGTTTGAGTGTCCGTTTGCAATATCTGAAAATTTTAATAGGTATTTTAGCGATATTGCTATTGAATTAGTTGGAAATATACAGGGCAACCAGAATGGAGGTGAGCTTAACTCGGATTTCACAACGCAGAATTCGATGCTGTGTCCCTTTACTGAGTTCGAGTATTATGAATTAGTAATGAATAAACTGAGAAACAAGCAGTCCGCTGGACTAGATGAAATCCCACCATTTTTAATAAGGTTTCTTATTGTTGAAATATCTTAACCTTTTGCGTATCTTGTAAACTTATCTTTTTGTAGTGGAAATTTTCCAAGTATGCTCAAAATAGGTAAAGTAATTCCCATAATTCCCATATATAAAAAAGGAAACATATACATAAGTTAGAAAATTATAGACCTGTGCCTATTTCATCGTCATTTTCGAAGCTTTTAGTAGATTTTTAAAAAAAATCTAACTATTCAGGAGATCGACACAACCGAAATTTTGAAAAATTTTTATGCAGTACTTCATTTTATGACCCCTGGATCCTAAAAATGACCTCAGTTCAAAAGTTTATATATCTATATATATATATATATATATATGGGATATAGAAACTTTGCGTCACGTTCTAGGCCGCATTTTTTGACCAATCGAAACAAAATTTGGTTAAAAAATCGGCTAGGTCATGGAATCGCGTGAGTTCGTTGGCGATTGAAATCGGAGAGCTACTTTCAGAATGGCGGCCTGTCAAAGTTTTAAAAAAATCATATTTTTTTCATTGTTAATAGAAAATACCGATGTTACATATCAAATGATAGAGCACTTAAATCTCTACAATGTTTATGTGGAGAGTTTTTTCATCGCTGGCATATTTAAGTAAATGTAAGTCAATATAAAGTAAAAAAAAATAGAAAAAATATCATCACCCGCTATACCTGTAATTATTTTGACAAATAAACACCTGTGAAATAACAATAAGACCGTACTTACGTATGTATTATAGTATAATGGGTATTTCAGTTAAAATAACTGTCAATATGACACTTTGTTATATTTGACGACTGTCAGAATATTCCATTATTTGTTTATTAATAGTGGGTGTCAGTGGTAGACTAAGTATAAATAAAAAATACATAATTCAAAAATCTACTTTTCCGACTGGCTGCCATCGGGATTTTTGAGATTTGTTTTCTCGACAGACTAAGGATTTTCTTGAGTAGAAATAATATTATTTCACGAAGACAGCATGGGTTTCAGAGTGGGAAATCTACACAGACAGCTATGGAGTCTGTGTACGAAGAGATTTTAAGATATATAGAACGAGGTGAGGCTCCAGCTGGGATTTTCTGCGATCTCAGTAAAGCCTTTGATTGTGTGAATCATGAAATTTTATTGGCTCGGTTATCTGCCTATGGAATTACGGGACCGGCATTGAATTGGATTGGATACATTCTTGAGTGATAGGCAGCAGTACCGTCAGTATCACCCATACGTATGCAACTCACAGACGGACTGTCAATTCTAGACCAACCTATACTCACATCGGTGTGCCCCAGGGCTCAGTACTGGGGCCGGTTTTATTTGTATTTTACGTTATTGAGATATTCTCAATGACTCCAGATAATATAATAATAATAATATTTATTTACCCAAAAATATTTCATACAAAGTTATATTTGTGATATAGCTATAATTACAATTTTTATACTAACACACTAGTTATTAGTTTGGACAAACAAATAAAGATCATTCCACAGAAACCAACTGAATGATTTGTGTGTGGATTCTGATTTTTGTTCGTTTGTTCTGCGTACAGTATACCCGAAATTAATTTGTATATGATTTTATGCAAACAAAACTCCACCCCCCGAACCAAACCCAAAATGCAACACATATAATATACAAAAACAAAACATTTCAATCAATGGAGTAGAAGGGACGAAAATCAGATATTACCCTGGCAATATTGCAATATTAACAGCTTTTGCGGATGATATATCTTTCATTGTTTCGAATGTCTCAACAGATGAACATCAGTAGGATTCTGCTGTGCATCTTCGGAAGTTCTGCGGATTCTTCGAGAAAAATTGCCTTTATTTTAACTCATCCAAGACGAAATTGATGAGGTTTAGTGCTAGACCAAGCACATTTCAGCCTCTTGCTGCAAGAGTTGGCAGTGATGAGATTACTGCCTCATGTTATGTGGATTTCTTGGGTGTTCGGATGGATAGCGACCTGGAAGCTTCATTGTGAGAGTGTGGTGAGTCAGTTAAATTCATCATTTTATTTGATGAACTCACTGAAGTCAGTCTTGGATCAGGGTCCGTTGTTGATGCTTTACTATGCCCAAGTGGAGTCGCGCCTGAGGTACGGGGTATTTTTATGGGGTGACGTTACCATGACGCATGATATATTTGTGAAGCAAAAAAGAATTATTAGATGCATAGCTGGGCTTCCCGACAGACAGAGTTGTAGGCCGCCGGTGTTTCGCAAATTAAATATTTTAACAATAAATGCTCTATACATTTATGAAGTATGTATTTTTATTCAAAAAAAATTAAGGAATTTTCCACAAATCATTATACATTATTAAAGAAAATCAATCTGGATTCAGGGATGGGTATAGTGTGACCACGATACTGACCCATGTTATTGACGATATACTTAGGTCGACTGATAATGGACGAATGAGTCTTCTGATTTTACTTGATTATTCGAAGGCTTTCGACACCATTGATAAAACTCTTCTCTGTGAAAAACTCAGATATTTTTCTTTTTCGCCGAGTGCTGTGGCGCTAATTGATGCGTACCTGACATCCAGACGTCAAAGGGTAATTCATAATGGTAAGTGTTCCCAATTTCAGAGTACGATTCAGGGCGTTCCACAGGGTTCCATATTGGGCCCTTTACTGTTTTCCCTATATATATCAGATTTTTACAGGTCAACTAAATACTGCAGATTGCATCATTATGCGGATGACACACAAGCATTTATTTCTTTTAATCCTGAGGAGTCGCGGTGGGCTGGCAATGTTGTGAATAGTGACTTGGAAAAATTGGTCGACATTTCTACAGCCCATAATCTGAAGCCTAATGCGAGCAAGTCATCTGTCATGATATTTAGTTCCAAAATAAAAAGAGAGGATTTATATACAAATTTTAATATTCAAGTATATAACGAAAGATTACCTAATGTATTACAGGTCAAGAATCTGGGTTTGATTTTAGATGTTAATCTACGATTTACATCACATGTGAATCATTTATGTAAAGTCTCATACCTTACATTAAAGCAACTGTTTCCCCATAGACACGTTCTGAGCCCCCAGTTGAAGTTGAGTATATGTGAATCTCTTATACTCTCAAGAATCTCGTTTTGTGACGTAGTATATAGTCCGGCGCTACTGCGGTTTGATGCCCAAAGACTGCAGAGAATTCAAAACTCTTACTTCCGATTTGCGTTTGGTATAAGAAAATTTGAACACATCAGTCATAAAATTGCCGAATCTAACAGGCTAAAAATGAACAGGCTGAGGGATGTGCATATTCTGGCTTTAACGCATAAAGTATTGTTGTCCAAAAAAACCCCTTATCTGTTCAAAAAGTTAATTAAGTTTAGTGATATTAATTCTCTTAATACCAGAAATCGTCGTTCCTTAGTAATACCCGGACACTCCACCACTATATACAAGCGTAGCTTTTTTATTGGTGCCTGTAAATTGTATAATAGCATACCAACTAATATAAAAGATTTTACTCTTATTAATTTAAAAAAAAAGAATAAAGCATTTATTTCTTGGGGTATTGTAGTAGAGAATTTGGCTAATTAATGTGTCTGTACTTATATGATATTCGCTATGCATTTTGATTTTTGATTGTTATTATTATTTTGATTTCTTTCTCTTTGTACTTAATTTTTGTTAATGGGCAATATGTAAATGTACAACGTTTATAAAAATAGTTTAGGTAGAGTTAATGTGTCTATACTTATATTATATTCGCTATGCACTTTGATTTTTGATTGTTATTGTTATTTTGATTTCTTTCTCTTTGTACATCATTTTTGTTAATGGGAATACGTAAATATACAACGTTTATAAAAAAATAGGTTAGGTAGAATAACGCTCTAAGAGCGAACCTCACCTTTTCAATAAAATACCTTAACAATTTGTAATAATATATAACATTATATTGATTTTTGTATTTTATATGTTATACGATATGATTCTTTACTGGTGAATATGTTTGTAAGGTTTATTGAATAAAGACGTTTATTATTCTTATTATTATATATTCTGTTAACGAATATTTTTCTCGGGACATGTGTCTTATACATTAAAATGTTTATATATAGTCTTTATGGAGTTACAATTATGTGTCATTTTGTATGTGAAGATTGTAGTGTATGTATATATTTAAAATTCGAGTTTTTTCGTTGACGACTTCTATACATTTTGAAATGTCATGGGGGTTAGCTGAGCAGACTGTTATGTACTTTGAATATTACAGTACTGAAACTCGTCCATGAATAAAGACATGTATTATTATTATTATTTGGAGAATAAATAAATAAATAAAACCTCTACTGTGACATACTGCGGTAACATTGACAGTGACTTTTGTTATCCTTCAATATCAAGTCAGCATTTATTATTATTAGACAATTAAGTGCGAAGGTAGGTAGCAACGACGGTTGACCGTATCACATAGTTCAACGGAAGAAGTGAGGCTGAGCTTTGCTAATTTAGTAGACTGTGCCTCGCATCTCTCAATTATTGTTTTACTCCTTGGTTTTCAAAAATAGTCGGCCAGCTGATTTAGGTTTCTAAAAGTATAACTTAATGTGAAATTTTTTCTGTAAATAAAAAGCTATTTTAGGTTTTGAAATAGAAAATGTTCAAATACTTCTCGGTGCGATCACAGTAGTCAAGTTCTTGATGGCGCGCAGAGCGACTGGATTGGAGTGGTGGACGCTGGTTCCGGCTGGGTCAGCAGACTGCCTCTGCCAAGCAGTCTTGGACTCCAAAGTCGTGGGTGCTGGCAGTCGCTGACCGTGGATCAGATCCCACGCCAACTGTAGTTCCATACTTACACTAACTGTATGTCAAGTCCATGATAAAAGGCCAATAAACAAGTAAAAGAAAATTAAAAATGTAGTCCGTATTAACTAAAGTGAGTTGAATATTTATTTAGAGGTCAACACAATAATACAGTAAATTATTGAATATTTATTTGCAGGTCAACAAAATAGAGATATTTTTTTATAATTATTTATTATATTAAAAATGCATCTAGGTACCATTTTTGTCATCTATTAAAACTGAACAGCGGGCTAGTGGTAGTTTTTCAATTAATTTGTAGTATCTGCAATGTAAACTATTAAATATAATGACTGATTAACGTACCAGTTAATTGGTTCTGTTAATATTTTGCATTTTCGATATCTAATTAAGCCTTTGTATACATATTTTCTTCATCATAAAATACATATTATTCTTAAGAAAAACTAACCTTGTCTGTTTTTCCGAAGACGAATTTTGCACTATCTTGAAGTTCTAAATATTGAAGTAGTGGGATGAAGGTAGTTAGTTACTTTCTTTCGGGCCCTTTCTGAACATCTTTTACACTACATGGATTGAATTTCTTATTGTTGTTCTAGTTACGATCTACTGTAGTCTAAAACAAATAAATTAATATTGATTGATAGTACTTTAGATAAATATAATATACGTGAATAATTTAACTTTTGAGTCTGTCATGACATTTTATGATACTTCAATAAAAATTATAGCTTCCACCGCAGAATAAGGAAGTTATTATTCTGTGCTTCTACTGGTAGTTTTTGTTTGCCTATGTAGAATGTATAGCCTATACAACAAATCCGATTTTGGCTAGAAATTTAATAAATCCCTCTAGGAGTCATCAGTCAAATAATCATACATGTTTGAGACACAGGCTTCATCATCAGTGGTTCAGGAATGGGTTATCTCTTACAAAAAGCTGCGTTGCATTGTGAAATTAAGTTCGTCTCACAGGACAACCAGAAAAGAGAAATGCATTTAATGTCATTTCGTGAAAGAAATTTTTTTAAAAACACAAAAAAACCTGTAAAACAAACTTAATTGCACAATACACGTTACCTTTTTGTAAGAGAGAACCCATTACTTAGCCACTGATGATGGCCTAGTGTCTCGAAACATGTATGGTTATTTGACTGATGACTCCTAAATTGATTTACTAAATTTATTTCGTGGAGACTAGAATTTTATTTCCCACATATAATATCTCACTCCACTTACAACTCAAATCGACCCAGTAAACACACATACGTTTATTTAACGTTTATCATTTTCCAAAAAAAGATAAATTAAATACGTACATTTTACTTTTATATGTCGCGCTTTTTCACGTTACAGAACACTAATAACGAAACGTTAGTTAAATGCTATAAAAAAACGTGTATTGAACGTATTTATGTATATATATTCAACGGTGAAATCAAACGTTATTTAAACGGTTCTAAAATACGTTAATAATACGATTATTAAAACGACAAATGCATGTATTACATATACATGCATTTATCGTTTTTTAAAAGCTAATAATTATCGTTTGTGTAATCGTATTAGTTACGCATTTTAGAAATGTTTAAATAACGTTTGATTTCACGTTATTTAATGTGGCTTTTATATATTTTTGTAACGTGAAATATACGTTGATAAAATGTATGGAATAAATCAATAAAACTACCAGATTTCCATTGTTGGGTTGGTACAAAAGTTTGATGAAAAAATAATGCCCTTTTTGTTAAATAGTTAAACCAAAAAATATAAACATTTGGGTGTTTTTGGTGTTTTTTAATGTTGAATATTGTGGTCAAATATAACTTACAAAATTATACGATACAATAATACACGTTTCGGCGAACGGTTTCTGTCATCTTCACATCTTCATAATTCACTTAGAAAGGCCCTCAATACCGAACCTCACTTAATTTTTAATAAGCATTAAACTACTTAAATCTTTTTTAACTAGATAATTGTAGCACTTTATTTTTATTATAACCGCTCTATCAACAATGATACCTAATTATTATTCTTTGCTACCACATTAATTATTTTGCTTGAACACTTCCAGTGCTTTGATGTAACGTAATAAATATAAAATATATTCTAAGTCGGGTAGCCTTTTAATTAAATTTAAATGTCATTTTAAGTCTGTCTTATTATACCTAAACAAAGCTTTAAATATTATAAATCAAAAGCGTCTACTACAGAAAATATTTGTATATACATGTTCGAATCAGCCAAACATGTTTCGGAACTTTACTGTTCCATCTTCGGTGGCATTAATAAATCTTACAAAGAATTCTTACCTAGTGTCTTAAGGTATAATATGGTTTCAAACATGTATACCTACATACACTTTGTGGAAAAACTTTTATTTAATAGCAAAAAACATGAGGTTTATATCAAAATTTTTCGAAAACTGAAATTTGGTTATACCTACTACTTATTATGTAAATAGCAAATTTCTGTAATACACCATTTAATGTGGAATATTTCTTTTTGTAAATCATTTCAATAAAGAAGAATTGTTGAAAATACACTTATGTTGTTTGACTTTAATCAAATTCAAAAAAGTGTGTGTTAAAATTTATAAATTTCTGGAAACCCCGAAAGTATACGTACCTATTATAAAAATATTAATTATAGTATATATATCTTTATATCTCCTATAGTATGAGAAGAAATTCTCACTTTGGTATCACTGTTAAAAAAAAAAATCTATAATTTTATTCCCTCACAAACATTACGACCTTCACATACGTTTTCGGCCAATCATATGCTTTATAATTTAATGGTGTAACAACGGCCTGCCTTCAACGTTCAAGAAACGTTTGAAATGTGTGAAACTACACAAACAGGTGTTCATATAGCAAAAACAAAAACATTTTTTTGTGATTGCTTGGGCCGCTTACTAGGTATTTAAGTAGGTATAATACCACTTATTTTTAACTTCTTAGTCAAGATTCGAAAAAATATGTTGTAAAACTATTCTGAAACTTATATTTTTGCATAAAAAAAAAAGGAAAACCCAACAAATCATTATAAGATTTAAATAACTTGTTAACAAATATTTGGCATTACTCTTGTAAACTTAGAATACCGATAGGTATAGCTAGTTGTAGTAGGAAGTATTTGATAAACACTTTGTTTTCAATTCGTTATGTACACTATGTCCTAGATAAGAATGGGATAGCATTGGAAACTAGGAAACGTTAGGACTTACAATGTCGTTTAAATTAGTGTAAAGTTATACAATTTAAACACCTTTTAAATGGTGTTTTCAAAAGTAAACTAACTAAATAGGTATATTAGGGATTTACTTACATATAAAATGTTTGTTTTACTGTTTCAACTGGTAGGTAAATTAAGGTTAAACCTTTATATATTCTAGATTTTTCAAAATACATTTAGGACGTAATATTCGTTGTTATTTCAATAATTCTAGTTTTACATCAAACGATTCATTGACACATTTTTTAAAAGTATTTGGAATCGTAATAATCAACGTTTTAAAATTTCCCACTTTAAATATTGCTCATTTTAAGAATAATTTCACACGTTCTTCTAATTGTAGGTACAATTGTAATTGTGATAACATACTTCATAAACAATATATAAACGTTTTGAATATTCCCATATTAAGCAATAAGAATTTTTATGGGATATTTTACACGTTACCTTAACTGTAATTTTAGAATTATTATAAAATACTTAAAAAACGTAATTTTAACGTTTTCATTCTCGCCTCTAAAAATTATGCGCTTCTAATGAACATTTTCTCACGTTATTTTAGCTATAAATATCGGTTTATTATAAATTACATAAAGAACGTTTTATAAACGTTTTTAATTTTGACAATGTTTGACACGCGTTTCAAAAACACCTAAAACAAACGTTTTTATTTTATGGTTCATTTATAATACGTATACAACGTTACTTAAACATAATAAATGTAGGTAGTTGTATTTAGATAATAACACCTTGTGTCTATACGCTTAAATTGAACGGTGTAAAATTAAACTTAAAATAAACCGTCACGTTTCTAACGTAAGACCAATTATCAACGGTTGACACGTTAAATCAACGTTTAATTTACGTATATGTGTTTAATAAGGAACTACAAAAATATTTTAGTAAAAATTAACTTGGTTAAACTAAGTTTGTGATTAATTAATCATCTGAACATGTGTTGGGTATAAATAGATTTCGGATTTAGTACGTTATTGCGCGAATAATGAGTAAGTGGTGGATGATAATTTTAAAAAAAGTCTGGCAGCAGAGCATTGTAATTTAGTGCGTTGTTTAGGCGAGTAGATTTCTATAATAAAAAAAAACACACACATTTTTTTTTTCTCTTCTACCTACTTTACTTTAAGGAAAAATTGACGGTATTTAGAATGTGATGTTTATTTTTGTTTATGGGGTCGTCTCAAGCAGTTGGTTTATGCTGAACCACTTCCTAATGATGCAGCAATATTACTGGAAAGAATTATTAGAAATGCTTAATTTTTAGTTTTAACTTTAGAAGTTTTAATTTTAGAACAAATTTTCGAAAAGTTTTAAGGAAGATTCAGACGAAGGATCGAAAGATGTGCGGATATGGGCGGTGACTATATTGAATAAATGTTTATTGCAAAATATTAAACCTATTGCTAATTACCCAGTTTGTTTATACGTTTGTTGGCTCAATTTTGATATTTATAATGTGTTGCAATGTTTTTGTGGCGTTTGTTGTAAGATACAAAATAAAATAGTATGAAGTATTCTATGATAACACTAATGATTGAAAACTAGTATTTTTTCCAAAAATATGCTTTTATATTCTTTATATTCCGTGCGGGGATATAAAATTGCATTAAACAACTTTTGTTAGTAGAATTTGTATTGTAAAATAAAGACACTCCATTGATGATGATTTTTAAAAATTTGTTGATAAAACACTCTGTACAATAGCGAGTTATCTCATTTTTTGGGTACCTTAGATTTAAAAAAAGCAGGACTCATTCCCCAAATGTCATTCCAAAATTCAAAGATTTTTTGTCATTCACACCTCTTGTTACATCTATCCTGGGACACACTGTATATCCATTAAGAATTCCCGACGATTCTTGTTATATGGACGCACGTCACCCTTTTCTAGACAATTCTATAACATCCGATGAAATTAAATTAGTTCTTAGCACTTGCAAAAATAATAAAACTCCAGGTAAAGACGGTATATCATATGAATTCTTTAAAAATTTGCCGCAAAATTGGATATCGTATTTAAACTGCTAATTTAATAAAATTCTAGAGGAACAAAAACTACCGGTGTCAATGTGCCAGATAATAGCTAAACCATTACATAAAAAAGGGTCAACCAGTGACCCAGAAAACTTTAGAACCATTGCTCTAATAAGTACAATGATAAAAATCTTCACCCAAATTTTATATAATCGTGTCTCCCGGTGGGTTGAGGAAAACTCTCTTATTCCTGAGTGCCAATCGGGATTTCGAAAGAAGCGTGGCTGTATGGACAATGTTTATGTTTTGAATAGCACCACACAGCTTCATCTTAGATTAAAAAACCGTAAGATATATGCGTTGTTTGTCGACTTTAAACGCGCATTTGATTCTCTCAACCATCCTTTACTGTGGCAAAAACTGTTTCACATGGGCTACAGCACGAGTTTTTTAAGACTTTTAAGAAGTATTTATGAAAGTGCGACAATGGAAGTCAAATCCACTGAGGGGTTTTCTAGCACTATTGATATTACTCAGGGTGTTTTACAGGGCGATCCATTGAGCCCACTTATATTCTGCTCCTTTATTGCGGACATAGAACCCTATTTTTGCAATGCGGGAGCACAATTCCTTAATTTAGATAACAACAATGAGCTGCTTATGCTTCTATATGCCGACGATCTAGTTATCTTGTCGGATTCGGAGGTGGACTTCAAACGAAAAATCAAAATCTTGGAAAACTATTGTTGCGAAAACTCATTAGTAGTGAATGTGGCCAAAACTAAAGTGGTTATTTTTCAAAGAGGAGGATTTGCCCAACAAAACACACTATTTTACTTCTTAAGCGAACCTATTGATCAAGTTAATCAATTCACGTATCTTGGCATTCCCTTTTCTAACTCCACGTTATTTCAAAAAGCAGCCTGTAACATCACAAATAAGGCTAAGCAGGCTATTGGGTCAATGTTTTCATTAATGGTTAAAACCAAATTAAACTGTTGGAACTCTAGATTTAAACTCTTTGAATCTTTGGTACTAAGCCTTTTGGCAAACTGTTTGCCTGTATGGGGTTAGCGCTACGTCGAAATTATAGAGAGCGTGCAAGTCTGTTTTTTTAAAAAACTCCTCCATCTACCGGCAAGTACCCCTGACTCCGTGGTCCGAGTAGAAGCAGGTAGAGTAAAACTTGTTTACTCACTCATTAAGCTTACCCTCAATTGGGTTATCAAAATCTTAGAGATGGATGACAACAGACTGCCAAAATTATGTTTTATAAGACAGTTGCACCTCTTGGATAACACTAACATTATTTACAATTGGGCTCGACAAGTTATAAACCTATTTGGATTTATTGACCCCAAATGAACAGTAGCTTCTTAAGAAAAAATAAGAAAAACATTCTTACTATGCATTTCGACAAACTTCAAACATTAGACAAAAACCAAGCATGTAGATCAACCTTTTTAACATTATACCCCCACCTAACTTATTCCAAACACGGACAGCCCTTTCTGCACATGAAAACAACCATAGACATCATTCGCATTATCTCGCAACTCCGTGTATCAAACAATTATTTTATTAAGTTCACAAATAAAGGCTCAGTTTATCTAATCAGACCAAGGGAGACGTGCACCATATGTAACCTAAATGTCCGAGAAGCTTTACATCACATTCTGTTTGAATGCCCAATTTACGCCCCAATTAGGTCGGCACAACCCGCGGTATCATCCCTTGATGACTTGGTTAGTGCCCTAAATCTTATTAATCTGCGGTTAGCCAAGCGGATCTGCTCGTTTATTGTGGATATCCTTAAATTAAGATCAATTATTATGAATGAGTAGGAATTGTGTTTGTAGTTGTAGTTTGTTTTTGTTCTCTTTTTAGTTTTCATATTATTATTGGATTGTTTTTTTTTTTCTTTGTGTTATTTTTATTTTGTTTATATATTTGTTAATTGGGTAGGATGATAGCTAAGTTGTTATAATGTTATTGTAGTATTGTATGTATCAACCGAGCTCATTGTTGGAAAACTGTTTTGGGAACAATAAAGTTGATTTGATTTTTTTGATTGATATTACGTTTTATGATAGCAAGCCGCCCATGCTTTACTCGCAAAATAGTTTTGAGGGTTATACTCAAAGAAATAAAAATTTTAAGTTAAAATTTTAGCTTTTCCTTCTGAAACAATAGTTATCAACCTGACCAATGTCACCAATGAAAAAGGTAAATGACAAAAAAGTCACAGAAATACTACTTTTACACTTAAATATAGAGAGCTAGTATGCCTCAAGGGCAATAGTTTATTTGACATATAGTGAATCAAACACACACACACACACTCACTTGTCCAAAACATTATATTTGTAATCAGGAGACCTCAAAACGTGTAATGTTATGTATACTAGTATTTTGTGCCAGAGATAAAGAGAAAAAAAATCGTTTAAATTCTCTCTGTCGTATAGATCTCAAAGAAGTACCGACACAAATTAGTAGTGAACCAAATTTTCAATATTTACTCAGATCAACTTATGTTATTTTCAATATTGTTACAGTTGCCAGTTTAGAGGGTACAATGTTTAATATCACCAAAGTCAACCGCCTTCATATGGGCCCCTATTTGTGTATAGCGTCCAATGGAGTACCACCCTCAGTCAGTAAACGAATTATGCTCAGAGTACATTGTAAGTAGTTATAAAATTTGCTTAAGAAGTTTCATATAAATTTCGCAGAGACACATAGGCCACAAAGAAATTTCATTCTGGAATTTCCCATCAATTGACAAGTTCGCATACTAAATATCATTAATTTGTCATATATTACTTTGATAAGACAAAGTTCTAATTAGACTTGTGTAATTCGATTTGTTTTCAGTGACTAAAGCTCAAAGTGACTTTAGAACTTTAATATAAAAAATTAGTCTAGACGTGGTCATTCAACTTCAACGCTATATTTAGAATTTGTCACTATAGTTGCCCTCTTTTTATGATAAAAAACTTTTAACCACATTTGATTCCGCTAGAGTTACACGTTAGAACTGGCTAGTAAAATCGTACGAGTTCGACCCCGTTTTGCAGCAAAATCAAAGGAATCAGTAAAGAAAGCTAGATCAGAAACACAAAGGGCTCCAGCTGTGTTTCCTTTTTTATATGTATGAAAAATTTAAATAGACAAACAAACATAAAATATTAACTAAATGAAAAGGCAAAGAAATATTTATCTCCGATAAGTCCCAACCTCAACACCAAGACCTCTGCAAGTTTATGTTGATCACTGACACTCATACCTGGCAGTATCATGAAATTAAAGACCAAAAAAATTTATAATATTCCTAGGACATTGATAATAAACGAGATAATTTTATGACAAACGAAAGCACGTTATGAGATACGTCCATATGAGCACTATTATGCTCTTATCTAATGAACAACAGAAAAACTAAAAATTAAATTAAGAAGTTATATTATCAAAATTTATAAGATTGAACTGATGTTATTTACAAATTGACACCAAAATCGACCAAGTAATTCGAACAAAGAACTGGACTGATTTTGCTTTGGAGAATTCATTTAAACTTCAACAACTAAATGACTATTGTAACAAAATCCACATAGAACAATTTTAAATAAAATTATGGCGAGTATTCTATGCTCCAGGGTTCAGAATTAAAATATAAGCTGAAAGGAAAGTAACGAGTTAATAATAGATAAAGAGTTATAAATCTTATAAGCCAATATCCGTTTAACCATCATTGCCGAATCATAAATACCTTTCTACAATTTTGAATATATATACAATGATTTGTTTTTAATTGTTTTCTTGATTTTAGGTCAATTTGCAAATAATACTGCGGTTTTACGAAAGGCACATTGTATTTTATAAGAAATGTCGAATAAATCTTGACGTTTAGATCATTTTTTTGATCTTTCTCAAAATAGTCTAAAAGTAAACAATGATCGAATAAGTTAAAAATTTCCTTACAACTAAAAACATCTAAGTGAATATACATATAGTATGGCATGAATATTGCTTAAGCACAAATCAACAACACACTATTACACAAAAATCCAACGCATATTTTCCAAATATCATAATGATATTCGGTTGTCGTTAAACTTAGGTACCTATATATTTTATTTATTTTAAGTTAAATATTGTTTTGTTTAGGTGTATAGCAGGAGAATGAACGTATACATATATATATATATATATATAAGAATAGCAGTAGGTTAAATAGGAGAAGAGTCCTTTTTGTAAAAATAAAATTACAAGTATATATCTACTAATATAAGCCAAATAAAATGGACAGTTTTCCCTAAATGTAAAGACTCAACTTAGCATATCTAAGGTAACAACATTGTAGAATAAGTAGAAATTTTGAATTATTGGGTTATAGGACAATACTTAAGAAAAAACTCTTATTTCATAAAAATGCGACGTTTCGTAGTTCTTTATCATCTTTCAAAATAAAGACACATGAAAAGTTTTTGAATAATTACACAGACCTGGTTTTGCCTGATGATGTTAACACAATGTTGAGCTTGGGACCTAAGTTTAGTTTGCCAACGAACAATTATCGGAACTTGCCTATTCCTAATATAATAATGGATTTAGAATATTGTATTGCCAATACTATTGTGAATACCTATGATGGTAATCTCCTTAGATTGAGAGCCACAAATATAATTAATAATTTTTATAATCACGAAAAAGTTGTCAATGACAGAGACAAATACATAAATAAATGTTTCACTAAGACAAAACATTTTCTTAAAAGCAACCCAGACATAATTATATCACGATCAGATAAAGGCAATTCCACAGTTGTGATGAATAGAGGAGAATATGAGCAGGAAATGATTAGGATGTTATCTGATCAATCTCTTTATCAAATTTCTCCTAAAGATCCAACTACTAAGTTTCAGAATAGGGCTAATCAATTGATTGATAGTTTGAAAGTACACCTACAACTAACAAAGCAACAGGAAACTAAATTAAAAATACATAATTCAATCCCACCTAAAATCTATGGACTTAGAAAGACACACAAAGACCAATTAGCGTTGCGACCTATTGTGAGCTGTATCAATTCTCCAACCTACAGTATATCACACTTGTTACATGAAATTTTATCACCTGTGACTTCTACTTTTATATATAATGTCAGAAACTCGTTTGAATTTGTTAAGTGCCTCCAGGATGTCATTCTCCCTCCTGATTATGTTTTAGTGTCCATTGATGTAATATCATTGTTCACTAATATACCTAAGAAACTGGTAATAGATATAATTAAGAAAAACTGGGTTTTTATATCAGCATACATTGACATACCTAAGCAAACTTTGCTTGACCTTGTTTCCTTTAGTTTTGATTCAAGTTATTTCACGTTTAAGGACGTAATATATTTACAGCTTGACGGAACAGCAATGGGAAACCCAGTGAGTCCAACTTTAGCCAACATCGTGATGAATGATCTTGTGACTTCTGTATTAAAATCTTTGCCGTTCACAATAGAGTTTCTGAAAATTTATGTAGATGATACTATCATGGCTATTCCTAAGAACCAATGTGAAAACATTTTGACATTTTTCAACAATTACCACGAAAATTTACAATTTACACTTGAAATTGAATCGGATGGCACAATTCCGTTTTTGGATGTACAAATACAAAGATATGATGATGGTACCCTTAAACCAAATTGGTATAGAAAACCTATGAATTCGGACAGAATTCTTAATTTTTATTCACATCACACAACCAAACAGAAAGTCGCTACAATACACAGTCTTTTGTATAGAGCTGAACATTTGAGCCATCCTACATACCATGATAGTAATGTAGATACAATAAAAAACATTCTTAAAATAAATAGTTACCCTAGATCATTTGTGAATCGTTGTATTGTTGCATATAATAAGAAAAAATTAAACATAACAACAAATGTCCAACAAAAAAAACAACAATGTAAATATTTCAAGTTTCCTTATATACATGGTCTTTCACATAAAATAGAAAATTGTTTTAAGGCTACTGATGTTAAATTTGCTTTTTATAACATGTCGACAGTTGGATATTCTCTTTTCACACAACTTAAAGATACCACTCCTACCTCTAAGCAGTCTCAATTAGTATATGGCATTGAATGTGAATGTAAAAGGAAATACATAGGTCAAACTAGACAGTATTTTAAAAAGAGGATTGGTCAACATAGATCTGATTGCAGAAACATCAACATGCAAAAACCGGAAAAAACAGCACTTGCACAACACCATTTTGATACTGGTCATAATTTTAACTTTGATGAGGCTGTCATTTTGGATAAGGAATCAAATTATCAAAAAAGAAATATATTGGAAATGATTCACATACAAATGAATGATACTGTCAACCTTAGATCGGATACACAGGGCTTAAGTAACATATACCTACATCTCATTGATTTATATAAACATAGAAAGAAGAATGATACTTAATATTAGTCCTGTCATATTCTAGTTAAACTTATAAATTCTAATGTACGAATGATATATTTGATGTTTCCTCCTGTATATGCATGCATACATACAGTGAATATATATATATATGTGAATATTGAAAAAAATGTCAGTGGGTTTCTCGTTTTTAGTGTTTTGTTATTCGTTTTTTGTTGTTTGAAGACTATAAAGATAGATGGTTAGAATGTTGTATTTTGATGAACATTGACAATGCAACTGAGTAATTTTTAGATTGTTAAATTTTAACACATAGTGATAGTCTATATTTCTGTTTTGACTGATTATGTTTTGCAATGGTATTATTGATTGTTATGTTTGAACACCATATTATACTTCTAATGAACTCTGGATGATTTAAAAGGTGATATGATTATTGAAAAAAATTTTTTGTTAGTTTATTAATACTTATTGTACACCGTTTCAGTGCTTGAAGAAGTAGTAATAAAGAACTACGAAACGTCGCATTTTTATGAAATAAGAGTTTTTTCTTAAGTATTGTCCTATAACCCAATAATTCAAAATTTCTACATATTTGATTATATGAGGACACGATTTTCAACTGTTATTGTAGAATAACTTCTATAAAACAAACCATAGCGAATATTGTGTCGTTTTCTGTATTTTGTAGCCCTGAAGATGAAAATAAAGATTTTCGAAAGCTTGGCATATAGCAAAAAACAGTATCACTAATTAATCCAAGATATAGCCTATACCCCAAATTATAAAAAAATGTTACTGTTGTTTTTCAACAAAAGGCTAAGAAAAAGAAACATTTTTATTTATATTATTTATATTATAATTTCTTTATTTTCTTTCGAGCCTGATTATCGTCACTTAGCCATGGTTTATATTTCCCCAGAATTAGATCGGTGCCCTCGGTGATAATTGAGATATTGGCGCCCTAAAATATTTAACTGTTTTTTTTGTAATTAAATATTAATTACTCACACCCATTCTTCACTGTCTAAAAGCTAGACCGCTGTGCCACCGACGCATCTTGGCTATCAATTCAGATAAATCAGGTGAAATAAATTTTAGGTTTTGTTCTTGAATTCCTTAGGAACGATTTTGTGTTTTGGTTAATATATATATATATATAAATAAACAAACAAAGATATTCAACTAAGTTGACAGAGTATAGTATATCACCGATATACAAAGAAAAATGAAATAAACTAACTTGTACGAATCAAAAAAAATCTCGTGACACAAGCTGGATTTGAACCAACATCTCCCAATTGCCGGTCAGGTGTTTTAACCAATTAAACTATCGTGGCACATGAAAGAAACTTCTTTAACTCGTACATGCCTTGCTTCCTATGTGCTGTGCTACGCCTCGACCTTTTAATTCAAAGGCAACATAGACTACACACTGCCATAATGCAATGTTATTTCTCTTTTGCTCATCGCAAATAAATATAAATATAAATAAACAAACAAAGATATTCAACTAAGTTGACAGAGTATAGTATATCACCGATATACAAAGAAAAATGAAATAAACTAACTTGTACGAATCAAAAAAATCTCGTGACACAAGCTGGATTTGAACCAACATCTCCCAATTGCCGGTCAGGTGTTTTAATTGGTTAAAACACCTGACCGGCAATTGGGAGATGTTGGTTCAAATCCAGCTTGTGTCACGAGATTTTTTTGATTCGTACAAGTTAGTTTATTTCATTTTTCTTTGTATATATATATATATATATATATAATTGTTCAAGTTTCTTGGCCTTATGTTTATTATAACTGGAAACTTCAACAAAGTTTCAATATTACACACCGAAAAAAACAAAACCAAAAGATTGTTCTTAGAAATGGTAGAGACAAATTTTAGCAACACCGCGATAAATAAAAGAAAAGACATCGATGAAGCAGGATTAATATATCAATACTTATTATCATTTGACAACCAGAGAGGCCGGGGGACTCAGAACTCGATGGATTAATTTAGCTACGTGTTAATAAAGGACCTCGTCCAGTAAGACCTGAAATTTACATCATGTGGGACTCAAAGCACAGTAGTGAGAGCTGTGTGGAGAATCCCACATAAATAAGTAATGAAACAATTTTACGAACACAATAAACAGGCTTATGGGGCGTGATGAGTCGGTGGTTGCGACTAGGGTGGCAACTGGATGCACCTCCGGCGCATCAATGGGTCATATAATAAAAACATCATGACAATGGCTTTACATTAAAAAACACCCACACACACATAGACATTGAATTTAATTTAGAAGTTGGTTGGTTTGCATTCACATTTCGGCATTAAGGTATTTTAAATAAAAGATAGTTGTTAAAACTTTGTTCATAATTAATTTATGTGTAAAATCAATTATTAATGATACTCCGTAAATTTAAGTAACTCTACCAACCCACTTAGAAGGTAGTGATTATGTTTGTATACTTAATAACCAAATCATCATTTTCTTCTTTTTTGTAGCCTTGATAAAGATAATAAATATTATCGAAAGCTTGGTGTGGAATAAAGAGTAATACTTTACAAAAAGGCCTATACCCCAAGATCCTTTTCCAGTTATATATATATATATATATATATATACATACCAATCGTATGATACGACGCCCAGAGCGCTACATTGCTCGGATGATACGACGCCATTTTGGAGATACGACGCCCGACCTCGGGCGTTGGAAAAATTCACGTGTATATTCTTGATATGTTGTTCTATAGGCCCCTACCAACCCATAGACGAATTTTAGTGTGGGCGTCGTATAGTCATATACACATGGACATTATATATGGAAATAGTTCCAGAGAAAAACGTGTAGGTGGCGCGTCGTTAAATACGTATGTAGTGTTTTATACGCACCGCATGATAGGAAGCCCACATCATATTGCGTATGATGCGACGCCCGAAAGCCTGGCAACAACGTAAGGCATAACTTTTATTATTTGAATAAAGAAATTAAATCGTATTTGTACATTTATTTGCTTATATTCAACATACCGGGTTACGACAGAAAGTTGAAACAAGAAGATAGATATTTGAAACTTAAATATTCCGTTTTCCAGAAAAATTATTAATCGACATAGCATCTAAGTTATCAGAAATGCTATCGAAATTAGACTTTTAAATGATACGCCTGGTACAAGTAAGATTTTTACATTGTACGAATCATTTAGGGTAGTATACAGCAACTTTTAATACCTAAATCTAGAATTGACGGTTTTGATATATTATAAAAAATGCAATGTTTTAACTAGTTTGTATAGAAAATATATAAACTTCGAATAAAATTAAAAGCTTTCTTTCACTATTCATCCAAATTCTGATTTAAGGCAAATTATATTTTTAAGAATTTTAATAGCCATTAACAAAGCTAAATTCGTATCAATTTTTTCATGGTTTTTTAAATGCACACATATAATTTATAAAGGGCAGTTCTTCTAAAAATTTGACACTCAGTAAAATGTTGAAATACTTTTAATTATAAAAAGCTGTCATAATGAAAACAGCGCACTCAGTATTCCTGAACTACATTCAAAATTTCAAGAGTCTGTTTATCCCAGTCATGAAATGGATAAAATTTTCCGGAGACCTGTTTTGGATTAAAAAAAAAATTCAAAATAAATAATTTATTCAAAAAGAGTTGAGGGAATGGGTTAATACTAAATACTCCAAAAAGGAGGGGCAATCCAAACGTATAATAATATATAGGGTATTCCATTTGCAATCAGAAAGTTCGTTTCAACTTCCGGTATAACCGGAAGTCGTACAAATATGACAATATTATAGGCTGATATTATTACTTTTCCCAAAACTTCTGATCTACCAGCAATCACCCTGTATATATCATGTCGTGAAAAAATAGACAGAATAATATGAAGAATAAAAAAGATCAGGTGAGTAACGTCTTGTCAAATAAAGGACTTGATATTTAAATAAACATTCATAAAATCCACAATTATGATAATCCCAAACAAAATGATCCTATAAATATAAAAATGTAATTAATATCCTATGCTCCACTTCAAATTAAATTTGATAGATTTTTGGAAATGATTCTGAAACATTACCTATTGTCAAAAAATCGACATTTTTGTTTTAACTTTTGAATTCCAAAAAACCTTTGTCGTATCGAAAAATAAATTATTACATCACAGAAGGCGAAATTCAGCTACCTATACGACACGACGCGACCCCCATACACTCTAAAGAGCTTCCAAGGCCCGACTTGTGCGCCTAGAAGGATTAGGAGAATACATTTTTGACAGGAACGTTTTTGTTACTACAGTGGGGAAATACTAGTTTATGTGATTCCCATGATTTGAGAAGAACAACTATACGCAGCTCGTTTTATTATATTATATTACGCATATTTTACGATTGCTATTTCAAACAATCCATGTTTATGATTATAATATGGGAGATCGAACTAAATTTATTTTGAACTTGGCGGACAAAGATAAAATAGGTTAGCAATTTTAAAATGTTACTTCTATTCTATAAATATATACTGTGTCCAAGATAAGAATGGGATAGCATTGGAATCTTGGAAACGGTAGGAGTTACAATATCGGTTAAATTAGAGAAAACTTGTACAATTTAAACACAGTTTAAATGGTGTTCTTAAAAGTAAAGTGACTTTAGCCGTTTTCGAGAATTTTTGAAAAAACTATTTTTTGCGATTTTTATTTATTTCAGCCATTATTTTTACAGATATAAAAAAATCGAAAGCACTTCCTCATTGTTACTTTTTGAGGAAAATAAGTTAGCGTTTACAAATTGTCACTACGTTTCGTTTTCGAAAAACAATCATTAACTTCGTTTTTTAAAATACGGCCCTGGATTTTTTATTGTTAAATTTAAAGCCATTTTCAATTCAAAAATAGGTGGTATATAACACGTAATGGTTTAAACAAGTTTTCAGTATTTTTAGCTGTTATTTAAAGTTATTCAAGAAAAATCGCCATCGTTTGGCACTCAATTTGCGTAAAACATTCATCTGAGAAAGGCGTTTTTTTAATAACCTCAAAAAGCACAAAAATTTCACCTAAATTTAAAAAGCCGCGTACAGAATAAAATATTGTACTGAGACAGAAATAAATTGTAAAATAATAATAAATAATTGTGAGTGAGTAACGACGAAACAATGTTTTTGGTAAACCTACTACTCTGCATTCAGTCAGCAGTGGCAAACCATGGCGATTTTTCTTGAAGAAGTTTAAATAACAGCTAAAAATACTACTACGTGTTTACATCATTACGTGTGAAATACCACCCATATTTGAATTGAAACCATTTTCAATTCAAATAAATTCAATTTGACAATAAAAAATCCTGGGGCGTATTTAAAAAAACGAAGTTGACGATGGTTTTTCAAAATCGAAAAGTCGTATTGCAAATTTGTAAACGCTATTTTATTTTCCTCAAAAAGTAACATTGAGAAAGTGCTTTTAATTTTTTTATATCTGTAAAAATAATATCAGAAATAAATATCAACTAAAATCAAAAATTCTCGAAAACGGCTAAAGTTGGTTTACTTTTCAAAACACAATTTAAAAGGTGTTTAAATTGTACAACTTTTCTCTAATTTAACCGACATTGTAATTCCTACCGTTTCCAAGATTTTGGCCGACAACAACGGATTTTTAACGGATATTTAACATGATTTCACTCATTTGAAAGAAATATCAAAAAATCAGGTATATAGCTGCTAATAGTATAGTTTTATTTGAGAAAATCAGGTTGCACTCATATAACTGGCAATAAACTTTGGTTACTAATTGTAAATCTGTATATGTATTAAAGAAAAAATCATTTTTTAATACAGTAAAACGACGTGTCTTGCTAGACTCACCCTGTATGTATATTAAAACACAACATTCATATGCCACTTTTTTTGAAGGAACCCGAAGATCTGATAAATATGTACTGAAGATACATAATGCTGGAGAATCATTTATTTTTGCAGATAAAAACATAAACAATAAAGTGAAAATATTTCTTAAAAACGACTTTTAATGGCCTACTGAATTAGATAAAGTACAGGGTATCCCATTTCGAAACTTTTATTGGATATCTCCGTAATTGTTAGTGCTACCAAAATATAATATAGATGTCATGTGCTTGCTCTCTTTGAGTCATACTTAAAATGGTAAATTAAAATTTGAAAATTTTGTCACAATCATATTTTAACAAAAATATTCCATCACAGGTCAAATTCAGTCTTTCTACTGATTCCTAATTTATAAAATTTCAACACTCTACCATCGGTATTGTACGAAATATACAAAATTGGCTGATTGACATTTAGTTGTTTAGTTTTTTAATAGTGAATAATTAAAACCAAAAATATAATTTCTATTAAATAGCAGTAATTGATTTGAATTTAAAAATTAAGAAAAGAAGCAAATAAATAAAGCCCAAAGTAAACCTCTTCTCTTATCTTTTTATTATTGTGACAATTTTCGCCCGCAAGAGATCGGCGGAAAATAAAAGTGTGAATTTCAAAATAACCCTATATTATCTTAGTTAAAAGAGACAAAGGAAAATGTTTTATGCAAAAATTTCTTTACAACGAATGTTGAATTATCTGCCGATATCAGAGTGAGTATCAGTGGGTCAGGTAAAAAAGTTATCGGACCTAACCCCGTTTTTTTTGAACTGGGACAACCTGTATATTTGATTCTAAGAAGATATAATTTTAAGTTATCTTTTCAAAAATATAGCACCCCATGATATTGGTTTTCTATGCGATTTATTTCAACTGTATTATTTTAAACCACAGTTAGTAGTCAAGGAAACAAAAGCTAATATCCTAGAAACAAAACTATGTTGATATTAAAACGAAATAAAAGATTCAGATAAAGCTATTGAGGTATTGGGATTTTAAGGCATTCATGATGATCAAGTTGCTCACAAGTTAAGATGACTTCTTTATAAATTTTATTTTCCAACACTCCCCAAAGAAAAAAATCTGGAGGTGTTAGATGTGGAGATTGTGCTGGTCCGTGTGTTCTTATCCAACGGTTTCTAAAGTGAGTATGTAATTACTCTCTTATTCGAAGAGCGTTATGGGTCGAGGCGTCATCGGTGAAAGTAAATCTCTCGTACTTCATTTAAGGGAACATAATCAAGGATATTGAAAAAGTTTGATTAGACTATATCCAGATATCTATCTGCATTTAAATAAATAATAATAATGAAACGTAATTTATTGGTACAAAACCCCAAAAGGCCATTGACCGAAGTCTTTCAGCCTAGCATTTAAATTTTCTTCAAACCAGTTACAAAATTCTATCATCCCACATCATCAAATATTAGGTAATACAAACAGCATAAGGTAAATATTTATTGGACCTCAAAATTCTTTGCACCTTAGATTTTTAAATTCCAATTTTAACTGACCCCGTATACTCATTCTGAAATGCGCAGATTATTCAACAATCATTATAAACAAACTTTTATATAAAACATTTTTCTATATCTCTTTTAGCTAACACATTTTTTTATTTTCCCCCGTATCTCTGCGAAATCAAATTTTGATCTTTCAATTATAAGTTTAACCCAAAAAGAACACAGGACATCATCTATATTACTTTCTTGAGATTTTTTTAAGTAATTGAAGGAAACCAAATTTCTATAAACGATAGTAGTTATCGAGGATAAATTTGAAAATTTGTAGAACGAATGAGTGAATTGACGGTGCAGTGTGTCTTAAAAATGAAGAATTTTGAATGAAATAAATTATTCGAAAATAATTTGAAAAATAGATTTCAAAGCAAATAGAGAAACGAAAACAATACAAGAATCTTTCATGACATAATATAATAGAGGTTCACTGAACATCCAATCTGTAATGGAGAGAAAAGAGTAAATCTCTTATAATTTATTTATGTGACTTTAATAAAACTTGTATGATTAAAATGATATTTTTGCATGGAAGCAGATTATTTCCTTTAAAAACACTTACAATTACATCATATTTTTGTTGTTTCGCAAGTTAAAGGACTCCCGTTATATTAGGAGTACTATATGATGCCCATGTGTGTATGTTGTATAATATAGATTCTACCGCTTTAATGATGCCCGTTAATGTTGTCACTAAAATGTGATAGAGGCAACGTTGTCGGGCGTTATTGAATATGTAATATATATACAATATATACAAACGGGCTTCATATAGTTGTACATACATAGCGGGCGTTTGGAAAACTGGAAAATATCAAAATTTTGTATATTGTTTAAAGCTACCCCTCCCAGGTTGGCTCGACTAAACAAATTAAATCAAACCGTTATATACAAAATACAATGCCCCTGGCCCTCTAGAAGTGCCGGGCGTCTGAGTGCCCATAGTGTGTACTGGGCTTCCTAAAGGTAGATAGGTACGTATATATATATATATATATATATATGCAAAACGTTAAAGTGGCCTCCAAAATATATATACGCTAAGCGCACTGGGCTCCAAAACGGAGGCGACTGCGTTTTTTCGGAGGCCACTACGTACCCCCGTGTATATAGTGTTTTTTCAGGTCTACAGGGTATACCCACCCATCTGGCAAATTTTAGGGTGGAGCCCACTGGGTAGTATACACACATACAGATATACAACCGGGTTTGAAAAAATTCCACCACGTGGCGCGTTAGACATACACAGATATACACATTTACTTGTGCGCTAGTTGCACTGGGCTCCACGTGTAAGTACACATATTAGCCTCCTAAATTTGGCAACGTTACTGGTGGCTAATGATACCAGCTAACATATATCGTAAACCTTCATGTGTATATTTCGTCGGTAGAATTATTTATTTTAGGTATTGTAAAGTATATTTGATTTCTCAACGTGTCATAGCAACACACGTACTTGTCCGCTAGTTGCACTGGGCTCCACGTACTAGTTGGCCAATAATAAACACATAGTTTTTTCAGTTTTATTTTAAAATTTGCTTGGCGCAAGAATCTATTTGTTACTTAACAGTAGCTAATTACCAAGGTCGAAAATAGTACTTTGTTCATAAACCAAATTTTATAATATATTTGTCTTTTTATGGGAGTGACTTCGAATTTCTTTTATGTCTTGAAATATAATTTCCCATAATCATAGATAATTCTTAATTGGTACTTTTCTCGGATTCTTTGACTCACAATTTTTTCCGGGACAACAACTTTATAGCCATATTTTAGTCGAACAAATATAGTTTCTTTCGCACATTTTTAATCCATTCATTTCATCCTGTTCTTACATATATTGTTCTTGTTTATTTATTTTTCTTTGGGTTTGAGTTCATTACAAAAAATACTTTTTTTTTTAAATCAATGCCACATCTATTATAACTAAATAAATAACTTCAAATTGATCACTCCTATAATACAAAAATTTTGAGTATATTGTTTCGGTTTAAAACTACTACTACTTCTGAAAATAATTTTAAGGAAGGAGCAATTGCGTTAAAAGGTGTGCAGGATTTAATATATCGACTTTGACATGACTTTGACTTAAATTATGTATATTAATAAAGGCTCTCATAAGCAGCTGAAATGGACTTAGTAAGTCTCCGGTCAATTTTGTAAGATGTACTAATGTTAACCGTAACTATTTGGCTTTAAAACCAGAAAGCATGAATAAAATAAAAAAATAACAAAAGTAAAAACACCGTAAACACGTAAATGTAACATATGGTAAGAGAGAATACATGAAGTTAGAAAAATGTCTAGAGTCAACCATTTAAACTTTTATAGTTCGACCGAATGAACTGACCACTGTTTCCGTTGATCTTCTGTCACGATGTTGGTTGACTCTAGTAAACAAGGATTCCTTATAATAGAGTACCTACCTTACAATAGATTATTGTCAAATAAAATTATCGGCGAGGAAAATATACGAGTAGTTACCGTGTTATTTCAATGTTTAATATTTGTACTAATTGAGTAATATGAATATTAATTTTATATTGTGTTGAAATTCCAAATTTAAAATTTGCTTGTTTTCAATCATTTTTTAATTACTAATAACTAAGAAAACAATACTTTATTTTTTATGTAAAAATAAAGGCCAATAAGTTAAATGCACATAAATTATCTATATACAAAGCGCCTGCGAATAATAAAATCAATGAAGAAGAATTTCAGTATAAAAAATAGCGAGAAATTGTAAAAAATGGAGACCAATAAGATGAATGTAAATAATTCATTGATATACAACTCGTCAACAAAACAATAATTGACGACTTATCCATAAGTATTGATTCAATTATTTAAACAAAGATCTACAAAGATTTTAAGCCTAAGGAATAATGTACTATCATCATTCATCGCACCCGTCAGACTTCAATTTCAGTTAAAGTATTACCTACCACTTGAAACATTTTAACAAACCCAACGAATTTGAGTAACTTAAACACTATTTGTTAGTTTGTTTCTTTAGTTATTTATTATACAGGGTGTCCATGAAATTACTGTACAACGCTTAACCACAGATTTCTCAACTAAAAATATCTAGGCGAATATACCAAATATCCAAAGTCCAGAGGCGTTAAGTTGGGTGACCTTGCTGGCCGATTTCCGATCCATCTATTACGATATGTTTCATTTGAAAATCTGCGAACGCTGGTACTAAAGAAGGATGGCACTCCGTCGTGCACAAACCACATTTCAGCACGAATATGTGGTATTCTCATTGGCTTGATGAGATGCTAAAACGTCAGCCGACTTTCAGGGTCCTTTGGTAAAACATTTCGCACCTGTTAGACATGATACGGATGGAGTAACTGCTCTCGTAGAATGTTATTAATTGTACTTCTGGAAATCTCCAATCCGAACCCCTAGCGTATACGACTTAACTTGGGATCATCTTCAATTCTGTTTAAAACTACCTCTTCAAACTCAGCAGTCCTAATTGTAAGTTGGCGTCCTGGCTTAACATTATTTCTATGAAAACTACCTCTTTCTCTATGTTACTTACTTCTTAATATTCGTGAAAGTTTGATCGATAGGAATTCTGGATATTTTTCACGATAGACTCTGACACTCATACGTCCATTTCTCTCACATAATCCATATACCAGAAGCATGTCGACCTTCTCAGCGATAGAATAATGGTCCATTTTAAAGAACCAATAATTATTTACGTTTTTACGTAGAAATAAAAACTATCGTTGTCAGATTATTTATTTTATTGTTGCCTAGTAAACAAACATAAAAATTATTTTAAACATTGTTCAGAATTAAAACTTTCGATATTTTTTCGTGTCGAATAAATAGGCAATGATCAATTTCAAGGTATTGTAAATAATCTTTTTGTAGATAAACTGTATGTCTAGCGCAAATTTTACGGGAGACAGAAACTTTTCTTTACGAATCACGCACCATTTTTAAATTTCTAGGCATTAACAAAAAATCGGTTAGTTTCAAAATTAGTGAAAATTGATAAAGACGTTTAGAAAATAATTATTCTGAAAAAACGGCAAAACGGCTAGATCGGCTTATTTTTAGTTGAGGAATTTGTAGTTAAGCGTTTAACAGTCATTTCATGGATATATTATACCTACTGTATTATGTCTTATTTTATTCTTTTAAGTAGCTATTATTTATCTATAACTTGAATTGAACTAATTGAGTAAGTTGTAAGTTGAAATTCCAAATATAAATTTTCTCAATTTGCTTGGTTTTAATCATTTTTTGTCTACCAGTAACGAAGGAGACAATACTTTCTTTGTATGTAAAATAGAGGCTGATCAGTTATATGCACATAACATTATTTATATACAACCCGTCTGCAAAACTAGAAAACTAATCAAGAGGAATTTAGGTCAGAAAACGACCGCGAAGTTCGTTATAAAAAATGGAGCCCAATAAGATGAATGTAAGTAATTGATATACAACTCCTCAACAAAACAAGTTCAATAATGAAGTGGAATTTAGTTATAAAAAGACGGAGGCGATTAAAACGTGCCTGCGTTTATATAAATGATATACACAGCGGAGGCTAGTCAAAGTAGAGGCCATAAAGATACATTTACATATATTGTTTATATATACAATATGCCTCGATATGGCAACATCGTCGGTGACCATTAGGTCGAGATAACATATCCAATTATATGCACCGGAGGAGAGTTTGTCATGTCATATGCGGAGCCCGGTTTCTATCTTGAGTCTATACTTTTTTCGTATATATTTTTTTTACGAATTTTCTTCCCCTCTCAAGTTGCCTTTGTTTATTTTTTTCCGGGGAATTCAAATATGCAATGTATACACGCGTAAATAACGTGGTTCTGGTGGAGGCCAGGGCGCCTTATCCACGTGTGGAGCCCACTAAGATATATGTGCACGTATATATATATATATATATATATTAATATTAATAAAAGCAACTTAAACGCCACAGTTTGAGGAATTTTCGTTGAACTTTTTCGAGAGAATTAACATAAACTCCATATATTGGAGACCAAGCAACGGCAGCATATTCAAGCCTTGATCTTACCATTGCGTTGTACAATACTATAAGACAATCAGTATTGTTAAATGAGTTCGTGGTTCTAAAAATAAATCCCAGAGATTTGATCGCCTTTTTCTTTGTTTCGGAAACGTGATAGTTGAAAGTTAATTCGCTATCAATGAACACACCAAGATCTTTAATTTAATAACAGTGCATTTATCAAGAGCAGCGCCAGAGAGTCTGTAATTGTAAGAAACAGTGCTGCGTCTTCTTGTGTATGTTATATATTTGCATTTATCAACGTTTAAATAAAGCTTATTCACAGTACACCAATCCTCAAGTATATTCAGATCTCTCTGTAGTACATCACAGGTCGTCTTCGGAGTGAACAGCTCTGAATAGTTCAAAATCTTCTGCGAAAAGTAAAGCTAGGGGCTAGGTTACTACCTTGGGAAGCGCCACTTGTGGCCAAGTAAGAGTGAGACTTAAAACCACTGTATTGCACGAAGTGCATACGTCGATTCAAATATGATTCCAAAAATTAAATTAAAGACTCCTGGAAGCCAAAGTGAAGCATCTTTCGTAGTAGTATATTATGGTCTATTTTATCGAATGCTTTAGAGAAGTCTGTATAGATAGTATCGACCTGAAGACCCTTGCCCATTATAGGATACACTCGTTGTAGGAAATCGACAAGATTTGTAACCGTTGATCTTTTGATGTCCCCGGATTTATGCACAGGACATACACGTGCCGTCTTGCAGAGGTCAGGAAACGTTTGACCTTGTAGGGATATATTAAAAATAATGTGTAAAGGCTATGCCAAAACATACGCACAGTCTTTTAGTATGAAAGCGGGGATTCTATCGACACCAGATGTCATTCTCGCTTTTAGTTTTTGTAGTGCTCGTCTAACCTCGTCGTCACTAATCAAACCAAGAGACACCAAGTCACCACTATCTTGTGATTCTATAGTGACGTCAGCATTTGATGGCATATAAACACTTTCGAAAAAAGTTGCAGAAGCATTGACTATTTCTTGTGGGTCAGAAATGTAAGCCTCCGTTGCAACCCTCCTTGAATCCGGTATTCTGGACTTGCGTTTTTTGTTTTGAATGAATTTCCACAGGTGCTGTAGATAATAATAATAATAATCTTTCTTTTATGGTCAAGTTTTTCTAGGGACTAGTTTTGTCCTTGGACGAATTCTTCTTCTGAATTATCTGATTACCGTGGAGTTCAAGATATGGATATGGAACCGAAGTATAACCGTAACCACAGCTAAGTGCTAATTTAAGATACAAGTTTTTTTTTTCAACTTTAAAGTTCTTTAGTATATCATTTCTTCGATAAAAATTTATAATCACCTTCAGTGAGAACCATATTATTTTGAAAGGAATTTATAATCACCTTCAGTGAGAACCATATTATTTTGTGGAATTTATAATCACCTTCAGTGAGAACCATATTATTTTGAAAATAATATATAATTCACCTTCAGTAAAGTGAATTATTTTTAAGCTATTCAATTTAGATTTTGTCCTTCGATTATTTTTTTATTCCGTTAGTTTATTAAATTGAATCTTTGAATATTTATATGTATATACTTGTATAGTGACTGAGTTGTGAGTCGTAAAACGGTGCACTGTTTAATGATAGATCTCAGATCCAGGCGAGACAAATAACTTTTGTACGAATCTAGGTATGGTAATGCATAACACCTTAAAATTTTGAGAAAAATCATTGCATATTCTTGAGCCCATTTGGGTAATTTATTTATTACAATACTTAATATTTTTAATGTTTAATTTTTTTTATCTTACCGAAATATACGGTTGACTATTTTATTTTAAAAATTCTTTGTTTTCTTTCGAGCCTGATTATCGTCACTTAGCCATGGTTTATATTTCCCCAGAATTAAATCGGTGCCCTCGGTGAAAATAGAAATATTGGCGCCCAAAATATTTAACTGTTTTTTTGTAATTAAATATTAATTACTCACACCCATTCTCCACTGTCTAAAAGCTAGACCGCTGTTCCACCGACGCATCTTTGCCATCAATTCGGATAAATTAGGTGAGATAGTTTTTAGGGTTTCTTTCCTGCGAATTGTTATGAACGATTTTGTGTTTTGATTAATATATATTAATATTAATAAAAAATTTAAACGCCACTTACCGAATATATTTTTTATTACTAGATTGTCATGTATTTTACAAATTCAAGAATTTGTTTATAAACTTGTATATATGCAATCGTTTATGAAATGTTCAAGGAAATAAATATGCGTGGTATTGAACAACTATTATTTTCAGCTAAAATAGTCTTCTAATTAATTAGCAAATTACTCGTATTTTAGTTGACAATATAATACGTTTTGTTTAATTAATAATCTATAGTTTTTCTGTCGCATAAACATTTTGTACTACTTGCGGGTAAAATGTGATACGTCTGGACACCTAGGCGCTTACTAGACCTAAGTACCAACCTTGTGACACACAAGATTAATTATTATGGTATAAAAAAAATAACTTTGGTGTCTATCTAGTATTCGATCCCACTGATGACTTCCACAGTGGCCGCTAGCTGCAGTGGAGAAGGGCGGTGTTGACTAGAATAAAAGAGGGCACCACCTAGTCAAAATTACTAGCCCAAAATCACAAAAGTTGTAAGTGACTCTGAAAACTGAAAGGACCGAAATAAAAACAAAAAATGGAAATTAGCCGACGCGTTAAAACTGAAAATCATTCAACTAAAAAATAATATGCTATCGGACAAAGTTATTAAAATAAACTTAAAATTATTGCAGGTTACTGATTTGAAGTATATATTATGTTAATATTAAAGAAATCTGAAAATATAATAATAAGACAGCACAGCTGGTATAATACGCATGTTCACAGATTTAGAACAGGTTTCACACTTTAATAATTAAAACATATATACATAATCCTAATAAAACGCTGTCTTTCGGTGATCCGCAACTGCAGAGACGAATTGATTGAGAACTGTTAGAGTTCGAAAGCAGATAGAATTTCCATCCCCAGTGTGTTACACCTTAGTCACATCAAACAGAAAATTTGTTCAGGGCATTTGCCCAGTTCGTTTTCTATACACTAACTGTTAATATCCAGTCAGTCAAAGTTTTGCACTTTCTGTTTAGAAAAGACACAATTCCACTGTTTCGAGTTCAATTCGTCTCTTCAGATGCGGATCACCGCAAGACAGCGTTTTATTAAGATATCAATAGTGATAAACACAAATGAACATATGGTAGAGAGATCAGCGACTCTCGAACACACCATAATTTGTGTTTTGCACATAATGCAAAGATCACAAACATATTGGTATTTGTATATACATAATATACACTTCTGTGTTGAATGCTTATATACCAGATACGCCCAAAATATTTTGATAATTTTCAGACAAATTTAAATGTTAAATAACTAAAGCATTATTTTTGTATTATACGGGGTATCGTAAATAAACTTTTATGTCGATTGAATCCAAAAATTTAGATACTTAAGTTCAGTTTTATCTAACTTACAAAGCTTGGAATCTATTGATATACACTGTGTCCAAAGATAAGAATGGGATAGCATTGGAATCTTGGAAACGGTAGGAGTATTTTCAAAATTAAACTAATTTAGCCGTTTTCGAGAATTTTTGAAAAAGCGTTGTTTTGCGATTTTAGTTTTTATTCATTTCTAACATTATTTTTACAGATATAGAAAAATTAAAAGCACTTTCTCATTGTTAGTTTTTGAAGAAAATAAGATAGCGTTTACAAATTTTTACTAAGACGTTTTGTTTCTTAAAAAACATTATCAACTTGGTTTTTTGCATACGGCTCTGGATTTTTTATTTTTAAATTTAAAGTCCTTTTCAATTCAAAAATAGTAATAGGCTTAAACAATTTTCAGTTTTTTTGGCTGTTATTTAAAAGATTCAAGAAACATCGCTACAATTTGGCACTTAACTGACTGAATGCAGAGTAAAGACGCGGTGCCACGTAAGGAAATGACTTTTGAAACAAAACTGTAGATAAATTAAGTTTCTAAATCTCCTCCAAAAACTTGAAATGGCCCTACATGATTAAATTCACCGAAGAAAAACTCAAAGTCTCGCTAAACGAAATTTGTAGAAAAATTAATTTATGTTACCGGTTTCGCTCCGAGGACCATCATCAGCCAGATGTGTGTTGTAGATTTAAGCAATACACTAGGAAATATAAGAGGATGCAGGCGGCAGTGTCACAGAGCCATAGAAAAACATGTATAACGGAAGAAATCAAAAAATACACTATAATAACATAAGAATACTATATTATACTAATATTCAGAAACAAAAATTAACTAACTTTAGTTATTTTTATTAAAGAGTATCAATTATTATTGCCATTTTTTCTTAATTTCTATATATTTACATTGACCAAAGCATTATTAAAAAGATAGTAGTTCAGTAGTTCAATATTGTGGTGAGTAAAAGTTGAAGTATAAAATTTTAATATTAGAATCTACCTATTTTTGTTAATCGGTCTATAATGTTAATATTACGATACTTACTTGAAACTAAATTATTTGCAATTGAAATTAGTACTTTAGTCGTAAGTGGACTCTATAGAGGTATTGTAAATCTAATTAAAAATTTCATTAATTCAGCAGTTACTTGTTACATGTATGAGCATTTCATCGAACCATTCAAATTGCTTTTAAAACTAGCTAACGCTGTGATAAGAATAATAATAATAATACTGCTTAAAACAATAACTTGACAAAATTAAATAGTTTTGTGACTACCCTATACAATTTAGAGTCACTTACATTAGTCCGCTTTCATGCACATATTCCGTTGTCAAAAATCAATTTTTATAAACTTACGTGAAGAAATAAAACCAGCCATGTTTTTGAATTTTACCAATTATACACAAAAAAAAACGTGAATATTTATGAAATGGTTTGTTTTAGATATAAAGGGATTGTAAAGCAATAATGCGTATACATATAGTACACCTAACTACAATCAAAGCAATATACTTTTCAATGTTTATTTTAATATTTTATTTATTTTTCTTCGAGGATGTATTGGACTAGCCCATATAGGTACTACTTTTAAGGGATTTTTTTTTCAGAAAACTCGGAACAAGCGGGACTTTTTTAAAGCTAGATTTATTGATATAATAATGACGCCCCATACACAACTTGACATCTCCTCCAATAATCTTAAATGGCACGGGGAGTCAAAAGGCAAATTGGTTTAAAAGTAAATCGGTATCGATTCTCTACAATATCGATTTTAAGCATAATTAACGTGTTTTCATTTAGGATATATGTATTAGGTATAATTTTGAAAAAAAATTTGAAACGTTAAAACATTATTTTTGTACGCCGATGGCCCCCAAAAACAGGAGGCTAGTATTTATGAGGCTTGTGTGCCACTTAACTTTACTGTGCCATTTAAGGTGTTGGAAGGGGTTGCCACGCCGTGCCGGGGGTTGACTATATCTTATGAATGTTTAAAAAAATATCCATCTTAGAAAAAAATTGAGCTTCATTTGGGACACTCGGTATATTTTTGTACACGACACCCTGTAAAATTTTCGAATATACAGATACTAATTTATGCAACGTCTCTAAAAAATTTTCATTAAATGCGTTTGTTATTATTATTAGAGATAGGCTGAATTAGATAATCGTAGCAAAGATTAATGTACACAATAGATAGTCAGCGTATATGGGAAATAAAACAAAAATTGAAACTGTCTCGACACGAGCTACATCTATTAGAAAAACATGCAACCATGGAAATTGTAGATGGCGTTATATGTATTGTGTTGAAATAAAATAATCATATGGGCAATGTTAGACAAGGACGAGTATACTTTCCCCTACGAGGTGGGAGTTTGTTTTTATATTATAGGTATCATATATGTACTACTGTGCAGCAGTGTTTTTTGTCCGGTAATATAAAATTATATGGTATACGTATATCTATCTACGCAAAGATTAATGTGTATGGACGAAAATAAAAGAAATTACTATAATTGTATAAATATACAGGGCTGGTTCATTAAATGTTTTAGACAATAATTTTAAATGACTAAAATAATATTATTTTAGTCATTTAATTTTAAATTTCGGATATAAGGATGCATCAAAAAGTTATATTTAAATTAACGAAATTTGGCGTTATAGATAGGACTTCCGGATATTACCTGATTCAGTTTTAAGGATCAAACTCAAACATCAAATTCAACTTGTCGTTAACATTATGAAAAAATAAATCTCAGAGGCGGGTAAATTAAAGGGGCATACAGGCGTGAAATGCTACCCTAACTTTTTTATGCACATTTTTTGCGTGTGTTTCAATTCGGAGATGTAAAATCTAACAAATTATATACGTAATAAATGTATCCTTCTGTGATATTGATAGAAAGTCATCGTTATCGCGTAATATCGATTTTAAGAAATATTAATATTAAAAAGGCTGTGTTTTTTACAAGTTGCTGAAGTAAATAAGGTTTGAAATTTCCAGCATGACAATAATTATTAAAAATAAACTGTTGCCCTCGAGGCACGAATAGCTCTCCATATTTAAGTGTAAAAGTAATAATTTTATGACCTTTTTGTCATTTATCTAAATTTAATAAATTTTTGTTTTGTTTTAGACATCAGCTATTTTTTTTTTAAGTATCGGGTTTTGTCCCTTTTCCTTCTCTTTGGAGGCACTATTTATACGCAGATATTTTATATTTCAGATCTAGGCCAAGTTCTTGAACGCAAATTAATTGATTTTTTTAGTTTTATTATAAAATTTATTTTGCCCCCTTTTCTACTTCCGAACGCCTATGTAACCAAATTGTTATGCTGCATGTTGCAGGTTATCCGTTAAGTGGTTTTTGAGTTATCACAAATACAAATTTTTTCTGACCCTTTTATAGAATTTTCACGAACGCCTATGGTACATTAAATTTTGTCGTGTATTTTTAACACCAATTCATCTAGTTAAATATAAAAATTTTTACATTTTAATTTTTTTTATTTTACCCCTTTTTCTACTATTTACGAACGCCTATGTAAATAAAAATTTTATGCTGCATTTTTTAGGTTCTCTTATATCAAAGCTATATATAATTAGCCAATTTTTCTGGCATATTTGAGAAACAGTTTTTTTTCGTTTTTGACCCTTTTTTAAACTATTTTCGAACGCCTGTGTGAACCAATTCTTTTATGGAATATTTTTTAGCTTATATTGTATCACAACTATGAAAAATTATTCCATATTTCGAATAAGTTTAGGAAATATATATTTTTTATGTTTTGACCCCTTTTCCACTATTTACGAACGCCTCTGAAAGTAAGTTATTCATGACACATTTTATAGGTTATAGTCTATCAAAACTATAAATAACTAGTTAATATTTCTGCTATTTTTAAGAAATACCTACGTTTTTTTAAAATCTTTTTTACCCCATTTTACACTATTTTCGAAGGCCAATGTGGTCTAATATTTTATGTTCAATATCTTAGGTTATATTCAATTAAATGCGTAAAAAATTATGCAGTATTTCGGATAAATTTAAGAACTACGATTTTTTTTATTTTTGAACCCTCTTTTAAACCCTTTGCCTACGCTCAATGTTTCCCAAAATCTAATCAGCTCCTTGCCATGTCCAATAGTATTTTTGTACCACATTTGGTTAAAATCTGTTAAGCGGTTTTTGCGTTTTCGTGGATACAGACAGACAGACATTTTTTTAAAACTACTTATTTATGTATAAAATGACCAAAAACAAGTATTTCCGGTGAAATTAAAAAAAAAAAAATTTTCATGAAACTAATAGTCTCCATATATACATACAGGGTGTCCTACGGTGGCAACCCATTAGATTATTTCAGAAACTACTTCGAATTGAATTTTGAAAATTTCAGTGTCTATATTGTCAAATATGCTCTACTCAAATAATATAATAGCAACGGCATAGCACTTCCAGTTATACCGGAAGTTGATGGCAACTTTGTTATTTCAAATGAAACACCCTATATATTATTACATTTTTGGATTCCAAATAAGATTTCAGACATATTTCATGTATCATGTCCTATACCTAACATCAGTCGTTTTTGATTTATATCAAGATTTATATCAAAATTGACAGTTTAGGGCTCCATAAGAATTCCGTTTTTTCCTTGTAAATCAGTATTTAATAATTATTTTGCAGGTATTTTCTTATCAGGTGGGATCTTCTTTTTCGAATTGACAAGACATTTTCTGATTAGTTTATACAGGGTGGTCAAAAAATTATATTGAAAACGGTTCAAGAAAAACAGTTGAAAGTCAATTTTTTCAAATGGAATGCGTATATTATTATGATTTTATCTTCTTTAGCATTAAAAAATAATGCAATTTTGTAATAGGTTATCATTTTCTAAAATGTATAGTTTTCGAAATATCGTCATTTTAAATTTTTCTGCAGCGCCTACCGTTGTCTCTCTGGAAGCTAGCTAATTAATTTAGTTAGCCATGAAATTATTGTCATTTTAACGTCAACCTAAACGTCAAATTAATAAAAATAAAAAATACTTATTGATATTATAAATTTATTATTAATTCATGGAGAACAAAATAAAGTGATTAATATCACCTGTAGAGTATTTAACGAGAGAAACCCCCATTTGCTAACGATGACTAGAGAAATTAGGAAGAATTTTGAGAAATCATTTAGAGCAGGTTGGGAGGTATACAAATCAAGTATTACAACGAACTAAGACTAAAATTTAAAATAATACGGCAGAAATGAACAGAAGATTACACTAAAGAAATTTTCAACTAAAAAAAGTTAATCAACTAACGATAACAAAACTAATTTAATTGTTCGATATGACCCCCATTTAGTCTTAAACACTTATTTACCCGTTCACTAAATTCACTCGTGACAGCTCATGGAATTTGGACTCCAGGTAAGGCTTCGAATGAAGTTCGGATGCGTCCTACTAATTCTTTTTTGAATTAATTGGGGTGGAATACACCTTTTGTTTAATTGCACCCCAAACATAAAAATCAAGCGGTGATAGATCTGGAGATCTCGCTAGCCAATCCCAAGGCCCTAAACGTCTGATCAATCGATCTTCAAACATTTCATTAAGCTGTTGTGTGATTCTATTTCCACACTGGCGTGGTGCTCCATCTAACTGGTACCAACAACTTCTTAATTCATTTAATGGTAGATCATCCAAAAAATGCGCCACAACATTTTGCAAAATATAAAGATAACCTTCCGTATTTAAATTATGCTCGTAAATAAAATATTCAACATGTGTGTCTTTTACCATACAAAAAACGTTCACACTAAATTTATTTTGAAAATTTCGTTCACGAATAGCGTGCGGATTCTCAGAAGCCCAAAAATGACTATTTTGTCTAATAACGATTCCATCTCGAAAATTTCGACTCATCTGTCCAAATCACTTTTTGCAGAAACCCAGGATCTTCTTGCGTTCGTGTTAAAATGGTTTCGTAGAACCGTACACGTCGTTCGGCATCACCTGCTTCCAGAGCACAAAGATATTTGAATTTTAATGGATGTAAACCACTACTTTTTAATATTTTTTGGACAGAGGATTTTGAAATTCCTAGATCTTGGTCAGCAGCACGCACTGATGATTCAGGATATGTACTAAAATATGCCAAAACATTTACCACATTATCTTCATTTGTAGTTATAGGTTTTTGTAGTACTCGATTTGCATGACACTGCCCCCACCGTATTTGATTTCTCAAAATTCTTCTTAATTTTTCTTTAGTCATTGTTGGCAAATGCGGGTTTCTCTCGTTAAATACTCTACAGGTTCTATTAATCACTTTGTTACATTCTCCATGGATTAATAATACATTTACAATATCAGCATATGAATAAATATTTTCCATTTTGTTATAGTTATTGTAAAATATAATGGTCACAAATATTGATAAATAACGACTGGTTGGATAGCAACAACTAATTTCATATTTAGTTTGACGTTTATGCTAATTCAGAGAAATGTAATTATTTTCATGGTCAACTAAATTAATTAGCTAGCTTCCAGAGACAACGGTAGGCGCTGCAGAAAAATTTTAAATGACGATATTTCGAAAACTATGCATTTTAGAAAATGATAACCTATTACAAAATTGCATTATTTTTTAATGCTAAGGAAGATAAAATAATAATAATATACCCATTCCATTTGAAAAAATTGACTTTCAACTGTTTTTCTTGAACCGTTTTCAATATAATTTTTTGACCACCCTGTATAAACTAATCAGAAAATGTCTTGTCAATTCGAAAAAGAAGATCCCTCCTGATAAGAAAATACCTGCAAAATAATTATTAAATACTGATTTACAAGGAAAAAACGGAATTCTTATGGAGCCCTAAACTGTAAATTTTGACATAAATCTTGATATAAGTCAAAAACGACTGACGTTAGGTATAGGACACGATACATGGAATATGTCTGAAATCTTATTTAAAATCCAAAAATGTAATAATATATAGCGTATTCCATTTAAAATAACAAAGTTGCCATCAACTTCCGGTATAACCGGAAGTGCTATGCCGTTGCTATTATATTATTTAACTAGAGCATATTTGACAATATAGACACTGAAATTTTCAAAATTCAATTCGAAGTAGTTTCTGAAATAATCTAATGGGTTGCCACCGTAGGACACCCTGTATATGATATGGAGAGCTAAAAATATTCACAAAAAAATAACTACGCAGCCAAAGATTAACTTACTAATCTTTGGTAGTATCAAAGATTAAATTAAATTAAATATATTAATTCTCTTCAAAACAAAATCAGTAGGTATGAAAACAATGAAAATCGCAATAACAGAGACAGAGTATTATAATAGGTATACCTAATATAATATAGGTAGCAATGATAATTTTTTTATTATAGGTATTATAAGATCTACAACAATCTTGTTACATCTTTGCCACATTGTCTACGTGAAATATTTAAAATATATGTAATAAATTCAAAAAGTACCTATTCCATTCTTAAGTGGAGTTATAATTTTGACAAAGAATAATGTACATTAATACCTATTTTTGATTTCGGTATTGGTATAAAAGTCTAATATCCACGAAATAAATTTAATATAATAATCATTAATCCATGCCATACAACATGTTTCAAGACTAGACCAGTCCCATAATCAGTGGCGAGCAATAATTAAATCAAAAGCTTTTAGCTTTTAGATATTTAGATTTTTTTATATACATCAACAAATTATTACAATGGAGTCAAATGTATGTTTCTATCTAAAAGCTTTTCATTTAATGATTGTTCGCCACTGATCATGGGACTGGTCTAGTCTTGAAACATGTATGACATGGATTAAATATTATTATATTAAATTTAATTCATAGAGATTAGGCTTTTATTTCAATACTGTACTTGTAATAAATCACCATGTGTGTTTCTTTTACTGACGAATCGGCAACAGCACGACACACACCACATTCGGTTGTTTTTTTTCTACCCTCCCTACGTATCCCCTCCAGATTAATACAGAATTTCATCAATTTCTCTCTCTGACAATACAGCATTGCCGGTGCATATCTATTGCAAATGATGTAAATAATTGTTATACGTTTCGTTTTGTTTCTGATATTAATAAACTACAAAACGGTTTCTGGCTGTGAGAATACTGCTCTATGCTGTGCACGCTAGTATACGCCACGTAGTGGCTGGCATACTTAGAGATGTTCTGATTTTAATGCATTGGGCTGACTATCTATTGTGTACATTAATCTTTGATCGTAGATAGTCGTTACTTTCTGAAAATCAAAAATGAAATAATAATTGTGACACGTGCTTTACTTGCAAAAATTTTGTATATATTTTTAGATATTGCAAAGAATATCTGTTACTGCCCTAATATATACATATTATATGTTATGCAATGTCTCTAAAAAATTTTCATTAAATGGAATTGTTATTATTATTAGAGTTAGGTTGAATTAAATAATCGTAGATAGTCGTTGCTTTCTGAATATGAAATAATATAATAATGATTGTGTGACGTGCTTTACTTGCAAACATTTTGTATATATTTTTAGATATTGCAAAGATTTTCTGTTTTTGTCCTAAAAGGTGTTTAAATCAATTTTAACTTTAATTTATTTAATTTCAGTCCCTCCTATGATATGGATACAAAATCAATTAGTTGGTTCCATTGAAAGTCAAGAAATTTCGTTAGAGTGTCATTCCGAAGCTTATCCTAAATCCATAAACTACTGGACCAAAGAAGATGGTAATATAATTTCTCAAGGTAAAATTATTAAACTATTGTAATATAAAGAGCTTTAATTAAAACTAATTTATTTACACTTAATTAATAAACACTTAAATAAACTAATAACATTAACGAACTAATATATTTATGTGTAAAAGGATGTGTTTGGCGACATCTAGTTTTATCGTTGGTAGTACGCCGAGTGAACAACAGTTCCTATTTCGGCTGCCTGGGAGGTCTCTGACCCCATAAAGCAACTACCAACACATAGACGCGCCGATACTCCGTTAAGCGGGATCGCATATATTTGAAATGGGCTTGTTTAACAAAACAAGACTTAAAATCCGAGAGTTTGTCTGTCAACCACTATACTTTCACCAGACGGCCGTTTCGTCGATCCACGACTCATCAGTGGTGATCGGTCAGTAGTTGACAGCCAAACTCTCGTAAATAATGTGGTATATACCACACACGGTACAGATGTGTAAAAGGATGTGTTTGGCGACATCTAGTTTTATCGTTGGTAGTACGCCGAGTGAACAACAGTTCCTATTTCGGCTGCCTGGGAGGTCTCTGACCCCATAAAGCAACTACCAACACATAGACGCGCCGATACTCCCTTAAGCGGGATTTTAAGTCTTGTTTTGTTAAACAAGCCCATTTCAAATATATGCGATCCCGCTTAAGGGAGTATCGGCGCGTCTATGTGTTGGTAGTTGCTTTATGGGGTCAGAGACCTCCCAGGCAGCCGAAATAGGAACTGTTGTTCACTCGGCGTACTACCAACGATAAAACTAGATGTCGCCAAACACATCCTTTTACACATCTGTACCGTGTGTGGTATATACCACATTATTTACGAGAGTTTGGCTGTCAACTACTGACCGATCACCACTGATGAGTCGTGGATCGACGAAACGGCCGTCTGGTGAAAGTATAGTGGTTGACAGACAAACTCTCGGATTTTAAGTCTTGTTTTGTAAAACAAGCCCATTTCAAATATATGCGATCCCGCTTAAGGGAGTATCGGCGCGTCTATGTGTTGGTAGTTGCTTTATGGGGTCAGAGACCTCCCAGGCAGCCGAAATAGGAACTGTTGTTCACTCGGCGTACTACCAACGATAAAACTAGATGTCGCCAAACACATCCTTTTACACATCTGTACCGTGTGTGGTATATACCACATTATTTACGAGAGTTTGGCTGTCAACTACTGACCGATCACCACTGATGAGTCGTGGATCGACGAAACGGCCGTCTAGTGAAAGTATAGTGGTTGACAGACAAACTCTCGGATTTTAAGTCTTGTTTTGTTAAACAAGCCCATTTCAAATATATGCGATCCCGCTTAAGGGAGTATCGGCGCGTCTATGTGTTGGTAGTTGCTTTATGGGGTCAGAGACCTCCCAGGCAGCCGAAATAGGAACTGTTGTTCACTCGGCGTACTACCAACGATAAAACTAGATGTCGCCAAACACATCCTTTTACACATCTGTACCGTGTGTGGTATATACCACATTATTTACGAGAGTTTGGCTGTCAACTACTGACCGATCACCACTGATAAGTCGTGGATCGACGAAACGGCCGTCTGGTGAAAGTATAGTGGTTGACAGACAAACTCTCGGATTTTAAGTCTTGTTTTGTTAAACAAGCCCATTTCAAATATATGCGATCCCGCTTAAGGGAGTATCGGCGCGTCTATGTGTTGGTAGTTGCTTTATGGGGTCAGAGACCTCCCAGGCAGCCGAAATAGGAACTGTTGTTCACTCGGCGTACTACCAACGATAAAACTAGATGTCGCCAAACACATCCTTTTACACATCTGTACCGTGTGTGGTATATACCACATTATTTACGAGAGTTTGGCTGTCAACTACAGACCGATCACCACTGATAAGTCGTGGATCGACGAAACGGCCGTCTGGTGAAAGTATAGTGGTTGACAGACAAACTCTCGGATTTTAAGTCTTGTTTTGTTAAACAAGCCCATTTCAAATATATGCGATCCCGCTTAAGGGAGTATCGGCGCGTCTATGTGTTGGTAGTTGCTTTATGGGGTCAGAGACCTCCCAGGCAGCCGAAATAGGAACTGTTGTTCACTCGGCGTACTACGAACGATAAAACTAGATGTCGCCAAACACATCCTTTTACACATCTGTACCGTGTGTGGTATATACCACATTATTTACGAGAGTTTGGCTGTCAACTACTGACCGATCACCACTGATGAGTCGTGGATCGACGAAACGGCCGTCTGGTGAAAGTATAGTGGTTGACAGACAAACTCTCGGATTTTAAGTCTTGTTTTGTTAAACAAGCCCATTTCTAATATATTTATTTTCACTATTTATTTCTACTATTTATTTGACTATTATTTATCACAACACTGTTCTCAAATATTCACTGATTACTCGTCGACTCTTACGTTGCCCTCTTTTTCGAAACCTTCCAGAGAGTCGTCGAGCATTCTGGGGCACGTATGTCTACTCTAGTTGTACGGCCGTCTACGGCACAACTGCTTCGAGTTTCACGAGACGCGTAGCGATGTTGCCAACAGGTGATCATTTTCTTGGTCGTTAGATTGTCCCTGTCTGAAAGACGTTTCATCCCAAAACGTGACACTTGGTTCATGACGATATTTGCAGTCGGTTTCCTTATTGCATCTTGAGAAGCGATGGAAATAGTAGGTTTTCTCTATGGGATTTCTTCCAGGATTCCAGGCACATATCAAGATTTCGATTTGGAATCGCGAGTTTTGTGATGTTCTGACCCAGTAGGGCTTCTCGTAAGTTAATCAAAGCACAATAATGGAATTAGGTTAGCAACTTACACAAACAGTAATGACTGGTGGGTAACGGGACCAGCAGAACCAAGTAGACCATCCCAGCCAATCACACAGATAGAATTTTTAACCTAGCAGTAACCAAAAAGGTATTTGTGGACCTGGCAAATTTATGTGAACTCTCATGAGACCACCTACCAGTTGAAACCATGATCGGCTATAAACCAAAAATATTATAAAACCGAAGAGAGAATTAAAAAAATTAATCTTTTGATGGTGATATCTGCTGTAAATCACAAATTAATTTTGAAGACTAGCTTATATTCCCTAGTTAAAAAACAAATGCAGTAAATATATAAAACAGAAAATTTATTTTCTTATATTATGTATATACAAACCCTTTCGCTGCGGTGCGTCAAATAAAGAGGTCAGTATATGCGGACCTAATATATTTTGCACAAATTCAAAAAATGAACTTGGACTCTATTAATAATAAAATTACAATAATTATGAAATATTTTTTTTTTTATTTTTTTCCAAGCGCACATGTGAGTCCACCGCACTTTTTTATGAAACTTTATCGTTGAGCGGAAGACGCACATGTACGCCAACATATTATTGTACATGCAAATTGTTCTTATTGTACGATAGTTATTAGTTATTATGAACCAAAATTATATAAATAACGTACTGGTAAACTAAATAAAATTCTGCTGCTTTATTATAATAATAATAATGTTTATTCAACCAATATAGTAACATACAATTCAGTTACAGTTATACTAATGATGGTAAGCTTGAAAACATATTTCTAAGCAAAGGCTAGGTTTTTCTGGGCATGATCAGCAGTGGAATACTGTGTCCTTTCTTCTTTTCTTAGATGCACACACTCGACACTTTTCTCGGAGAGTCTTTCCCAATTCGTTTGCAGCGGATATTTTGGATGAATAATGATCTGTGGTTGGGGTACTTTGTTTTGATAATGGTTCTGGTAACACCGCCTCTATAATAGCTATTCTGAAATCAGATAAATTTAATTTCTTATCCGAATATTTATTATATAATAGATGGGCATTTAGGAGCATGTTACGGTCAATTTTTATCTTAAAGTAAATGCGTATATCTAACCATAATAAATAATTAATTGCACTCACCTTAATTAAAATTTTATTCATAATTACATTTACATCTATACCTTGTTTAATTATAATAAATAAATATTCTTAGTACGGTCCTGGATATGGTGTGCGTCTAGATTCAATTTTGTCCTTCATCCTTTTTCATGCCAAGTGAATCCCTAAAACAGGAAATATTTATTAAATAATTATTTAAAAGTTTTAAAAAATAAAATTTATACTTACTACTTATGGTGGAGCCCTCGTAACTCTTTTTCTTGAGTCCAGGACATCAATTGTCGTAATATTTTGGGTATTTGATAGAATTCATGCGGAATTAATGTTGAATTCTATTCCGGGTGGGATCTTTTAAATAGTATCTGATCTAGGAATGATCATTACCAGTAGTTGCAGTCTAACATCGAATCTGTAACAATATCGCTAACGTCGGCAAGGAGATCAGTGACGGTGTCATTTGCAGGAACACCCGCTTCTTGTTTTTGTTTCGGAACAAGCGAGTAGATGCTCCATTTGTTCGTTTTCTTTCCTATCTTGTGTCGTATGTTTTGGTTTCTTTATTTTTCAGTTGTCCTGTTTGTTGGAACGGTACTACCGTGGGGAAATGTGTGGTTTCGGATTGGGGTTGTCCCTGTGAAGGTCTTCCTGGGGCACTATAACTGGAGGGTATGTAAACGAGGCCTCCCGCTGCTCAACTCGGATCGCGCAAAGCATACCTGTCTTTTAACATCTTTCCTTACAAGACCGTTACCTGGATATGGGCCTCTGAGTGGCTGAAAGTCGAGTTTGGCACTCTTGGGGAAGCTCCGAATCATACACCTCCATTCTGGGAGCATACGATGGCGGTGGTATCGTTGTAATGAAACTATATGTTAGGTTAAAGTTTCAGTTTGGCATATGCTATAATTCTGCTGGGTTTCTCTTCGTGTTCGATCCCAGGACTTTGTTCCTATAAACCACACAATTGTATAGGTTACTATACATTATTTAATTCCCGGCTATGACACAAAACAATGGCAATGTAACTAGTGTTACCGTTTTCTTACCCGATTTTGACTAATACAGTGTCGTTTATTATTGAGTATTAGAGTTCGTCAAAGCCTAATTTCGGCTTTATTATTATTGTTTACCGTAACGTGTAGGTTATATATTTTCACTTTGAATTACTTGAATTAATTTACAACAATCAGCTGATTTCTGTCACCTTAAGTATTTCGTATGACACTTGATTAATTCATATCACTTGCTCGATAGTCAGTTCCTTTTACAGGCAGTAGTTCACTATTTTAATTTGCTATTTAATGGTGTTCGTAATGCAGTCTGTTCTGTCAGTGGACATAATGCTTCGGTGGTTCGGCTTACCGATGTTGTATTCCGTCGTGCATGTGTTAGTTATTTCAATTTGACAGAGCAGTGTCTTCACTGTGGAGATGTTTTTCTATCTACTCGCAGGCTGTGTTGAGTGAGAGTTTGTTGGTATTAGGACTTTTGCGGATCAGTTGTTGATAATTAGTCCTACTGTGTGCACCTGCCATTGGTGTTAGAATTTGTAATTGAAAAGTACCCGTTATGCATATGGGATAATAATTACAAATTAATTTCACGCGGATTGTGTTGGTAAATTTGTTGAAGAGATTTTACGGCGCTGATGTTGGATTTTATTGGTTTCCGTGGATTTTTTATACCAACCCGAACTACTTGATGTGATCATATACGCCATTTTGGTCTGTTGTACTACTGGGGCTAGGTAAGCGAGTTTTGAGTACTGAATATCCTGATTTTGACTGGTATTTTGTTGATTTCTAGTCATCAACACCTCTTTGAAAATCATTGCACGATAGCAGTTGTATTTGGATTATGCTGTGCACGATTATGATGTAAATAAGTTGTTGCTGAGGCCACGCCTTAGTAAAGTCTTGGAGCTACCCTTATAGAATGTACGGTAATGGACATTATGTAAATTTTCAAGTGTTTCTTGTTTTATAATCATTTCATTGTTAGGCTAATTATTGTTCTTATTATTAACTATGGGATTTATTTTATCCTGTAGGGTTTTTTGTTACGGATTGGGATTGAGTTTTAATGAAAATGGATAGAGATTGATAACTTGAATTAGATCAGAAGCTATGTTTTAAACGAATACCTATGTGAGCGGATTTGATTTACGAATTTCATCTACCGAAGTCGGACGAATTCCTGAAATGTTCGAAAAACTACTGTATTGACGATTCCTCTGTATATGCGAGAACTATCGTATGTCCCTGGATTTTCCAGCTAAGTGGAACATTTAATTTGTTTTACATTCTTATTGAATTACGATTTATTTATGAATACTTTATTACGAATTTTGATTGATGCATTGATGGTCTGATACTGTCAGCCAGTGCGCAAGATTCTGTTTGTTTATCTTTGCGATAACTTGGTGTTTGATTTTTAACGATTAAATAAATAATCAATTTATATGTCGAATGCGTGCTGACTCCGATATTATATCCTCAATGTAATCAGTGATTTCATGTTTTTATAATTATTCCTCATTGATTGTTTTAATATATTTCCACGTATAATATTGATATATTTTCACATACAATATAGTATGACTATACAGGGTGATTCATTATAGTTGCAACAAACGAAAACTGGAGATTCCTGAAAACAATTCAAGCATTTTTTGCCATTGAACCCATGTCCACAAATGCTTCGTTATCGAGATACAGGGTGTTCAGATTTAGTGGTCAGATTAACTTTTTTGTTCATTTCTCAAAAACTAACTAACCGATTTTGACAAAATTTTACATGCATTTGAGGACAGATAACCTAAAATATTCTGAATTATTTTGCCTTTCATTAACTGTTCATTGGCGTAGATATAGGGGGCATTTGGATAAATTTTACTCATAAATTAGTTAAACACAGCTTTGACAAGCTTCATTATTTTAAATTATTACTTTTTTTAAAAAAGCAACCGCTAAGGTACAAAAAAGTTAATAACGTCGATGTTGTGGTTTCTACCATTTTTATGGAAACCGATAAATTGCAAGTTAATGGTAGATTTAAATCAAAATAACGTTTACCAGAAATCAAAATGAAAAATCAAAGTTGCCGTGGAAAACGATTTAATAATAATAAATTACTTAACAACAAATTTTAAGGCCTATCAATTATATAAATTTAACAATAAAAAAACTACACTCGATATTAAAATAAGAAAATTAATAACAACTGTACAAACTGCCCTCCATTGACAGGAAGGCACATTTTACATCTTTCAACTAATGAATTTGTAGCTCTAATAAGGATATTATGATTGTTTCTTATTCTCCTAGCAGCTTAATGAACTATCTCCAGTAGTTGGTTTTCATTTATAATTGGTACACTGTAAACCAATTGTTTAATGTACCCCCAGAAAAAGAAGTCGAGCCGATTCAGATCCGGTGACAATCAAATTGTTTCCAAACAGTTGATTTAAAACTTTAGTTACTTGTCTACCACGGTGCGCAGGGGCTCCGTCATGTGATACCACATGTTTTGAACAATATTCAGAGGTGCATCCTCAATAAATTCGGGCAGGCGGTTGTGTAGGAAAAGACTGTATTGATTTGAGTTTAAATACCCATTAATTACGAACAACGGCAATAATTTATTGTTGAACATGCCACCCCAAATATTGATACGAGTACTAAAACGTTCTTGAAAATTTCGCGGCCTAATAGCACGAGGGTTGTTTAAAGACTATACATGTTCATTATGGTTTATATTTATGCCATCTCTAGTAAAAGTTGCTTCATCTGACCAGAGCACTTTCTGTAAAAATCTTTCATCTTCTTGATGCTTACCAAGAACCCAATTACAAAATAGTAGGCGCCTTTCACGGTCTCCATGATGTAGGGCCTGGACATCTTGATGATGATAGAGATAAAGCATTTCTCGATTTAATAGTCTCCAAACAGTTGTTCGAGGTAATGCCAATTGAGTTGGTATTCTTCTAGTGCTTATTTTCGGATCGCCTAAAACTAAATCCACTATGTTTTCTTCAGTTTGAATATTTAGACGATGCGGTCGTCAATTGAAAAACTCATTTTAAATATTCTACTCCACTTCGATATGGACTACTTCTTTCAAATGAAACTCATTTTAATTTAGAAAAAAACATTTGCAATATTAAAAACAGCTACGAAATAAAAAACAATTTTAACTAATTTAAATTTGTTGCTGTCAAAGTTTTTTTTTAATGTTGCGGCATTCGTTTTCCATGGCAACTTGATTTTTCATTTGGTTTTCTGGTAAACGTTATTTTGATTTAAATCTACCATTAACTTGCAATTTATCGGTTTCCATAAAAATGGCAGAAATCACAACATCGACGTAATTAACTTTTTTGTAGCTTACAAGTTGCTCTTTTTAAAAAAAATAATAATTTAAAATAATGAAGCTTGTCAAAGCTGTCTTTAATTAATTTATGTGTAAAATTTACGCAAGTGCCCCCTATATCTACGCCAATGAAAGCCAAATTATTTTAGGTTATCGGTCCCCAAATGGATGTAAAATGTTGTCGAAATCGGTTAGCTAGTTTTTGAGAAATGAACAAGAAAGTTAATTTGACTACTAAATTTGGACACCTGTATCTCGATAACGAAGCATTTGCGGACATGAGTTCAATGGCCGCCTTTTCTCCACTGTTTCAAAGCTAGTCCGAAGGCCACCGCCGCATCAGGCAAATTTATCAATAATTCGAGCGATCCTCTTTACTAAAAATTTATACGTCACAAGCAGCCGTTGCAAAACGTGAATAAAGAGTTTTTTGTACCAGCGCAAAGTTTTCCTGGAAGCTGGGTAATAGGACATAAGCTGGTCTTGTAAATCGACTCCTTCCATATTTAGATTATAATTTACTATTGGCAACGGCTTTACTACTTCTTCTGTACCACTTCGAGTCCGTACAGACACCATTTGGTTAGAGAAGTTGTTTTATCTAATAAAATTAATAAACAGTGAACTACTATACTAAGTAAACAAAAATCCTTATGCGCATACATTTCCTGATATCCCCATGGTTGTCATATATACGAACAGCTGAAAATAAAAACGAACGCTGCCAGTGTTAAATATAGACATTTTCCAATACGCGGAGAAACACTAGTGTTCTTTCCACAACTGCGGAATAAACAGTAGGCCTGTAAAGTTATGTTTCCCTAGGACGCATAAGAGCGAAAGGGTTAATAATAATTATTCAGCTTATTTGACTTATTGAAAAATATTATAATGTAATATTTGATAGAGAACTATTTTTTTTTATCCAATTATAGAATCTAAAAATAATAAATAATAATCTGGTGCATATGATATAATAAAATCTTAACCATTACATAATATGATAAGTTAAAATATTAATGCAATTTTTAATAGCAATGTTTGAAGGACCTACAATAATAATTATGAGTGTTTGAACAACAGGCCGAATTTTTGCAGTTTATCTTGTCTGTTTTTTATTGCTTGGGCTAGCTCCGATATATTCTATAAAATAATAATGATTTTTGCCAATATAATCTATCCAATCATCGTCAAATATTAGACATTGCTGTAATTGAAGATGTATTTCCAAAATATGGCTATTATGCTAGTTACCTTTAAGTATAAACAGAATCCTTCCAGAACATCCATATAATATACAATAGTTATGATTGTTATAATATTACCTGCAGGGATGTCCTATTTTATATGTTCTAAAAGAACTTTGATGTTCTGGTCCTTGGAAAATAAGGGCCGCCTTGCGTGCTCAAAGATTTTTGTGCTTATGTGGTCCACGAGTTAAACAAACTCAAATCGTGATCCAGGTAAAAAAAATCAAAATCAATTTACAGCTGAAAGTTAATTAAATAAAAATTACAAAATTTTAAATACGATGAAAATTGTTGTATTGGCGGGTAAAGAATTAAAGAACATCTCACTTTTAAGTAGTAGAAAATAATTGCTTCGCACTTCTTATATATTACGTAACACATTTGAAAATGAATTGTGGTTATTATTATTATATTTAATTCACGACCAATGCAAACTGCATATGACATTAAAACAAACAAGTTTCCTCTTAATTTTATTTCAAATAATAATTAATAAATTAATATAAACTTACTAATAATTAATGTCCTTTTTCTAAACGTAAACACAGGAAAGTCGCAAAATATCCTACCAAGTTTCCGGGCTGTAATATTTTGTTTTTAATATTTTGATGAGTTTTTCTCCAGTTTTCTTATACAGAAGTCCACAATTCAGTAGAGTTTTTAGGCCACAAAATAATACCTTCGAATGTTTCTTCTCCAAACATAAAAAGTACCTTGAATATACTTACTTATGAGGTAATTGTTTTGAAATGAATAAATTTTACCATCATATATCGCGGGCGCCAAATCTGTAATATCGCTCTCTGGTAGATGAGCTAACAGTCCGCACGCATAAAAGATCTTCGTAACGAATAAAATTTGGATACCAATTTTCCTTTTGCAACAGTTTCTATTTTTCCGTTTCTAATTATTTTTTGTCTCATAAAATAAATCTCCTAAATTTAATGTAACATTAGTATATTATGCAGTGAGCATTTAATGGCAGCACAATGAGTAGGTGAATTCACAAATAGAACTATTTTAATATATTTGGAGGGTGGTTATTTTAATAATTTGTGAAAAAAGGTGACAAATTAGGGCCCTATAAGGGAAATTTTTTAAATACTTCGATGATGTAATTTTTAGTTCGAAACGTAAGTATATCGGTGAGATACATGGTTGTTCAGAAATAAGATTTACTCTCAAATAGTGATATAAAACTTTCAGGTAAGTATTAAAAAAATTAAGTTATATCTCAAATTTTAAACATCAGTTAAAATGATTACACCGTTATGTAGAGAAGAAATGCCAGTTATCTTTTACTTTTTATGATTTTTCGCTGAGGTTATGAATTGTCGCAAAACCTATTCAACAAAATAAAATTCGGACTATTCACAAATCACCCGGTATCTTAGAAACTAACAGGAATATGGCAACACGGTAAACGATCTTGAATGGCTATCGAACATTTCTCTAAATATAGAGAAATGTTCGATAGCGAGGAACGAAGTCGGTTAATAAACCGACTTCGTTCCTCTTACCGTTTCGGAGATAGTAATAGTAGGACATGTTATTTAAGACACCCTGTACTTATAACTCGTTTTTTACTTTAAAGTGACAATAATTACAAAAATATGACAATTTGATGTTTGTTTTAGTCGTAATAGCCTGTCTCACTTCTTTATTATACACTGTGTCCAAGATACGAATGGGATAGCATTGGAATCTTGGAAATGGTAGGAGTTACAATGTCGGTTAAATTAGAGAAAAGTTGTTAAAGTTAAACACCTTTTTGAGGTTATTAAAAAACGCTTTTCTCAGATTAATGTATTTAAACACATCCCACATGATTTTATGTAGATAAATATTTGCTTGGCGCTATTCTTTCCTTCTTTTTAATTCATTTTTTAAATCCATCAAACTTTTCTGGTCTACCCGATACATGTAGCTTTTATTTCGAGCAGGCAGGCATATACAAAATTGTGCACTATATTTTAAAACTATCGTTCTTGTCATCAAAGGCCTTAACTGGAACTACCTACTATGTCTGTATTTTAGCATTTGAAAGGTAACGGCATAAAAGCAAAAATGTGCGTACAATTTCGTAACTGACGTTACAGTAGGTTGCAGTTTTTGCTGCTGCTTTTGACAAAGAAATAATTAAAAAGCTGACTGTTTGTAAATAGTGAATTATATTAAATATTTTAGGAACACTTTTGTTTGAAGTGAAGATTTTTGTTTAACATATTATAACTTTACGAAACTATAGTTTATCACACGAAAAAAAGTAACTCGGGTAATGGTAAGATATCTAAATTTTTATTGATAGGCTGTTCCAAAAACATTAAAATAGAGTATGAAAGTAGGTTTCGACTGAACTTGCGGAGTTGAAAAATAAAAACTAAATGAGACAGAGACAGAAAGTGTTCAATTAAGCTAATTTCGTAACTCATGTAAGCTACTGTCACATGAAAAATAATTTCGTGGCATAGCGGACAGAATTACTGGTGATACCTACACAAGGGATTTTGTTTAATTTAGCAGGGCCTCAGCCTAATTCAGTAGAACCAGACCGAGGCATGGGTTGACAGATACTGACGAATTCGTTTGGCTCTTATTATGAGCTCGTCAGAGTACCATAGTCGTTGCTTATCTACAATATCGGCCTGCATTTAAGCACAGTAGAACATCTAAACCTTACCATCTACATCAACATAGTAATGCAGATCCCACCATACAGAGGCCGAAATAATCCAATGTATAGGTAACACAAGTCGTAGAAATAGAAATAGAAATAGAAAATAAAAATAGTGTAAACACAAAACGCTTGCAGGAGACCATTTATCCTTCTGCTAGCATCACCCAAAATATTTGGGCAGCAACGCTCTGGACGGTGGTCTCCAAGCATTCGATCGTAGATGCCAAATATACAATGAATTTGTGTCCGTAAATATAATAACATGAAAAATAATTTCGTGGCATAGCGGACAGAATTACTGGTGTTAACTACACAAGGAATTTTGTTTAATTTAAAAGGGCCTCAGTCTAATTCAGTAGAACCATACCGAGGCATAGGTCGACAGATACTGACGAATTCGTTTCGCTCTTATTATAAATTCGTCAGAGTACCATAGTCGCTGCCTATCTACAATATTGGCCTGCATTTATTCACAGTGACATAAGCAACAGTAGATACATGTAAACCGTAGCATCTACATAGACATACTAATGCATATCCCACCACACAGAGGCCGAAACATTCCAATGTATAGGTAACACCAGCTGTAGAAATAGAAAATAAAAATAGTGTAAACACAAATCGCTAGCAGGAGACCATGTATCCTTCCTTAAATGCAGGCCGATATTGTAGATGGGCAACGACTATGGTACTCTGACAAGCTCATAATAAGAGCGAAACGAATTTGTCAGTATTTGGCGACCCATGCCTCGGTCTGGTTCTACTGAATTAGACTGAGGGCCTGCTAAATTAAACAAAATCCCTTGTGTCGGTAACACCAGTAATTCTGTCCGCTATGCCACGAAATTATTTTTCATGTTATTATATTTACAGACACAAATTCATTGTATAGTTTTACAGTATTTGGCATCGACGAACACCGTCCAAAGCGTTGCTGATACCCAAATATTTTGGGTGATGCTAGCAGACGGATAAATGGTCTCCTGCTAGCGTTTTGTGTTTACACTATTTTTATTTTCTATTTCTACGGCTGGTGTTACCTATACCTTGGATTGTTTCGGTCTCTGTATGGTGGGATATGCATTACTATGTGTACATAGATGGTATGAAGACTGAACAAGTGCAAAATACGTGGTCCTTAGTTGAGCCTCAGATAATATCGTTTTAAGCCTAACAAACATATAAATTAACGATCTCAACTTTTGAGTAGGGTTTCTAATTTGCGGTTCCCATCGAAGGCAGGAGTCAATAGTAATCCCTAAGTATTTCCCATTATCTATCACTTGTAATGTCCATGTTGTACTTCTGTGATGTAGTTTTACCTTATGAAATCTGGTAAACCCGTTCGGTAGCAATAAAATGGGACCAACTTAGTTTTTTCCAGGTTTACGGTAAGAAGATTCATGTCCAGCCAGTTAACCATCCTTCCGAGATCCTTGTCCAGGTTGCCCTCGACCTCCTCCCCCGAAGTTCCATGTGATAATAAGATGGCATCATCCGCGTATGATATAACTGTACCTCCCAAGCCCAGGTTCAGCAATTCAATGACATATAGATCAAAACAAGTTGGGCCAAGTACTGTACCCTGGGCAACCAACCCCAGCCGGAGAGCTTTTGTATCCATCAATATTAACAACCTGTGTTCGATGAGTCAAATATCTCCTTATCAGATCCTGCGCTTTGCCCCTTACACCATAATTTTCCAGTTTATCCAATAGTTTTTTATGGGAGACTGTGTCAAAAGCTTTTGCCAGATCGCTGAAGACGCCTCCGCAGAGCATGTTCTGATAAAATTAGTTAGTTAAAGTGTATGATATGTGGACTGTATGATATAATTTGGATTTATCGAGATCTTTTAGAATAAAAGGATAAATAATAAAATCGAATATAAGCAGGGGACTTACCACATGCTTTCGCGTGGCTGTACCTGGTCTTCTACACCTTCACCTCAGCCTCGTACTGAGAAACTGCCGGAGGGCCCTCCACTTATGTCACAATTATTATCTATGATAACTGTATTTTTATTACAGGTTTTAATTAAGTATATGCACTTCACACTCTGTCTCAGATTATTTCTTCCGCTATTCGACAAATCCAAAGTCGTACTACCCACACGCATGCTCTGCCCCATTCGGGATTAAAAGGAAGAAAAGGACTCGGTGGGGGGTGTCGAAACGCGCGTAGTAAATACTTAATAATAAACGTTACAGTATATACAGTAAGAGAAAGAAAATACGTTGACGTTACACGTCATCGGGCAGTGGCAAAGGGCAAACCTTAACCACTGGTCGTTGATATATCGAACCTGAGGCAGATCGTAATGTCACCACACGAACTACCCCGTCTTGACCCGGATGCAGTTGGACAATGCGCGCAAGAGGCCATTGAAATGGTGGTTTTTGTTCGTTCTTTACCAGAACCAGTTTATGTAAAAGCTCCTGTGGTTTGTTTATGAGCCACTTCGCTCGCTGTTGTAGCTCGGGTAAATACTCAACGCTTCCAAAATTCAGAGTGCATTCTTTGCACGAGTTGCCAGCCCGTTAGTGAATTAATTTTAGCACTGAGCAAATCAGGTTCAGGCAGTCCCATATTTAATGGTTCCAACGTTAAAAAATGGGCTGGTGTTAAGGGTTGAGGATCGGAAGGATCGTCACTAATTTGATAAAGAGGTCGCGAATTTAGCAACGCCTTAATTTGAGTAAGCAAGGTCAAGAATTCCTCATATGTCATTATTTGATCACCTACCAACCTATGAAGGTGTGTTTTAACAGATTTAACCCCTGCCTCACTAAGCCCGTTAAAATGAGGTGAGCCGGGAGGCTGCTTGTGCCAAGTGAAAGTAAAAGACTCAGCAGCTGACTGAATGTAAGAAGTAATAATATTGCTAGCTCCGATGAAGTTTGTGCCCTGGTCGCTGTAAACGTCCGTGCAGTCCCTCCGAACATTAAAGCGGCGAAAAGCGGCCAAAAACGCCTCGGCAGAGAGATCCGACACAAGTTCGAGGTGAACGGCCCTAGTAGCCCCGCAAACAACTAAACAGACATAGGCCTTTGAAGACTTAGGTCCACGATATTTGCCCATAGTCACCAAGAAAGACCCGGCGTAATCCAGGGTAACCTTAGTGAACGTGTAACAAAATAGAACCCGCCACTGGCAAGCTTACAGATTACGCAATTCTAGAATGCATGGGTGGCAGATCGTTTTCTTTCCGAGAATTTTCAATGTCAAACATGTCCTTTTTTTTATAATATATATTCATAATAACACGAAATATTCCCACAGATTGTTGACAGGATGCTTATTTTTTCTAACCATAAATACGAACGTACCCTAATATTATGGGGGGTCTAAAACCTATCTGTGTTTTTAAAAATATCTTGTTCTTAAGATAAGAATGTTTATTACTTTGTTATGTACTCTATACAGATATTTATTGGGTAACAGTGTTGCCGATTTGCTCAAGCATTGCTTTCTCTAAACATTGTCGATACGTTTATAATTTGTTTAAATTAAGGAATAAGTTATGATCGATGGAATGTTGATATTAATTACTTGTTTTTTTTTGCTTCCCAATGTCTGACTCTACCAAAGGGGGTAACAATAACAATAATAATAATAATATCAATTGGTGAGTCTTGGGCAGTCTTTTTTTGAACTGAGTTAAAGGCTCTTGCTTTATTTATGAGTTATATCTTGTCACTAATATAGTTGCTATATTACGGCAAAATGTGCTCGCATTTACAACAAGAGAAATATCTACATCACGTCGAATCATAGTTAGTATAAATTAAGTATCTTAAGCAATTATACCAATTGAATTGAATCACAGAAATATTATTCATAATTTCACAGAATTAAACCTCGTATCGCCATCTCTGGAGATACGCTTGAACCACATCGAATAACAGAAAATAGAAGTACGACTAAAGAGTAGAAAATCAATAATTAGTGCTTTATTCTAGCGCTGCGCAAGGGGTGCGCTCTGAAACTGGCGTCTTCGAATTCCCATTGGCTATCATCCCTCTTTTGAGGCATAATAGGGGAGGTAATCAGATTAACGCTCTGAAAGAAAGTATCTCGTTAGTTCTTTTCAATTAAAAAGTCAGTTCTTGTTCCAGATCCAAGTAAGTCACTTCTAAATATATTTTCTTATAAGCTGTTTTAAGATTTATAATCTTTCTAAGTTCATTTTTCTGATTACAAAAATTCTTTTATTTTATTTCACTTATTTTTTTTTTGAGATTTTATTCAGAAGTCTATCAAAGCTGAATTATTGGTATAATTGCTTTAATTTTTATTTTAGTTTCGTATTATCTTTTTCTTTTGCTAATACAAAGTAACTGAAGACATTTAAGTGGAAATCCATGTAAATTATTCGTAATTACATCGATTTCCATTATGCTAAGTCTTTATTAAGATTAAATATTAGTTAAATAAGAGTTTTGTTCAATTAATCAATTGTTGATTATTCTATGTTTTAGTTTGTTTCTTTTTTCTTGATTTTGTCTAGTTTTAATTTAGATTTAGATTTTCTTTTTTAATAATTATTTCTTCTTTTATTCTTAATTTTAAATAAACATAAAGTTACACCCTACAAAGAAATTGAGTTTTATTACGTGGGGACACAAAATGAATAAGTCTTGAAACAGTAGTGTTAAACAAGGTTGAAGTGTTGTGAACGACGCCAAAGTTGATGTGACATCTAAAAAAGGTTTGATTAGCTATTAGTTGTTTGTTTCTTTCATTTAATAATTTGATTCTGTTATTATTCTTTTGACTATCATAATTTGGTTCTGTGTCTTTGAGAATTACGCAACATCTAGATTACCGCTCGTTAAATATCATGTATTAAATTCGAACCTAGTGGGTATTAATTATCTTATTAGGGTTTAGACGGGGTAATACTATCTGCATTCATTATCCTATCTATATATAACTCCGGTTGATTAGTACTACTACAAAGTGGCGCAGTCAGTAATTTTTCAGTGTTTTTTTTAAGTAATTAGTAATTTTTAATAATTAGTAATTTTTCTGTGATTTTTTTTTATTTTTTTTTTATAATTTTTTTTGGTTTTCTTTGATAATATTCGCTAATTTTCAGTAGAAGTCGGAAATTTTTCTAGTAATTTTCTTTTTTCCCGATAATAGTCGCTGATTTTCAGTAATTTTTCGTTAATTTTGAAGTCTATAATTTTTTTTTTCAATAATTTTTCGGTTATTTTCAATAAAACTCAATGTTTTGTTTTTTTGAATAAGTTGTCGTTAATTTGAACAAATTTTAGGACAGTCATTAATTTTGGAGAAATTTAAAACGGCCTATATTTCTTCCAGTTTTTTCTTATTCCCTATTGTAAGGCTGTTTTCTTTTCAGATATTTGTGTTTTAATTTACAATAATAATTATTGTGCATGTAACATATATTTTTTCATATATTTGAGTGCATTATTTTGATTATTATTAGATTTTTTTTTGTTGTTGTTGTTTTGATTTATTTTATCGGTTCTTATTTTTTTCCAATGTTTTCAAAGGTAGTTCTTTTTCACCAGTGTTTTCAGAACGGTGTTAGGAAAAATTAAGGAAAGTTATAGTTCTCTTGTTTTGGTCAGATATAACGTTTAAAGTTTCTTTTTTGCCGTAGGAAGAACTTCCTTCTTTCTAATTAGATTTTTTGTTTAAAGTTGTCTTTTAGTAGAAATTTTATGTAAAGTCTTCATTTTTTTTTTCTTTAAAGTTTTCCGTTTCGATAAAGGTTCCATTTTTAAAGAGTAAGCTTACACTAACCTTATGCGGTTTTGTTTTATGTGTATTTTGGATGACACGGAACTGAAGCTGAAGCTCGAACAAGGCTCCGTCGTATTGACGTAAAACAATCGTGTTATTAATAAATAAACTAAGTTAGTTAAATAAATAAAGATTTCTAAATAAGTACTGTTTCACGATAAAGTTCTTTTTTTTGTTTTTGTCATACGTGCTTATAAAAGGTAGTTTTTGAGCTAATATTGCAGTTATTGAGCACTGCAATGTTAATAACATAAGCTAGAGTTCGGTTACGAGGGATGTTTTATAATATATTATGTTTTACAGGTGATATTTTGAAAGTGAAGCAAGTGCGTTTTAAGGAGATTACCTAACGTTTTCTTGTTCCTTTTTTTTTTAGAGTTTTTTTTTTATCTTAGCTCTAGTCTAAAACTTACTGATAAAGTTTTAGACATTCCCTGATATTTTCAGTTTTCACGTATCGTCTGTGTATTGTGTTGCGGGAGTTTTGTTGCGTTTTTAGCACAAGTACCCAGAAAAAAAAAAGAGCGGAAGAGGGTTAAAGGAAGTATTGTATAAGGCAATAGAATTAAAAGTTATCACGCTAATTCCCCAAAACAAACGAAGTAGTATAGGAAGATGGAACGCCATCATTGTAATCAGGACGGAAACGCTATGGGATATGCACAAAAAAACTTCGTACCCAATGCGCCTGAAATCGCCGTAGCAGATGGGGCTGTTGGAGCCTTTGAGAACCACGATCTGAACCCTAACGAAGCTATTCTGCAGCAAAGAATAGAAATGTTAGAGAGGCAGGTACAGAAGCAGATGAGAAGACTCAATGCAACAATGGAAGCCCAGATGAACATTACGCGTGAAGTCACTCCACAACCGACTACGGAGACATATGATTTTAAGCTGTTAAAATCTTTAATCAGGGCAAAAAAGGATGATATGGATGACATCGAACCATATACAGGAGGTCCGGGTTACGAAGCTTTCTTGGAGGCCCTAAACGATGTAGCAGAAAACAATGACTGGAGTGACCAGGCCATATTCTCTAATATAGTGCGCAAACTGAGGGAGAAGGCTAAGGAAGCTTACTACAGCTTACGGTTGGAAGAGCGACCCAGAAAATATATAGATCAGACGAAGAATTACATCAAGGATAGGATTAACCGACATCGTCTAGACTGCCGCTATAAAAAGAGCGCTACAGCTCTGTCTGAACATCACTGTGACACCGGGCATGTGTTTGATTTTGATCATTACAAGATACTGGATGTAGAACATAGGGAAAGAACTAGACTATTTAAAGAGATGGTGTATATAAACAGGGAGCTTCACTCTTTAAATTCTCAAAAAGATATCAATAGTCTAAGTGTAATTTATACCAACTTAATTAAATTATGATGTTCTAGGTGATTTACAGTGGTACGCCTATGTACCACAGGCTTGTTTGACTTTTAGTTTAGTGTTTTTTAGTTTTTCTATTCTCCATATCATATGGATTTACAATTGAATTGTGTACCATCTTTTTATTCTGGTCAGTTCTCTTATAAATATACTTGTTTAGTTCAGATTATAACATAAACATTCATTTAGAAAAAGAATTTTTTGCTGGTATGGTCGCATACATCGTTTGTTGTTATGATTATTTATTTACAGATATAACTTTTGTTTCTAAGGTGAGTGAGGATGTTGACAGCACTTTAATTTTAGTTGTTTCTTATGTGATTGTGTGTCAGATTAACAGTTTGACTGGTGTAATGTTGTATAACATATGTTTCATGTGTTTATTTTATGTTTTATTAATTGTTCTATGTACATTCTTTTTTATTCTGATTTTTGGACAACGCTAAATGTTATTATATTTAAAAATAATAAAGGAAATTCTTCTCGATTTTAGCCTGAAGAAGTGCATATATTGGCATGAAACCAACCACCACCCACCACCACCAAGTTAATTGGAATTTCATTTATCCCGAAACCCGATAATTCGACATAATAAATTTAATTTATTGTTTTGCCATTTGTTTCCCTATTAAAGGATAATGCTTACTAAAATTTTCCACAATTAGTTTTTTCTCTGACATCACCCTACCATGATCATCCACTATTTTGCTACTAAAGTTCTTACAGCTTTTGATAGTGCGGTTTGTAAATTCATTAACGGTTCTCCACACTCTAGTTTAGGGATATTGACAATTTTTGTTATAACGTTTTTGGAATCATCTTGCTTCAATATTTTTAAAAACTTTGTACAATTCGGCTACTGCTAGTTCAGGGTTTTCGAATGATTACAAATTGGCCCAGTCCTCGTGGCTTAAAATATTTTGTAATTTATAGTAAATAATACACGTTTTCACTGATTTAGTTGGCTGCATACGCTTAGGTTGTGTTGTGGCATTCTTATGACAAAGTATTTTAGGGTAGTGGTGAGTAATTTTTAAGTGTAGAATTAATGAACGTACGTTTGTGTCTATAATATAAATTTCTTTTGAAAAATATATGATCAAGACAGGACCTTGAGTCTCCATGATCACTTGTAGAATTATTTATTAAGGATCGAAATCCGATCTCATAAAAGTTATTGAGGTATTCATGAACGTCTACTGAATCCTGCATTATGTTAATGTTGAAATCACCGATGAAGATTTCGGTATTATTTGATTTTTTCTCACGGAGGTATTCTCCTAGATTTTGGATTTTGGAATTTGGTGTCAGTGCATGGAGGTCTGCAGAAAGCATTTACTACTACTTTTTCGTTATCCAAGTCCAAAAAGAGCCTAATACACTTTAACCTACTCACGCTTTCTATGGTATAGTCAAAATGATGATGATCCCCTACATAAACCACCACTCCATCGTTCTGGTTTATTGTGCCTTTGTTGTAGATCATTTTATCATCGGTCAATTAAAGAAGCTCTGTATTCTGTATCTGTCAGTTTCAGTCAAAACAAGTGTGTCAAACATTTCATTAAACTGGTGTAAAAGACCTTTAAGATTTTGATAATTTTTTGAAATGCTCCTTATGTTTGAATGAAAAATGGCATACAATCCTCTATATTTACTGCCTCTATGGTATCGGTTTCATGTAAATCGAAGTCCCTTAAATAGCAAAAATGTCTACAAAAATAAACAATGGGGAAATATTTAGAAGTAAAATCAGATAATTACTAATATAATAACTTAAGAATAATAAATGAAAAATTGGTTTACGCTCTGTCAGACTGCTAGTTCAAATATAATAAGTTTCTTTATTTTTTTCCAATTAATTATTGTAAAACATAGCAAATATAAATAAGTGAACAATGGAAATATATTCTAATTAGTTATTTAAAAGATTGCGAGTGCGGCTTGATTGCCTAACAAACTTAGATGAGTCCTTAATTTTTTTGTTTTGAGTAGTATGCTCAGGCCTTTCTAGCGGATTCCTTTTCTATTCGTCTTCAAGGATATCCGTTAGGTTGTATTTCGTTAGTTTTTGTATTTTATCGGATATATTCCAAAGCCCCTTCGTATGAAATTTCTACCACGTTGATAAGTAATTTGTTTCCTTTGAGTGTTGTTACTTTTTTTTTCGCTCTAGCTTGTGTGTACTTATATGGTGCCAAAATATGATAATGTTGTAATCACTGGAGATGTCGTTACGTACAAACTATAAACAGCCCTACACGTGTTACACAAAACTCTTCTACTTAGCAGCTTTAAAAGAGCTAGTTCTAAAGACAAATTTTGAGTATTTTAGTCTGAAATTTGGCTTGATAGTGATATTAATAACGATTTAATGTATATATCTGATTATAGGTTTGTTCGGTTAGGCCGAGATAGAAAAGAGTGGGAATCTATCTTAAAAATAAATATGGGTACAAGATTGTCTATTAGCAAGTTGACACCAATTATTTGAAGCAATTGTGGATTGTGGTAAATGTCTTGAGCAAAATTTTGGTGTGGCATATCGACTACCTAGATCGAATGTGGTATTCAATTGGTGCTCTGAAGGATGCAATAACATTTTTTGCATTACCACTTTCTAACATTATTGTCTTGTGCGGCTATTTGAATATAAATTTGCATATAGACGGTAGAGGCGTAGACCACTTGAATAATTTGTTTGAATCTTATGATATTACTCAGATTGTCGATGAACCTACTCCCATCTCACCTGCGAGTGAAACTTTATTATATGTCATATAAGCGTTAGATGCTCGTGTTGTGAGTAATCCCATAATTACAAGTCTACCGTCGATTTCGGATCATTGTCTGATTTCAAGCAACTTAACGAAAGTTAAAACTACCCCTATAAAGATGATAATTATATTAGGGATTTGAATAGTTTCGAAGGAGTCAAATTTAGTTATCTATTTTCTTTTCCTAAATGAAATTCTATTTTCCATAATATGCAGAATGTAAATGAAAAGTTTATTTTTTAAACGAAAATATTTTGAAGATTTTTGATCACTGTTGTCCATATAAACCTGTAATAGTTACCAGGCCAGCCGCGCCTTGGTTGACTTATAACATCAAGCTAATGATAAGAGCTAGGGATAGAGCATTCAGTCGTTTCAGGAGATCACGATCTGTAACTAACTGGAATTTACATTTGACAAAATCATAAAAAATAAATTATGCAATAAAACGAAAAAAAAAACATATATGCAATTTATTTTAATTCAGAAAAATAGTAAATTAACTTGGAGCACCACCTTAAGGTTCATGAATATATTAACCAGAAAAAAAAATTGAAATAATTTTCCTCTAAATTTAGTGAACTTGGAAAATATAAATAACCACTTTATTAATCAGCTAATTTTACAAAAAGAAATTCACAACCAGTATAGGTTTAGTTAGAGTTTATTTAATAAGTATAGGGACCACTTTCAACAGGATAATAGTTTCGCATTTATTTTTGTTGATAAGAGTGAGGTGGTACAACAGTGCTTGAATTCAATTTAAACTAATGCCATCGGACCGAAATTATTGGGAATGGTTCGTATCATCAATTTTGCTTGATTGAAACTGTGACAATTTGAATTACTTTATAGTGGACTCACCCTGTATGTAATAAAACAGCTTTATTTGGAGTATAAATTTGAATAAACTGAACTTATTTATTTATTATGTTTTTTTATATTTAACAGCTTAATTTATATACGAGTATATATAATAACACTTTTTAACGCAACTACTTTGGCAGTTTTGGCACACTAATACCGCCTTCTAAAATATTTTCCTGATGCCTTTGAGTTGATAATTTCTCGTTAATCGTTCCTTATTTTAAATATCTGAAATAAAGAATACACAATATTAATAAACTTTGTTTTAATTTTGCCGATGAAAATAATATAGGAGTTATGTTTACAGTCGTAAATATTTTACTTACTTTGTGCAGCTTTTTCTACTTCCTTGCTTTCTGTTATGTTCGTATAATTTGATCTTTCTGTTGTTGGGTATTCTGTTATGAATGTTTCGTAACAAGTCGGAATGATTAATTATTATGGTTATGGGCTGACTACTACAGCTGAGGTTTGTTTATTTCAGCGTGTCTTTTTACTACTGCCCATTGCAGTGACTATATATTATAATATATAGTGACTGTACTGCCAATGCCAGGGCCGACGATGGACTTGCACTTCAAGTAAGTAGCAACAGTTAGTATTCCTGAAAATTAGTGTCCTGTAATTTTGGTTCGCTATTTTAAGTATTTTTGGTCAGATGTCGCTTGTGGTACCAAATTGTTACAGTGACTATATATTCTAACAGTGATCTCATTAGAGTAAAAAAGTGGTCTTGTTTTTTATTGGCTCACTGATATCATGTGGTTTCCTGGTTTCCGGTCCGGCATGAATCTGCACACTTTTTGTTTGTTTACTTTTTTTACATGTGGTTCCTATGGAGGCATTCGGACGTTGAAAGTTTTTGTACAAATTTTAGTATTAAATATTATATTTATAAACATTTGTGATTGAAGACTTGTTAATAGTGTGTTAGTGGTTGTTTTAAGACTATAATTAATATTTCAAACCCTGTTTCAAAGAGTGGGTTTGCTGAGAAAGTAAGTATGTCCCAATGGCGTATTGCACGGCGTTACAGAATCAGTTATAAATAATAATAATAATTAGTTACATAAATAATAATTAGTTACATAAATGCCTTGAAATAATGCTTACGCATAAATGTATTTCCACGGCTCATAAAGTCCGTTTGGATCATTTGGCTCGTCGATTAATATAACATAACCTAAGACTGTGTTGTGTTATAAAAAAAACAAGTTTTTGTCATTATTTTGCACGAAAATATATGTGTACCTACAATAAGTTTGTTTTAAATAATTCTGTTTGTGTTTGTAGTAGAACAATAATGCCTGGCTGTGCTGTTGTGAGTTGCAGGAATTCTGCCAGAAAAGGATTTGTTACGAAAACCTTCCCAAAAGATCCTAAAAGAAGAAAGCAATGGTTAATTGAAACCCGGAAGGGCAACTGGCAACCTACTGATTAATCATGCTTGTGTGAGGTTAGTAATATACTTAATCTAGGTAACAGCACTACAAAAATATATGCTTTATTTTTATACATAATTTAATGGTATTATTTCTCACTTGTACTTGCTTGATATTTCTTACCTATTATTATTAATTATTATACGTATTCAGGTTCACTTTCCTCCTGAAATGTGGGAAAAAACTCGAGAAGATGGCACTCGCAAATTAAAGAGTAATCTTGTTCCCTTCTTCTCATTTTCTAAACCAGTAAAGAAGAGAAGGCCTCCACCTCAGAGAAGTTTAGTTTTGTGCAAGAAAATTACGTGTTGTTTCAGGATCACCTTCGTCTACTTCATCTCCAAGCAGAATTACAGAAGGCGATACTCTTTTAGATAAATTTATATTTACTTGTACTTCCGGCTCATTATTGCGGTAATTGTTACTTGATACTTAAGTATGTGACAGCTCTTCAGCAATTAATTCTATTACAAATACAGGTAGAAAATGGATGTACCTATTGTATATTATTGGTAAAATTTATTACAAGATGTGGGTAACATCTCTGATTAGAGCATAGTACAATTTTATTAAAGTAGGTATGTATAAATTCAAGAATTAAAACACTGTTATTTATGTGTCTGGGTCCTCTTTTATATTTATTGTATACGTTTGATTTGGGGAGCTGCGTGAGGTTTGGCATGAGTGAATCGTATGCGGATGATACACAACTTATTTATACATTTGATCCATCTGACTATAGTGATGTTGAAGCAAATATAAATTCTGATTTATGCAATATATCGGAATACTGTAAGAAACATAGTTTGAAATTAAATGCTGGTAAAACTCAAGTCATGATCTATGCATCAGAAAATATTTTACATTTTTTAAAGAACTATATATCTCTGGAACTGGAAAGTCAACCTTTGCATTATGAATCGACCGCTAAGAATTTGGGAATTGTATTTGACTGCAAAGTGAGATTTAATCAACACATTAATAATTTAAATAAAAAGTCGTACCTAGCATTAAAAGTATTGTATGCCAACCGAAATATTCTGAATTTTAAAGTCCGTAAAAAATTATGTGAGTCATATATATTATCTTCAGTTTCATACGGTTTAATTTTATACTATCCGGCACTAACGGTATTTGATAGAAATCGACTTCAAAAAATACAAAATAACTGCTGTCGTTTTGTCTGTGGTTTAAGGAAATATGATCATGTCTCTGCAAAGATAGGGGAGCTCAATTGGTTGAATGTGTACAAATTATTTATATACTTATTCCTTTCTTTTTTGTTTCGGTTAATTCAGTCATCTGTGCCAGCTTATTTAAGGAGTAAACTTGTTTTCAGAGATGAGGTTCATAATGTGCCCTTGAGAAATAGGAATCTTCTTACTATGCCTCAGCATAAATCTGCATTATTTAAAAGAAGTTTTACGTACAATGCTGTAAAATACCATAATGATTCTATAGCATATTTCTCGGTGCCACTTTCAGTAAACGGTTTTCGAAAAAAAGTGAAAGATAATTTGCTCTCACAGTTGACTGACTAGGGATGTTTCTTTCAGTAGGTAGTTTTTAAATTTAATTGTCTAGCTATATGTATGGTTATTTTTTGTTTATTATTTTTTGTTTATATTAATAAGTTTTGTTTTTGCCTTTTGCCCGTAATTTAATTTGATATAAGGGTGTTTCATTAGTTCTAATTAGGGTGTTTTTCGTTTGAATAGTTTTCGTAAGAATAAGAATTAAAATTTTTTGTAGTTAAGAATAATATCATTATTGTTTTATACTAATATAATTCATATAGGTTATGTGTTTAGTTTTTATATTGGTTAAGTGGTTAATGTTGAGTAGCGGCCTTTTTTTTTTTACTCAAAAGAAAAGAGCCAGCTAGACTTCGCCATTTAAGATGTATATTTTTCTGTATATAATCTTAATAAAGCCTATTATTATTATTATTATGTGTAATGTTTATTAAATAAATGCATTCTTTTTTTACAAAAAACCCTGTTTTTCTTTATATAAATACCTATACAGTGTATAATGTACTTGGACACCCTCTATACTATATATACCCTGTATATTTTATTTTCCTAAGTGTAGGTAATAAGTAGTATGATCAGTAATAATAATAAATATACAAGTATAACTAATAATCTATCATATTTAACAAATAATTGTTCTTCCTTAACACTGTTCAATATCCAAAATTATCTCTTGGTTCAAACTCTAATTATACAAATTAAATAGTTAATCTCTCAATGAAATTTGAACATTGTATTAAATAAATAAGTCATTAAGAATGCTTAAAAACAAACCCAAAGATCATGACGTAAATTTGTATATTATTTGTTCAACAAACAAAAAGTGTGCAGATTCATGCCGGACCGGAAACCACGTTTATGAGTGAGCCAATAAAAAACAAGACCACTTTTTTAACATTGAACTATACCCTAATGACATCACTGTTATAATATATAGTCACTGTACAAATTGTAAATTATTTTTTAAATTCTGGAATTTTGTTCGAGAGGCTTAGAGAAAAAAATACAGGGACGTATTTAGGATTCATTAAATTATGATATTCTCATGATTTAAGATAGGTAATCTTTTTTTTTTTGAAAAATTCAATATTAAGTGATAGGTCAAGTTTTTTTGTACATATTTTGCCTGAATAAGATTTTACAACAATTATTTTAAACTGGTAGTAAACGTTTTTTGGGAGCTTATGAAGAAACTTGCCACGTTTCATTTATTTTTGTATTTGTATGTGCTAGTATATACAGTTTTCCTATAAGTTTCCGTATTTAAAATTCGGCTAACTTAAAAAAAAATAAAACTGATTTTCCATAGAGTTTTTTTGGTAATTTATTATTTTTTTTTTTTAAACATTTAAGTAAAACTCGTTTTAATTAATAAATTTCGGATCGAGAAAGTCAACTTTCATTACAATTAATAAATGTTTGCCTAAATTGAAATTTCATGTATAGGGTGGCACAAATAAATTCTAAGGATTTTTCTTTGTATATTTTAGGGTTTTTTTCCTGGAGTTTTTTTTTTGAGCGGAGTTATTTTCAGTATTAAACGGGTAGTTGTAAATAGTTGTCCGATATATGATAGAACTTACTTGACCATTTTCCTGTTGAAGCCTGTTGTCCTGGGAGTCGTCGGAACTGTTCCAGTGCAGCTAAGTGAAACTAGTTATTTTTGTATTTTTGCGTTTTATTTAACCTGCGAAAAAAATTGTCATTAACATTCTGAAAATTATTTAATAACCTATAGAAATATTAACGTATTGAAATCAGTAATTTTTTTATTTTGATCTGACGATATAAGTAGACTTACCTACCATTAAACATATAAGAAAAATATAGGTATTTAAAATAGATATCAGGGTGATGTAATCAAGCGTGTACACGGTTGGGGCCCATGATAAGGTAAAAATAACTAAAGGTATTTTGTGTTTTTTTTTATTAATTTTGTGGATATTGGAATTTTTATCTAGCAAAAACCTCAAAATTTGTACTTACGTTTTTTTAGATTTCCAAAGTATAAACTTAATTTTATTTAAACATTTAGCTATGCGTATATTAATATCATAAATATATATTTACTTACCTTATTCCTCTTAAAGTAATTTTTTTGAATCACCATTTTTTTTATTGTTAAAACAATCATTTTTTTTGAATATATATATTTTTTTAAGGTTTATTATTGCGTTTATGTTGCTGCTAATTACTGGAAAAGTTTCGAATGGTTAACAGTAACCACCAGAAGTCTCTTTCTTAGTTTAGGGAATTTAACTGGTGCTAACAGTGTAAATAAAGTGGCGCCTAATATTTTTTTTATCTATAAAATCCCGCCGTCTTCACTGAGTAGGCTGACCACTGTTAGTAACCCTTCTAATATTTCTGGTGGAAATTGTAGGACAGGGACGTAATTAAATAGGTACGCCACAACGCACATCATAAACAGTTTACTCATGAATTCTACCTTCCCGCATAAGTGGAAGCTGACGAATGTTGTTCCTCTGGCAAAGGTGGACGAACCAACTAAACTGAAACTCGTCGCCAACATTTTAACAATTTAGGTATACACATATATTATTCGGTTATTGGAGATACGCGTAAAACAATATATACTTTGGAGGTATTAGTAATCCCAAGGCGAATATGTGCTCCTGTAACTTTTCTTTGTCGTATTGACAAATAATAGTTCGTAATATTATATTTTTTTTATATATAAAGACTAAACCTAGGTATGTGGTAAAATTAAATTTTTCATAAAGAATCGTAATCTTAATAAACTTAAACTAGAATAATGCTATTTTTTGTGTAAAGTGTATAAATTACGCTAACTGACTGTGCCGCAAATAGTGTAGCGACAACTTAAGGCCCAGGCTTTCAATAAAAGTGTTCTTGCTTTCCTAATTGTTTGTGAATTTATCTAAAAACTGTATTTTAAACAATATTCATTATAGTAGAAATATTTTTGACAAAATTATTTACCGTTTTTTTCTTACATAGATAAATGTTGTGAATTAAAAATACCTCTAGGCAATTTTATTCACACAATCTAATAAGGACATTGTTTTGTAAAACAGGACTGAAACCCAATAATTCATAAAAATAATCATATTACTTCAAAGTTTTGGGTCAATTACACCTATTTGCAATTGCATCCGTCTAGCAGACATTGCATGCTTATTCCAGTATCTTACTTCGAATACCCTGTAGGTACGTTTAAACCAACTTCTATTTAGCAAGCGAATTAGACCATAAATGCATAAACGTGCTTTGAGGTAAAATTCGGAATGTAAATTTGTTTCCAGGTACGAAGTATGAAGTGGTATTGGTAGATAATGCATACAAAGTTCATATGAAACTGACCATTAGAAGCGTCGGTTACACCGACTACGGATCATACAAATGTGTGTCAAAGAATTCACTTGGGGAAACAGATGGAACTATAAAGCTTTATCGTAAGTTATTTAATCTAGAAATTGATTAGGTAGTTTGTGTTAGTCTGTTTGATATAACAAGCTAGAAAGAGCTTGTTACTTTAGCTATTATCAATTTAAAATATTTTAGTATTATTATTTTCATGTTTCTGAATCTATAATATCAATAATTAAAATAATATACTACTTTGTATATAGATTTTAAATGAAAAATATTTCACCTATCGGTTTTTCTAAATTCGACCTTAAGGGACATAATATAAAATTGTCTTCGTAGTCGCAAGTCCGATAATAAAACACAGTCTTCCGCCCAACGGATCTTAAACTTTAGTTAAATAATATATTTTTTGTGGAAAATATAATACCAACTAAAATTTCTTTTACTAAAGGTTAGGCGTATGTAAAGGTCCACAAAATTCTCTTATGGTAATGTAATGTATGGAATAAATCAATAAAACTACCAGATTTCCATTGTTGGGTTGGTACAAAAGCTTGATGAAAAAATAATGCCCTTTTTGTTAAATAGTTAAACCAAAAAATATAAACATTTGGGTGTTTTTTAGTATTAAATATTGTGGTCAAATATAACTTACAAAATTATACGATACAATAATGCACGTTTCGGCGAACGCTTTCTGTCGCCGAAACTTACGTTGTATCGAATAGTTTTGTAATTTCTTTTTGACAATATTTTTTATAAAAATATTGAATAACACAAAAAAACGGATTTTTGATTTATTTTTAATATATTTACAACCAACAATCCAACTTTTTGGTTTAACGATTTAGGATCTTGGAGACATACTTTTAGCATCGAACCTTGTCCGTTATTTTATTAGGATAAAAACACTTTACATTTTTTGTTGTATATATTATAACAAAATGTTCTAGAATCATCACTAGTGTAAAACGTAAGATACCAAATTGTCTATAAATATGTAATTTATTCTAAACATAGGAACATTTTTTTTAATAACAAATACGTAGAAAGTTACATTAAGGAACAAATAATTCTTTCATATATTAAGAAGAATAAAATACAGAATTATGCTTAAATTTTGACTGCTTAACCCTTTACGATAGGGAATTTTAATTAATTTATAAAATCAATAAATTATAAATCTAATAAATAAATAATGCTTGCAAATCATTTTTCTGGTGTACGGGAAAGTTCAATTTGGCTGCTTCTGAAATGAAAAATGTATACACAGGTATTAGCATCATATAATTATAAATATTTAGAATGTAATGTTATTTTTGCTAGAAGCGTATAGATACTTTATACATTTTTAGGCAAAAGTAAAAGATATTTACTTTTAATCTAAAATTATATTTTCTGAGTGCAATAAACCACACACCCAGTAAATTCATTGCATTGTAATTTGTCAATTTTAAATTTTTTTCCTGTGAACTTTTAATATTTTATAATCTAATTTTTATTAGTGTTCTAAAACCAAAATATCGAGTGGTGTGGCTGGTTGATGAGTACAAACGAGTACGAAAAATGCGCATATAGTAGACTCTACTTGATATTTTGAAACTTTAATAGTAAGTAAAGTGTATTTTATTTTATTCTCTTAAATACTGTGTTAATAACTTTAGTAAATTAAATTTTTTAACATCTGATGACATAAATTATATATTTTTTAATTGCATTTCACACTTCAATGATTTATTTGGTTTTTGTTGTACTTATAGGTATTCTCAGTTAATTTGATGCGAAAAAGCCGGAAAAAGCTAAATAAAATATTCATTTTAGTATTTATTTAGGAAACTTGTGCTTGTAATTCAATGCCAGTCCTGGTACTAGCCAGTGGAGTAGCTGTTTTGCCTTGTTCTCTAAATTTATACATAACATTTTCGATAGCGGGGACAGATTGATCTCACATGGAAAAATTCTAAATTCATTTCTTATTTTCTACATAAATATTTTTTTACGTATCAATAAAATAATCATAAATATTTTGGACTATATTGCCGATTTTTAAAGTGAATGCATACAGGTTGTATAATTAGTGCGCTAAAGACCATTTACGCCTTTGGTTTCGTATTTAGGGACTCGTCGTTCATGTAATTACACTAAACTATTAAGGTCCACATTTTAAAATAGTTTTAATTATACAGGATGTACCATAAATAAAGGCTGAATTAAATTTCTGTTTTTACACTGAAAGAATTTAAATTTAGTGCTACTTCGTAATATTTTCTTTGTAACAAAAATTATTAAAATTAAAATAAAACATAGGTATTTTTTAAGAGAACAGTTCGTAGACATAAAACTACCAAACTTGAGAATAGGAAATGCTCAACAAAACATAAAAGAAATTCGTAGACCTCGGGTTTTTTATATTACATACATGGTGTGCTATTCGTACATAAATTATTAGTTTTGAAATCAACTATTTCATAGACATGTAATTAAGCAACTACTTAGTATTTTCATATAAACTAGTCAACCTAATTATAGTATCCGTTCTAATTGCCTTTTTGAAGCGCCTGAGAGAATTAACTGAATACCATTTTTATCCGAAATTTGCTATGTTTCCTAAAAATATTCTGTATAACAAACATATTATGCCGTATTTCTCGAACCAACAACGATCAGAATCCAACAAGTAAGTAAATCAAATGTGCTATTTAAAAAATTAAAATAAGTTTGGTACGCGTTGTTTTTATGGTAAACCCTGTATACTTATTATAAAAATATGTACTTTAATAGGACTAATAATTTTTATTTATAAAATTTTTCTGCAAATATGGTGGTAGATAATGCGTAAATGGATCTTAACGCACTAATTTTATACCCTGTGTAAATATCAAATATATTTAAGCCGTTTTAGTATCATAATAAAATCTTCTTGTGTTCTATCTTATTCACACCTATTACTTACCTAAAATATTGCTCAAAAGTGTTGTGTTTTCAAAACCATTTTGTTGAAGCGACCATTACAGTTGAACTGTATTCCTAATTGGTTGGCCATTAAAAATTTCATAATTCTTCTAGAAACTCAATACCGAACATCACTTAATTTTTAATAATATTAAACTACTACTAATTATTATTCTTTGCTACCTCCATAATTCTTCTAGAAAGTCCCTCAATACCGAATCTCACTTAATTTTTAATAATAATACACTTCTTAAATCTTTTTTAACTAATTGTAACACTTTCTTTTTATTATATTTGCACTATCTTCATAATTCTTTTAGAAAGGCCCTCAATACCGAACGTCACTTAATTTTTAATAAGCATTAAACTACTTAAATCTTTCTTAACTAATTGTAGCACTTTATTTTTATTATAACCACATTATCAACAATGATACCCAATTATTATTTGCTACCACGTTAATTATTTTGCTTGAACCCTTCCAGTGCTTTGATGTAACATAATAAATATCAAATATATTCTAAATTCTAATTCTAATACCTACCCGCGATTTACCTAAAACCATTGTTGCCAAGTCGGGTAGCCTCTTACTGAAATTTAAATGTAGTTTTAAGTCTGTCTTATTATACCTAAACAAAGCTTTAAATTTGATAAATCAAAGGCGTCTAATACAGAAAATATTTTTATATACATGTTCGAATCAGCCAAACATGTTTCCGAACTTTACTGTTCCATCTTCAGTGGCATTAATAATAAAGAATTCTTACCTAGTGTCTTAAGTTATAATATGGATTCAAACATGTATACCTACATTCACTTTGTGGAAAAACTTTTATTTAATAGCAAAAACATGAGGTCAGTCGATAAAATTTTTCGAAAACTTAAATTTGGTTATTCCTACTACTTATTATGTAAATAGCAAATTTCTGTAATACACCACTTAATGTGGAATGTTTCTTTTTGTAATTCATTTCAATAAAGAAGAATTGTTGAAAATACACTTATGTTGTTTGACTTTAATCATATTCTAAAAAGTGTGTGTTAAAATTTATAAATTTCTGGAAACCCCGAAAGTATACGTACATAGGTACAAAATAATAATTATATTATATATATCTTTATATCTCCTATAGCATGAGAAGAAATTCTCACTTTGGCATCTTTGTTAAAAAAAAAAACTATGATTTTATTCACTAACAAACATTACGACCTTCATATACGTTTTCGGCCTCTAAAATAACGTCGATCGTTTCATTCATGAGTCTGACTATTCTTCTTAATGTAGAAAGATGTTTGCGGAGCAAGTTGCAACAATACTTTACAAACATCTTTTGTCCAAGAATCCTCCTGTTTAGTTAAATTCCTTTATCCATTCGTTCTTCAAATTTTTCGGGGTCAACTACAAATACGTATTACTTTCAACAGAAATTCTTACTTTCAAAGAAAGTCTAGATATCGCAAGTGTTAGGTACACAAAATTCTTCAGCTTTCAAGATATATTTGAGACTCTATATCTGGAAAAATTGTTTACTTTCATTAACAATAAAACGAAATATGCATATTCAAACACTGACATAACAAAAAGTTATATTAATTTTTTGAATGTTGATGTTATTATCAGTTATCATTTGGTTCCAAAAAATATGTATTCAAATTTAATATTAGGGATTTTTACGTTTCAGATATACCAACACCGTCAACAGTTAAAACAACAACAACCATAATCACAACTCAAAACTCAAAAAATCCAGTACAGAAAGGTAAATGTTGTACATATGATTTAGAAATATTTCTTCTATCTAAATGTTGGTTAGCAGATTAGCATGGTACATTTGCTAATTTTGATAGTCATGACCATATTAAGTACTCCGTAAGCATGTGGTAACAGTTTTATTGTCTATTTCTTTTGCAGATACCTATTTTCAACGTTGAATTAATTTTTCGGTTATGCGTGTCTTTTAACTTCACTAACGGTAGAAGTTTATCATCAGTCAATCGAAACACTTAAAAGAAATATTTATATAATCGTTAAAAGAATAAACACAGAATGTTTGAAGTTTAATATTTTTATTTAACTTTCACTGCCATAAAACGGTTAGTTTTATTAAAAACTTTTATTTGGTGCATTTATGAATATTTCCATACAAGTCATTATTATAACTGAACTAGTAGTAGTTAACGGTATTTTCATATTTAGTTATTGTTTTCGTTTTGAACCTTCATTATACTTTAAAGATATATAAATATTTCTTAGGTATATTGGTTTATTGAACAATTAAAAATTGAGATTGCCTCAATTTATTTAATATCTCCTAAGATATATTTATACCCATAAAAAATATATTTAAAAAGTGATACATGAAAATATAATGATTTTATTTCAATTTTTTATTGTTTAATAGAATAAAAATAATATTTTTAATTAGATAATTCTATTAAATGCAGGCCGATATTGTAGATGGGCAACGACTAGGGTACTCTGACGAGCTCATAATAAGAGGGAAACGAATTCGTCAGTATCTGTCGACCCATTCTACTGAAGTAGACTGAGGCCCTGCTAAATTAAACAAAATCCCTTCTGTAGGTAACACCAGTCTGTCTGCTATGCCACGAAATTATTTTTCATAATTCTATTACGTTTACATTACATAGCAGTTTTATTACCTATACTGCTGAGAGCTTAAGCGCTGTAGGACATGTGTGGTTATGATGAATAGTTTTGATTATTTGAATGTTTGAAGTGAAAGCAAATACATGTTTTCGTATAACTGATTAATGCTATTCCAAAGCCGGGAAATTGAAAATGTTTCTGATATGCTATTTAGAGGCAGTCCCTATACTAACTACACAAACATATTTTATATAAATGACAAGCGGCAAATAGACTCAATTGCAGTCCTCGAGGCCATAGTTATTAATTTAATTATTATTTTTTTAAATGTGAAATATCAGATAACCCAAAAATTTGAAGACCATATCAACTGAGTCATCCATTACATGATGGATGAACTATACAATGAATTTTTATAGATTACCTTTGTATCATATACAAAAATTACTAAATTAATATATACTAACGTGCGTACAGTCTGTCTTTGTCGAAAATTGGGAAAAAAAGGCCCGATTTGCGTGCCAGTTGGCATCACGCCACGCCGAAGGCGTGGCAATAGTTTTGCCGATATGGGACCTGAAGTTTATTTTTTGTATCACCGTATAGGATACTTATCAAAGCTGATTCAATGCATTAAAATTATGTATTTTATTAATATATTTAGGTCTACAGAACCGAAATTTTAGAGTGAGTGAGAGGTAAATAACTTTTTCTACGAGGAAAATAAAGAAAACAACAGTACAAAACTGCAAAAAATGCTACTACTAAATCAATAAATTTACCTTTTTGCAACATCCACACATACAATAAAAGCATTTTGATTTATACTAGACACTGTTCTAAACACGGGAGTGCACTTTTACGGTATGGTACGGCCCTTTATTAGATTTTTAATTGTAAACTAAAAATGTTGGAAAATCTTCGAGACGTTGTAGATCCATCCATCTGACATAAGTTATTGAAAAATATATGATCACATCCATCCATCTGACAGCTATCACTTTAGGTTAACAACACTTTTTCAGTAAAATTACTTCAAATGCACAATGGCACCTTCTAAATTTACTACTACTATTTTTAATAACCATTTTATAACAATACAATTTACAATATGTTGATAGCAATTGATCTTAAACATGAAAATAATGCCAAAAACTGTTAGGCTATTCGAAACTATTTGACACAAGCAATTTGTCTGTCGGTTAGAAAAAACAATCTTACCAAAACCAAATTATGACGTGAAACTAGAGGTGCAACTATATTGAAATTTGTCGATTTATTTTGACAGCCATTTTCATGACTATATTCTTAGAAAAGCATATGGGACAAGTAATTTCGTATATTTTTAGTAACAATCCTATCAAAAAATAACGTAAATTGCATTGAACAAGTATTAATCTTTAAATCTCATTTCACAACAACGAGGAGTAGCAATTTTCCCTCACCTATTTTAAACGCACGTTCCTTTTACACAACAAAAAATGTGTGTGAGGTTAGAGTCGAACAATGTGTGCCCCAAAATATTTTACAGCTGATCTGAGTTGTAACCTATGTATAGGATGACGTCACAAATAAATCTAAAATACTTACATATAGTTTTAATTTTTTGGTACCGAATTATTTCTTTCATTACTGTTTTTGTTACAAAAATTCTAAGTAGTAGGTATATTAAAAACTTTCAATGAAACTAAATATAGATATCTGATTTTGTACCTATATTAAACAAGTAGCCATATACCTATAATAGGTATCCATATAAATAGAAGTAAGGAATAAAGAACTACCTATAGTAAAATTAAACTGCTACTTATTTATCTTATACCTAAAAAATCACGTACCTATAACTACGCTTACTTGCTCAATGTTTTTATTTCAAAATACACAATAATTAAAATTCCTTAAACTACAAATACAAACAATACACTTTACAGTTTTGTGTTAGGTACATAATTTAACTATATTAATAAACTAAATTTGGGCTACGGGCCACTTTAACGACAGTGGATTCTTCTGGTTTTTCACACACATTTTAAAAACATTGGTAAATTAATATGTATAACCTGCACACACTGAAAATATAATAAACCGAACGAAATCATGATTTTGTCTGCATTCACTGTTCACAGATCTTCGCTGAGCAGAGCTTCGTTGTTGGCCACTTTATAGAGCACAAAGGAAGCGCACTAGGACCCATTCTATTTCTAATGTTCATTGACGATATAACACATGTTATAAGATTTAGTGAATGTTCATTGTTTGCTGACGACCTTAAACTATTTAGAATTATACGTAACCACCTTGATGCCGTTGCTCTTCAGGCAGATTTGGATAATATCTATAGATGGTCCAAAGAAAACCTACTTCTCTTTAATGTGGATAAATGTAAAAGCATGTCCTACACATATTCAAGACGAAAAATAGATTGCCAATATAGTTTGAATAGAGTGCCCCTCCAAAATGTAACATCTGTAAAAGACCTAGGAGTTATATTTGATTCTAAACTTTCATTTTCAGAACATATTATGCATATAACCAATCAATGCTACAGGAACCTAGGATTTATCATCCGAAATTCAAAAACTTTTAAAAACAAAAAAACCCTCTCTAAATATACGCTCGAAACTAGAATATTGCTGCATTGTATGGTCACCAATGTATACTAAATATGCAATAATGATTGAGCGAGTTCAAAAAAAAAAAAATTTTTCCGATTAGCTGACACATCTAACTACAGATTAAATTTAAAATATTATGAACAAATTTCCTTAAATAATAGAAGAACATTGTCAAGTGTTTTGTACCTTTACAAAATTGTAAATAATCTGGCATACGACTGTCGATCTCTAGTTAATGTCAAGTTAGCTGTTCCATTAAGGAAAACACGTCTCAAAAACCATCAAACATTTCAACTAATTACACCAAGAACAAATTACCAATCTAAGTCCCCTATCAACATGATGGTTAGAAATTACAACCAACTCCAACAAGTTTGCGATATCTTCGGAACTAGATACAGGAACTTTAAATTACAGATAATAAAACACCTTAATGAAACTTAAAAAATAATCTAGTGAATTATAGAATTAATGTAGTAAATATAACCTTAAGTTTAAAGTCTGGAAACATAAATTAGTTAATGTTGTTTAAGTTTAATGTTAAGTTAGTTTTTAGTCTAGTTAAAGTTAGGTAGAGCTTAAGTTAAGTTAAGTTAAATTAAACAAAGCAGTGTAATTGGGATAACACCTGTATCTGTCTTTTTATAAATAAATAAATAAAAATTTTAAACAAACGCCTGTATGTCCACATTTTGGACGCCTCTATTTTTTATTAACAATTTCTCACTAAAATTACTTCAAATACACAATGACACCTTCTAAATTTACTACAACTATATGGAATTGATCTTAAACATGAAAATAATGCCGAAAACTGTATTAATCTAAACAAAGAAACTATTTGACACAATCATAATTTGTTACCAAAACCAAATTATGACGGGAACTAGAAGTGTCAACCAAACAAAAATAAGTGACACCAACGTTAGAAAAAAATACTGCCAAATTATGACAAACCAACGAATCATGATAGAGAGATACGTTAACCTTAATTTAACACCAACGATTTTCAAATAAAGAGATGTGATAGTTCTAAAATAACGTCACCTATGATGATAGTCATATTATAGGCAGCCATTTTTAGGCTAGCAGATTTAAAATACGTATCTAATATATTTATAGTAGGTATTTAGCATAAAATTTTATAAGGTTATTGAATTTGACAAGTGGATTTATTATTTAAATTAAGTATTTATCAGATTATAACAAAATTAATTAATAAGCAGCATGTACAGGGTGATGCAAAAAAAAACATTAATTAGCCAATATTTTACAAATTTTCCAGATTGTAATCAAATAAATTTTAAATGTTTAAAAATTTTTAGCATACACTTAAATTTATATACGGGGTGAGTCGAACTACTGTTAAAAGCGGACTGACATGTATAAAATGTGGTAAAGTATCACATAACAGTTGTTGAAAATTTATCAAAAATGTTAAATATTTTGAGGATGGCACAGTCTTGTGTTGTTCTGAGGGTAACGACAGTACGACCAAGACAGCACATAATGAAAATACAGGTGAAGTCGTGTCAGCGATTAAACCGCAGGTTGATATCTGGGCAAATACTGAGACGTTAAGCACTGAAAAAGTTAAAATTTAGCTCTTACAAGAACTGCTTAAGCAAAAAGACTTAACTATCAAAAATCAGGAAATAGCTATTAACTCGCTTAGGGAGCAAATTGAACTTCTCAAATTACAAAGCTCAAACAATAATAACACCATTTCAACTGCTTCTTCATTAACAAAGAAAAATGACAACCAGAAAAAAGTAACAAAACCACAAGTGACTACAGAAGACAATTTGTCTTGTTCAAGTCAATCAGTCACAAAGACTGCGTTGGCGCATGCGATTCAAAATGCTGAGCAGTTCCGGATATGTTGAGACATTATCAATTTAGACACAAATATGGAAAACAATCAAACAAATGACACAAATAGAAGAAAGAACTTCAATAATAAAACTTTTCCAACTTCGGATCGACAACAGGCTCAAAAGAGAAAAGTACTCGTAGGAAATATGAAGGCTGATGCTGTATGCAAGATCAAGTCTAGTGATGTGTCTTTGAAAAATGCAAGTGGAAGTGGACTGAGATTCTATCACGCAACCAATTTTCATCCGTCCACCGACATGACTGAACTTTCATCTTATTTGAAGGGGTTTTCGGTTTTCGGAAAGTGTCACAGTGGAACCCTTAAATTCCCGTAGACCTGAGGTATATGCATCGTTTAAGATCACCGTTCCAGCAGACTAGGCAGGTAACATTTTGAATAGTGAAATTTGGCCAACAAATGTGATAGTAAATAGGTTTTTTCTGTCAAGGAAGAAAGTCACTGAAACTAAATAATCAATCTAAAGCAAAGATAAACTTACAAGTTATTCAGTATTTTCAATAAATGTACAGAGTATTTCTAATAAATTGTGTGATCTGACTGCCTTCTTGGCGGACAATAAATTTGACTTAATTTGCGTTTCCGAACACTGGCTCGTTTCTGAAACTTTAGTAAATGTTAGGTTGCCGAATCTTATTGCTAATTTTTGCCGGTCTGAGAGAAAGAAGCATGGGGGAGTGGCAATTTTTGGTAACCAACGAATGAAAATGCGAATGATTGATATATCAGAGTTCTGTCAACCGGTTCATGCAGAATTCTGTGCTGCTGGAATTGAGGGTACGCGTTGCGTCATTGTGAGTCTGTATAGATCATCTTCAAGAGGTGATATCTTAACATTCGTGGAGTGCCTTAATCAACTATTAGATAAGTTATATCATAGTTATAAGTCAATTATATTAGCGGGTGATTTTAATTTAGATTTGGGTGTACGCAATGTTTTTACTAGGGACCTGCAGGATATGTTCGGTATGTATGGTTTGCGCCACTTGGTGAGTGAACCTACAAGAATAACTATGCAATCTAAATCATGTCTTGACAATATTATAACAAATATTGATACTAGTGACATTCTATCAGGTGTTTACGATCCTTTTGTATCGGATCACTGCGGAATATTTATGTATTTCGATTTAAATACCAAAACTGATAATACTAAGATTAGGAAAAGGATTGTAAATGAAAAATCTTTAGCTACTTTTGCAGATTTGACAAAAGATATTGTGTGGTTTAAATCGGATATAAATCTGATGAATTCTGATGAGTGTGCGAGAGAGAAGAAATGTTTAGCGCTATAAATAACAGCTTTCCAGAAAAATTCGTACATCCTAAGCGCTCTGGTGTTAGATGGTTCAAGAAAGAGCTAAGGGAAATGCGCCGACAGGTATTTATAAAGAAAAACACTTTTAAAGATTCTAACTCATTAGCTGATTGGTCTTCGTACTGTGAACAGAGAAAGCTCTATAAAGGGTCTTTAAAACAAGCTAAGAAAGATGCTTATTCAGAAACTATACTAGCGGCTGATAACAAATCCAAATCTATTTGGAATCTAGTAAATTCTGAACGTCTGAGTAAGCATCAAAAAATTGATTCTAATGCTATTGTTTCTGAAGATCTTAATACATATTTTGTATCGGTATACGAAACTATATTGGATACAATTGAAAATTTTAACACAGATCCAATGATGTTTCTCCAAAATCTCTATAAGCCTGACTTTTCATTTTTTATGACAGCTATTTTGGAGGAAGATGTGAAAAATGCAATAATTAAAGAGTTTAAAAAATAAACCATGTTTGGATTATTACAACATGAATTCTGCCATGCTGAGGGTTGCTCTGTTCTCACTACTTGAACCATTAACAATTGTGTTTAATAAGTGTATTGATGAGGGTCATTGGCCGGATATATGGAAGATATCAAAAATAATTCCCATATTTAAAAAGCGTAAAGTTAGTGATATGAACAACTATAGACCGGTTGCTATTGTCCCTGTTGTGTCTAAAATTTTTGAAAAAATAATAAAAGAAAAATTACTCTCTCATTTAGATAATAAGAGACTAATTTCAAATTCTCAATTTGGATTTCAAAAGCATAAACCCACCATCTCGGCGCTTGTGGATATTGTGCAGAACATAGTTGAGAGACTGGATGATGGACTGTCCACGCATGCAACTATGTACGACCTCACCAAAGCCTTCGACTGTGTAGATACGGATTTGCTTATAAGTAAAATGGAATTCTATGGATTTCGTGGAAAAGAATTGAAATTGTTCAAATCATACTTACAAGGTAGGTCACAATATGTGTGTTGCAATGATGTCATTTCGAATTTGGCGGAAATTAGATGTGGGGTTCCCCAAGGCTCTGTTCTTGGGCCTATTTTATTTTTGCTTTTTATAAATGACCTTTCGAAAAGCATTGAGAGTAAGGGTAAGGGTATACTTTTTGCGGACGATACCACTTTAATAACGAAATGTCCGAAATCTGTAAATCTTCAATGCTTGGGCGCTGCCAAAAATTGGTTTGCGGCCAACAAGCTAAAATTAAATGAAGGTAAAACGAAATCCATAGAGTTCAGCTCAGATAAATTCGTTACCAAATCGGAACCAATCAAATTACTTGGAATAACACTGGATACCACTTTATCTTGACATGACCATATTAACAGCCTCTGCGCTAAGCTGTCAACAAAAATTTTTATCTTGAGACAGTTGCGTAGTTGTGTGCGAGGTAGTCGGGAGTTGGTCACTATTTATTTTGCACTAATACATAGTCACCTGATGTACGGGGTGACACTATGGGGTGGTACTTATGCGTCGCATCGAGCCTTTGTATTGCAGAAGGCGGCTGTGCGTATTATTGACGGAGCAAATTACCATGATCATTGCAGGGAATTATTAATTCAATACAGAATACTGCCATTGCCCTGTATTTACATATTTGCTATCTATACTACATAGCTCAGTTCATACATACAACACCAGGCATGCGCAGGATTTGATTGTGCCCTTTTCAAGAATAAGAATCACACAAGTAAATAAATTAGATTTGAATTTGTACAATAAGTTAGATCGATTGTTTCCAGCTCAAAACATTAAGAATTTAAGTCGCGGTAAGTTTTTTAGATTTGTTAAAGGTTTTCTTCTTAACAATTGTTTTTATTCAGTTGAGGAGTTTTTGCGTTTGTAGATACATCCGTTATATTTATTTTATTTTATTAGTACCTATTATCGTTGTAGATATACAAATAGGGATATGGTGTAAATTATTATTATTATTTTTTTTTCTTGCTGTAATACTTTATTTTATTTGATTGTTAGGATTATACTTTGTTTATTTAATACTATAAGGACTGAAAATGTACAAACTGTATGTAAAAATGTCAATAAACGTATCGTATCGTATCGAGTCAAAAATATTTCATTAGTTTGGACAAAAAAGTAATATTTTGAATAATTTTTTGATTTCTTTAGATTTCAAATCAAGTTTTCTTTGAAAGTTAAACTATAACCTCCTAGAGGTTATCTACGGGGTAACTCAAAAATGTTTATTAATGTTATTTCTTATTTAAGACTTTTAGACATGTCAGCACCTTATCAGCGATAGGTGACTTTTTATTTTCTTTAAAAGATAAATTTTTAGCATAGGCTTTAAATTTATATACGGGGTGAGTCAAAAATGTATTTCATTATTTTTGACAAATAAGTAATATTTTGAATAATTTTTTGATTTCTTTAGATTTCAATTCAAGTTTTCTGTGAAAGTTAAACTATAAGCTCAAATTTATATACAGGGTGAATCAAAAATGTATTTCTTTATTTTGTTAAGGTCAAAAAAGTAATATTTTGAAGAATTTTTTGATTTCTTTAGATTTCAAATCAAGATTTTTTTGAACCTCCTAGAGGTTATCTACGGGGTAACTCAAAAATGTTTCTATTTATTTTCAATAATAGATAAAAACATTTTCAGATTTTCAGCTCTGGCAATACTTTTTTTTAATTAATTTTTGAAATTTTTTTTTTTAATTTTTTTTTTTGAAATTTTTTATTTTTTAATTTTTTTTTTTACATTTTTTTTTAATAATAGATAGAAACATTTTTTTTCCTTGAAATTTTTTTTCTTGATTTTTTTTTCATTTTTTTTTATAACCCTCAATGACTTTTTTCATAGATAAAACTAGCATACAACGACTGGGAAATCCCGCAGGGATTTCTTGTTAACTATAATAACGAGTCCGTCTTTGTCGAAAATCGTGAAAAAAAGACCAAAAGTGTGTGCGAATAAACAAAATGGAACGCCGGAGACGTTCCAAGAGTTTTTCCTATAGGGCAACTTTATTTTTTGCATCACCTTTTTGCAACATCCGCACATACAATAAAGGCATTTTGATTTATACTAGGAACTGTTCTAAACACGGGAGTGCACTTTTACGGTATGGTACGACCCTTTATTTGATTTTTAATTGTAAACTAAAAATGTTGAAAAATCTTCGAGACGTTGTACATCCATCAATCTGATATAAGTTATTGAAAAATATCTGATCACATCCATCCATCTGACAGCTATCACTTTAGGTTTACAACACTTTTTCAGTAAAATTACTTCAAATACATAATGGCACCTTCTAAATTTACTACTACTATTTTTAATAACCGTTTTACAACAATACAATTTACAACATGTTGCTAGGAATTCATCTTAAACATGAAAATAATGCCAAAAACTGTTAGGCTATTAGAAAATATTTGACACAAGCAATTTGTCTGTCGGTTAGAAAAAAGAATCTTACCAAAACCAAATTATGACGTGAAACTAGAGGTGCAACTATATTGGAATTTGTCGATTTATTTTGATATCCATTTTCATGACTATATTCTTAGAAAAGCATATGGGACATGCAATTTCGTATATTTTTAGGGACAATCCTATAAAAAGAATAACGTAAATTGCATTGAACAAGTATTAATCTTTAAATCTCATTTCACAACAACGAGGAGTAGCAATTTTCACTCACCTATTTTAAACGCACGTTCCTTTTACAGAACAAAAAATTGTGTGAGGTTAGAGTCGAACAATGTGTGCCCCAAAATATTTTACAGCTGATCTGAGTTGTAACCTATTGATAGGATGACGTCTTTTGGTACCGATTCAGTTCTTTCATTACTGTTTTTGTTACAAAAATTCTAAGTAGTAGGTATATTAAAAACTTTCAATGAAACTAAATATAGATATGTGATTTTGTACCGTTATTAAACAAGTAGCCATATACCTATAAGAGGTATCCATATAAATAGAAGTAAGGAATAAAGAACTACCTACAGTAAAATTAAACTGCTACTTATTTATCTTATACCTAGAAAATCACGTACCTATAACTACGCTTACTTGCTCAATGTTTTTATTTCAAAATACACCATAATTAAAATTTCTTAAACTACAAATACAAACTATATTAATAAACTAAATTTGGGCTACGGGCGACTTTATCACACACATTTTAAAAACATTGGTATATTAATAGGTATAACCTACACACACTGAAAATATTATAATAAACCGAACGAAATTTCATAATTTCTAAACACCAAATCATGATTTTGTTTATGTCGCCTGAGCAGAGCTTCGTTGTTGATCACTTTATAGTCCACAAAATTTTAAACAAACGGCTGTATGTCCACATTTTGAACGCCTATTTTGTTGATAGTGTCAGTTTGGGTTAGGTATTAACAATTTCTCACTAAAATTACTTCAAATATACAATGGCACCTTCTAAATTTACTACAAATACTTTTAATAACGATTTTATAACAATACAATTTAACATGAAAATAATGCCGAAAACTGTTAGGCTATTAATGTACACAAATAAAACCAAATTATGACGTGAACTAGAAGTGTCAACCAAACAAAAATAAGTGACACCAACGTTAGAAAAAAAATCTGCCAAATTATGACAAACCAACGAACCATAATAGACAGATAGTCCTAAAATTAACGTCCGCCGCTATTAACGTTAACGTTAATTTAACACCAACGATTTTCAAATAGACAGATGTGGTAGGTTTATAAAATAACGTCACCAATGATGATAATCATATTATAGGCAGTCATTTTTAGGCTAGCAGATTTAAAATACCTATCTAATATATTTATAATAGGTATTTAGTATAAAATTTTATAAGGTTATTGAATTTGACAAGTGGATTTATTATTTAAACTAAGTATTTATCAGATTATAACGAAATTAATTAATAAGCAGCATGTACAGGGTGATGCAAAAAAAAAACATTAATTAGCCAACAATTTACAAAATTTCCAGATTGTAATAAAATAAATTTTAAATGTTTAGAAATTTTTAGCACACACTTAAATTTATATACGGGGTGAGTCAAAAATGTATTTCTTTATTTTTTTAAGGACAAAAAAGTAATATTTTCTTTAAAAGAGAAATTTTTAGCATAGGCTTTAGATTTATATACGGGGTGAGTCAAAAATGTATTTCATTATTTTGGACAAAAAAGTAATATTTTGAATAATTTTTTGATTTCTTTAGATTTCAATTCAAGTTTTCTGTGAAAGTTAAACTATAAGCTCAAATTTATATACGGGGTGAATCAAAAATGTATTTCTTTATTTTTTTAAGGACAAAAAAGTAATATTTTCTTTAAAAGAGAAATGTTTAGCATAGGCTTTAGATTTATATACGGGTTGAGTCAAAAATGTATTTCATTATTTTGGACAAAGAAGTAATATTTTGAATAATGTTCAGACTTTGGATGAATTGCATTGAATGAAATAAAAATAATGTGGAATTTTTTCAGTAACCAAATTATTTTAGCAAAAATAAAATAAACTTGGTGAAATTGAGTTTATGTTTAAATTAGCATATTCACGTTTTTCGGTTGTAAACAGATTTTGGATTAATTACGCTATTGCAGAAATAATAAGTACGAGGTGTAGTATAGAGATATTGTGAAAGACATTCTGGCAGCAAAGCATTGTAAGTTGGTATGTTGTTTAAGCGAGTAGATTCCATAAGAATAACACACAAATCTGTTTTCTTTTCTACTGACTTTACTTTAATGAAAAATGTGACGATTTGGAAACTATTTTAAAAATGTTTCGCTTCAAAGGAGCCTCACCAAAAGTAGCCTACCGCACATTCTCAATATTAAACTGTATGTAAAAACACATGACATATTTTACAATTGTTTTTCTTCGGAGGAGATACGTACGAACTTTTACTCGTTTTCGTTGAAGATTAGAGTGAATAAGGGCTTAGAAAGTTTAAATTTCTTGACAAGAAATCCCTGCGGGATTTCCCAGTCGTTGTGTGGTAGTTTTATTTTCTTTAAAAGAGAAATTTTTAGCATAGGCTTTAGATTTATATACGGGTTGAGTCAAAAATGTATTTCATTATTTTGGACAAAAAAGTAATATTTTGAGTAATTTTTTGATTTCTTTAGATTTCAAATCAAGATGTTTTTGAAAGTTAATAACTTCCTAGAGGTTATCTTGAATTTTGTTTTTGAATTATTTTTTTTTAATTTTTTTTTTGAAATTTTTTTTTTTTTTAATTTTTTTTTTGAATTTTTTTTTTTTTAATAATAAAACCATTTTTTATTTTTATTTCATTCAATGCAATTCATCCAAAGTCTGACAACAATGAAGACAAGATGAGAAATTCGGTGATGCCACACTTTCACCACCAACATATTTCAACAGATTTTCCTCAATAAATCAACACATTACACAATAGATTTACACATGTAACATTATTAGATACTTGATTTTCCAACAAATTTAATTTACTCAACTCCCACAATAATATAACAAATATTAAAACATTATTTTATGTAAAAGAACTACTAATTTATACTTATTTTTATTTTACTACTATTCACATGAACTAAATCTGGCAGAGTAGTGTGCACAAGTTGACATATTTTTTGCCATTAGAAAAGTGATTCACACCAGAAAGGTTACAATTTCAATAATAATACAAAAAAGTTCAATGATCCCGTTATATGTGCAGAGATATCATTGAGGTGGGAGAGATATTAACATTTTTGAATATGTGCAGACGGGCTACAATTTCAATAATTACAACCAATCAATGACCTTTAACTGATTAGATTTAATATCTTATGCTTATGCAACCTCCAACACATCATTATGGTATTTACGGTTGCATAAACTCTTCTATGGAATAAGACACTTTTCGATGCTCTTTAATTTTGTCTAAAATAAAAAATATGATGTTGATGGCAAGTTGATTTTTTGCATCACCCGATAGAATACTTATCAAAGCTGATTCAGTGCATTAAAATTATGTATTTTATTAATATATTTAGGTCTACAAAACCGAAATTTTGGAGTAAGTGAGAGGTGAATAACTTTTTCTACGAGGAAAATAAAGAAAACAACCGTACAAAACTGCAAAAAATGCTACTACTAAATCAATAAATTTACCTTTTTGCCACATCCACACATATCCCATCTGTGGCAATATTTTATTATTTTTTTTTATTTTTGTTTTTTTTTTAATTCAAATTCAAAAATTAAAAAAAAAAATTTTAAAAATTAATAAAAAATTAATAGAAAAAAATTTAAAAAAAATAAAAAAAAAAATACAAAAAAAAATTAAAAGAAAATTAAAAAAAAAATTAATAAAAAAAATAAAAAAAAATTACAAAAAAAATAAAAAAAAAAATTACAAAAAAAAAATAAAAAAAAAATTAACGTTTTTTTTTTTATAACCCTCAATTACTTTTATCATAGATAAGACTACCACAAAACGACTGGGAGATCCCAAAGGGATTTCTTGTTTTATATATAATAAAGGTGATCTTCGCGTTTTTGTCTAAAATCCGGAAAAAAAGGCCAAAAGTGTGTGCGAATAAATGTAATGGCACACCGGAGGCGTGTCAAGAGTTTTGTTTATATGGGAACCTTATTTTTTGCATCACACAATAGGATACTTATCAAAGGTGATTCATTGCATTAAAATTATGTATTTTATTAAATTATTTACCTCTACAAAAACGAAATTAGAGAGTAGTAAGGAGGTGAATACGAAAATCTACGAGGAATATAAAGAAAACAACAGTACAAAACTGCAAAAAATGCTTCTACTAAATTTACCTTTTTGCAACATCCAGACATACAATAAAAGCATTTTGATTTATACTAGGAACTGTTCTAAACACGGGAGTGCACTTTTACGGTATGGTACGGCCCTTTATTAGATTTTTAATTGTAAACTAAAAATGTTGGAAAATCTTCGAGACGTTGTGGATCCATCCATCTGACATAAGTTATTGAAAAATATATGATCACATCCATCCATCTGACAGCTATCACTTTGTAATATGGTACGTACACCCTGTAGAGTAAGTATTTGTTTAAATTTTATATGTTTATAAATATTTAAATAAATGTTATTAGTTGTAAGCAAAATATGTTTTGGACAAAAATTAGGACAAGGGACGATGACCGAAGAACAGAACAGAACGACAGACGATACGAACTACACGTAATTAATTAATAAAGAAAATATAAATGATGTAGTCTGTCTTTAATTTATAAAGTAACGTTATGGAACATTACAAGTTCCCAAAGCAAATCTAAATTTATTACATGGCGATCCTGCCAGCCCTTTTTCATTATTTTAGTTAAAAATATAATATCAGATATGGCATAATGGGCACTAAGCAATCAAAAGACCAAGTTGTGATAGCGCAAACTGCAAGTGGAGATGCAGCAGCAAATTTAAATCATGGATTGACATTGGCAGAATGGTTGTTAATAATTTTAGTAGTAATGGTATTGTTGGGTTTGGTATATGTATTGATGCAAAGGTATAAAAAGGGTATGAAACGAACAATAAGACGAGAAATTAATAAGCACGAATTAAGAAAATCCCTAAATATATTAAATCAAGAAGATCAGGTATGAAAATTCAAATCACTGTATATACAATAAAGTTGATGACCTATGGAATGTGCAACGTGTGCATCGACCCAGTGTTTTAATTTATGTGGACTATTATAGGTATACGTGTAATTTGTTTATGTAATCATATTTTATTAAATTTAGTAACAATTTTAAATATTTAAGTAGATATTTTAAATTTAATTTTTGGTATATAAATATAATACATTTTTTTAACATACTAAATAAGCTTCAATACCTTGGATGGCTATTAATAAAATTTCGGAAATTTACCAATCTTTATTACAAATTAGATCAAAAGTAAGTGAATATAATATAGATAGGAGACCGAAAAAAGTTGACGAAGCAAGAGCTATATATTCTAATTTATCTAAAGAAATACAAATTATTAATAAACAAGCTGAAAAATCTGAAATAGGAAGTTCTGAAATAACTGAAATAAAAGACTTAATTTCAAAAATTAAATCCCTTTATAACGAAATTTTACAATTTGATAGAAACGAGGAAGTAAACATTTCTGAACCGAAAATGACTTCTTTTGATATAAAAACTGCTGTTAGCCTTTTACCTAGCATGGACGATTATGAAGAAACCACGAAAAAGTTAATTGATGCTGTAGAGTTGTATGATTCTATGTTAGATCCTGAAGGTAAGCAATTGTTAATCAATTTTGTTTTAAAAACACGCTTATCCAGTGGTGCAAAATTAAGACTAAATCAGAATTACACTACTATCGCGGCTTTAATTAACGACATGAAATCATATCTTCTTACACGTCAATCAGATACAGCACTTCAAGCTAAATTATATCGCGCAAAACAAGGCGAAAAATCTATTGAGGAATTTGGAAAGGAATTGGAAGACCTGTTTGTAAATTTAACAATATCGCAAGCGAATGGTAACGCCGACTCTTATTCTGTTTTAAAACCCATAAATGAAAAGGTTTGAGAAATCAGAGGCTAAGTACAATAGTGGCATCTAGAAATTTTCTGTTCCTGAAGGATGCAATCAGATCTGCAGTAGATGAGGAAACAACTACAATACGAAGTTCACCGCAAATGTTTAGAGTTTCCGCAAGAGGTAGGCAACATGTTCCGCGTGGAAATTTTCGCCCTAGAACCGGTGGCCGTAATATTTCACAAAACAATATCCAAAATCGACAGTTCTATAATCAAAATAACACCCGTACAACAAATCATAATAATCAGCATTATAATAATAATAATAGAAATTTTAGACAAGTTTATAGAGGTAATAGGAGAGTTTCAAGGTCAGCGTCACATAATGTACGACTTGCACAACAAAATAACATTACTCTAGATCAAGATTCCTTATTTCAGGAAACAACAGAATTAGTTCCAAGTACTTCTAGTGATTTTTTTCGTGCCTAAAGGCAAGAATTTAAATCATGTTTCTACATATTCCAATAACAATTCCATTTCTGTTACATTTTCAGTAGAGAATGCTAATTTTCAATTTTTAATAGATACAGGTGCAACTTTATGTGCAATCAAAGCTAAACAATTAAAATCTAAATTTACTTTACATAAAGAAGAAATAGAAATCAAAGGTATAGGTGGAACTTTACGTGCAGAAGGATTTACATTTTTAAAATTAAAGATAGGAAACACTAGTTTTAACCAAAAATTTTATGTTTTTAAGTCATTACCCTGTGCAACAGAAGGCATTATTGGTGATGATTTTATTCGAAAATTTAACGGAATTATAAATTACGAGAACCATAGTCTTACACTTACCCACTTCAAAAATAAAATAACATTACCTTTAAATAGTAACGGCGACAATATTTTAATTATCCCCCCAAGATGTGAAATTATTCGTTATCTGGATACAGGCTTGAATGAAGATTGCGTGGTACGTCCAACAGAAGTGTGCGAAGAAGTATTTGTCGCAGGAGTACTAGCTAAACCGACAGAAGGAAAGATCCCTGTGAAATTGTTAAATACGAGAGAAAGTGAGGTTTGTTTACAAAACTATATTCCAAAAATTGAGAAAGCGAGTGAGTATAATGTATGTAAGTATGACAGTGAGAATATATCTGTAGAGAGAGTGAAATCTTTATTTAATTTATTGGGCTTAAATTATTTAAACAAAGACGAACAAAATTCTATTGAGGCTATTTGTGCAAAATTTGCAGATGTTTTTCATTTACCGGGAGATAAATTGTCTGTAACTAATATTTATAATCAATCCATTGCATTAAAAGATAATGTCTCTCCATCCTATGTCAAACCGTATAGGCTTCCACAATCACAAAAAATGGAAATAAATGAACATATTTCTAAAATGTGTGAAGATGGTATAATAGAGCATGCACAAAGTGAATGGTCCTCACCAGTTTTACTAGTTCCCAAAAAGGTTGATTCTAGTGGAGAAAAAAAGAGTAGACTTGTTATCGACTATAGATTACTAAATTCTAAAATTCAAGACGACAAATTTCCACTTCCGAACATCACCGATATTCTAGATTCTTTAGCAGGTGCAATTTATTTTACTCATTTAGATCTCAGTCAAGGATATTATCAAGTAGAATTAAATAAAGATAGCAGAAAATATACAGCTTTCACTACTGATCGAGGGCAATGGCAAATGAAACGACTTCCGATGGGATTAAAAATTAGTCCTAGTGCATTTTCAAGATTAATGACTGTAGCAATGTCAGGATTAAATTATGAAAAATGTTTTGTTTATCTCGACGACCTCATAGTATTTGGAAGATCTCTTCATGAGCATAACAAAAATCTTATGCAAGTTTTTTGTAGGCTTAGAAAGGTAAATTTGAAATTAAATCCATCGAAATGCGAATTTCTAAAGAAACAAATCTTATATTTGGGTCACATTATTACAGAAAATGTATTTTGCCAGATCCTGAAAAAATTAAGTCCCTTAAACAATATCCAAGGCCTAAAAATGCAGAGGAAGTGAAAAGATTTGTGGCATTTTCGAATTACTATAGGAAATTTATTCCAAATTTTTCTGAAAAAACGGTTGTCCTTAATAAGTTGTGTAGAAAGTATGCTAGATTTGAATGGACGGATGAATGTGAAATATCTTTTAATTTTCTGAAAAATTCTCTTTCAAAACCTCCAATATTAGATTATCCAGATTTTTCTAAGGAAAATGAATTTATAGTACAAACTGATGCTTCAAATATTGCAATAGGTGCAGTTTTACTAAATAAAAATAGAAAACCCGTAGCTTATACAAGTAGACCTTTAAACAAGGCGGAAGTTAATTATCCGACCATCGAAAAAGAACTTTTAGCTATATACTGGAGCGTGAGATATTTCCGACCATACTTATTTGGTCGCCACTTTAAAATTTTAACTGACCATAAACCATTGTTATATTTATTTAATTTAAAGGATCCATCAAGCAGGTTAATTAAATTTCGACTAGGATTAGAAGAGTACGATTTTCATGTAGAGTATGTAAAAGGTAAGGAAAATGTCATAGCGGACGCATTATCTAGAATAGTTATAACATCTGATGAATTAAAAGGTATGAGCCAGAATGTAATGAATGTTATGACAAGGGCACAGAGTAAAGTATCGAATGACGAAGAGTGTGAGTTGGATAAAAGAACTACTACAAATGTTAGGCCTGATCAACCCAATGTTGTGGAAATTCTTAAAACTCCAAAAAACATCACTGAACTTAGACTTTTGTCAACTAAAGAACTCTCCAAATTTAGTGAAAAAATAACTGAAAAATCGGGTAACTTTTATTATGTACCACTACATTCTATGATTTATTTTGCACAATTAAATTTTCGATCAGCGTTGGCGCGAGACGAAATGTTGAGAAACTTAATTGATTTATGCAAAAAGATTAATATTCGCGAATTAGTTATTTTAAAGAATGAAAATAATGCACATTTTATTAAATGGCTAGCTGAAGGTATAAAAAGTAACTCTAATTGGACCGGTCCCCGAATTTGTATAGTACAAGGAGTTAAAAAAGTAGTGGATCCCGAACAAAAGAGAGTAATTATAAACGATTTCCATCTGCTTCCTACAAGTGGTCACGCAGGTATCAATCGAATGTTCAACACTATCAAAAAATACTATTTTTGGTCAGGTATGCAACAAGACATTAAGAATTTTGTAAGTAAGTGTACTACATGTCAAAAGCAAAAACATTCTAATAAATATACCAAGGAACCAATGGTTATAACATCTACAGCGCATACCTCATTCCAAAAAATATTTTTAGATATAGTTGGACCTCTACCAATAGATGATAATGAATTTTCTTATATACTGACTCTTCAATGTGAATTAACGAAGTTTGTCGAAGCTTATCCTTTAAAATCCAAAGACGCAAAAACTGTATCAAAAAGTTTCGTAGAAAATTTTATTCTAAGATACGGAATTCCTGTAGAAATAGCAACAGATAGGGGCGCTGAATTCATTTCCGCAACTATGGATGAAATTTGTAAATTACTTAAAATTAAAAATATTCAGTCAACCGCTTACCACCATGAAAGTATAGGAGCTTTGGAAAATTCTCATAAAGTTTTAGGTGCATATTTGAGAACTCAAAGTGTAGAATATAATGCAGCTTGGAGTACTTGGGTGCCGTATTGGTGTTTTACATATAATACCACAGTACATACGGAAACCAAATACACACCATTTGAGTTAGTTTTCGGAAAGAAATGTTATCTTCCAAGTAACTTAAAAAATACGTTAGATCCAGTCTACAACTTTGACAGCTATCCTATTGAACTTAAATATAGGATGCAACATGCTCAAAATGATGCTCGGAAAAATCTAATACAATCTAAATTAAAATGGAAAGAAAATTACGACAAAAATCAAAACCCTGCAATCTATCAAAAAGGAGATTTCATTCTATTAAAAAATGAAACTGCTAATAAATTTTCAGACCCCTGTTTTTTAGGGCCATATAGGGTTATTGAAGACTTATCTCCAAACGTTAAAATCTCTAAAGATAAAAAAGAAATAATTGTACATAAAAATAGAACTAAATTCTTTAAAGAATGATCGTAACTTATATTTTAATTGTATAAATAATTCCTAACATTATGTATCTAATTAGTTAAAATTAAATTATTAATAGAATTATACTTTATATAATACAAATGGGTTATAAAATGTAAGTAAGATAGGTATTTTCTAAAACTAGTTTTTGTAAATTTTGGTGAATATATATATTTTAGCATTTAGGTACTTATGCATATTGCAATTCCTGAATAAAAATAATTTACTATTTTTTCGGAAACAGTAAATTCTTTTAAAAAATTCCGGGGAGGTGTAATATGGTACGTACACCCTGTAGAGTAAGTATTTGTTTAAATTTTATATGTTTATAAATATTTAAATAAATGTTATTAGTTGTAAGCAAAATATGTTTTGGACAAAAATTAGGACAAGGGACGATGACCGAAGAACAGAACAGAACGACAGACGATACGAACTACACGTAATTAATTAATAAAGAAAATATAAATGATGTAGTCTGTCTTTAATTTATAAAGTAACGTTATGGAACATTACAAGTTCCCAAAGCAAATATAAATTTATTACAACTTTAGGTAAACTACACTTTTTCAGTAAAATTACTTCAAATACACAATGGCACCTTCTAAATTTACTACTACTATTTTTAATAACCATTGTATAACAATACTATTTACAACAAGTTGATAGGAATTCATCTTAAACATGAAAATAATGCCAAAAACTGTTAGGCTATTAGAAACTATTTGACACAAGCAATTTGTCTGTCTTGTTAGAAAAAACATCTTACCCAAACCAAATTATGACGTGAAACTAGAGGTGCAACTATATTGGAATTTGTCGATTTATTTTGAAAGCCATTTTCATGACTAAATTCTTAGAAAAGCATATGGGACAAGCAATTTCGTATATTTTTAGTAACAATCCTATCAAAAATAACGTAAATTGCATTGAACAAGTATTAATCTTTAAATCTCATTTCACAACAAAGAGGAGTAGCAATTTTCACTCACCTATTTTAAACGCACGTTCCTTTTACACAACAAAAAAAGTGTGTGAGGTTAGAGTCGAACAATGTGTGCCCCAAAATATTTTACAGCTGATCTGAGTTGTAACCTATGTATAGGATGACGTCACAAATGAATCTAAAATACTTACATCTAGTTTTAATTTTTTGGTACCGAATCAGTTCTTTCATTACTGTTTTTGTTACAAAAATTCTAAGTAGTAGGTATATTAAAAACCTTTAAATGAAACTAAATATAAATATGTGATTTTGTACCTATATTAAACAAGTAGCCATATACCTATAATAGATATCCATATAAATAGAAGTAAGGAATAAAGAACTACCTATAGTAAAATTAAACTCCTACTTATTTAGCTTATACCTAGAAAATCACGTACCTATAACTACGCTTACTTGCTCAATGTTTTTATTTCAAAATACACAATAATTAAAATTCCTTAAACTACAAATAATACAAACAATACACTTTACAGTTTTGTGTTAGGTGCATAGGTAATTTAACTATATTAATAAACTAAATTTGGGCTACGCGACTTTATCACACACATTTTAAAAACATTGGTATATTAATAGGTATAACCTACACACACTGAAAATATTATACTAAACTGAATGACTTTTCTCATAGATAAAACTACCACAAAACGACTGGGAAATCCCAAAGGGATTTCTTGTTAATTCTTATAAAATCTGTAGTGCTGTCTTTGTCGTCGAAAATCTGCATAAAAAGGACCGCTATCTATGTGACTTAACTTAGAGCTGCACCGAAGGTGCAGCCGCAGGTCTGTCTATATGAAAATTTCTTTTTTGCTGCATCCCAACGGGTACTTTTCAAGGGGATTTAATGCGGCCACACCATTTTAATTAATTGATTTAATTACATCTACAATAGGTCATTTTATGTGCGACGCAGAGGGAGATATCAACTATTTCTTCAGCTCAAATGCAAGGCTGCCAGACTGTTTCTCAAATTATCCAAATTATCCCTATCCTACACCTCGTACTTATTATTTCCGGAATAGCATAATTAATCCTATTTACGTGCAGATGCTTATTTAAATATGAACTCAATTTCCCCAAGTTTATTTTATTTTTGTTAAAATAATTTGGTTATTGGAAAAAATTCCATATTATTTTTATTTCATTCAATGCAGTTCATCCAATGCCACACTGTCGCCACTAACATATTTCACCAGATTTTCCTCAATAAATCCACACATTACACAATAGATTTACACATGTAAAATTATTAGATACTTGATTTTCCAACAAACTTAATTTACTCAACTCCCATAATAATATAACAAATATTAAAACATTATTTTATGTAAAATAACTACTAATTTATACTTATTTTTATTTTACTACTATTCACATGAACTAAATCTGGCAGAGTAGTGTGCACAAGTTGACACATTTTTTGCGATTAGAAAATTGATTCCCACCAGAAAGGTTACAATTTCAATAATAATAGAAAAAAGTTCAAGGAACCCGTTATATGTGCAAAGATATCATTGAGGTGGGAGAGATATTAACATATTTGAATATGTGCAGACGGGCTACAATTTCAATAATAATTACAACAACTCAAAAAATTGATTCCCACCAGAAAGGTTACAATTTCAATAATAATACAAAAAAGTTCAATGATCCCGTTATAGGTGCAGAGATATCATTGAGGTGGGAGAGATATTAACATGTTTGAATATATGCAGACGGGCTACAATTTTAATAATTACAACCAATCAATGACCTTTAACTGCTTAGTTTTAATATCTTATAATTGTGCAACCTCAAACACATCATTATGGTATTTACGGTTGCATAACCTCTTCTATGGAATAAGACACTTTTCGATGCTCTTTAATTTTGTCTAAAGTAAAGAAATTGATTTTTTTGATGAGTTTCAGTATATACAGGGGTGTTTTTTTAGGTGGTGTAGTTATACACAAAGTGATTCCAGTTCATTTTTGAATGTGTTATTGATTGTGCACATTTAACTTTTGCAATCGAAAAACTTTTAAATCTTTAGAAATGTTTAATATACAATTTAAATTTAAATACGGGGTGAGTCAAAAATGTCTTTGTTTATTTTTCTAAGGACAAAAAAGTAATATTTTGAGTAATGTTTTGATTTTTTTAGATTTCAATTCAAAATTTCTATGAAGTAAAACTATATGCTTCTAAAGGTTATCTACGGGGTAACTTAAAAATGTTTTTTTTTAGGTTTTTAGAATGGTTTATGAAATTATTGCACAGGGTGGCTCAAAAATGTTTCAAAAAAATTTTAGTTTGAAGATTTTTATATATCTTTTTAAGTTTCACAGTATTTTCAATTATAATGGGATCATAAAATTTTTATACAGGGTGTATGTCTATTGTTCCCATTTAAAATTTCACCAGTTAGGTAGTTGGAACCTATAATATCACTCATATACAGGGTGATTCATTATGGTTGCAACAAACTAAAACTGGCGATTCCTGAAAACAATTCAAGCATTTTTTGCTATTGAACCCATGTGCGCAAATGCTTCGTTATCGAGATACAGGGTGTCCAAATTTAGTGGTCAAATTAACTTTTTTGTTCATTTCTCAAAAACTAGCATACCGATTTTGACAAAATTTTACATGCATTTGAGAACAGATAACCTAAAATATTCTGAATTATTTTGGCTTTCATTAACTGTTCATTGGCGTAGATATAGGGGCAATTGGATAAAGTTTAAACATAAATTAGTTAAACACAGCTTTGACAAGCCTCATTATTTTAAATTATTACTTTTAAAGGCAAGGGCAACTTATAAGCTACAAAAAAGTTAACTACGTCGATGTTGTGGTTTCCACCATTTTTATGGAAACCGATAAATTGCAAGTTAATGGTAGATATAAATCAAAACGAAAAATCAAAGTTGCCGTGGAAAACGATTTAATAATAAGAAATTACTTAACAACAAATTTTAAGGCCCATCAGTACAATTAAAAATTTAACAATAAAAATACTAAACTCGAAATTAAAATAAGAAAATTAATAACAACTGTTCAAACCGCCCTCCATTGACAGTAATGCACATTTTACATCTTTCACTAATGAATTTGTAGCTCTAATAAGGATAGTTTCTTATTTTCCTAGCAGCTTCATGAACTATCTCCAGTTGGTTTTCATTTATAATTGGTACACTGTAAATCAATTGTTTCTTGTACCCCTATAAAAAGAAGTCGAGCGGATTCAGATCCGGTGATCTTGGAGGCCACTCAATGGAACCTACCAAATCAATCAAATTGTTTCCAAACAGTTGATTTAAAACTCTAGTTACTTGTCTACCACGGTGCGCAGGGGCTCCGTCATGTGATACCACATGTTTTGAACAATATTCAGAGGTACCTCCTCAATAAATTCGGGTAGGCCGATGTGTAGGAAAAGACTGTATTGATTTGAGTTTAAATGCCCATTAATTACCAACAACAATAATTTATTGTTAAACATGCCACCGCAAACATTGATACTAAAACGTTCTTGAAAATTTCGCGGCCTTATAGCACGAGGTTTGTTTAAAGACTATACATGTGCATTATGGTTTGTACTTATGCCATCTCTAGTAAAAGTTGCTTCATCTGACCAGAGCACTTTCTCTAAAAATCTTTCATCTTCTTGATGCTTACCAAGAACCCAATTACAAAATAGTGGGCTCCTTTCACGGTCTCCATTATGTAGGGCCTGGACATCTTGATGATGATAGAGATAGAGCATTTCTCGATTTAATAGTCTCCAAACAGTTGTTCGAGGTAATGCCAATTGAGTTGGTATTCTTCTAGTGCTTATTTTCGGATCGTCTAAAACTAAATCCACTATGTTTTCTTCAGTTGGAATGTTTAGACGATGCGGACGTTTGTGAACTCTACATCAAATGCTCCCAATCGTTCTAAGCCTGTGAAATGTAGCCGTCCATGTTTTGTGATGTGGATGACGTCTATTAGGATACCTAATTTGGTATTTTCTGGCCGCTGCTCTTGCATTTGCATTACACAAACATATTCTTCAACTGAAAAACTCATTTTACTTTAGAAAAAAACATTCGCAATATTAAAAACAACTACGAAATAATAAAACAATTTTAACTAATTTAAATTTGTTGCTGTCAAAGTTTTTTTTTATTGTTGCGGCATTCGTTTTCCATGGCAACTTTAAATTTTCATTTGGTTTTCTGGTAAACGTTATTTTGATTTAAATCTAGCATTAACTTGCAATTTATCGGTTTCCATAAAAATGGTAGAAATCACAACATCCACGTAATTAACTTTTTTGTAGTTTATAAGGTGCTCTTTTTAAAAAAGTAATCATTTAAAGTATTGAAGCTTGTAAAAGCTGTCTTTAATTAATTTATGTGTAAAATTTACCCAAATGCCCCCTATATCTACGCCAATGAACAGTTAATGAAAACCAAAATAATGCAGATTATTTTAGGTTATCAGTCCCCAAATACAACATGTGAAATTTTGTCGAAATCGGTTAGCTAGTTTTTGAGAAATGAACAAGAAAGTTTGGACACCCTCTATCTCGATAACGAAGCATTTGCGGACATGGGTTCAATGGCAAAAAATGCTTAAATCACTTTCAGCAATCTCCAGTTTTCGTTTGTTGCAACCGTAATGAACCACCCTGTATAGTATATTAGTACTATCACTCTATTAATTGTAAAATTAAAATACAATATTTGTTATCAGGTTTCTGTGGCGTCATTAGTACGGCGTTAGGGGTTCGAATCCCATCTGTGGCAATATTTTATTATTTTTGTTTTTTTTAATTCAAATTCAAAAATTAAAAAAAAAAATATTAAAAAATTAATAGAAAATTAATAGAAAAAAATTAAAAAAAAAAAAAAAATTAATAAAAAAAATACAAAAAAAAAATAAAAAAAAAACTTAAAAAAAAATTAATAAAAAAAATTCAAAAAAAAATTACAACAAAAAAATAAAAAAAAATTAACGTTTTTTTTTTTATAACCCTCAATTACTTTTATCATAGATAAGACTACCACAAAACGACTGGGAGATTCCAAAGGGATTTCTTGTTTAATATATAATAAAGGTGATCTTCGCGTTTTTGTCTAAATTCCGGAAAAAAAAGGCCAAAAGTGTGTGCGAATAAATGTAATGGCAAACCGGAGGCGTGTCAAGAGTTTTGTCTATATGGGAACCTTATTTTTTGCATCACACAATAGGATACTTATCAAAGTTGATTCATTGCATTAAAATTATGTATTTTATTAAATTATTTACCTCTACAAAAACGAAATTAGAGAGTAAGAAGGAGGTGAATACGAAAATCTACGAGGAATATAAAGCAAACAACAGTACAAAACTGCAAAAAATTCATCTACTAAATTTACCTTTTTGCAACATCCAGACATACAATAAAAGCATTTTGATTTCTACTAGGAACTGTTCTAAACATGGGAGTACACTTTTACGGTATGGTACGGCCCTTTATTAGATTTTTAATTGTAAACTAAAAATGTTGGAAAATCTTCGAGATGTTGTACATCCATCCATCTGACATAGGTTATTGAAAAATATATGAATATAAGTATGTCACTTTGGATTATTAACACTTTTTCAGTAAAATTACTTCAAATACACAATGACAACTTCTAAATTTACTACAACTATATTGAATAACCATTTTATAACACTACAATATACAACATGTTGATAGGAATTGATCTTAAACATGAAACTAATGCCGAAAACTTTTAGCCTATTCATGTAAACGAAGAGAATAATAATAAACTATTTGACACAAGCAATTTGTTTGTCTTGTTAGAAAAAACATCTTACCCAAACCAAATTATGACGTGTACTAGAGGTGCCAACTATATTGGAATTTGTCGATTTTTTTTTGGAAATCATTTTCTTGACTATTTTCTTAGTAGAACATATGGGAGAAGCAATTTCGTATATTTTTAGTCACAATCGTATCAAAGAATAACGTAAATTGCATTGAACAAGTATTAATCTTTAAATCTCATTTCACAACAACGAGGAGAGAACAATGTGTGCCTCAAAATATTTTACAGCTGATGTGAGTTGTAACATATGTATAGGATCAATTAATCTTAATTATTAATCTTTTGATACCGAATCAGTTCTTTCATTACTGTTTTTGTTACAAAAATTCTAAGTAGTAGGTATTTTAAAAACTTTCAATGAAACTAAATATAGACATGTGATTTTGTACCTATATTAAGCAAGTAGCCACATACCTATAGGTATCCATATAAATAGAAGTAAGGAATAAGGAACTACCTGTAGTAAAATTAATTTGCTACTTATTTATCTCATATCTAGAAAATCACGTACCTATAACTACGCTTACTTGCTCAATGTTTTTATTTCAAAGTACACAATAATTAAAATTCCTTAAACTACAAATACAAACAATACACTTTACAGTATTGTGTTAGGTACATAATTTAACTATAATTAATAGGTATAACCTACACACACTGAAAATATTATAATAAACCGAACGAAATTTCATAATTTCTAACATTAAATCATCATTTTGTCTATGTCGCCTGCATTCACTATCCACAATCAAACACAGATCTTCTCTGAGCAGAGCTTCGTTGTTGGTCACTTTATAGTCCACAAAATTTTAAACAAACGCCTGTATGTCCACATTTTGAACGCCTCTATTTTGTTGATAGTGTCACTTTGGGTTATTAACAATTTCTCACTAAAATTACTTCAAATACACAATGACACCTTCTAAATATACTACAACTATATGGAATAACCATTTTATAATAATAATAATAAATCGACTTTATTTCAATTAACAGTTTAAAGTCACAATATATGTATATGAAACAAAGATCTGCATCAGGCGAAGTCTAGCCATTGGCTATTCTAACTTAACCCTACGCAAGATCTATCCCACCTCTAAAATACAATTTGCATTTGGAATATACAAATCAATTTCTTACTCTTCCTACATCTCACAGTAAACACTAAATAAGGTTAGAGTAGATCCTAAAAGCGCACATCTCTCAGCGAACCATCAGCGTTCAAATTACACATCTAGATAATATGTTCACGTTATACTGCTATATCAATGTCTCAAATAAATATTTTTTATATTTAAACTTGAATTTGTTGATATTGAATATTTTAAATTGCTCAGGAATAGAGTTATATAGGTTGATCGCATTATAGATAAAACTACGACAGAACATCGCAGTGCGGTGCTTAGGTACTGTATATTTATTTGTGAATCTTAAAGGTTGGGTATGAATCATGGACCTCTTAATAAATTTGTTTTTTAAATATTGGAATGAATTCTTATGATTTAATATTTTGTGAACAAAAGAGGCTAGGTGATGACGTCTCCTATCAACCATATTAAGCCAACCCGTCTCCTTAATTTTATGGGAAATATGGTCTCTTTTTCTTAAACCATAGATGAGGCGACAACAGCTATTTTGCACCTTTTGTATGCGATTCTTATCTACCTCATATAAACACGATCCATACAAAAAGTCACAGTATGTGAAATGTGACAAAACAAGTGTTTCACAAAGTTTCTTCTTTAGAGAGAAGTTTAGAATATGAAGATTTGAATATAGAAGTCTTAAGGACATGTAAGCTTTTTTTGTTAAGTTTTTTACATGCTCACAGAAACGCAAATCTGACGAAAAAAGAAGACCTAGATCATTTGCACTTTCAGTAAAATGTATATTGATGTTATCCATATGGATTCTCATATTGTTAGTTAAGAAGTTTTTATTTTTTACGTTTCCAAAGCATAGAATTTTAGTTTTCTCCGAATTTAATTGTAATGCGTGTTTTTTTGAAATTTCTTGAATAGAATTCAGCTCATTATTAATAATTTCAGCCCTCTCATGATATTCCTCCACTTTAAGGTTGTATAATATTTGCATATCATCCGCATAGGCTCCAACTTCACCTGCAGATATAGAATTTATAATTTTCGCTGTATAGATGATAAAAAGCAGAGGCGCCAGTACAGAGCCCTGCGGAACACCAGAAAGTATATTTGTAGTAGACGAGAATTCACTATTTGATTGGATTTTTTGTTTTCTATTTTGTAAATATGATCTGACCAATGATAAAGAGTTAGTGTCGAAATTATAAAATTGAAGCTTTGAGAGAAGCAGTTTATGATTGACTGTGTCAAACGCCTTTGAGTAGTCCAGCAAGACCAGCACACTACTTAACCCCCCGTCACGTGCCTCGAAAATGTCGTTAATAATTGTTGTTAGCGTACTGCCCGTACTGCACCCCTCTCTGAAACCACATTGATTATCTGGAATTATTGAATTCTCAATACAATAGTCTACTATTTGTTTAAAAATAAGTTTTTCCAATATTTTTGATATTGTTGGTAAAATACTAATGACTCTTAGATCGGAAAAATTTGAGGGATTTTTACATTTTGGAATTGGTTTACCAATTGCAATTTTCCATAGATTCGGAAAATAACTTTGTTCTATACAGGAGTTAATAATATTTGTGATTATGGGGTCTATATACGGTGAACAATATTTAAGCATAGTAGAGTTAATGACATCCACCCCCAGTGCCTCTGTTCTTATACCCTGTAGGGCATCATGAATATCCTCCACCCGTGCAAGCGTAAATGAAAACGATTGATCTGTATCAGAAACATTATTAGAATAAAAATTTATTAGCTCGTCACAATCCGCAGATACATATTGAGAGAAAGCTGCAAAGTATCTACCAATATCCGAGGGGTCAGACAGCTGTTTTGGAATTTGGTTGCCTTTATTAGAACGCACATTTAGAGTAGAAAGAGCCTGCCATGTTTTTTTGTGCTGCCACTTATTGATACTGTATTTAGATATGCTCTCTTTTCAGAACGTAGTGCGGTAAGCGCAAAGTTTCGTAGTTCTTTATAAGCCTCCCAATCAGCAGCCTCTCCAGTTCTTCTAAATTTTTGATAGGCCCTATCTCTGTTTTTCATAATTAATTTTAGATTAGCTGTTAACCACGGAGCCTTAGGTTTTGAAACCCTAACAGTTTTTATTGGCGCATGTTTGTTATACAGAGTTAGTAAAAAATAATTAAATATATCGATTTTATTGTCAATATTATTTTCTGTTAGAATCTGATACCACGGTATATTAACCAAATCATTAATAAAGCTTTCATAATCAAAATTTTTATAGTCGCGAAAAGTAATCATCTTAGGTGGTGGTTTATTATAATTTAAATTAAGTTTTACGTATACTATTCTATGGTCTGAGATTTCGTCCGCGGGCATCGTGCCCGAACGTACAATTCTGTCACAATTAGACACAAATATTGGATCCAGCAGTGTACTAGAATTCGCCGTGACCCTCGTCGGCTCATTAATAATCTGTATCAAATTATACGATTCAAAACATTCTGTAATAGGGTTATATAAATTTAGAAAGTTAACATTTAGATCACCTAATATAATTATATTTTCATGCTCCGGAGAGACACTAGACAAAATATCATCAAAGCTACCCAGATAACCGCTGACATTTGTATGAGGTGGTCTGTCAAAAGTACCTAAAACTATTGATGTTGATTTCAGTCTTATGCGAATAAACAAATATTCTAATCCGTCACTCACATCCGCATCGATAGTAAGTATTTCGGATCGATATCTAGACAAGACATATGCCCCAACACCACCCCCTCTACCATTTCTATCTTTCCTAAAAAAGACATAATTAGGGATACTCACAATTTCGGAATCCATAGCAGGAGTGAGCCAGGTCTCCGACACCACAATTACATCAAACCTGTTTTCCTGAACAATTGTAGAAAATTCGTTAAATCCTGTAGAAATTGATCTCAGATTAAGATGTGCAATTAGCATAATCACTTACATTATACATACATAGCAGTACTGAAGTTGCTTATATCAATACTCCGTTACAAAACTGAATACTTAAATTACGTAAACAAAGTTCTACTTTATTAAAAAAAGAAAAAATACGAAAAAGATAGCAGAGAATGATGATTCTGAACTATAATTAATAGATTTTCACGCTTGAAGTGTTTCGCCAAGAGACGCGCCAAAACAAAAAAAATGGAAGAAAAAAAAAAACGCAAGTTCCAGCAAATTTTTCGAGATCAACGGAGGTAATTATAAATACCTCGTCCCCAAGTTTAGTATACAAAATAAAAAAATAACAACTAAAAGCAAAGCAAACTTAAATAATGACACAAATACAATCTGTGCAGTTTTCTCATCATAAACAAGTACATACCTCAAATCAAAATGATTGACTACGTACCTGTACGGTAAATACACTATGCAAAGAAAAAAAAAAGTACCTAGTTCCATAAAAATAAATAAATAAATTCAGTATACCATACGTATCCAAAACTGCTATACCATTTTGAACTTTAATATGTCTATAGGAAGTAAATCTAATAATCTTACACGTAAAAAAAACTAAGTAAACAAATGAGTAAATAATTGAACCGCTGCTTCTGTTCTGTGAAAACAAAATTGTTATTATGTGGTAAAACATACACTTACATTATCAACAGTGATATAAGCGTTACAGTTTAGAGACATGAAGAGAAATAGAAACAAAAAGGATTAACTTAATCAATTATGTAAGTAATTGAATTCTAATTTTCTTCTATAAGATCGTCTTCTGATTTGATGCATGTCTTTCTCTGGTCTCTGAAGACATACGTGAAACCATTAAATGTCCAGGCCGAATGACCATATTGTTCTCTAGTTTTTTTAAATATTTTTAAATTTTCGTTGGTTAACTTCTCTGTAATCACAATTCCAGATCCCTTGAGTTTTTTCTTATTTTTAAAAATATCATCCCTTAACCATCTATTGCATAACTGGACACAAAGTGGTGGTGGTTTGTTCATTCTCTTTGTTTTTCTGTTAAATCGATAGAAATGATTTATATCGTGTTTGTTTACCTGTACACCAATTTTATTATTAACGATATTAATTATCTTCTCCAAATCACCTTCATTAGTTTCAGTTATTCCGTGAAACACAACAAATTTATTGTTATAATTCAATTCCAAATTTGTTATTTTTAAAGTATTATTATGCACTTTATCTTGAACTTCATTGATTTGTGTTTTTAATGAGTCCACCGATAGAACGATAGAGTCCTTCAACCGTTTAATTTCGTCGAAAATTTCTTTTCGTATTGAGTCAATGTCCAACCTGGATACAATATTATTCAGTTCTCTGGTAATATTTATTTGTATATCTTCAAGAGCCTTGTTAAATGTATCCGCCATATTGTCCACACGTGTATTCATTTCTTTCACCGACATTGCGTGTTTAGAAGACATTTTTGATGTGTAAATTATGTCACTAGATCACTTTAAATTTTATAACTTTAAATCAACACACCGTTATACATATAATTCGCTCTTCTTTTATTGAAATTATAAAATTTCTCGGAGTCGATGTATAAATGACCTATCAGCTCACCAGCGCCATCTATCTCTATAACAATACAATATACAACAGGTTGATTGGAATTGCTCTTAAACATGAAAATAATGCCGAAAACTGTTAGGCTATTAATGTAAACAAAGAAACTATTTGACAAAAGCAATTTGTTACCAAAACCAAATTATGACGTGAACTAGAAGGGTCAACTAAACTAAAATAAGTGACACCAACGTTAGAAAAAAATACTGCCAAATTATGACAAACCAACGAACCATAATAGAGAGATATGGTGGTCCTACAAAAAAAAAACGTCCGCCGCTATTAACGTTAACGTTAATTTAACACCAAGGATTTTCAAATAGAGAGATATGGTAGTTCTAAAAATAACGTCACCTATGATGATAATCATATTATAGGCAGGCATTTTTAGGCTAGCAGATTTAAAATACTATCTAATATATTTATAGTAGGTATTTAGTATAAAATTTTATAAGGTTATTGAATTTGATAAGTGGATTTATTATTTAAATTAAGTATTTATCAGATTACAACATTAATAAGCAGCATGTACAAGATGCAAAAAAGCATTTAACAAATTTTCCAGATTGCAATCAAATAAATTTTAAATGTTTAGAAATTTTTAGCATACACTTTAAATTTATATATGGGGTGAGTCAAAAATGTATTTGTTTATTTGTTTAAGGACAGTAATATTCGCATGCGAAAGGTTAGGGGTTCGAATCCCAGCTCTTTATTTTTTATTTTTTTTTGTTGATTTTTTTTTTTATTTTTTTTAACTTTTTTTATTGAATTTTTTTTTTAATTTTTTTTATAACCCTCAATGACTTTTTTCATAGATAAAACTACCACAAAACGACTGGGAAATCCGGCAAGGGATTTCTTGTTAATATATAATAACGAGTGCTTTGTCTAAAATCTGTAAAAAAAAGGATCAATTTAAAGCCACTAAGGCAAACGTAGCACGGCAGGTGCCATCAGCAGTACGCTCTATATTATGGAAACTTTATTTTTATCACGCGTAAAGAGCTACTTTTCAAAAGAGATTGACTCTGATAAAATAATGCATTTTTCTAATTAATTTACGTCTATAAGAGCGATATTAGAGAGTGAGAAAGAGGAAAGTAACATTTTCTACGAGGAATATATGGAAAACAACAGTACAAAACTGCATGAAATGCTACTACTAAATCAATAAATTTACCTTTTTGCAACATCCAGACGTACGATAAAAGCTTTTTCATTTCTACTAGGAATCGTTCTTAACACGGCAGTACACTTTTACGGTATGGTACGGCCCTTTATTAGATTTGTAATTGTAAACTGAAAATGTTGGAAAATCTTGAGGACGTCGTAAATCCATCCATATGAATTAGGTTATTGACAAACATATGACCACATCCATCCATGTGACGGCTTTCATGACACTGTTACTTTGGTCTATTAACACTTTTTCAGTAAAATTACTTCAAATACAAACTGACACCTTCTAAATTTACTACAACTATATGGAAACACACACATGAAAATAATGCCGAAAACTTTTAGGCGATTAATGTAAACAAAGAAAATAATAATAAACTATTTGACACAAGCAATCGTCGTGTTAGTAAAAACATATTACCAAAACCAAATTATGACGTGAGGTGGCAACTATATTGGGATAGTAAAACATATGGGGGAAGCAATTTCGTATATTTTTAGTCACAATCGTATCAAAGAATAACGTAAAATGCATTGATATAGAAATTCTGACAGCCACCCACACCAAAGCTGCTGTCTTTCGCAACTGATTTCAAGATCCAAACACGTTTGGATTCACTAATCATGTTCTTTCGCTAAAAACGCATTTTCTAATTCATCCCCACTTTGTCGCCCATCGCGATCTAGATCCATAATCCCCTTGCCTCTCCGGAACATTTAAAATGAATTAAAAAGTAATATTTTCAATAATTTTTTGATTTCTTTGGATTTCAATTCAAGATTTCTTTGAAAGTTAAAGTATAAGCTCCTAGAGGTTATCTACGGGGTAACTCAAAAATGTTTCCATTTATTTTCAATATTTTTAGGTACGGTAGAATGTCATAGATAGAAAAACTTTCAGATTTTTTTAGTTTTTTAGATTGATTTATGGAATTATTGCACAGGGTGCTTAAAAATGTTTTAAAAAAATTTTAATTTGAAGTTTTTTATATATTTCTTGTGTTTCACAGTATTTTTAGGTAGAATGGGCTCATAAAAATTGTATACAGGGTGTATGTGTCCCATTTAAAATTTCACTAGTTAGGTCGTTGGAACCTATAATATTAAAATGTTTCTATTGATTTTTTGAAATTTGTTTTTTTATTTTTTTTACAACCGACAATGACTTTTGTCATAGATTTGTGGTAGTCTAACAAGACGACTGGGAAATCCCGCAAGGGATTTCTTGTCAACAAATATAAAATGTGAAGCTATTATTCACCCTAATCTTCAACGAAAACGAGTAAAAGTTCGTACGTATAGGAGTGAGGATAATAACAGCTATTAACAAAATATCTACAAAGTAGCTATGATTCAGCTTACTTTTGGGTCAACTTACCATAATATTCTTCCTATTTTGTTTGATCGGTCTTCAAACTATCATAAATATATTCTTGTGTCTATTCGGTTGTTTATTTAGTTATGGCGTTGTTAATGCCTTGACTTTCGCGGTTTGCGATCTGGCTGCTCTCATAGTCATACTCCGTTGCTAATCCACAAAGGTACTAAAATTTCGCGGGCATTCTGGTAACTGAGTATTAAGTTCATAACACTACTTAGGTGTAATTGTTCGGGTACCTTGTGTAATTATTGTAAACGGTCATAACGTTATGCGTAGGTCTAAGGTACCCGGCTCGTCTTAGAGTGCCTACTATATATATTGCTTTCACATCTATAATATTTTTTTTTTGTATAGGACTAAGTTCATTTCTTTGTAACGCGTATATTGAATTATTTAGCAGTTAGGTTAACCTTAAAATAGTTAATTGTTAATTCTTCTTTTATAGTTGGGACGCTATTATGGTCCCTTCCATTGTGTTTTAGCAGTACCTACCTATTATTGTGTAAACAAAATAATCTCTTATGTTTTATTTTTTACAGGTACATTGAGACAACAAAAAGATACTGTACATTTGTCTAAAGGGAATGAAATATCAGTGGAAGACCTCGATAAACGAAAAGGTAAAATATATTATGTTATTATATTAATAACTCATTATTTGGGTATTTCTAAATATTAATCAGTCAATATAATCCTATCGGCTTCTTGACGAAAGCTACTGCGTTTATGAAAAAATGTAAATTTGTCAATAGCTCTCTCATATTAAAAAAAAGTTGGAAAAACTTAATATAAACAAAAACGTAAATTAAAAAAACTTATCTTTATGGAGTCCTAACGTTTGGGAGAGTAATCTATTTCCATTATCAGAGGATAACAAACCAATCTTTATTCTTTAATTCCATACTATAATTCTAAGAAAGGTCACTCTAGAATACCATTAACCCGGTTCACGATGGTATTAGCTATGATACTCCGGGTGGGATTGTTGATGCGTTCGCAGATTTTTTTAGGAGCGTGTATGTGGATTCTGATCTCCCTTCGGATGGGATTTCGGATGACTTTGGTATTTACTCGGATCATATTACACTGCCGCATATTGATTATTATTATAAAAGCTGCAAAGAGGCTTAAACCAAAGTTAACTGCTGGAACTGATGGAATGCCGTCATTTATTGTTAAAGATTGTATCGGTGCCTTGGCTGCCCCTTTATTGCATATTTACAGAAGCATGCTTGCGTCTTGCCGTTTCCCTGATATATGGAAGGATGCAAGAATTACGCCAGTGCTGAAGAAGGGTGATAACAACTTGATATCGAATTACCGTCCCATATCGATACTCTGCAATTTCTCTAAGCTTTTCGAGATAATTATCCATGAATATCTTTCTCAGCGTTTGGGAAGAAAATTGGCTAATGAGCAACATGGTTTTATTGCCGGAAGATCATGTACGACAAATTTGGCTGTTTTATCACACCAGACATGTGTTGCCATTGACAATCGAGCGCAGCTGGACGTTATCTATACTGATTTCCAAAAGGCCTTTGACCGGATAGACTACTATGTTCTCCTCTCGAAGCTCCGAACGTGCGGATTGTCAGTTCCATTTGTGAATCTGTTTCAGTCCTATCTTATGAGTAGATCGCAGTTTGTTGAGTATGAAGGTAAATCTTACAGATTTACTCCCAAATCTGGGGTGCCCCAGGGATCTAACGTTGGTCCGCTACTCTTTTTAATATTTATAGATGACCTGCTCAAGGTCATTGGTGTCTCTAGGCTTGCATTTGCAGACGATCTTAAGTTATTCGCTGTGGTGGATTCTTTGAGTGATTGCGAAGCATTGCAAGAGAATTTGAATATCGTGAATGACTCTTTCAAAATAAGATAAATAACGATGCACTGAAGCGCGTGTCCGAAGTCACTGATTTGGGTGTTGTCTTCGATACCAAATTCACATTTGCACCACATTATTCCTCTATGATTTGTTTTGTGTTGCGGAATGGTGGAGACTTTGATGTACTTTGAAACTCCTCTATTATGCATTTGTTCGTAGCAGATTGGAATTGGCTTCATAAGTTTGGAATCCTATGTACGATTGCTATGTTGGAGATTTGGAGTCTGTGCGAGGTTTAAGTCATCAAGACTTATTAAACAGATACGGTATGAGTTCTCTTAGTCTACGCAGATATATAAACTCCGTTAAGTTTTTATATAATTTAATTCACAACACAACAGACTGTGAGTATTTGCTGTCTATGTTGGATTTTCATATTCCGCGTCCTGGAGCCAGGAGTAGTCCTACTTTCAGATTGAGCACGCCCAACTCTAATGTTCTTAGTCAAAGTCCAACTTTTGTATATGTGTAATTGTTATAATTCAGTTTCTAGTAGTTCTGTAGTTGATCCGTTCAGTGATTCCATTGGACAAATAATCCAAATGTTTAATGCTTAGTTTTTATTTTTGTCTGTGATTTGTGAATATTGATTTCCTCTTTCTTCTCTTTTAAGAGAATTCTTAATCTTCTTAAGTTTAATTTATTTTTAATTGAAGTATCTTATTACTTAGTTTTAGGTATATGTATTATTTTGAATGTATTTATAATTTTTGTTTCCTGTTAGTGGGCCAATAGCCTGTTGGATGAATAAATATTATTATTATTAGTGTTGATAGTTTTTGCATATTGACATTTTTTGTCAGACTATTATACTTGTTGTTTTAACTATTATATATGTTTGAACCAAATTCTGTCAATATCTATAGAAAACTCTAGGAGGCATTTAATTATTTAAGCAATTCCCACCACAATAAACATATTTATACAGAAGTTATAATATGTCGTAAATAGTATATTGTGCAACCAACATGAAATCACATATATTTCACATTATACGTTTTCTACGACTGTTTTAATGCTTTTGAATATACTAAACATAATTTTTAGGGAAATATTTGTTTTCCGAAAGTCACCCCTGTTGGCGTAAGTTCGAAGTATTAAATTGACTAGTTGGTGTTAAACTATATTCACTATCACTGTTTTTGTGTTTTGAAATTAGCGAAATACTTAATTATAATTATTATTAATTATAAATACCTAAACTGTCAATTGTGTTTGTATTGCCGGCGTTGCTATGGCGATATTTGATGACCGACGCTACTTTTGTCACTACCAGGAAATTTACCCGTGCGTATAAATATTATGTAGACCTATTTATTACGCACGGGTAAATGAAAAACAGCATTACAATGTACTACATTTCCAAATCATGATTGAACATATAATAAAGGCATTTAAAGATAGTCGTAGAAAAAATACTATTTGCCTCGTCTTAATTTCCATTAGTCACAAACGCGCCATTTTGAATTCCAAATGGATTCTAGAAGGAAAAACTGTATGACAGCACCTGTCAGCAGTTTCATAATCCTCCTTTAAATTTGAATAAGTGTTGTTCCGTTATAAATTCACCTGTAAATTAAAGCCATCAAGATTTATATATAATACTGACTCTCATCGTCATCTGGTGCGGGACGAGGTGAAAGATCTGGGGGTGATATTATAGCAAGCTTAGTTTCACAAAGCACATTACAGAAGTTTTTTCGAAATAGTAGATACATATTTCATATCTTATAAAACTCTTGGTCTGCTGTATAATTATTTTGTTCACTCTAGGCTGGAGTATGCTTGTGTTGTGTGGAGTTCCGGTTACATTTGCGAAATACTTGAGGTTCAAGAGTGATGGTATATATATTCATATGCAGGATTTCCTTACGATAATCTTCTCAACCGTTTTGATTTACATTTGCTGCTCAGGCGAAGAGACTATGCTGCATTTGTATATCTATTCAAAGTTGTGAGTAATATTACCGACTCTCCTGACATAATCTCTTTAATCCAATTTCATGTCCCGGGATCTCGTACGTGTAACAACGAATTATATTTTCAGTTGCCTGCCGCGCGTAGCAATCTGCTGCTGGTTTCTCCGCTATATGTGATGTGTTCTGTCTGTGATTCGGTGAGCAATGATGTATTGTGTACCAATATTCAACAAATGAAAATAGTGTTTTTTTTTTTGGATAAATCTACGTATTTTATGTTACTTTTGTTACTTCATATCTACTCCACTAGACGCTTAAAACGACATCGACTCGTCGTGTTCCCAGCTACATTTCTGTCCCGCTACTATGTTACACTATATCTATAATATATACTATAAGATACTATAATATAACAATGCGGGCGGTGAATTGCTTTGAAGACATGAAGATGAGAGGTACCGACAGGATGCGAACCAACTGTATAAACTGTGATGTAGATGTTCTTATCAGAACAAAATAAGCAGCAGCTTAACACGAACAAAAAAGTTGTAGGTATACTGATAAACGTACGAAAAACTACTACTAACTATATTTGGTTGATTGATTTTTTTATACATAGAAAATTATCCAGCATTGTTATTATTAATTTCAAACCCTTATAGATTAGTTACCCGTTGAAGACCAGTTCATGCAAATTACGCAGCATCAATTGGTTTATCTCTAGTGCGAAAAACCAGGAATTTCGAAAAACTCTTTACGGCACTTCTTCCGAGCAAATCACAGAGCAATACAATTCGCGTGTGTAAAAATAAATTATGCAATATAACTTATAAAATCATATAAATTTGTCCATCCTGAACGCTTCACGTATTTTATTTAAATTTAGGCATATGACACTGCTCTACAATACGGCAATAGATAAATAAATCCATCTTGTTATAAACAAATTTAGTTAATTTTATTATATTTATTTGTCGAAGGATAAAGTATAATAATTAAAAAAAAATAATGGAAGCAGTAGTATAATATAAAATCTTTGTAGAACGCAATAATTTTCCTAAATTCATTTTATCTGCATGTAACTTTGGCAACAAAAACCGTACCCTGATGCCAATTTAATTTTAATATTTTATCCAGATTTGCACCCGGACGGAGGTAATCCCTTGAGAGAAAACAACAACGAGCAACTTGATATTTTAGATGACGATTTCCTGTTTGCATCCAGCAGAAGTTCTAAATTGCATACGAATTTGTTTTTGTTAAGTCTGGTATTATCTCAGAGACTGCGTGATTAATTTTCATTTCAAATATAAACTTCTAAATATTGTATGTAATAAATTTCTAGTGTATTACGAGGCATATACATCTGACATATATTTTTCTGTATACTAAGTTTACGATATATATACACTCTGATTTATTTATGTTGTCAAGTAAGTTTCTGTTATTTGTGGCTTTTATAAAAACTAGGTAATTCCTTTATCTTCTGCAATAAGATGTGAAACTGTAAATAATGAGAAGTTATTAGTGTACCTAAGAAGTCGGTGGCATTTTCAAACCGATATATTTTATTTTATTTATTTTACCTCTTTATTTTAGTAAAAAAAAATTGAGATATTATGAAAGTGAATTTCATTTTTCTCGTTCATTGTGAAGCCAATCTTTACCGCTATCGAAATCCTTATGTATAAATTTAGAGAACAAGGTAAAACCACTACCCCCCTCGCTAATACCACGAATTGCATTGAATTACAAGCATGCTTCCTAAATAAACATCAAAATGAGAATTTTATTTAGCTTATATAAAATTCTGATTTTGATGTTTATTTGGGAAGGTTGCTTGTAATTTTATGACAGTCGTGGTATTAGCGAGGGGGATACTTGTTTCACTGTGTTCTCTAAATTTATACATAACAATTTCGATAGCGGGACCGATTGGCCTTACAATTATATTATAAGTATATCACAAAGTTAGTTTGAAGCAAAAAAGCTACATAAACTTCTAACAAACAACAACATAGCAGATCAAATTTTATTACAACTTTGATATTAGTATCTTGCCATACAAGTTTTCAGACAATTCGGCTAAAATATCATTTCAAAAGTGGCCCAAGTAATAACGCGAATGAAGCATAGTATTTTAGATTTTGCTAAATTATTATGCATATTGCTCATGTGTAAATTGGCTACTATGCCTGAAAATTAGGCATTGGAAATAATAATGCAATAAAAATTAAATGCAGGCTGGTTCTTTAAGTTGCATGAATTTTACAACGTTTTGATTAAGAGACGAATTTGGAATATCTTCCTGTAGTGAAGAAATAATATAGATACGATCAATCAAGATTATCAAGAACTTTTTCTTTTGGTTACAGCGAACAAATTTTAAAAATGACGTTATATTGATGAATATTTACTTTCTGTTCTACGTTTAACATATAAGTGACCCCATTTTTTAGCAACGAATGCAAATTTATTTATGTAATGTTGCAAGACAACCTTCAATTTTGGCATAATACTGATGATACAATATTTATGAGAAACAGCCTATTTAAAAGACGGAAATTCTACACCTGAAGCTAAACATGTATTTGTTTAGGTTGTATAATTTTCTAGAGACTCCGTTATTTCAAGTATTTGTGAAATAATAAAATACCTAGTAAACTAAAAATGTACTTGTAATAATGTAAAATATTCTGTATGCTTCAAATTTTATACATACATGATTTATGGATACATTTTAAAAATATTGTGAATCTATACAAGGTGTCCCAAATATAAGATATAAACCATAGTTGTGTTTTTTTAAATGGAATGCCCTGTATATGAATATACATTTAGATTCCCCGTTCAAAATAAACCTAAGTTTCATAAAAGTACATCTCTCCTAAACCTGACAGGTTTTTAAATATTTTAATTTTTATAAAAAGCATACAGAATAGATATAAATCGCATTCAACACTCAATAAGATGCGATCCGGCACACCTTTGGAGGTTTATTCAGCATAAAAAACAAAGGTCACGTATTCCTGGTGTTATGTTTGACGAGCAGGGCACTGAAATATCAGATCCAATAAATATCGTTTCCGGATTTGCCCAATTATTTTCGTAGTGTATATGTTGATTCGACAAGCCAGGACTATACTGAGACGTTTAACAGTGATGATCTGGTAGATGTGGGCAGCTTGGATATGGAAGATATTCTAAGTGCTCTGAAAAGTCTAAAACCCAAGATCACTGCAGGTATAGATAACCTACCCGCGATGGTGGTTATAGATTGTGCTTATGCATTTGTGGAACCATTGTATTACATTTTTAATTTATCCCTGCGGTCCAACTTGTTTCCTGACTACTGGAAGATAGCTCGTATATGTCCTATACATAAATCGGGAGATATTAACAGAATCGAAAACTATCGAACGATTTCAATTCTTCCTAATTTCGCAAAGGTTTTTGAAATTGCTCTGCACAATAAGTTATTTGGGCAAATAAAACACAGGCTAGTTTACCAGCAATATGGGTTCATTAAGGGTCGTTCTACGGTGACCAATCTAACCACTTTCCTGCAGGAAGTAATTCCGGCTGTCGGTCGAGGTTTGCAAGTCGACGCAATCTATACTTACTTTTCCAAGGCGTTCGATAAGATTGATCATTCCCTGATTCAACAAAAGATGTGCTGCTACGGCAGGATTCTGATATCTTTTTCTATCTGGGAGCAAGGCAAAAATTTGTTGAACGCAATGGATTCAGTTCAAGTTTATTCACAGCCTCAAGTCGAACTCCGCAGGGCAGTACGTTGGCTCTTCTTCTCTTTGCAATATTTGTAAACGATATTGGCTCTGGATTCAATAGCAATTATTTGTTGTTTGCGGATGATTTAGAATTGTATCGCACTGTTGTTTGTGCGAAATATTGCGCACAGCTTCAAACAGATCTGTGTCGGCTCTCAGAATGGTGTGATCTAAATAGACTTCTTCTAAATCTGAACAAATGTAAGTCGGTGACATTTACAAGACGTCAAGATCCGTTTTTGCGAAACTACACCATCGATAATTCAAATTTGGAACGCTGCGCTTTAATCAAAGATCTTGGTGTATACTTGGATGGTGATTTATCTTTCAACTACCACATTGAGCAAGTTTCTGCTAATGCTTTGCGAATGTTAGGATCTTTAGACAGACCAGAGAATTCAACAGCATGCACTGCCTGAAAACTCTCTATTTCGCTTTTGTTGTGTCTATTTTAGAATTCGCTATAAGCATTTGGTCGCCCATCTACCGTGTTCATACACAGAAATTGGAGAGTATCCAACGTAAATTTTTAAGATATTTGTCATTTAAAATTGATGGATATTTTCCTCCTTGTGGCTGTGATCACGGCCTGTTACTGGCAAGGTTCGGATTTCGGCCGTTAGCCGAGTGACGCATCTTCGCGTCTCAGATCTTTCTTTTTAAGTTGATGAACAATATGTTGGATTGTCCTCGGTTTCGTGTCCCTAGGGTTCACTCTAGAAGCGCTAGTTTATTTTGGGTGCCACAGATTCGTTCTAATTATGAATCTAAAGCACCGCTATTTCGGGCTTGTAAATACAGCAACCAATTTTATTAATGAAAACGTTGATTTTTTTAATGTATCGCTTGATTATGTTAAGAAAAGTTTAGAGGCATGATTGCGGACTACTGATTTGGATTTGTTTTGATGAATTATGTTCATGTGTTAATTATTTATTGTTATTATTAATTGTTCTTGTAATCCTCCCAATTTTCTTTCGTTTTGATGCGTGTATTTCCTTTTTTGTATTTTTCTATTTTTCAGTTAGTTTTAAGTTAGTTCTAAGTTGGGTATCTTTGTATGCTAATGCTAGGCAATTGTTTTTGTTAATGTAAGATTTTGTCTTGTTATTGGGTAGCAATACCTGTTAGACAATAAAGAGATTATTATTATTATTGGACACCCTGTATTTAGTATTGGGGATTTTTTATATCTGGCATAACAAGTGATGAATTGCTATAGTTATCTGGCTTAAAAAGATCAAACGAATAGGTGTGAATTTCTTCATTCAAATTATATCTATATTTTTATAAAAATTAAAATATTTAAAAAACTGTCAGGTTTAGCTGAGATGTACTTTTATGAAAGTTAGATTTATTTTGAACGGGGAATCTAAAAATTAATACCCATACAGGAAATTCCTTTTAAAAAAACACAACTATGGTTTATTTCTTATATTTGGTACACCCTGCATAGGTTCACAATATTATTAAAATGTAGCCATAAATCAACTATTCTGTGTCCTGTGGCGTGAATAACCCTGTATATTTGTGTTATTTGTTTCCAAACTACCAAGAACTATATTTTCCTAACTTAATCGTTTACCGTTTAGAAGACCTGCACAGTTGACACGATAAAAGTTACAGCAGTGTATAAGGTAGATATCCACATAGAATTTGTTTGTCCTATCTTTATGAACGGAAATCAGTTCACGAAATTGCCAGTACTCTAATCCAAACTCCAAATTCTCTAACTTTTTGTCAATTTTTACAAATACATTTTTTTATTACCTGGCAAAAATTGATAGTTTATTTTTCAATCTTTTACAAAATTTATTTTTGTAACTTTTAATACGTGTATTAAAGACATAGCTATCGGTGTTTTTCATCGAATGTTTCCTAGATATTAAATTGGCCCACGGAAGATGCATAAGCGAGCAACTACAAGATGCAGTGACTTTGTAGACACTATCTTCAAATTCAACATAATATTATTATTGATAATAATAAGTCTGATATACAGGGTATCCGGAAAAAGGAGGTCAATCCATTAACCACAGATTCCTTGGGCAAAAATAATATGAGTTTTAAGATGTCATTTTTCATTTTAGCCCTCCATGTTCGATATACAGGGCGTCAAAGTTGAAAATTTAAATCCAATATTTTTAAATAATTATAGTATTTATTAAGATATTGGATTCAAATTTAGTCTGTTGCTTCAGCATAAAGAGGTACTTCTTTCCAAAAAAGAACACAAAAAACAATTCCTTAATAGCCGAAATACGGGGTGATCAGTACCTATTGACCCCCCCAAGTTTTTATCACCTAAGCCAATGACTTTTGAACTAAGTTTTTATAGGTTACTATGTATTTTTGATTATTTTTTAGCTCTTATAAAATTTGGATAAAATCATTTGTTTTTGAGATATTTTGAAAAGTATTGGCTCTTGTTGTCTACGCGGCTCACGGCATTTTCACTACTAAATCAAGCATATTTAACTCAAATTACCATTACCGTGCATCAAATTAAGTACAGTTTTCGAAAAGGTAATAAAACTAAACACTACGAACACGAAATTGTTTATTATTTTTAACTTAATTTGAAGCATCATAGTCAAATATTAATTATTTAAACATATTATTTTACAAACATGAAAAAGTAACTAAATAAACATTCGATAAACTACCAGTCTAAAGAAATTGCTCGATATGACCCCCATTCTTTTCAATGCATATGCGAGCTCTTTTTAGTAAAGAAAATCTTAGTCTTTGAAAAATATGAGGCTTCAACCTAAAGTCTTCCCCAGCTTGTAAGATTATCTCTATTAAATGATTTTCACTCAAAATCGGAACCTTAAAAACAAAATCTTTCATACAACCCCAGACTGAATAGTCCAAGGGAGTAAGATCTGGAGATCGGTATGGCCATTTAACAGGAGCATCTTGGCCTCGCCCAATCCAGCGTTGGGGAAAGTTTTCATGTAAGTATCTCCTTACATTCCTAGCAAAATGCGCTGGTGCACCATCAAGTTGAAACCAAATATTTTGTCAAATTAAGAAAGGCAAATCGTCAAGTAAATCGGGCAGTATGTTTTGAAGAAATGCTAAAAATGAATCACCAGTCAAATTCCCTGGTAAAATTACAGGACCCAAAAAGAAATTATCCACGACACCAACCCACACGTTGACTTTAATGTTTACTTGATGATGTGTCTCTACTACGGCATGAGGATTTTCTTCTGCCCAGATATGTGTATTATGAATATTTGTGACCCCGTTTCTAGTAAAGGTAGCTTCGTCCGTAAACAAAATATTTTTGATGAAGTGTATATCTCTGTCATGCATTTCGCATATCCACCTACATAGCCTAGATCTCATCTCAAGGTCTTGAGGCAGCAGAGATTGTACTTCTTGAATGTGGTAGGGGTAAAGCTGCTGTCTTTTTAAAATCTGGTGTACTTCAGATTTCCCAATATTTTCAACCTGTCGGGCAAGACCTCTGGTACTAATATTTGGTGTTTCCTCGAAGCTTGTTAAAATACTCTCCTCCTTTTCCGGTTGAATTAGACGGGGTCGACCGCAGTTCCCTTTACGGTCTTCCCTAAAACTTTCACTGTGCCTTAGTCGCCTAACTAAATTTGAAAAATACCTTCGTCTTGGATGAATTCGATTAGGGAACTTTTCTGCGTACCGCCTAGCGGCTAAACTAGCGTTAGAGTTACATTTTCCTAGTAAATAAACAAAAATAAAATTTAACTTATTATAGTCAATCAAATGTCTTTAATCATACCCGTGATTAAAATCATATCCGTCATTTCCGAAAAACATATAAAATTGTTTCGTCTACGATCCATTTTCGTTGTGTTTACTTATAAAATTACCGATAATTAAAAATATTAACTTTTACACCTTAAACTACTGTCAAATTGTGATAACTAATTTGACAACAATAAAACATTGCTTAAGTAGGTATCCAAGGTAACACCAGAGTTGCTTGATATTTCAACATTATAAGAATAGCCAGAGCCGCCGAGGCATCAAACAAGAGCCAATACTTTTTCAAATATCTCAAAAACAAATGATTTTATCCAAATTTTATGCGAGTTAAAAAATAATCACAAATACATAGTAACCTATAAATAATTAGTTTAAAAGTCATTGGCGTACGTAATAAAAACTTGGGAGGGTCAATAGGTACTGAACATCCCGTATTTTGGCTATTAAGACATTGTTTTTTGTGTTGTTTTTTGGAAAGAAGTAGCTCTTTATGCTGAAGCAACACACTAAATTTGAATCCAATATCTCAATAAATACTAGAATTATTTAAAAATATTGGTTTTAAATTTTCAACTTTGACGCCCTGTATATCGAACATGGAGGGCTAAAATGAAAAATGACATCTTAAAACTCATATTATTTTTGCTCAAGGAATCTGTGGTTCACGGATTGACCTCCTTTTTCCGGACACCCTGTATAATAAAATAATCATACAACTCTAATTATATTAAAAGAAAAACATTTCTTATACAAAAATATGATTCAATAACAAGTAGGTAATGATTTCTTTTTTAATATACAGAGTTCTATTTTGTCCACAATATTTCACAATCTAATAGAGTAAGACTAATTTACTATTTAATCCATCATTTTATCAAATACCATTTCCTATTAAGCTCATGCTCTACCGTGCAGTTTCCGAGATGTCAATATTTGCATTAATAATATGGGACTAATACTAAGGATGTATATGCCTCTTTAAATAAATAAATTTATAAATAATATTAATTATATTATTATTGTAAATATTTGTATATTATTTTATGTTATATTATTATCTACTATTAACATAGAGATCCATGTAAATAAAGCACATGTAAGTCTGTAAAATCTCAGTAATTGTATAAAAGTAAATCATGATTGGACCGAATAAAAATGTATTTAATATAATATCATGAAGTAAATAGTTTGATGAAACTAACTTGCCTTATTACTGTAATGAATTAGGTGCTGCCGGAACTTTACATAGCTGCTCTCGCACATTGCCAAATTACCTATACATATAACTCTATAACTTGTTGTCATTGTGTTTCAATCAGTTTTTCAATAATACACAACAATAAAACATGTTAAGAGATTTGAGTTGTATAAAATCAAATTAAATATGTTTATTCAACTAAACTCATTTTTGATTTATATTGAAAATGATTATATTTTGATTATGTAATCCACTTTTTACGAAAATAATAATTTGTCCGGTACAAAGTCAGCCAAGTTCACTATTGCATATCTACAGTAATTATAAATATACGAAACCAAAAAGTATCAGCCCAGAGTATACGGAAGTGACAGGCTGTCGAATTCTTTTGATGTTGATACATTCGGCTCAGTGACCTTGTCCATTTAAATTGGAGTTTATACTATACTATTCTATATATGATACAGAAATAAGCATAAATGCATTATCATTTACTTAGATATTCAACTAAATATCAGTATCTACTGCCTTCTAACCCTTTTTGTAGTGCTCATAATTATATGTATATAAGTTTTTAGGAACGCTATGGTTAGTTTTACTTTTTTTTTTTTTTTAATTTATAATTGTTATCTGTATTATGAGTATCTGCAAATAAACTGCTTATTATTATTATATTATTTAAAACTATTATCAGGAACTGGACGGCCAAGTATTTTAATCTTTAGAAATTGTAAACAATTTTAGTCCACTTCCGCGAAAGGAAGTATTTTTTGTATAATATATGATACAGAAATAACCATAAATGCATTATAATTTACTTACAAATTCAACTAGAGATTATTTAAAACTATTATCAGGAACTGGAATGCCAAGTATTTTAATCTTTAGAAATTGTAAAGAATTTTAGTCCACTTCCGCGAAAGGAATAATAATAAATATTTTTACATATCTTATATGCATTTACTGTACCACCTAGTTATTGTTCGATATTATTATAAATAGTAATAAATAATATAAAGTGACTCTTCAAAAGTGCTAGATAACCCTGAGATTAGCACAATTTTGCCTTACAGGTTTCACTGGATGTGCGGCAAAATAGCAATGTCGAAATGTTCATTATTAAGTTTAGTTCTGCGTACTAGTGATTTAAAACATTCCAATTCGAAATGGCAATAAATGTGTTCTTTGTTCAATAACAAGGAGTTAATAATTTAGGTTGTTTAGTATATTTGTATGTAAGATATCATTATTTTCATAACCAAGTCAATTGTACAGAAAAATGTTAAATTGTCAACAATTCGAAAACTACATATTTTCAACTGTACCGAAGTTACTTATATGTTTCCTTTATCAACTTAATTTCTCATAATAGAGTGATGTTATATTGCGATTTTCCCTGCATTGCATAATTGTACCGTAAACAAGCACAGCATTGTAGCAGTACAGAGCGCGTACGGCGCGACGTGCGCTGCCACGGCCGAGAGGTAGGAGAGGTACCAGGTGGAGACTGCAGAAACGGGTATAAATTCGACGGTTTTAGTATATTTCGACAGTCACTCACTCAGCAACCGAACTCAACCAACAGACGACGAAGAATCATTAAACCGACCAGTTGCTGCCGTAGCAACCACACGTAAGGTAATATAAAGTATCAATAAGCAGTATAAGGGTAAAACCTCAAATGGCTGTTGTAGTTAAAAATATAGGGAAGTAATATTTGTTTCTGTTTCCTAAGGGGAGCGTACGCAATATTCCGGAAACTTTATTAGGGAACTTGACCGGTAGGGGGACTGGGAGCACGCGTACCATCAGGTACATAGGGACGCCCGCTCCGGCCTTAGTGTATAGTTTGCAGTACTCGCAGTCTCTTACTCGGCAAGAGGAAAGAATATGATATTTGAGTTTGGTTGGGTGCAGGGAAGAGGGTCGTGATCAAGCCCACTAGGTAGTACATAGGTGCGGCCGCCTAGTTTGGGGTGCTCACGGGCCTTAGCCCTACATAGGTGCGCCCGATCCGGCTTTTAGTTGTGGTCTGGGGTGCTCGCTGTCTCTGGCCTGACAAGAGGGTGTGGATAGGGGTGGTGAGTAGGTCCCACTAGGTGGTACGTAGGTGCGCCTAGTTTGGGATGCTCACTACTTTTCTCGGGACAGGGGAGCAGAAGCTTAGGTTATTTCAGTAGAATTGGGGTTAGGACAGTGATAGGGAAATAGAAACAAGTTCTTTTAGCTAAACATTTTCTTTGTTCAAAGAAAACTAAAGCTATTTGCATTCTCTCCCGACGTATTGCGTTAAATCCCACTAGCACATCCGCTTTATTCCCTTCCCGCAAATAACCGACCAGGCTTGCTTCATAACCCTTCGCGTCTAGGGTTGTTCTGCCCCGCTTCACCCCGCTTTTAATAACCTGCATAGAAAACTACGCTTTTGCCACTGACCGCGTACACTTGTTGTCTTCGATTGGTTTGTGTATATTGTTCATAATAAATAACGTTTAATTTTACTTACCGTTGTGGTTACATTTTTCTCAATAAGACCCTATTACACTTTGTTGATGACTTTGTTTATTTATTAATAATGCTACGTATATTGCAGATGGTTCTAATATTGCTAGGGCTACATGGGATATTATCAACCATAAAAGGAATAGTTCTGCTACCCAACAATCATTAACAAATCTTACTGCTGATGATTTCAATACATATTTTACCAGTATTGCGGAAACTTTAACCCATGACTTATCCTCAAATATCAGTCCACTGGATTTGATGTCTATTGACATTCCTGGCAATTTTGAGTTTAATGAAATATCTTTTATTGAGATGAGAGATATAATAAACTCTTTTAAAAATAAAAGCTCGACAGACATTTTTGATTTGAATATCGTAATCATTAAATATATTAAGGATATAATAATTATACCATTGACAATATTGATTAATTTGGCGATCTCATCCGGTATGTTTCCGAGTTGTCTGAAATTTAGCAAAATTATACCGTTATTCAAAAAAGGATCTCCAGATGAATTGAACAACTATCGCCCTATTTCTATAGTGCCTGTTCTAGGCAAAATTTTTGAAAAGATACTCTTTAAACAATTAGCCAACTATTTTGAAAGAAATAATTTATTTTCTCCGAAACAATTTGGATTTAGACCGAAACTTAACAGCGTTTCAGCTATAGAAAACTTTATAAATAGCGTTATAACCGCTTTTGAGAGTAGAAGGCTTGTGGGGGCTTCTTTTCTTGATTTAACAAAGGCGTTTGATTGCGTCTCACACGATATCTTGTTGGGTAAACTGGAGCGATACGGTATGAGTGCGAATTCGATTCATTTGCTGAGTTCCTATCTCACTGGTAGGAATGTCGTAACGATCTTTGAGTCAAAGTCTTCTCAGCCCTTGTTGAGCTCTTGTGGAGTCCCACAGGGCTCGGTGCTCGGACCTCTATTGTTTTTGATTTTCATTAATGATTTACCGCTACATCCGCCATGCTCTGACCTGACATTGTTTGCAGACGATTCAACTATTGTCGATGTTGAACTGTCGAGTGATGTTGCGAAGCTTGAAGGGTGAAGTCTCTTTTAATGTTTTGAAATCAGCATATTATGGCCTTTTTCACAGTGTGGCTTCATATGCTTTGTCAATTTGGGGACACTCTTGTCATGCTAGTCGGCTATTCGCAATCCAAAGACGAGTGGTGCGAATAATGACAAATTTAAAGTTTAGAGAGGATGTCAGACCTAAATTTAAAGAATGTAAAATAATTACACTCCCGTGTCTCTATATCTACATAAGGCATGATGAAGTTCACAACCACAATACCAGAAACAAAAATGACATTCTTCCTGAATATATGAGGTTGGGTAGAAGCAGAAATTCTGTGAATTATTACGGTCCCACATGCTATAATCATTTGCCAGATAGTTTGAAAACACTGAGCCTTGCAGTGTTCAAAAATAGATTGAAAAACTACTTAATTGACCAGGCTTTTTACTCCGTTGATGAATTCCTCAGCACTGACTTTCTGTTTTGATTTAGTTATATACATTTCTATGTTTTTATGTTGTGTTATGTAATAATTTAATATGACTTGTGTAAACCTTTTTTGGTAATAACATGTAATGACAGTAAATAAATAAATAAATAAATAAATATGTTGTATAATAATTAGTGTGTCTTATTTCATTAATGGTAAAAAATATAAAAGCAAAACAATAATTAAATTATCAGCTAACAATTTCATATAAGTTGTCCAAGGTACGATTAAAGCGTGCTTAAGGAACTCTCTCATTAAACAGCTAACTGAACTCTGGATTGTCATTTTCTCCACTGTAGCTGCCTAGGGAATAAAGTGGGCACACCACTTTAAAAAGCTGGCGCCCGAGGAACCGTTGAAGAGGAGAATTTTCTTGACAGTTCGATCCTGACGAACAGGGGGCATTACACAACATACCTATAGTTAATACAATATAATACAAAGTAACTTTGATGTTTAATGTCAACTAAGATTATGTTACGAAAATATACCGGGTTATTCAATTATTCATATCTATGGAATAAAATTCATATATTTTTTCCTTTTTATTTATTGGGAAAACGCAGAAAACACGTAAATAGGTTCTAAACCTAGAACTCTTTTTCTGGAGAACATTATTTTGTACCTTCAACACCTTAAGTGCCCAGGCACTCTTTTTTTTAACTATGGGAAATTACGCTCAAAGGATTATACAGCGAACCACATTTTCAAATGTTAGGTTACACTGGTACCATTTTACTAACTTCACAGCAACCGTAATCTGATTTCAAAAGGTAAATGGTAACAGAATAAATTGAAGGTCCACATTAAAATATCGCGTAGCACAAAAAAAAGTAAGGAAAACAACACTCGTATCTACACTTTGAAACATTGTATTCAAAGTAAGTAATTCAGATTTGTATTTAAAGATGAAAGCAAACCACTACAGTATATAAAATTTATTTTTTCTTCTTCTTAGCTTAAGTAGATATTTAAAGTTTTTGTTTTATTTGCTAAACAATGTGAAAACATCAATTTTATCGCAGGTGGCTGAAACTTTCTATATAGATATAAAATGTTTTTGCTAAACCTACTACTCTGCATTCAGTCAGTGGTGATCGGCTTATACTAGCACGAGAAATGATTGACAGAGATTTATTTTTGGCGACATCTAGCGTGAGCAGGAAATATGCCCGGTGAAACACAGTTCACAACGATGGCCGCACAAGAAGTAACAACTCCATTATATCCTATTGCCAACAGAGGCTTTATTACGGATTGCTTATTACATAAAGTCACAAGACTTTCAGTTATGTTGGAAATTTGTTTCACACTACCATGCTTTCACCAGACGGGCCGTTTAGTTGATCCACATCTCATCAGTGGTGATCGGCAGGCAGTGTGAACTGTGTTTCACCGGGCATATTGCCTGCTCACACTAGATGTCACCATAAACATCTCTCTGTCAATCATTTCTCGTGTTAGTATAAGCTCTTCGTAAATGTTAGAAATTTGGTTCACACTGCCTGCCGATCACCACTGATGAGTTGTGGATCAACGAAACGGCCCGTCTTGTGAAAACATGGTAGTGTGAAACAAATTTCCAACATAACTGGAAGTCTTGTTACTTTATGTAATAAGCAATTCGTAAATGAAACCTCCCCGTTAGGGGATTCAGGCGCATCTAGTGTTGGCAATAGGAGATAATGGAGTGGTTACTCCTTGTCCGGCCATCGTTTGTGAACTGTGTTTCACCGGGCATATTGCCTGCTCACGCTAGATGTCGCCAAAAACATCTCTCTGTCATTAAAGAAATAGTATGATACTTTATTAGAATAAATAAATTTGCATGGAAGGCCAGAGAGCCTATTATAGTTATGGAACGTAAGTTTTAATTAATCAAAATATTTTGTCGATCCGTCTTCTAAGTAGTGTAGTAAACATCATATAATGCTATATTTATTTGGGATTTGGCGCAAGAATCTAACTACATTTCGTGGCTATGGCAATTTTAGCCATTTTTTCCAAATTACCTATATGAATTTCTGGAACAAACTTGAGTTTGCAGGCTCTTAAACAAATTAAGAAATTTTCATATTAAGAAGTTTTTATTAATTATTTTGGGTTGAATTCCTTGTTCAAAAGAACACATTTGTAATTATTTATTGTCCAACTTTTGTGATTTTTTTAAAATGAAATATTACTTGTTAATTTGAGGCATACAAATTATTTGAAATTTTCTAAAGTTTTTTTTTGCGGATATCCAATGATAAATGTGTTAGATTTCCTTAATTTCACTTAATCACATTGTCCGTAAATATTGAATGAGTTCACATATTGTTCGTTTGTATGATTGTTAATCATGGTAAGCGACAGTGTGATACTGATAGCTTTAGCATTTTTGAACGTTTTCACCGATAACTAAAATAAATGAACTTACAATTCATAGATCAACACATGAGATTGACAATATTTTGAAATTTACTATTTAGATAACCTTTCAAAAACATACCCTAATTTTTAATTCGATAAATTATACAACTTGAGAACATTTACTGTTGACAGTTTTCTCAATTATATGCACATTGTATTAATTTTTGTCTATTATATATTATTATATTGTCTATTCGACAAGGAATCCAATCCAAAATAATGAATATAGACTTCCGTAAATGAATATTAGTTTGACAATTATGTTAGAACTTGTAAATGCGAGTTTTGACAGATAAGCTTGAATATGTCACAAAAGCTTAAACTAGAAGCATACGCAAAATTCAAAATTTTAAGAGTGAGCTATATAAATTAACAAATTTGAAAACTACTCCGGCAATAACTTGAAAGCCATCATCTAAAATAAGATTGCCGATTAACACTAGAATAGTGTCAAATTTTAAAAACATTTCTTCGAAGTTTTCTATAATTTTATACGGTACCTATATACCTGAGCTTCAATTGAGTTGAATAGTTTACTGCTTTCACGTACCTATACATTTTGCAGGACACAGCCAAAAATGTGTCCGAAAATAACGAGAGCTTTAGGACGTACAGTTTCGTTTCGATTTTACTTTCGCATGACTTAAATACCGTTAAAATTATTATGGAATGTAAATATTGTATAATCTTGTCTTATATGATATGAAAAATATACTATACTAGTAAACTATGTTGCGTTTGTTTAATTGTTATCCTAAGTTCTTCCTATATATACGAAGACAAAATATAGCCATAAATACAAAAAGATGTACCTTTTTGGATCATCATCTTTGAGGTAAGTCCTGAAGAACCATTGTTTTTAAATTGCTGGCGCTATCTCGTTTGAAAAGCATTATCCTTAAGTATTGATTCAATTCTAAAAACTTAAATATGGAGAGTTCAAAAATACAAACTCTTATAAATCAAGTTTATAGGGTACCTTTCTGTCCTTGTGACTTCTCGAACAAATAATCTGCACCATGGCATCTCGCAACGACTAATGGAAATGACCAAAAATTGACTCAACAAAATTTCAAACTATAAACAAAAAACAAACTAAAAGATGTCTCTGTGCTTTCCCTGAGATTTCTCTTATATAATATTCCCCTAGAATGGTCAGATTAAGGTAACTCTTTCATGCAACTATTAAAGAAAGTGTGGGGTTCAAATTGGGTTTGATCGTTAACATAAGTATAATTCCTTTTTCACACATTGTCGTTAGGTCTCGGCTAGGAAACCGCTAGAGAAAGCAATAAAAACTAGGATAAACAATAAAAGAGATATTGAATCAAAAGACAATACTCTAGAAACTCTGAATTAAACAAGCCTCTTCCACAAAATATCTTTGAAAATAGTAGGTTGTCTTAATTTCTCAATTAACACCCTTTCTAATGGTAAAAAAGAAAAGAAAAAACCACCATCGTGAGTGATATAATGTACAAAATTTCTAAAACCAAAATTTTTTTTCACATAAAATGACTTCAATAACATAGAAACAAAATCGAATCTTTATTGAACTAATAAGATACCATTTCTCTATTAGGATCAACTATTTCACATAACTATGGCTAAGCTCTTCTATAGTAATTGTTTGCCACTGATGATGTTAGCGCTATGTTGACGAAATATGTATGGCTATTGAAACAATCTAATATTATTAAAAATATTTTGTGGAAGAGACTTGTTTAATTCAAAGTTCGTTAATTGAACACTACACTACAATTTTCATACAATACTGTAGATTAAGTATATTTAAAAGTACAACCTATAGAGTTTTTGTTTTTTGAAGTGGTGTATTTTAAGACTAATTTGAGACATTCTAGACTTGTTGCTAAACTTATATCTGTATTACGCCCTATAGAGTTTGATTCCTTATAGACACATAATTCTATTTGATGGGTTCAAGTTTAAGACTAACTTAAAGCAGTCTAGGCTTGTTGATTCAACACATGATGATATGTTTAATTCCACTAGGGTTCGATGACATAATGAATCTCATACCCTTTTATTTATTAATTATGTTTTTGATGGTGAATTTGGTGATGGCCATGATCTTCGGCCTATGTATTCATTCCACGAAAGAGCATTGAATCTGTCTCATACTGTTTTTAACGACATTGAATTGCAATTCTTAATAAAGGTTTGAAATTTAATTTATGTAGTAAGTACCTATCTAGAGACTTGCAGTCGATATAGAAAAAAGTGATTAGTAGATAGGCTGGTTAATATCCCCTACTAGAATTTCTGTGGTGCAATTTTGGTTACTTTGTAGAAAGCTATATAAATAGCTGGTGAACTCGCATGCATCGATAGTAGGTGATTTATAGATGGCTGTGTTACCAATCTTTTTTTAACTGTTTGCAATTACTATAATAATAATAATATTTATTTCCAAATACAAATCAAAATATACATATAATATCAGAATGAGTGGAAACAAACATTAGAGAAACAAATATCTCCTTATAGATAATTAATATTAAATTTTCTAAACAAATCAAAATGCTCGCATTTAGCAAAAACGCTGATGCGCTTGTCCGCTAAATACGCGCAAAAAGAGTATCGCACTTATAAAAAATATATTGTGTTATACAGCTCGTGTAGTTTCATATTAAAAAAGAGTATATAAGTATATACGATCACTTTAGATTATACATTATAGCCACTTTAATTGACTTAAAAAAATATCAAATATTAAATAAAGCGTTTTCTATAACTTATCAAAAAAAAATATATAAAAAAAAATATATTCTTATATTGAAAAAAAAAACAATAACCCATGGAGACTTCAGCTTTTCGAATTATCGACCATTACAGAAAAAAAAATAGTTATATCAGTTCAACAAGGTAGGATTATTTTCCTTTAGCCAGCTTGATATTTTATACCTAAAACACCCACGCGAGATACATAATCGTAGCTCATTTGGCAACAAATTGAACAGCTTATGTCCGACCACGAGAAACATTCTCTGTCCAATAGATCTCCTTGCTCGGGGAACACGCACATTATGGAGTGATCTTTGCCTTGTTAAATGACGGTATTCCGGTAAATTCAAAAATAGTTTGTGTTTGTTTAGGTGTGTATAGAACATTGTTTGGTGGGACTTTGGTTTTATTGTTTGCGAAATTTACCTACGTCGTTTTGTCCAAGTGAATTGTAAGCAAGTTTTCATCAAACCAATGACAAATTTGTCGCAGACCGTCCTTCATTCTGCCCTCGACTTCCTCCCAATTTGTCCCTTCTACAAACAATGCAGTATCATCGGCGAAGGAAAATACATCTCCAATACAATCCAATTGCAATAGACCATTTATATAAATGAGGAATAATATCGGACCAATCACTGTCCCCTGTGGAATTCCAAAAGACACTCTTTTGGAGCTACTATAGACTTTATTTAATTTGCCCATCTGATTTCTGTTTGTTAGGTAGGATTTGAATAACTGTAGTGCGAGCCCCCTAATACCGACATTAAATAATTTCGCCGTCAATTTATTGTGACACACTGTGTCGAAAGCCTTGGCCAGGTCGATGAAAACTGTTGCACAAGGCTTACTCTCATCCAATGCTTCATAAATTCTTCGGACAAGAAACGCTATAGCGTCCGACGTACTTTTTCCTTCCGTAAACCCAAATTGTTTCTCCGATAAAATTAAATTCCTTTTTAGAAAATCAACGAGTCTCACCTTCAGAATTTTTTCAACTATTTTGCCAACATTCGAGAGCAGACTGATAGGACGGTAGTTTTCGATACTTTGTTTGTCACCGGATTTGAATACAGGTATAATAATTGTTTCTTTAATTTAATTAATTGCTGCGGCCACTCGCCCTGACAGATAATGAGATTAGCAATGTACGCTATTGGTTCGCTTATTTCCGTCGCAATTGTCTTAAGCACTCTAACATCGATGCCGTCTATTCCAGCAGATGAGGTAATTTTTAGCTCGTTTATAAACTTGAACACTTTCTCTCTATCTGTATATCTCAAACACATAGAATTCGGAACGTTCCTGTTGTACTCCAAGTCGACTAGATTCTGATCCGACACAACATTCCTAATTTTTGCTGCCATTTTTTCACCTACAGTGCAATAATGGTTACTGAAGGCATTTGCAATCTGGAAGTGATTTTCAGTGTTCTTACCTGAAGGAAGTGTAATTTCCTTAATTTCCGAAATCCGATTTCTGCGTTTGTTAGCATATTCATTCACTGTTTACCCAAATTTTTTTTGTATTGTTCCAATATTCGTTTATTTTTTCACGGTAATAATTGTTTTTCGTTTTATGAATCAGCTTGTCTAGTTTATTTTTGTATGTCTTGTATTCTTGGTACTTATTTAATTCTTTAGTTTTCATCCGACTTTTATACAGTTGTCTCTTTGATTTATTGATCTAATCAAACTAGCAGTTATCCATTCTTTCTTTTTATTCTTTACCCTGTATTTTATGACTTTTGAGAATCAAGTTATTAAGTATTTCTATAAGATAATTTGTTGCCGTATCCACGTTATCGGTGTATACTCTCGTAAACATTTCTTGGTTCGCATTTAATTTTCGTTGATTGTAGTCAATTCTTTTAAATTCAACTTCTGTCGACCGAATGATGCCTTTTTTCATAGGGAAAACTAGTAGAGTCGGAAAATGGTCTGTAATTGGTGACTGTAGTATGACTGGGATTAGTTCGCTAGTTAATACAGAATCTGATTTAAAGAATATATGATCAATGCAGGATCCCGCGTTATTTTGAGAATTCGTGTTATTTTATTTATTAGAGAAATGTAGCCATATTCATGTAATGTGTTTTGATATTCGTTTGTATCCAAGGAGTCGTTTAATAAGTTTATGTTCATATCGCCAATTAACAATTCTACATCACTCTTATTATGCTCCCTTAAGTATCTATTTAGACATTGTATAAATTCTATATTACTTCTTGCAGGTGATTTGTAAATAGCTGTTATACCAATTGTTTTAGTACCATTTGTAACAACGACCCTTATACATTTTGAAGTGAATATTCGCTCAATGCCGGCCTTATAATTGAGGTTGTGTCTTATATTTAGCAGCTAAATGGACATATTTTGTACTGTTGATAACGTCTGTCGTTGTATTGTACTTATAGTATTTCTTTTTGTATACCAAAACTCCATCATTTTGATTCATGTCCCCCTCATTATATATCGCATGGTAACCATCTCCGACAGCTAAACTCTTAATTTGAGTAAGCATTGCAATTTTGAAAAATTCTGAAAAAATTTTGACAACACTGCGTATATTCGTATGGAAAAGTATGTACTTTCATCTAGAACAATAAGTTTATCAACTTGATCTAAATCGCTAGCAATAATTGGTCGTATAGTTTATCCAACCTTAATCAAAAATATATAAAATTAACGATTCTACCAGGGATATCCGTTCCCATGGCTATTTACATTAGAAATGGGCATCGAATGCAGCGTTCTTTTGATACATTCCTCCCTCGTATATAAGACGAATCATGTCTCCCAAAGGACACCGACAGTAATGAAAATAACTATAGTGACTGACAAAAGTATTGGGTTAATGATTAATCGAAAAACAAAGGATTACGAGTTTGCAAATAAATATAATATGAATGGAACAAATAATTTTTACACATTTAACATTAATTGTTAATACATAAAGGATGTTTAAAATATCGTAAGGCATGTATTGTTATGAAAAGTTAAAAGGGCCGTCCATAGGCGCAGGACGGCGGCGATTGGTATTGACTTTACAAAGGGATATGGAGTTGTGGTTTTTTATGTCATTTCAAACTAATATGATAAAGACTATACCTCCGGTGAATTAAAACGTCTTACATATTCATTCATCTTACACCTAATCTTAAGATGTAACAGTAATCAACCATAATTAGTAAAAACAAAATATATATTCTTTATTTACGAGTATTCTTCTGAGGAAAAAAAAATATAAACAAGATGTTACGGTTAATTTTTATCTTAAAGTAAATGCGTATATCTAACAATAATAAATAACCAATTGCACTCACTTTAATTAAAATTTTATTCATAATTACATTTACATTTGTACCTTGTTGAATTGCCAAGAGTAAAAATTGCATTATTTGTTGTTTCAATAACTAAATATTCTTAGTACTGTCCTGTATATGGTGTGGTTTAGATTTAATTTTCTCCTTCATCCTTTTTCATGCCAAGTGAACACCTAAAACAGAAAATATTTATTAACTAATTATTCAAAAGTTTTTAAAAAGAAAATGTATACTTACTACTTATATAGCCCTCGTAAATCTTTTTCTGGAGTTCAGGAAATGCATTGTCCTAATATTTTGGGTATTTGATGAAACTCATGCGGATTGAATGTTGAATTCTCTTCCGGCTGGGAACTTTTAATGGTATCTGATCTAGGAACGATTATTACCAATAGTTGCAGTCTAACATCGAATCTGTAACAATTTCGCTAACATTAAAATTTAACTATCTGAACATCTTGATAAGCGTTATGCGTTTCAAGTCGTTATGACTTACCTTTTTGTGTTTGTTGTCATATTTCCGTTTTAGTTGTTTAGTGGGTAGTCCGCTAGCACGTGTTCATTCTCCCTTTTGAACGGCTTTTGGGCGGCAGGTGCTGTCGGGTCCTCAAGGTCTGCCTTGAATGGCGAGGTTTTCTGGAAGGGTAGTTGACGGGAGGCAGCATTTTGGCGAACCATTGAGGCTGTGGTTCTATCGTTAGACCGGACGGCGACGCTGGGTGGTGCTACTGCAACTTCACCTGAGCTCTCTGAATCGTCGGCGAGGAGATTGGGGGCAGTGTCGTTCAAAGGACCAACCGACTCCTGTTCTTGTTTAGAACAATCGGCTATAGGCTCCATTTTTTCTTTTTCTATCCTATCTTGTATTGTATGTTTTTGGTTTCTTTATTTTTCAATTGTCTTGTTCGTTGGAAGGGTACTACCGTGGGGAAATGTGTGGTTTCGGATTGGGGTTGTCCCTGTGAAGGTCTTCCTGTGGCATACTAACTGGAGGGTATATGAACGAGGCCTCCTGCTGCTTAACCCGGGTCGCGCAACGTATACCTGTCGATGTCATCTTTTCTTACCGTTACCTGGTTATATGCCTCTGTGTGGCTGAAAGTCGAGTTTGGCACTCTTGGGGAAGCTCCGAATAATACACCTCCATTCTGGGAGCATACGACGGCGGTGGTATCGTTGTAATGAAACTATCTGTTAGTATTAAGGTTTCTGGATGGTAAGGCCCTATAGACTTACTAGACTACTAATGGATGTGCCTTGGTTTCGGCTTAAACCAGTTTTACAATCGATGGAGAACTCTAGTGCTCTCGCAGTGGAGTTGCCTACCTTTGGCGTTGGTGATTGCATATCCTTGCGTGCGGCTATTTAATAATAATAATAAGTTTATTTGCAGTTCAAAAAAATAAATTACAATACCGTACTTAATTTTAACTTAAACATAGAACTACAAAATGGTCTAGATGGCAGTAAGACTGATTTCAAAACCTAGGCCAGAGAAAGAAAAGTAGTTAACTTATATTTTATAAAATAATAATAAGAATGCTTTCATGGAACTATTGTACAGGGTGGCTCAAAAAAACTTTAATTTGAAATTTTTATTTATACTTTTTTTGAGTCTCACAGTATAACACTCAATGATTCCAACAACCTATGATATTTTAAACGCAATTTCACGAGAATTATAGGTGCAAATATCGAAAGTGACCTATCGCTGTAAAGCAGATAAAAGATGCTTTAATATGATGTATCACTCGACTCCTACTGCTATTTGAAAATTTAGCGGTGGTGTCCACTCCCATCACAGGACGATTACAAGCAAAAAAAAATATAATAATATTGGTTCCACTTACCTAACTGGTGAAATTAATACGCAATTTTCTCGAGAATTATGGAGGCAAATATCAAAAGTAACCTTGCGCTGTTAAACAGATATAAAATGCTTTAAAATGAAGTATCACTCGACCCCAATTGCTATTTGAAAATTTAGCGGTTGTGTCCACTCCTATCACTATGGGCGCTATCATGGAAGAATACATACAGACACACACACACATCCACACAGACAGACAGACTTTTATCTGGAAATGGTCTTAATCGTCTCTAGGAACTTCAAATTTATATTCGTCTATATCTCAAAAAAATTTTTTAGCGCGTTCACAACATTTTCTCTGTGGGGGAAAGTAAAATAATTATCAAAAAGTAGTACAACAGTATTTTGAAAGTCATGGATAGTTTTAGCCAGTAGAAGCTCATATGCCAAAAGATTTTTCATTTCTCGTTCAACACACTTCTAGTATATTGTATTTCCTCAAAAGTGTATGTCCCTTGTAAGGAACCATAGTTTCATCAATAGAATGTTGGCTTTCTATATGAAACTGTTGGCAGTTAGTTCTTATGTTATTTATGAGTGGGTGAATTTTATAAAACCGATCCCTTTTGTCATTTGGAGTTGCAAATTATCAGCAAAGTTTAGGCATCGTCAATTTTTTTAAAACGCCTTACACGCATCACTTCTGCAATTTGCCTGTATGTATGTGTGTGCTGACCAATAATCTTTATTATTCTTACAGTAAAAACTATTGATAAAAAAGTCTTAAATTCAAAAGTATCCAAGTTCAGATAACTTCCGGTCACTTGCGTACAATAGAGATTTGTTTGAACAATTATTTCCTGCATTAGTTCTAAGGAAACAAACTTTGTAAAGTATTCTAATGGATTGGCAATCTCTTCCCCATAACGGGCGGCGTTAGAACTTTTCTCCGTAAATCAGCTTCTTGTTCACTTATATGTGTATTTTTTTTTTTTTTCGCGTTCTTTTTGGGTGTTCCTTATATTCAATGTCTGTGTCACCCCTGTCTAAATCATTCTCAGGAATATGTCTGTCGTCATCCCTTACCTCTTCTTCTGAATCAGAATATAGATTTTTCAAAGTCAAATCACGGTAATTAATATTACCCTTTCAAAACCACACCATATAAATAATCATTAATAAAAACAGCAGTCCTACTTACAAAATACTCAAAAAAAAAACACAAAATTACCAGTCGCACAAATGATAATAAGCGGTCTTGGATATAATATGTTGTTTCCAAGCGGCTACATTGTCCGCATTAATATGGGGGTCGTAAAATAGAATTAAAGAGACTTTTGTTCCATATTGCTACAAGACGCTACAGTTATCTAAGAGCATATTACGATTAAGACCCTATATATTTCTTCATTTATACATTGTACATTACATTTGATATAACTTTGATCAAAAGACTTTGTCCCGAATCACAGTAGTTTCAGAAATAACCACTTGTTTCGAAAATTACACCAATTGTTTTAATTAATAATTTCATTTATTAATAGCTGTGTATCCCTTTTTGAATGTTGTTTGATGTAAAGTAAAAAAGCTGTCATTTCTACATTGTTGTCGACGCAAAAATGTCACTAACTGATACTGAATGCAGTAAAATTCTTATGATGGACGATGGATACGGCGACAGGGTCAGGCCTTACGAAGAGGTTAAACATGTATTTAATGACGCTTTCCCATCTCGAAATCATTTTTACAGTGTTGAAAATTGTCTGATTGTTCGAAGAAGTAGGAAATTGTAGACAATTAAAAATAAATGAGAGAAGAGAAAATCTTAGACATTTTGCAAATTTTTGTTGAAACCCCTTGTTCCTCATTAAGAACAATTTCTCAATTTACTGACTTCTACTTCAAAATCATGCATAACGTTTTAATAAAACATAATTATCACCCTTTCTTACAGAGTTACAAAAATCCTGAAAATCTAAAATTTTGATGGTTTTCAGCGTCGAAAATTGGACGGATTTGCTTTAACACTAAAAATTATTTACAACATCATTCAATAATTTTATTTTCGATTAGCCTACTGTCAAGCTGTACAGGGGAAACAGTTTGAGCATTTGAATGAGTTACTAATACCAAAGAATAATGTACACAATAGATGCTCAGCCCAATGTATTAAAATCAGAACATCTCTAAGTACGCCAGCCACTACGCGTCGCATGCTAGCGTGTACAGCAGAAAGCAGTATTGTCACAGCCAGAAACCATTTTGTAGTTTATTAATATCAGAAACAAAACGCATCGTAAAACAATTATTTGTCAGAGAGAGATTGATGAAATTCTGTATTAATAAATGAAAAATAGTTTCATGGCAAAGCGGACTAAATATCTAGTTTTACCTACACAAGGAATTTTGTTTAATTTAGCAGGACCCCAGTAGTGATCAAAATCAAACACATGCCGATGTCACAGTGATGTTCAGACAGAGCTGTAGCGCTCTTTTTATTGCGGCAGTCTAGACGATGTCGGTTAATCCTATCTTTGATGTAATTCTTCGTCTGGCCCTATATATTTTCCTTCGCATTGTGAATAACTAATTTGGTAGATGAAGTCACACAATCGATCTGTATTCGGTTTATCCTTTAGTTTGCTGTATAAGTCTCGCGTTGTTTTTGAATAATATGGGACTAAACAGTTGGCATCATTCTGTAGGACATTTTTTAGTTTAAAATACATTTCTGGTACAAACAAAAGTCGTAATCTTTTAATATTTCCATCAGTGGTTATTAAATTGTGATTGGTCGAATTAGATCGCGGTTGGTTAATTATCCCATTAATGAGTCCCTCAGGGTAGCCATTATTAAGTAACATAGCCTTCAGCTTTAATATATTACTTTGTATTAAGGTTGGATGACATAACCTGTTAATTCTGTTAATCATTGCCTTCACTAAACCTATTTTATGAATAGGGGCGTGGTTCGAATAATAGTTCAATTCTTCTGATAGATGTTTGAACTATTATTCGAACCACGCCTCTATTCATAAAATAGGTTTAGTCAAGGCAATGATGAACAGAATTAACAGGTTATGGTGCCAACTGTTTAGTCCCATATTATTCAAAAACAACGCGAGACTTATACAGCAAACTAAAAGATAAACCGAATACAGATCGATTGTGTGACGTCATCTACCAAATTAGTTGTTCACAATGCGAAGGAAAATATATAGGTCAGACGAAGAATTACATCAAGATAGGATTAACCGACATCGTCTAGACTGCCGTTATAAAAAGAGCGCTACAGCTCTGTCTGAACATCACTGTGACACCGGGCATGTGTTTGATTTTGATCACTACAAGATACTGGATATAAAGCATAGGGAAAGAACTAGATTATTTAAAGAGATGGTGTATATAAACAGAGCCTCACTCTTTAAATTCTCTAAAAGTTATGAATAGTCTACGTGTAATTTATACCAACTTAATAAAATTATGATGTTCTAGTTGATTTACAGTGGGACGCCTATGTGCCACAGTCTTGTTTGAGTTTTTGTACCTATGTATTTCCGATACTGAAAGATTAGTAAATAAATAAATAAATAAACTTTATTGGCCATAAAACTGTACATACAATGTATACATTGGCAAGTCAAACAATTAATACTTAAAAACTACAACAAATCCAAAAACAAAAACACTGGTATTACATACAATTACAAGAACACAGGCAAGAATATCATGTTTATTATCGTACATATATAAAACCAAAAAAAAAAGAATAAAAAATATAAGGAAACATGCAATCACAATAGAGAATATAGACTCTCACACGATCGCATCCCAAATAACCATTCCACTAATGGGTCGCACATAGCTCAGAGAATTTCTGAAGTGTATACACAGGAAGCGCTTTAGCTTATTTTTAAATGCATTTAATAACTGTGCATTTTTGATCGCCGTCGGTAACCGATTAAAATAATATTGACCCGAGTATACTGGGCTCCGTTTAGCCCGTGGGAGATGCAGGCTATTCGCCCCCCGAGTATTGTGCCCGTGCAAACTAGCGTTGGTACGAAACCTTTTGATATTCTGGTATATGAATGTTAATAATTTATACAGATATATACCCGTTAATGTCCAGATCTTTTTCGTTTTAAAAGTCTCTCTACATGAAAAATTGTAAGCCAAGCCATAAATGATGCGTATTACTCTTTTTTGAAGGATGAAAACTCTTTCCAAACTTACCGCTCTACCCCAAAGCAGTATGTTATATGACAGTACAGAGTAAACCAAACCCTAATAGACACTGATTAGGGACGCTGTATTCATTTTTGTTTTTAAGGAGTAAATCAAAAACAAAACCCTGTTTAGCTTGCCGCAAATTGCATCAGTCTGACTCGCCCACCGCAATCGAGAATCAAGATATAGTCCTAGAACTTTGGAAAAATCAGTCCAAGGAAGCTGGACATTTTTAAAGAAGATGATGAAATTCAGAGATGGTTTGTAGATGGGAAATTGGACAGCAATAGTTATACTGTGGTTAATAATTAGGCGATTCTTGTAACACCACTGATCAAACTGTTCCAATATAAAATCTATTCTCAACTGAAGTTCACTTTCACTGTTCGCAGATACAATAATCGAGGTATCATCAACATACATAAACAATCTACCGCATGTGTGTTTTTCTATTCTCCAAATCATATGGATTTACAATTGAATTGTGTACCTTCATTTTATTCTGGTCAGTGCTCTCATATACTTGTTTAGTTCGGATTATAACATAAACATTCATTTAGAAAAATGATTTTTTGCTGATATGGTCGCATACATCGTTTGTTGTTATAATTATTTATTTACAGATATAACTGTTGTTTCGAAGATGAGTGAGGATGTTGACAGCACTTTAATTTTAGTTGTTTCTTATGTGATTGTGTGTCAGATTAACAGTTTGACTGGTGTCATGTTGTATAACATATGTTTCATGTTTATATTTTATTTTTTATTGATTGTTTTGTGTACATGCTTTTTATTCTCATTTTGGACAACGCGAAATATTAGTTTAAAAATAAAAATTCTTCTCGATTTTAGCCTGAAGAAGTGCATATATTGGCACGAAACGTTGCAATAGAGACTACACAAAGTTAATTGGGAATTCGTTTATCCCGAAACCCGATAATTCGACATAATAAATTAACAGTTTGGAATAAGAATCAATGAAATATAACTAGGTTTGAGCCACAATAGACTCTCGATGATGTAGCAGTGGAGAGTTCTGTGCAATTCCCGCTATTTTGAATCTACCTACCTAGTGTGTGAATGTCCAATATAAAGTTTTCTTGAGTATCTAACAAACAATTTGTTGTGTAAACTTAAAGCTCACGAGAAAAATGGACCGTAGGCAGATATTGGAGAATAAATTAACTGAGATCAAAAAACGAGGCCTTAGGACTTACCTAGTTTCGATTTGACGATATTAAATTGAAATATCCTTTACGCCGTGATCTTTGGCCGGCCGGCCTCTTCTTTCTTTAACTTCCGTTCCAACAGTTACACCACTTCGGCACGTTACACACAATACAATCAAACACAATAAATCCTTATTTGCGGTACAAAATAAATGTTTAAATAATATAACCGTTGCGAAGGGCAAAAACGGCGGCGGTGCTGCATATACAACAGTCAAAATATTAACAATAATAATTTCCCTTTAGAACAAAATACACATTTAGTGTCTATTTTTAATTGACCAATAGGAAACGAAGCGACGCGACGGTAGGTCCGTCCTAAAAGGCCACCATACACGCGCAAATTTATTTGAAATTAGTTATACGAAAATGTACATTGAATTCACCTATGAATTATCGCAATTATAGTATACAATAAATGGTAATGAAGTTATATTTGAATTATTTATCAATTCACACTGAATATTATTAATTATATGTTGAGGATGATTTAACAAATTTAAGAAAAATAAAATAATAAAGAGCGTGGACGCAACACAATTTGTAAATTTTTGAGGCGAATAATAGGTTAATCTAACGGAAACTAATTAGGACGCAAAATGCCCAGGGTAACAAAGTTCACAAAGATGGGCGTATTAGGAGTAAGAACTCTAAACTAATCCTATTGCCAAAACTATAGACGTCCGCTTGGCTAGCAGAAGACTTTATATGTACAAATTGCCTGTTACTTACAAGAAGACTTTATATTATATGCAAAAAGATCGACAACAAGAAAGGAAAACATATGCAAAACAAAAAGGCGTTAAGGGGAAATCAATTTTAAACTACCAAGCTTTCACAGACGATCCACAGCTCATTAGCGATAATTGATCCAACTTTCCAATTTCAAAAATTTGATCAGGCAACAATGGAAATTTGGATCACATGGCCTACTAATCACCGTCGATGAGTTAAAAAGTCAAGGAAATTTGCCATAGATTTCTTGTTACAGTATGTAATAAACAATTCGTAAAATCGTAAATTCGTTTTAAGGTAAAACTTAACTGAAATTAGTTCAACTCTGTGGTTTGATTAACATTTATTTATTTTTCCACAGTAAAAATTGAGTAGATTTGAGATTTTGGTTGGCTTTATTTAAACTACTCCTCCACTCAATTAAATAAACGTAAAAAAGTGAATATGCAACATCCATCTACTTTACATTAGGTTACTGATGAAGACAAGAAAACTAGTGGTCAATACTTTCCTAGCTACTAACTACTACTACTAGTTTCCATGTTAATTTCGCGAATATTTTCAATTTAAAATTTAAAGTTCTCATTGTTTTATTTTATATTATCTTACGTAATTAATCTATTTAGTTTTCTAAAATAGCAAAAATATGCAAATTGGAAAACACTTTATACGCCTATGTTAAATCATTAATGGCTGAAGCCTCATTTACCTAATGGGAATATTTACATGCAAAACATGAGATACTCTTAGCAAAACTGCATAATTGCAGAGTGGTGTATTGCACGACTCTTGTTAACGACTCGTTAAAGTAACGAATCAATACATTGGTATATTAAGGAAAATGATGCATTTGGGAAAATGAAACGATACATACCGACGATGTTATACAAATTCAACATGCATTTCTATTTATAATGAGATATGGAGTTTCTAATTTATATTTTATAACATAACTGACATTAGGATAATTATTATGCTCGAAAAAATTATTTGCCTTTAAATATTTTGGTAATAATTAACGTGTTGCTGATACTGATACGTTTTCAAAATTCGATTATTGAGCGAATGTTACTATCGCGTGTGTCAAGTTGAGGGGTCAGGTACGTAAAGGCAACAGACTGGTATCATATTTATTTTATTATTGGAGAAGTTATTGTACCTACCTCGGACTTACTGGTACATTGTTTCTGCTTGATTGAAAGTAATTTATTTATACATATTTATAGAAATATTTTAGGGTTTACGATTTGATATAGTAAATAACTTTTTACATTTTATAATTTCGAATGTATCATTACCTAAATAAACAACTTAAAATTATACGGCGAACAGCGAACCAAGCTATAAGGCATGATTATCCTAGGTACATTAGCTGTTTGTATCTCGGGTCACAAATTATGGGCTAATAAGAGTAGGGTTTTCAAATCTTGCCCTAAATTTAGATATCATATATAAATTTCCAACGCTAAATTGCTAAACTATCAGCTGCTATAGTAAACTTTTACAAATACATGATTAACGAGTTTATAACATGAAAGAACCGAAAATAAACCCAAAGTAAAACATTGGATTGATTGAATAATACGGAAATTTCGTTTAACCTTACGTTTCGTATTTTTAATCAGGTACTAATGTTGAAAGTTTGGTCTAATTTAACGACCTTGTAGCTCTTACATTTTATGAGATCCGAATGATGAACAATTCAAACGGCTCTATATCGCTAGTTGCGCCAAACTAATGGATTATAAGTTTGCTTTAGTTTCTGCATAATCATTAACGAGTTTACAACATAAACAAACACAAAATTGACTTGAGGCAAAATATTCACCAACTAATTCGATATCATGGAATTTTTTAAATCTTACTTTTTCTACTTTTTAGCCTCACGTTTTTTATTTTTAAGCTGGTACGAGTGTTGAAACTTTGGTTTTATTTAACCGACTATAGCTCTTATATTTTATGTGATCCTAATGGTGAGCAATTATATTCTGGCCACCCCAATTGTTTATGAGTTTTGGTAAATTAATTCATAAACATTAACGAGTTTATAACATGAAGAAAATGAAAATTCATATAAGGTAATACATTCTCCAACTGATTCGATATCATGGGACATTTTTTTCACAGATCATCCACACAAAATCTTTTAGCGCGCGGTTTGTTACAGGTTTTAATACTATTATATTTTGCAGTAGACAATTTTACACAAAGCAGTTTTTATTGAAAAATGCATCTATCTTGCTGGGTTCTCGATTGACAAATCAATTAGCGTCTCATAATATCATCGGAATGCGATGTTTTAATTGGCGCAACATTAGGTACGTAAATGCGCGAAACGTATGTACAGGGTGGCCGAAGCTGATTTGACCAGACTCTAATTGAAACTAGTCAAAACATTTTTTGGAACAAAAACTATAATGTATAGCTGTGAAAATGCATTGTCAATTTTTTTTTTCAAAATTCAACCCACACCGTTAAAATTTTAGATTACACTTACACCCTATATATTTTATATATATAATGTGTTTTTCCCTTTATATTATCTTTCCCAATTAAAAATCGGCTCAGAAGTAACTGAGAACATTAATTTTTAAATTCTAAATCAGGCAACTTATAAAGAATTGAATTTATTCAAAATAAACTTAAAAAAAGCAGACAAACAACATTGTCACATTATTTATTTAATGGAAATGATTCAACGTCTACTCCAGAAATGAACAAATATCCGGTGTTCATTTGTGGAGTTGACGTTGAATCATTTCCATTAAATATATCATAACTCCTCGTAAGAAAATGGATTATTATACGAAATATTTTCACATTATTTTAATGAGTTGAAAGGCTATGTACTTTCATAAATGTTCAAACTGTAAACCTTCAGCACCACCACATGATTCAAGTCTCGTCAACAGGTTACGAGTACACGTACCTATTACCAATTTTGGCGTTATTTTCCGACAGTCCGACAGGCAATAATAACTTTGTTCTCAGGTTTTCTACGTCCTCGGGTTTCCTTAGATATACCATATCTTTTAAAGTACCCCACAAGAAAAAATCTAAGGGGCATAGATCACGCGAACCCGCAGGCCATCTTATCACGGGCGAAGCATTGGTGGTGAAATTATTACCAAATGTGTTTCGAATGAAATCTATAACTATTTGCGCATTGTGAGCAGGTGCTCCATCCTGCTGCCCCCACATTTGTTGTCTGAAGAAAATGTAGATATAATTTGCCTTGTTGAATTTTCTTCATAGAAATATGGTTCATTGATCCTTCCATTAAATAGTCCACACCAAATATTGACACTCCAGATGTTTTGAAATCTAGTGTCCACAAAACAATGTGGATTAACAGGGGACCAATTACTGAAATTATGTCTATTAATTAGAGTCACCCCGATTGAAGCCTAGCACTAAATGAACTTTATAAGGATGGTATTTGAAGTCTTGGGAAATACATTCAACGGAACTTTTTGTTATACCAAGTTCTTTAGAGAGGTTTCGTGTTGAAATATGCAGATTAATATTTGCATACGCCAAAACATTGATGATATTTTCACAATCAATAACACATTCATCAATGAACTGTGAACACCCTGTGTATAACTACAGCACCTAATAAAAACACCCCTGTATATACTGAAACTCATCAAAAAAATCAAATTCTTACTTTAGACAAAATTATTAAGAGCATCGAAAAGTGTCGTTACATGAAAGAGATTATTCAACCAACAGTACCATAATGGTGTGTATGAGGTTGCATATACATAAGATATTAAAATTAGTAATTTAAACGTGATTGATTGGTCGTGACAGGGATATCCTGACAATGTAAAAGTTCTTAATATTTCTACGTTTCACTCTAAAGAACTGCAAAAAAACTAAAACTAAACTAAAAAAAATCACTCTGAAAATATTGTTTGAAAACGTGCTGTCGTGCCTAAAAATTTTAGAAAATAAATGATAAATTAACATTTTTGAGTTCCCTTGTATCTAAATTGTATAACTAAACAACGTAAAAAAAAAACACCTCTTTATATTATAGGAAAACTCCAAAAAATCTATTTTTTACTTACTACATCGAAAAAATTATTAAGGACATTAATAAATGATTGGGAAATTTTTTGTTACCCCGTAGATAAACTCTAAAAACTATATAGTTTCACCCTAGTGTATTCTCAATTTAAAACATAAAAAAATCAAAAATAACTTGTTTCCGTTAAAAAACAAGCACACTGACATCTGCGCGCATGCGCATTTTATTTTAAAAAAGCGGTCAATAGTTCAACCTTAAAAAGAAATTGTGATCGAATGGAATATATTAAACATTTCTTGCATCTCTAATAATGAAAGAAAGAATGTATCGATACATTTCTTGCAGCTCTATGAAGCAGTTTATAGAACGAACTTATTTTATTATTATTGAAAATGTAGCCCGTCTGGACATATTCAGAGTCCACATGTGCACATACACAGCCTACTGTTAAGTAAAGTTGGCTGTGGCACCTATTGTTAATCGAACGGGGTCATTAAACATTTTGTATTATTATTGAAAATGTAACCTGTCTGGTACGTCGGTGAAAACTCAATGTTCGTGTGTCATGTAAAAACAATTCTGCCAGATTTAGTTCATGTGAATAGTAGTAAAATAAAAAGAAGTATAAATTAGTAGTTTTTTTTAGATAAAATACTGTTTTAATATTTGTTATATTATTGTGGGAGTTGAGTAAATTAAATTTGTTGGAAAATCAAGTATCTAATAATGTTACATGTGTAAATCTATTGTGTAATGTGTGGATTTATTGAGGAAAATCTGCTGAAATATGTTGGTGGTGAAAATCTTCAAATAAAGTGTGGCATCACCGAATTTCTCATCTTGTCTTCATTGTTGTCAGACTTTGAATGAATTGGATTGAATGAAATAAAAATAATATGGAATTTTTTGAATAACCAAATTATTTTAGCAAAAATAAAATAAGGTAAACTTAGGGAAATTGAGTTTATATTTAAATAAGCATCTACACGTAAATAGATTTCGGATTAATTACGCTATTGCGGAAATAATAAGTACGAGGTGTAGGATAGAGATAAAACAGTCTGTCAGCCTTGCATTGTAAGTTGGTAAGTTGTTAGAGCGAGTTCCAGAAATACTTGATATCTCCCTCTGCATCGCACACAAAATGAACTTTTGTAGATGTAATTAAATTAATTAATAAAGTAGTGTGGCCGCATTAAATCACAGTTGAAAAGTACCTCATTCCCATGAGAAAAAAATTACTTTTCCATTTGTATTGCGGTCCTCCTGGCGGCGGATTCGCACATCCTTTACCCTCACTTTTGCCAAATTTTTGCTCAGATTTTCGACAAAGACAGCACTATCAGAATTTATAAGGATTAGAGAAAAAAAATAATTTTCCATTTGTATTGCGGTGCGATCCCTCCTGGCGGCGGATTCGCACATCCTTTACCCTCACTTTTCGACAATTTCGACAAAGACAGCACAATCACATTTATAAGGATAACTACACAACTTAAAAAACCCCCTCTATAATGAAACTCTAAAAAATATCAAAAAAAAAACAATTTTTTACTTCCTACATCGAAAAATTTATTAAGATCATTAATAAATGAGTGGGAAATTTTTTAAGTTACCCCGTAGATAACCTCTAAGAACTATATATATAGTTTCACCCTAATGTATTCTTGATTCAAAATATAAAAAATCAACAAATTGTTCAAAAAATATATAAAAAAAAAGTACCCTATCGCTGATAAGGTTCTGCCGTGTCTAAAAATCTTAAATAATAAATAGAATCAACATAATAACATTTGAGACACTCTGTATATAAAGAAATTTTATGAGAGCATATATACAAACTAAGAAAACTCAAAAGTTTTCCTATTAATTAGGTTTTGCCGTGCTGAAAAATCTTAAAAACTAAATGAAAAAATTTTTTACTTCCCTTGTATCTAAATTGTATAACTACACAATTGAAAATAGAAAAAAATCAAAAAATTGTTCAAAAACTTTAAAAAAAAAATTAAAATAAAAAAAAAAATTCAAAAAAAAAGAATTAAAAAAAAATAAAAAAAGAAATTTAAGGAAAAAAATTAAAAAAAAAAAAATCAAAAAAAAAAAATTCAAAAAAAAAAAAAATTCAAAAAAATATAATATAAAAAAAATAATCAAAAAATAAAATAAATAAAAAAAAAATTATTGCCAATGACGCCACAGAAACCTTATAACAAATATTGTATTTTAATTTTAATAATATAGGTTCCAACTACCTAACTGCTGTGCCCATTCTACCTTAAAATACTGTGAAAAAATATACAAAAAACTTCAAATTAAATTTTTTTTGAAACATTTTTTAACCACTCTGTGCAATAATTTCATAACCATCTAAAAAACTAAAAAAATCTATATATTTTTCTATTACGTTCTACCGTACCTAAAAATATTGAAAATAAATAGAAACATATTATTAAAAATATTACTTTTTTGTCATTTAAAAAATTAACAGATACATTTTTGACTGACCCCGTATATAAATTTAAAGTGTACGCTAAAAATTTCTAAAGATTTAAAAGTTTTTCTATTGTAATCTGGAAAATTTTTTAAATGTGGGCTAATTAATGTTTTTTTTGTATCACCCTGTACATGCTGCTTAAAAACCTTATAAAATTTCATACTATAAGTTAATATTCGAAATCCTCAAAATGGCTTAGCTTGTACTTACTAAAAATCCTAACTCTGTCAGTGTGCCAAATTTAAACATTAGGTTCTCGGATCATTAGGCGCAGTTGTGTAAATTAACATACAACTTACAAATACCTCCAGTCAAAGCACTTCGTAAAACACATTACAGGCAGTTTACTAACGCTGCGATTGCTGAATTTAATTTACTACTTGCTGCACTATATTATGTCAATGAACTTCGATGCAGGAGTCTTCAGAGGGCTTTCGACAAATTTTGACAACGACTGGAATAGAGCTTCACCGCTTCTTTTCCATTAAAAACTGTTTCAACTTCTAATAATGTCGAATTGCAAAACTTAAACTGGTTAGCAGCATATTCCGGCTGATAATTTGCAAGGCTCTTACAGAGAGCTGCGTAAAAAGTCTAAACACAAATAGCGTGTGAAAAAAGTGCTATTTTTAATCGGTCACTAGCAAAACAAGTCAAAGGCAGTTTGGAACTTTTTCAGCGAGCACACGGGTAAAACCAGTAATGCTAATGATAAAATTTAATTTAAGTTAATAATAATGAGATATCAAACCCTGCCGAAGTCACAACACTTGTTTGCCATTTTTTTTCAATTGTCATCAAAAATACATTGGAATCACATCAATGCACGGTGAGTCCCGTGAATTCTCAAACTATGTTTTTTAGTCCTGACGCGGTTCACAAAGTTGCTAAAATTATAAATAATATGCCAAATAAAAAATCTACTGACATCGACAATAAACCCGTGAAAGTTGCAGTCATATATTGTCACCCATCATAGCTGAACTAACAAATATGTCAGTTCAAAGTGGTATCTTCCCTGAAAAATTAAAGCATGCTGTTATTGTTCCAATATTTAAAAAGGGGGAAAGAACTGCTTTTGAGATTACAGGCCTATATCACCTTTAAGTACACATTCACAAAGTATCGAAAAGTTAGTTTCTGAGACAATATTTAAATTTCTAAATGCCTGCAAAATTATAAATAAATATTTAATGCAATAGGGTTGTTTGATTCTATACTTAAAAGTAAATGTTAAAATGGATTTCGACCAGGTTTTTCAACGGCGACATGTACATTTGAGTTTGTACAAAAGATCCTTGATTGGACGGATAATTCGATATTATGTGGTGGCTATGTTGTTCGACTTGTCGAGTAACTTTGATGTTGTGGATAGAAAAGTTATGCAGAAATATCGATTATTTAGGTTTACGTCGATTAACTCTTCCTTAGGTCATAGAACGATGTCGGTCAAAATTGCTTCGTCCTTATCAGAATTCCAACAAATTGACTTGGGTACCCCACAGGGCAGCACATTTGGGCCGCGGCTATTCTTACTATATTTATGTCAACGATCTTTCCAAAGGCATTTGGCATGGCACACTATATATTATGTACGCAGATGACACTAGCATACTTATATATGATAAAGATCCTGAAATATTAAGAATAAAATCAATGTGACTCTAGGAGAATTTCAGCTTTGGTGTCACAAAAATAGACTAAGTATTAATTATGGCAAGACGGTTGGCTTACAATTTAATAGGTACAAAAATCCAATGAATTATAATTTGTAATTTGATAACGTTCTCTTGCTATGGGTTGAATCAGACAAATTGTGGGGTGTTTTTATTAATCCGGGATTGGTATGGGTTGGACATATTGACCACATCTGTAGGAAACTTAATAGAAATCTGTACGCCCTGCATTCTTTAAAGATTTATATGGACAAATCATCACTTATATCTGTGCATTATGCTTGTATATACTCCTTAATAGCATACAATATAGCCATTTGGGGTAGATGCACAGACGTGGACAGAGTATTTATACTACAAAAAAGAGCAATACGATATATATATTTAATATTCCATATAGAGGGACTTGTAAACATCCTTTTAGGAAAAATATTATCTTCACTGTCTCATGCATATACCTTTATAAGTTGTTCTGTTCCATATTTACCAGCAAGAGTAGAGCCCGAACATGCGGAGATCATCATGATTATCATATTCGAGGGAGAAATCATTTGTATTTGCCTTTATAAAACATTGCTGTTATATTCGGGTTAATTATATTTTAATCTTCTTCCCTCGAGCATCAGAAACTTCCAAACTAAGAGTACTTTTAAGAAATTATTAAACAATTATCTGACGAGTGGTGCATTCTATAGCCTGCAAGAATTTTCTGCTGCAGTATAATATTTCCGATTGTCAGTAGGTACCTAGTTTGTATTTTGTTGTATATATAATACAGTGTTTTGTATGTTTGTTTATCTATTAATTTTAAACTTTTGTTTACTTGAATTTTATCTTATTATACATATATTTTTAGTACATATTAGTTCATATTTTCTTCACTGGTGAATTTCATGCAAATGATTGTGATATTTTGTATGACATTTTAATGTACACATATTGTTGACTTGCCAATGTATACTGTTATACTTAATAATGACCAATAAAGATTTTTTTTATTGGATATCATTTTTGGGGTTTTTGGTTCGTATTAACAAACAATAGTGAAATAATATTTGTTTTATTTCATGGCAACCTTTTTTTTTCGACGTTTCGACAAACAATTTTTGTCTTCCTCAGGATTTTTTTTTATCAGTCTACAAACATACAATTATTCATAATTATTTTTTGTTTTTCTTTTTGTCCAAAAATTCTTTAAATATAAATAAAATTCTTGAAATACACATATAATACTAGACACAAGAAAACTAAAATAGGTGTAAAAATATTCTTACGTTCCAACATCTCATTAATGTTCTCTTTTCCGTTTTTTATTTCCATTATTGGTATTGTCATAATATTTAGTAAGAGAACTTTTGTTTTAAAAATCCATTTAGAAGCAAGTGCCAAATTGTATATTTTCAAAAAATATACCAGTACCTCGGTGATTTTTAGTTAGGTGTAAAAAATAGTAAGTTATAGATAGTGTAGTAGGTGTTAGATTAAATGAAATTAAATTTCTGTCAATTACGGGGGTGTCTAGAAATTGGAATTATTAAATTGGGTGACAGTTGTTGATTATATTATATTATGATAAATTTGACTAAGGTGTTGAATGTCTGTTCTATCATTTATACTATTTTAGTCTTTTTTTATGTAAATCATTTCTAGCACTTCCCTTTTTTCCTATTTCGTTCCTTTGCAAGAAGAGTAGTTTTATCATAATCAAAACTATGGTTGTATGTCTCTTGATTTCTTCAAGAGCGGTTATTCCTGTGTTGGGATTTTTATGGTTACCTATCCCTTTATTTAAATGTTGTTTGGTTTGACCAATGTATGTTGCATTGCAATTTTGGCATGGTATTTTGTATACTACGTGGGTATTGTTCTTTTTTTGGGGTTCCACTGTTTAGTTTTGTATATATTTGGTATTTTAGAACATTATTACTTTTGTGACAGATGGTAATATAGTATTTTTATAATCTTTGCTTTCGATTTTCAGACAACCCCTTAATATGCGGTAGAGACATAAAATTAATATTGTTTTCATTGTTGTGTGTTATGTTATTCCTGTTGTAAAATTTATGTACTCGTTTTTTGAAAATAGTGTTTATTAGTTTTTTCGGGTAGTTATTCTTTATTAGAGCTGTTTTGGCTTTGTCGATAGCTTCTTTTCAATACTCGGGATCAGACGGCTTAATTGCTCTGTCTGCAAGACTAATGATTACACTTTTTTGTGGCTCATTGGGTGGCTCGACAAGTAATTTGTATATCGTTGTGACCCAGTTGGTTTAGTGTACCATTTTGTTTTTATATAATTGTCTGTTTTTATAAGTGTGGTGTCTAGAAAATTCAGCATGTTCTGGTGTTCAATTTCAATAGTGAATTGTAATGTCGGATGGTATGAGTTGAAATTATTTTTAGTGTTGTGTACTTGAGTGTTAGGGATTAGGGCCACACCATAGTCTACGTATCTGTAGAAAAAAAACGGTTTAAAATCTAGTGCATTGATTATGGATGTTTATAAATCCTCCATGACGACTTGTGCAACAACACTTGAGAACGAGGTTCCCATTGCTACACCATCTATCTGTTTATAAAAAGAGTTCTCGAAATGAAAATATGTAGAGGTTAACGTAAATTCGACGGCTTTTTTAAATTCATCCAATGGAATATCAGTAAACTGACAGATTTCGTTCTACTTTCTTTCAATAAAAGTTGTCGCTAAATCTACAGCAATGTTCGTATATAATGATACAACATCTCATGATATTAGTGTGTGAATTTATGGTACGTATATTATTTTGTCTTTAAAATCTCATGAATCCTTAATGTAATATGAGTTTTTGTTTATTATATTATTAAGAATAGTTTTTTGAAAATCAGAAAATGGTTTTGTTGGTGATTGGGTGCAAGATATTATGGGTCTCAACGGTATATTTTGTTTATGCAATTTTGGCAATCCATACAGTTTGGGTGGGAGAGCATTATATATTTTAAGTTTTACTCCCATTGACCGTGATATATATATCCTTTATCTACCCAGTTTTATGATATTGTTACTTTTAGTTTGATAACTATTTGTTGGATCGCAGTTGATTTCTTGTTGTGTTGAAGTGTTAGGGTCGTTCAGTAAGTCAGAAATTTAATTTCATTTAATCTAACACCTACTACATTATCTACGTATAAGTTACTATTTTTTACACCTAACTAAAAATCACCGAGGTACTGGTATATTTTTTGAAAAGATACAATTTCGATTCGCACTTGCTTCTAAATGGATTTTTAAAACACAAATTCTCTCACTAAATATTATGACAATACCAATAATGGAACTAAAAAAGGGAAAAAAGAACATTAATGAGATGTTGGAAGGTAAGAGTATTTTTACACCTATTTTAGTTTTCTTGTGTCTAGTATTATATGTGTATTTCAAAAATTTTATTTATATTTAAAGACTTTATAGAAACAAAAAGAAAAACAAAAAATAATGACGAATAATTAAATGTTTGTAGACTGATTAAACAAAAATCCTGAGGAAGACAAAACTTGTTTGTCGAAACGTCGAAAAAATAAAGGTTGACATGAACTAAAAAAATATTTCACTATTGTTTGTTAATACGAACCAAAAACCCCAAGAATGATATCCAAAAAATTATAAATATTATATTATGGTAACAAGAAAATAAAGATATTATTATTATAATTAAATACAACTAGCATCCCAAACATATTATGAAGATAAAAAAAACTCATTATTTGCTAGTTCATAAACAATACCACGTCACGTGATTAATTATACTGATTCGTAATATACATATAATTCCACTATTCCCAGTTGATAGATATGTCAATATCCGATACGCCCATGTCTATCGTCACCCTTTTTGTAGTAAAGCGTGGAGGGTTGCGTGTCCCAAACACAATGTGTTCCTTGCGTGTCCTTCAGCAATTTAAACAATTTAATTCGGTCGAATGGATTTAAAGCTTCGCTTCTGTTTTGTATTTCGGTTTTGGTTATATACCGAACAATAGGGAAAGAGATTTCAGAGCTAAAGTCGTAACTTCTATTAGGCGCGCTTCCTTCGACAAGCAGGGGTGCCAACTAAATATTATGACACCGCCAGGCGTATGACAGTCGATTTAAGGTTTAATTTGGTTTACGACCAGTTATTCTGCCTAGGATAGAGACGGACTGAGGAGAATTTAAAACGTTATTATATAAACAAAACCAAATATATAGGTATATTATATATAAATTATAATAAATACATTAATGCTAGGACGCACAATATAAAGAAACAGAATAAAGGTGTTTTGTGAACGCGGCTAAACGTCAGTTTCAGTTTGACCGCGATCACGCAATGTTGCTCTGAAGAAGCTGATACGATGATTAGCGAAACGTTAGCGAGTATAAATTTGACGCACGATTTATCCAGAATCATTGTTTTTAAAAGTATAGTTGCCTGTGGAAGTTTTACATAATGTCGTATAATTCTTGTTATTATTAAAAATGTTTTCAAATAATTCCTAAAAAACAGTTATTCTTGATATTTTATGCAAATTTATTTTAATATTAAAAACAACATTCAAATACTCCGCCGTTCTTATATTTACAAAAATGTAATTTAATGTCACACTATTACTACATAATATACGGGACAATTATTATTGCTTGCATTATAACTATCTAGGTGCTTACAGCATACATTAAAATACACGTGCCGAGCCAATCAAAATCTGTATATTATGCGCATGAGGGATGCGGCAATACACCTGATATTATTATTTTGGTTTGTTTGGCGCCATAGCAAAAAAAAACAAACATTAAAAATAATTTTGCAAATTTATGCTCAATTTTCCTCATATACCAATCATATTATTGTTTATTTTGTTTAAAAGATCAATTTTCATTGCTAATATTCTATCTGTGTCGAGTTTGTTTTCTTTTAAACAGAAATTCTATTGTTCTGTAGATATATACAGACATTATTTGTTATTTTATATTTTGTGTTTAATTCTAGCGAAGTCTATATTTATATTGGATAAACTTGGGTTCTACCGTTGGTTATAGTTATAGCATAGAATAAGGAAGCTACGCTATGGTTCCTTATTCTGTGGTTATTGTTAAGAAAATGGATTGGAACTCTTAACCTAAACCACTTCATATGCCCTATATGCACAAACACAGAGAAGTTTTCCAAACATAATACTTTGATTACTCATTTCACCAACTTTCTAAGGTAGATATTAAACAATCCGTTTTACATTTTAGAGCTTTTGAAGATTTTACAGCTTGGAGACAAGAGGAAAACAGAGAAGTGGACTATGCTTGCCGTATTAGGAATAAATGTCATAATGGAGAAGAAATTATATTATACCTACAACAGCAATACAAGCGATTCTAGAGGTTGGGCATTTATTTACCTACTTAATAACACGGGTGTTTGTGGAAATCTTGCTTTTAGGTTTTGTTAGTTCATGTACAAACGACTGGAGGTTCTATTCGTATTGGTGGAATGCGCCCCTCACGAATTTCAGTCAATGTAGCAACAGATAAAAAACTAGTTAACGTTTTTAATTTATTATTACTTTTTCAGAGTGGGTACTATTTCAATGTAGATATTTTGTTTTTAATTGTATCACTTTTTCACATTACATACTATTTTGTCTTATTGTGACCTGTATAATTTTATATTAGATTTGTTTGGGGTTGTACCTTGAAATATATAGTACTATTAATCTCACTTTGGAATTTAAAAGCTTAATATATTATGCAGGGTGTTTTAAAACAAATAAATAATAATGTTTTCGAAAGAAATTTAACGTTCCCTAAAGCCAACTAGATTTTTTTATTCTAATAAAGAATACAATAGTGTTTGCTACATGCAATACTGTACATTTTATTTCTTTATTTTGTTATAAAACGGAAAAGTTTCCAAAAGAATTGGGCAATCTAATTATTTTTCCTGAGCTGTAGCGCAAGTTTTTTGAAAGTTACCTGCAAGCAAATCTTTTTCACCGCCTCCTAATTATTTTTTAAAAATAAAAAATATTTCAATTACAGTAATACGTCCTCAAAGTTTTAGCATTCTCTTATTTTTCTTTAATTACAAAAAAATTAACCCGAAATTTCCCTTCATATTTGCAGTCCGATAACTCCATAGTGGTGAAGCTCTGACCTGATTTTTTATAAGACAAACTACCCTTTATTTTCAACAAGCAATCACCCCTTAATGTTTTTTTACATTTCTTTTGGAACACCTTGTATGTATGGTAGTGGTGTATTTGTATTAATTTGTATGTTTAAAGTAATTGTTATTTATTCATTGTGTATAATTTAATATATATAGCTAAAAATAAACTATTGAGAATAATGTGCCTTTTTTTATGTCCTGACTTCCTATCTGTAATGCATAAAATGATTTTAAAATTAAAATATATTTGAGTCTCGTTTTTTCGATATACGAAATGAAGGTTTTTCAGCTATATCAAGAAATACCTACTACAAAGGAAAGTTCAACAAACTTTCTTAGCGAATACCTTATACATATTAATATTTAAATTATTTTACTGAAAAACTTATTCCGATTTAAATATCGACTAAATTCCAGTTTCAAAATAAGTTGAATAGCGGTTAAATTCAAATAACGCGCCAAGAAAAGCCCCGCCCCAAATGCTCTGATTGGCTCGGCACGTGGGCTTTTTAATGTATTCTTGGTGCTTACTGAAATTAGCAATATCAGCACAGATTAAAATAGTATGAGATTCATAACTTGGTTTAACTTAAATACAAAACTGGATTATAATCCTGTCACTGTTACAGGTCGACTTTTTTTTTATTCTACGACTAGTTAGTTAGGTTTATCAGTTGGTCTATTATCGAAAATAGGTAAACCATCAAGTAACAAGAATTGGTAACAGCTGCGAATTTAAACAATTTAGACCTTATGTTCTCCATGACTGACAGGATACAGGTATCAGCTTAAGTGACGAATCAGTATATTAGTCCTAGTTCCGGATTGGACCGTCATCCTCCCTATCGGCCTGGCGATAGAATTTCACTCGTTCAAAATATGCCACGGCCTCATTCCTCACTTATTACAAAATATACTAGGTTACTATTCGCAGGTTTTGTAAGAAATGTTGAGAAAGCAGCATGTTTAGTTTAAACATATATTGAAAATTTTCGAGAATTTATAGGTAGGTACTATGTAATATTCATGGCGCGTGCAAAAATAAGACTAACAATTACATTGTTTCAGCTTCATTAGGTACATTTTATTGTTTTGAATACGGTTTTGTGCAGTATTGGATAGTATCGAAATAACATTTAATTTTTCAAAAGCATTAACATGATTTGCTAGACGTGACAAGGACGCATATTTATAACTAAGTATTATGGGTCATATACTTTATCCAGGTACAATATTCATGTTATCAATATTTATAGAAAGGAAATTTAAAACTATATTTTGGAAACTTTACTACTGTATAAGAATAAAAATCTAAATTTCTCATATATCTCTTTGATATTTTCACGTATATGCTATGAATCAAAATATTTATTATTGTATTATGAATTGCCTATCGTAATGGGTCGTTGTTTCGTTGAGCATATCAATGTATCTGCTGCTTCTAATGCAAGTATACGAGATTGTCGCCGCACATTTCGCTTGATGAATAAAGCTGTAGTGCATCTATTCCTTATTAAGTACCTACATTTTCGATCGATTTGCACGGTGACATTGGCAACATGGACCCAATTGTTAGGGGCATAGAAAAATTGACATTGAAGAGTTTGGTCTGTCGAAAAAACGGTTTTCATAAGACAAAGTTAAATGGAGAATTTGGGGTTAATTTCCATTTAATTTGAATAATCTATTTAATCACATTCAGTAAAGTGTGTGTAATTTTCTAGTTAATAAACACCCGTTAGTATTTTTGTGATACCTACATTTAATAATTTGTGACCGATTGCCGACTGTGTGTCCAGTTAATGGTTGTTTAAGGCCAATATGTTGTGGCATCTGATTTTTCTGATTATGTGTACTCTTTCACTGATAAGGTAAATACATTTTTATACTAGTTATGTCATGACCAATTCATATCGGTAAGAAAACAAAATATTTTTTTTGTGTTATTGCAATGTGTGTCTTCGCAATTTTATCCAGTATCTTCTTTGGACTTACACAGTTTCTGTGTATCTAGGGAAGTACTTTGGGAGCCCATCGTCAGGCTTATGCTGAGTTCACGCTGTGAGGGACTGGAACTCCCAATAGCAGCGCAGTTTAAGCACCTTCTGTCCACCATTCAATGTTTCATCATGTTGGACATTAATAACGCTACAATGAAATATCATAGAGACGTGCAGTCGTACATTCCTGTTGGAGCCCTGGTATTCCGTTTATGCACCGATAGCTACCGAAGCATTAAAGCAATGTGCGGTAACAGGTTTTATCTTTATTAAATTCAAGATTTATTTCCAGAACATTTAAAGAACATTCATTTAAATTTTTCATAGGTACCTACGTGGGGAACTTATTTACGTTATTTTTTTTATGCGCATTAGTTTTAGAATTTCGTTGCAGTGGTACAATCCAAATTGTTTTATTTTTGATCTAAATGTTTTGAACTTTTATACGTATTTGATATGAAGTGTTTCGTTTATGATAGAAGTAAAGGGAAATTAATGAATAATAGTTCTTCTTTTAATATAAAGTGTTTGTACTCACGAATAAGTCAACACAGTTCATATATTTTTGATATTGAGACGATTTAATGTAGTAGAGATGATTGTCCTGCTGTTATTTAAACCCATTTTATAGATAAGCTTACCTATTGGTATTTTCTTTGATAATTATACGTACCTATTTCATTCTTTAAACGATTTATTCTAATGCTGCACAAACGATGTTCGATTAAGGTTGAAATTACATTGTGAGATTATTTGATATCGTCGGACAAATAATACTTACTTACATAATAAATTTGATTTTTGGGGAAATTTCTGGAGTTTTTATAGTAACTTAAATTTCAAGTATTATTGAATGTATATATCTCATCTACTTAAGTAGCGTGTTCACTGATTGTCAATAGTGATTACATCATATACATTAGGTTCGTTTTCTTGGCGTAACGAAACTGTTTTTTTTTTAATTTTAATCACCAAGTAGCGCCCTTTAAATAAATTATCCTATCTGTTTCGGCATATATTTGAATAAAGTCAGACATCACCAATATTAAATTTCAATAATGACCTACTGACCTAGCTCACCGTCAACTAACTGAGAGTGCCTTCTGCTATTCTTTCAACTTATAATAATTGATAGTCGTAATAATTAATAATTGTTAGCTTTACTAAAACCTAAGTTAACATTGTTATAAGACAACCAATAAAGAAGTAATCTACGTTAAAATAAATAATAACTTGACACATTCGAAGATTGTGCTTTCGACTGCGATACTGATATTGTGAAACTCTATGGGTTCAATTTTAAAGAGACTGCTAGTACCAGTGGTTATTTACTTTTCATAATAACAGCTACAACGGGCTAGAAAATAAAGAGAATTAAAAATAATTTTGAGAGGGGTGTGTAAAATAAAGTCATATAAACATAATAGAATTCAAAAAAATTTGAGGTACATAATAGATCTGAGTTGAGTATTAGTGATTAGCTGGTATTTGAAATCTAAAGTATTTTATTTGACTTTCAATTTTAAAAATGCATAAATTAAGAAAGTAAATATTTTGTATGTTCCTGTTATCGAAATTGGTGTGTATTATTTTAGAGAAGACAAAACAACAACGCCACAGCATGGTGGAAAACTTTAAAAAAATGTCAAATGATTAATATATTTTATAGTAGATTTTTGTCGTATTCTATAAATGTACACATATCAATATCAATGAATGGGGACCACAGAAATCTTATATTATATATATATATATATATATACTCTAGAATGATAATCCCGTAGTACAAAAATGTAACCAAAAGTGTAGAGCTGTCCATAATGCGCATGATCACCAGTAACTTATTTTTCAACAGGACCGGCTTTGATTAAATGTAATATTACTGTTATAGGTATATTTAAAATTAAATTTTACTATTTGGTAACATTCAAATAAAAGAATGGAATAAAGGAATTTAAGAAATAAAAAATTACATTAAATATCTAAATACTTTATTCTCAGCAATTTCATGGAGGATTCTATAATTACGTATATTCCAGTTTAACAACAGAATTCAAACGAACTTTGTATACCTACACAACGTAGGAAATATATTCTTAACATACATATCCTGCATTTTTGACAGACTGCTTTTAAGTAAACAGTGTCTTGATATCAAATGATTAAGAATTTAACTTCCACTCTCATTTACATAATCTCTTCTTTTCAACAAAAGTTTGGGAACTGCATCGGGTACGAGGGTGATCCTCTTGCCGTCTTCTCTACAAATGATATCTTCTGCAGCGAAATGCTTACTGCATATGACATTCCCATCACATACATTTTCTGTACTAGGATCCCAATGGCCGCATCCAAACATCATGTCTTTTTTTTGTCAAGCTAAAAATGAGTATCATGTCAATGGTATCATATTGACTCAAACTGAGACTGTTAGAAACCCGAAACAATAACTTACTGAAAATATTTAATACCAGGAATGAGACCATCATTTTTACACCACAACACTATACACCTCATTGTTTGTTAAATAAACGAACTACCAAACCAAAATAACAAATATTAAAAACAATTTTAATCACAAATAGGTATATCCATCAACAATTAAAATATACCACGAATAAAACCATAACTCAATTATAAAACCTATCTGAATTGTTGTGAAGCCGACTCTGACAGATATTCCCACTACGAGAAATGTCATTTGCGAAAACAGACGCTGTTGCGAAATCTCCTAAATTTAATAAGATTTGGAAAAAAATGTTTCGTTCATATTGCTGAAAACTAAACAGTATGCAATTTTACCGATAACATTTAATTATTTGATTTTGTCAAGCAGTTTCGTATGACGCAACATATGGATTTATTTATAAAACAGATATGTCGCATAAATTCTGTAAGGCGAACGACAAAATAGTTTTAAATATGGCAGCTCTGTACTGAAAATAAGTTACTGAGGAGCATGCGTAGTTCGTGAAAACTCTGCATACCCGTTACACTTTTTGGTATTCGGCTGGATTTAATTAGCATTCTAGAGTACATATATAATATAAGATTTCTATGCTGGGGACAGGTCCACACAGATACAATTAAAACCCATGATCTTATTTTCTGTATTATTTACAATACAAGTAAAATAACTAAACACACTAACTAAAATGAAAACAAAATTAATATATTTGATCTAAATAAATATCTGATTACTAATACGGGCCTGTCCCTGTGTACATCCCGTTTATACTACACTGAGCACGTTCTCCTATAGAAAACTGAAATCTGTTCAATTTTCGCTTCTAGATTGCATTTATGTTGTGCGAGTATTTTCCCATTTTTCTTGGTGTCACAATTTTTTGGGATCATGTTAAAGACTACTTTTAGAGTGAGACGAATTTTCCTTGAAAATAGAACAAATCGAGCTTGCATAATTATATTATATTAAAACTAGCATTTGGAAAGTGAATATTTGCAGACATTAGAGGTGCACAAATATTACGAATTGCTTGCTGCATAAAGTAAGAAGACTTTTAATTATGTTATATGTTGGAAATTTATTTCACAATACCATGCTTTCACCAGACGGGCCGTTTCGTTGATCCACAACTCATCAGTAGTGATCGGCAGTCAGTGTGACCCAAATTTTCAACAGTTAGGAAGAGCTTATACTAGACGAGAGATGACTCACAACAAGATGTTTTCGGCGACATCTAGTGTGAGCATGCAATATGCCCGGTGAAACACAGTTCACAAACGATGGCCGGACAAGAAGTAACAACTCCATTAAATCCTATTGCCAACACTAGACACGCCCGAATTGCTTGTTACATAAAGTAAAAAGACTTTTAGTTATGTTTTATGTTGGAAATTTGTTTACAGTCGCATGCTGGTTTTGAATATTTTTGTGAAAAATTGTAAAATTTTCTGATACCTTAACGTGTATTTAATATTTTTTGCATTCTTTTTATATACGAATTCCAGACAGGGATAGTAAACTATTAGGCCGTATGTTAGTATTGGAGCAATTATACTTTCACAGACTTTTTTCTTAACTTTAAAATTTAAGGTAATATGTTTGTTCACACATAATGTTTTGAAAGAGACAAATGTTTTCTAAATTATGTTATTTACGTGGCTATAAAATCTCATTTCTGTATCAAATAAAATTCCCATATTATAAATAAATAAATGGTCTTCTGCTAGCGTTTTGTGTTTACACTATTTTTATTTTCTATTTCTACGGCTGGTGTTATCTATACATTGGATTCTTTAGGGTGTATGTAGATGGTACGGTTTACATATATGTATGTCTCAATGTTCTTAAATGCAGGCCGATATTGTAGATGGGCAACGACTATGGTACTCTGTACAAAAATTGGCTTAATTAAAGTGGAGCTGGTTTGTGTAATTCTTGTAGTTCATCCACTATCTGTGTAAAGCCATGTGAGTTTAAATTGACAGACAATTCATTATTAATCTCAAACATATTTATAATTACAGCACCTACATTTATAATTTTTCATTTTCCGGCTCTAATAAAGTTAATGTACCCTCAATGTGGTCAATGAATTGGGAAATGCTACCTTGAGGCGGTCTATAAATGACTCCAATAACCAGCAACGTCCTCCCGTACATAATTTAAAAAAAATGTATAATAATAATTCCATATTTAAAAAAAAAAATAATAATAAATAAATAGCCACTCGACCTCCCCGGAATCCAAACGATCTTCACGAACAATATCATAGCCCGTAATGTGAATCACATCATTACCTACGTTTGGGTTTAGCCATGTCTCTGTTACACAAATAATGTCAAAATCAAGTGTGTGTATTGTCCCAAAAAGAATCAGAAAGTATAGGCAGCCTCCCCTATGTCACAAAAGTATTCGAAGATTCAGGTAAGCGGGCTCCACTAAGTGAAAAATTAATATATAATATGGAGAAGGGTTTGGATTTTATTGATTAGGTATATTATTTTGGTTTTAATAAATTACTCGCTTGGCTTGTAGAGGTACTCGAGAATGGCCCACGTACATCACGCTCACATAAGGAGGATCTTAATGGTTCTCCCTCGTAAACGAGTGACGGTCGGTATTTGAACTGCGTCTCTCAGTTAAGAGTTACTTGATTATATTTAGAAAACTATATTAAAATACAAAAGGAAAGTCAAATATATTTTACTAACGATATTTATTAAATATTAATTATTTAAAATATAGGAAAAGCAATTCAATGAAAAAGGACAAGTCTCAAAAAAATCATCAATTACAATATTTAAAATTTGTACTTACATAAAAATCATCATCATCATCGACACAGCTGATCTCTTTCGGTAATTTTCAGTTTCAAAAATGTTTAATATTATAATTATTAATACTAATACTATAAACTCGCGTTGATAAACCGTAAAACTTAAAGACACTAATCAACAGGGAGATTCGTGCATTTTATCGCTTCTAAAACTCGGAGCATATTTCGCCGAAGTTGGAGAGAAGACACCGTTTTTCCCTGTTGCGTAAAAATTTATAACTTTTGATTTTTTCCACTCTTCCGAATATCGACCAATGAAATTGTCTATTCCTAACGTCGTACCGCTTGTGTGGAAATTATGACTGAGCCAATTTTCTCTATTTCGTAGATACAATACCGCCGTTAGAGTAATGAACTTTTGCGAACTTTTATAAATTATTAATCAGCGAGAAATACTTAATTCGACCGGATGCAATATTTTTATTACAATATACCGGATGCGACAGTATTGTATTGCAAGAATCTATGAAGTGATACGTGATTGATCTTGTATTCGATTGACAAATTTTAATATGCTCGCAGTTCATTTTAGTATAGATCTCTAAATGTAAATAACAAAACCTATTAAATATAATAAAAATAATAATCAATAACTAAAATTAATTATTATAAAGAATATTCATTTGGAACTATTAAACAAAAATTCAAAGTAGAATGAAATCTGCATATGATTAAAACATTGTATATTCTAAATGTTTCACACTATTTACTAAGAGCGCGATTGCGACCTCTCGTATTTACATTCGGCTTCTTCACTTCCCGGGTCACACTGTTCCGAGAGTTGGCATGGGGCCTTTCGTTCCCACCTACTGTCTCGAACTCTGCGTTTATCTTCGGAGGTGAGAGATTAGCTTGAATTTGCTTAATTTCACTCGAATTTAACTTCAATTCAATTATCTTTACAGTTTTGTTGTTTTTCCTGGCACTAATCATGTACTCTAGAAAAGTTTTCTTGATTTAACGATCTTCGTAACACAGGTCATCCGCTATATAAACATCAGAACCAGCATGAGAGCCGATTTGATGGCAGCTCCTTTTTTAAAGATAATTCTACTTTAATATACGATTTGTTTGACTGGTATAATATTTATGTCGTTAATATCTTCTTTAGTTATTTTAAAATTAAGAATTTTTCCAAGCTCGTGCAGTAAAACTTCTGAAATATCAGGCGTATTTGCTGATATTTGCAGGCGAAATATTACAATTCTATTTTGCCTAGTCATCCTCTCTAACTGCAGACCCAGTTCTTTTAGTTTTAAACAATATTGTTCCAGTGCCTGAATTTCAAAAGCCTGATTCTCTAATTATTCTACTAGCTTCTGATTTTCCGATCTAATTTCTTCTCTTACTCGATTTTCAGAGGCGAGAATAGCATCCAAAAGTAGCTGCATATCCACATTAGCCTGCTGAAGATTCATTAATTGGAATGTGGCTGATGATTACTCATACTTAATTTTATAATTACAACCACCGGCGCAAATGGTCTATTTTGGGTTTATATGGCTAAAAAAACAGTTTTATGAAGCGATAAAGATACGTGAAATTCTCCTTGAAAGATTCCTCCTGTAGTTTATTTATGTAGAATAATATTTAGTAGGAAAAAATTATAACAAACTCTATAAGTACTATATGTCCACATATAACAATATTTAAAATTTTACAAACACACAATGAATACACTATTTATAATATTCTTTCTTCCCATATTTATCGTTTTGTACACAATTTTGCAGAAAGATCTACCAGTAAACATGCTTATTCTCTCCTCGACCTCGACGTTTGAAAAAATGTATTATAAATTGCATGTGTTACGATTCAAAATTATAGGATAATCTGAAACCCTTTGCGTCTTTGAAGTTTTTTTCAAGTTTACTGTTTTTTAAAATAACAATACACAAATGTTATTTTAAAAAAGTAGGTAAGAATATTTTTATCGTTTATGGAACTCTGATATCGTCAGAACAGATCTTCAAAATTGGGTTTGTTTATTTAATTGAAGTTTAATAAATTATTATAATAGCACTCCGCTTGTAATCATACCTAATTATAAAATAAGTAAAAGATCTCGCTATGTATAATTGTACTACGCTTCTACTTTAATACATATTCATTTGCTTAGATATGTATATGTAAGTTGCCTCGTGAAGAACGTAAATTCGTTTCTTTATGTTATGACCGTCGAATCACTGTAAATCAAATTAGAGTTGAAAATAACTCCTTTTGGAAGTTTTGTTACATTTTGGCAACAATGCACCTGACCACGCAACTCGAGGTAGGCGTCTCTAATATTATATGTATATTGTAGCACGTTGAGCGCGTTAAATTCCAATATTGGTATATATAGAACAGCGAGGCCTTTATGTGCATAAAAAGAATATCGCGAATGCATGCATATCTTTGGATTTATAGAAACAAGAGAGTAACATAATAAGTAGAACAATATAGGTAACAATGTTTTTTAGCGTAGCTACTTATGAAAGAATTGCTGAACCTATTTAAAATAAAACAGGAAATATGTGTCTACATTTGCATTCTAAATATAATTATAATTTCTAACAAATACTCCACAATCTCCTTTTTTAATATTTTAATTTTATTATGACAACTTAAATACTTATTTATGTGTAATAGGAATAAACGTTGATCCTCCACGAAATAAATTCAATATACGTTGCTTTGATAAGTACCCTCTTCCAGTCTGCAAAAAATAAAGTTTCCATATAAATAAAGCTAGGGCCATGTAAAATGTAAATATCTATTTTATGGATCAGATTAACTACAGGTAGGAGATAAAAGGTTTTATTTTTCTTTTAGCTACTTGTAAAACCTTTATACTGCATGTACCTATATTAGGGGGGACAGTAGGTACCTTTTCTGAGAAACTAATACCTTTAGAAGAAAAATGTTAAAACAAAAGTTTATTGTACTTATAATATCATATAACTCAATATGTTATACTCGTACATAACTATTGGTACACAGTAAAACTGCAGATTCCTTGCGTGAATATATTGAGATTTGGCTAGACTTACCTTAGTTCAAAAGTTGATAATAACCGAGATATAGGGCTGCCAAAGTGATATTATCGTTTTCCATTTTCCGAAATAACTTACTTTCCAAACAATATTTTTGCATGGTATTATGTGGTGGGGGGTTTCTGGGGGGCTGATAATTTTTTTGATGTCAATTTTAGAGGGCGCTCTCTGCATTACTCTGATTACATAACAACAAGTGTACCTTTTTTGTGCCTCTGTGTATTTACGTTTTTATTAAAAATATCACTTCTCTCATCATTGTTACATAAAAGAGGTATAGTGTCTGAATGTCGCTCCGAACAACTATTTTCGAGATATTTGCAATAATTACAATTTCTGATGCATTCGTTTAGATTTTGATTTGCAAATGTACAATTTTTAAAATAGGCTTGGATGATAAAAACTATTGCAATGAGACTATTTGGTAGTCTCTGGCAATCCTGGAACAGTGGGCTGAGGCCCCGTCTTGCATGAAAAACATGTTTCTTCTTAGCTCTAACGGTAAATTATCCAACCAGTCTGGCAGCCGATTCTTTAGAAAATTAAAATAGAGCTGTCCGTTTAAATTAGGTGGTAGCTCGACAGGACACAACATGTAATTGTCAATAAATGCACACCAACAATTAATTTTAAACTCGTTCTGAAAATGACGTTCGGTTACTAAGTGGGGATTTTTAAAGCCCACGTATGTTTATTTCTAAAGTTGAAGACGCCGGTTTGGGTGAAAGTTGCTCCATCGGAGAACAAAACTTTATTCAAAAACTGTGGGTCGGCATTTTGCTGGGTACGACAGAATTGAGCAAAGGCCAATCTGGTGTGAAGATCAACGGGCAACAAATTTTGAACAGGTATATAGTGGTTAGGGTAAAGGCCTTCGCTGTCGAAAATTCATGAAATTGATGCTATTCGTCTAGTGCACGCGAACTAGTATTTCCTCTTCCTGCTAGGGTGTAATAGTCTTAGCGCGACCCCCACCATTACGTTTGGGAATTTTCTTGTGCATACAAGCATACCATCTCTCGTATTTCTTCGTTAGAAACTATTTCAAAACACACTATTTTAACAAATCTCAAGAAAGTTTGACAAAACAGAATGAAGTGTCAAAGCGCTGTCATTGCAATAGTGCAAAATCTAAACGGATGCATCAGAAATTGTAATTATTGCAAATATCTCGAAAATACTTGCTCGGAGCGACATTCACAAACTATACTTTTTTATGTAACAATGATGAGAGAAGTGATATTTTTCATAAAAACGTAAATACACAGAGGCACAAAAAAGTTACACTTGTTTTTATGTCATCAGAGTGCTGGGAGAGCGTCCTTACAATTCACATTAAAATTATCAACAAATTTAAATTCGTCGCCCCCAAAAACTCTGCATCACATAATACCATGTAAAAATATTGGTTGGAATCTAGGTAATTTAAGAAAATCATAAACGATATTACCACTTTGGCAGCGCTGTTTCTAGGTTGTTATCAACTTTTGAACTAAGGTAAGTTCGTCAAATCTCAATGTTTTCACCCAAGGAGTCTGCAGTTTTACTGTGTACCCCATTAATTATGGGACACTCTGTAATACTCGATTTACCCGATGTTTCGGGGCTTCAAACTCCATCGTCGTTAACTATATTTATATATTCACAAAAAGTTACATTCCAATGTGCAGAATTTTTTAATGTTTATAATTAATAGTAGAACACACTCAGGTCAGTTCGTGAAAGTTATGTAAAATTAAACATCGAAATGTTTTCAAATAAAATACGTCATAGTTTAAATGTGTAGGGTGGAACAAAATATTCATACAAGATACAATTTTTTTGATGAACTCCGACGGTAATGAGAGGGACCTTTGGTAAGTCACTTAGTCACTGTCGTGTTTACTGTTTACTAAATTTAGTAGCATTGTTTGTTCTTGTACACTTTGTTTTAATATTGGATGTATTTACATCGTTATCTAGATCATCTAAATCACCGCTCTTTAGATCATGTTAAATATTCGTAGTCCATCGTTCAAAAGTATTTCGGCCAAACTCAAAACTACTCAGTAGCATCATTCTGCAAACTTTGATTTTGATACTTATAATAGAACACAAAATGAAACGCAGTGTTGTTCGACAAATCAATAGGTATACCTTGTTGGCGTATATTTTTTACCAACAACATGACTTGCCACTGTCAATCGGCATTGGGCATTAGCCAATGTAAACAATATTTCCGAAATATATTGCCTGGGGTCCTAAAGGATGTGTCTGAGGTAAAACCAAGTGAAATTAAAAACATTCTTCTTGCAACATATTTGTCTATTTTTGATGTTTGTGTTTATGATAGTTTTGGACGAAATCAGTGATGGTTCCGGCAAGTTCAAATTTAAAAAGTTATAAATACTGTTTTGACTATTTTTCAACTAATTTGGTTATAGCAGCAGTGACCTCGAACATAGAAAGAAAAACAACATCACAAACGGGCTTGATAGTGTCAAAAACATTAAAAGCGGCATCTGCAAGATATTTAGTAAATTGAACATTGATGTAGATGAAACTGATTATAAGATAACAACGCTGCTTCGAAACTGTAAGTCGATGGAAACTGTTCGTTTAAGATCTTTCTTACAGGAGCGTAATCCACAAAACAATTCTAAGAATAATTGGAAGCTATTAAGAGATATGAATATTTATAGCAAAGAGAGAACAATTAGTATACCTCAACATTTGGAGGATCTTGACCAAATAAATGAATATTTCCTATCGGGCAACCTGTTGCCGAGACTATAAATTTTTACTCGTCTAACCGTAACCCAAAAGCAAATAGTTTCGACTTAAAAATGGTGGGTATAGCAGATATAGGAAAAGCCTTAGACTCACTTTAAAGTGGAGCAGTGGGACATGATGGTATACGTTTGGACAAAGATTAATCTACACAATAGATAGTCAGCCCAATGCATTAAAATCAGAACATCTCTAAGTATGCCTGCCACTACGTGGCGTAGACTAGCGTGTAAAGCATAGAGCAGTATTGTCACAGCCAGAAACCGTTTTGTAGTTTATTAATATCAAAAACAAAACGCAACGTATAACAATTATTTAGATCATTTGCAACAGATATGCACCGGCAATGCTGTATTGTCAGAGAGAGAAATTGATGAAATTCTGTATTAATCTGGAGGGGATACGCAGGGAGGGTAGAAAAAAAAACAAGCGAATGTGGTGTGTGTCGTGCTGTTGCCAATTCGTCGGTAAAAGAAACACACAGGGTGATTTATTACAAGTACAGTATTGAAATAAAAGCCTAATCTCTATGAATTAAATTTAATATAATAATATTTAATCCATGTCATACATGTTTCAAGACTAGACCAGTCCCATGATCAGTGGCGAACAATCGTTAAATGAAAAGCTTTTAGATAGAAACATACTTTTGACTAAATATTTCACGTAGACAATGTGGCAAAGATGTAACAAGATTGTTGTAGATCTTATAATACCTATAATAAAAAAATTATCAGTGCTACCTATATTATATTAGGTATACCTATTATAATAGTCTGTCTCTTCATCAGGTATAAGTTCCACTTTATCGGTTTAGGTACTTAAATTTTACTTCTTTTTAATGTTTCTTCGGGTAAATAATAAGTTCGGTAGGAATAGGGCTTTGGGTATGAAACAAAAAAGATAGAAAATAGAAATTTGATATAGGGGTAGTTCTAAGCATTTACAAGTTTGTGACGTGTAGCGATTTTCGATGCCGCCCCCGGAGGTATACATGAGGGCGGCGCAATGCCGTTTTAAATATCTCGTTTCGCTTTCTTGGAAAATAAAAAATTATAACTGATAACTGAAACTTAGTACTTAATACGTGGGCGTAAGAGGTAAGCTCACTTCACAGGTCTCTATTAATGAAAGAAAGTTAACATTTTGAGCATCTGCGTAAAATTAAATGTATCCGTTTGGTGGGTAGTTTTGATTACAATAAGTCGGTGCCAAGCCCAAGCCCGAAACAAAATAAATCTATATTTACCTACTACCTATTTGGCTTGGTACCGACTATTATGTGCATTGTTGTCTTTTGAATGATATTTGTATTTTGTTATTTTTCGTATTTTTTATTAGTTCTTTTGACAGCTCTGGTGTCATCAATACACCTGTATCCCGAATTGCACCAAATTGCGATGCATATAATCCTAAATATAATATTCTTTTTGAACTACCTGTATCTCGAAAACCAAGCCGTAGCGGACCCATGTACATATGAAATTTGTATCTTAAAATTAGTCAAAGAATCACCCTTTAAAGTTTGTACAAGTACTTATGCAACACCCTGTATACATAGATACTTTGATTTGCAATTTGCAAATCTGTCAAACTAGGTAATGCTGTTATTTTTATTTACTTTCAAATATGGTGTTATGTAATTGTATTCAAATTAAATGTTTGGGGATGATATTTACGAGTTTTATTTTTTTATATAGAGAAACTGTTATTCAGTTTTTAAGGATCAATCTGAAGCAGACGATTGTACTTGTTAAAACATGAAAAAAGTTATTGTCGTGATACTTTTAACACCCTGTTGGTGGGTTTTTAAAGCTTTTTACGAAACGTGTTAACAATACAATCTACATAAATCGTTAGTTTTTTAAAGTTTTATGATCATTGCACAAAAACCAATATTAGGGAGACTGTAAGTTTTTTTTCAATTCGGCGTTGCAGAATTTGAACCTAATTGTGATAATTGTGTTATTTTACTAGTATAGATATTTTTGAGTAAATTAATTCGGTTATAATCGATGAGTAGAATCTTTGGAGTAAAATACATTTCACAAAAACCCTGAACCATATTTCTCAATAGATTTAAATTTTCATTAAAAACAGATTAAAAATTCTAATTTTTTACATCCTGCATTTCGAAACCGTATTTTTTTAAATAATTATTGTCATGCTGGAAATTTCAAACCTTATTTACTTCAGCAACTTGTAAAAAGCACAGCCTTTTTAATATTAACATTTCTTAAAGGCGATATTACGCGATAACGATGACTTTCTATCAATATCACAGAAGGATACATTTATTACGTATATAATTTGTTAGATTTTACATCTCCGAATTGAAACACACGCAAAAAATGTGCATAAAAAAGTTAGGGTAGCATTTCACGCCTGTATGCCCCTTTAATTTACCCGCCTCTGAGATTTATTTTTTCATAATGTTAACGACAAGTTGAATCTGCTGTTTGAGTTTGATCCTTAAAACTGAATCAGGTAATAACCGGAAGTCCTATCTATAACGCCAAATTTCGTTCATTTAAATATAACTTTTTGATGCATCCTTATATCCGAAATTTAAAATTAAATGACTAAAATAATATTATTTTAGTCATTTAAAATTAGTGTCTAAAACATTTAATAAACCAGCCCTGTATATTTATACTATTATAGTAATTTCTTTTATTTTCGTCCATACACATTAATCTTTGCGTAGATAGGTATACGTATACCATATAATTTTAAACAAAAAACACTGCTGCACAGTAGTACATATATGATACCTATAATATAAAAACAAACTCCCACCTCGTAGGGGAAAGTATACTAGTCCTTGTCTAACATTGCCCATATGATTATTTTATTTCAACACAATACATATAACGCCATCTACAATTTCTATGGTTGCATGTTTTTCTAATAGATGTAGCTCGTGTCGAGACAGTTTCAATTTTTGTTTTATTTCCCATATACGCTGACTATCTATTGTGTAGATTAATCTTTGGTTTGGATATACTACGTTGTAGCTGACCCTGTGTTTTGCGGGTGAAAAGAAGGTACCCTAAAACTTGGAAAAATTGGTCAAGTCTTTGCCTAAAGTATCAAATTGTCAGATTTCAAGAATTTACGACCTCTGAGCAAATGCTCGTAGGTAAAATTACCTACGATGAGCAAGATTCTTGAAAGAACCTATTGCGCAAAATTCAATGGGGCTTCAGGAGAATATTTTATTCAAGTGTTTTGGGTCAAATCTTCATATTTTGTGCTAAAGTATAATATCCAATTATTGTATAGACAAGTCTTAATGAAACACCCTGTACATCATTAATTATAAGTTTCTCAATAATATGCATATTATCTTTTTCTTATTATTACCATATTATTGTATTTTTTATTTGTTCATATGCCATATCAAATACGTTTTTCAATAGACTATGAGTTTGGTAAAAGCTGAATATTTTCATTTGCGTCGCTTTGTCATCATTACAATATTAAATAATAACATACTAAGTCGGGACTGTTTAGAGGATACCATAATCCTCTATCCTAATAATATATCACCCTGCATTGTATTTATCGAGGATATTAAATTTTATTACATTCATGTGATTCGTTGACTCTAAAAATGTAATTAAATATATTTTATAGCATTTCTAAATTAGGTATCTATGACACAGATCAGACAGACTTTCATGAGTGTTGACTACATCTAAATATAGAGGATTTTTATTTCCTTCCAACATTTCCAACGGATTTGCTTGCATGATACCGTCAATTTAAATATTGTATGTCGAATATCATTAGAATAATTTGTCGTATTGAGCAGGATAGATTAGCAAATGTAGTAAGAATGAATTTTTACCAGCACCCGGTTTGGTTGCGTGTTAGCTGTTCTTCTTTTGCTAAAATTTATGCGCACTTACATCATGGATGCATGTGTTTAAAATCTCTTTCATACATTGTCTCGACAGAGGTACAATCAAGGTGAGGATATTACTCGTATAAATTTGTGTATTATTATAAAATTATTACCTAATTTAATAAGAATAATGACTATGTCATAAAAACCTTCATCTATATCTAAAACAATTGCGAAACATTATGCAAATACTAGTAATCTGACTTATTGGTAACATTTTTAGAACACTGTGTATCTAGGTACCATGCAATCAATCAGCAATACCTGAAAAGTTTACCAATCTGAACAAAAAGATATCTAAATAGAAGTTTGGCACGATTTAAATGGATGTGTTCTTTATTTTGTACTCGGCAGTGGAGCTCTGGGATTTCTTATTGTTAGTGAGAAACACCACATTTATTTTAAAAGTTTACTCTTGTGTGAGTATATTATAATGCTTGATTTTTACTCTTTCTTTATGCGGTGCGACCTAACATTTTTCGTTATAACGTACGAAATTTTTTGGAAAATTTCATTTGAAAAAATAAAATTTAAAAAACTACACTGAAAAAGTAGACAGGCAACAGACAATTTAATTTTTCTTATAACATTTTGCTTATAAGTTGTTTAGCGCAGGTTTGTATTTGGTTGTTTATTTCAAAAATGTATTCCGCAGTGCCGTTTTGTGTTCATTTGTGTTATTTTGACTCATACAAATTAGCAGCTAATTCAAAGAAAGGTTTGGTACAACGATAAGAAGATCATTAGACAAATAGCACTTGTTACATATGAGTTTATAGAAAGGATAAAGAATTGTTTAAGGTTAACCGAGTGTCATATAAAACAAATAAATAAACATATTAAATTATCATTAAGTATATTTATGATATTTTGACTGTAGAAAAATCACAATTTTTCTACCTCAGTTTTAGTAGATTTTTAAAAAAAATCTAACTATTCAGGAGATCGACACAACCGAAATTTTGAAAAATTTTTATGCAGTACTTCATTTTATGACCCCTGGATCCTAAAAATGACCTCAGTTCAAAAGTTTATATATCTATATATATATATATATATGGGATATAGAAACTTTGCGTCACGTTCTAGGCCGCATTTTTTGACCAATCGAAACAAAATTTGGTTAAAAAATCGGCTAGGTCATGGAATCGCGTGAGTTCGTTGGCGATTGAAATCGGAGAGCTAACTTCAGAATGGCGGCCTGTCAAAGTTTTAAAAAAATCATATTTTTTTTGTTGTTAATAGAAAATACCGATGTTACATATCAAATGATAGGGCACTTAAATCTCTACAATATTTATTTGGAGAGTTTTTTCATCGCTGGCATATTTAAGTAAATGTAAGTCAATATAAAGTAACAAAAAATAAAAAAAAAATATCATCACCCGCTATACCTGAAATTATTTTGATAAATAAACACCTGTGAAATAACAATAAGACCGTACTTACGTATGTATTATAGTATAATGGGTATTTCAGTTAAAATAACTGTCAATATGACACTTTGGTTATATTTGGCGAATGTCAGAATATCCCGTTATTTGTTTATTAATAGTGGGTGTCAGTGGTAGACTAAGTATAAATAAAAAATACATAAATCAAAAATCTACTTTTCCGACTGGCTGCCATCGGGATTTTTTTAAATTCCTGTCTACCCGTTTTTGGGCAAATGATTATATCCCCGTCCACTTAAACAATTAATTGAGTATAGAAATATTAGACGCAATTTACCTGAACATAGAGCTGATGGCGAAACTAATATTCAAACTAAATAAATACGGGACATCCCAAATATGGTACGTAGTAACTATATGTCTAAAATTTAAACCTATCTCGGTTCCTATTGGACACAGGCAACATGAGTGTCTCAATATGGTGACTTTTCCAGAGTCATGCTAAAACCTAATGTGTAGAATACTGAGCTTCCCGATGACAAGTATATGGCAAATACTACAATTTGTAAATTCTGTGTCTCAAGAGGAGGAAGCGTCGTTGTGTCATCCAGAATTCAGTCAGAGGTAGTTGCGCTTTCTGTTATTATTCCACCATCAATTGGTCTAATTGCGTTTAAGATAGTTTTTCCGGGTGTTTATGTAAAACCGGGTGCAAATATGGAGGTTTGTAATTATTTTTTGATTACTAGATTTTAATTTAAACATTTAAGCCAAAAGATATAACTTTCGAAAAGCCCATTCTAATCACACACAAGTTGCTGTATATGAATTAAGTCAATAACGTCAATAGTCGATATACCTATCGGTTCGTTGGAAATATATACTAACAAAGCAATCATTATACATATAACTCCAAATATTTTAACATATGAAAAATTGGTCTTGTTTGTTACTTGGATAGTTTTTTTAAGTATAAGACAAATTTTTAAAGGATGAGAAATATGGCTTATTATAATTATTATTTAACTCAAATAGAGAATTCTGTTCGTATTAACCCAAAACAATTTTGACTTTATTGAAAATAAAAAAGATACATCCTGTAATGAGACTGAAAAAACGTAGACCACCTTTAGCAATATTTTTAGATCTTTCAAAAGCCTATGACTGTATCGACCACGACATCCATATTAAAAAACTTGAAAAGATGAATAAAAGAGGGACCAGCTTCGATCCATGTGGTACTCCCGATTGAGCAACAAAATTATCGGAACAGGCAACGTGAGAGGAAAGAAGCAAGCAGAGCCCCCAGCTCAGTGGAAAATCCATAGTGGTCCAGCTTAGCAAGCAGAATATTGTGATCCACTTGATCAAAGGCTTTGCGAAAATCTGCATTCAAAACATAAGGGAACAATACAGTCCTTTACAAGGAAACTCGGAATTTTATCAACTCCGGATGTACGTTTATTTTTTCCTTAATCATAAAATTGATGGAAATTAAATTATTTTTAGGAAGTAAACCATCAGTACAAAATACGTTTTTTGCTTGTATATGGGACCAAAATCTAGTTGGATCGCTCTGAATCTCCCGCCGGTAAGAATCCCTAGTCAGCTGCTTAATTAAATGCCTCAAATAGCCGTATCGAGATCTCTACTCAGAGCGTTATTTTTTATAGCAATAGTATGCTTTTTCCTTTTTGTAAATATTCTGAATTATAGAGTTATCGGACCAACACGGAAATCTCCGCTTTCTTACTAGCTTAAATAGAACGGACGTTTGAAAGATATTTTACAGGCCGTCATAAAAGTCCTTACGGGAAGTCTCGGCTGTAGTTTCAGGTAAAACACATCCCCAAGTAGCATTAAGATCTCTCTCGTACAATACGGGATAATCAGCTTTCCGGAAATTGAATCTTTCGTGCAAAAATCCGTCAATTTGTAAAGTTCCGAACGGGTATGAGTAGGTGACATATTCACGTCAATAGCAAGGTGATAGAAATCAAGAGGCATAAACAGAAAGGTGTCTTCAGAAACTGTACATTCACTATTTTGTAAATATTAAGTCCAATTGTTGCCCTAAGCTATTTTTGACTTCACTGACTTTCGTTAGCCGAGTGACCTCACAAAAATGATTAATAATCGTGTTTTTTTTATCCGCATGAGACCCAAGGATAAAACCTGGTGTATAAAATCTCCCAGTATAATTACTTTATTTTTAAATATACTATCACATAAAATTAAGGCATCAAAAAACACGTCAAATTCATCTATAGATACTGTTGGCGGCTTATAAATACAAAATGCATAATAAACAAAGTAATCTATAACTCATTTACAATACAAAATATCTATATGGAGAAAAAGAAGATGAAAAGGGCAGGTTAATGTTTGTATTAAAACAAGAAGCCTTGTTTGGACAAAATTGCAAACGTAGCAATCAAAAACCTTTCAAGGAAAGCAATGGTCTTTCTGGAGGCGAACATAAATGGCATCTTCAGACTAAGGCACTTCCCAGACAGGTGGAAGGAGACTGAGATTGTTATAATACCGAAGGCAGGCAATGATATGTAATTTCCTGAAAATTACAGACCTATGAGTGTACTGAATGGCCTGGGTAAGATATTAGAACAACTTATCACCTGGAGACTTAAGGAGAGTACTGAATAATTAAATCCTAACGAACAGTTTGGTTTCAGAGAAGCTCAGTACATGGAACTTGAGGTTCTCAGGCTAGTCGACAACGCAACTGAAGGGCTGATTAGGAAAAAATGGTGGTAACTTTGTTCCTAGATGTCGCAAGGGCATTCGTCAGAGTATCGTTATCTTCAAGATGATCAAAATGGAATAGCCAGCCGAAATCACCTTGTTGGTAGACGAGTTCATGAGGGGACACACAATACGTGTAAGAGTTGACAATGACATCTCCAACATTATGCGGGTGTAAGCAGGAGTTCCGCAAGGTTCTATACTTTCGCCGCATCTTTTCATAATCTTGTCGCACGATATTTCACGTTCCGATCGACCAGAGCAAACAATCATGGCCCAATAGGCAGATGGCACAGCTCTGGTAGCCAGAAGCACACATGTAGAAAATGTCACCAGTTACCTCCAAAGGGCGGCAGACCAGGAGAAGAATGATACGTCAAATGGAAGATAAACGCAGAGAAGAGCTCAGCCCTGTTGATCCGCGGGATTAGAAGACCACTGCCAGTCGGTCACGTTAAAATCAATGATGAAGAGGTACAATGGCAGGAGACTGCTAAATACCTTGGAGTAACTTTAGACAGAAGACTAACCTTCAAGAAACACATCGAAAAGACAAAGGAGTAAGATTCAAATGGTCAAAGCAGTGATCCGACGAATGTTCAGTATTGCCTTAGCTGCTTGGGCTCAGGCAGCCTGCCGATCAGCACTGATGAGTTTCAACGAAATGGCCGGTTGGTGAAAGCATGGTAATATGAAGCAAATTTCCAACATAACTTAGTCTTGTTACATTATGTAACAAGCAATTCATAAATAATGAATTCTATGAAACTAAAGTGATTATGATAGGGTCTTCGATAAGCGCTATAAAAATAAACTCCTTTTTTTGCTAATCTGAGCTTTCGGGTCTGTTTTTGTAGATATTGTGTAAGTTATCGATGGCATTGTTTCGCATAATAATCTTTCAATCTAAAGGAAAATATTATATTAAGTAGTAGCAAAAGAAGTTGTTTGTGGTCCTGACCGAAATTCCCAAAAATATCGAGAAACCGAAATTTTTCTCAGAGACCAACGACTCATAAGAGCTGCGCTTATTATCGTAATTAAATACAGTTAAATATCTTTTAACCCACAGTGCCGATGGTGGTTTCGAAACGGTCTAGATATATAAAACGATCATTCTTGAATCTTTTGGTCTATGCGTATATTATATATAATACCATTAATGGCAATCGTTTTTATTACTACGTACCTGGGTTTTCTTTCACTTTTTGTTAGCTGTTATTTGCAATAGGGAATTGGCTATGTTTGGATCTAATGCAGGAATTTCATTATACTTGAGACTATTTTAAGTCTGTAACAAATATCTTAGCGAATGACTCAAATACAATTTTCTAGGTTTTTTGCAAAACAGAAGCACCTAAAGCTACTAATTTTCATTTACTATATTTGTGTATTTAGCTTGAACATAACATTCAAATAGATACTTACTTGTACAATTCAGTTAACAGAAAATACTTTCTAACTGTATTTCAGAGAAGAGGGTAAAATTGAAAACAAATTGAGTTTTAGTAAAAAAAAGAACATATAATACACAATAATAAAAAATTCAAATTATAAAGAACTTGGGAGGAAACAATTATAAATTGTTATTTTTATTATCTTCACTAAGCAAAAGGTTTCACAATCATTACTCGAAAGAAACGAAACAGTTAGAAGGTTACGAGTTTCTCAGAGAATAAAACAAATCAGATATAAATATTTGTTTCCGATATTTGTAAAGACGAATTGGAAAACAAATGGGGCTATGTGTAGATACTTATTTACGGAAATATCATGAACGCAGTTACTAGATTCTTATAATTTCGCATGCTGCTTTTTTTAGAATAGTTAGTTTTGCTATTGTAAACGTTGTTATAGAATAAACATATGTATTTAAATTTACCCAGACCCGGTCGTTTTTGTATGAATCATATTTTAGCCATACGGTCTTATTACATGTTAAGGTCTGTAATAATCGATCAACTCACGACTTATATTAATGAGGTAACTACTTTGTTTATTTTCTGTCCTAATTTATACCTGGGCTGTGAAGTAGAAACATGAATATATCCTGGGTATTGAACCTGTTCAACTCTTACTTTTAATGTAAAAGTATGGGTTTGGCGACATATAGTTTCTGTTGGTAATATGCCGATTGAACAACGCACTACATCGACTGCGTGTAAGGTCACTGACCCCATAATGCAAAATTAACAATCGATAGATGCGCGGATACTCCCTTTAGCGGGACGCCTATATTTGAAATGGGCTTGTTTAACAACTGTCGCTCAGTTGGACCAAATTTCTCCTTTAATTTGTAACTGATAAAAATGCTGATATTTAAGTTGATGGATAACATGTAAGTCAGCTGGGCAGCTGTTCTTCTAAACCAAGGCCTCGAACAATTGTGAGGTCAGGCAATGTCTATTAAATCAGCACGCTTTGCCTCACTTCTATGTTCATTTGAACTGATGTGATACGGTCAATTGCCGCTCATTTTCTACGTAACTTTTTCACTTAATTGTCAACTAATAAAAATGCTGATCCTTATTGACTTTGAAGGATAACAAAAGTCAATGTCAATGTTACCAACATACAAATAAAATATGTGAACCAGAGGTGCTACGTAATAAATCTGTCGATAGTTTTTTTGATTCTTTAAATAATCAGCTGTAGCAAAAACATTAAGTTTAGAATATTATTTTAGATAAAATGATGACCGTCAAGATCTGGAACTTAGTCCATTGACCGCTTGTAATAATAATGGTACATAGAATGCGTCAAAATACAACGAAAAAAAAACAATCGCAATAGAAATCCAAATCACAATATTACTAATGTACATTAACATGAAATAATTGTATAGAAGACGAATACTATAAATATAAGGACATATTACAGCTACAACAAATGTAACATTTTAAAAAGTATTCATTAAATGAATAAAAGCTATACTGTAGGAGCCAGGCTTTAACTCTACTTTTAAATATTTTTGGATGATTTATCAAGTTCAAATGCTGAGGCAGGTGATAAAATTTTTTAATAGGCATTAAGATGAAAAACACGAAATCCCGATACCCCATTAAGCAATAAATTGAAACGGTTCGGCGCACTCTTGTGCAAGATGCTACATATTTTATTTTTTTTATTTGTAAAAAAGCCATCACAGAAAAAACCCATTTTATTAAACATAATTAAGGTTCTTCAAATAGATAGCAATTTTCATTTTACCCGATTTCCTTAACATAGAATATCGACTGCTTACCAAATTCTTGGAACCAACAATAGAATTAATTTAAGAAAATAAAATATGCATCATCATAACCAAATCCTTAAATAAATTATAATTGCATATTGAGTTTTATCGGTAAGTTTGTTTAAATAAAAATCGTTTTGATGAAAGGGGAACACTAAACATTATCAGGTTCGTTCAGTGCTGGTGGCCTGCAAACCATCAATAGCACTAGTGTCTCCAGACTCCTACCCATCACCACCAACAACAAGCTGATCGTGATCCATATTCCATGGTTAAGACATTGATGTTGTGTACCACACTGAGCAAATCGGCATTTTGTTTTATTATAGAGGAAACCAGAAACCTGTCTCCACCATTCATTACTACAGCTCCCAATATAAGGACCCCCCCATGCCGTATATCATGATTACTTTTACCCAACATGGTTTTAACGACACTATAGAATCCTCTCTATATTTGGAAATATTCGGGCTTCAAGTATTATTGGGTCAGGAAGGCTACGTTATATCCCGAACTATGAATGAGATTTTCATGACAGGTGACCTTCGAGATGGCCGCCAGCTAACAGTGGAGACGGGCGTGGTCTACGATGGAAATTCAATTTTAAGGGCGCCACATGATTTGGGGTTTACTTCCCGGGATCACCTAGACCGTACCGTAACTCTAAATCATGAAACACTATTAGACACAAACACAGTTAACATTTTTGTGGATTAAAAAGTCATTAAATTCAGACTTGTTATAAACACGCTATGGAAAATATTTGTAAGAATACCGCTAATATTTCGATTAGTTCCTTGTCTAAGTGCTAATATTTGATAAATTTCCAGTATTACTTTTTCGAAACTTCTTTAGTTAAAATGTTGAACACATAACGGCAAATGACTTTGTCCCATTTATTTTTGATTTCTTATTGGCAAGGAAACTTATTAGGTACGCCAAGCGACTCTTTAAATTCCGATGGTTATTATATGACACCATATATGCACAAGCGCTTTATGCAATTTCAACGTTTTCAGTCAAGGTTATTAAAGCATTTCCCCTAGGATGTTGATTTCTTTTCTTAGTTCTGACCTGCATAGTCATGTAATGTAATGTATTTACACATGAATTGCGAGAGATCCCTGGTTTAAGTACGGTAAATGTTGAGATTGTGAAGGCGATAGATAGGTATTATAGGTACCTCTAATAGTATTTTTTTAGAATGTGAGGTTATTTGTGTGATGTGAGACGAATCAAAAAATATTTAATTTATGTCATCAGATGTTAACAAATTTAATTTATTAACACCTTTTATATTTAAGAATAAAAAATAACTACGCTTTACTTAGGTACTATTGAAGTTTTATGTTTTAAAATATCAAGTAGAGACTACTATATGCGCATATTTCGTACTCGTTTATACTCATCAGTCAGCCACACCACTCGATATTTTGCTTCTAGAACACTGATAAAAATTAGAATATAAAATTTGAAAAAATTCGCACGAAAAAACTTATTTAAACTTCAAATTATTTTGACACTTCTGTATTGACAATAAGCAAGAATTACATTTCAATGATTTATTTAGTTTTTTGTTGTATTGTATACTCAGTTAATTTGATGCGAAAAAGCTAAAGAAAATTTTAATTTTAATATTTATTTAGAAAACCGGTGCTTGTTATTCAATGCCAGTCGTGGTACTAGTCAGTGGGTTAGTTGTTTTGCTTTGTTCTCTAAATTTATACATAACATTTTGGATAGCGGGGACAGATTGGTCTCACATCGAAAAATTATAAATTAACTTTCTTATTTTCTACATAAATATTTTTTTTACCTTTGAATACATCCTCTAATATTATTATAGCGAGTTAGGAAACTCTCACGTTGAGCACAAAAAACACAATGAAATATGTGCAAAGAGTGATATAATATATGGAAAAACATCGGCTTTCTTTAAAGCTTGTGGGCGGTGGTAGAAGAACACATATTGCCTGGCAAACGAATCTGTGACAACGAAAGGAATGCGGACAAAAAAATCCTATATTGCCAAATTTAACTGCAAAAAATCACTAGTTCTAGAAAAGAAGTAGTATTAACTTGAAAATCGATGTTTTATAATTACAAATGATAATAATCAAAAAAGCTCAGTATTTTTAAGTGGTTGCTTGTTTTATTTTTATTTAATAACTAGAATTTTTACCACTGAATATTAAAATAGGAAAAAGAAATTACGATCTTCTGTAAAATCGGCAATACCACGCGAAATAGGTGGTTAGACGCCGCCTGAATGATCCTAATTGGTGCGTAAACCCTCGCATGTTTTGTCGCCATACGGGTGTTCAAGTCGCAATTGGTGGAAACTGAGTTCTTCCCCGCAATTGTTGCCGCCCCTCTTAGTAATATTGAATCAGCCAGTGGCAGAGTGGTGTTATTATTTATACTTTTGTTGTCGTGTATGCTTTGCAATATTATCAAATATTATATCAAATTATTATTGAATATTTAGTGTTCTGTTACTTTAGTGTTTTCGGTTCAAAACAATTTTTTTTTGTTCTTGTAGAAATATAAGCTTACACATTGTTTGTTGTTTAGGCATCAAAACTGGAAATTTTTATTGAATCTACTTAGAATTTTGGTATTTTAAAGATTAACAACATTATCGTGACAGAACTTAACACTATACCAAAATTACAGACTGTCCGAAAATCATCGGAACAATATATTTTTCAATACCGTTCTCGATTTTTGATATTTCTAAAACTAAAACTATTAAGTCTCGTATATCATTTAAAAGGAACAAAAATACGCAATTTTAATGGCTAAAAAAATCAGGGTAGTTCGATTTAAAAAAACATCTCTTAGAACACCTCCGTATATGTGCAAGTTAAACCCAATAGAGTTAACTTACGCAAAACTTAAATTAAATATATAAGAACCCGCAATAGAACCGGAAATTTCACCCTAACTACATTAAAAGAAGTTTTTAATATCCAGTAATGATTGGAATAGTTTTTGCGAAACATGTTAAGGAGTTGGAAGTAGAATTTTGGAGGAAATTGAGCACATTATAATAACTTTAGGACAAGATGACGACAGCGAGACTGATGATAATGATGATGCTCAAGTTGACGAAATCTAACAGATTGCCACCTTCTATAAAGTAATACTAATAATGATCGTTATATTTACCGAAATATTTAAAACAGTTAATTATAGATTCTAAACGTGACTTAATGCAACAAAAAGATCCAACATATTTTAATTATTTTCGATAAGTTGTTTTAGATTTTTTTTGTTGAAATAAAGCAAGATTACCAAAGAATTTAATTTATTTATAAGTTGTTTTAGAATGTTTTTGTTTTTTACAAGAACGTTTTATTTTCATTTGTGGTATGCAAACTTTAGTAGGTACATATTTAAAATAAAACAATTAATTAAATAAAAAAATAAAATACTTCTTGGGTGTTATAGTATAGTATTAGGTGCTTTTACCAAACACGTGAAGAACTTTTCATTAATTTTAATTTTTTAGTAACACATAAATGTTTATTAATTATTACTAAACTTTTACAACGCACGCCGCTGGAAATTTTATAAATGAAATCAGCCATGTTTTATTACAACTGCATTCACCTTACCGACCGCGACGCCCCGCTGTTATAGATCAATTTGCCAAACAATAAATCTAAAACAATAATTTAAATATGGTTTCAGCAAATAAAAACAAAAAAATACATAGACTCTCTAATGTTTTCACTCGTTGTTCAATTTAAAAAAAATCAAATTATCAAATGTGTTTCTCCATTTGATTATGATTTGTTTTAAAGCAATAATAAAAGCACTTAAAAATTCTCTATTTGTATTTAAATACAATATTTAACACACTAAATGAATACAAGAAAAAAATTAATTATTAAGCCAAAACATGAAAAGTAGCAGTAACGATGTGTTTTTAATTGGTTCTAATTCTTATATACTTATAACAAAAAAGCAAATTTTCTTGAAAATGCTGGTCTTGGACTTGCTGTATATTCTATTCTTATTTTTTTTTGAATGTCGATGAAAGAGTCTGTAACTGTAATAATCGAACTAGAGTATAATCGAGTAAGAATATTATAAAAGATTTCTCGACTTATTTTTCGGCCGTTACTTAAGGAAATTTAATAACTTTTCTTTTGTTCGAGAAAACTCCTCGTCTTAGTTAAACAATCATCAAATTTATAGGGTCTCAGAAACAAAGCAGGCTGTGTTGGCAAGCAAAAGGAAAAGTTATATAGAACAAGTACGTTTGAATTCATTTTGTTGGAATATTTATACAGTTGTAGTGTGATTTTATTTTTATTATTGCATATTGTTATATTTTTGGATACCACATGAAATTCGAAATGTAATTTCTGTATAATGTTAGTTATAAGAGCAGCGGTTTTGCATTTGCAGTTTTATCTCAAAATTAATGTTTTCAGGCCCACTAATGACGTTTTTTTTTTAATTGGAGGCATTTATTAAACCATTTTTCTTGATCCCATTATAAAAGAAGATCAGTTTTTGCCCACTTGCACATTTATATGAGGTGGTCAAAAAATTGAATTAAAAATTAGGCTATATAAATATACTGTTAAAACTTAATTTTTAGTTCTCCATATCATATATATAATATATGTATATATGGAGACTATTAGTTTCATGAAAAAAAAAATTTTTAGTTTCACCGGAAATACTTGTTTTTGGTCATTTTATACATAAATAAGTAGTTTTAAAAAAATGTCTGTCTGTATCCACGAAAACGCAAAAAACCGCTTAACAGATTTTAACCAAATTTGGTACAAAAATACTATTGGACATGGCAAGGAGCTGATTAGAATTTTGGGAAACATTGAGCGTAGGCAAGGGGTTTAAAAGAGGGTTCAAAAATTAAAAAAATCATAGTTTTTAAACTTATCCGAAATACTGCATAATTTTTTGCGCATTTAATAGAATATAACCTAAAATATTGGACATAAAATATTATACCACATTGGCGTTCGAAAATAGTGTAAAATGGGGTAAAAAAGATTTAAAAAAAAACGTATTTCTTAAACATAGCAGAAATATTAACTAGTTATTTATAGTTTTGATAGAATACAACCTATAAAATGTGTCATAAATAACTTACTTTCATAGGCGTTTGTAAATAGTGGAAAAGGGGTCAAAACATAAAAAATATATATTTCCTAAACTTATTCGAAATATGGAATAATTTTGTATAGTTGTGATACAATATAAGCTAAAAAATATTCCACAAAAGAATTGGTTCACATAGGCGTTCGAAAATAGTCTAAAAAAAGGGTTAAAAACGAAAAAAAAAAACGTTTCCCAAATATACCAGAAAAATTGGCTAATTATATATAGCTTTGATATAAGGTAACCTACAAAATGAAACATATTTTTTTTTTTACATAGGCATTCGTAAATAGTAGAAAAGGAGGTAAAATAAAAAAAATAATTAAAATGTAATTTTTTTATATTTAACTAGTTGAATTGGTGCTAAAAATACACGACAAAAATTAATGTACCATAGGCGTCCGTGAAAATTCTATAGAAGGGCCAGAAAAAAATTGTATCCGTGATAACTCAAAAACCACTTAACAGATTTTAACCACATTTGGTACGCAAATACTACAGGATATTTATAGGTGGTGATTAACATTGAGCGTAGGCAAGGGAATTAAGAGAGGGTTAAAAAATTAAAAAAAATCATAGTTCTTATACTTATCCGAAATGTTGATTAATTTTTTGTGCGTTTAATTAGATATAACCTAAAATATTTAACCTAAACAATTAGACCACATTGACATACGAATAAAGTGTAAAATGGGGTAAAAAGGTTAGAAAAAAACGTACTTCTTAAAAATAGCAGAAATATTGACTAGTTATTTATAGCTTTGTTAGAATATAACCTATAAAATGTGTTATAAATAACTTATTTTCATAGGCATTCGTAAATAGCGTAAAAGGGGTCAAAATTCAAAAATATATACTTCCTAAGCTTATTCGAAATACGGAATGATTTTTCATAGTTAAAAAATGTTACATAAATGAACTGATTCACATAGGCGTTTGAAAACAGTGTAAAAAAGAGTCAAAAATGAAAAAAAAAAAACGAAATATTACAGAAAAATTGGCTAATTATATATAGCTTTGATATAAGATAACCTACAACATGCAGCATAAAAATTTCGTTTACATAGGCCTTCGTAAATAGTAGAAAAGGAGGCAAAATAAATTTTATTATAAAAAAAATCCCGATGGCAGCCAGTCGGAAAAGTAGATTATTGATTTATGTATTTTTTATTTATACTTAGTCTACCACTGACACCCACTATATTAATAGTTTATTAAAACAAATAACGGAATATTCTGACATTCGCCAAATATAACCAAAGTGTCATATTGACAGTTATTTTAACTGAAATACCCACTATACTATAATACATACGTAAGTACGGTCTTATTGTTATTTCACAGGTGTTTATTTGTCAAAATAATTACAGGTATAGCGGGTGATGATATTTTTTTTTATTTTTTGTTACTTTATATTGACTTACATTTACTTAAATATGCCAGCGATGAAAAAACTCTCCAAATAAATATTGTAGAGATTTAAGTGCTCTATCATTTGATATGTAACATCGGTATTTTCTATTAACAACGAAAAAAATATGATTTTTTTAAAACTTTGACAGGCCGCCATTCTGAAATTAGCTCTCCGATTTCAATCGCCAACGAACTCACGCGATTCCATGACCTAGGCGATTTTTTAACCAAATTTTGTTTCGATTGATCAAAAAATGCGGCCTAGAACGTGACGCAAAGTTTCTATATCCCATATATATATAGATATATAAACTTTTGAACTGAGGTCATTTTTAGGATCCAGGGGTCATAAAATGAAGTACTGCATAAAAATTTTTCAAAATTTCGGTTGTGTCGATCTCCTGAATAGTTAGATTTTTTTTAAAAATCTACTAAAAATCAACTATTTAGTTTTACACTTAAATATGGAGAGCTATTCGTGCCTCGAGGGCAACAGTTTATTTCAAATGGAACCCGTATGTTACCGTGCCGTTGGTTTTTCATTATTGTTTCTATAAATAAAGACTTAGTTTAATAATAAATATAATATAATAATATAAATATAATAAATATTCTGAAATGTCACTGACACTTGTGACAGTTAGATACTATTTTGAGGTAGTATTCAATTCAATCATAAGTGGTACGTGGTGCAATTTGTGAACCCTTTAATAAATAGAACAAATCCCGTTGTGCAATCCGGCGTCACCCTTTACTTCTGTTACGACGCGATATAAGGTGGCGCTGTGTATCATGCGTATGTCTATAAGGACGCGTTAGAAAAAGAAAGACAAGAAATAGACAGACTAAAATTCGCATTATTATAATATCATTCTATTATTCAGCATCACATGCATTTTTAAGAGTTAAAATATATGTAAAATTAGAAGTTTCTTTGATGTTTTGTTAAATAAGTTTAAGTTGAACCTGTTAATAAGTTAGTTGGTTATTGTTGAAAAGTATTTTGTTACCTATTATTGGAAAATAAACAACAAGAGAAAATAAATCGGCGTTTGTACATACAACCATAGAAATCTTATATTATATATGTACTCTAGAATGCTAATTAAATCCAGCCGAATACCAAAAAGTGTAACGGGTATGCAGAGTTTTCTCGAACTACGCATGCTCCTCAGTCACTTATTTTCAGTACAGAGCTGCCATATTTAAAACTATTTTGTCGTTCGCCTTACAGAATTTATGCGACATATCTGTTTTATAAATAAATCCATATGTTGCGTCATACGAAACTGCTTGACAAAATCAAATAATTCAATGTTATCGGTAAAATTGTAATACTGTTTAGTTTTCAGCAATATGAACGAAACATTTTTTTCCAAATCTTATTAAATTTAGGAGATTTCGCAACAGCGTCTATTTTCGCAAATGACATTTCTCGTAGTGGGAATATCTGTCAGAGTCGGCTTCACAACAATTCAGATAGGTTTTATAATTGAATTATGGGTTTATGCGTGGTATATTTTAATTGTTGATAGATATACCTATTTGTGATTAAAATTGTTTTTAATATTTGTTATTTTGGTTTGGTAGTTTGTTTATTTAACAAACAATGAGGTGTATAGTGTTGTGGTGTAAAAATGAAAGTATCATTCCTGGTATTAAATATTTTCAGTAAGTTATTGTTTCGGGTTTCTAACAGTCTCAGTTTGAGTCAATATGATACCATTGACATGATACTCATTTTTAGCTTGACAAAAAAAAGACATGATGTTTGGATGCGGGCATTGGGATCCTAGTACAGAAAATGTATGTGATGGGAATGTCATAATCAGTAAGCATTTCGCTGCAGAAGATATCATTTGTAGAGAAGACGGCAAGAGGATCACCCTCGTACCCGATGCAGTTCCCAAACTTTTGTTGAAAAGAAGAGATTATGTAAATGAGAGTGGAAGTTAAATTTTTAATCGTTTGATATCAAGACACTGTTTACTTAAAAGCAGTCAGTCAAAAATGCATGATATGTATGTCAAGAATATATTTCCTACGTTGTGTAGGTATACAAAGTTCGTTTGAATTCTGTTGTTAAACTGGAATATACTTAATTATAGAATCCTCCATGAAATTGCTGAGAATAAAAGTTCTACCAACCATGTTTTGTCACAAAATACTATTGCGAGTAGTACGGATGATATGGAAGTGGTTTACATGGACACGGAAAATATTCGTGAAATCACTGTTTCTTGCACCCCTTCTTTGAAGGCTGTAGAGAGGTAAGAGGCCTAAGGTGGTTGTATAAACAAACAAATATTATATAATAATAAAATAAATAATTAGAATGCTCAAGTCCTTACGATATTTTCCAATATTAGAATTTTTACTTATTTCTCGTTTCTGCTTAGATTTATTATTATTGGGTTGTACCTGTTAGACAATAAAGTATTTATATATTTAATGTAATTTTTTATTTCTTAAATTCCTTTATTCCATTTTTTTATTTGAATTACCAAATGGTAAAATTTAATTTTAAATATACCTATAACAGTAATATTACATTTAATCAAAGCCGGTCCTGTTGAAAAATAAGTGACTGGTGATCATGCGCATTATGGACAGCTCTACACTTTTGGTTACATTTTTGTACTACGGGATTATCATTCTAGAGTATATATATATATATAATATAAGATTTCTGTGCATACAACCCGCAACATTGGTCTCTTCGAAACGGATGTACAACATAACTGGAAGTGCATCAGCAAAGCAAATCAACAACTGAGCAAATTTGTGAGTACTCTCAATCCTTATCATTATTATATATACAGTCCTCTTCACATTCATTTAGTGTAGGTATAATACGTCCTGCGTAATAATTCAAGTTCACGTATGTAGGTACATATCTAATTCACGTTAGGTATCTATTTATATTAGGTAGATAGTAGATAGGTAACAAGGTAGCAATAAACCAAATTCAAGACCATGTCTGAAGAAATTAAATCATTAAAAATTCGCCGCGGCGTCATAAAATCTCAATTAACACGTTTTAATCAATTCTTGGACAATTTTATAGCATCTCAAACATCATTAGCAGAATTACAAACTCGATTAGAGAAACTCGATTTAGCATACAAAGATTTTGATACCGTGAACGTAAAGTTAGAAATAGTCGATGAAGACAACGCCGAGGCACATGCCTTGGAACGAAGTGCATTCGAAAAAGCATTTTATAAAGCTGTTGCGGATGGGAAAACTTACCTGTGCGTGCCAGTAGCAAATAGCAACAACTCTAGTAATATTAACAATGCAACAGTGCATGACAACAATGTCAAACTTCCAGCTATTAGCCTACCCGAGTTTGACGGGTCGTATGACAGGTGGCTTCATTTCCATGACTCATTTACAGCTTTAGTACATAAAAACTCGTCGCTTACGAACACACAGAGGTTTTATTATTTGCAGTCTTCTTTAAAAAGCCATGCTTTAGAAATAATTCAAAACTTACAAATCTCAGACGATAATTACGGAGTCGCCTGGGATTTAATTTGCGAACGATTTCAAAACACAAGAATTATTGTAAATACACATATCAAAGCGTTATTTGAACTTCCTAGTATTACAAAGGAATCCAGAGACGGACTCCGGAGGTTATTAGACGATCTTCAAAAGCACATGCGCTGTTTAAAAAACCTGAAGCAACCTACCGACTCTTGGGATTCTTTGGTAATTTACTTAATTTCCTCAAAATTAGATTCACACACCAGGCGTGAATGGGAGCAAAGTATTGCCACAACTGAGCTGCCCAAGTTTGATGAGTTTACAAAATTTCTGTCAAGCAAATGTCAGTTACTAGAAACGTTAGATGGTAATAAAGCAACTAGTGTCAATACGCATGTCAATAAAAATTCCCAAAAAAGAGAGTGCTATACGCATCTATGTACACAAAGGAGTACTTGTTCCTTTTGTAAGGGCACTCACTTTATTTTCAGCTGTAGGGAATTTCTAAAATTAAAGCCATCTGAAGGAGAGTTAGAAGTCAAAAAACTTAAAGTCTGTATTAACTGCCTAAAACCAGGACATTTCTCAAAGGCCTGCAAGTCAACTACTTGTAAAATTTGTAACAAGTCTCACAACACGTTGCTGCATCAGCATAACGATAACAGCTCAAACAAAGAGGAGTCAAAACCCAGTACAAGTAGTAATGTGGACAATCAGATTGTCGCCCATAGTTTCATAAAGGATACCCCTTCGCAGGTACTACTTTCTACGGCATTGGTAAACATTACAGATGTTTACGGCACTCCAGTAAAGTGCCGAGCTCTTCTTGACTGCGGTAGTCAGTCTAGTTTGATAACAAGAAAATTGGTTCAACGTTTGGGCTTGCAAGAATCACAAACCTCCATTCCGTTGGCAGGTATCAATGGGCTCACTCTAAAGGTTCATGGTAGAGTGAAGGTTACTATGAGATCGTGTTTCAATTCATATACTTCATCAATTGCATGTCTCGTTCTAGATAAAATCACTGGCAACATTCCATTGTTGAGTTTCCCATGTGAGCATTTAAACATTCCTACTAACATTAAGTTAGCTGATCCCTACTTCAATAGATCTTCTGAGGTAGATCTTCTGCTAGGTGCAGACATTTTCTTTGACCTCTTATGCGTCGGACAGATTCAGTTGGGTAGACAAATGTTAATTCTACACAAATCAAAGTTAGGATGGTTGGTTGCAGGTCCGTTGGCGCCAAGTATTCCAAGGCAAGCAAACGTTTTATGTCATTTGAACACTACGCAAAACATTCATAAGCAGCTCGAAGCCTTCTGGTCGATAGAGGAGCTAGCCCCTACAACCATTTTATCTCGCGAAGAGCACGAATGCGAAAAGCACTTTCTAGAAAACACTAAGCGTGATGAAACGGGTCGCTTCGTCGTCCAACTTCCTCTTCGCGATAATTTCTCAAGTCTCGGAGATTCGAGGGATATCGCCCTTAAAAGATTTCTTAACATTGAGAAAGAACTATCAAAAAATCCAGAATTACGAGACAGTTATTCAGATTTCATGAGCGAATATGAAACTCTAGGACATATGTCTAAAGTCGAGCCAGAGGAAGATATCAACAATCAAAACAAGTGTTGTTATCTCCCTCACCATTGCGTTATAAAGGAGGATAGTTTGACGACTAAGGTACGCATTGTTTTTGACGCTAGTGCTAAAACATCCTCGGGTACTTCATTAAATGATGTTTTAATGACAGGGCCCACAATTCAGGATGATTTAATCTCAATTTTACTGCGTTTTCGCAAGCATAAATTCGTTCTGTTAGCTGACATTACAAAAATGTATAGGCAGATTGAGGTTGACCATAAACACAGAGATCTTCAAAGAATATTATGGCGTCCAAACGAATCCCAAAACATTTCTACATATAGACTAAACACTGTTACGTACGGCACTGCCAGTGCTTCTTACTTGGCCACAAGATGTATTGTAGAAATTGCAAATTTACACAAGGAATCATATCCTAAGGCCTGTGACCTCATAAGGCGGGACTTTTATGTTGATGACTTCATTTCCGGCGCCAACACGGTGGAGGAAGCAGTCAATATCAGAAATGATGTGTCAACTGTCTTAGCGAAGGCAGGTTTTATTCTACGAAAATGGGCATCCAATGACAAGTCCATTTTTGGAGACACATCACAGTCTTCCGACATATTCCAATACATTATTTCGGACGACAAATCCGTAAAGGCACTCGGTGTCAGGTGGTCTTCAAATTCAGACATTTTCTTATATAACTACAACCAAGATAATGACACGTCAAAGCGTGTTACTAAACGCACTATGTTGTCAACAATTTCCAAAATCTTCGACCCATTAGGCTTGATAGGTCCAGTAACCGTACAAGCTAAGATAATTCTACAGCAATTATGGCAACTTCAATTAGATTGGGACCAAAGCGTTCCAGTTCACCTTTTCACGGCTTGGAAACAATTCGAGGCTAATCTTGTTAGTTTAAATAAATTAAAGATTCCAAGACATGCATTATTATCTGATCCTATACAGGTCGAAATACACGGTTTCAGTGACAGCTCGGAAATCGCCTACGGGGCATGCATATATCTAAAATCGGTCAATACAGCAGGAAATTGTTTCGTTTCATTGCTATGCGCCAAATCGCGTATAGCCCCTCTAAAGTCATTATCGCTTCCAAGGCTAGAACTCTGCGCAGCTGTTCTTCTGGCTAAGTTAATTCAAAAAGTTTATGGAGCATGTCAGCTACGCGTTGTTAAGGTTTTTTGTTGGACAGATTCCACTATTGTTTTGAGTTGGTTAGCAGGACAGTCGTCTGACTGGAAATATTTCGTGGCCAACCGAGTGTCGGAAATCCAGGGGATACGCGAAATTGATGAATGGAGGCACATCCGATCATCAGATAACCCTGCGGACATAATTTCAAGGGGTGCAAGTCCAGGTTTTCTACACAATTCCAAGTTGTGGTGGTCAGGCCCACCATGGCTGTCAAGCAATCCCAGCGATTGGCCTAAGGCACAATATGAAGTTCCGAAGGAACTCCCTGAAAAGAAAACACCAAAAACATTGGCGTTCGTTAATACTGTTGACAATAACATTTTTGACAGATTCTCTTCTTATAACAAATTAATAAGAGTGATAGCTTATTGTCAACGTTTTATACATAATGTGAAATATCCAAATCAAAAGCGCAAAGGTGGTTTGTCTGTAGCAGAAATTGACAAATCTCTAAATCGCCTTGTAATTATAATTCAAGCACAATATTTTCACGATGAGATTCGCTGCTTAAGGAAAGAAAATACAATTCCTCGAAACAGTAAGCTAATTAGTCTAAGTCCGTTCTTAGATGACAATTCGATTTTGCGTGTCGGGGGTAGAATAAATCATTCTCATCTCACTTTCAATAAAAAATTTCCAATTCTACTTCCAGACAAACATACTTTCACGAAATTATTAATAGAATCAGTTAGGCTACTACATGCAGGACCTCAACTTGTGTTAAACTCAGTCAGAAACAAATTCTGGATCCTTAACGGACGAAACGCAGTCAGGTTCAGAATCAAAAAATGTGTACGATGTTTCAGGGTAAACCCGCATAGTGTTACTCCCAAAATGGGTGACTTACCTGGAGTTCGTTTAATACCCAAACGGCCATTTGCTAATTCTGGTGTTGACTACGCCGGGCCATTTCATATTAAGGACGGCAAATTAAGAAATCGAATCTTAGTTAAGTGTTACTTGTGTGTGTTTGTTTGCATGACAACGAAAGCTGTACATTTAGAGTTGTGCGGTGATTTATCGGCAGAATCATTTCTGAATGCCTTGAAGCGCTTCGTTTCAAGACGTGGGTTTTGTGAAAACTTATATTCCAACAACGGTACTAATTTTGTCGGTGCCAATAACGAGTTACTAAATACATACAAATTACTTCAAAAATTCAAGAAAGAATCTAACAATTCGAAGTACTTCAGTGATAACCGGATGACCTGGCACTTTATTCCTCCCCATAGTCCAAATTTCGGCGGCTTGTGGGAAAGTGCAGTCAAGTCCGCAAAATTTCACATCAAGCGAGTAATATCCAATGTTCCTCTCACTTATGAGGAATTCAACACAATTATTACGCAGGTCGAGGCAGCACTAAACTCCCGACCACTTACTCCTTTGACTTCCGACATAAATGACATATCCGCTCTAACCCCATCCCATTTCCTTGTGGGAGATACTCTCGTTGGCCTGCCTCAGTTAGACTGGACGGAAGTGCCAATGAACAAGTTGACAAGGTACGAACTACTTCAAAGGCTCTATCAACACTTTTGGAACAGATGGAAAAACGAGTATTTGACAAGTCTCCAACAGCGCACCAAGTGGAAGGAGCCCTTAAGCGCAAATATTCAGCCCGGAGCGGTTGTCATCCTGAAAGAAGATAACGTTCCACCTCTACAGTGGCCGTTAGGCAAAATTGTACAATTACATCCCGGCAAGGACGATATTGTTAGGGTCGTCAGTGTAAAGATTAAAAACAATGTTTTAAAAAGACCTGTGTCCAAGGTATGTGTGTTACCAGTTGAAAATTAATATAATGTTGTTGAAAGTGCAGCCTTTCAAGGGGGGCGATATGGTACGTGGTGCAATTTGTGAACCCTTTAATAAATAGAACAAATCCCGTTGTGCAATGCGGCGTCACCCTTTACTTCTGTTACGACGCGATATAAGGTGGCGCTGTGTATCATGCGTATGTCTATAAGGACGCGTTAGAAAAAGAAAGACAAGAAATAGACAGACTAAAATTCGCATTATTATAATATCATTCTATTATTCAGCATCACATGCATTTTTAAGAGTTAAAATATATGTAAAATTAGAAGTTTCTTTGATGTTTTGTTAAATAAGTTTAAGTTGAACCTGTTAATAAGTTAGTTGGTTATTGTTGAAAAGTATTTTGTTACCTATTATTGGAAAATAAACAACAAGAGAAAATAAATCGGCGTTTGTACATACAACCCGCAACAATAAGCCTGCGACGATCAAATTATATTAATGAAGATTTTTGAAATTTACTTCTTAGAAAACAGAAGCCTTCACAAAAATTTAAAAAAAAATCACTAAATATATCAATCAATTTTGGATCTTCTAAAGCAAAACTAAAGATAAACAAACTAACGAGTATGAATTATTCCAACTTAGGGATTTCTGTTGTGAACTGTAAGATCGCTAAACTGACCGATCCTCGAGCCACAAACCTTGTCACAAAATTGACACACCGATTCACCATCATTTACCGGCTGTTGGAGGTGCGCTGCCCCATCGATGCGTTCTCTCTCCACGCTGCTCTTCAAAAACTTGATGACCCTCGTAAATGACATCTAAGCCACACTTCTTCATGTTGGTCTTAAGAACATCCTTGTACCTCTGCACATCCAACAATGTCTGTAAGCCAAGGTACTCTGGAAACAGGAATATTCAAAACCTCCGTGCATAGAATATTACAGAAGCATCAGTTCCATCCCTATAAGCTTTCCATAGTTCTACATATAAAGGAATCTGCATATTTAAGAAGAGTAGAGTTTTGCGGGTTTATTGTAATGCGGTAGCATGTACGATCATGATCAATCATTTTTTTTATAAATAATTTTTCAAGGACAATGGATAGGTAACAGTGGTTCTTTTCTTCACCAAGTTTATCAGTAAGTACTCGATTTGTTCATTTAGGCCACAGTTAAATATCAAGTGTACAGTAATCCAGTAACAACAAAGAAAGATTGCAATCATGAGTTCCAAAATTTTAATCCTAAATTAAATTATTATTATTCGATACCGACGCGACTCTCTGAAGTGCGGCTGCTGCGGATGCGGTATTTTCATGTAATTGAGGCTCACTATACACGAACGCGAAATCATTATCTACCACAGCTTACGTCTAGATGGTGGCACGTAATTATCGGTTCTAAACTTTTTATCTTCAATTTTAAGGCATTCATTTTCTAACTCGCATAAATCTTTGATGTCTGATGGCATATTCATGGTATAAAACAAGGATAGATTACGTATTATAATATCTAATTGTTCTGTCTCTGGTATACGATTATGACGACGAAACATAGAATTCATGCGTCCTACATAGTCAATAAAGGACTCGTTAGGGTCTTGAGTCCTATCAAGAATATCATTGAATTGATTGTTATAATCTGGACGAGCATAATGAGTTTTCAACAAAAAAGCAAGGGAATTCCATTCATGAAATCTAGATCGCTTAGATCTGTACCATTAAAGGGCTCTGCCAGAGAATGAATTCAATACCGCATCAAAAAGCTCTCTTAAAGAATTGCTTCCTGCAACACGAAGTTCGGCAACTCTCTCCAGAAGTGAAAATACTGACGAATCCCTCGACTCACCGGAAAATTTTAACCCCGACTTATGTATCGCTTTCCTTCGAGGACCATTACAGTGTTGGGTTGACGGAATAGGAATTGGCACGGAAACTATAATTTCTTCACCCGCACCTTCAAGTGCTGAAGTTCATGCTCAGAATTATATGAGTTAACTGATGCGGCTTTTAAATCCTCAAACCTAGCACTAAGATTTGGATCCGCTTCTCTAATTTATTTAATGCTCCCAAAATGCTAATCAAACAAGCAGAACGCACAGATGCAAGCTGTTTAGATAATCTATCAGTTGGATTCTATATACCCTTCTCAAAAGATGCATTAAACGGGATTGCTTGTCCTCAAATTAAAGTACGGAGTAAATCAGATAGCTCTTTAAGTTTAGAATCAATGACTGAAAGTTGAGCGAATGGTGGAAAGCTTAAATTTTCTGTTTCTTTTCTAATTGGAACAAAGGCCTTAAAGTGGATCGCAATGAAGCAACACTTGTCGTCCTCTACATGGATGTTCATGCACCAACTCATCTTTTTTAAAGTAATTCACAACCATTTTATAGTCCATGGTATACCGGAAAGTATATACTTATACGCAAATAATTAAATGATAATCGTTAAATAAATTCAAAAATTTATATTTCCAAACGAACATTTAGCAACAATATTGAACCTATAGCATATTATAGCATCTGTAGTTACTTCGAAAGGTTTTTCAAAATCGGGGTATGCCAGGACGGGCTTAGATATTAATAAGTTCTTACATGTATTAAGTCATTGAACAAACTCTGGTGTATGCTCAACTTTTTTAAACATATTTTTGAGATGTAGTCATCACACCGAAGAAACACAATTATATTGGATTTCTAGTAGATAATCTGTGGCTAATAGATGAATCAACTAAAGCTATTTCCATTCGCAAAAAAAAAAGTAAAACAATCTATTAAATAAATTATTATATAGCTGGGAATATGGGTGCGTAACTTGCCCGTCATTAAAAAAAATAATAGTGGCACTGTTCTCGGGCGTCTTTAAATATGTTTAATATATATACAAGAGGGCTTCAGATGGCTGGATTAGCGGCAGATTGGAGAACTGTGAAATATCAAAACTGTGTATGTGTTTAAAGCTACCTCTCTCCGGTTATCTCGACTAAACAAACTAAATCAAACAGTTCTGTACAAAATACTTTAGCCCTTTAGGAGTGCCGGGTGTCTGAGTCTGTAGTTTGGACTGAGAATCTTATGTATATATCTATACAGGGTGAGTCTAGCAAGACGCGTCGGTTTACTGTATTCAAACTGCAGCAAATTTGATTTTTTCTTCATTGTCGTCGAATGTAGAACTAAAACATTCACATTTTGCAAAAAATTGCAATTCCCAATTTTAAACTAAACTTATAACTCTTATACCGTGATCCCAATGGTGGCATCTAGTTTGAATCACCGACAGGGACTATAATAATTCTTTTATATAGGTTAAAGAGACCAGTACGTATGTATTGCATTCACGTGTATATGATGATGGTGATGATGTATTATTGTCCTCTGATAAATGTTTATATTTAGGCTATCTACATATTTTTGAGTGAGTGCATATGCCAGTTTAGAACAATGGAAGTAAGGTATTCGCAATGCTCTATCCAACCTACAGTAACAACAGGAAGCAGAAGTAATATTGTGTACTGTTTATGCTAGGTAACCGGTAATCCCATCAGCGCGCAAAAGGGTCAGACATAATAATTGAAACTAAATATATTTGTGTTACAGTAATTCTATTTCACAATCAAGTTTCTTTTCTTAGTGGCTGCTTTATGTATGATAATTAGCGAAACCCAAGAATAGCACAAATTAAATTAGAGGGCTAGAAGACAAAACAATAAAATATACTAACAAGATTATATTTTAAAACATACCTACTCTACCTGTTATTCCAGGTAATTAACAAAAATTTCGTACACCATCTTATAAGATATAATATATTATATTTTTTACAATTTATACCTGTTTGGTTAAAACTACTTAAAATGAACATATTATATTTAGCTACAAAACCTTTTTTGTAGTTATTCCTAGCGTGTGCAATGGAAAAATGTCATTGTGTAATAGTCAAGGTATTTTGTTTTCGACTACAGCATGTCCCGCATGTATTACAATTATTGAATGAACGTACCTTTTAAATATTATATTCCTTATCAAACGATAAAAATCTCTTCTGTCATATATTTATTCGACCTGATCAAATCAAAGCAATCTCAAGCATGATAATACAAATAAATACAATGTATTGTTAATACTAATAATAAAATAAATTAAATAATAATAATAAATAATAATATCAAATAATAAAATCTATTTGTACCCGAAACACGTGAAGATGCTAATTTAGACATAAACTCAATTACCCCAAGTTTATTTTATGTAACCCTCAATGACTTTTGTCATAGATAAAACTACCGCAAAACAACTGGGAAATCCCTCAAGGGATTTCTTGTAAATATAATAAACACAGTAAATAGAATAAACATAATAAATATAAAAAGTATATCGCGGGGTTTGATTTAAATGAAAAACAAAAGAAGAGCGGCAGTTTCTTATTCACATATTCGCAGTGTTTTGGACGGCGAGCAAACCGCCAGAAAGTTTTTTTTAAACTAACTTAGACAAATTCTTACACTCAGCAGGCAACTCATTGAGACATTTAGCTATCTGATAGGAGAACGACCTCTTAAACAATTCCGTAGAATGGGCAGGAATAGATATTGCATCTCTACGAGGAATATTAATACTGTGAATGTCAGTTCTAAATCTCAGTTTGTTATATAAGTAAGCTAATGTCAAAACAACATCCTAAAATTTGACAGTTGTTGACAGTGTTATACATATATATATATTTTAATATTCTTGAAATAAAAGTCGACCTCCACACAATAAATTTAATAAAAATCCTCAATAAATGTCACCATACATGTTTCACAGCTCCGGGCTGCATCATCAGTGGTTATAATAGAAAATTGACGAAAAGCTATGTTATTTAACTAAATTAGTACATATTATTTTTGGGAATTTTATTTATCAACTCTAGAAATAAGAATGTATATATTATTTTCAATTGCACCAAAAAAGATTTGAACTTTAAACTTACCATTGTGTGAAAAAATAAAAATTTTTTATTGTTAAATTAATCGTTGTTAAACATTAAGACTAAAACTAATAAATTTAAAAAGGTCACATTATTACTAATGTAAGCCTTGTAACATTTTTCTTTTTATATATCATCGAAACTCTTAAAAATTCTCTCTCTACGAAAACACTAGATTGCAGTTTCACACAACAATGGCGTTTTAAATTTTCTCAAAAAATAGATTTTTGTATATGTAGGATAGATGCAATTGTAATGTTGTTTTAGAATTCTAATAAATATATTAACAATAATATTGTGGTGACATCTATTTCCTAGAGCCAATATCACTTCCGTACATGTGATCTACAATGTTAGATTTCTTTTTTATCTCAACTCTATACTATACAGATCCCTATGTTAAGTGTATACAGATTTCTTTGATTATTAATATGGGATGGTATTTTTCTTATGGTTATGTTTATGTTGTTTATATAATCTATGAGCTACACATTAATACACAATAATATCAGTTAGTGTGACAATCTATTTATGTTTTAATTTACATATACTTAATTGTACCACAAATAAAATCAACACACAATCTCATGTCAATGTTTACATTTACGTACGTGGTTTTCCGTTATGTAATTATCCTTAGTTTATTTACATTTGCGCTTACAATTTAAAATTAAATGTAGTAATCGAGAAGCTAGTTTAAGAAGGATAATGATTTAAAAAATCTGGTGGATGTGAACTCAGTTTGATCTAAAACAACATTACAATTGCATCTATCCTACATATACAAAAATCTATTTTTTGAGAAAATTTAAAACGCCATTGTTGTGTGAAACTGCAATCTAGTGTTTTCGTAGAGAGAGAATTTTTAAGAGTTTCGATGATATATAAAAAGAAAAATGTTACAAGGCTTACATTAGTAATAATGTGACCTTTTTAAATTTATTAGTTTTAGTCTTAATGTTTAACAACGATTAATTTAACAATAAAAATTTTTTATTTTTTCACACAATGGTAAGTTTAAAGTTCAAATCTTTTTTGGTGCAATTGAAAATAATATATACATTCTTATTTCTAGAGTTGATAAATAAAATTCCCAAAAATAATATGTACTAATTTAGTTAAATAACATAGCTTTTCGTCAATTTTCTATTATAACCACTGATGATGCAGCCCGGAGCTGTGAAACATGTATGGTGACATTTATTGAGGATTTTTATTAAATTTATTGTGTGGAGGTCGACTTTTATTTCAAGAATATTAAATTATTCTACTCCACTTCAGTATGGACTACTTCTTTCGAATATATATATATATTTATAATTAAGTTGAGTGGTATTTATATATATATATAGTTTGCTATTACTTTTGTTGTGATTGTTGTAGATAAAGTATAGTATTCAACTTGCTGTAATCGTAATAACTGACTTGATGACTTACAGCACTCGCCTGGGTGAGTTATTACCTACTTTACCGCTAGTTGAATAATATAGGTACTCTTAATTTGACTAGGATGTCGAAAATAACTTTTGACGAACTGCTCTTATTAATAGAACAGCCATGTAATAGAGGAAATAATCTTATGGTAGAAATTATATTCCAAGATGAAATACTCTGAGATAAGTTGATAAGTTATTGGGAAAAAAATTATGAGTTTTTTTTCGTAGTTTGTATGGTAAAACGACATTAGTTATTTTATATTATAAGGTACCCTTGTGTTTATAAATTGTTTAGATATAATGTGATGCGTAATAGCTAATGGAGATATTTTTGAGCTAACTAACAGTCTTTGTTTTACTGTTAGTAAACAAATATATAGAAATATCTATATAATATATTATGTTTTCTATATAATTAAATTACTGTCCACCGAGAGTCTGTTTTATAAAATCTAAAATTGAAATTGTTTATACATGTTTTGGCTTTAGCTAAAGCAACCTTCAGTAAATTATAATCACTTAACTAGATAATATACATTGAATCTAAAAATCATAGTCATTTATGTTAGGTTTGGGTTAATTATGATTAAGAAAATTGTATCGTATATATTGATAATAAGCCATATCATGCTATACTAACATTGCCTAGAAATTTACAACGCCTAGCTGCCACAATTTTATGTTACAATCTTAACTAGCACAAGATATTTTTTGCTGTGATTATAAATTTGTTAAAAAAATATATAATCTTAATTTCAGTCCAAATAACATAAAATTCGATTAGTTGTTATGAAACTTACCTTTAATTATTGCAAGGAATCGAAAAATATAAAAATATATAGGGTCTCCCGTTTGACATTATGGAGTTAATGTTGGTGGAGCATGTTTTGGACTAAATGTATTATTAACAGTAAAATTATTTTAAAAATTTCTTTAAAACCAACATTTTTTTTTCAGTCAGTAGTGTCTGAGAAAAGGTATTCTCCCCTAATAAAGTGCCCACCCTGTAATTCATCATACAAAATTGCAATAAATCTGCTTATATTATTATTTTCCTTAAAAGCCAAACTGAAAGGATACATACCATCATCAACAAGAATTGTGAAAATTTTTTATATAAATAACGTCATGATTGTCAAAGTTGGTAAAAAATAACGAAGGAATAATTTATAGGGAATCATTTGATATATATTTTGATGATAGATGATAGTGATACATTATGGTGCCCAGGTCTCCAGCCCCCATCCATACAAAATGTAGACTTAAACTAACACCGGCTTTATATTCGATCGACGAACATAGATATGTTCGTTGATTCGATATTATTTATACAACTGTTCAAATATATAGGAAACCACTTAGTGTTGGTGATTTATTGGTAATTTAATTTACAGGAGAAAGGATGTGATCATACAAAAAATAAAGATCAGACTTTGGTACTTGATTGCGTGTTGAATATGGGTTGAAAAGTTACACATTTCTTAAACCAAAATGTCATACATGTATAAATCTTAAGGAGGTGCGTTTTTTCGTTTTAATTTTTTTTTATATCTTTGGTTGTGTTGAGGTGCGAGAACCCGGGGTTGAATCCCTGTAGTTGTATTTTTTTTTTGATGTCGAGAAATATTTTTTATACATTAAAATATGAAACAGACATTTTATTTTTTTTTATACATTGTAACTAGAATTTATGTGTACCTTATACGCGGTGTCCCACCGTAAACCAAATCGATCTGTATATAGAAAACTATGCATTGGAGAATTTGGAAACTTGGTAGTATAACTAGATCGACCGTAGCAGATATGGTAACATAGTAATGAGTTATTGACACTTCCCGTTATACCGGAAGTAGATGTCAAATAGCTTATTTCAAATAGAATACCGTATACATTATTGCAGTTTTGAATTCCACGTAATATTTCAACTAGACCTCGTGCATCATGTCCTTAGTCTAATTCTTACCGTTTCTGACGTATTTAAAGTTTAATGTCAAAAATTACGTTTACGGGCCCTGAAATCATTACAAAATTTTCCTATAAGTAAAATTGATTCAGATACTATTTCAAAAACAATCATTTTATGAGAACTTTGAACTGTCTTGACTTATGACTTAGGTATAGGGCATAGTACACAAAGTCTAGTTGAAATTTTACTTAGAATCCAAAACTGTAATAATTTATACGATGTTTCATTTGAAATAAGCAAGTTTCAAAAAGTTATAACTATTTCACCTTATTTGCTGCCGTCGACGTAGTTACACTGCCAAATTTTCAAAATTCTCCTATGTATAGTTTTCTATATTATACAGATCGATTTGTTTCCCGGTGAGACACCGTGTATATTTTCAAATCCGATTTATAAATAATTATTTCAAACTACGAAAAATTGTGAATAGTAAATGTCTTCTGTATTTGCACTCAATATTTTCCAGCCTTGTTAATGAAAAATTCAACTTAGTATATAATTTTTGTTAAACGACTCCGATAAAATAATCTACAAAATAATGTTGGGAGAAGTCTAAATGATTTAGCGTGACACCATGAAGCCTATAGGATTTTGTTTGTCTTAGTAATTAATTTTTCAATGTAGCTCTTAAATATCATGAAAACGCCCTGGTACTTCGTATCTAACACTTGTATTAAAACATTAAATTTTTGTTTATAATCGTAAATCTGAGTAATCCGAGTAAAATTAAAGTACGCTCTTGTCCAGGTTCCGAAAAAAACCATTTCCGAGCGCAATATTTTGGCAAATAGTTTAGATCGCTCTGTCCCATTTGGAAGTCACTTAATGCTTCCATCAAATAAACCCTTAGATAATAGGCAAAAAATTTTAAATCTTAATATTGCAATCAGTGTCTTGTATCAGTTGATGAATTTCAGTCACAATTATTATTAACAAACAGAGAATTACAGGACCACACCAACTTTTACAGTAAGCAAGATAAACGCACATCAACAAAGTATCGAATAAGAATTGCATGCTATATTTTATCAAAGTCATTATACCGGTTGCCAGTTTGATGCAAAAAATTATGATAGAGAATACAGAATATTAATAACAATGATATGAAGATGAACAAAGACAAAGGAGATCACGAAAACCACAGATTTAAGTTAAATTGAAATATCCTAGAAGAAAAAATAATGTTAAATCCATAACTATATCATTTTAGTAAAATTAATTTTGATCGTTACGCAAATAACAAATTTCAGTAATCCATCACTCACATCGCTATCCATCCTGTAAAATCTAAAGTGTTTCAACAGATAACTGATAACCTGATTATAAAGATATGTTTGGGCACACAGACAAATACACAGTTCCTTAAAAAATGAGAAACTATGCTCTCAAACATAAAGTCAAGAATTTTCATGTTCACCTATTTCGAAAGCCATACATCTTTTCCTTAACAAGTGGTTTACAGTCGAGAGCACAAAATATGGGAAATAAAATATCACTTTTGGTCCACAGGCACCATTTGTTATTTTTATAACGAGGAAAATTCAAGACAAGGAATGCTATAAAATAGTTTGTTATTTATTTGGACCTGATGTATAAACTGACTTTCAGTACAAATTTTAAACCCTTATATTATTATCTCTCTATGAACACTCACTAATAATTGTTTATATAACATAATGGATGGGCATCATGACATTCTATAACTAAGTAATATGTAATTCTAAATAATTAAGTAATACATGGGTTCGATATACTTATTTATTTTCTAAATTAAACGAAATAATGTAATTTATAATATGAAATATGAGTGATGCTCGAATTACTAAATATCACACTAAGTAATCAGAAGAAGTATTTTCGTTTAGTAAATATATAGTGACAAGGTAGTTGTGAAACCCAATGTGTCTAAGTAAAAATCAATTAAATAGCTTAAACACACACACACACACACATTTTTATACATGACATACGTAATCAGGAGGCCGTAAAACGTACATTTCCATCCAAATAATCTGATTGCAATACCTCCTTTGCATCTATACCAGTATAGTGGCCATTTTCGTAATAGTTTAATTTACAATCTATAAGTTATGATGATATAAACCTTCGTCTTCCCGGGTGGGGTAGAAATGTACCTATTTTTCGCATATTTTCCTAAAAAGTGGATAATTTTAGTATCTAATTTTATATTGTGTTCATAAGGGCTTTATAAATAATTACTACTTGTCAAAAACATTTTTAGTTATTTTGTAGAAATAAAAATGTAAAACTAGCGTGGGGTTGATTCCCACGTGGGGTACATTTGTACATTTGTACCCCACGTGGGAATCATCGCCCACTTTTTTAAGTAGTGAGCTTGCCAGTCGTTTCCACAATAACAAGTTCTAAATCTGCTCGCAGAATTCTCAACCATTGACCAATGGCAATATTTGACCAATTATTAGATATTGGAGCCTTAAACACATATTTTAACGGGCATCAAATATCCGAATAAGCCTAAAACTAAGGATGATCGTCGGTATTTTTTTACTACACTTAGGAGAAGATCTGGTAAAAGAATATATTGTACAGAGATATAATGGCTCAGGACGCTTAACCAACACGCTGAAGCAGTATATGCAAGATGTTGTTCCAGACTTGGCAAGGGCTCCCGTTGAAATACCAAAAGAAAGATTTGCTAGTGGACGTTGTTACCTGTGTCCACGAAATAAAGACCGCAAATCTAGACAATTTTGCGAGGAGTGTAAAAACTTTGTATGTGCAGAAGACCATGTGAAACAAGTAATGTGCATTAAATGCGAAGACGATTAAGTTTCATTTTTTTATCTTGGGTTTTATTCTATTTTTTTTTTACTAATTTTACCATGTTCGAAGTTTACTTTATGTATTATTTCTCTTTAGTATAAATAAAAACATCTTTGTGTATCAGAAATAGCAGTTTTGTTATGGGGTACAAATGTACCCCACGTGGGACTCTACGTAATTTTTCTGACGTGGGAAGACGAAGGTTATAGTACGTCCTGTCATAGAGTGCAGTCACTTGTTGGTCCCCTGTTTGCTGGATTGGAAATTTGCCTCACACTACCACATTTTCACCAGACGGGTCGTTTCGTTGATTCACAACTCATCAGTGGTGATTGGCAGGCAATGTGGATCAAATTTGTCTTGGTATATCTTCTGGTCAATGTTCAGGCAATTTATTAAATCGCAGCCCAGGAAAACTTCACTTTTCCCGACAGCTAACATTAGCCAACCGTCTCTCTTGCCTTTATGTTTCAACAAAAAATCCCAGATCAAATTTAAGCGAATTAGTTAATTTTATATTAAATGTTTATGCTCCAATGTGGTTTAAAATAAAGTGTAATTCAATTCATCTTGTGTAAATGTGAAAAACAATTAACTTTAGTCCGTAATTAAAAAAGGACATAGTAGATATTGTTATTCAACGTAATTATTTGTTTTTTGCGCACCCGGAAGTATTGTTTATAAGACTGATTTTCTAAAACAAATTTCCAGACGTAATAGTATAACCACCGAATATAGATCTAGTATAATCTTTGGACAGAGTTAAAATAAGGAACAGTTAGTTCTCCTCGTGTCGGCACGTCTGATGTACATGGGTATAAAGCAATTCGCCGCGCTTATCGTATAGTATACAGGGTGTCCTATGGTCAAGGCCCATTAATATATTTCGGAGACTACTTTGAATTGAATTTGGAAAATTTTGGTATATGTATTACCAAATATGGTCTATTCAAATATCATAATATCAACCGCTTAGCACTTCCGGTTATACCCGAAGTGGATATTGACTTTGTTATTTTAAATGGAACACCCTATATATTATGATATTTTTGGATTCCACATAAGATTCTAGACATGTTTTATGTATCATGTCATGTACCTAAATCCAGCCGTTTCTGACGTATATCAAGATTTATGTCAAAACTGACATTTTAGGGCTCAATTAATAATAATAATTAAATTTTTTGCTTATCTTTATAAGACTTCTTTAAGTCTTTAGTAATACTTTGCAGGCGTAAGGTATCCTTTTCCGATACGTACGTTATTTTCTGATTTATTCATACAGGGCGGTCAAAAATTATACTGAATATATATGTTTTTTTAAAAACAGTCGAAAGTCAGTTTTTTCAAATGGAATAGGTATATTTTTATAATTTTATCTTACGTATCATAAAAACTAAAGAAACTTTCTAATAGGTTAGTGATTTTGAAAATGCATAATTTTCGAAATATTGGCAATGTAACATTTTTTAGCATTTTCACTATTCTCGTATATTATTACTTTGCCTAATTCATTTAGGGTAGCGACCATGAAAATAATAAAATTTTTCTGCAGGCCCATAAACGTCAAATTAAACTTCAAAAGTTAATTGTTAATCAAATAGTCGTAATTAATCAGTCATTTTGAAAGGTAAATTGCACAATATTTATTATTTATCACTTTGTGACATTCTCCATGAATAAATATTAAATTTAGAAAATCAGCATTTGAATAAGTATTTTCCATTCTTATAATAATTATTGTGCAATTTACCTTTCAAAATGACTGATTAATTACGACTATTTTATTAACAACAATTAACTTTTGATGTGACGTTTATGGGCCTGCAGAAAATTGTTATTATTTTCATGGCACGCTAAATTAATTAGTCACAGCAAAGATTAATTAATCTTTGGTCAAAGTAATAGTGAAAATGCTAAAAAATGTTATAATGCCAATTTTTCGAAAAGTATGCATTTTCGAAATCAGTAACCTATTGGAAAGTTTCTTTAGTTTTTTAATGTAACGTAAGATTATATTATAAAAATATACCAGTTCAATTTGAAAAAACTGACTTTCGACTGTTTTTATAACATCGTTTTCAGTATGATTTTTTTACCACCCTGTATGAATAAATCAGAAAATGACGTACGTATCGGAAAAAAGGATACCTTGTTTTCTGTATAGTATATATAGTAGCGGGACAAGAAACGAGCTGGAAATGCGACGAGTCGATGCCGTTTTCAGCGTCAAGTGGACGTTCTTGTCTATAGTTAATATTCGATGCTTTGGACGCTGGTATAACCAAGTACAACAAATGTGCTAACACCGATGGCCAGTAATACACAGCCAAGCAGCAGCCGAACCATAACAAACTCAACCAACGAATACAAAACAAGGTCAAGAAGATTAAGACGTCAACAGGTTAGATCTATAAATCTGCTATTTAATTTTATTTTAAGTTATATTCTACTTTTGTTCGATAGAGGGTGTAACACAGCTATCTATAAAAACAAGTCTATTAATAAAGTTATTAGGTACTTAAATATACATCTTTATCAATAGATTCTTTATTAAACAAGAAACATCACACAAATGGTAGTCGCGGCGAAGGTGAGGAGTATTTTCCTTGTTATCACCACCACCTCCTTTTCATCCAATTAACAAAGAATATACGTAGATTTAATTTTTCTTGCATAATAGGTACTTTCTCTGTCAACATAGTGTAAAATATGTAAACTACGATGTTACTATCTTGATAATATATTTATTAGTACCTAATTATTAATATAATTACAATAATGTACAGGTAATAATGTGCACATGTTAGCATAAATAATTAGACCAATACAGTACAATGAACTACTGACAAGACTATTATTATTACCTCTCATCAATATTCGTTAGCGATATATTAATAGAATGTCATGTACAGGGTGACCAATAACAATAGACAAAATAATAATATTAAAAAGTAAGCACTTCTTTAAGTTACAAATTTTTTGGAGAATCTTGGCAACCTTGTTCCGGTAAATAATAGGTATGTAATAATAATAATAAAGGACTTTTATTGCAAATTTTTTTTTTTTAGATTTGCAACAGGGCGAGTTTCACTGTTGGGTTAGATATGCGATTATGCAACCCAGTCTGTTCAGCTAACCCTGAGAATAATACTTTTGCTTAGTTTTAACTTCCTCTTTCATTCAATAAAACTCCTCCATAGAATATTATACATTTACTGGAAAGTTTAGTATTGATTAAGTAAAGCTATTAGAGGCAAGTAATGTTTTATAACCCCGTTTACATTGTCATGGCCTCATAGTCTCCCTTTACTAAGGTTAAAATATAAATCCAGGTGTCATATCATTGCTAGGCTATTATTTATGCCCAAATTCACAGCATGACGCTGACTGTCACGATTAACAGTATCAAGCCACTTACTTACTAGATATATACTTTTGCCATGCGATCTGTTAATTTATTTCAATTACAAGCAGTTTTCACCACGTTACACAAACTGTAATTAATTTTTAGAACACGATTAGACATTCTCATTAAAAGATTCTATATCAGATTTCAACTTTTTTTTCCTAACGAATTTCATTTATTGTAGTTTCACTTATTCTGAAATATAGGGGACAGAGAGGTTTAAGATAAATCGGTAGCTATACTGAAAAACTTTAAAAAGGATAATTGTAACATTGTACCACAAATTTGTCGATAAGAAACCACCGCTATAAAAGCGATGGATTGCCAGAGGCGTTTTTAAACCGTTCACTGGACCGTGTAACAGGTGCATAAGAACAAGTAATCCTATTAATTTGTACATTTAAAGTTATCTTTATTTTGTCAAGTGTTGTGTTGTATAATATTTTGTTTACTAATTTTTCATAGATCAAACTTTAAACTTTCTAAAAAACCGATTTGACTTATTAATTGAGTATGATAATATTTTCGGATTTTTTAGCGACATATTCAAATTAAGTGACAGCGATCTTTTAAAACGTTCTTCTGTTCTTGAAGAACGACTGACTGATGAGGATAATAAGGATATAACTCCAATGATTTGTTTAATGAAACTAAAGTGTTAAAGTTGTTTTCATTACCTGATTTTACAATATATATTTGAAAACAATTTAATCTCCACCCTTCCAAACGTAAGCATTTCACTAAGAATTCTCCTGACATTGCCTGTATCTGTAGCTTCTGGCGAGCGATCTTTTTCAAAGTTAAAAATCATTAAAAATTAAAAAAAAGATTGTTTGGGCTAGCAATATTAGCAATTGACCAAGAAATTTTTGATGGTATAAATTTTAGCGCTGTAATTAATGAATTTGCAACAGTAAAGTCTCGGAAAATATCGCTACTACAATAGCTATTTTTTATTTTTCTATTGTACCTAGCTATCATTTTTGATTTTATAACCAAGTTACCTAGGTATTTGTTATCAGAAGTAGCTGCATATTTTTTAAAATATCCAGCAAGTATAAGTAGCATATTTTTTAAAATATATAGTATAAGTAGACATTAGCATGTAGACATTAGGCAATATTTCTGTTTTTGTTCCTAAAAAAATAAGAGTTTTCGTTTTGCATTATATTCTAGTATTTATAAACAACGTGTCTGTACCCCATTAGTTAAGTAAGTGCTTTAAAACGGGCGCCCAAATCCTTTTTAGCACACAGGCGCCAGTAGCCTTTTGTACCTAAACAACGCTGTAGAAGCACGATGATGCGTGCCTTGAATCAAATTCAGTTTCAGTTAACTTATCGAAGCAAATTACAGTAACAAATAAAACGAAACTCATCCTCAAGGAATAAATAGCTATTTCTACAAAAATTATACTTTTTCTTTTGCTTTTGTAATGTAATATATATCATATATTTAGCTCTCCATATCATTTATATAATATAATATGTACCTATATGGAGGCTATTATTAGTTTTATGTTCATTTGACCGGAAATACTTGTTTTCGGTCATTTATACGTAAATAAGTAGTTTGTGTCTGTCTGTCTGTATCCACGATAACTCAAAAACCACTTGACACGTTTTAACCAAATTTGGTACAAAAATACTAGGTACATGATACCTACACCTTTATCTAGGTGCGGATTGACTTTTAGGAAACATTATGCGTAGACAAGAGGTATAAAAACGGTTTCAAATTTAAAATAATTCATACTTGTTAAACTGATCCGAAATATTGAATAATTTTTCATTAGTTTAATAGAGTATTACCTAAAACATTAACCATAAAAAATTGGATTTCGAAAACAGTGTAGAAGGGGTCAAAAACTAAAAAAAAAATTATTTCCTAAACATAGTAGAAATATTGACTAGTTATTTAGAGCTTTTATATAATATAACCTATGAAATGTATTATGAGAAACTTGCTCACATCGGCGTTCGTAAATAATGGAAAAGGGCTCAAAATAAAAAAATATTTTCAATATAAACTTACTCGAAATATGGTATAATTATTTATAGTTGAATATAACATAAAAAATGGCACATAGAAGAATTGGTAGACACAGGCGTTCACAAATAGTCTAAAAAGAGGTTAAAAATAAAAAATAATAACAATATTCACCAAAAATATAGTATTTCCAATCTTAGTATATAATGCTATAAAAAACCACAACCCCATATTCCTTTGTAAAGTCAATGTCAACCTCCGCCGTCCATAGGCGCACCATTTTAACTTTTCATAATAATATCTACATGCCCTACGATATTTTAAAAATCCCTTATGCTGAATAATAACAGGGTCTATGGTCGGAAAAATGTGATCCATCGATTTTTTCCATATATCAGTTTTGTCTAAATCAGATATAACAGATCTTATATTCTCTAGGATTACAGCGCTTAAAGATGGATTCTGATTGCATTTTCTCAACTGTTGTTTTATACTGCCCCAAACCAATTCTATCGTATTGAATATGCAGTAATTTAGGTAAACGTAAATATACTATGGCCGTGTGATTCGCAGATATTCTATCATAAACTAATATTATCCTTCTTTTTTGTATTATTATTAAGTATTTTATTCAACATTCGCGAATGATAAGACGCATTATCCATAACGATAACTGAACTTGGGGGAATATTATGTACTAGCTGTTCAGCAAACCATTTTTCAAACAAATTTGCGGTCATGTCTTCGTGGTGGTCCGCAGAAGACTGTCTTTGTTTTTGGCTGACAAGAGCAGTGCGTTGGGTACGAACCCATTTTCACTTCCCGCATGTAGAATTGTCACCCGTTTTCCCCTTGAACATGGAGCATTTAAAGTACAATTTTAGTTATGTCCACCCAACCGTACTTCACAGTATCATGCGTATCAAATCACGTCTCGTCAAGATATATTATCGTTCTCTTTGACTCGCGGTACTCTTTTATTTTACGCAAATATTCCTCGCGCATTTCCACAATACGGCGTGATTCCATTATTAATCAACGGATATTAATTTTCTTGTATTTAAATCCGCAATAAAATACCTCTTAAAGTTTCCAAAGATCGATAATTATAATTAGGGTATTCGCTCAGTTTATTCGAAATCATTTCCAAAGTAGGGACTTCATTTTCTTTATAAAAATTGTGAATTGTTCTTCGAATACATTCCTTTGAGGCATCGTCAATATTTTTAAATTTTTGATTTTTCCGTTTTCTTTTAACAGAGTGATCTACAACAACCCCTTTTCTAATAACTAGATTAATAATAGAAACCGGAATCTTAGTTAATTCAAACATTCTTTTTATAATAAGTGTTCGTCACTTCATTATTTTCAGACCTTAACTGATGATAAACATTTTTGCTCATATAAATATTGATGCTTAAACTCCCAACGTGTTCCGCTCGTGTCGTATACAATCATAAAGTATCACGTGGCCGTGTCACTGTATACAGTGACGGAAAAAGTTTCATCCACTTGAGGTTTTATTAAAAATTATTATGTAATTTGATAGATCTTCTTAGATATTATTAATCTAAGAAAAACTATTGAGCAGATCATGGTTACAATATTCTGCCACCGTGTTTTACTGTCCGACACAAAATTTCTTCGTAAATTCCACATTAAGTCTTCGCCATACCATATCCATCCGATTATATTTAGATTAATCTGAGAAAATAACACGTTGCCAGAAATTATTTGTTTCTTTCATATTATATTTATTTGCAAACTCTAGTCATTAACCCAATAGTTTTGCCAGGCTCTGTAAATACTTTTCTTATAAGGCGGCTCCTTTGACAAGCATGATTATTTACGTCTTATATACGAAGGAGAAATGTATCAAAAAAACGCTGAATTCGATGCCCATTTCTAATGTAAAGAGGCATGGGAACGGATAGCCCCCGTAGAATCGTTAAATTTATATATTATACATTAGGAATGGAAGGAAAGTTTTTCTAATATATATTATAGTTTTGATATTTATACGATAACCTACAAAATGCAGCATAAAAAAAATTGTTTACATAGTCGTTCATAACTAGTAGAAAAAGAGTCAAAAAATTAGACTGTAAACATGATATATTTAGCCTTTTAATTGGTGTTAAAAATACACGACAAAAAAATTTATGTATCATAAGCGTCCGTAAAAAAAGGAATAGCTGATGTATACAATAACAAAATTTTTCTTATTTGGAAATATAGCTTGTCATAAAGAGTGTTACGATAAACGCAAATGACAAACAGGTCACAAAAATATTACTCGAAGGCAACAGTTTATTTAATTTAAATTTAATTTAATGCCCAAAATCAATAAATTCATTTCTGGGGATCCTTAATTTTATTTACGTTTTTAGAGCTTCGTGCTTTTTCAAATGTTCTATGTAAAATTAGTTGTATACCAGACGTTATATAAATAATATGTCAATATCTTCTTTCAAAATTAATAATATTTAATCTTTCCGTTTAGTTGGGGAAATACAATTATTCTAAATTTTGACCCCCTTTTTACACATTTCTCCTTCAATGACTCGAAAAATATTTGGCTCAATCAATCAAAAACTACACACAATCATGCTTATTCTCGTTCATAACGTAAACAAAAAACGACGTTTCGATGCTAATATATTCAATAAAATTGTATCAATATATCACAGTAATTGACCACATAAATATTAAAAAAAAACGTAATCTTAGAGTCATGATTCTCTAATCTTAAGGAGCATTTATTATTTTTCAGCTTTATTTCTGGCGTTATTCGACCAGATGGAGGAAAATACAAGAAGTTTGTAGTTATGAGGCGGGTATATAGATGTCAGTAGATCGTTAATATTGTATATAATGTATTAGGAATAAGGACACTTGTTAATGTAACAGTTTTCCGTTAAAAAAACGGCTCGCATCGAATCTGCTCCTTCCTGAGATACACTAGATATTAGTTACAATGCAGAAAATTTGTATTTCTAATTTATTGCCAGTCGTGTGTCTTTATATACTTGATCTAAATAAAGCAGTCAGTAATATCTACGTATTTTCATAACTACTGTTAGAAACTACTCGTACTTACGTACTTAGTACCCAGCTTTTTAGATGAGGATTATTGACAACCTCCAATATACAACATGACACTGTATTTCAGTAACCATTTGGTCTTATTGCCTACCTATTCTGTACAAATAGAAAAACTCATATTGCAACCAAATATCAATACCAAAAGTAAATTGAAGACATATGTATGCTACAACACAATATAGCTGTACCTTGTGCATAAAATTTGTTTGTGTTATACCCGTATAGGTTGGCTGAAAATTCCTATTGTGTTTATATTCTACATGCATAAGCGGCGCCAAAAAATTATATTTAGATTTGAAACTTCTTGGGATGAGGCTCACAAATTACACAACAATTAATAGTAATTTGTGAGCCTCAGCCCAAGAAGTTTCAAATCTAAATATTGAAGAAATAATGCTCAAGAAAAGAAAACTAAAAATAAAAAAAAAAGTTATATGTGTTACGGTATGATTTGGACTCGGAAAAAAGGTAAGAAACAGTATTATATTAAATTCATTATTGACCATTCACCCAATTGTGAAACAATTTGAACAATTACAAAACAACAAGACTATAACAATTTTGCCTTGTTTTCATTTGTAAAGGTTCAGGTTTCGATGCTCAACAGTCTACCATAAAATATACATTGCTGTATACAAAATTATCTCTTTGATAACAACAACTTGCATATAGGTAATTTTTTTATAAACGCTAACATATTTTTAACTTTATAAAAAATTATAATATTTTCGTTTACTATTCAATTAGCAATGTTTTAGAATTTCGTTTTTGTAATGTTTTGTTTATATTGCATCGAATTTACATTACACATGTTTAAAATAGCGGCAACAAATCGGCCCCATACGTAACATTTTCATAGGATATTAAATATCTTTCTTGTCTATTATCTACCTTACAATTATCCAAAATATTGTAGCAAACTACCAATATACATGTTTAAAAGATTCTCAGAAATGGGCCGCAATAATATATAAATTTTGTTAATGTAATTTATTGTTTAACTTTATCATATTTATATAATCTTCTACTTTCAAATATAATTGTATTTATTGTGCTTCTCTCCCAGATGACATTTCCAAAACCTCTGAAAAGCTATGTACAAGCCGCGAACTCGCACGAAATTAGTCCGGTTTTTACGTTTGAAATCGAATATCATCTGACAGTAACAGAAAAGTCTTGTTTTAGTAGTTTGAGATTTGCCCTGATTATTTTAACCGCGCGTATTTTTGATAACAATGGTTTCAATGTTTCAACAGTGAATAATAAAACTTTCATATATATTATTTTCAAAACCCTGAGGCATCTGTTTAAAATAATGGCAAGCCAAAAATACCTGAGTGCCACGCACCTGATAAAAGTTCCTTTACATACTTTACAGCCACAGACTGTAGCAAACTTTTTAGATATTTTCAAGTTTTTAATAAACCGGGAAAAGTCAAGTCTGTTACATAATGGTAATACCGCAATATATATTTGCTTTTTCCGGTTTGGGTATAAACTGTACATTTTATATCATAAATTGAACTTTATTAATAATATATAGATTGTGTTGCCCGTTAATCGGTTGGGGGAAAACTAACCATACAATGGTTTTAAAATGTTGGGCACATAAGTTTTGTACTGCCTTGATGGACTCAAAACAGATTTTTCTTTTATGCACTACCAAGAAGAGCACGACTGAGTCTGCAGCGGTAAAAATTTTAGTCGTAATGAGTTTAAGTTTATATCAGAAGAGAACAGAATCTGCTAGTCCGCTATCACATATACCAAGCTAACAAATTCAGTAGGGTTCGACCCAGTTCCTAACAGACTCCAACGAATGGAATTCCAAAATGATAAGGGATCAGCAAAAGGGCGCCAGAATATTTTTGAGTACAAAAATATACAAAAACTTTCCTCGTTATATTAAAGATAATCGTACTGAACAAAGATAAAGATAACTAACAAAAAATGATGATAGATACGATAAATCTTCAGGATACTGTCACACAAGTTTTCGAATGTATAAGAATATAAATTTAATAGGAACGGTGCCTTCACCTAGTCCCAATTTGAGAGTTAAAAAATAAGGGTAGAGCCTCCCTTATGTCTTTTACTATTTGAAGATTAAGGTAAGCGTGCTCTACTGAGTTAAATCTTTATAAAATAGTTTATAGAAGGGTTTGAGTTTTATAAGTTATGTTAATTAATTTAGTTACCCGCTTGGCTTGTTTAGCTACTCAAGATTCGCCCACTTACATCACGCTCACGAAAGAGGATCTTATCGATTCTCCCTCGTAAACGAGTGACGGTCTGTATTTGAGCGGCGTCTCTCAGTTAATAGTTATTTGATTAAATTGAAAGAAACTATATTAAAAATAAAAGGAAAGTCAGATGAATATTACTAACTATTATTTATTTAATCAATTAGAAAAATGTACAAAAATCAATTTAATAAAAAAAAGGACAAGTTCAAAAATCAACAATTATAAAAATCAAAAGTTCGTACTTACATTACAATCATTCTTGACGACACAGCTGATACTTCGTTCGCGTTAATAAAATTGTTAAAAATATAAATATTTAATATAGCTACTAATAATATTAATTCGCGTTAAAATAAACTAAAAATTCTTCAATAAATGTTTTACTCGATAAAAACTTCAAAGAGAGGTTCAAAAAAAATTTCGATACTATCAAAAATTACGAGAAGTAATCGAAAAATACACCTTTAAGTGGTAAGAAATTTTAATTTCATCAAACAACACTCAGAGTGATCAATCAAAAATCAAGCTAAAAGAAATATTTGTCACAGCATAAAATTTCGAAAGTTATACTAAAGAATTTGATGTAAAAATTGTATGTGGCCGCCAAATATAAACTACTGCAAAAATAAAAAAGTAAACGTGGACACCAATTGTGTAACCAATTGCGCTAATTGTGCAAAAATCAAAAGTTAAAAAATGTTACGTTAACGGTAAAAATAATGCCAACTTTAACGGTGGGTGCCAATTGTGTATAATTGCACACCATAAAAGCTAAATAAGATAAAATAAATGAAATTCACTTTGGACGTCAATTGTTTAAATCACTGAAAAAAAAATATAACCCTTCTTAACACGTGGGCGCCAATTGTGCAGCGGTAAAAATTTTAGTCGTAATGAGTTTAAGTTTATATCAGAAGAGAACAGAATCTGCTAGTCCGCTATCACATATACCAAACTAACAAAGTCAGTAGGGTTCGACCCAGTTCCTAACAGACTCCAGCGAATGGAATTCCAAAATGATCAGGGATCAGCCAAAGAGCGCCAGAATATTTTTGAGTACAAAAATATACAAAAACTTTTCTCGTTATATTAAAGATAATCGTACTGAACAAAGATAAAGATAACTAAAAAAAATGATGCCGTGCTCTCTAAACAAGTTAGAAATCCAAACACTATTAGATGAGATCACTCGTTAAGTTGTGTATGATGAAATCAAACTACGATAAGTAAAATCAATACTTATAAGAAAAATTAAATTAATAAAAAAATTAATACAATAATTGTTGATACAAATTAAATTAGTAAAATCTTGACTAGACTAGTTTCTTTGGATTTACTTAATGTAATTACTTGATTACTCTTTGAAATAAGTATCCAGCTCAAAGTTATGTAAATTAATGAAAGGTTAAAATTTCCCTTATCTGTAATATTGTGTTCAAAACGTTGCACTTCTTCTCCAACACCATCTAGTGTACACACCAACTTAATCGGCTTCTGCTAGGTTGATTAGACTGGTTTAGTCTGGCAGTTGTAAATTTCTTCAAGCCTCAGTATTTATTGGCATATCATCAGGTAGGTGAGGATGCATGTACCGAGTAGGAAACACCAATGGAAATTAGTAAAAATTCACTTTGGCTTAGGATAATCGAGTTCTTTAATGTATTGATATAGCAATAAATTGTAGTCAAAGTCAAGATTTGAATCACAAAAATTAAAATTCTATGTCTCCGAAGGAGATTCCCAAATTAATCCTGGTTTAAAAACCTTAAGAATTAAATTTAAGTGGACTATGGCACTGTGTCAAAAAGAAAATTTAAATTGAATTTAAACAAAAGAAAATAAAGTGTTTAACTCCAACACTTGATGGAAAGTACGTTTCAATTTATATAAAAATTGATAAAGGAAAGTCAATACTTTCAAGATAAACAATATTATATGATGATTTTTTAACAGAGAACAATGATTGATTTGCACTTTACAATAATTTATCAATTAAATTTGATAACAATGAATATCTTAAGCGTTAAGACAGAATTGACCACTCAATTCACCTGATGAGTGTCAGCATCCAGATAATGGTTGCATAAGTACGATAAACAATACGATTATGTATTCAGATTCGGTATAGTGACTTGAATTGTTTTCAACAATCAACAAATTAAACGTACCTATACATCCTAAATATGTCCTTCCAGTATGCTGTCAAACATCAAGCTCCATGGCGGAAATCAACTCTTGTCTTGTCCAAATGTTTGTTCACTTCTTGGAAAGTCTCTCTGTTGGAATCAGTTGCTAGGCGATATATTCAACATCAAGTATTCCTAAAACATTAAAAAATATGAACAGCAAAACTATTCATTACATGACAAACATCATTTAAGATACTTGTCGAAAAACAATATCAGTATGTCGATATTGATTTATCCCACAATAATATTCACGGAAATATTATTGGAAAATCATAACAATGATTTTCTAAAATAGAAACTCTATACTAATGAAGAAACGTGAGAACGTAATGTACAAGGGAATTCAAAGTAATCGGTATTACTCTGACAAGGACGAAAAATATGCCAAAGGTTAAATCCGTTTTAAGCTTGTGTATCGTACTCAAAGATAGAACAAATCATTAATTCTGAAACAAAATTAATAGCACAATGTGAAACCTTTACGGAAAAATTAGATAATTAATATCTAGACATTAAGTTCCACAATGCTTTGAAAGAAAGGGACGATAATAAAAATTAACTAACTTGTAGTTAATAACGCAGTACTGAAATGCTAGGAGGTTCGCAACTCCGTCCAGGATTTTACACGTCCACTCCTAGTTCAGTCTGTTATGGGATTTTAAATGCTTAATATTTTAAATTTAATTAAACATTGAAGTGTTTAGTTTGCGAAAAGAAATGTTCAGCAGGTCCAGACCATTTCCAAACTAAACAGGAGGCTCAACCACTACTGTATCCGTACACATTTGTAACTCAATGTAGTACAGCTAGTTTGGTTGTTCCCAGGTACGCGGAACCGTAAGTTTTAAATTTTGATTCTCCTCGCTAATCAAAAATCTATTCAATAAATAACATTGCAGTCTAGGTTTAATGTAAAATAGGGTTTGCAATGTTATTGGCATTAATGATGCCTATCTCTACTCGCTAATCAGCTTAAGTAGGTAATTATATGATAATGTATTTACTCAATAAACTATCATTCGTCAAGTCCGGGAATAAAAAAATAATATACTGTTATTTAAAATAACAAGATAAATGACGTAAGATGTCAATCGTTATAAGACCTAGCGATAATATATCCGACAAAGAATGTTTGTGTGAAATGATTCTCAAAATGATTAACTATTTACTGTACATACGACAAAATATGACAACGGTGTCACAATATATCTATTATATGTCAATATGACAACAATGTACAAGATACGATAAAGGTAATATACTTATAAGGAAAGATAGATATTACATCACTTTATTAAGCAATATAAGCAGTACGAGAATATATTTATTGACACAAGCTAATTCTTATACAATGTCTCCAGACAATTGCATAAGCGATACGATATTAAAATTAATACATTACACCAGTAATAAATAATGTATTAATTACGGTAAGATAACGATAATTATTACACTACGTATAACAACAGTAGTGTACATAAGATACGGTACGGTAATATACATTACGTAATGACAGTAATGTAAAACGATACGATGAGATAAACGATTGTTACACTACAGTATAAACACAGTAGTGCATACAAATAATGGTTTCATGTACGTCGATACGACACTATTCAGTCAAGGTACTGAATAAAAGTTAGCTTTGAAGCCATTAACACATCAGTCACCTCGTAGTGTTACTTTCGGACGTCATAAACCAGAGCACTATGCACCCTGTATATCCCAGCATACAGTATATAGTCGGTCACTAAACCACCCTGTATATGCTTTCAATATACTAACTATATTCACAATGAAATATAATAAATTTATATACAAATTCGATAATTATATAATACCATTATATCTACGATATTATTATATATTATCTGCCTATAAACAAACCAAATATATAATAGGAATAAGAAAAAATCATTTCACACACACAATGAGGATAAACACTAATGTGTTTGCTAGATCTTACACAGCACGATACCTTTTTAATTAACCTAAATTAATTAAAAATAAAGCTCAAAAAGCAGCCACAGGTTTCAACTCACGTTTATACCTGCAGAAACCTTTAGTAAACTTTCGTATACTAAAGAAGGGCAAAAAGGCAGCCACGATAACGAATATCTCGTTTTCGTGGAGACGATAAATAAATCTCGTAAATCGAGTGACTTAACGAGACTAGAATGGGATCAATCTCCGAAGAGATTGACAGGGTTTTTGCTGCTGAGTATTGCATAATATTTAATAATATTATACAATTATGACATGCCTTGGTCCGAGATAATATAAGATAATAAGAATCGATAAAGATAATTCAAGATAATAAGGAAATAAATTGATTGCATCTGTACGACGTAGAACGGATCAAAACAATGATGGAAATGTGATATTCAATAATTGTTAAGTCGAAAATGTTCAATAAGTTCGTAAACATAAAATGAGATAAAGAAGAATTCTATGGAATAAATCCTAAAATAGACACATTTCAACGTATACAACCATTTGGTGAAGTTTTTAAAATCACTATCAGTGATAACGGTATAAAAAATGAACGATATGAAAATATCTAAATGGCTGACGGCCTTAGTAATTAATTTAAATTGATTCCGTACATTATGTATGAGAGCTGACTCTAGGAAATTAAATTATTTAATAGCAATCACAAAGAAATACTAAACATAATACATACCCGTGTTGTTTATCCATCTCATTCGTTATTTTAAATGAAAGACGCCATTATTGTTGTTGTTGTTATTAATAATGTTGGTTCCAAATCTTCATTTTCTGTTCGATAGTCGTCAATACATTCCCTCAGACTTAAAATAAAAGCTACAAAACTTGACGAGATACGTAATAATTTCCCTTTATTTATTTTTGTAACTTTTTGTGATTGATCATATGATATTTATGATGAATAAAATTAAGTTAGTAGTAAGTAATAAGGACGGTTCAAGAAAAGAAAAGAATATATATGTTAGTCGTAAGTATAACTAAGTTTATTTTTCTATGTATTTTGTCCTGTAAATGGTTATCTAACTGTTGGACAATAAATGCCTTTATTATTATTATTATAGTAAGAAATTTAATATTTGACAAATAGCGAGAACATGAGAATTTATTTATTTTGATACAATAAATTAAATTCTAGATTAACAATTTAAGTTATTTATAAATGTTTTAGATGATTATTAATTAAAGAATTACATACACAAATTAAATGTTGTTTTAATTTTAGGACGCTTTATATACTAATAATAATAATAATACTTTATTAATCATCGCAACTAACAAACAGTCGCATCGGCAACATCAATTTATAAAATAAACTTACAACATTACAATGTGCCTAACTACCTAACCTAATAAGTACGACACACATAAATTTCCTAGACATAACCTTACATAAAATCAATAACAAAATTAAAACTTCCTGGTACCCCAAACCTACATCGTCGTCAAGGTATTTAAATTTTAAATTAAACCATCCATCATCACAGAAGAGATCAGTCATCATAGGATTAGCAGACAAAGGTACTCAATTATCGAATCCAGGATTCAGCTATTGAAATTGCGTAAAATGCACTAATAACCTATTCTCAAGGTTTTTAGCAATTTAAAATCAAAAACTCCTAAAACAAGAAAAGTAACTTGATTTATGAAATACCTTGTACCAATTCCTCATCAGTCTTTATTGGACAAACATCTCAATATTTAGAAAACCGGATAAAGAGTATAACAAGAAAAACAAAACAGCATTAACCAACCACGAAATATCAAAAAAACGTCAGTTTGACTATACGAACACAAACATTTTGAGATGTGAACAAAATCAAAAAAAGAGGGAGTTTTTAGAAATGGTATCTATACACCAAAATTCAAATAGTACAAATGATTTAAATAATCTTAGCAAAATTATTCTGTTACCATTTCCCAATCTATCACTCTATAAGATTGTCATAATTTTGCTAAGATTATTTAAATAATTTATACTATTTGAATTTTGGTGTATAGATACCATTTCTAAAAACTCCCTCTTTTTTGGATTTTGTTCACATCTCAAAATGTTTGGGTTCGTATAGTCAAACTGACGTTTTTTTGATATTTCGTGGTTGGTTAATTACATTTGAAAGAAGAAAGTTGAAATCAAATTCCCGTATAAACTGAACTGACATACATGTCACAATATTTTAGAGTGATAAATTGGATAGACCTGAGTAGCTATTTAAATTTCCAAAAGAGTCGTTTGTTTAGTTTTCTCAAAACGTCTAAAGTACGATCAAACGTGAAACAGCCTGTATATTCAGGGTAAATATACAAAAACCATAGTTAGCCATTATATGCAATCAGTTTTTTAAGTGCAAACGTTGGCATTATAATATTCGAGCATTTTTTTGTGTAAAACTATCGCCTTTACGAGTACTAGTTCGTATTTACCGTTCGTAATTACTATAAATTATTATACATTATTTACTCATAATTTGTCAATGATATAGCATATCAAAAATCAATGTACTTCTCAGTTACCAGCAGCATCAATTGAGTGAATCTGAGAGGTGCTTGCAGTGTCCACACGGATTTCTCTAAAACACTTGATCAGGTACCTCATGGTCTTACTACTACTAAATATACTCTTACTAATACTAAATTTCGAGCAAAGTGTTGTACGCTTTTGATGTAGCTTGGTAACTTCTTAACTGAAACGCATCAATATGTGCGTCTTAGTAATTTTATTTTAAGGAATAGTTCATTATTCCAAGTGGAACACAAGGTTCTCACTGCAGACCAATCCTATGTTATCTTCGTAAATGATATTGGCTTAATTGTAACTGGTTCTAACTACTTATTGTTTGCAGATAACCTAAGCCTATCAGAAAAACTGAGGATGCTTTACTTTTGGCGGAAAACTGGGACTAGTGTATATTGAATATATTTACACTTAATATCACATAGTTAATTTCATTATATGTGGGCCTTCAGCATTTGGATTATTTCATTGATGGATCACAATTGTCGCGGGTAAATGAGGTGAGATCCCTTGAAGTGCTATTTAGAATTTAAATTGTTCTGCTCAGATTAATTTAATTGTAAATCGGGGTATAACACAGCTTGGTTCCGTGATTAGAGGCAGTTTCCACCGGCCGTTCTCCCAACACTGTAGGGCGCTCCGGTGAGACCTTTTGTTATTGTCATGTGTATGAGACTCTTTATATCAGAAGTTACACGCCGGTCTGGCTGCAGTTGGAACAACGTGGTGGATAGTTTTTGCATCAACATCAACATTTAACAGCTGACTTGTGTTTTCTTTTCGGTTTGTTCCCTGATCAAATAGACTCTGAGTATCCTTTAAACCTCTTGAATTTGACCACACGTCACACTAGAACATTTTGGATTAATTTTTACAGGACAAATGCAGAGAATTTTACTTGGTTTTACGTTAAAAGAAATATAAGTAAACTGCAAAGTTATTGGACAGCTAAGATTTTTTTTATTTTTCATTTGTAAAATTCTTATTTTTGCTCTTTCGTTTGAGAACGTTTTTCCATTTATAGACAAGCTGATGGTCTATAACCTGACGTAATATTTTTTTGTTTAGGGTTACCAATATTAAAGAAAAATTAAACAATAATAAATAATACTAAAATATATAGTTATTGGACGATTTTTATAATAAACTGGACAGGTAAGTAACAGATATTGGACGGCTACTATAAATAAACGAAAGCGAAACCCTCCGTCTACGGTCTTATACTTGCCTTATTTATATTTATTGTTTTAAAAAATACAAAAAATTACAAATTACAAAAATTTTGTAATACTCTGGATGTCTAATTAAACTGGTTTTTTGTGTAATCTTGTGGCCTCCCTTTTTGGTCGCCACCGGACTAAGGGGCCACTATGAAATAAGAATACTGGCTTAACCAGCGGACTGTACAATCACGTCTCCCCAAGGCCAACTGCTGGTTCAAAGGGGCTGCCCCGCTAGCTCGCCGAGAGAGGTCGCAGGCGAGGAGCTACTTCTATTTAACAGTCGCCACCCATTTTTAGAGCCCAACGAGAAGCCCAACAGCCGAGATCATATAATCATAAAAATGGGAAAATTGCCTAGGGTATCTTACGGGAAGGATAATTGACACTCCACTGTTTCCGTAATAACAATTGTAAATATAATATATAATTAAGTTTGTAAACAAATTTGTAAATTAGAATGTAAATAGATGTGTAAATAAATATGTAGATAGAGGTGTAAATAAATATGTAAATATATGTAAATATAGAGAAGAAGTAATCTAAATATTTAATTCAAAATACTACTAACTAACAAGCCAATATGTGGCCCTAAACTAGCAACAATACACTATAGGAGTCCTGGCTCTCCTTGGCTCTCAGTCGAGCAGATAGGTTTTATACCACAAAAAGAAGAGGCGGTTAACAGGTGATTAACCTAACCTATAATAAAATCTTAATAAAAATCTGTAGATACATGAAAACTAACAAAAAAAACGATGACCAACAGTCCTCTCCAATTCTCTAAACTAGGATATAAAGATATTACGGTGAGTAATGTGATACCGCAACTCACAATAAGTTTAAATAATAAATAGGTATATATAACTGTTACAGGTAAAGAAAAGCCCTATTTCAATAAAAAGGTTAAACCCAGCACCCAAAATACGAACCGATAACGTTATCTCGCCGCTAACAACTTGGTATCTGGTGGTTACAAGTGATATTACGTATAATCATGTAAATATTAACCTGAATCTATATAATAACAATAAAGAATACACCTATCACAGAAACACCTTGACACAATAAACAGTTCACACCACACTATAAATACTGTTCAATTATACGGGATAGTATATATTTAGAATTAAAATATGTAACTATTAAAATTGACCTGGGAGCCCGGATAGTCGTGGGCTCAATCCAAATCCTACCGCCAGGGTCCTGTTGGTAATCCCTAAATCTGCAATTCTAGGTCGTTATTGGAATTGCCAAACACCACACCACATGGCCAGCACCAACCACACGTAGAACTACGTTGGCCTAAGAAGCCCTCCGCCAAGGGACGTTACACCACTGATGGTTTAGTGTAATCCACAGTTATACATGCAATAAAGCATAAACAAACAGGCCTAAAAAGCGGAATTCAAGGCGTAAGCAAAAGCAAGCTACAAATATTACCAAGCACGACAAATACAAAATGAAACTATAGTATGACCTACCTTGGATGTTGGGTGGCCTTTCAGAGAAGTACCGGGTACTGTTTTTGTTGTAAAGAGGCGTTATTGTCCACAAATTAAATCCAAAATTTGAGTGGAGCACCCACAAGACTACTATAAGAGTGCCTCCACTATATATTTGCAGCACTTCACAAATAACGCTCTTTACCTGTCCAAATCCCGCAACAAAATGGCTCTTGAAAACCGACGACAGGCCGGGCATGAAGTGTTACCATCCTTATGGAAAACATGCATTTTACAGTACAGTCCGGTATATTTGGAAAACCAATAGAAGTTGGTACAATTGATTTTGGAAGACGTTTGTTATGACAGACCGACAGAAGGTACCTACTCAAACTGATAGGCCTCATAATAACACAAACGTAAACAATGAAGCGATGTTTGAATGATGAAATTGGCCAAATCCTCACCAGTTAAATGTATTAAGGGTAAGATTCCGATGGAAAATCGTTTCATTAATTTTATATTGCCGGTATTTTGCGTTTAAAAATGATGTTACTGATATTCAAAACATAACCCTGAATCCCTATAATTTTTAGGTAAACAAAGCCAATACCCACAAAGGGCTTAGTGCTAAACTCAAGCTTGCAGCGTTAACAAGCAGGAAATAAGCAGTATATGTATTATGAGAAACAGTGGGGTGTCTATCTCGCAAGTAAACCGACACAATAAGGTCAGCTACCGCGAGTGTTTTGCTTTTGATCTACAGGTAAGTTAAGTTTAGGTGCTTCACTATTACCGGCGAGTTGCAAATTCATTCGATAGGGTCCGAAACAGTTTAGGCGGCATTTTCAACCCGTAACAACTCCACCCTACCAAAAAGATAAAAAAAAAAAAAAAAAAAAAAAATAAGGAATGAACAGGGGAAGAGACTACTCGTCATCAGGGGGGTGAGCCTTTAGGTCTTTGATATGCCATACTCCAACGCTCCTACCGTTGTCGTCGATCAACTCGTACGACCATGGGGACAAAACTCTCTTAACCGTGAAAGGACCGTGATACTTGGGAGCCAGTTTGGATGAAAAATAACGGGAAGCATCAGAGAGGACCATATTACGTTTCCACACTCTCTGGTGCACAGCAAATGTATCCGCACGACGGCGCAAGTCATACCTAGCTTTAGATTTCTGAAAAGCCTCATATAGGCGACGCTGTACATCCTTAAAGACCCGGGCCAGTGCCTCCGAAGACTGTTGAACAGTCGACTGGTTAGGCTGTTGTTTCGACAGCTCTTCAACGGATTTACCATCAATCAGCACCTCTCGACCAAATGTAACGAAGTTAGGAGTCAGTCCTGTGGCCTCATGTCGGGCAGAACGCACCGCAAACGCGACCCTCGACAAATAAGTGTCCCACTTTCTGTGGTCACCCTTGACATAAGATGCCAGCATGGTTTTCACGACTCGATGGACGCGCTCAACGGGATTGGCCTGGGGGTGGTAGCTAGCATTAAATTTTATTTGTATATTATATTCGGACATCTTAGACTTAAATTCCCGACCTGAAAATTGCTTGCCATTGTCGACAATAACCCTACTAGGGGCCCCAAAGACCAAAATCACGTGGTTCTCCAACAGCCGAATGATAGTAGAAGCCACAGCCCTCCTCATAGGAAACAGCAGTACGAACTTGCTGAAAGCGTCACAAACCGAAAGGATGTATGAGTGGCCTGACGAGGAACGAACCATCGGACCCACAACGTCGATCGAAATGAGCTCCCATGGACGGGAAGCAGTGGGTTGAGCGCTCAACATCCGTCCAGCCGGAGCCTGGTTTGGAGACTTGGTTGCAAGGCAAGTATTACACCTCTGAACATAACGCGCCACGTCCGTCCGCATCTTGGGCCAATAAAACCGTTCGGAAATACGCGCGCATGTCTTGTACACACCGAGGTGTCCACAGGTTGGGGGATCATGATTCGCTTGAATAACCTGCGCACGCTCCCCCTTCGGCAAAACGCGGAGCCACTCCACCCGACCACCATCCAATTCCGGGTAGGTCAATGTTACGCGTTTGTATAGTTGATCGCCATCCAGGCGCCACAGAGGATACTTCCGAGGTTGAGTGGTAACCCTTTCACACATTTTGAGATACCAGGGATCAGTACAATTGACCGGCACATTCACGGTAACAGTCTCGACAACAGGGACACTACGCGATAGAGCATCCGGCACAACGTTGTCAACTCCCTTGCGGTGAATAATCTCGAAGTCATAGGATGTAAGACGAAGACACCACCGGGCGATCCGCCCTACAGGATCCCGGATATTAAAAAGCCACTTCAGACTATAGTGGTCCGTGACCACTGTGAAACGTGTGCCTTCGATATAGGGTCGTAATTTTTCCACCGCAAATAAGACAGCCAGACACTCCTTCTCTGTAGTTGTGTACTTGCGCTCATTTTTAGTGAGAGAACGTGAGAGGAAACAAATCACCTTTTCTTGGCCATCCTGAACCTGAGTCAAGACAGCGCCGAGACCAAAGTCAGATGCATCGGTTTGGACAACAAAGGGAAGTTCGAAGTTTGGGCACGTCAAAACCGGTGCCGAAATAAGGAATTCCTTGACAGTGTTAAATCCTCTAGTACATGCATCATCCCAGTGGAAAGGGCGATTTTTCTTCGTGAGCGCAGTGATGGGGGACACTAAGCTAGAGAAGTTGGGTATGAATCTTCGGTACCATGAAGCTAAGCCCACGAAACGTCGCACCTCTGAAACGGTCCTGGGAACGGGAATTCTTACTATGGCCTCGACCTTCTCGGGATCCACCATTAAGCCATTTTTATTTACGACATAGCCCAGATATCTCAACTCCGGCTTCCCAAAGTGACATTTGTCCCGATTCAAAGTAAGTCCCGCATCTAACAAACGCTGTGTCACTTTGGATAAAACTTCCATATGTGTCTCGAAAGTTGGGGTACAAATTATGATGTCGTCCAGGTAGGCGAATACATAGGGCTCGAGGTCAACCCCAATCACCCGATCAATAAGTCTCTGCCACGTAGCAGGCGCGTTATGAAGACCAAAAGGCATCCGCTTGAATTGAAATAAGCCCCGCGTCGGTACAGTGAACGCTGAGTAAGGTCGAGACTCCTCACTCAACAGAAGCTGATGATAAGCAGACTTAATATCAAGGGATGAGAGGTATTTAGCGTCGCGAAGCTTATCGAGTATAGCACTGACGTATGGCAAAGGATAGGCATCCTTTTCACTAACAGAGTTCAGCTTTTTATAGTTGACACAGAAACGGTAAGATCCATCCGGCTTTGGCACCATAACTATAGGAGAAGACCAAGGGGAAATGGACGGCTCGACAATGCCACCCTTCAGCATACCATCCAATTCCTCGTTAACATGACGCTGTAGTGCAGGCGAGATAGGGTAGTATCGTTGCTTTATAGGTGGTTGTTTCGGGTCTACACGGATAATATGTTCTACTAATTTACAACAACCTAATGTAGATCCCATACGACTGAAGAGATCCTCGACAAACTGGCTCAGCATGACACGCTGTGGCTCTGAAAGGGCCTGAAAATCTTGAATTCCCATGACCTCACACTGCGCCATACCATCTTTACCCCGAAACGACCAGACGCCAGCGTTGAGGTTAGGCACTACCCCCATTTTCATCCAAAAATCCACGCCAAGAATTAATTTATGAGGCAACTCTGGCACAACCAGCACCTCCAACACCCGAATTTGATCCTCCAGTCGAATCGGTAACATGACAGTACCCAAGACTGAGCATGCATCTCCGTTCGCAACAACGCAATTCTCACTACCAAATATTTTATTAAGATGACAGACCCTCCGGAGCATCTCCCATCCAGGGGCTCCCAAAACTGTCCTCGAAGCTCCACTGTCGAGCAGGCCTAACATCGGAATCTCAAACACGGACACGTTTAGATAAGGTCTCTGGTCGTTCTCCGCATGAGCAAGGACATAATCCAACAGCAGTTTGTGTGAGTTAAAGGTATCTGGAACCGCTATGCTAGTGCGATGCGAGCCATCCATGCGGCTCACTGGTGACCCGCTCGAACATTTTTTGAACAGCTGGGGCACGAAAATCTAGTCACGTTAGGTTTCCCGCATTTAAAACAAAATAGATTCTTCGGTTCTGTACACCGATTATGACGATGCCCAGGCTTCTTGCAGTTCCAACAAACCGGTGGGGCTCGAGGCATAACGCCCGAAGCCACAGGGGCATCCCGCTCCAAGGTCACAGCCGAAACAGCCACGCTAGGCGGTCTTCGATAGGCCAAGTCAGGCTCAACCAATCCACGAGATTGTGTGGGCGGAGCAGAGTACCGCTGGACATAAACCTCCGTCTCCTCGACGCAGCGGGCCAGATTTATCAGCTGATCCAGGGAATATAGTCTATTTGGAGGAAGGCCTCTTTGAATATGGGGGAGCATATTATGACGAATCATTTCCACTCTAGTCTCCTCTCGAGGTTTCACATTCAACAGATCAAACATGCCCTCCATAACGGAAACGTAATTTATAACCGTTTCATGAGCTCCTTGCGTTCGCTTACGTATCTCATCCTGAAGGCGCTCCGCGTATCCGTACGGTTGGAAAGACTGTCTAAGTTGGTACACGAAATCATCCCAGCAAGAAAAAGAGTCCTTCCTCGAGCGGTACCACGTCAAAGCATATCCCGACAATAACTCAGGCAACGCTAATAACAATTGAGGCTTGGTAACCCCACGTGAACATCTCAGTTCCTCAACCCTAACCAAAAAGGCATTGACACTTGACACCCCGTCATAACTAAGGTTCCACCTACTAACATCCACTCTCGGAGTGCCTTCTTCGAAAGTTTGGCTTCGCGATGGATAATAACGAGGCACATTCCGGAGACCAGCATCTCGAGACTCTAACAAGCGATTTGCGTATTCACTAGTAAACTGGTGTCCATCCGCTAAGCCTGGAGCTCTAAACGAACTCGGACGAACATCAGGGTCATCGCGAAATCTTACCAACTCCGGTCTAACACGGGACTGAAATACATCGCTCACACGTCCAGGGTCTTTTGTGCTATTATACCAGTCACGGAAAGGATCTGTATTTCCAAAAGCGCGGGGGCCATCTCGCGACCCTATCTCTCTATTTCGCGCCTCCAATGACTCACGATTAACAGTATTATCCCGAGAACGCTCAACCTGCACATTCACCTCCGATCGTAACGGTTCCCGAGGCAACCCACGATGATCAGGCTGATTTTGCTGGATACCTGCGCTCGCATTCGTGACCCCAACCCTCGAATCCTGGGGAATCCCAAGGACACGTGATCCCGCCCCACCAACAGCAGCGGCAATCTCTCCATCCACAGGATCAATGGCTCTTTCTTCCAAAACGGGGTTTGGTAAATCTAAAAGGGACAGTCGGCTCCGATTCAGTTCATCTCCATCGTCTCGGTCAACCCGTCGCACCGACGAATTGTTGCTTCTATCCACACCCTCTAGGGCTAACTGCAAGTCAGCAACCAAACGACGGCCAATAGTGATCAGATCCGTCTTACGATCAATTATCTGTTGTTCTTCACTTCTTACGCGACCTAGCCTCAAGTTAACGTGCAACACTCTTGAATAAATTCGCTTAAACTCGTTGTCTCTATTCTCAAAATCGAATTTACCGACCTGATCATCCAACTCCTGTAATTTCCGCTCACAAAGATCCAGTTCCTCAAGGGTCTTAAAATTCGTAACGGCCGGTGGTGGTATACTTTGTTCCTTCTCGCGGCGTAAAGCAGCTCTCAAAATGTCGCGATTCTCCGCCACGGTCCTACCTCTAAGTAAACCCCTAATATCCAACTCGTAACTCAGCTCGTCAGCAAGCAATCTGTTCACTTCCATTTCAGTTTCAAATTATATGAGCAATATATATTACAAGACAATTCAATTAAAAATTACTTAACATAAGTACCTACACCTAAACGCTTAAATTTCACGCCCCTCTCTCCTGATAGGTGGTAATAAAACACGGACAAAACCCCACCCTACCAAAAGGAAAAGAGAAAAAAACTGCGCAAGCGCAACAACTTAACGTTAAAAAGACCTGAAAGGTTCAAAAAACACGGAGACTAACAATAAATGTACCTAACCGGCACAAAACAAAGAATATCAATTTATGTTGGCAAATCTTTCGGAACACCCTGTATACTGAAATAGACAATATAAATCAAAAAAAAAACCACGTTGGGCGCCAAATTTGTGGCCTCCCTTTTTGGTCGCCACCGGACTAAGGGGCCACTATGAAATAAGAATACTGGCTTAACCAGCGGACTGTACAATCACGTCTCCCCAAGGCCAACTGCTGGTTCAAAGGGGCTGCCCCGCTAGCTCGCCGAGAGAGGTCGCAGGTCGAGGAGCTACTTCTATTTAACAGTCGCCACCCATTTTTAGAGCCCAACGAGAAGCCCAACAGCCGAGATCATATAATCATAAAAATGGGAAAATTGCCTAGGGTATCTTACGGGAAGGATAATTGACACTCCACTGTTTCCGTAATAACAATTGCAAATATAATATATAATTAAGTTTGTAAACAAATTTGTAAATTAGAATGTAAATAGATGTGTAAATAAATATGTAGATAGAGGTGTAAATAAATATGTAAATATATGTAAATATAGAGAAGAAGTAATCTAAATATTTAATTCAAAATACTACTAACTAACAAGCCAATATGTGGCCCTAAACTAGCAACAATACACTATAGGAGTCCTGGCTCTCCTTGGCTCTCAGTCGAGCAGATAGGTTTTATACCACAAAAAGAAGAGGCGGTTAACAGGTGATTAACCTAACCTATAATAAAATCTTAATAAAAATCTGTAGATACATGAAAACTAACAAAAAAAACGATGACCAACAGTCCTCTCCAATTCTCTAAACTAGGATATAAAGATATTACGGTGAGTAATGTGATACCGCAACTCACAATAAGTTTAAATAATAAATAGGTATATATAACTGTTACAGGTAAAGAAAAGCCCTATTTCAATAAAAAGGTTAAACCCAGCACCCAAAATACGAACCGATAACGTTATCTCGCCGCTAACAACTTGGTATCTGGTGGTTACAAGTGATATTACGTATAATCATGTAAATATTAACCTGAATCTATATAATAACAATAAAGAATACACCTATCACAGAAACACCTTGACACAATAAACAGTTCACACCACACTATAAATACTGTTCAATTATACGGGATAGTATATATTTAGAATTAAAATATGTAACTATTAAAATTGACCTGGGAGCCCGGATAGTCGTGGGCTCAATCCAAATCCTACCGCCAGGGTCCTGTTGGTAATCCCTAAATCTGCAATTCTAGGTCGTTATTGGAATTGCCAAACACCACACCACATGGCCAGCACCAACCACACGTAGAACTACGTTGGCCTAAGAAGCCCTCCGCCAAGGGACGTTACACCACTGATGGTTTAGTGTAATCCACAGTTATACATGCAATAAAGCATAAACAAACAGGCCTAAAAAGCGGAATTCAAGGCGTAAGCAAAAGCAAGCTACAAATATTACCAAGCACGACAAATACAAAATGAAACTATAGTATGACCTACCTTGGATGTTGGGTGGCCTTTCAGAGAAGTACCGGGTACTGTTTTTGTTGTAAAGAGGCGTTATTGTCCACAAATTAAATCCAAAATTTGAGTGGAGCACCCACAAGACTACTATAAGAGTGCCTCCACTATATATTTGCAGCACTTCACAAATAACGCTCTTTACCTGTCCAAATCCCGCAACAAAATGGCTCTTGAAAACCGACGACAGGCCGGGCATGAAGTGTTACCATCCTTATGGAAAACATGCATTTTACAGTACAGTCCGGTATATTTGGAAAACCAATAGAAGTTGGTACAATTGATTTTGGAAGACGTTTGTTATGACAGACCGACAGAAGGTACCTACTCAAACTGATAGGCCTCATAATAACACAAACGTAAACAATGAAGCGATGTTTGAATGATGAAATTGGCCAAATCCTCACCAGTTAAATGTATTAAGGGTAAGATTCCGATGGAAAATCGTTTCATTAATTTTATATTGCCGGTATTTTGCGTTTAAAAATGATGTTACTGATATTCAAAACATAACCCTGAATCCCTATAATTTTTAGGTAAACAAAGCCAATACCCACAAAGGGCTTAGTGCTAAACTCAAGCTTGCAGCGTTAACAAGCAGGAAATAAGCAGTATATGTATTATGAGAAACAGTGGGGTGTCTATCTCGCAAGTAAACCGACACAATAAGGTCAGCTACCGCGAGTGTTTTGCTTTTGATCTACAGGTAAGTTAAGTTTAGGTGCTTCACTATTACCGGCGAGTTGCAAATTCATTCGATAGGGTCCGAAACAGTTTAGGCGGCATTTTCAACCCGTAACAATCTTTTTACATATTATGTTTTTATTCACAACATTTCTTGATACTTTTTAGAGGTAATGGCAAATGGATATCTTTTTACATTGCGTTTTCCTTTTCTTTTGGGGCTTTCTGGAACAATTAGATATTTTCCGAATAATTGTGAGTTAACAGTACGTTTACTGCTAAAAAATTGTTCATTTATTAAACACATTTTACTTGAACTCGGTGCAGTTTCTTCTTTAATACTGGAAGGTGTGTGAGACCAGCTTTCGTTTTTGTTGGAATCAGTTTTTTTTTACTGGAGGTTCAGGAGCGTGCACAATTACGTCTGATACATTCGTATTGATTTCAACTGCTTGCCTTGCGGAAGGATGAATGACGATATCTTGAATTATGTGAATCTGCTTTGGGTTCAGCCCTTTTATTAAAGTGCTTCCATATTTTGTAGGTGGTAATGAAATCATCGTTCTCAATTTCACGAATTTGGTTATTTAAAAGTTCAAATTGTTTGGTATTTTCTTGCCCAACAAATTCAACAAAACTGTTATAATTCATTGTAGTATCTAGTGATTGAGAAGCTCTTTGGACTTCAATGTTTTCTCCGACATTAGCACCTAAACATTTTGAACAGTCAATTACATCCGCGTTAAAGGGGCAAAGACCACAGGCTCTAAATCCATTTATTAGTGTATCGGGTTTAACACCCAATTTAATAGCCCTTTCTAAAACAGGCGCAAAATGAATCTTATTGTGATGTTCTTCCTCCCATTCCCTGACTGCGCGACGCCAAGCTTCTTTAATGGGACGAAATACGGCAACGTCTCATGGTTGCAAACTTCTTGTAGCATTTGGATATAAGGAAATAATTTCAATCTGTAGCTCATTGCACAGAAGACTTAGCGAGTAGCTAAGATGGGATTTGTGACCATCCAATAATAAAATGACAGGAAATGTAACATATTTTTCACCAAATGGGGACGAAATACATTTGCAGTATATTCAAAAAATGTTTCACTATTCATCCACCCATTTGCGCTACGACCAACTCCCCAAACAGGATTTATCGATTTTGAAATTTTTTCGGGAAACCTCATATAAGGATACACTACCATCCGTACGCAAATGTCTCCATTAGGAGAAAAAGTGAACATCACAGTAATGTTCTCCTTTGATGAGCCTCTATCAATGGAAAGACATTTTCGGACAGGTAAATTATAGGTTAGAATAATAAAATATATTAAAAGCAGACAACAGGATGTCTTTGTGATAATTCAGGCATTACAGCAATTACCTATAGTTATCTCACAATACGACACTAAAAACATTATATTTATTTTTTAAAACTATCGCATTTATTTTTTAAAACTATCGCAATTCTTAACAAAATCATAACAAACTACGTACCTTGCGCGAACCACTTTTAATAAGTTTCACATATAACTACCAACTAGAAAGCGATGTAAAAAATATTACTGCAATATAGCCTTCAAGGAACGCTCTTTCCATCTAGCGGTCATTTTTTGAAATAGCTTTAATAAAATTCCTATTTCTACAGTTTGAAATTAGAACGTCCAATAACCGTATTATGTCCAATACGGTTTACCTACCTATAAAAAATAAATATTTAGAAAACATTGATAGATTAAATCTGATACACTCTATGTTGTAAATGATATAAATATTAAAAAAACAATTCTCATCCAATCATTTTCTAACCAAAACGTTACCTGTATGTTAATAATTTAAAATAATATAGTGGAATTAATCTAAAAAATATGCACCAGATGTACCTAGAGAGAAATTCTAAAAACAGGTTGCTTCCCTCTGAGGGTGTCACTTTCGGTTGGCTCCCGCAGAGAGAGAAATAGCGGTAATTTAATTGAGTGTGGTAATGAGGCGATCAGTATTTGCGGAGACTGGTATAGAGCTCATTCACACACTAACGGTTGGACAAAGCTCCAGAGAAACGACTTCTACTCGAACAGACTACCCACTGTGTATTGTGTTTTGTGTAGGTCTTTCCGGTGCATTTACACCACAAAATATTTGATAGAGGAATGTAGTAGCATTTTCTTTTAGCTTTAAAAAATTTACATGGTTGGTTGTTAGCAGTGTCCCTTGGTTCTATAAAATATACTTAATAAAAATTGTTCTAAATTACTATCTACATCAAGTTTGAAGTCGAACAAATAATGATGGTATACCATCCACGATAGAATTTTTTATGTGACTGTGAGATAATAAATATTTTTTTATTAATTTAACACAAATATAAACATATAAACACGACTACATATTTTTATGCTGCATATTTATAATTTTAAACATATCTTAGAGCATTGCGTAATAATTTTAATAGAATGATTTTTGAAAAGAAAATAGTTGTATTAAATAGAATATAATGTATTAAAATTAATAAAAATAACCCGCACTGCATTGAGCAGGGAAAATCCTTTACAACGGGGGGTCACACTTCATAGCAATGGGGGCATTAGCTATGAAGTGCGATACGTCGTTGTGAAGGATTCACCATACTGAATACAGTGCTGCCAAGAAAACTGATACTTTATGTACAAATAACAAATAATAACAATAAAGTGTGAGTTTTCTTGGCAGCACTGTATTCAGCATGGTGAATCCTTCACAATGACGTATCGCATTCCATAGCTACGGGGCCATTTAAAGTAGATAGGGTAATGTACTTTTCTGATTAAAATGAATCTAATTCTTAAATCGGAGCAATATTTATTTTTTCGTAACATAGTAAGTTTTTATTTTATTAGTACAGAAGCCGTAATAAATACAGCTATACTAGTATTGATTTTTTTTTAGTTTTTTGGAAAGTTTATTATCAACAAGTATACAATTTACAAAGTATATATAACTCTATTCCTAAAAGAGTGTGAAACACTGGTATCAAGGAAAACAAAATTAAAAATAAAATTGAAAATAAAAAACCAACAAATCACAGTGATGTGGTACAAATTACAGTATTACAGTGCAACAGTTAAAACTAAATTCATCTCATTCTCGAATGTTAACTAAACTATATTATAACAAAACAAGTGTAATCAATTATCTGCTAGAAACCCACGCAGCAATTTCTTAAATACCTTTAAATTATTTGACTCCTTAATCGCATTTGGTAGACGATTGTACGTTCTAGATGCCGAGTTGATTGAATTGAATTTAGTTGAATATTTTATTTTTTTTATTCGAAATAATTTTTATTATTATTCAAAAACCATCAATAAATGACTTGAATATGATACGTTTCATATCATGAAGCTTCCAGATAATACAATTTGCACATATCGAATATATATTTTATTTTCTTTTGATTTTAATTTGCAGTTTTCTTATGTATTTATTTATTTTATTTTTTGAGAAGCCTGTTGGTTCTTACAATAATCAGTTTTTATTGTTTTAAAATTATAGCTATATAAAGTTGATCTGCAAGTACCTACATATAAACTAGAATATGTTCGATGCTACTGCCTATCATTTGTGTATTTTTTTAAATGCACTGGGCTTTACCCGGTTGGCTCTACGTCCTATAATGCTTAATATTTCAATAGTGCGCTCAAGAAATTCACAAATAAATAATAAAATCATACTTATACTTTTTGGGAAAATAATTATTATACAGGGTGGCCCTATAAAATGGGTCAATGCATTAACCACAGATTCCTTGAGCAAAATAAATTGCATATTTCTTATGCAATTTTCCATTTTACAGCTTTATTTTCGATATACAGGTTGTCAGAGTTTGATTTCTAAAAAACATTTTTCTCAATGTCTCGCGTTCTAATCATCGTATTTGTATGAAACTTGGTAGATTAATATTACAATTTTGGCAGCATGTTTTCTTGGTAGAAAAAGTTAAAAAACATGCTACTTCATTTAAATTACGGGGGATTTTGTACTCCAATTTTTTGTACCTACGGCAAAACTTCCTTTTTTTAGAACAACTATTTATTTACAATTATTTTGCTATCCTTCAAGAAAGTTGATAGAATTATTCGATTCGGAGATAATTTGATAAAAAATATAAGATGTTGTTTTGTCACAAAATTGGGTTCAAATACCAATTATATTTTGTTTAATCGAATATTTATGAACACGCTCATTTGAAATTTGGCATAGTAAACAAAAATAAATGGTTACCTTCTGAGAAAAACAAAATAAGAAAAACTATGGCAAAATTGAATGTTTTAGGTTTTGAATTGCTTACCCACCCACCGTATTTTCTAGATTTAGCCGCCAGCGATTTTTTCCTGTTTTCAGATCTCAAGAGAATGCTTGCTGGAAAGAAATTTATGTCCAATCATGAAGTAATCGCTGAAACTGAGGTCTGTTTTACCGAGAAAGAGAAGTCGTACTATAAAAGTGGTATCGAAAAGTTGGAAAATCGCTATACTCGTTGTATTGCCCTTGAACGCAAATATGTTGAATAATAAAATCGAGTTTTGTCAAAATTTTGATTTTTTCTTACTTATCCTACGGACTTATTGACTGACCTGTTATGTCATGTAGAAATAATTATCTCTATACATGTCTCTAGTATAAAACACTTTAAATTGATTTACATTTGTAATAGTTTTCTCAATTCAAATTCGAGAACTGAATCGAGACCAATTTTTAGTTCTTACTTGGAATTATCCCTCAATCATGTAATGTTAACCACGCGCATGAACACCTATTGATACCTAAATGTTGATCACTATACCATAGAATAATAACTATAGATAAGAAGGGTCAGTAGACACTAAAAACGGCATCGACTCGCCGCAATCCCAGCCACATTCTGGCCCGCTACTATGTTATACTATATCTATACATACTATAAGATACTATACTACAATTATGTGCGGCGAATTGCTTTTTCGACAGAGAGATAAAACGTTCCGACACGAAGTTAAGTAACTGTATATTAAACTGTGACTATACCACATCCTTTAATGTTACTCATTGAATGTCATCAACTTAAACTACCACCGATATTGGTTTCATTTATGTGAAGTTTCAATGTAAATTATTAGTTGGTAATTCTCTCAAATAACATAACTTCAAACATGCCCTTTAGTATTTTAATATTACCCCTCAATCACACAATGTTAACCACGCCCATAAGCCTCCTGTCAATATTTGTAGGGAAACGTACTCAGCTTAACCTTGCTTAGTTATGGTATTATGATTAATGTCTTAATGAACCACTATTGATATTTATAATTTCTATTAAATTATTTTGTTTAATTGGTTTTAATAATCTTTATTAATCTTCTCAATTTTTTTAACATTCTCAATTCTATCCAAAATAGCTACACCCTTTTTTCATGTAAACGTTCCATTTATTCTTAATTCTCACTTTACTGTATATGTGAATCCGATCAAAATTATAGCGATCTATTGTCGTTTGTCATACGTCACATTTATCAATTTTAACGTTCCATGGCATGGTCGTTGACAAATAATAATAATAATATTTTCAATGTCTTAATTTAATTAAAGTATTTCATATTTATTTGATTTTATATACAAATAAACCACAATGTAGTAAGTTATACACTCATATTACCAAGTTTATGACTATATCCTAATTGGGTTATTATATTTCGGACCTATATAATTAGAAATATGTTGTTGTGAACTTGTGTTCACCATTCGATTAATGTCTCTGAATTTGTAATCACCACTGACGATGAGATTTTTCAATCTCGAAACATCAACATGTATGGTTTCATATTTTAATTACAAGTTCATATTGTGGAGTAGTCTTTTACTATTCATATATCATAACTTCTCGCATCTATGGATTATTTACTAAAAATATACATATTTGGTTTATAAAATTACTTTAGTGGGAGTTCACATCAGAACTTATTTAAACATTCTCTACTCAAAAAAAAAACTATAGCTAAAAATTAAAAAAATGTTCGTATGTTGATCGTTTTCTTAAAAATAGCATCGTTAAAGTTAGTGTAATTTAAGTAAGTACCTTAACTAACAGTTTTATATTATACATGCATGATTTAGTACTAGCCATAATACAACGTATTTAAATTCATATTATGCAAATTTCAATTCTAAATTAGACATTATATATATCTTTTCCCGGACAAATATAATAATATATGCATAAAGATTGTGTAAAAATAGCATTATTAATATTTCACAAGCTAAAGCTTATCTGAAAAAAAAATGAATAAATCATTTTATTACGAGGTTATGTTTGTTTTTTCCGCTAACGATAATCTTATAATATGCATCAAGCATATTATATACGTTATGAAATAAACCAAAATCAATGGCCAGGTTTAGCATACTTGCGTGCCTGTGGCAAATGAATAACTAATTTTACTTATGCCGTCAATACTTCGCTATATTTTTATCGACAACTACTTTTAAGTAGCCTGCGAAGAAAATTTCTAGTTTTACTGGACATTTACAGACTATATATATGGTAATATAAGGAGCCGAACCGGAAAATAATTATGTAACAAACAAAAACTTTACATGAACTTATATACAGGTTGATCCGAAGAGCAGAATCACCCTTGAATAGGAGAAAATATTGAGCGCACTGGGCTCCAAAACGGAGGCGACTGCGTTTTTTCGGAGGCCACTACGTACCCCCGTGTATATAGTGTTTTTTCAGGTCTACAGGGTATACCCACCCATCTGGCAAATTTAATTTTAGGGTGGAGCCCACTGGGTAGTATACACACATACAACCGGGTTTGAAAAAATTCCACCAGGTGGCGCGTTAGACATACACAGATATACACATTTACTTGTGCGCTAGTTGCACTGGGCTCCACGTGTAAGTACACATATTAGCCTCCTAAATTTGGCAACGTTACTGGTGGCTAATGATACCAGCTAACATATATCGTAAACCTTCATGTGTATATTTCGTCGGTAGAATTATTTATTTTAGGTATTGTAAAGTATATTTGATTTCTCAACCTGTCATAGCAACACACGTACTTGTCCGCTAGTTGCACTGGGCTCCACGTACTAGTTGGCCAATAATAAACACATGGTTTTTTCAGTTTTATTTTAAAATTTGCTTGGCGCAAGAATCTATTTGTTACTTAACAGTAGCTAATTACCAAGGTCGAAAATAGTATTTTGTTCATAAACCAAATTTTATAATATATTTGTCTTTTTATGGGAGTGACTTCGAATTTCTTTTATGTCTTGAAATATAATTTCCCATAATCATAGATAATTCTTAATTGGTACTTTTCTCGGATTCTTTGACTCACAATTTTTTCCGGGACAACAACTTTATAGCCATATTTTAGTCGAACAAATATAGTTTCTTTCGCACATTTTTACTCCATTCATTTCATCCTGTTCTTACATATATTGTTCTTGTTTATTTATTTTTCTTTGGTTTGAGTTCATTACAAAAAATACTTTTTTTTTTTTAAATCAATGCCACATCTATTATAACTAAATAAATAACTCCAAATTGATCACTCCTATAATACAAAAATTCTGAGTATATTGTTTCGGTTTAAAACTACTACTACTTCTGAAAATAATTTTAAGGAAAGCAATTGCGTTAAAAGGTGTGCAGGACTTAATATATCGACTTTGACATGACTTTGACTTAAATTAAGTATATTAATAAAGGCTCTCATAAGCAGCTGAAATGGACTTAGTAAGTCTCGGGTCAATTTTGTAAGATGTACTAATGTTAACCGTAACTATTTGGCTTTAAAACCAGAAGGCATGAATAAAATAAAAAAATAACAAAAGTAAAAACACCGTAAACACGTAAATGTAACATATGGTAAGAGAGAATACATGAAGTTAGAAAAATGTCTAGAGTCAACCATTTAAACTTTTAAAATTCGACCGAATGAACTGACCACTGTTTCCGTTGGTCTTCTGTCACGATGTTGGTTGACTCTAGTAAACAAGGATTCCTTATAATAGAGTACCTACCTTACAATAGATTATTGTCAAATAAAATTATCGGCGAGGAAAATATACGAGTAGTTACCGTGTTATTTCAATGTTTAATATTTGTACTAATTGAGTAATATGAATATGAATATTAATTTTATATTGTGTTGAAATTCCAAACTTAAAATTTGCTTGTTTTCAATCATTTTTTAATTACTAATAACTAAGAAAACAATACTTTATTTTTTATGAAAAATAAAGGCCAATAAGTTAAATGCACATAAATTATCTATATACAAAGCGCCTGTGAATAATAACATCAATGAAGAAGAATTTCAGTATGAAAAATAGCGAGAGATTGTAAAAAATGGAGACCAATAAGATGAATGTAAATAATTCATTGATTTACAACTCGTCGACAAAACAATAATTGTTTCGTCGACGAGTTGCATTTATTGCAATAATGGAGTCGTATTTACTCGTAGTTATAAAAATATGACAGCGGAGGCGATTAAAACGTCTGTTTGTATAAATAATATACACAGCGGAGGCTAGTAAGTTTGTTGTGTATATGTTCTGATTATATACACTAAATGTAAATTTTGTCTTGCTATTAACAAAATGTAGATGCCACTAAGATAGATGTACATAAATGTTTATATATATAGAACACGTGTTCCGGCAATGGAGGCCTATAATATAGATGCACATATATTGTTTAGATATACAGCTAGTGTAAATTTGACGCACGACTTATCCATAAGTATTGATTCAATTATTTAAACAAAGATCTACAAAGATTTTAAGCCTAAGGAATAATGTAGTATCATCATTCATCGCACCCGTCAGACTTCAATTTCAGTTAAATTATTACCTACCACTTGAAACATTTTAACAAATCCAACGAATTTGAGTAACTGAAACAGTATTTGTTAGTTCGTTTCTTTAGTTATCTATTATACAGGGTGTCCATGAAATTACTGTACAACGGTTAACCACAAATTTCTCAACTAAAAATATCTAGGCGAATATACCAAATATCCAAAGTCCAGAGGCGTTAAGTTGGGTGACCTTGCTGGCCGATTTCCGATCCATCTATTAGGATATGTTTCATTTGAAAATCTGCGAACGCTGGTACTAAAGAAGGATGGCGCTCCGTCGTGCACAAACCACATTTCAGCACGAATGTGTGGTATTCTCATTGGCTTGATGAGATGGTAAAACGTCAGCCGACTTTCAGGGTCCTTTGGTAAAACATTTCGCACCTGTTAGACATGATACGGATGGAGTAACTGCTCTCGTAGATTGTTAATAATTGTACTTCTGGAAATCTCCAATCCGAACCCCTAGCGTATACGACTTAACTTGGGATCATCTTCAATTCTGTTTAAAACTACCTCTTCAAACTCAGCAGTCCTAATTGTAAGTTGGCGTCCTGGCTTAACATTATTTCCATGGTATTGTAAATAATCTTTTTGTAGATAAACTGTATGTCTAGCGCAAATTTTACGGAAGACAGAAACTTTTCTTTACGAATCACGCACCATTTTTAAATTTCTAGGCATTAAGAAAAAATCGGTTAGTTTCAAAATTAGTGAAAATTGATAAAGGCGTTTAGAAAATAATTATTCTAAAAAAACGATATTAATTTAAGAACTTTAGCGCCCTAAAAGGCAAAACGGCTAGATCGGCTTATTTTTAGTTGAGGAATTTGTAGTTAAGCGTTTTACAGTCATTTCATGGATATATTATACCTACTGTATTATGTCTTATTTTATTCGTTTAAGTAGCTATTATTTATCTATAACTTGAATTTGTTATTTATTTTATTTAACGTTATTTTATTGTTTATTGTAGAGAGTATATTTTATATTTCATTCAAAATAATTTTTAGAATTACACGATACATTTTTTTAATCCATTCATTTCGTTCTGTTCTTGCATACAATGTGCTTATTTATTTATATTTCTTTGGGTTTTGGTTCATTACAAAAATACTGTTTTTTTTTTAAATCAATATACCTAACTAGATAAAAACTTCATAAATAAGTTCAAATTTACTGGAGGGTTAATATCTGGCATTTTAACTTAAATTAATTTGTATTAATAAAGACTCTTATAAGCCTAGCCTCGGAGCAATTTTGTTAGATGTACTAATATTAACCATAAATGTAGCTTTAAAACCAGAAGGCATAAATAAAATAAAAAAGTACCAAAAGTAAACACAACGTAGATATGTGGTAAGAATACATGAAGGTCGAAAAATGTGTAGAGGCAAACATTTAAATTTTTACAATTCGATCGAAAGAAATTAACACTGTTTCCGCTGATCTTCTGATGTTGGTTGCCTCTGGTGAAGTAATAAATAAGGATTCCTTATAATATAGTACCTACCTTATAAGAACAAAATATTCAGCAAAAGAATCTCACTAGTTACCGTGTTATTTCAATGTTTCATAATTGTACTAATTGAGTAAGTTGTAAGTTGAAATTCCAAATATAAATTTTCTCAATTTGCTTGGTTTTAATCATTTTTTGTCTACCAGTAACGAATGAGACAATACTTTCTTTGTATGTAAAATAGAGGCTGATCAGTTATATGCACATAACATTATTTATATACAACCCGTCTGCAAAACCAGAAAACCAATCAAGAGGAATTTAGGTCAGAAAACGACCGCGAAGTTCGTTATAAAAAATGGAGCCCAATAAGATGAATGTAAGTAATTGATATACAACTCCTCAACAAAACAAGTTCAATAACGAAGTGGAATTTAGTTATAAAAAGACGGAGGCGATTAAAACGTGCCTGCGTTTATATAAATGATATACACAGCGGAGGCTAGTCAAAGTAGAGGCCATAAAGATACATTTACATATATTGTTTAGATATACAATATGCCTCGATATGGCAACATCGTCGGTGACCATTAGGTCGAGATAACATATCCAATTATATGCACCGGAGGAGAGTTTGTCATGTCATATGCGGAGCCCGGTTTCTATCTTGAGTCTATACTTTTTTCGTATATATTTTTTTTACGAATTTTCTTCCCCTCTCAAGTTGCCTTTGTTTATTTTTTTCCGGGGAATTCAAATATGCAATGTATACACGCGTAAATAACGTGGTTCTGGTGGAGGCCAGGGCCCAGATAAAGTAAAGTATCAGATACGACGGCCGGCGGAATTTCTTTGATGTTTGTGTCCTAAATCTCGTGACCTTGACGCCATTATTATAATAGTTTTTCCGGGTTTATTCCTTTTGCCTTTTCGTTTGAGTATAAAGTAATGCCAACAATTCGGAATATTCCTTTTAATTTCAAACCTATTTTGTTGACGACAAATTGATAATTAAACATAGTGTGTGTATAGTACCATTATCATCAATTGGAACTAGGTACTCAATTGTTTGTTTTATAATGTATTTTGAAATCTAAGTTAATAATAAAAGTAAAAATAAAGTAAATTTTAGTAAAATTATTTGATTATAAACCAAATTCTCGATGTTCGTCAATATTATTTGTTCAACAATTAAACTAAAAATTATTTGAATTGTATTTACATTTTAAACATATGGAGTGTATGCATTAAGGGCTAAATAATATTTCCAAAATTGAATTTAATATTTAATCATTCATCCTATTGGCATAAAATTGAAAATAACATAAAATGTATTATAATTTTAAATACTCTACTACTAGTTACTCTTAAATCTGCATGTTTTATTTAAAAAGTGAGATCTCAGCATTTTGAACCATCATATTTCATGAAATATGGTTGTGATACCTACCTATATATACCAGGATTATTTCAAAGCTTTTCAAATTCATTGTTTAATTTTAAACAATGACTAAAGAGCAGTAAAAATGGCAGAAAGTAGACACTTTCACTTTAATAAAGAGGCCAAATTGTATTTCATTTTTACTAAGTTCATTAAACAGTAATTTTTTACGATGTTTAAAAATAGAATAATGATCAGTGAGAACTTGTAGTTCTCACTTGTGTTGCCGCAATTTAGGGATATTTTCTAATATGTCAAAAACAACAACAACAAACAAAAATATCTTAATTCTTTAATAATATAAAATAACTGCTGTAATTATTATTATAAACTTAGACTTCCCAATGTATAATTTCATATAGGTACGTACTGAGTACATGTAAACAAACCTTTCAATATCTTTCGGAAATTGGAAAAATGAACAATTCTTTAACACTGTTCTTGAAATACATCCAGGTACTAAACAATAAAATCCACCGGTTTTTGATCCCATGTTTTTTATAATAGCTTAATTATAGGTATAAAGAAGAAATACTAGAGTAGTAAAAACTACTGAATATACCCACAGATCTAGAATGTACCTAACCTATACAAGTAACTATATATTACGAACAATATATGATTTAAAGTACAAAATTAATAAACTATTAATAATAAATTCTAATAACAAAATAGCAACGTTAATTTGAATATAAAAATATTAAATAATCAGATGATCACTTTAATTTAAGAATATAAACATATTTTTACATAACCTCAAAAATTTTCTAAACAATACCAGCTGTTTCAAATAGTTAAATGGTCCGGTAGAAGTGTGAAATATTTGGGTTTACTAAAGAAGAAATTATAAAAAAATTACTAAAACATATATTTACTTGCTTTTAACTAATATTCAAATTTTCACGAATTTAATACCATTTAGTATTGTCATATTTACTTGAAACTTTTTTTAATCATTAATAATAAGTAATAATTGTGCAAGCCTGTATTCATACTTTTGGCAAACACTATAAAAACTACTATAATAATGGCCGCCAAGTTTTCCCAGTGTCTCATCTGTCCTGTTTATCTGGGGCCAGGGCGCCTTATCCACGTATGGAGCCCACTAAGATAGATGTGCACGTATATATATATATATAAGCTAAGGGAAAATATTCACTTAAAGTGACTCAACTAGTAGTTGAATAAATTCTATATATATTATATAGAAAAGCCAAATGAAGAAAACAAACGCTTGTAAGCTGGAAAAAACATTCGCTTCAGGTGGGAATCGAACCCACGTCTCACGCTTTCCGGGCATTTGCTCTACACCATTGAGCTACCGAAGCACTTGTGTGATAGTAGTGCATAAACGCGATACCATCACACCAATGTCCCCTCCAACTCACAAACGCTATGCTGTTTTGTGGTTCTGCTATTGTCTCGACCTTCAGTTCGAAGGCATCAAAGACACAGACCACGTCGCATTGTTTCTTCTATTGCAGGTCCTGCACGTCGTATTAAATAAGCTAAGGGAAAATATTCCCTTAAAGTGACTCAACTAGTAGTTGAATAAATTCTATATATATTATATAGAAAAGCCAAATGAAGAAAACGAACGCTTGTAAGCTGGAAAAAACATTCGTTTTAGGTGGGAATCGAACCCACGTCTCACGCTTTCCGGGCATTTGCTCTACACCATTGAGCTACCGAAGCACTGGTGTGATAGTAGTGCATAAACGCGATACCATCACACCAATGTCCCCTCCAACTCACAAACGCTATGCTGTTTTGTGGTTCTGCTATTGTCTCGACCTTCAGTTCGAAGGCATCAAAGACACAGACCACGTCGCATTGTTTCTTCTATTGCAGGTCCTGCACGTCGTATTAAATAAGCTAAGGGAAAATATTCACTTAAAGTGACTCAACTAGAAGTTGAATAAATTCTATATATATTATATAGAAAAGCCAAATGAAGAAAACGAACGCTTGTAAGCTGGAAAAAATATTCGCTTCAGGTGGGAATCGAACCCACGTCTCACGCTTTCCGGGCATTTGCTCTACACCATTCAGCTACCGAAGCACTGGTGTGATAGTAGTGCATAAACGCGATACCATCACACCAATGTCCCCTCCAACTCACAAACGCTATGCTGTTTTGTGGTTCTGCTATTGTCTCGACCTTCAGTTCGAAGGCATCAAAGACACAGACCACGTCGCGTTGTTTCTTCTATTGCAGGTCCTGCACGTCGTATTAAATAAGCTAAGGGAAAATATTCACTTAAAGTGACTCAACTAGTAGTTGAATAAATTCTATATATATTATATAGAAAAGCCAAAGCGGATTTATTTATATATATATATTAAAACACCTGAACGGCAATTGGGAGATGTTGGTTCAAATCCAGCTTGTGTCACGAGATTTTTTTGATTCGTACAAGTTAGTTTATTTCATTTTTCTTTGTATATCGGTGATATACTATACTCTGTCCACTTAGTTGAATATCTTTGTTTGTATATATATATATATATATATATCAATTGAATTAATTTTTAAGAAAAAAATATACAATTTGCAAAAATTCTTACTTTTAAGATTCACCCATACATATTTTTAAAGTTGAACTATTTCTTGGAGCACTGCGTGTTTTGGCCGCTTCTATATAAATAGTCCGTTTTTAATTACGAGATATGTCAGATCAAATCAATTAATTAATTCATGAAAGATAAAAATTCAGATTCTCCATATATATTCTAGACTAATCAATTATATTACAAAAGAAATTAATATACAATGGAGCTACTCTACAAGTACCCTGAACTGAGGTTGATGATACGTACATAAAAAATTAACGCAGATATGCCGCCCATAAGGATTGCGAGCTTATCTACTTTACTTGCTCATTCTGTTATTTAATAATTAAATATTCAACAAGCTCAATATTAAAATGTTTAACAATTTGTCAAAATAGCAAAACAGTAAACTAAGTAACGCAATTAGGAAATAAATGGCAGTTGTGTCACCCAGTATTTATATGGCCTAAAATGTAAGTATACATTTTTTTCTGCGACGGGAAAAAAGTTTGACATATATACTCTCTTGACAGGTAATAAAATGTCACTTTTTATCCCCGGGAAAAAACTAAGTACTTTTTTCCCGGACACATAAGTAACGGTAGATATTTAATTTTAGGAAATTTTATTATACAAAAGTTACATTTTCTTTATATATCAAAACTGGCAATAATTTGTGACGCTACTGTTGGTGCTTCTACTGATTCCGGTGGAGTGTTCGCAATTTTTAAATTAAATCACAGAATGAAATTGACAGATATTTGATTACTGAAAGGTTTTTAAAACTTCAAATTTCACTTGGATAATTTTCTGACTTTTTTCAATATTAAATCGAAGTTTTTCCCGTCTCAGAAAAAAATAGTGTATCATACACGGGAAAACAGTTAGATTTTAGCTCTTGGTTTTTTGTCTCCCTCCGCTGCGCGTCGGGAGACAACACACCTCGAGCTAAAATCTAGTACTTTTTTCCCTTGTATAATAAATAACTATTTCGCCTGCCTGCACTTAAACAGAGTTTAAGCGCCCGCTCTTGATAATTTTTTTTCATAAATGGCGCTACTGTTAGATTTCCAATAATAACGTTAACATCAGTTGTTTTCACTCACTTAACTTAATGTGCATTCCATCTAGAGGATAAGTTGACAATTAATTGAGAAAGTTTACGTAGGTAGTCGTCTGCCATTCCGCTAAAGCTAATATTTTTATATAATATATTGTGTAACATTATATATATTTGGCAATGAATTGCGCCTCATACGCATACACCATCGATATAACTATACGCGCAAACTCATTAAAAAAACGGCAAATAAAAAAGCACTTCTCGTGCTTTCTTTTGCTACCTACTTCTTTCCAACTCGTTTATTTTATACACACATTTGCAAAAGATATATCAGCAAGGGGAGGAAGTAATAGCTGAAAACGTTTGCGAAAAGCTACCAAACAGGTGTCATAAAACAAATACGTAGAACAATAAACTTCTTTCGGAACTTTCAAATAGGGATGTTTTAAAATATTTCTTTATATTACTGATTTTGTTGTTTCTAGATGTTTGGTTATTTGCGGTTCATACGTATTCCTAAATGTACTAAAAAATAATTACAATTTAATTATATCTTTATATCTTGGAAATGTACAAATGGCGAAGTTGTTGCTTAAATCTTATGTGGCATGGAGTTTCTTGCGTGTTTAGGTTTGTAACTAAGTTACTTTTATTTTCCGTTTTTTACTTGCAATGTTACTTTTATTTTCCGTTTTTCTGCAGTGGTGATTCTATTTTCGGTTTTATATTTTCCTTCTCAATATATTGACGTAGTTCCGTCTACCCTGTACCATATTACCGTTTGTACCCGCTGCATCAACGAGGCATCGATCTATACCGATGTCACAGTTTATACAGTTGGTTCTCATCGTGTTGGTACGTCTCATCTTCATATCTTCAAAGCAATTCTCCGCCCGCATAGTTATAGTATAGTATATATAGATATAGTATAACATAGTAGCGGGCAAGAAATGTAGCTAGGAATACGACGAGTCGATGCCATTTTCAGCGTCTAGTAGACCTTCTTGTCTATAGTCATTATTATATTGTCACACCCGGTATATTGTAATAAGAATATTGCATCCGGTCAAACTAGCTATTTTACGCTGATTTAATCATTTATAAAAGTTCATCAAAGTTTATACAAGTCATGACTTTAGCATCGGTATTGTACTTAATAGACAAATTGCAAAGTCAACAAAGTAAAGTTATAAATATTGTTGTAACAGGAAGTTACAGGGGATTTTGATTTGCACTTCGGTGTAATAAAGTTCGAAGAGAGTGGTTGGAGACTTGGCGGCTGGGATCATGAAGTCTCCCCGCGTTGGAGCATATATGTGTCCGAATGCTCCGCCAGGTTCTCTAACCACTAAACTCTCTTTTTTGGGGTTCTTGAGTAGTGTCATTTGAGTTTTACGGTTTTCAGCGCGAAGTTATAATATAGTATTTATAATAAAAATTCTGAACGTTTCTTTTTAAACTAAAAAAGATCAGCTGTGTCGAGGATGATGTTTGAAATGTAAGTACCAATTTTTATATATTGTAATTTGGATGAATTTATTTTGAAACTTGTCCTTTTTCATTAAATTGATTTTCTTATATTTTAAATAGTTGATTTAATTAATAGTTATTAAAATATATTTGACTGTCCATTTTATTTCAACATATGTTTTATATTTCTATTAAATTAATTATTCTTAAAAGTTCATTCTTTAATTGTGACATGGTGGAGGCGCTAAACCACTACATTTTATGACGGCTTGTGGGACGTGAAATTTCTCAGTTTGTTAGTTATTATTTATTAATTTTTTGGAAAAAGGACATGTTGTGTATAATAAGATTTGTTATATATTTTTTTACTATTTAATTATTAAGTTTTTAATTTACAAAGTATTTTCTGATATTTACCTGTGCAGTTTAAAATTTTAATTTGTACTAGGGTAATTGATTTTTATTTACTTTGCTAGTATTGACTTTTTTTATATCTTTCATACGAGGTAATTTAACATTTTGAGATTTTAAAAGAAAATATATATTTTTTTTTACATTGCGATATTTAATGAAGTTGACGACCCGAGCATAGGCTCAAATTTACCAATAAACGACAATAAAATATAAAGTAATTATTATGACATGAGAAATGAAGGACTATAGGTATTTAAGAATTGCGATGAGATGTAGTTTAAAATATTTAAAAATATAGACAGCGGTATTGTAGGAACGCGTGATGTCGCGTTAAATAAGCTTAGTTAGCTGTAAAATTGTTTAAAAAATGTAGGTCAGGATCTATAAGTCAAGTAACTATAAGGTCAAGGACAATAATTGTAGATGTTTTATTGCAGCTAATGACCGTTGAATATGGTAAAGATTTTTTTCTTTATTTGTTATTTATTAGAAGGATGGGACAGATAGTTTCCCTGATAGAAAACGTACGTGGGTAGTACGAAATTATAAAAATGCAGTTATGCTGTGGGTTAAAAATATTAGAAGGATGGGACGGATAGTTTCCCTGATATAATACGTACGTAGGTAGTACGAAAGTTTAAAAAGACAGTGAATCTGTAGGTTTAAAATAAAAATGAGATTTTAATGAAGAATACGAATATGACGACACGTTGGTCGGGCATGGAATGTGGCAATAGTGAAAAATTTCTATTAATCTGATCGTGAGCTACAAAACGTTAGACTTTTTAATGATTTTTAAAAATTTATGTAAAATTAATATTGAATTACCTTGTATATTGAGATATATAAAGTCGAGTATAGCGTGTGTATATAGTAATATTTAGTAGGTAAGATAAGTTAGTATAGAAAAATATTATTATTCGGATACATAATTTTCGAACTTTTAGAACAAAGCAGGTCACACACCCCCTTTATTAACGGGATACTGATTTTCACACATATTGTCCCTGGAAACAAGCAAATAACTTTTCAAATAAAAAAATTAAATTAAGGTTTAGTAATTTTGAAATACAGGTATTTCGCAATTGTGTGAATGACCTATCTGTGAGTGCGCATTAACAGATAGCGACATTGTTATACATATCGAAGTACAAGTCACACAGAATAAAAGATATTAGGCACTATAATTAGGTATTATTCCAAGTATTTTTAATTAGAAAGAAGCACTATTTTTTTATTTCATCATATTTTATTTTAAATGGGAGTAATAGCAGGTAACTATACACCAGTGTTAGGAGGTACATCATGCTTTCGGCCAAAAGCTATTGTTGTAACTCCTACAACAAAGCTGGTGACACATACACTCCCCGTTTATTAATAGCATAGACCTTGGACTATTACCACCTATGGTACCAGGAGTAAGAGGACAAGAGTCTAACATTACGGTTCACCACGGTATATTAATTTAGCTATAATTATTAGAGTTGCAGTTACAGATGTGAACGCATAACAATTTACGAATAATAACACTGATAATAGGAAATATGTGTGGAAAAAATATTCAAAATGATTAGATTTTTTTTTAATTTTTAAAGAAAAAGGGTAGCTTATGTAATAGTTTTAATTGGGAAATATTTTTAAGTGTACAGTACGAATTAAGTTAATATTTAAGACATTTTTATAAAAATAGTTTTAATAAGAAGGATGGTCATATATGTACATATCGAAACATAAAAACAGATAAATATCAGAAAAATTACTTTAATAATCTTAGAAGAATGACATTAATATTTTATTCTTTTTACTAGGAATTATGGGAAAATATAAATTTAAAAAACAAAAATGTATTATCAATAAAAGAATTGCTCAATTCCAGAATAATGGATTATTATAATGAAACGTATATAATATATATTTACTTACTTTTAACTTAAAACGAACTTTAATTTTAATTTGACAAACTTTAATTTTGCAACTCTGGAGTTGAGTAACATACTACCATTGATAATACATGCAAGAATATGAACTTCAAATAATATGCTGTCGACCAAGAAAACAATTTTTCAGACAGCATTTCCAAAACAATTTAAAAAATATAATATTTCAAAACTTATCTTTAAAAAAGGGAATCCTGATCTCAGCTATATCCTAAAATGGCTTTCACAGTTCACAATTTCCACGCTGAACTACAACTTCAAGACTACAATAATTCCACACCAATTTTTTAATCAAGTAATCACTTTTTATTTTCCACAAAACCCTAGTCAACATCATGTTGATAGGGAGTACCGAACTATCACAACCAAAGTGAAATCCAAAATTCAAAAATGTCAATTGAAACTAAAATCTTATTCCTTAAGATATTCATTATCCGACAGACCGACAAAAACTGAGGTTTTCACTTCCAAAAACCGTTACATTCATAAAACTGCAAACGCAGCAAAACAAGGAAAATGGTTATGAATGCTGAGGAATCCCGATAATTTTCCAAGAAAATTGTAGCAAATAATGTGGGAAACAAGCCATTTCAACATAACTTCTCTAAAAGTGAAATTTAATGCTTTATACCGATAAGATAAAAAATGTGTCTTATTTTTCTTAATATGTTACACTCAAAATAACATATTTGTACACATATTATGCAAATGAATGCAAAAATTTCCATATACGTGCCAAAAACGGACACGCGGGAGTTTTAAACAATAATTAAGTTAATATGAAAATGAAAATAATTTAATTTTAATAGTTTTTTATTTTTAATCAGATATTTAAATAAGAGCATATATTAATACTTTTTCTTTATCTTTTTTGCATGATCTACTGTATCAAACGCCCATTACGACACGAGCTGCAAGCAAACCAGCAACCATCAATAAATCACTGAGGAAAGCGGAGACGGGAGTTACGAAATGAGAACAAAGACCATGATGATTGATACGAAAAAGTTCACTCAAGCAACAATTAGACAATTCCACATCTCCATAACACTCAAAATTTTAACCAGACAACACCCACGGAGAACGAAAATCTCGTATAATGATGTTCCTCCTTCAGTCGAGCTGAATAGATGCAAGTGAAAAACGAACGATTAGGTGTACACACTACACACCTAAACGATTCGATACAAATTAATCAACCAATGCGATGCAATAAAGAGGACGCCTATGGTTAAGCATAACGAGTAAGCAGAACCATCCAATTTGGCGCCTTGCAACAACAATTGGAGATGTCAGCAACTTCCAACCAAAGATGGCAAACTCCCTCCTCGCAAGTACCAGTGATATGATGGTAGAATTTCTAGCTACAACGGACAAAAAGCATAAGATGGTTCAAGGACAACCAACTCCAGGGCAAACATTGTATTTTATATTATTTTACGATTTTTGTAAAGACATGCAAAAAACAGTAATAATTTCTTTTAACTAATATAATTTTTTTTTTCTTTTTACAACGTTATACACTTTTGAAAAATATTTTAATTTATATATATATATATGATATACTATTGTATGCGGCACAGTTGATATTTACGAATAAATTTTTTTTATTTTTTTTTTTAAACTTTAACCATTGGCGCTCCAGGAAAGGCAAAAATGGGGGCCATTTTTTCGTGGGTCCGGGGATGTCACACCCGGTATATTGTAATAAGAATATTGCATCCGGTCAAACTAGCTATTTTACGCTGATTTAATAATTTATAAAAGTTCATCAAAGTTTATACAAGTCATGACTTTAGCATCGGTATTGTACTTAATAGACAAATTGCAAAGTCAACAAAGTAAAGTTATAAATATTGTTGTAACAGGAAGTTACAGGGGATTTTGATTTCCACGTCGGTAGAGTAAAGATTGAAGAGAGTGGTTGGAGACTGGGCGGCTCGGACCATGAAGTCTCCCCGCGTTGGAGCACATATGTGTCCGAATGCTCCGCCAGGTTCTCTAACCACAAAACTCTCTCGGTTTATTTTTGGGGTCTTCTCTCCAAACTTCGGCGAAGTAAACTTCGGGTCCTAGAAGCGCTAATTCCCCCCGTTGGGTATAGTGACTTAAGATTTATAGTTTATTTTAACGCGAATTAATTTTAATAGTAACTATTATTAAATATTTATAAATTTTAACAATTCTATTTACGCGAACGAAGTATCAGCTGTGTTGCCAGAATTATTGTAATGTAAGTACGAATTTTTAATTATTATAATTGTATAAATCAAACGGCGTCTGCTCCACAAAATCAATATATTTATATTACTATAGGTCAAGGCACATTGCCTATGTCAGTCAGACATGTTTCGAGAAATCAAATATTCTCATCATCAGTGACTTTCAGTACAAGATTAACAAATACTAGTGTTATCAATATAACATATTCTAAAATTAGAGATAAACAAATTTTATAATGAGCACAACAATTTGAACAGTAAATGTTTCTTACCATTTTGTGAAAAAATTTTTGTGAATATTTTATCAAAATCAAAACATTGTTTTACATAAACATTTAAAATGAAATAAAAATAAAAAATACATTCAAAATCAGAATTATTTTATGGCATTACGCCTGTACTTGTGTTTTCTTTTTATTTATCATTACGGATGTTCTAAATTTTAAGAAAACTCTTCAAAAGCTTTCACGTTGTAACATGGATAGTATAAATAATATTCAATTGTTAATCAATATATTGATTTTGTGGAGCAGACGCCGTTTGATTTATACATTAATCATCACTCCTCTTTGAATGGATTACTTCATAAAATATTCTACAGCTAGTCGAGCTTCTTTAATCCAAGAGTACAAGAAACTAAATATTAAACGCAAGAAATGTAAGCTTAACATATTCTTTAACATGGAATGTGTGCAACAAGGATTCACACCGAACTACATAAAAATTTACACCAAAGTCCACACCAAAGCAGCCAATACAGCGGTCCAAAATGCAAAATTAACATGGTTGAAAAGTGAAATAAAACACAACTATAGCAAACTCAATATGATTGAGTCCAAACTTCAATACATCACATCAGAACTCAACTTCATTCTACATCCTGTTGAACAAGATCACCTATACAGCTCCACCTATGAATACGTACAAAATTTTGGTAAGTTGAAGCTAGATCGCCTTCACCATAAATTGCAAGTATTAGCGAATAATCAAAGAAAGTTCAATCGTTACATACAACACTCAACACACACAACTAATACTGATCATTTCATACCCAATAACAACAATCAAAACACAACCAACAATACAATTCAGTCTCCCATTCATTCCCCAAACCAAAGTGTTGACAACTCTAACTTTAACGTTGAATTCCCCCAAAATTTACCAACTAACACTTTCAATTTCCACGCTCGAACTGTTAACCTTTCAAACTTTAACTTCAGTGAAAAAGAATATGAGTATCTTCACAAGAGCTTCAAATTTAACAATTTTGTTCCAATTAACCAAAACACTCTTAATAAAACAGCTGCTGAATGCGAAACGATAATTGAAAACTCTAATCCATTAAATAAAGAAATTTTACGCTCTAACATTTCTCAACAATTAAATAAAGCTTTCACACACCATACACAATACCAGAACATCCCGGACGATAACAAAATTGTAAAATCGATTAAAAAGAAAATAACAGATAATAACCTTATTCTTTCACGTGCTGATAAAGGCAACACAACTGTCATCTGTGACAAACAATTCTACGTTAATAAAGTTGAAGAGTTTCTAGATAACCCAGACTTCTTAGAAATTCCCTCTAATCCCACTAAACAGTATCATGCTAAACTTAACAAAACTCTTAACTCATGTAAAGACACACTAAAAAACCTCAATACTAATAAATTTAAACTTTCTAATATGAACATTAAAACTCCAGAACTTAGAGCTCTCCTTAAAATACATAAGCCCCAAATTACTGCACGCCCTATAGTATGTTTTGCTGGAACCCCTGCCGCTAAACTATCTAATTGGTTAAACTTCACTTTAAGAACTCAAACTAATTTTAAATCTGAACACTCTGTTAAAAACTCAATTGAACTTGCAAATAATCTAAAAAATATACATTGCCCCCTAAACGCTAAATTAGTTTCATTTGATGTTAAAAACCTATATAGCAGCATTCCAGTAAATGAAAGTGTTAACTTAGTCAAAGATCTCTTAATTTCTAACTCACAATTAAATTTACCTGACATTAATAATTTACTTAGACTCCTTAATACTAATCTTGAACAAAATTTCTTTCATTTCAATAACAAATATTACAGACAGTTGGATGGTTTAGGTATGGGAAACAGCATTTCTTCTCTCTTAGCTGAAATCTTCATGTCTACTATTGATTCAAAAATACTTTCCGATGTCCAACATGGCCCCAAGTTTCTATTCTTTAAACGTTATGCAGACGACATCTTAGCTATTCTACAATGCCCTGAACATGATATTCCTTCTATCCTTGACTTCATGAACTCACTGCATAACCGCATCAAATTCACTCTAGAAATTGAAACCAATAATTCTATACCATATCTAGACCTTCTCATTTATAGAAATAACACTGAATTAAAATTTTCTATTTATCATAAACCTACTTCAACTAATGTGGTAATAGATTATTTCTCGAACCATCCAACCTCCCATAAATTTTCTACGTTTGAATCTTACTTTTTCCGCCTTTTCCATATCCCCATGTCTCTTGAGAACTTTAATTCAGAATTAGCACACATATATCAATTGGCCAAATCAAATCATTATCCGTTACCTACAATAAACAAGATATATTATAAACATACGATAAAGAACACCTTTAAAAGTCTTACCACTCCCTCAAACAACAATGATATTAAATACTTCCCCATCACATATGTCGCACCATTCATGTACTCCATCAAAAAACTCTTTGCCATGTACAACATACAAATATGTTTCAAAACCAACCACACCATTGGAAAACTCTTAGACAATAGCAAGTCAAGTACCCATTGGTTAAATAAATCAGGTGTCTATCTCTTACAATGTGGTTTTGCTAACTGTAACACAGTATATATCGGACAAACAGGTCGTAACTTCGAAACTAGAATAAAAGAACACCTCAAAATTATTGATAAAGCAACACAAGAAAACCAAGACGATATCAATAGTAACTCTTCTTTCGCCAACCATATCATTAGTCAACATCATTCTTTCAGTATAGAAACTAATACCAAAATACTTCACACCTGTTCCAAAGGCACATTAGTTAACGTACTTGAATCTCTTGAAATTAATTTACACAAACGTGACCCCAACTACAACTGTGTCAACGATCAATTGGAGTTCGATTGTATCCCATTCTTCAACTCTTTAACCTTTAATAATATCCCAAACCTAAGTAATACAGTTTAAATACCTTTAAGGTTCGTTGCATTATGTTTTCATCAACTTTTATAAAATTTTCAAAATCAAAAACCTAACCTCAATTAAACATACCAAAATATCTAATACCTAACCTTCAGATGTCAAAACATATTTCTGCATATGCCTAAAATTTCCCTTTCTACTAGTCACTGCATACGACTCTTGTTATTGAGAAATCATAATAATGAATACATAAACCACTCAATATACAAATACCATTACAATGTTTTTAACCAATACCTTCAGCTACAACCACTAAGCTACTATAAAACTAAAACATTGTAACTAATTTAAATTAATTTTTCCTCAATTATTAAATTTCTTACTTGATTACCCTCACTCACTGAAACCTCACCTCACTTCTTATCCATTAATCAATTATTTTGTCTTTATTATTAAATACAGTTCATTTAACAAATTGTCCACCTATTTATATCCAAACCCTATCCTTTTTCAAAGGAGAATTTAATTATAAACCTTAGTCTGCAAAATAACAACACAATATAGAGAATTTAATTGTAAACCTTAGACCACAAAATAACAACACAATATAATCACTTCATTTCGTTTATTATTTATAATATTACAAAGGTTTGATCTGGCTTCAACAACAATTAGATTTAAGAAGAATCTGTATAAACATAACCTCAACACTTTGTTATTAACAATTGAATATTATTTATACTATCCATGTTACAACGTGAAAGCTTTTGAAGAGTTTTCTTAAAATTTAGAACATCCGTAATGATAAATAAAAAGAAAACACAAGTACAGGCGTAATGCCATAAAATAATTCTGATTTTGAATGTATTTTTTATTTTTATTTCATTTTAAATGTTTATGTAAAACAATGTTTTGATTTTGATAAAATATTCACAAAAATTTTTTCACAAAATGGTAAGAAACATTTACTGTTCAAATTGTTGTGCTCATTATAAAATTTGTTTATCTCTAATTTTAGAATATGTTATATTGATAACACTAGTATTTGTTAATCTTGTACTGAAAGTCACTGATGATGAGAATATTTGATTTCTCGAAACATGTCTGACTGACATAGGCAATGTGCCTTGACCTATAGTAATATAAATATATTGATTTTGTGGAGCAGACGCCGTTTGATTTATACATTAATCATCACTCCTCTTTGAATGGATTACTTCATAAAATTATTATAATTGTTGATTTTTAAACTTGTCCATTTTTTATTAAATTGATTTCTTGTACATTTTCTAAATAATTAAATAAATAATAGTTAGTAATATTCATCTGACTTTCCTTTCATTTTTAATATAGTTTCTTTCATTTTAATCAAATAACTATTAACTGAGAGACGCCGCTCAAATACAGACCGTCACTCGTTTACGAGGGAGAATCAATAAGATCCTCTTTCGTGAGCGTGATGTAAGTGGGCGATTCTCGAGTAGCTAAACAAGCCAAGCGAGTAACTAAATTAATTAACATAAATTATAAAACTCAAAACCTTCAATAAACTATTTTAGAAAGATTTAACTCAGTAGAGCATGCTTACCTGAGTCTTCAAATACTAAAAGACGTAAGGGAGGCTCTACCCTTAATTTCTAACTCTCAAATTGGGACTAGGTGAAGGCACCGTCCCATATAAAATCCATACTCTATACTAATCTCTTTCTTATTTGTGACAATATGCCGATGTGGCCGTCGTATGTGTACGCTCTACTACAGAGGTAGGTAAGCCGAAAGCCTGTTAAGTGTATAAATACGAGCCGTGAACACAGAAATATGCAGTCGACGACCGGCGGCGACCAGCAGCAGCAGCAGTGGTGGTGAATATAGCTACGAGCAACCGTCCAGCAGCAACAAAGGTAGCAACAACCGTGGTGGTGAACCAGAAAGTAAGTTGAATTATATGTAGACCAGTACCGGATAAAGGTGAGTGTGTATAAACGTGGTGAGTGGAAACGGGTAAGTGTTAGGCCGAGGGCTCTGTGAGTGCCGCTACAGAGTGTTCAGGGTGTCTGGACGTCTCGAATCGTGATGTGGACCTTCCCCAGCGCGTCGTTTGTGTCTGGCAAGGCTAAGGCGACATTGCTTGGCGTGTCGTACTACCCTTCTCGGGGCTACGTCAGGCATCCCAATTATACTGTGCGTGGTTGTCCTGTGTGGTGGGAAGTGGAACCTGACGCTGACTGGTTGGATCTTCCTACGGCAGCGGATTCAAGCAGCCTTCGAGAGCAACCACCGTATCCCTAATCAAGACTAGCTCGAGGCGCTGCGCGCCTGTTCGGACGGTGTGGACCCCTTGGCTTGCTGTTTGTCTGCCTATGCAACGGCTGCAGATTACCGGCTTTCTGGTGGGTTCTACAAATCCCTAAACCGCTGATTCGAGGCCTGCAGGACCACAGACTGGTGGTATTCTCCGAGGTAACCCAGTTTAAAGTTTCAAGGAAACCGTAACTTCGCCACGTGGCGAAACGCACTCGATAATATCCTAACACATGGTCCCGCTATCCAGACGACATTTCATATTACGGTTTAATATTTTGTTATTTATAGAGTTCTCTCATTTTAAGTTTATCTCCACTTTAGTTATCCGGTGTCCGCGTAGCATACCACGTAAAAAACAGGCGCCCGAGGCACAAACCGCCGTGGAACCAGTTAAACGCCAGCCAGTAACGACCCTAACCTGAGCAAACGTTACAGGTTCATTGAAAGTGAAAAATACTTTATTTCATGCCTCGAAACAACGTTTCGACAACAAGTAATCATTGTATCCTTCAGGTTTATAAATTATATTCTCTTCCTGCATCTTCATACTTAAGTTTATAATCTGAAGATAACGGTTTCTTATTGTCGAAACGTTGTTTTGAAACACTGGATGCCATTAAAGTATTAGAAAGGTTCAAGAAAACATTCCCATTAATAAAACTTAAATTTTATTTAAAACAATAATTTTGCTTTGCTTCACTTCTATGTTCATTTGAACTGATTTGATATGGTCAATTGCCGCTCATTTTCTACGTAACTTTATCACTTAATTGTCAACTAATAAAAATGCTGATACCTATTGACATTGAAGGATAACAAAAGTCAATGTTACCAACATACATATAAAAATATGATAACTAGAGGTCCTACGTAATAAATCTGTCGATAGTTCTTTTGATTCTTTAAATAATCAGCTGTGGCGAAAACGGTAAGTTTAGAATATTATTGATACCTATTGACTTTGAAGGATAACAAAAGTCAATGTTACCAACATACAAATAAAAATATGATAACTAGAGGTGCTACGTAAAAAATCTGTCGATAGTTTTTTTGATTCTTTAAATAATCAGCTGTGTCAAAAACGCTAAGTTTAGAATATTATATCAGATAAAATTATGGCCCTCAAGATCTGGAACTTAGTCTATTGATGGATGATGGGGGGCCGTCTGTGTCTGTACACCTCAGACAAACTTATTTTCTTTTTCGAGCTGGGGGTACAGACAGAGGGAGAATTGACATCACTGGAGATAGGCCGCAGGATTATAGCGGCCATTATACATCAAATATTTCTGTTGGACAAAGCCGGCATAATTTAGTCTTTTTCGGTATGTATAATACTTTTTTTTTTGAGGAGGGGTTTTTATATGTGATTTATTCAACTAGTGTGGACGCCCGTTCTGAAAAATATTGGGGACACGTTGTGCAGGATTGATTGTCCCTTGTGTTGGGTGTATGTTTGGGAGACCCGAGTTCGCAGTGATATTGTAATCAAATTGCGGGACAGGACATGTCAGCATAAGCCAGATGCAGTAGTTTGCAGCCAAGGTGGAAGGCACAGCATAATCAAATCAGCCAGGTTTTTTAGTCATTAGTTTTCTACCATTTAAGTACCAAATTCGGTATCATTCATTTCGTTACGAAATTATTATTTATTTTTAGATTGAGTTAAAATCTATTTAAAAAAAAATCCAATGAGTTAATACAGTATTCTTTTCAATTTCATTTTCTTAGTTATATTATTACTGTTAGTAATATCGTTTTATTTTGAGTATATAAAAATATTATTCAGTAACTGTTTTGCATAATATTATATATATCAGATACAGTACCATTCATTTTGTTATATGCAAATAATTTTAGAGATTGAGTTAATTGGATTTGCTAATGCAGTGGTACTTTGAATTTAATTTCGTTCTCTTATACTAATATCAGAAATAGTGTTTTTTTTTTTTAATTTTTACCTAAAGAGTTTACCCAGTAATTGTTTTGTATACTAAGTAAAGTACAGTATCATTCATTTTATTCTATATTGAATTGATTCTCAACTTATGGTATTATTCATGATTGTTTATGACATTGAATACTTGTCGAGTTTTATGAATGTAAGGGGGTTTTGTGAGCTACACGTGTACACGTCCGGCGTAGAACTCTCGCGATGACTCGAATGATAAGTTTTTTTCTTAATGTAGGTACGCATTAGTAACAGCATATTCGGATTTCATTTTTTTTAGAGAAAGAATACAAGTATTTAGATAAAGATCTGTGTATATATACTTAAACCGATTTATTGGTAGGATACTTAGCGGGTTTAATTTGTAATTTTAAAATTCTCAGTCATATACATTAATATAATTTGCATATTGTTGTTTGAAAATTTTCGTGGTTTGATTTCTTTTATATAATAATAAGTTTTCTGGAGGTACCAAAATTTCATGGTTTATTTGGAGAGGTCATCATTTTGAGGTTGGGACGTAAAATAAACCATGTGGCGCCCCGGTATTAATTGAAAGCATTTGTGAACCTGCCCTCCTTCACTGTTTAAAGGCTAGCGGCCGTATCTAACCTTGAAACGTGACCTAAATTTTCTCCAGAACCTATTGGGTCTTTCATTTTGTCCTCAGTTGAGTAATAAACATCGCTTGAATAAAAAAATAAACGCCACAATATGTCGAACATTTATGTCGTGAACATCTCTTCTCGAAACCAGTTTTTCCTTAATATCCGAAGGGGCACTTGGGTCAAACAAAACTGCCAAGATGCAGAAGACGCCGATCCTTCATCCTCGGCCAACCCACATCACGTATAGCCTGAGAAACATGATCTAATCTCCTAAGGCCAATGATGAATCTGGCACAGCAGTTGAACAAACTGTATGCGTCTACGATAAAAGTTGTCCAGCAGTGGCCCATAAACAAAATCACAACAGTTAAAGCTAGACAAAATCAACGATTCACATAGCGTTTTTCGAAGCTTCACATTCAGAATATTCTTATTTGCGTACAAAAGCTTCAGGATAATAAATGACTTTTGAAGTAGGGCTTTCACGTGTTCACGACATCCCAAATTCCTAGCAGACGTGACGCACTTAACCAATTTATCGTTAATTAAAACTCTAAAATTCTCTTTAATAAGTCCAGCGTTATTTTTGTTGGTAAATAACAGCACACCTGACTTAGATGGATTCAACCTGAACCGTGCTTTTCGGACAGCGTGTATAAAACATTAAGGTCAGCATTAACTTTCTGACAAGCTTCATGATGGTTATTCGTTGGAACAGAATAATATACCTGGGTGTCGTCCGCAAAAGCCTGGATGTTACAATAATTAAAAGATTTTAAAATGTGCGATGTATAAATTAACAATAGAAGAGGTCCCAAAATTGAACCCTGAGGAATCCCAGAGGTTATCTGAGTAACAGATGAGCATTGTCCCTTATAAGCAATCACCTGTTTTCTCGAAGATAGGTAAGACCTGAACAAAGAACAAGACGAATCACTTAAACCATAACATTTTAATTTAGGCACCAACAATCTGTGTTTTATAATGTCGAACGCCTTGGAGAAGTCCAACAAAATAACAGCAGTATTCTCATTTTTGTCCCGAGCTCTAATAATGTCACCAGTAATTTTTGCTAATGGAATAGCGCTACTGTGACCTTTCCGTAAACCATGTTGAAATTCAGGCAAAATAGAATTTAGTAAGAATTCATCTGATTATAAAGAATTTTTTCAAATATTTTGGAGATAGCAGGACGGATACTTATTAGTCTCAAATCATTGTACCTGGTTGGGTGAGATTTCTTTGCCAAAGGCAATCCAAATGACACATTCCACGAGTCAGGAAACAAACAGATTTCAATACAACAGTTAATAATATGGACGAGAAACTTATCAATAAACGGGCTACAACATATCAACATTGAAGCCGAGACTCCATCCGTTCCCACAGCATTAGTTCTGATGTCCCTCAACATTCTGTTAACCTCAGTTTCAGAAGTCATCGCAACAGAAAACATACAATCACGGATATAACAATTATTATTTAAATACTAATCAATCTTGCTTGAGCACACCTCATCAGAGTCGTGCTGTAAGAACTCTGCAAATTGGGAAATTAATTCTTCAACGTCAGACAAGCAATCCGGTACTCCCCAATTCTTAGCATTCCCAATGTTCATATTCCTAAGGGTGTTCCAAGTTCTACCTGAGTTATTTTCTTGAGATAAATGATTCAGATAGTTTGTCTTCTCCCTTCTAACCCTCGATAAAGTAAAACTCCTGAGCTGTTTGTACCTAGCCCAATCCTCATCCGAACGAGTACGTTTAAAAGTTTACAGATCCACATCTCTTTGTTGCATAAAAATTTTGAGAATCGCGCATGGGCCCTCGGTTTTGTTATTTTTACTTCCCTAATAGGCGCCTATTGAAGCTATCAAGAATAAAGCTGTTTAAAATCGATATCTTGTTATGTATGAAATGCTCGTAAAAAGTACTTTCCCATTGGTGGTTATATAAGTCCGCAAGAAAATAATTTAAATTAAAGTTTTAGATTTTACAAATTTAGGAGCGACCTTAGGTTTCACTATATTTAGTTCGCAATAAGCCATATGATGGTCAGACAATTCACATAGGTAACACATGACAATCAACCAAAATATCTATATTGCTAAGGAAAATGGGATCGAGTAACTTGCTACTACTTTGAGTAGTAAGTAGCTCTAGTAGGTTCATTGACAATTTGGTAGAAGCCATACGATTCAAAACAGGCCGACAGAGGATTATCAACATTAAGAAAATCAAGATTAAGGTCGCCGGCACAAATAATTTCATCTACACAGGGGGTATACATCATAAAATAGAGTCAAATGCCCAATAAGGGAAGTTAAGTTTGTATTAGGGGGACGATAAAAGACACCAAGGAAGGTTAGCGATTTTAAGTTTAATAAATAAATATTCGATCATTTCATTTACTATCAGATTAAAGTTGAGAACTTCTGAGGATAAAGAATTCTTAACATAAGCCGCCACTCCACCGCCACGCCCAACCTTCCTTATGGAAAAAGCAATATCCCGGAGATTAAGGACATATAAGGTAAAAGCAGTGGCCCGCGAACGAATCTCTGCAGAACACCAGAAGAAGTATTCCCCAGTAGACTGCTCCTATGTTCGTCAATTTTAACATTTTTAACTTTTCTCTCATATAAATAGGTTCTAATCAAATTACAAGCCTCACACTGCAGACCCAAACAGTTCATCTCTCTTAAGAGCAAATCGATACTAACTACATCGAAACCCCTTTGGAGATCAATGAACACAACCACAGCTATGTTTTTTTGATCCAATGCCTCCGATATGTAACAAATAAAATCAAATGTAGCCGCAAGCGTACTGCTATTCTTAATGAAATGTATTGGTATGAGTCTAGTGTTAAGTGATTATTTAAATGATCCAGGAGTCGTCTTTTCATATTTGAACGAGCCCCATTTGTTTCCCGGAAATAACCCGAAAGCACCTATTATTGTAAGGTAACTTTTCTCTAAAGATAAATAATTAAAATTCGCCACAGTGTGACTATTTGGTTTACATAAATCTTTTGTATGTCTGAATATGAAAAATGAATGAATGAATGAAAAAATTATTAAGTTTTCTACAGAGAGAGAAAAATAAAAAAAATCATTCTTACACTATACTAAACATGCATTTTTCCAAAATCGTAACAGGTTTGAGTTTTTAAAAGGCCACCGATTGCGTAAAATATATGCCTCCAAGATTATTAAAAACCCTTAGTGTGAAATATTAACAAATTTATTGAATATTTTTTTTACCAACAGCAAAAACTACGTTCAATATTTCTAATATTAAAGGTCATTTGCTACCTATCGAAGAGACTTGGTACTTAGCTAAGTATTATTTTATATTTATTTATATTTTAAGCAAATATGTCAGTTATTGTCCATACAAAAGTTATGATACCCTGTATGTTGCAACTATGAAACTCGAATAAATCTTGTGTCTTTATTTGGTATTACATTTACGTTACTTATATGAAATTCAGTTTCCACGTTCTGTTGATTACATCGAATTTAGGTGGTGTACAGCTTTTTTCATTAATTGGATGTCGCTGGAATACTGCCTGCTGATATCATAGCAACGGATGGACACTGGATCCATCATAGAAACTTTTTTAAATTACACTCATCTACTTTTTCCTAATTTGTAGGTTAGGATGCAGGTCTCTGATATGTTTTCAGTTTTAGGCGTTTTTCAAAATCCCTAATACAACTCGTTATACATAATATTACCATTTGGCAATATTTTAAAAACAATAGCAGCAGACCTAATGCCTCCATTTTCATAAAAAATAAAATTAATAAATAATAATAAACTTTCTAAATTAATACATTGCACTCTTTTCTTGATATCGTATACCTACTTCTTCTGTTCATATAATATATAGTTTCTAACAGATATAAATCCAATTCCTTTCGCAAAAATGTCAAATATTAATGTGATGAACATTGAATCTAACTTAAACTAAATTAGCGAAATCCTTCTTTGTTCTCTCCGATTCAGCTTTTACTGGTTTGCAAGATTTTATTATCTAGAGACCAACAAACTCACGGTATTCAATCAATTAAGCTATTCTCAGCGGATTTTGGACAGCCGAGGAGAAAGAAAGTCTGATAATGATACGTAAATATACGCTTTGTGTGGATTAGGTATACCACTACGGACATGGATTTTTAAAATCAGATAAGGTAGTATAAAAGGTAAAATTTTGTATTCGCTGAGAAAAAATTGTGTTTGTGCTAAATGCAATTACACTTGATGTATTAAACTCAATATCTCAAATTGTTATAACTTGTAAAATATAGGGTGCGCGGAAAAAACCCGGAATTTTGTTGTTTCATTATAACTTTATTCTACATTTATCGATTTTTGCAATTTTGGTTTGAAGAGAAATGAAAAAAATCTAGAAATTTTTAGATATCAAAGCCTAATTTAAATTTATAATATAAGATGGAGCACAATCCTATACTAGTGAATACATATTGACACTTACGAGATAGTGTTGCTGATTTTATTGAACCTAAAGATTGGCCTCCAAATATACTTGTATATGTGATTGGTATCTGTGTGGAGATTTACAAGAACGTGTCTTCAAAAACAACTTTCAAAGTAAGTTCGAAAAAGAATCAGCCATAGCTACCACAAGTAAATATAACGAAAACAATCAATAATTGGGGAAGGGTTGAAATGGTAGTTACTAATAGAGGTCCTATACCTTCCCATATTTATCCAGGACAACTACTTATAGCACCTCTTTCAACTTCACCAGCCTGCCGAATCTTTTTTTAAAATTATGTATTTTCCAAAACATGATTTAGAAAATCTAAGTTAATTGTAGTCTTACAGTAGCCCTCAAAAAATCAAAAATTGTTTTTATTATTATTTTAAACAGGACCAAAATTTCAAATATCGGTCAATTTATAAAAAAGTTATAACGACAAAACTGAATTATAGTGTTTTCCGCCCACGCTATATAATCCTTTTACGGTTAATGGGACTTACCATGTGACACTCAATGAGGGTTTCGAGAATTTTTTTGTCATGCTTTTTATCTTGGTAGCCATATCATGATCATCTTTAGATACCTATAAGAATTTTTTTTAAACATTTGTAACCAAAAAAAAAATCTATTCTGATTTAGAAAAGGAAAACATAGTTTAATGTGTAAATATTTATTTAATTTGATTTTAATTTGAACATTTTCCTCGAGGTGAATTTGGTGCGTTTCTCCTAATATATTAAAGATTGCTACGCTATGCTTAGCTTTTGTCTAACATTTCCACTTGACCAATGATGATGCAGGTTCGAAACATGTTTGGTTTTAATTTTAGTAACATTGACTAATAATATATTAAACTTATTTCGTGGAGTTTCGACTTTCATTCACTTCAAATTATACATTCTCTCCACTTCAGTATGGGCAATATTCTTTTTGAAATTATTAAAGAAAGTTCCTATCCATTTTGATCCAAAAATGCTTCTTAAGCGGACTACCAAATTTTTGACTTGATCCACAATCCTATGGTACTACCCTTATTTATGAAGTCTAACAAATCCTAATCAGAGAAGGTATTCTTACACTATCTCCGGTTCATACCGTAATTTGCATCTTCGTGAATAATAGCCCTCGTTATACACTCCTGGAAGAATATTCTATTATTTTACGATTAGACAAATGCCTCTGAGGTTTCAAAATATGCGAATATCAAGCCTAATAGTAGTAATTCACAATATAAAATACTGTACCAAATTGTGTTCCCTTTCGATAAGCCAATACAAAGTGACAAATAAAAAGAGTTGCACTTGCCAAACTCAACACCTTGTATCTTTCTAAGGAAGCTTTTGCGGACCCAATAATCTTCAACATATGGGCTAAATCGTATTGACTAAAACCAATAAAACTCTGTGTGCATTTTAAAGATATTGGCCATAACAAATTGTCGATACTACCAATAGGTACTAATGTTTTTTTTTTATAAGCATAAAAAAGAAAAACTGAATGGCCAATGAAATATTATAAGATCTTTAAACAAACTAACTAATAAGCTATTAGAAAAATAGTACCATTCTTTATCTAAGAATCAAAACATTTTCCACATGATTATATATTCGGTAAAAGTTGTTTGCTTGTTTAAGGACACCCGCTAAAGGAATCCGTATAATTTCAAAATCACGGGTTGTCTGGAAAGCTCATGTCAGAATTTAAAATGAATAAGTTCCTAATGAAATATACTCAATTTATTCAAAAGAATACATATTTTAACTAAACTTAAATAAATAGTCCATTCTCACAGTAGAGTACAATATCAATGCAATAAACAAAACATGTAACCTCTTCAAAGTATTTATTAATACGAGTATTAAGGAATATGCTGATTAGGACATGTTTTGGCGGTCTATACCTGCATCATCAGTCAGACGTCTATGATTTAACAAATCACGTCATTTAGTAAAAATACGATGTATAACACAAAAACAAAGTAAAGCTTTTATTCTATATTATTTATAAAGGCTTTGTGGGAGTGTCGTGTTTTGTTTATTTTAACTAAAGATCTAACCGTATAACAAAAGATGATAACGTTGTGATGGCCGTTTGTGTAAAATATTATATTTATTAAAATTAATTTAAAATATTAATATATAATAGCTATTGCAAATTGCACAAACTGCTAACGCAGCTTTTTCATAGAATAGAACTTACTTAATATTTGTCATATTTACAATAAATAAAATAATGCCTAGGTAGCAATTAAGGTAATAAGTTTTCGTTAGTAGAATATAATTAGTATTAGAGACATAAGTTCGGGAGGATATGTTAGAGTAATAATTAATATTAGGGAATGTAACAGGGTGTACACATTTAATAATAAAATATTATGAAAATACTAAAACTCACATGAATGATTTAAACACGCGTGAAGAGCCTAAATGCAAGAACTAATAACCAGTAACCGATTATAATGACGATTAAGAAACAAGATTAAATGCCTCATTACTCGTCGATGATTAATCATTACATGTTGTCACCATTTTTACAAACCATAAATTAAAAACACCACTACAAAAAATAACAGCTTCGTAAATTTTTTCTTTCGCGTCAGAACAGGGAAGGGTATTTCAGAACCACGGACCCTGGAGGCCGGCTTACCAGGGGACTGTACTATCTCGTGCAATGTACCTTGGGGCAACTTTGGACACATCCCTGTCATGGAGACCGTACATCGAGAAGAGCATCATAAATAAAGGCATCATTTTGAAGCTCTGCCCGATGATCTACAGAAAAAGCAAGACGCCCTTGCAGGTCAAACTCCAAATGATTAATGCAGTCGCGTGACCTTTCTTGATCTATGTCGGTCCAGCATGGGGATACCGTCGTACCTGAAACGATTAGAGGCCACGGAGAACAAGGCAAGAAGGATGGTAGTGGGAGCACCGTGGTTTATGTCAAACGCACAGATCCGAATAGAACTGAAATTCGAATCCCCTAGGGAAGTCAGGAGGTTGATAGCCCAGAACGTCTTTGCGATGGCAGATACACATGCAAACCCACTGATTCGCGAAGCAGCCAACTACAATGTAGATGACGGTACCCAAAAAAAAAAGGAAAAGTTATTGAAAATGAAGTAAAATGATAATGTAAGACACGCGCATACTTCTGTCTCAGTAACGTTGACGTCTCTACTAGAGATGACGCGAGACCAAAAATATGCGGGACAGCTAGTTGGCGTTTTTACTAAAGATGGATCGTTACAAACTTTATTTTGCTGGTCTACGAATAATACAATAAATTCAAGTCAGCTAATACTAGCTGATCCAAAAATATTTTGGATATTTGGGAAAAAATAGTAGAATATCAAAAATACCAGAATATAAAGTTAATCAGGTATCTACATAGGTATTATATAAAAGACACCGCATTATACTCTGAAAGGCAACTAAATGAGCTACATGATAGATTTAAAAATATAGGATTTTTTATTCTAAATAAGGCTGATATTAGAGGTATTTTGTATTAGTACCATGAATTAACCACACATTACTTAAAATAAGCTACCTGTACTTAAGAATAATCAATAACGTTGATTGTTTGAAGCATCCTGTATATTTTAAACTACCTTCAAAATGTGAACTTAGCGACCCTGCATCCCTCATCGAAAGTGTACAAATTGATCCAGTTTCATAGTAAAACTCTGATGCCTCGGTGGTAACTCAGCCTGTATATTTATTACTTTCAATTCCATCCTGTTCTATATATATGAGGTTTTTAGATATTATTTGATATTGACAAATCAAAAGTGTAAAAGTGTTAAATAATCGATTTATTATTATAAGTGCATTTTTTACTTCGATCAATAACATTAGAACATTCAATGCTTTCTATTTTGTGACAGCCTTTCAGGATGCTGTATTTTTGAAATACACTTAAGCCATTAAATGATTAATAAATTGAGAACGGCAGATCAGAAAACTTACCTGAACTCGGGAATTTTTCTTTTGTTTCTTTTTATTTTGATATGAAATTTATTGATTACTTAAGGTAGGGTAGAGAAATATTTACTAATGGATTTCTTTTGTGCTTTGGTAAACGCAGAGACCGTAATGGGATTATATTTACAAAATTATATTAGATAATGATAAAAACTTACTTAATTTTTTTGTGGAAATAATTGTAAATACTTATTAGTTTAGAATGAAGGATACTGACAAGCTATAAGAGACAATGCTGCTTAAGTACATTTCCACAGATTTTTTAAGAAGAGATATCTCATGAACTCAAAAATTAAATCCCACGTTATCAGGGGCAGCATTCTGGAATTGAAGGAAGTAGAATGGCCGAGAGAAATGAGATGCGGTTCTACTGAATCAAAGCTGTTATGCATCAATAGAATATTCTTATGGAGCGGAGTTTTGTTTGGCTTTCAAGTTTTAGCACCGTATTAAATATATTTTGAAAAAGCAGTATGTAACTTTTTTTTTAGTTATTTACTAATTTAGAATCTGTCATGTAAAGGCTGTTATGTATAAAAACTTTAAATAAAAATATTAGAACCACCACTACACAGTCGTTGGAAGATTTATAATAAAATTTAGTTCAGCTTCGCAACAGTTTCGTCAGCAACGCTACTCCATTTTCAGTTGGTTAGTTTTTATTGCACGTTTCGGAAACGGTGCCAAATATTTTTGGGATTTTACATTTTTGGTGTATATTCGTTATTTGTTATTTTCGCAATACGCCAATACGTACAAATATCAAATACAATCGCCTGAGCCATCAATGAAATCGCATATCGCTGTAAGCTATAATATTTTGGCTCAGAATATACAATTTGATAAAATTTCGCACTTCTTTTATCACTACATCAATATATCATAAATACGCTGAAGCATAAATATATTGACAAATATAAAACGTGATAGCTCTTAATTACTCTAACTTTCAAGTAAAATGAGTTCCAGGCGGTGTCGATCTCTTCTGAAGCCAAACAAGTGTCAAATATTCCATGTTTTTTTACATACAGTTAAATATTCAGATCACGTCGTGGGTTACTTTTTCACCACAAACATATTCCAACACATTTTCCTCGACAAATCCACATATTACACAATATATTTACACATGAACATGATTACATACTTGATTTTCCATCAAATTTAATTTATTTATCTTCCACAATAATATAACAAATATTAAAACATTATTATACCTAAAGAAACTCCTAATTTATGCTTATTCTGGCCATTTGGTTTAAACTAGTGCCAAAAAAAATTGCTTATTCTTATTTGAATACTATTGACATGAACTAAATCTGGCAGAATTTTTATTAAATGAGAGAAGTTGATACATTGTACATCGAATATTGATTTTTTATCGTCCTCGCCATCTAGGTTCTGGATGTCTGCATTTAAAGACAATTTTAAAAAACCAACCATGGCATACCTGTTGGCCAAATGTGTTAACACGTTATAATTCAATACATTATCTTGTGGAGCAGACGTCTTTCATTTATATATTGATCCCGCTCCTCGTTGAAAATGGATTTCTTCAGAAAATGTGTTACCGTTTACTCTTCGTAAGGTTGCGAGTTCAAAACTGGGCCATGGACCTTTTTTTTTATTATTGAAATTGTAGCCCATCTGCACATATTGTTACTCGACATGTATGTTAAATTCTTTTTAGCAGATATTTCATTACTTTTACACTGTCATGATATAAATTTACAGTTATGATATAGCGTCAAAAATTTGAAACATTTTCATATCTGCCACGAAGCGAAACAATTGTGCGAAATATATAAAAAGTCATAAAATATTAAACGTAAGAAATAAAAGTCGAAACTCCACGAAATCAATTAAATACATCACTCTGAGAGTGCCAGGTTAAAGTTATCATACACGTTTCGACGCTACTAGCCTCATTTTCAGTGGATTACCACCTAGATTAATATCTAAAATGAGTAGGGAATTCAATATATTGTGTATTACCTTTAATTTTCGATATATTACCACTGAAGATGAGGCTAGTAGCTTCGAAAGATGTATGGTAAATTTAACCTGGCACTCTCAGAGTGAGGTATTAAATTGATTTTGTGGAGTTTCGACTCTTATTTCTCACTTAAAAATGGACTACTTCTTTAATATATAAAATATTAGTATTTGACGTGACGAATGTTAAGAAATGTAAAGAAAACTGGAGACCTAACGGATACATTTAATTTGACGCGGATGCTCAAATTGTCAACATCAGAATGAATGAATGACAGATCAGTAATAGAGATGCAAGAAATGTGTCGATATATTCAAATCGATCTCAATTTCTTTTTAAGGTTGCAGTTGCCTCGACGACTGCAACTGAGTATATTGGCCGTTTGTCAACAATAATTATAAACCGTGACAGCTTTTATTCACTCTAATCCTCAACCAAAACGAGTTCCAGGCCATGTAGATCCCGTCCAAAGCCAAACATGTGTAAAATATGCCATGTGTTTTTACATACAGTTAAATATTCAGGTCAAGTCGTGAATTACTTTTGGTGCGGCTCCTTTGATGCGAAACATTTTTAAAATAACTATTTTATTCAAATAATTTGCTAAATAGAATCGGCCTTCTTCTACATACTTTCTTTGTTGGACCATCAAATGTCTGATTGCCTTTCTAATACTTAAGTGAACATATCCACTGATCTCATGGCAATAAATAATCTTGTCTATTTACTATATTTATTTTGAGAGGACACCTGCGGTCTTTTTGATATATCTTTTTATCTATTTATTGATATACCTGCACTCAGCATCTGCGCATGTGTTGGGTGTAAATATATTTCGGATAAATTACGCTATTGTGAGAAGATATCTTTTTTCTTATCTAATGACTTTATTTTATTGAAAAAATTGACGATTTGGGAGTTCCCAAATCGTCAATTTTCATCATCCACCACATACTCTTTATTCGCTTTATAGCGTAATTTATCCGAAATATATTTACACCCAACACATGCGCAGATGCTTAATCAAACACAAAATTTATTTAATCAAGTTTGTTTTATTTTACTTTTGCTAAAATATGTTGGTTGTTAAAAAAATTCACTATTATTAACTAATAATATTATTAATAATAATATTAATTCAATTTATTCAAAATCTGGCAACAAGAAAAATTGGAGAACTGCGGATGCCCCACTTTATTTAAAAAATTTCACCATCATACACCACGTACTTATTATTTGCGTAATATCGAAATAAATCGATCAATACGAAACCTAGTTACACACCCAACACAAGTGCAAATGCCTAATTAACCAAGCTTTATTTTCATTTTGATTTTACAAAAATCAATCTACACAAAAGTAAGATTGGTTATTTTATGCAAAACTATATGCTAGTAAATATATATAATTTGTTTGTAATGCGTGTTTTTAGATAGATTTGATACTTTTCTTTTAGTGTTTTTAAAAATGTATATTTTGATACAAGGTGAGTTATGAGGAACTCTACATACTTTTACCACTTATAAACCTCTTATAGAGAACACCAACTGACCAAGTAAACGTGACAATTCCTCTTCCTTAATAACATACCGGGGGATTTATAGATTTTAACTAAAGCTTTTTTGGATTATAACTTTTTTACTATTTTTCCTATTTCCTTGTGAGACATTATACTGCTACGTCTCAAAGAACAGTAGTATTGAAAGTTACAAAAAAAATCTAGAACTGGACTTAAAAATTTAGTTGATTGCCTTTGTATCGAAAAACTCACCCTGTATATAATTTTTGGAAAAGCTGGTATATTGGTATGAAAGTACACAAATGGGCAAGGAAAATGATGTACGTTGCATTTTCCCCAACACAAATAACTGGTATCAGTAATATTTTACTTTTTTTTGAAAGATTAATTTTTTATTATTATTTTGCAATGGGACCTCATACATTTATTTTGTCAAGATTTTTTATTATCTTACTAAGAACATACTATGTGTTATAACTGAAAATAAAAAAATAAATAACTTAACACAACCAACAAGAACAAATATTAATTTATTGATATACCGGCACTCATCCGTAAATAAACAAACACATTTTCAGAAGTTCGACTGCATTTTTACACTTTTGGCAGGAAAATAATACCATTATCCTAAATACGGATACGGATAAATAGTATCAAGTCTAGGAAGTTGGATGATTGAAATTCTCCTAATATTTTAACAGATAAGGGATCACTAATATTATAATAAAATATCGATCGAAGATCGTAATAGCGTAAACGTACTTTAATAATTGAAAATAATCATTTACCATTAGAATTAGGTGTTGTTCACTGCGATCGAAAGTAGACAGGAAAAAAATATATTGCATATCCAATTACAGACTTATTTTTGGATTCTTTTCTTTTGAGTTAAATACAACTGTTGTATAAGCATTTTCTCATCATTAAGATAATGATTGATTTGATTTTCTGGAAATAATAGGCAAATTATTGAAATCTAAATAAACGTACATTTACTTGGAAAATACAACTGGTTGCGTTAATTCTAAGGGGAATATTTCAATCAACGGTAGGTTATCAATATATTTTTATTAGATCCTAATATTATTGCGATCATATGTGTCGATTATTAAATATCATAAAGAGAATTGAAACAATATTAAATGCTCTTTTTAAACGAATAAAAAGATATTATTCTCTCAAAACTCTTCTATTTGTTTTGCTCAGATTATATTTCCGGCAAGAATATGAGTTCATGTATAAGGAATTCATTGAATTATAGTGTACCTCGAATTCAATCATTCTTATTGTTGGTGTGGACCTTATTGCCATCGGTACAATTTGAAGCTGTATCGAGGCAAGCGCGTGGTGGTAGGGATATATCATAGTGCCTCGGTTTTGTACTTTTCCTGTCGGCCGGGCTGATCTCAGATCTCACTACTTAACGCTAAAGTTTCTATAGCCTGTCTTCGGGCAGTGTTGTTTTGTTACTGTTGTTTGAGGGTACCTATTTATACCTTTTTTTTTTTTTAAAGGGTCCGTACGACTTTAGTCCCCGGTTTCACTGCAGCCTCATGGGCTTATTGTGAAAATCCCCGTATATTATGCCACCCAATCCAGCAGCCCTGTACCCTCCACTAACTTGTGGAGTTCAGTTATGTGTTGGGTGTCAATATCTGCTGGCGCAATCAGCGCATGCCCAAAAATAGCGTGTCGTCTTCCTTGTATAACTGCACACTCACATATTACATGGTAAGCTGTTTCAACTGCCCCATTACACAATCTGCATTGCAGGTCCTCATTGTACAGCCCCATCTTATTTAGGTGGTCTCTCAGAGCGCAATGCCCAGTAAGGAGTCCCATAGTTATTCGTATCTGACTCCAGCTTAATGATAGCAGTTTTCCAGTGCGTTTTGTTGCTGCACCAGGTATAAACCTCTTCCCATGCTCCTGCTTGGGAATATGTTCCCAATATCTCTGGTGCTCGCTTTTGGCCCAGCACTTGAGGAGTTCCCTCGCCGTTCTTTTAGACAAGCCCAGCGAAGGTTCCGTGCCAGTATATGTGGTTTCAGAGGCTTGTCTAGCTAGCCAATCCGCTCTCTCGTTGCCTTCTATTCCCGAGTGCCCCGGGACCCACACTAGATTAACCCTATTTTGGTCCGCCAAGGCCCTAAGTTCTGTTTGGCATTCCCATACCAGTTTGGTTGTAACCTTGGGGCTTCTCAGAGCCTTTAAGGCCGCCTGGCTATCTGAACATATATTGAATCGCTTGTTTGTATAAGCCCTCAATCTGTTTAGTTTTGCACACTGTAGAATTGCAAACACTTCCGCTTGAAATACGGATGTGTTTTTCCCCAATGAGAATCTTAGATTCGTGTTCCTTGTCTCACTGTATATTCCTGCACCACTTCCACTTTCGGTTTTTGACCCATCCGTAAACCAGGTTATCCCTCTCAGTGTCCGTATGCAGTATTGATCAAGAACTTCGCGGTCCACAATATGCACTTCGAAGTTTATGTCAAATTTAAATTTTGGTATGATGTGGTCCATGGGCATGTCTATGATGCCATGCATACCCCAATGCATACCCCAATTTTGGTATGTCCCCGATAAGTGGGTACAGTTCCTACCAACCCTCGCAGTCTAATGAATGCCGCCCCCGCCTCCATCCTTACCATGATGTGCAAGGGTGGGAGGTTCAGCAATACTTCCATTGCGGCTGTCGGAGTAGTTCTAACAGCGCCCGTCATTGCTAAGCAGGCAAGCCTCTGTACCCTGCCCAACTCAGCAATGGCGGTATGCTGTTCCGTTTTCGTCCACCAAATCAGCGACGAGTATGTTATCATAGGTCTAACTACCGCAGTGTACAACCAGTGCATCATCTTTGGATTTAGTCCCCATGTTTTCCCATGAGAGCGTCTGAGTAACATACCCAGTAAACACACATACGTTTATTTAACGTTTATCATTACAAAACACCTTTCCAAAAAAAGATACATTAAATACGTACATTTTACTTTTATATGTCGCGCTTTTTCACGTTACAGAACACTAATAACGAAACGTTAGTTAAATGCTATATAAAAACGTGTATTGAACGTATTTATGTATATATATTCAACGGTGAAATCAAACGTTATTTAAACGGTTCTCAAATACGTTAATAATACGATTACACAAACGTTAATTCTTAGCTTTTAAAAAACGACAAATGCATGTATTACATATACATGCATTTATCGTTTTTTAAAAGCTAATAATTAACGTTTGTTTAATCGTATTAATTACTCATTTTAGGAATGTTTAAATAACGTTTGATTTCACGTTATTTAATGTGGCTTTTATATATTTTTTAACGTGAAATATACGTTGGTAAAATGTATGGAATAAATCAATAAAACTACCAGATTTCCATTGTTGGGTTGGTACAAAAGTTTGATGAAAAAATAATGCCCTTCTTGTTAAATAGTTAAACCAAAAAATATAAACATTTGCGTGTTTTTGGTGTTTTTTAATGTTGGATATTGTGGTCAAATATAACTTACAAAATTATACGATACAATAATGCACGTTTCGGCGAACACTTTCTGTCGCCGAAACTTACGTTGTATCGAATAATTTTGTAATTTCTTTTTGACAATATTTTATATCAAAATATTGAATAACACAAAAAACAAACGGATTTTTGATTTGTTTTTAATATATTTACAACCAACATTCCAACTTTTTGATTTAACGATTTAGGATATTGGAGACATACTTTTAGCATCGAACTTTGTCCGTTATTTTATTAGGATAAAAACACTTTACATTTTTTGTTGTATATAATTATAAGAAAATGTTCTAGAATCATTACTAGTGTAAAATGTAAGATAACAAATTGTCTATAAATATGTAATTTATTCTAAACATAGGAACATTTTTTTTAATAACAAGTAGAAAGTTAAATTCAGGAACAAATAAGTCTTTCACATATTAAGAAGAATAAAATATAGAATTATGCTTAAATTTTGACTGCTTCTTAACCGCTTACGATAGGGAATTTTAATTAATTTAAAAAATCAATAAATCATAAATCTAATACATAAATAATGCTTGCAACTCATTTTTCTGGTGCACGGGAAAGTTCAATTTGGCTGCTTCTGAAATGAAAAATGTATACATAGGTATTAGCATAATATAATTATAAATATTTAGAATGTAATGTTATTTTTGCTAGAAGCGTATAGATACTCTATACATTTTTAGGCAAAAGCAAAAGATATTTACTTTTAATCTAAAATTATATTTTCTGATTGCAATAAACCAAACACCCAGTAAATTCATTGCATTAATTTGTCAATTTTAAATTTTTTTCCTGTGAATTTTTTCAAATTTTATAATCTAATTTTCATTAGTGTTCTAAAAGCAAAATATCGAGTGGTGTGGCTGGCTGATGAGTATAAACGAGTACGAAATATACTTATTTTAAAAAATATGTACATTAATAGGGCGCATAATTTTTATTTATAACATTTTTCTGCAAATATGGTGGTAAATAATGCGTAAATGAATCTTAACGCACTAATTTTATACCCTGTGTAAATATCAAATATGTTTAACCCGTTTTAGTATCATAATAAAATCTTACCTAAAATAGTGCTCAAAAGTGTTTTCTTTTCAAAACCATTTTGTTGAAGCGACCTTTACAGTTGAACTGTATTCCTAATTGATTGGCCATTAAAAATTTCATAATTCTTCTAGAAACTCAATACCGAACATCACTTAATTTTTAATAATATTAAACTACTTAAATATTTTTTAACTAATTGTAGCACTTGATTTTTATTATATTCGCACAATTTACAATCATAATTATTATTCTTTGCTACCTCTATATTTCTTCTAAAAAGTCCCTCAATACCGAATCTCACTTAATTTTTAATAATATTACACTTCTTAAATCTTTTTGAACTAATTGTAGCACTTTCTTTTTATTATATTCGCACTATTTTCATAATTTTTTTTAGAAAGGCCCTCAATACCAAACATCACTTAATTTTTAATAATATTAAAATACTTAAATATTTTTTAACTAATTGTAGCACTTGATTTTTATTATATTGGCACAATTTACAATCATAATTATTATTCTTTGCTACCTCTATAATTCTTCTAAAAAGTCCTTCAATACCGAATCTCACTTAATTTTTAATAATATTACACTTGTTAAATCTTTTTGAACTAATTGTAGCACTTGATTTTTATTATAACCGCACTATTAACAATGATACCTAATTATTATTCTTTGCTACCACATTATTTATTTTGTTTGAACCCTTCCAGTGCTTGGATATAACGTAATAAATATAAAATAGATTATAAATTCTAATTCTAATACCTACCCGCGATTTACCTAAAACCATTGTTGCCAAGTCGGGTAGCCTTTTAATTAAATTTAATTGTCATTTTAAGTCTGTCTTATTATACCTAAAAAAAGCTTTAAATTTTATAAATCAAAGGCGTATATACAGAAAATATTTTTATATACATGTTCGAATCAGCCAAACATGTTTCGGAACTTTACTGTTCCATCTTCAGTGGCATTAATAAATCTTACAAAGAATTCTTACCTAGTGTTTTAAGGTATAATATGGATTCAAACATGTATACTTACCTACATACACTTTGTGGAAAAACTTTTATTTAATAGCAAAAAACATGAGGTTTATATAAAATTTTTCGAAAACTTAAATTTGGTTATACCTACTACTTATTATGTAAATAGCAAATTTCTGTGATACACGATTTAATGTGGAATGTTTCTTTTTGTAAATCATTTCAATAAAGAAGAATTGTTGAAAATACACTTATGTTGTTTGACTTTAATCAAATTCAAAAAAGTGTGTGTTAAAATTTATAAATTTCTGGAAACCCCGAAAGTATACGTACCTATTATGAAAAGTATTAATTAGATTATATATATCTTTATATCTCCTATAGTATGAGAAGAATTTCTCACTTTGGCATCACTGTTAAAAAACAACTATAAGATTTTATTCACTAACAAACATTACGACCTTCACATACGTTTTCGGCCAATCATATGCTTTATAATTTAATGGTGTAACAACGGCCTGCCTTCAACGTTCAAGCAACGTTTGAAATGTGTGAAACTACACAAACAGGTGTTCATATAGCAAAAACAAAAACATTTTTTTGTGATTGCTTGGGCCGCTTACTAGGTATTTAAGTAGGTATAATACCACTTATTTTTAACTTCTTATTCAAGATTGGAAAAAATATGTTGTAAAACTATTCTGAAACTTATATTTTTGCATAAAAAAAAAGAAAAACCCAACAAATCATTATAAGATTTAAGTAACTTGTTAACAAATATTTGGCATTACTCTTGTAAACTTTGTGTAAAGTTATACAATTTAAACACCTTTTAAATGGTGTTTTCAAAAGTAAACTAACTAAATCGGTATATTAGGGATTTACTTACATATAAAGTGTTTGTTTTACTGTTTCAACTGGTAGGCAAATTAAGATTAAACCTTTATATATTCTATATTTTTGAAAATACATATAGGACGTAATATTCGTTGTTATTTCAATAATTCTAGTTTTACATCAAACGATTCATTGACACATTTTTCAAAAGTATTTTGAATCGTAATAATCAACGTTTTAAAATTTCCCACTTCAAATATTGCTCATTTTAAGAATAATTTCACACGTTCTTCTAATTGTAGGTACATTTGGAATTGTGATAACATACTTTATAAACAATATATAAACGTTTTGAATTTTCCCATATTAAGCAATAAGAATTTTTATGGGATATTTAAGTTTAAGTTTTAGTTAAGGTAACGACCTTAACTGTAATTTTAGAATTATTATAAAATACTTAAAAAACGCAATTTTAACGTTTTTATTGTTGCCTCTAAAAATTATGCGCTTCTAATGAACATTTTCTAACGTTATTTTAGCTATAAATATCGGTTTATTATAAATTACATAAAGAACGTTTTATAAACGTCTTTAATTTTGACAATGTTTGACACGCGTTTAAAAAACACCTAAAACAAACGTTTTTATATTATGGTTTATTTATAATACATATACAACGTTACTTAAACATAATAAATGTAGGTAGTTGTATTTAGATAATAACACCACGTGTCTATAACGTTTAAATTGAAGGGTGTAAAATTAAACTTAAAATAAACCGTCACTTTTCTAACGTAAGACCAATTATCAACGATTGACACGTTAAATCAACGTTTAATTTACGTATGTCTTTACTGGGTAAGCGTTCTCTCCGCTCTTGCTCTGGTGCTTTTAAGGTGTGCGGTCCAGGTAAGCTTTGAGTCTAGAGTGACCCCTAAATACTTTACCTCCCCGGACATTTTTACTATTTCACCGTGAAGGTACAGTGGTCCTAGTCCCTCTGTTTTCTTCCTCCTGGTCAAAGCGATCATTGCTGACTTTGACGGGCTCATTCTTAGTCCCTGTTCCAAAGTCCAGCTTGTTGCTATATCAAGGGCCCGTTGCATACGTTCCCTTACTATGCTATTAAACTTTCCCTGGACATGTATGACTAGGTCGTCTGCAAAGCCTAGAACCCCAAATCCTTCATTGTCCAGAACTCTTAGCAACTCGTCTGTAACAAGGTTCCACATCAGAGGAGATAATACTCCCCCCTGCGGGCACCGTCGTACAGGCTTAGCTAATATTGTATCCCCCATTACTGAAGTACATACCATTCTTCCTTTAAGCATGCAGTTTATCCACCTGCAGCAAGTCGCATTGATGCCTCGTTGCCTCAGTGCTCCTAGGATTGAGTTCGTTAAAACGTTATCGAAGGCTCCCTGTATGTCCAGGAAGGTTGCAAGTAGAACATCCCTGCTCTCCAGGGCGTATTCCGCCTTACTAACTAATTGATGCAGCGCTGTCTGAGTTGACATGCCGCACCTAAACGCATATTGGTTAGGGTGTAATGGAACTATCTCCAGAGCCCCGTCCCGAATATGTCTATTATTTTTTCCAGCGTCTTTAGCAAGAAAGACGTTAGACTTATTGGTCGCATAGCCTTTGCCCCTTCCTGTCCGGATTTCCCAGGTTTGGGTATAAATGCTACTCTGCTTATCTGCCAACTTTTCGGCAGATATCCCAGTGCCAGACTGCCCCGGAATACCATACACAGGCTGCTAATCAGGGAGTCCGCTCCCTCCTGCAGCATTTTTGGATAAATGCCGTCAATTCCCGGCGATTTATATGGTTTAAATGTTCTCAAGGCCCATTTAATTTTACTACAATTTATCACTGTCTTTGCGTATTGCCAGCTCTCTCTGGTAGCCTTTATTTTGGGTCCCAGATTCGCATGCTGCCAATTTTCCAGTGACATATTTGTAATTTCGCAGCCGGGAAAGTGTACTCTCAGAAGTTCTCTAATAGTATCCCTTCCCGTATTTGTGATAACACCGTTTTCTCCCCTTATAGTCGTAATGGTGTCTCCTGTTCCCTTCGCGAGAATTCTACCGAGTCTGGCACATTCTGGAGTCCTTTCTATGTCCTCGCAGTACCTCCTCCATGAGTCTATCTTAGCTTTCCTTAATCCTTTATTATAATCTGTCAATCCCTTGCTATAACAGTCCCATTTGCATCAATTATGTATTTGGTCCGCCACCAAGTCTAGGTCGTGAGAGTCCCTTATGGTACTTTTTATTTCTCTAATATTGCTTACTAGTTCAGCATGATATGCTCCCCAGTTTGCCCTTCGAGGATTTTGATAGGTTTCATAGGATTGGATCATATCCCCTATATTAAAATTGATGTGTCTGTGATCCGAGCAACTTACCTCATCAGACACATGCCAATTTGTTACAAAACTACTGACAAATGTAGTAGCTATTGTTATGTCAATTACCTCCTTTCGCACTGAATTTACAAAAGTCGGTTCTTTTCCTACATTTAAAATGTCCAAATTGTTAGCCAAAATATACTGTAGTAATAACTCACCTCTATGGTTGGTGTCTGTGCTGTCCCATGTCATGTGGTGTGAATTTGCATCGCAGCCAATGACCATCTGAGTTCCCAGATTACGACATTGTCTCAATAGCTCGTCCATTGCCCCGGTCGGTGGTGGATTCGGGTCATCGTACGGAAGGTACGCCGATGCGAGAACAAGCTCCCTCGGCACCCCTCCTGTTGATTCTGATGCTAGTCAGATCCCTAGAGCAAAAGTTCACCAATGGCAATACCTTTTTTGGCTACTATACACGTTCTTGGGGAGTTTTCGGATTTACTGTATATAAGTTCTTTTATCCCCCCCAGACCCATGATTTTTCCGTCCCTAATCCACGGCTCCTGAATGAGGGCCACTTCAAAGTCCCTCATTGCCACAGCCAGCTAGTCCCCTCAGCAAGTTTCGCTCTCTTCGCCTTCTTGCGTTGCGCCCCAGATCGGGGTTTCCTGCGAAGGGTTAGTTTTCCTACCCCTTCGGAGATCTGATCAGCGGTCTTTCCTGAGCCCGCTGATTTATCTTCACTCCCGTGGTCCGAGGTGATCTCCCCCACGTGAGTGTTAGTTTCCGAGGTCTGGCTCGAGACGGTCTCCTGGTCGGATCCCTTCTCTGCCTCCCTCTCCTTCTCTACCTTTTTTGTTTTAATTAGGTCCATATATGTCCCACGAGTAAGGGGGAAGTAAAAGGTCCACACCCGCGGCGCCCCCTGCACGGGTGTAAGGCACAAATTACTCCAGCATGTTGCCCGGTGTACTGGAGGCTCCGTTTACGGTACCGTATATACCCACGGTACCATTCATCCCTCGGCACGGGTCGCATCACACCTTGGATTAGGGTTTTTGCCAGAGCTCCGTTAGCCAGCACCACCCTGGTCCCCGCAAGTATCCTAGGATCCTGTCAAGGGCTCAAGCAGCCTGTTTCCACCCCGCACCACAGGGAGGAGGAGTTGGACTTCTACGGGGCTTATACATAATGGAAGATCTTTTGATCTTTTGAAAAGTTGGGATTTGGAGCAATTATTAATACCTGTGTGTAATGGTAAGTTAGTAAGTTATCTTACGTTGAAAGTGAACGCGTATATAATTAGAATTTGTTGCATGTGCTCGTTTTGTAATTGCATAAATTTTGATAGATGACTGCCTAAAGTACCTAAGTCTAGATAGTATGTATTAATTATCAATTAATTATTATTTTATCAAACTATTAATTTCTCGATCAATTTGATTGCAAAACGCCAAGAGTAAATTTAGTGGATACAACGGAAATATGTACATTTTCAGAAAATTGCATTTCATTGAATAATATAGACGATTTATCTACCGAAATGATAGCTCAATTAGTACCTAAAATAGGAACTAGGATAATTTTCATAAAATCGTTGAAAAATTACAAAAAAAAAAACATCGGAAATCATGTCAAACTTGTAATATTTTCATTCATCGGGTACGCAATACATTTATAATAATTACAAAAAAATATTTCAGACGCCTGGAGATATGGAAGAAAGAATACAATCACAATTAAACAAAGCATTGAAGAGAAAAATACATCAGCATGTACAACCGTATCTTCTAGTACAAGGACCAATAAACAAAATTGAAAATAGTTATATCGTAATTGACAAGTTACATTTTCATATACGACATCAGTTTTAAAAGGCTTAGATATATTGTTCAAGTGTTTTTTATAATGTATAATAGTAAATACCAATTTTCTTTCAATAATACTGCTTTAATCTAATCAACTTCGCAATATATATAATTATTATTGACTCAATAATAATACACTACAAGATATAATTAAATTAAGAAAAGTTAGAAATGGTACCAAACAGCTTAAAGGTTGCATTGAAAGAATGTAATTTCCAAGTAATAAAAAGTACCCTTGTAACCAATAAAACGCTATTGTTGTATGGACATTCAATCTTATCGTTTGTAATAAAATCGAGATTCAATTTAATTATATGTATGAATTACAATCAAGGAATCACTATAATTGAATTGTTCAATGGCATCCAGTAATAACTTTTATTTAAAAAAGAATAATGTCTTCTTATTATTTTCCAATAATAAGCGTTCGCTTGATTGAAATTTGTCCGAGGAATACTTAGTATAGCATATCATTGAATGAAAACACAAGTGTTTTTTCCGTGTAGAACATTTATTTATTAAATTGTACCATCATTTCTGCAATATAATCCGACAATGATGTGCTATTTCGCCAGCCCAGCCTTAGGATACTCCCTTACCTCCGGCGGCACAGTCGGGTTCATCTGGTTTTCAGATGAAAAAAACCAGAAATCTTCGATATTCACATTCCTTAAATTGCAACCATATTGAGGGTTTATACAGAATATACAGGTGTTTTGGATTGAAAGAAAAAAAAAACAATTATATTAGGTTATTATTATTAAATTAAATCTATTTGAAAAATTAATTTATAGTAACAAATATTTATTTTGAATCCCTAATTAAAAATAAAATCACCTATTATCAAGTAGTTAAATTTAAAATAGGCTTGCTTTCTTGAAATTTGTAGAACAGACATTGTTTTTCTAGGCTATGTGTAATATTACGAATAATTTAATTTAGTAAACTGAAGTACCTACGATAATATTGATTAAGAAAAACGTATGCTAGTCATTTGTAATAGCATCACAAAGAATACTAGGATTTAAGAAAAGAAGTCAGGTAGTGGATACGGAAGTTTTACTGACCGCTTCTGGTTCCTCCAGAACATAATAATTATAATTTTATTTTCCATTATTATACACATACATTATACATACAATATAAAAATTCAATACAACCAAAATACAAAAATTATTGAGAATATGTGGGAATTTCGTTTTTTAATATTTCCGCTATCGCGGAATTTTTGTATGATCTGTCAAAGTAACAATAAAAAATAGAAGCAGTCATAATTTTTAGGATATCAGTGCGAAGGAGGAAACTCGTCAAAAATTTGATTGTTTTAGCTGGCAGGCACCAATTCCACATTTATCAAAATTTGTGTTTACCTATTTATAAGAACGCCTAGTAATTGGTGTAATGAATTTACCTCACAGTTTTGAGAGAGCCATAGAGATGTGGCCTTACTATATAAGATTTCTAAGGGTTAAATATTGTTTTCATTACTTCTCTTCTGTCGAAATTATTACAGAACTTTCCATTTTCGAATATTCTTTATTATTATTATTCTGTTCATTGTTATAAAGCCCGAGATTTTTCTGTACTTTTCTAGAACCCTGACATTGTTTATGTATGAACATCAATTTTCATTGAATTAGAATGCGTGAATGTTTGAATTAATTTATTTTGACACTGAGAGTTTTGTCGACGCGATTATAAATACTTGTACCTAGTCATTCGAAGTGCAAGCCATAAAAAGTTGATTTTTAATAAAATCTTTAATCATTGTGCGTACATTCATAATTTGCAATAATTATTATAAACTTCCGTTATATTTTTTGTTTACCTTTTTAAACTATTTCCAACCGGTAGTTGAGTGGCGCTTATACAACCCACATGATTTATGGGATGACCCTTTCCACAATCTACGTATGCCTCATACGTTCGCAATATGTTCTTTATCCCAAGAGAGCGTATAACCGCAGGCGAATCATTCTCCAGAGATAAAACCAATACTCGATTATTATTGGAGAGTTTTATTATAGAAAGTTAATTTTAATTAAATAAATTAAATGTAAATATGATAGCAACTTGTTGATAAACGGGAAGTTATATTATTTGTGTCTTCTTGTATAACAAATATTATATTTCTACTACAGTTCTGTGTCCAGTATAAGCATAAACAAATTATATAACATAAATGGACACAATGTATTGACTCTAAAAAGTCTGGCGAATATAATGGATATACGCATTTAACACTTATCAACTGACTTCACATAACACAAGATTTTGGGTCTCCCATAACTACTGAGATGAATTAAATATTGACTACGTTCCACGGGTCTCAACTATAGAGATTTTTGGAACCCAGCTCGCAATATATTATATTGAGGTTCTTTTCGTTTAAAATTCTGGTAATCTATGGAATTGTAGACTATGAATAAATGTAAAGTTTTTTGGGGATTGTTGAGATCGGAATTATGTCATCTGTTTACTGTGTCTATGTTATTTAACTGTACATGTTGACAACTAAGAATTTTGGATAAATTAACTTTGAAACGATTTTTAAAAAATTATAAAATCTTTATTAACAGTAAAAACTTCAAATCTTTTATTTACAGCTACTAGTTTGAGAATGAATTTATATTTAATTTGCAAAACAGTTTTATATGAATTAAAATACAAACATAAGTGAAATATAATACTAAAGATAACAATAATTCTTAAATGCTAAGTAATTTATGGGCTCGTAACTCCTCCCTCCTTAAGATGCGAAAATAATGGAGTTATTTTCGTCAGTGGGTTGTGGATTTGGCCTATTTTTGAACATTTTCAAAATTTGGACTCTTCTATTCCAAATTTTCCATCCAAAATATGTGATGATTGTGATTGATATGATGATGAGGATTGTAGTAAATAATGTAGACTTTTCTTCAGTGATATCTCGTAACATGATCGGTTTGAGTTGCTTCGTTATTTCGTTTATTCGATACATTTCTTCTAAATTGAGTTTTGTAAAATTTGAGGCTTCGAACATTTTTGGACTTTTTAATTTTGTGATTTCTAATTTTGGTAAGATTAATGGTTTTCCATGTTGCATTTCGTGATTGTTCATAAATTTTTCGTTATTGATGCGAACTTCGCATGTTGGTGGTATTTTTATTAATACTGGAGAACTAATTTCCAAATATTGGTTGGATTGACATTTTGAATATATTTTTTGTGGTTTTGACGGTATTATCAGGATCATATTTTGCGTAACTTGATAAGTTATGGAGTTTTCAGCGTTGATTTCCCAGGTTTGACACTGTTCTGGGGTTTCGCCGTTCATAAATTTAAGTGTGCATTCGTCTGGTAACACAGGACTTTCTTGACAATAGTAAACGTCTTCCAAACGTGGACAATCTTCTTTTTGGAATTGTGCGTTGGTTGCCGTTTGTGCCAAATAAGGATATTTTGGGGTATACATTTTGTGGTTTTGGATAATAGGATATAGATGGAAGTATTTAAGAACTTCGGTTTGTAAAATAGGAACATGAATAGCAAAAATTAGTTTTAAATTTGAAATGGTCACTTGTGTGCCTAAAAACTGATAATAGGTTATTATATTTGTAAAAGTTGGAATTTCATCTTTCCCGTAGAGTTTACCTAAATAATTTATCATTTCCTTAACTTCATAGCTCGATATGATAGAATTATGTAGCGTATTTAATTTTGAAAATATGATAGCATTTTCGATATTATCGATAAATGTTATTATGTTTTGACAATCTAAATTTATTTGTGAAATAGTCCCGTGAAAACTAATGTAATCATTAACATCTTTAATACTAGATTGAACTGCTGTTTGAAACCTTGTTAAATCTTGTTCAAGTTTTTCTTGATTATTATACAATATTTGGATTGTTTTATTATAATGATTAATTAGATTTTTTGATAAAGAAATTTGTAAGTTTACTTCATGTGCTAAGTCCTTTTCGTTTTGTTCTAATTTATATATTGCATTATTATATTTTTCTTCATCTTCAGAATCTAAAGTACCGAATAGCCATTTGTTAACTTTACCTACAACATTTAATAAACCTCTTTTCCTGCGACGTTGTATATTAAATGAAGGAAATATATTTTCAAGTTTTTTCTTTGTAGTTTCAATTAAGAATTCTGTACGTTTAAGCATGTTTTCAGCTAAGCCATGATATGAAATTGGATTTGAAGCATTTACAACTATAATACTATTCTTAACTATAATAAAGTTTTCACTTAATTTATTTATTTGCTTAATAATATTACTAAAATCTAAATAATAAAGAAACGTATGTTTGGTATAAACTAAACGTGAACTTCCCAATTCAATTGGAAGTATTAAATTGTTAATTGGGGTAATATTTATGTCATCCGTTACTGGTGTGACTGATGTCAGCGCTTGAAGTACCAGGTAAAGGATTATGAGCTTCATTGTCTTCTTGGTCACCCTGTAAAGATTGTTTAGTATTATTACGGGGTTTCCTCGCATTACTTTTGTGATATGTGCCAGAGTTAGTTTTTAACTTAATGTCAGACTGGCTTAAAAGTTAGGTCTTTTTAAATTTTGGTAATTTCTTATCTCTTTCTTTTGTTTTAATATATACAGTGTCTTCATTTGAATAGTCGATGGGTTCATCGCGATTTTCGTTTAACTTTGTAATAATTTTTGTTTTTGTTTTTTCGTTTCGATCTTTAATAGTTTCATATAGTTTTTTCGTTAATTGTTTATGGTCTTGAACGTATGAAGATATAATTAAGTGATCATTTAAGTCGAATGGATTAGGATTACTTATGTGTCCTTTTATTATATCGAATGGTGTAAATTTTGTCACGCTGTGTATAGAATTGTTATAACTTAGTATAGCGTATTTCATTATTTGTTCTGTTGACAATTGTTTATTTTCTTCGCGTATGCAGCGAATATGCTCGATAAGACTAGAATGAAATCGTTCTACCGGGGAGTTGGAATTACTATTTTTTGCTGTTGTAAAATGTAATTCTATCCTATGTAATTTACAAAAATTTTCTAGATCATAATTTTTAAATTCACTGTCATTGTCAGTGGTGATTTTATAAGGTAATCCATGATGTGAAATAAAATTTAATAAAGATTCAACAACAGATGTTCCAGTTGTCGATTTTATTTTATATGCTTGACCATATCTGGAAAAAGAATCTATAATTGTCAAAAATGATTCGTTTGCTATTTTAAAAACATCCATGTGAATGTGATCAAATGGTTTTGAAGAAGTAGGTGTTAAATTGAATTTAATTACTGGTGGGTTTCGATCGCATTTATTTTTGAGGCAAGTTTCACAATTATTGATAAAAGTTTCGATATCTTCATTCATCTTCGGCCAGTAATATCTAGAATTTAAAGCTGCTTTTACTTCGTTGATTCCGCGATGTCCTGTTTTGTAAACATGATGATATTTAATTATGTTATTTTGTTCTTCTACTGTCACTACATCGTTTAACACCTTTGTACACTGTACAAGTTTAAAAGATGAATTTTTAAAGTACTTTTGAAGGGTTAATTTAAAGAGTTCCGGAGGAAAATGCTTTTGAAAGTATAAAGCATAGTTTTGTTTAGGGTTGAGATATTCTTTTGCAAAATTTACAATGTTTTGTTCGATGTTACTTTTTTGAAATGTTACGAAGTATCTAGTATTTTCAAAAATTTTCTCTTTTCTAACTTGTGTGTTCAATGTGTCGCCACACGTCATTATTATTTGATATTTATAAACATTTAATGATCTTTCAGATATTGGGATATTAAAATTAGGGTTTTCTAATGCAGTGTGAACAGTTTCTAAATCAGATTCATTGTTAGGTTGTAATTCGATATTAGGTGGTCTTATTTGTATATCAAACAGAATATTTATTTTATTTTTAGGGTTTAAATTATCTGGTCCTAAGATTTGGGATAAATCTTCATCGTTAAGTTCTGGAAGGATATTTACATTAGAGAGTGCTTTACTTATTTCCTGTTCTAAATCTCCTATGTTAACAACAACTGATTCATTTTCTAAAGCATTTAATTCATCACTAGGGGGATTTCTAGAGAGAAAGTCTGCTACTTGGTTCTTTTTACCTTCTTTATAATGTAAAGTGACATCTGTGGGTTCTCTATATTTAAAAGGAATTTCATTAAAGTCGTTAACTAGTCTTTGATTTGTAAGATCGATGTTTAAATTTAAATTTTTCATATCTTCTAATCCTATTACTCCATCAAAGAAGTCATGAAAATCAAAAAGAATAAAATTTATATTTTTATCAGTTTTAAATTCAGAAAATGCAGGAACTGAAGCTTGATAAAGAATATCTTTGCTTCCTAAGGGTGTTTTGATCGTTGATTTACAATGATATATAGTATGCGGATAATATTTTTCTATTATTGAAGGTTTTATTATTGATCTTGAACTGCCAGTGTCTATAAGTAATTTAATTTTAGGTTTTTTAATTTCTATATATGGTAATGCATTATCGGAAGATATATTAATTTCTGTCAAGTTATATGTTTTGGAGTTTGGGTTAACTGAAAATTTTCATCTTCATTATTTTTCTCGATTTCTAATTCTGATTGCTCTGGTAATGATGTATCAGAGATTTCGTAAGTTTGTTCGTAATTTACAGGGGTGGTTTCATAATAATTATACTGATAATCGCTGGGTTCATTAAAATAACTTTCAGTGTTTGTTTCGGGGTATTGATCAAATGGATATTGATCGGATTCATGATTGAAAAGTTCCTCAACTAAAATGTTGGAAGGTTGATTGGGTTGTCTTTGGAAATAATTTTGATTTCCTTTATTAAAGTATTGATTAGACATTCTATTTTGGGTATTTGTTGTCGGATTTCTTGAAGTTGTCGACATTGGTTCGGGTTTAGGTAATTGATTTTGTGGAATAAATTTGGGTTTAAAAACGTTTTGTGGTTGACCAAATACTTCTCGATTAGTTGGATACCTTGTATTTGGGTTTGGTATAGGTCTAACGTTTATTGGTTGACTTGGAAATGCTGGTTTTGTTGAAAAATGTTGATTTCTGTTATTAAAGTTGCGATTTGCAGTAGGCATAAAATTATTGAAATTTTGAGGTCTCTGAAAACCTGAATTTTGGAAAGGTTGATAGTACAAGAGTTGAATATTTTGATTCTGAATAGGTATCTTTGGACGAATTAATTGATTAGACTGATTTTGAGATTTGTGGTCGAAATTTAAATTACCATACAATCTTTCGAAATTTTCAAATTCTGTTACGTACGCCATTGCGTCCTCTAAAGACTCAGGTTTCTTTATATGCATGTTATTTCTGAGAACACCAGTACAACCTGCTATAAATGTGTTTAATGCTGTTTTATCACAATGTACAATTTGACAAACTTTTGCTTCGTGTGCTAAATCTGTGTCATTGCTAATTCTTTGAACTACCTGACTGCGTAATAACTGTAATCTACTACCAAAATTTATTAAGTGTTAATTTTTATAAGGGCGTGTTCTTGTTAATTCTTGGAATAAACAATCCAAATCTCTTCGATCTGAGAAACATTGTTTAAGGGTATTTTTAACAAGATCCCAATTATTTAATTCCATGCGGTTGCCGACCATTGCTTCCGCTTTTCCTACTAACTTGTCTTGAATACATTCTAGTATTAAACCGTTAATTTCTGGATTATTAAATACAGAATATGTTAAAACTAAGTTGTCGCAACGAGAGATAAATTTATTTAATGAATTACTATCTCCATCGTAAGGGCGAATATTATTTAGTCTTGATCTAAATAAATCCCAATTTATTTCTCTTTGCTGTTGAACTTGATTTGCATTAGGCATTTTTGTCTTATTTTTTGAATTAACTCTACTTTCTAATGTATTATTTGTTTCTTCAAATGATAAATTACTTAAGAGGTTTGCTACGTCTTCTAACAAATCTGTCATGTGATTTTTCTTTCTTTCTTTTCTTTGCTTTTTCTTAACCTATTTTCAGAATTCTTCAAACAAAAGGTTCTGAAAGTTCCTACCTATCTTTCCAAAGTCCTTAATAATAGGGTTCGGAAAGGCAAAAAGGAAAAATTTGGCACTTACGGTTTTGTCGTCAGTTCCAATAGTCCTTTCTCGATTGATCCCCAACTCTTCGCTGTAGGTGATCGTCTCCAGTCACTTATCACTTTGAGTTTTTCGATACGCACTTAAGAACTTATGTTCAAGTTACAAAAACTGGGTTTTCGACACGATGCGAACTTGTTTTTGAAACCGCGCGTATCCTACCGACTGCGCCAATTTTGGATAAATTAACTTTGAAACGATTTTTAAAAAATTATAAAATCTTTATTAACAGTAAAAACTTCAAATCTTTTATTTACAGCTACTAGTTTGAGAATGAATTTATATTTAATTTGCAAAACAGTTTTATATGAATTAAAATACAAACATAAGTGAAATATAATACTAAAGATAACAATAATTCTTAAATACTAAGTAATTTATGGGCTCGTAACTTAAGTTACGTTTTTGTTTTTTTAATATGCTAAACATAGTGTTAATATTAATATGGGAAATAATAATTGTATGTCTTAATTTATATAATATGGGAAGAAAAAAATAACTTATACATGACACTGTCACTTTAGGCTATTATCACTTTTTCAGCAATATTACTTCAAATACACAATGACAACTTCTAAATTGACTACAACTATATGGAATAACCATTTTATAACACTCCAATATACAACATGTTGATAGAAATTGATCTTAAACATAAAAATAATGCCGAAAACACTTAGGCTATTAATGTAAACAAAGAAAATAATAATAAACTATTTGACACAAGCAATTTGTCTGTCGTTAGAAAAAACATCTTAGCAAAACCAAATTATGACGTGAACTAGAAGTGTCAACTAAACTAAAATAAGTAACACCAACGTTAGAAAAAAATACTACCAAATTATGGCAAACCAACGAACCATAATAGAGAGATATGGTATCCTAAAAAATAACGTCCGCCGCTATTAACGTTAACGTTAATTTAAAACCGACGATTTTCAAATAGAGAGATGTGGCAGTTCTAAAAAATAACGTCACCTATGATGACAATCATATTATAGGCAGCCATTTTTACCCATCTAATATATTTATAGTAGGTATTTAGTATAAAATTTTATAGGGTTATTGAATATGACAAGTGGATTTATTATTTAAATTAAGTATTTAGCAGATTATAACAACATTAATTAATAAGTAGCATGTACAGGGTGATGCAAAAAAAAACATTAATTAGCCGACATTTAACAAATTTTCTAGATTGCAATCGAATAAATTTTAAATGTTTAGAAATATTTAGCATACACTTTAAATTTATATACGGGGTAACTCAAAAATGTTTATATTTATCTTCAACATTTTTAGGAGATATATAGATTTTTGAATTTTTTTTTATAACCCTCAATGACTTTTGTCATAGATAAAACTACCACAAAACGACTGGGAAATCACGCAGTGATTTCTTGTCATTATAAATTGCGAAAGTTTTACATTCAATTTTAAAAACATTTAATTCTTCCAATAATTGTTGTATCCATAAAGCTTCCTTTGTGGCATGACGCATAGACATATACTCCGCTTCGGTTGTAGATAATGCAACTGTAGCCTGTTTTTTACAGTTCCATGAAATCAAGGACTGCCCAAGTTTAAACGCATATCCTGAATATGATTTTCTATCATCTTTATCGCTTCCCCAATCAGCATCGCAATAACCGATTAATCCAATATTAGTGTTTTGTGATTTTTTGTATACCAACTTTTTATCGACGGTTCCTTTTAAATATCGCATGATTCTTTTTACTGCAGTCCAGTGTGCTTTTCCTGGGTTATTGTTGAATTTGCTGACTACACTAACTGCATGGCTGATATCAGGTCTTGTCCACTGACACAAATAGATTAATTTACCAACTGCATTTCGATATGGCACGTTTTTCATTTGCTCAATATCCACAAAAATTTAGGTTCCATATCTTTTGTCAATGGTTGATCTTTTAAGATTGGTGTAGATACAGGATGACATTCATACATATTAAATTCTTTTAAAATCCATTCAATGTAACTTCTTTGATCTAGAGCAATGATACCATCATCCCAATTTCTTGAAATTCTTATTCCTAAACACTGATGCGCGGAACCCATATCTTTCATTTTAAAAATAGATCTCAAATTTTCCTTAAGTTTATTTAGCTGAGTTTCATTCTTCGCAAATATTAAAATATCATCGACATAAACTGCTGCAATTAAAATGTTATCTGCGGCTATTTGGAAATATACACAGGGATCAACTTTTGATTGAATCAATCCATTTTTGATCAATTCTGTATATAGTTTCTTATTCCATGCTCGCCCTGATTGTTTCAATCCGTAAATCGCCTTATTCAATTTACAAAATTCTTTTGAATTTGAGTTTTTTTGTTTGGGTAATTCCATATAAATTTCTTCATCTAATGGTGAATTCAAGTATGCTGTTATGACATCCATAAGGTGCAGTTTTAAATCAAATTGTGTTGCAATTGCAATAAGAATTTTTAAGGTTGTTTGTCGTACTACTGGTGAGAATGTTTCATCGTAATCGTTGCCTTCTATTTGTGAATACCCTTTAGCTACCAATCTTGCTTTATATTTCTCAATATTACCATCAGCACCCTTTTTTATTTTGAAAACCCACTTACTCTTCACTGCTCTTCTATCTGAAGGAATTTTTTCAATTAATGTCCACGTATTATTTATGAGATTCTAGTTCATCTTCTATTGCTTCTTCCCATTTATCTGAATCACCTCCTTCAAGAGCTTCTTCTAAAGTTGTTGGTTCCAAACAACTAGTAGAATCGTTCGCATTTGTTAAACAAACAAATTCGTCTAAATCTCTAGGTTTCTTGGAAATTCGGTTTTCTGAATTTTCATTAACTTCTATTCTTTCATTGTCTCTGCTTGTACTTGGCTGTATTTCTTCATTTCTACTTTCCCTATCTGTATTTGGCTGCATTTCTTCTATAATATTCTCATTTGATATTTGCCCAATTTCAACTACTTTATTTTTGTTGACAGGTATTTGTCTATAAATTCATTTTCTTTCCTGTCTACTTCGTCTATATTAATTTCGTTGACGTTGAACTCATCTTCAATAAATATAACATCTCTTGATATTACTATTTCATTATTTTCTTTATTAAAAAGTCTGTATGCTTTCGAATGCTCGTCGTATCCGACAAAAATGCATTGAATTGATTTTCAGTCCAATTTTCTACGTTTTGTATTAGGAACATGAGCGAATGCTTTACAACCAAAAACTTTTAAAAACGATACATTTTGTTTCTTACCACTCCAGGCTTCCTCAGGAGTTGTGTTTTGTTAAAGCAATTGTTGGAGATCTATTCTTTAAATAAACAGAAGTTTTTGCCGCTTCAGCCCAAAATGAATTGTCCAAACCAGCTCCATTTAGCATAGACCTTACTCTTTCCATTATAGTGCGGTTTGCTCGCTCAGCTATACCATTCTGCTGTGGCGTATATGGTGCTGTCAACTGATGTTGAATTCCATTTTCTTCTAAAAATTCTTCCATGTTCTTATTGACGTATTCTTTAGCATTGTCACTTCTTATCTTTTTTACTTTCTTTCCCGTTTCATTTTCAACCAGATATTTGAACTTCTTAAAATGATAAAATACTTCACCTTTTTGTTTTAAAAAATAGATAAAAGTTTTTCTGATGTTATCAATAAAAGTCAAAAAATATTTTGCTCCGCCTATTGATTCATCTTGCATAGGACCGCATAAATCTGTATGGACTAATTCTAATTTTTCTCTCGAACGTTTACTTTTATCCTTTGGAAATGGTGTTCGGGAGTGTTTTCCCATAATACAGTTTACACATGATGTCGATGCTTGCAAATTTGAAGGTGGACCTTTAACTAAACCTTCTTGAAATCGTTTTAACCCTCCTTCGCTTATATGCCCAAAACGATGATGCCAAATATTGTCACGTTCAGTTTTAACGTGAACTACGAGGGCATTGAAAATAAGGACCTTATCTAATGATGAAACACCGAATACCATGTTTAAATAGATTAAGTTTATTAACAGCTAATGTTGAGAAAGTTGAGAAGAATTTACAAAATGATGAAACTTAAATTAGAGACTATAGAGTTAAAATAATAGAATACAAATAATATTACTTACATTAAAATATAAGAGACCCCATACGGTCAAGTTGCACTATGGTTCACATTGTTACTGGCATCAGGTTTTCTTACTATGAGTTTAAAATTAGGAAACAACTAAACTTATTTCTCTGGAGAGGAGAATTTATAATATAAGGGTTATCCCTCTCTTAAACAATCTTGCGCCTAAATCCTCCCTGTCTTGACCAATGATAATGTGGGAGGCTGGATTTAATCAAAGATGGTTTCCAGATTTCTCTATGCTAATTGGTTATTAACATAATAATAATATTCCACCACCACCCTTACATCGCGTTTATTTAGTTGTGGTGGTCAGAATAGTTGATGTTGCATTTTCCAGTATGACTACCCTTGAAAGTGAAGGGTAAGAGGCAGGGCTCCTGATTATCGAGAAATGGTGACTCATCTAGATAAACTAGAATAAACAGGAAATTAATATTTTTGTATTTTTCCATCGAACATCTGGGGTTTGTTATTTATTTATAATTTATATTTATTTATTAACAATTTTGGAATCTGTACTCGTGACATTTCTCCCCCACCAAGATCATGTCAGGCCCATGACATGTTGAACTTCGGCTCTCATGGTTCAGCTTCGTTACGAGTACACACCATTGTTCCACCCAAAGCTCTGTATCGTTATATGACTGCTATGGGAATGAAGGCCAATTGCGTTTTATTCTTTGTTGGTTGTACATATTTTCTTATTCTATCATTCGGAAACTGATGTTATGGTTTGACATTATTGACTTGTCTGATTAGTCAGTGCAGATGCCGTATTTATTTTCTATTCATATCAACTTTTCACTCATGTCTGCAGTAGAGCCAAATGACATTGATAGTAATGTTGGGTTTTAGGAGAATTTTTGACCCCAAGTACAGAGTGTAGTCGAAAAATACATTTAAAGATATATTTGTATACAGATGTTCGAGGATTCTATAACAGTTCCTAAATAACGTACTTTTAGTACTAATTCCTTGTTAAACAAATTAAGGTATATAATATAGTAGAGCTTCATATTTAGTGCTTATTAAGTAATACTTTTATAATTAGTTGAATATTAATAGTTTTATATGGAATTCCTCTTAAATATTAATCTCATGTTACGTAATGACTAGTTCAATTCAATCGGTTAAAATAATACAATACATTCCTTATTCTGTTTTTGTTTATATTATTATGGTCGACTTGAAACTCTATAATGCACACCAAAGCATTTGGTGTTGATAGTAATTTTCAATTACAATGGAAATAATCATTTTTGAGAGACACATATGCTTTTGTTTTTACGTGCGACCGTTTTTTTCTTTTAATTATTGTATTACTTTTTATTTTTTTTAAACTACTTTAATGAGAAAATAGTAATTCCAAAATCATGATTTTGTTTTTAAATCTTAATAATAATTATATTATACAGGGTGGTCCAACGAAAAGTTTGCACCTAGCTTTTCTCTTTTTTTTGTAGTCGAATGCGAAAATGCTCGGACACGTCGATTTTGCTTTTGAGGGGGACACATTTTAAACATATTTTTCGATCTGCGCCTTTAACCCCCTAGCGGGGGTGAGTAACAACCCTAAAATTTTAAATGGAAAGAGGGGTCTAATGACATATCATTTGAAAGGACACAAAATTGTCTTTCTAATGATACCCTATTTGTCGAATTTTACTAAAACAGTTAATACGAAAACGACTTTAAAGACATTAAGCCGATAATTTTGGTATTAATGAGAAATACAAATAAGTTTTAATTATTGCGAGTGAAAACACCTGCAATCGTTAGTACATTCCAATGTTTGTTAGTTTTAACATTGCTTTGTAAAAAAAGTAAACAAGCTGTTAAATTGATTTATTAAAACGTTACATTAACAAATGTTGAAAATGTGACCCATTTGATTCCATACAATAATACAGATTTTGTTCAAATCTATTTCTAACATTTTGTAGCATATCAGGTGTTATGTTTCTGCACTCTTCTGTAATGCGTTGGCGAAGATCTTCTATGGACTCGGGCTTCGTGGCAAAACATTTATTTTTTAAGTGCCCCCAAAGAAAAAAGTCTAAAGGCGATAAATCCGGTGACCTGGCAGGCCATTCAATTGGGCCCCTCCTTCCAATCCACCGTCCAGGGAACCGGTCATCTAAGAACTGTCTTACAGGAGCCACATAGTGCGGAGGTGCCCCATCTTGCTGGAAATAAAGCCGATCAGCAGTATGATTTTGGTCATCTTCTATTATTTGTGTTATTAAAGGATCAATTGTGTCTTCAAGCATGTTTAGGTACACTTCACCAGTTAAATTTCCAGGAATAAAAAGTGGTCCTATAATATGATTTCCTAATATGCCACACCAGACGTTTATTTTTTGAGGATACTGGGTATGAACCTCACGGAATAAATGTGGGTTACTGTCATCCCAGTAACGGCAATTGTGCCTATTTACAGCTCCATTCAAATAAAATGTGCATTCGTCGGAAAAACAAATGTTAAATAATAATTGCGGATCTTCAATTAAACGCTGGCTCATTGCTTCACAAAATTGCAGCCTTCTATCAGGATCATCCTCATTTAGTTCCTGTACTAATTTGATTTTGTACGGATGAAATTTGTACGCTTTTAAAATTCGTATTATGGACGAACGGGAGACACCTGAGGCTTCAGCTAGTTGACGGGTACTTTGACTATGATCCATTTCAACATGCCCTAAAACAGCGACTTCCACAGCTTCATTTCTGATCGGTTTCTGCGGCTGGTGTTTTACATTACAGACAGATCCGGTATCTACAAACTTTTTAACTAACTTGCCAACGTACACATCATTCACATTTTTATCGGGATGTCTCTCATTAAATAAGCGAGCCGTAAGTCTAGCACTACTATTATTTTGAAAATAAAGTTTAACAATTTCAACTCGTTCTAGAATTTAATAAATCATTTTGTACGGTAAAAGTAAAATAACTTGAGAAGCAACCAAACTGAATCAATGAAAAGACTAAAATAAACGGTGTAAATTCTTTTCCTACACGTATCTGCAGTTTTTATTTCAACAAAAAACGCAAACGATTAGTGAGGAATTTAGTTCTGATAAATAAGATAGTGTTTTTGAAATCCCGTTTTTCTTCAAAGTAAATAATTTAGAAATGATTGTAGTTGTTTTCAGTCGTAATAATTAAAACTTATTTGTATTTCTCATTAATACCAAAATTATCGGCTTAATGTCTTTAAAGTCGTTTTCGTATTAACTGTTTTAGTAAAATTCGACAAATAGGGTATCATTAGAAAGACAATTTTGTGTCCTTTCAAATGATATGTCATTAGACCCCTCTTTCCATTTAAAATTTTAGGGTTGTTACTCACCCCCGCTAGGGGGTTAAAGGCGCAGATCGAAAAATATGTTTAAAATGTGTCCCCCTCAAAAGCAAAATCGACGTGTCCGAGCATTTTCGCATTCGACTACAAAAAAAAGAGAAAAGCAAGCAATTGCAACACCCGGAAAACATTCTCTGTCGATATATTTAAATCTAGTACTTTTAGTGACCAATTTACGAAATTTTGGGTGTTTTGGAACCGAAAGTAATTGTGTTACAAAAAAGGTTGTCATATTAGATCAAGTAGCTGGTATAACTTGAACCATTTGCAGAGGCACTTTCATGTTTGAATTACATGGAAAACGATATGTGATCAACGTTTCATTATTTACAAGCACTGAAAAAGGCAATTGTATTTCCATTGCACCTGGATAATTATATTCGGCAGAAGCTACGCCTATAGAATATCTATCATTGCACAGGATAGTTGTAAATAGAACAGGAGGGGTGATAACATGAGTTGTTATTGTTATTTCTATTCCAATTGTTGAAAATGTTATTGGTCGTATTAGTTATCAAAGTTTTGAATTTATGCTAGTGCTTGCTGCTACGTAATGGATTTCTTGTAGAAAAACGTTTGTTTCATTTTTCCAATCGAATGGTGTAGTAATTAATTCAAATAATTGCCATTTAACATGTTTCCTAATAATAGCTATCTTGCTGCGTATGTTCAACTCAGTGTGAGATAATGTATAGATAATTCATAGCCTTCTTTTTAAGAGTTGTTCATTTAGATTTATAAATTTATCAAGCTGGTATGTAACACTTTTGAAAATACCATAGCTACTTATTGTTAAATATTTTGAGCGACAAGAGGAATTTATTTCTACATCATGAGCAATCAGCAGCATTTCAATTAATTTTAAAAACAATTTTTTAACTTTGCTGAACTCCTACTAAGAAAAATATCGTGTTTAAAATTTTGAAATTTCCTTATTTTACTTACCAGTAATTGAAAATTTTCTGTTACGCCTTTACTAAACCTCCGAAATTGTTCAGAGTTTTCCGAAAAAATTTTATAATTAGCATTTAATTGATCTTTCTTTTATTTGCATTTTGATATTATCATCACTATAGATAAGAATGATTAAAGTTGCTTTTGATTTGCCACGTTCCACAGCATCAAGATAGTGCGTCTCCTATAAAATCTAAGTTTCTTTTAAAAATTTTGTTGCTAGTTTCATTATTACCTTCGTTTGATACTAGAAAACTAGAATACACATAATTTATTACATTGTCTTACTCCTCTCGAATCGTATCGAAATGTCTACCAAGAAGACATAGTTCAACACGCTAGGTACTGATCTTTACAGTATGCATTCAGCAGCTGAGGTTCGTATTTCTTTATTACAGGTGTCTCCGTTTTAAACACTAATGGAATCGTTGCTTCATAACCTATAACTTCAGGTAGTTGTACCCCTCCAGTTGCGTAGAGAGGCCTGGTTCCAACACGATGGTTGTCCAGCGCATTTTGCGCGCACGATGAGAGGTTACCTCGACCAAACCTACAACAACAGGTGGATTGGTAGAGGTGGTCCGGTCCCTTGGCCAGCAAGGTCGCCCGACTTGGCCCCCCTGGACTTTTTTCTTTGGCGCGAAATGGAACGGTTGATATATGCAAATCCTGTGCCGACAATGGAGGACCTAGTTGCTAGAGTTGTGGTGGCAGCGGAATTTATCGCGAACAATCCAGGCGTGTTTGCTCGGGTGCGCGAGTCCTGGCTCGACAGGTGCAGGAAATGCATCGAAATGCATGGTGAACACTTTGAGCATTTGCTCCACTATTAATAATAAATTATTTTTAAAAAAGCCTCCTTGTTTTTCTTTCTAATAATAATGAAGCTTTTAATAAAGTTTTTAATAAAAAATTTTTCTAGGAAACGGAGAGAGATACGAAAAAATATCAAGTGACAAAAAAGTTGTATTTTTAACTGAGCTTTCTAAAAAAAATATAAAATTCTCAAAAAAAAATCACCAGCGAATTTCAAGAAAATCGGTTAACGTGTCTTTGAGATATTGCTAAAAAAAGCTTTTTTGAAAAAAACTTTGAACCCTGTATTTTGAAAACCATGCACTTCCGGACATCAGTCTCTTATCTCAAACTGCTTGTCTATGGTTCCTCAATATGCTTCAGAAGTTTTTTCCAATTGAGAGGGGACAGCCTGTATATATGATTTTGTGGAGTAGTCGATGTTTCATTTCCTAAATGTGTATTTGTTGCACTAATTTTTTTTTTTTAACTAATCATTTATTTCGAGTTTATTGCCACGATTCCTATTTATTACATTTAGATTTTTCCTAGTCCAACCCAAGTTTTATTTACTTCAGGATACTGTATGTTTTTTCTTATAAGTTTTGCACGACCCATTCATATTACTCGTATTTCCATAATGGATTTTTGAGATTCTTAAATGTTTGACCTTATATAGTTCATTTTCGTTCAACAATTAAGTGTTGTAGCAAATATATAAACGAGGCTACCATTCTCCTTTCAGTTATAGTTGTTTAACGATAAGTAGTAATTTTGCCGTTAAAAACCTTTTGTTCCAAAGTTTTTTAAGACATCCTTTTATATATTTTTGTTCTTGCTGTATTAGGTATTAAGAATAATTTAATGCTGTCCTACAAATCCGTATCTCTATATTATGCTGTGGATGCAAAAATGGATATATTAAAGATAAATTCATTATCAAGGCCATTTAAAGACTTTTTATCGTCATTTAAAAAATTTGTTTGCTCATTTTATTGATGCACTTTTATTAAAGCCACTATTGTAATATGCACATACAATTTTTCTCTAAAATAATTCACAATAAAGTATTCATTTTTCAATTTTACTACCAGTATTTAATTATCTGTATATATTTTAATACTAAATAAATAAGTGTGTCGTGGAATTATTTTCTTGTATCGAGGTGTTAAACTAGATGCTTCTAAATATGGATAAGTTACATCGTAATTATAGATTTGATTATATTTTGTGAAAAGAAAAAATAGTTTTTGCCAGTTTTAATTATGATGGTTTTAATTTTGAGTTAGTGTAAATTTAGTGGGTGTTAAAAAATATATAAAAATTAGTTGACAACACTCCAATAAATACGATATTAATGATTTCTGGCTCACGATTGCTTGAGAAGGTAAAACTAATAATTATATTCAATGTTTAAGTTTTTTATGATCTATAACTTTTTGATGCACTTATTATGACGCAAGATCTTACTGAGAGATAATTTATATATGTATTATAGTTATTTCCTAAAAACTTTTAATTATTTTTTACCATTAATTCAGTAGGTTTTTTCTTAGTTCAAATCAAACAATATTTTTCATAGATAGGTACTTTCATGATTACAATAGTGCTTTCGGCTATAATAAGTAAAGCTTATGAGTTCTTATAGGTTTTAATTTTGTAACGAAGTTACTTTTTTTTTTTTAATTCTATCCACCCTGTATAGTATCCGTATTGTATTTTCCTTTCAATATGTTGACGTAATTCCGTCCACCTTGTATTATACCCCACCGCTTCAACCGTGCATCGATAGACAACGACGTGGTTTGTGCTTAGCGTGAAAATGATGCGCGCTGACATCATGGTAGGGAGAGAGAAGCCGGCCAGTGGGGACAACGCCGTGGTGCATCAATACCAGATCGCCACGCAGAAACAGTGAGTCGACGACCGGCAGCGACCAGCAGCAACAGCAAGGAGCAGTAGAAGTGGTGAAGTGGTGAGAGCAGTACAGAGAGGAGTGAACCGTACCGTACAAGTTGTAAGTATTTGATATTAAATGTATTTCCTACATTGAATCCTTATTGTAATAATAGTTTCTTCCGTTAGGCTTTTAGGTCAGTAGATGTTGCGTATGCGACCGCTGAAAATTAGGCAGGTAACCGGTACATTGGTGCGTATGCGCCGGCCGTTTTATTAAGGTTAGGTCAGTAGATGTTGCGTATGCGACCGCTGAAAATTAGGCAGGTAACCGGTACATTGGTGCGTATGCGCCGGCCGTTTTATTAAGGTTAGGTCAGTAGATGTTGCGTATGCGACCGCTGAAAATTAGGCACGTAACCGGTACATTGGTGCGTATGCGCCGGCCGTTTTATTAAGGTTAGGTCAGTAGATGTTGCGTATGCGACCGCTGAAAATTAGGCAGGTAACCGGTACATTGGTGCGTATGCGCCGGCCGTTTTATTAAGGTTAGGTCAGTAGATGTTGCGTATGCGACCGCTGAAAATTAGGCAGGTAACCGGTACATTGGTGCGTATGCGCCGGCCGTTTTATTTAGGTTAGGTCAGTAGATGTTGCGTATGCGACCGCTGAAAATTAATTTATTAAGAATATAGAAGACAGAATTATTTTCTTTAATTTTAGTTTTACAATTAGTTAGTTCTGAATAGATCCGATAGGCTTAACAAAACCTTTATTGTTTCCTATTGTACTTGTGTACATATTGATGTAAATCCGCTTGTTGACATGTACATATTTGCCTTGTTGTTAAATGTAAGTATATTTTTATTATGAAATAAAATATAAAATCCAGTTGAGTTGTTTTATTTAATTGCTAAAAACTGACCGTAAGTAAATTACCAAACCTTTTGCCGACGAAGCCCCTTTCAGCATTACTGGATATTCTCGTGGAAGTTGATAACAAACGTGTTCCCTGGTTCAACCGATCTCCACTGCCGCTATCCTGGTAACCGTGTGCGACCATCACGATAAACTGGCTGGCGCCCGAGGAAAACCGACGTAAAGTTGTTCATTAAAGGTTGTTGGTTGGTTAGCGCACGAGCAAAACGCGTAATTCATCAACCAACTAAGAAATAGCGTCACAATTTTTAAAATTTAAAAAATCCTATGTTCATACCTATTTTTATGGGCTAGATATATTTTAAATTTACGTAGGTACTTCGAGTTAATTTTTTAGTTTGATGGCCGAACTTACAACATATTTGTTTTTCCTTTAAGTATTTTATGTTTTTGATTTTTGTTAATGTTTTCAATTCAAAAATCACCTAAAATTTAGCAATTAGAACAGCTTTCTGCTGTAACATTAATGTTTTATTCTTGTTTTTTAATTAAAAATAAATTACATACTCTTTTGTAGTCTGTTGAATGGATTGGAATCATGTTCAAATTTCAACCTATTTTCCTTTTGTATTTTATTTTTTAATCTTATGGGTTTTAACCAGCTAATGTTATTTTAATACAATTTGGTCTACTATTCTTTAAACATTTAGTTTATTTCATTACTTTTGTTTAGTTAAAAATTAAAATTATAGCAAAAGTCCAATAGTAAACAAAACATATTATATTTATACAATAATAATAAATTACTTTATTTCTCTTTCATCACAAAATACAATAATTATATACAGTAATAAGAATAAAAATCGGTTATCTCATCCCGACATGATATAATATAATCAAAAATATATTATGACATGCGTATTGATTGCAGAATTTCAATATTATTATTATTATAATAATTGTATTATAACCTAACCTAACAAACTAACTACTTTATTCTAGCCGGGCCGGGTAGCCTTTTCGGAATTCGCCGACACATTAGCCGCTCGGAACAACTAGAGCGATATGGATCACAGATTTATAGAGTACCGACGTATTAGACTGATGCGTCAGCGATTTACATATGAAATTGCCCATCTTAACCTAAGAATATCTTTTCGTTTTGAATCAGATCTATGTACCTAGTTTCTTGAGCTGTGAAAAACATTTTGATTTCCCGTGGCACTCTGCACACCAATTATGCAAAGAGTTGCAACGCTTTACTAGTCTTCAGAAATTATGTTTGTTGATTCCACGGACAACTGTGATACACAAAATCATAAAGCTTACTACTTTATAACACAGTCTGCTATTGGAGGATTACCTTTGGGCTGCATTCTAAGTAGCAGCCAAGAATCGAATGTATTTTTAGAAGCCGTGCGTGGCCTTTATGAAATTTTTCCCATTAAAATTAAACCAAAAGTTATTCTTACAGATGACGATTTAGCTGAAACAAACGCTTTAAAAAAGATACGACCTGAATTATCTTTCTTGTTGTGTACTTTCACGTTTTGAAAGCCTGTTGGAAGTGGCTTAAAACAGGCAAGAATTAAATGTCTTCAAATAATGTGCAAAGCTGTTATAAATGCTTTCGAAATATTCTCGTATCAAAATTATATGAAGATCTGGAAAAGTGCTGTTTAGAATTTACTGATAAGTGCAAATAAGATAATTTCACAAATTATGTATGTAATATGATGGAGAGATCTGATAATTACATCGAAGTTATATTTAGAATGTGCTGAAGTACGCCATTCGTACACGCCGGGGCTGAAGTGCGTACCTAGGTGTGCGAGTGGAGGACCAGAAAGATGTTAAAAAAAACTACTTTATTCAAAAATTAAAAAAAAAATATTGTCAGAGCTGGAATTCGAACCTTCCGCATGCGACGCGAACGCTCTATCAATGTGTTAAAGTACTCAATTACTACATACATTCTTATAAGGGTACCTATAGGTTCCAACTACCTAACTGGTGCAATTTTAGGATTTTCTCGAGAATTATAGAGGCAAATATCAAAAGTGACATATCGCTGTAAATCAGAACATAAAAAAATATTTAAAATGATGTATCAATCGACGCCTACTGCTATTTGGAAATTTAACGGTTGTGCATAGGGCTTAAGCGATTTCAACCAAAAAATAACGGGTTCATCCTAGGACTCATATACCACAATTTAGCTCAATTGCTTAAAGCGTTTGGGCGCTATCGGCGAAGAATTAATACAGACACACACAGACAGACTTCCATCTGTAAATGGTCTTAATCGTCTCAGGGAACTTCAAAATGCTTATATCCGTCTTTATCTCAACATTTTTTTTAGTGCGTGAGTGTAAAAAAAAAGAAATAGCTTTAAAACATCAAAATTAGCAAAATAATTTAAACTGTCAATTTGGTTTTTTTGTATTGTCGGCGTTGCTGTGGTGATTTCTCATAACCGACGCTACTTTTGTCATTACCAGGAAATTTACCAGTGTTTTTTTAAATATTTCCCACTAGTTGTTGGGCAAATGAAAAACAACATTACAATGTACTACATTTTTATTATGATTGATTTTATTATGATTGAACATATTATAATAAAGGCATTTAAAGACAGTCGTAGAAAAACAATAATAATATGTATTTTACCTATTGGCAACCTTGTCAATTACTTTCTCATTAAACTTATCTTATTATCTTTCTATTTATAGTATGGAAAGTGTTGTCAATCTATTTGCACCCATGGTATTGCGTAGAAAATAATTATTTCTGCTTTCGCTGTTGTCATGTGAATTTTTATAATTATTTGTGATTTCTTGGAACGCGTCATCATAAAATTTGACCTTAAATAAATTATGGACAGTCCCGGCGTTCTCGTTCAAAGACAGGTTACAGACATAGTACAGTATTTAATATTTCATCTGAATACTCGTTTGTCAATTTCCAAACAGCCTTAAACAATTCAGTTGTAAACAACGTTGCGACTGTTATACCTACACAATGAAATCTCGTTTTTATAATGTGAATAATCCTGTCACAAACTTCTTAGGGTGCCGTCCGAAGGTAGGCTTTTGAAAGGCGAATTCCTATTCTACTGGGTCTCCAAATCCTTCCTAAGTAGAATTTTTTTCCCATGTACCTTGTCAATATTCTCCCTTAAATATCTGTATGCATCTTTCCAATGCTTCGATCAGGTTTCCCGGTTTGTTGTATAAAATATCAACATACAGCATCACATGATGGAAAATATTAAACATTGAAGATATAAAATATTGAAGAAAACAAGACAAGAAACATTTTACAAAGCATTATTATTTAGGAAATACACCGTTTAAAATCTTAGACACTAAAATTGAAACTGAAGTAGAAAATAATATATCATAATAAAGTAAAAATATTTTATTATATTTTTATAGTTTGATGACTACGTATTTTATTATACGTAGTCATCAAACTATTTTTAGTATGAATTAAAAGTAACAAACTCAAACTAATACACAAAACTTTCAATATTTATTAATCGCTGTCCATTTCATCAGGTGATAACGTCGGTCTCGTACATCCTAATTCTCTTTAATTTGATAACACGCGCAGATTTTTACCTAATATTTTATACTAATGTTCGTCAAGATATGGTCAAGATATTACAGAAAGGTACACCCCCCTCATCAAAGATGTGCCCGACAAATAAAGAAACATATTGAGTCGGTCTGTGACACCGCACGTTATCACTGAAGGGTTAATATCCTCTACACTTAGTTTAATAACCCAAAAAATAATAAACTTAATATTCTAACAGTCATAAAAGAAGGGACATGTTTTCTCTTTTATTTGTTTTAGAAAGTTAATTTTATTATTTTTTGACATTGTTTTTATGCTAAAACGTAAATACCTAATATTTAGTTTAAACTAAGATTTGCAATACATATTAATTGTAAATATATTTAATCCACAATCTCAATATCTTAGATTTTCAAAAAGTTTTGTAATAAATAAAAATGGATTGTAGAGATAGTTATATTAAAATGCGCATAAAGTTTGTAATTCAATAAAGTTCTCTAATGCAAGGGTATTCTCGCTAACGAGCGTCGGAAATGCGATTTTTATTAGCCGCGTAATCCTGGTTAAATTTTAGAGGGTATTTTAGAATAAAAGTGCTTTTTTGAGTGTCCTATTTTATGAACATGGTTGCTTTTATATGTTCCATCATCATAAAACTACTAACGGCTTTCGCATTATTAGTGGTTAATATACATATTATTTATGTAGTTTTCCAAATTTCCATAAAGAGTGAGATTTTTTAGTGTGTTAGTTAATCCGACACAATTTATATTTCTCCGTTTAGATAGTGAGGTGAAATACATAAAACAATATCTGTTTCGAAATAAAATGAACGATTTAATGGAATTCATGATATCGATATAGAATACCACTTTGTGTCAAAATAAAACTTCGTGGTAGGAATTTATTATTAGGTCAAATCCTAGGATGAAATTGCAAAAAACAGATGGCTTAGTAGGTATATATGTAACATTTGTGATACTGGTTTACACTTTATCTAAATGGCTATTAATATTAATTTTTTCACTCGAGAAGCGCGTTATTTTGTATTAAAATATTTTGACCAATGGGAAAGTTTACTGTATATGTTAGAATTCGACAGATATAGTAAAGGTTTTAATATACCTATACATGACAAGTCATGGGCTCAAAGGGTTGGTATATTATAGGAAAACTACGTTGACACTCAATTTTTTTTTCAAACCCATATGTGTATATCACATTTTTAAAATTATGATTTATGAGACTTTTTTTAACAGAAACAACATACATTCAATTATACATATATTTTGATATTAGGTACCCAAAAATGAAAATTAATCAACCCTACTTGTCGAACTAAACCTAAAACGATAGTGCTAGGTGAATGGATTGGATATTACATCGGGTAGAAGAAAGCAGTGTCAACCTTGCGAAGAATTAGGCGTCGCTTTTTGAAACTTTAGATGACTAGGCATCGCTATCCAGGACTGACAGAAGGGAAAGCTGAGCGTGCTGCGTGTGATCTGGAAAACCTACTGTCAACACGAGTTATTTTAAGAACCAAGGGTACCCGACGAAGGGGATATAGGTAAGAGAATTTGAGCGATGGTAAGCAATTACAATAAGTCTATGATTATTAAATTTTTAAGTTATGGTAAAGAAAGACTGGATGACAAAACAATTGCATTTGCAGGGAAGGACTTTGTGACTGAACAATAAATGCTAAGTTCTTGTGTATGTGCTTCGTATAAAACCCAGAATACTCTCGCGGCCTCCTTTAATTTTATTTATATTTATTATGCTTATGCTTTTCTTATATTTATATTGAGAGGAGGATAAAAATGTTAATTTATAATAGGATGGAACACTCCTATTATATATTAGCATTTTAGTGAGAGTATTGTGGGTTTTATACGGAGTACATACACAAGAACTTAGCATTTATTGTTCAGTCACAAAGTCCTTCCCTGTAATTGCAATTGTTTTGTCACCCAGTCCTAAACTTAAAAATTTAATAATCATAGACTTATCGTAATTGCTTACCATCGCTCAAATTATCTTACCAATATCCCCTTCGTCGGGTACCCTTGATTCTTAAAATAACTCGTGTTGACAGTGGGTTTTCCAGATCACACGTAGCCCGCTCAGCTTTCCCTTCTCCCTAATCCTAAACGGAAGTGTCAGTCCTGGATAGCGATTGTCAAGCGATGTCGAGTCATCTAAAGCTTCAAATAGCGACGCCTAATCCTTCGCAAGGTTGACACTGCTTTCTTCTAGCCGATCCATTCTCCTAGCACTATCGTTTTAGGTTTAGTTCGACAAGTAGGGTTGATTAATTTTCATTTTTGGGTACCTAATATCAAAATATATAATTGAATGTCGCAAATTGGCCGATTTATTATACTTACTAAGATATAAAAAGACTGCATATAAGGGTGCAACACGTAATGATGGAAGTATACATATAAGCACCATAACCCGGCCTCTGCTGCAGCCGCCAGACAGTTACAGATCAGATCCCTAGAGAGTCCGACGCCCGCCTCTGAACTACCCTTACTTTTCCAAGTATAAAAGGAACTAATAGGTAGGACAGACACATTATGTTCTCCCCTATCCCAGTCATTTAACCTTCCGACCCGTAGGATGTCTGACTAGGGGAAAGTGAAGGAGGACTAGGAAGCACATCCTTAGCCGAGCTAGAAAGTCCTAGCCCAAAAACCAATCAATCACTTAGACCGTTACCTACAAGACTGAAGCTTCGTTGCCCGCCCCGCACCACGTGGACGTAGGTACCAAGATTGCCGTGGAGACCGGAGCTGTTATTGAGCAGATTAACTTATTAAGCAACTTATGGCAACTTTAGACTACCCCTTCTCGCTCAGACGTTTCGCTAACCATCTTGATTATTAGTCACAATGTGTAAGTGATGTGTGATCACTTTTTTATCTTTTCGCCAATCACAACCCTCAGGACTCGCGGGCCGCCGTGAGTCCTGAGGGTTGTGAGGCGGTACAAAGATTTTTATAAAAAAATTGTTTATTACCAATTAATGAGAGTACCTATTCATACTTATATATTATGTATATTATTTGCTGATTATTTGGGAACATGGGAAAATCTTCTTAGTCAGTTTTACGGTATAAATGGCATTTCAAAAATTCCTTGAGCTTTGAAAATGACCGCCGATATATTAAATAATTGATTATATCCCCAGAATTTCGCATTTCTAAATCTACGTTTACTTGTACTACTGTCGGCGTTGGTGCACTACAGCCTGGACCTAGAACATCCATATTTTCCATACTATTAACCATTCACTATCAGTACAACTACACTAGCACAAAAAACATGCTTCACTTTAAGAATCTTTACACGAAAAATTACTAAATACCTATTTATTTATTCTATTTATTGCCTGTTCCTTAATTTATTACGATTATTTTAAAGAAAAACCAGAAATGAAATAAATGCACAATCTACTGCATGATAATTTACAAATTTTTCTTAATGCGTAAAGTGAATTGAACAAAGATCAAAGATAATGCATGATCAATAGGTCAAAGCGAGAGAACACTAAGTAGTAAATGAAGGGGTATATAGACAGAGGTGGATGGGGCATTTTACCTCTCATTTATTTTGTTTTTGACACTCAAGTTGCTGTACATCTAAAAACGCTTGAAGAGGCAATGCCGGACTTACCAGCTTTATTTCACACATTAACGTATTGCTGCAGTAATACCTACTATGCTAGACACAATTGTGCAACTCCAATTGTTATGAATGTGTTTAAGTTTAATGTTGATAGAGCCAAATTGAATGTGTACTCATATAATAAATACAGTGAAAATAAAATACGTACATGAGTACATTCCTGCGATGAACGAATATGCAATTTACAGCAATACAATAGATAATCAACTTAACTCACATAAATTAGTAAACATACATTTTTAAATTAAAAAAAAAAACTTTGTAAAACTCATAAAAATGTGTGCATTTAACTGTTAGCTGATCAGTTTCTGTTTAATAAAAAATCGGAGACTAATATTAATCAATGTGGTAGTAGATAACAATAATTAAAAGTCGCAACTCGCCTTGCATAGGGCCGAGAGACGGGGCATCGCGCTTAAAATGATTTAATTACGTCCGGTATGGATGTTTTTATTGACGTTGGCCTATTCTCGTTCTGCGTTCGCCGACGGGCAAACCGCGGACAGAGCATTGGATAGCGAGCATCCTCATTGGATAGCGAGCACGATTTACATGACAATTATTTTATTTTCATAATTTAAAAGAAATCATCATGTGCGTAGGTATAATAGGTATACAATCTATCAATCTGTGCGCTATTTTATAACAGTAAAAAAATCTAGCCGCCCCTGCTTTTCGCATGAAAAATCACTTTCGAAAAGAAGTTTACCATGAGCTAACAAGGTTTCTTGCAATCGGCATGATTACCTACAAAAAATATATAGGAATACTAAAACCAAGTTCTGTTTTCTGATTATTATCAAAATAAATAATCAAATATAGGTTGTCCCATCTAAAATATTATAAATTTAATACACAACGCTTATTTGGACCCTCTGTGTACTCTGATTGTAGTCGTAATTGATATACATGTTTGTGCTAGAACAAAATGTTGAATATCAAAGTAGTTTTCCTATATTATATCGAGACGACCCTTGAGGAAGATTCACCTTGTATGCAGGTCTGTAATCAATTATAGTTAATATAATTGGTATGCAATTGTATTTTATATTAACAGACAATTGCAGTCCTCGAGGCAATAGTTCAACCTTAAATAGAAATTGAGATCGAACCAAAATATCGATACGTTTATTGCATCTCCATTAATGAAAGAAAGGATATATCGACACATTTCTTGCATCTCTATTACTGATAGAAAGTTGACATTTTGAGCATCCGCGTCAATATTATAATTTTTTTTTTATTCATTTCACCAAATTGTTTGGCTTTGTGGCATATATAAAAATGTTTCAAATTTTCCACGCTATATCATAACCATATCATATCATGACAGTGTACAATTAAGGAAATATCATCGCGTCACAATATGGGCAGACCGGCAACAATCTGAATAATAATAAAAAAGTTGCATGGCCCAGTTTTGAACTCGCAACCTTACAATTACGAAGAGTAAGCGTTAACACAAGAGGCCATGGTTGTTTTTTAAAATTGTCTTTAAACGCAGACGCTCAGAACCTAGATGGTCAAATGTATCAACTTCTGCCAGATCTAGTGCATGTCAATAGTATTAAAATCAAAATAAGCATAAATTAGGAGTTTCTTTAAATATAATAATGTTTTAATATTTGTTATATTATTGTGGAAGATAAATATATTAAATTTGTTGGAAAATCAAGTATGTAGTCATGTTCCATGTGTAAATATGTTGTGTATTATGTGGATTTTCTGAGGAAAATATGCTGGAATATGTTTGTGGTGAAAAAGTAACCCACGACGTGAGATGAATATTTAACTGTATGTAAAAACACATGGCATATTTTACACTTGTTTGGCTTCCCAGTAGCCTGGAACTCGTTTTGCTTGAAGCTTAGAGTAATTAAGAGCTATTACGTTTTGTATTTGTTAATGTATTTATGCTTCAGCGTATTTATGATATATTGATGTAGTGATAAAAGAAGTGCGAAATTTTATCAAATTGTATATTCTGAGCCGATATATAGCTTACAGCGATATACGATTTCATTGATCGCTCATGCGAATGTATTTGACATTTGTATGTATTGGCGGATTGCGAGAATAACAAATACCGAATATACACCCAAAACCTAAAATCCCAAAAATATTTAGCACCATTTCGGAATTAATACGTGCTATAAAAACTAACCAACTGAAAAATAGAGTAGAGTAGCGTTGCTGACGAAACTGTTGCGAAGTTGAACTAAATTTTATTATAAATCTTCCAATGACTGTGTAGTGCGTTGTTCTAATATTTTTATTTAAACTTTTTATACATAGCAGCTTTCACATGTCAGATTCTAAACTAGAAAATAACTTAAAAAAGTTAAATACTGCTATTTGAAAATATATTTGATACGGTGCTAAAACTTGAAAACCTAACAAAACTCTGCTCCATAAGAATATTCTATTGATTAACAGAAATACGTCCTCTGCTGCCTTAAAATTCAAACACCTAATTTTCAAAGGAAGTGACGCATAACAGCTTTGATTCAGTAGAACTGCATCTCATTTCTCTCGGCCATACTACTCCCTGCAAGTCAAGAATTCGGCCCCTGATAACGTGTGATTTAATTTTTGAATTCATGAGATATCTCGTCTTAAAAAATATGTGGAAATGTACTTGAGCAGCATTGTCTCTTATTAAATAGCGTGTCACTATCTTTCAATCAAAACTAATAAATATTTACAATTATTTCCACAAAAAAAATAAGTAAAGTTTTTATAATTATCTAATATCGCTTTGTAAAAAATATAATTCCATTACGGTCTTTGCGTTTACCACAGCACAAAAGAAATCAATTAGTAAATATTTCAACCCTATCTTATGTAATCAATAATTTCATATCAAAATAACAAGAAACAAAAGAAAAATTCCCTAGTTCAGATAAGTTTTCTGATCTGCCGTTCTCAATTTATTAATCATTTAAATGTATTTCAAAAATACAGCATTCTGAAAGGTTGTCACAAAATAGGAAGCATTGAATGTTCTAATGTTGATCGAAGTAAAAAATGCCGGATTTAGTTCATGTGAATAGTATTAAAATAGAACTAAGCATAAATTAAGATTTTTTAGATATAATAATGTTTTAATATAAATATGAAAACATGAACTAAACTAATATTTTATAATACAGTGTCAAATACTTATGTTGAATAGATTCCTTTCGTTTATATAATGTTTTAATATTTGTTATATATAATATTGTGGAACATGAATAAATTAAATTTGTTGGAAAATCAACTATCTAATCATGTTCCATGTGTAATGTCTGGATTTGTTGAGGAAAATGTGCTGGAATATGTTTGTAGTGAAATTTAAAAAAAGTCTGGCAGTAGAGCATATGTTGGACCTCGCAATTTAGTATGTTGTTTAGGCGAGTATATTATATCATTAAGAAAACCACACACGTCTTCTTTGTTTTCTAATACTGTTATGAAAAAATTGACGATTTGGGAACTATTTTAAAAACGTTTCCATTCAAGCAGCCTCACTAGAAGTAACGCACAATCCGATCTGAAATGTAAGTCCATATAAAGTAACAAAAAATAGAAGAAATAACATCATCAACTGTAATTATTTTTGACAAATGAAGACCTGGTGAAATAACAATACTACCTATTATAGTATAATGGGTATTTCAGGTAAACTATCAATATGACACTTTGGTTATATTTCGCGACTGTCAGAATATTTTATTATTTTCTGAACTAATCCATCCGTTGTTTTCTTTCATTATTCTATTATTTGTTTATTAATAGTTGGTGTCAGTGGTAGACTAAGTTTAAATAAAAAATGTTTAAATCGAAAATCTAATTTTCCGACTGGCTACCACCGGCATTTGATTATATACCTATATATTATTTTCTGATTCAAACTTATGAATTGATTTTTTGAATATTTAAACTTTCACAAATAATATTCAGACAGATTTAACTGTAAACAGGATAATCTGAATTATTTATTCAGATATCCTTATATTGATTTTGTAATTTTTACTCTGTTAACATAAATTTAATCAAACAATTTCGAGTTTATTTATATTTCATTATCGTACATAATTACATTTAGATCGATTTGAAGTACTAGGTCATGTTAATACTTAACCCAGTTTCTTTTATGAAACTGAAATTTTTTGACACTGGTATAGTAGAACTACTGCTGTATTTTTTTATGAGAAACAATTCAATTTGACTGGAGCAACAGATTCTGGATCGAGATCAATGGAAAATAAATAAATAAATGAATGGTTTAGTAAATTTTCAAAATTAACGCCATTGACTTCCAAACATTTCCTGCTTCGTTTACGAAGGGCGTGCGTGGAACTTCTAATTGGTTTGTGCCTTTCTTTAATATTGAGTGTAGCATTTCGAATGCGTCTAATTAATGCATCCTAGTATCTACTTTTACTTTGCAAACCTCAGTTTTTAACCAACTCCATAAATTGTAATCCAAAGGCGGAAGGTCTGGCGATATAAGAGACCAACTATTAGGACCACCGCGACCAATCTAACGTCCTGGAAACCTTTCGTCCATGGGTTGCTTTACCCGACCATCGTAATGGGCAGGCGCTCCGTCGTGTTGATATAATACATTTCAATTCTGATGTTTAAAGGAATCTCCTCCAGTAGTCCTTGCCATTCATTTCCTCAAAAATTTAAGTAGTCATCCCCTGTAAGACGATTTTCCAAAAGAAAAGGGCCAATGAAATTATTATCGATCATGCCGCACCACACGTTTGCTGAAAATCTGTGTTGAATATTTCGCTGGACTATTGCGTGAGGATTTTCGTCCGACTATACATAGAAGTTTTGACTATTATTGATGCCGTCACGGGTAAATGTAGATTCGTCAGTAAAAAGTATGTACGGTAAAAGATGACGATTATTAATTATCCAATCGCAAAATTCCATACGTTTGTCATATTTTCCAGGTTGAAGATTCTGTACACGCTGTACATGCTACGGTTATAAGCCTTTCTCGTGAAGCGTATTGGCCACTCTTTTTGGGGAATACCCAACTGATTTCCAATTCTTCGTCGTCGCATCTTCCTCTAAATCTAGAACACTTTCTATTTCTTCTGCATCCTGTTGAATGACTCGTTCGGATGTTACATTACCACTGGAAGCGTTCCGGTCTCGCAGAGTTTATTGGAAACTCTGATAAGGGCTTTTCTGGTCCGTGTTCTTTCATGTGGCAATCGTTTACGATATTCTTCAGCAGCCGTTGTAGCATTCCCATTATACAAACCATAAATAACAACCATATTGGTGTATTCGAGATGTGAATATATGTGTGGCATTTCCAAAAATTAGAATGATACAAATTCGAATCAATGTAACCTATTATACTAACACTAATAGGATAGTGACAGCACAACAATCAAATGCAAATAATAATAACATTTATTACAGGAAAGCTACATTAATGCAATATTTTGTTTTTGCCTTATAACTTGAAATCAAATGAATATTGGATAACAGTTGCGTTTTTTCTTTTTACTATGATGCATAGATTACACTCTTAGAGTTAGGCCCATTCCTCCCGACTCACCCTGTATACACATAGTTAACCAAGACCTATAGACTGCATGTTTTTGCATCATTTTCGTTGTCCATATATATATGCGGTATATTGGCTGTCCATTTCATGCACGAATGACGTACCTCAGCCTCTTTGGGATTTATTTTAGGTAGCATTTCAGGATCATACTGCACTTACTCTTCTGCACTGTCACGTAAACAATATATCATCATTATACATGTCTAGCCGTCTCGTTTTGTGTACAAGTTGTTTGATTCATTAGTTAAGTTTGATTTCAGTTAAAAGCGGGTGCAGTAAATTAATAATGGTATAATATAGAGTATAAATTAAAAGTAAAATTAGCATGTGTGAATATTAATGATAGTAGATATGATCCTGTGTCAGTTTTGAAAGCGATAGTTGAATTATATTTTTCACTTCTGCCTTTAAAATATAGATTATCTAGGGTCCATGATTAGATCTATCTAATCTAAACAGTAAATAGATATAGGTATAGTTAAAATTAAACCGAATAGTCGCACAAGCTCTTTCGGATATCAGGTACTATTTTACCTATAGTGGCCACAGATATAAGAGTACAGAAATGTTGCCAGATAATATTACCATTTTCCGTTTCCATCGACATTAATCAATATTTAATCTGAACTAATAATAATAGTTATCAAACTAGATATAGTCCGTAGACACATTTGTTAAATCTTAGCAACATTTTTAGATTATGCTATTTCTTTAAAATTAGAAATTTGATTTCAATTTGCATTTTTGTATTATTGAAATCTTCCAAATAAAGACAATTTACTTAAAATGAAATAGTAATGTAAAAATAAAAATATGCTTTCAAACTTTTTCCTAAATAATTCATATTAGAAA